>OY856412.1:156627939-157962106 GCA_963693085.1 Alisma plantago-aquatica
TCAATATAGAGCAATGAAAAATATTCAATTGTTGTGAATGTTATACACATCCGACAACAATGAAATTTTGTAAGAAGGTAAATATTAAGGTATATTTTAATATATACGGTTGGATTATGAAATTTTGAATTATTTTGGGAGTTATTCAAATGCCTTTCATGCTCCCACCAAGATATTTTTCTCACTGGATCATTTTCCTATATATATATATATATATATATATATATATAAGTTTGGGATTATGTGGTCTTTAATCGAGTACATATATGAGACAGTTTAAACATACACAACATATGCAATAAATAAATGATAAACCAAAATTTGATCATATGGATTATCCTAAATTATTGTAAATTGACATGGCTCTGATACCATTGTTAGGGAATACAAGCTCAGAGTATAGTAGCAAAAAGAAAAATTATCTATATGTATTCCCATAATAGCAAGATCGTGTCAACTACTACGAAATAGGAAGAATAGTTTAACGAGTTATACCTGGTCCTGGAGCAAGTCCAACGAATACAACTCATTATAGTTGCAACGATCTTCTAGTTGCTCTTGCTCGGTGGTTGTGCATCTTCTGGTCTTCACTATGGATGATAGACTAGATTAGCTTCTGCAACAACTCATGTGGTCTCACTACAGACTATAGATTGACTTTGTCCTCCTAGCAGTAGACAAAGGACTCCTACCTCTAGAGTAGCCCACATAGATCAAATAGAATTCTTATCGTTCAACTAGAACAGACAGGAAGGAGTTGTCCCTTCTGTTGGCGTACTAGTCACCAAATTGCTCTCCCATAATAATGATCATCAGTTGTTCTCTCCCATAGTTATCCCTCCCTAGTTGTGTAGGATTTGCTAGGGCACTCCGGGTTACCACAACCATAGAGGACAACAATTGTTAGAGCAAATTATTCTTAATTGTTGATGTTATTGTTGTGCTCTGGGAAGCCCCCAGTATCCCTCTATTATAGGTGGGGTTTGGGCTAGGGTTCTCAGTCTGTTCAGGATCTATGCGGGAGTGGAATGGAGCGGAAGATATTGAATTTTTGCAACCTGCAAACCACGACACAGTCGTCTGGAAACCCAGACTTTCATCTGGCATTGGTTGTCTCACACTACGAGACAGCCATTTTTTAGTTTCCCAATCACATATGAAGTTGATGATTCATTTCCATTTAATGGAAAACATTAATTTCTTGCATCACAAGAATTGTGCAATCGAAACGAGTAATCTTCATCACAAATTTGGGAAAGTTGCTAGAACCTTCCACCGAACCAACTGAGCCAATCGGTTCACCATGTGAATTGGTTCTCTCACTCAGTCCAACCGATCGTTTCACCCAATGAGCTGATTAATTCACCTAGTGAGTCGATCAGTTCACCCAGTGAGCCGATTGGTTAGGTCTTATTTGTGTAAAACTCCATCCAATTTAGTTCATGATCAGCCTGACAACCCAAACGGCCATCTCACCCTATGAGATGATCGTCAGGTGCACCAAACAGCCATCTCACCTGTGAGACGATTGGCTGGGGTGCAGTCAACTTATCTATTGTGTGAATTGAGTATCTAAACACTTTTGTAATCAATCCAATCATCATTTCATATTAAACTCCTATTCTAGATGATTTCCTTTGTGTGTGACCCTATAAGTCCCATATCATGTTGGAAGTGAATGTCCACAACTAACTTATGACGTCACAAGCAAAGATTGGTGTCTAGATGCACATTAGTGCCACCCAAGTGAATGGAAAGTTGGAGAACAACTTCAACCTACAAACTGTGTAAGGTGTTGCAGCGATTGTATAATTCCTTTATCTCGGATATCCAGAGTGAACTTGAGGCATGGAGATGTCATCCTCTCAATGTTCAACTTGTGTTCCTTGAACCAAGAGAAGACTGTCTGAGATAATGTGACCTCAATATCATATACTGATTCACGTGTGCATGTGCATGCATTTCTGAGTCTCGCTTATCAAGTGGCAAGGATATCAATGTCCACTAGGAGGGACATATCCTATCTCTATCACTCACAGTCAGTCCCCATGTGTCAAATTCACCCAATCATCATTGTTATAACAACCCATGTTTTAGGACTGTGTTTGATGATGTCAAAGCGTACCCAATGACATGTGATGAGTGCAGTGATTTCCGGTTTAAGAATCACAATCACCATCTTCACTATGAGAGATGACTATGACTACGAATGATGGTTTCCATGTGTCACTCTCAAGGTGGGTCTGTCTGATACACTATTCTCTAACATGTATCTGTGTGCTTGGTTTGATATTGCCATATCATGACTAATGAGATTTAGTCATCAACCAACCCACGGTCTAGACTTATGTGTAAATGGTGTCTATCTACCTTCCATAGTAAAAATTGGCTAGGGACAAAATAAGAATGTACATACCCTTAGCATGTGTAAGATCTCAATCTCTAATTTATGTACTTGAAGACATACATCATTGAGTATTGTCATTCTTTAGACATTCACAATGTTTCTTCATTATCTCATAAGTAAATCAAATGGAATGAATTGGAACTTTGCCTTTATGAGTATTAATCAAATCCTCTATGCTATATGCCATGTCAATACATCGCATGATTGGCTCTATGGGTATACTTTACCAATAGACTCATACTTGCACTTAGATATAATTACCCATGAATCATATTCTTAGTGATCTAAACATGTCCACCATGTTTCTACTGTGCTAGTGCTAATTCACTGGGTTAGCAATACTTTTCTATTAGTCAGTATATTGCATGTTTCCTTTTCTCTTTACTATACAATTTCTCATATGAGACAAAACTATCGTAATATGGAATCTGATATTCCTTGGCAAATAAATAGCTCCATTGTTGTAATAGTATTACTACTGAGTCATCAATGGTTGGAACATCTATAAGTTCATCATATGAACCTTTAGATCCATATAGTATCATTCTGTGTTCATAACACAAGTATACTCAGCATCTGTTATAGAATAGAACTAACGGTTATTAGTTTGGAACCCTTCCAACTAATAAACATTTTTCTTTAAATCAGACGTATTTTAATTTGTGATCACTTTTTTTATTATGAAATCTTGCATTGATGTAACCCTTTACATCCAACTCTTCCTTTATTGCTATCTTTAGTTACTAGCAATCTATCCTTAAATACTTCCCAAGCATTAATGGATATCTTTAATGACATTCCAATAACCCTTATTGGAATTCAATGCAATCTTATCATGTCTTATACATATAATATTATACAGGATAAGTACATTTATAGCATTCATGATAGATCCATTACTATAGCCTATGGCATCTTAATCATGGAATTTCCATTGTTTACAAGATTTGGAACATATGGTTCATGAGAGACCAATCTAGATTCTCTCTCATTGAATCCTTCAATGTTGAACTCCTTCAACACATTGCTATTGTATGTGCTCAAACTTTCATTTTTGTAACTTTCAAGATCTATCTCTATGGGTCTTGATCCTTATCTCATAAGATGTTTCATCTTATCCTTCATCGCAGAAGGTGTTTTTCCATGCCAGCTCTCAATATTCATAATATTTAGATGTTATATCTCATCATATGTGGAATGTTCATATATGCTCTGACTAAATATTTTGTAATCACAGACTTCATATTTTATCTTGATTTGAGTCGAACTCTTTGACTATCTAGTCAAGTCAAAAGATCCCCCCTCTAAGATGCTTGTTTCGATTCTAGATTGAACTTTGCATTTTATAGACTTTATTTGCATTCTTGAAGTATAAAACCTTTTAGGTTGTGTCACGTATACATCCTCTGATGTATTCCTTTAAGTAATCCAGTTTTAATCTTCATATGCTAAATCTCTTAGTCTATTTTAGCTACAACAACAAGCTTGACAATTGGTAAAGGAATTTCTATCATGCTCAACAACTTGAACTGATTTGCAAGGTAGTCAACCAATATGTCCTTTATGTTATCCAAGTAGGTATTTGCCACAACACCCTATTGCACCCTTTAGGTATTACCTCTTTAGGTGGCACCATGAAGGTCCTACCTTGTTAGCTTACATGGATCCCATAATGGCCTTGAGCCATTACTCAAATTATGGTTCTCAATAGCTTCTAGTTGACTAGTTAGTTTGTCCTGTTATAACCAACCCATCTGAATCGTTGGATTCACAATACTCCAATATCAGATGTGTCTCTACTAGAATTATTTTTTTTGGATTTCATGATGAACCTAAGATTCCACAACAACTTGTGATCATTTTGGTTCTCATTCTACCTTTTGCTGATCTTGAACATTCTGAGTTGTACTTCTACTCCCACTGATTCTTTAAAAATTCAATTATCCTATCTACAAAACAAATTTTGTTTTGGATAGGGATTAATAATAATATTCAATAGTCATGGTTTATGGATAAACCCTTTCAAAAAAACTACTTTCTCAATGTAGGTTTCAATTCTATAGACATATTGAGACATTCCCATATCATATCATATATGATGTATAATAAACCATTCAAATGGTACATTATTTAGTGATAGGTATATATTTATGAAGATATAAGAATATTAGATTAATTGATAATTATATCATGACGAATCATGGTATAATTCCTTCATTCGGACACATCATTATGTTCCGATGGATTTGACTTGTGAGAGATTATCACAACTCTTTCATAAGGTTCTCAAGATATTGATGCAAAATATTTCAACATGTGATCTCATCAAAATTTCTTAATACTTTCATCAGAGTCATACATCTTTTATAATCTCCTTGAACACTTCAAGAGATTAATGTTTCTATTTATTATGTATATATCATCATAGTACGAATACATGAAACGAAGTATAAGTGATTATCTATAACATTCATTCCATAAGATCCGCATGCATCACATGTATGAGGTCTAATGGAACACTTATCCTCTCACTACATCTAGTGAAGGATGACATGTCACTTTCTGCATAAATAAGGCTTTACATGTTTCCTTAGGTTCAATACCAAGGGATTCTAGATTAACATCAATATGTATTCTAGACATGCATTTCTCATATGTACGTACAAGGTGACTAATGTTAATGATAGTCTTGAGTTATCAATTATAATTATTTGGTATTAACATTTGAAAATTTATCCCAAATTCTTTCAAAGAAAATATCATTAGATATATTTGGGCTTTGCCACACAATATCATATCTTTTAGAACAGAAACATTAGTATCTCACTTTCTTGATTTATCATCCTTGTCATACAAGATGTTTTAGGGTAAATTTTCCTATTTTCTTGGCATAATGAAATAGAAGTTCTATTAACTCTATTACTTGCACATTGGGCTAAGATAAATTTAAATGTAGACTAAAGCCTCCACAACTCTTTCTCCATGTTGTCCATTTTTCCCTTCCATGAAGGTTGTACTTCTTGTCAGGTTATGAAGATCAAGTATTTTAGATCTCTGTTTTGTATCACATACCAAATGAAGAAGTAATCAAATTTGTCTTATAACATTTATACCTGAAGTGGAGGCCGCAGTTCCTTCCATCTTTTTCTGTAATTTCTCTAACTAGAGTGGGCAAAATCTTTTCCAATGTCTAGGTTGTTGACAATGGTGACATTTGCTTCTTTTCTTCACTCCTCCATTTGCTTTGAGATCTAAAGACTTAGGCTTATGGCTAGCTTTAGAACCCTTCTTAGATTTTCATTTTCCTTTAGACTTTCCCTTAGTATTGTTGATCATTATCAAAGACTTGGACTTGTCTTTCTTCATTTGTCCCTAAGATGTTCTCAACATGCCCAACTACTCTGTCAATGTTTTTTCAAAGTCTCATTCATGTTGTAGTTCATAACAAATAGACTATATGACTCTAGAAGAGATTGTAGAATCACGTCAGTGGCCAACTTTTGACCCAAGGGAATCCTAGTCCATATAGGTTCTCCACATACCCAATAAGCTTGAGTACATGAGGACCTACTGGATCTCCTTCATCCATGTTACATTTGAGCAGTGCCTTAGAGACATCATATCTCTATTATCTTGCTTGATCTTGGAACATTTTCTTGAGATGTGTGGCCAACTCTTAACCTAAGGGAAATCCCAGTCTATCTAGGTTCTCAACATACCTAATAAGCTTGAGTACATGGGGATCTACTGGATCTCCTTCTTGCCGACTCAAGGTCTAAATTGAGTAAACCCTTGTTTTGATGATGACTAAATCATTCCACGTATTTGTGTCTAATGTCTCTACTTGAGTGATTTCAGATTAGGTATAGACACACTTCAAATGCCCTAACTTGCACATATCAAATTGGAGAAAAGACAAGTCAAAGTCAATACAAGTGCACATTTTTGGAATATGATGTAAATCCATTAGAATCATGCTGTAAATCACTTGTAATGATTGTATGACTGTAATTAAGCTTAGAGACAGAGAGAGGAGGGTTTAGGAAGCAATAAACTATATAATAGGAACCTCACATAGAGTTTTGCATTGAATTCTCAACCTTGGAATGAATCCCAAGGGGTCCTTTTTATAATGGGGATGCCCCTTAGCCTTTGGGAACACTTAAGAATGAAAACAAGCCGTTTTGTGGCTTTCAACGATTATATTTTCAATTGTTGCATCTCCACAATGGCTAGAACACTTTTCTACACTTTTTCATACAGTGCAATCGGTCAAGTTACTATAAAGATAACTTGACTGATCCCACTAAAAGACAAGACCAATTTAGGTCATCGGTTGAGTTTGTCTTGGGATAACTCGACCGATTCACTTAAATCAATTTTGGTCAGTAGAGGGATCGGTCGAGTTCTGTGAAGTGAAAACTCAACCGATCAAAAGTCACTTTTAAGATCCAATCAGGCTCGGTCGAGTTTGCAACTCGACCGATGAACAACTAGATGTGAATTTTGGAAAATAGCTTTTGAGTGCTTAAACATTCGATCTAAGTTCTCCTGATAATTGGTATTAGAGTGGATTTCTCCAAAAATACTTCAACAAGTAGGAGAAGATGGGTGACTACCAAGGTGGGAGATACTTCATCAACCTTCCAATCTTTGATGGGAGTAACTTCCTCTATTGGAAAAGAAGGCTACAGTTCTACATCCAAGGATCAAGTCTTGAGCTATGGCAAATGGTAGATCACCCATACAAGCTACCGGTGATAAAGATAGAAGAATGGGATGAAGATACCATGAAGAAGGCCACCTTGAATGAAAGAACAATCAACATCCTCTATGCCACCATGATCTCCACTGAGTTCAACTGGATTTCTTCTTGTGAGACAGCCTATGAGGTATGGAGAAAGCTATGCATCACTTATGAGGGGACTCAACAAGTGAGGGAAAGAAAAGTCTACATGCTCAAAGGGCTTCTTGAGAACTTCAAGATAGGAAAGGAGGAGAAGATAGCCAACATGTACGCAAGGCTCAACACCATTATGAATAGTCTTTCTATTCTAAGACATCCTATGAGTAGAGGAGATATCAACTCAAAGATCTTTAGAACTCTTCCCAAGAGATGGAAACCCAAAGTGACTTCCATTGAAGAAGTAAGATCTCTTGATGATGTCCCCATTGAAGAGCTCATTAGAAATCTACAAGCCCATGAAGTCACACTTGACAAAAGAGAAGAAGTTGAAAGACAAGAGGAGAAAAAGCTAAAGAGAATGAAGAAGGCTAAAATCAAGGGTCAAATTGAAGCTATTATGGGACAAGCCTCTCATGTAGAAGAAGATGCCATGTATTATAAAGGTAGTTTCAATACAGGTAAGAATTCCTCCTCAATCTGGTGCTTCAAGTGTGGAAAGAAGGGTCACTTCAAGATAGACTATCTACAAGGCAAGAAGACCATTCATCACAAGGAAAAAGAAGAGAAGTACAAGAAGAAGGAAAAATGACACTCAAGCTCAAGTGACTCCTCTAACTCAAGCTCAAGTGAAGACTCGAGTGGAGGATCTAGCTCAAGCTCTAGTGAAGAAGGAGAATGTCATTTTGCTCTTATGTCTTCTATAAGAAAAGACTCAAATGGGGTAAATCTAAACTCTTTATATAAAGAACATTTAATTACTATCATTAATGCTACTCGTGCCTCTCTTAAGTCTTCTAAAAGGAAAAGGAAAAAGCTTGCTAGAATTATTGATAATATGCATATAGAATTAGATGATCTTGAAAATGCTAATTCTTTCTTGCTTGATGAAAAAAATGCTTGTCTTAGCCAAGTAGACTCTCTTAACTTGAAAATGCTAGTTTGCTTGATAAGATTAGATTTCCAAAAGCTCAACCTCTCATGCCTAGTTCTAATGAAGAGCATACATTAATTGTTGATTATCTCATGTATGATGTTGATGTTCTTAAATATGAAAACAAGGACAAAGATTTTTCTTTGCAAGGATTAGAATCTAAAAATGGTGTTTATCTTTCTAAGATTGCTTTGCTTGGAACAGAAAATGCCTCCTTGCTTGCTAAAATCAATGAGCTTGAATCATGTTCTAGTTCTATTAGTAGAGAGAATAATGTAGCTGCTCTTCATATTGATAGAGATTCTTATTTTAACCAAAGCTCTTTGCCTAGAAAATACTCTTTTACATGATAGAGATAATGTAAATATTTTTTCTTCTACTATTTCTTCTCATATGCATGATAATGACAGTTTGAGATCTTCTTTACAAATATTCTTAGTTGGTAAAAAGGAATCTTAATGATATTCTACACCATACTACTAAACAAATTAGTTGACATGGTTTGGGGTATGATAGTAGTCAAAGGAACAACAAAGGTAAAGGACCTCCAATCTTCCATGGAGAATCCTCCAGTTCCAAGACTATGGGCACATGCAACTATTGCAATGACATTGGCCATTATTCTACTTGTTGTCCTTGTAGGAAAACACCCAAGAGCAATAGGACTTGGGTTGCTAAACTAACCCCTCCGGACCCAAAAATATGATTGGGGACCATTTCATCTTTCTTCTTGTAGGTACTTACAAATCGATTGACTTGAGCTATTGAATTGCAAATTGACTTCTCAATTCACATGAAAGAAGAAAGGTGAGATGTGTAGAAGGTGACAACAAGTGGAAAAAGGAATGGTAAGAACAAAGGTAAAGGTTTTCTTGATTATAACCAATCCAAACTTGTTTTTGTCAAGGTAGTGTGCACTATGCATGTGGTTTTTGAGTCAAAAGTGCTATTTTGTGAGTCTCTTCACACTCTTGCTCAAAAACATTTCTAATGCTTTCATAGTACATTACTAACTTTCTTACACATGTTTGGAAATGAGTTATATCTTTAGCATGCCTCTAAATATGTTTTTATGAAATATATGTGCCTTTTGACAGCATCTCTATCGATGAAGTTTGTTCTGTTTGAAACTCGACCGATAGGCACCAATAGGTTTTGCCAACAACTGCCATCGGTCGAGTTGTCAATACACAGAGCTCGACCGACAACACTATGCACAAAATATACATTTGTCTTATTGAATGAGAATTTCCCTCTCAACTAGATTTTCTCAACCAATAGCCATATTCTTTGGCAATCCCTTGATACCTTTATATATGCATATTGCCATGCTTTAAATTGCCTATATTGCATACAACTCTATCTCTCTAATTGCTCTAAATAGGCATATTTATATCTTGCAATTACTTACTTTGAGTTGTTTTGCAGGTTTTGATGATGATCTCTTTGGATCTTTTGGTTGTGTCTTAAATTGCTTCCGTTGTTTTCTAACTTGCTACATATATCTAGTTGTATATCTTGTTTGGATACAACTTTGAGGTTCTTAGTGGTGATCATCTTTTGGTAATGATGCATACTTTTTAGTGAGTTATATCCTTACTTGTGTCTAAAATTGCATATCTCTTTTTTGGATATATCTCTACATGTACTCATAGCTTGCTCTATCTTATGTATCTCTTGGTATCTTTGCTATGATCTAGATCCTACTAGTAGTCCTAACTTGTGACATCATCTACTAGTAATTCACATACATTTAGTTATAGCCTTGTTCATCAAGTGGTATTCTACTATATACTATGATTGTATCTTGTTTCATATTTGCTCAAGATTACTCCTTGAATTGCATATCTACTATCTTGAGTTGCTTGCATAACATTGTGATGCATGGACCATAGAGTTACAGTGTATGTAGAAATTGGAGAATTTTGGATTTTATGCAGATTTTACTCCAGTTTCAATTTTTGGTACAAGACTAATATTCTTTATGCAGAAATGGCCTTCTGAGCAAGACTCATTTCTTTTCCATGAGCCCTGACACTTTTTGGGCAAATTATGTCATCTTAAGGGTCAAATTAGCGATTTATTATTTTTCTGCAACATGTTATCTTGCATTTTGGGTTGTTCAAGTGCATGCTTTAACTTTCTTTTCTTTCTATGCTTGGACAAGCCCCTAAGTGTGCTCTTCTACTCTCCTTATATAACTTTTTGTTATCTTCTTTCTCGAAGTGGTGTTTCTTATTTCTTCATACCCCCACTTTTTGAAATGACAAAGAGGGAGGAAGGTATGTCTTCTTTTGATAAAACAGGGAGAAGGCATGTCTTACATGAAGAGGAGAAGTATATCCATGTAAGGGGGAGAAGGTAAAGGGGAGAACACATATATGTGTAGAACATATATGAGTAGAAGACATAGTATTCTATAAATGTTACAAAACCTAACCATGTAGGAGAAATAACATCAATTGAGGGGGAGTATGAGAACTCCACTAGCATCAATTTAGGGGGAGCATATGAACTCAATTCTATTGAAACCCCTAGGTTTCTCCAAAGGTATGCCTTTACTTAAATGCTTTCAATACATTTATGGAATGGTTTTTCATCTTCAAAAAGGGGGAGAATGTTGACTCCATGTCTAAAATGAGTAAACCCTTATTTTGATGATGACTAAACTATTCTACTTATTTGTGTCTAATGTCTCTACTTATGTGATTTCAAATTAGGTATAGACACGCTCCAAATGCTCTAACTTGTACATATCAAATTGGAGAAAAGACAAGTCAAAGTCAATACAAGTGCACATTTTTGGAATATGATGTAAATCCATTAGAATCATGTTGTAAATCACTTGTAATGACTGTATGACTTGTAATTAATCTTAGAAAATATCAGTAGCACTTAGACCAAATGTTTAAGCACTCAAAAGCCATTTTCTAAAATTCACATCAGGTTGTTCATCGGTCGAGTTGCAAACTTGGCCCATCCTGATTGGGTCTTCAAAATGACTTTTGATCGGTCGAGTTTGCACTTCATAGAACTCGACTGATTCATCTATTAACCAAAACGGATTTAAGTGAATCGGTCGAGTTACCCCAAAACAAACTCGACTGATGGCCTAAATTGGTATTGTCTTTTAGTGGGATCGATCGAGTTACCTTTATAGAAACTAGACTAATTGCACTGTACAAAAAAGTGCAGAAAAGTGTTTCTAGTCATTTTGGAGCTGCAACAATAAAAAATATAACAGTTGCAAGCAAAAAATGGCTAGTTTTCATTTTTAAGTGTTCCCAAAGCTAAGGGGCATCCCCAGCTATAAATAGGACCCCTTGGGCTTCATTCCAAGGTTGAGCATTCAATGCAAAACTCCATGTGAGGTTTGTATTCTATAGTTGAGTGCTTCCTACAACCTCCTCTCTCTATCTAAGCTTCATCATTTGCTACATTCGTTAGAGTGAGTAGGAAATCTATAAGAGAGCTAGTCCTACATGTATATCTTGTGAGGCTCTCACTTCCACCACCTCTCTATCTCTCATTTCAACCATAAAGATGAAGGTTCTCTCTCTCTCTTGGCTGAGAGAGGTGAAGAAGAAGAATGGAAGGAGTCCCTTGGTGAAGATCAAGGCTAAAGACTTGGAGCAAGAGTGGGTAAGCCCTTGGTGAAGGCAGAATACTCGTTGCTCAAGTGAGTAAGTCCTTGGTGGAAGCTTCTCCGAATGAAGGTGAAGGTAAAGGTTGAAGATCCAAGAAGAGTAGAAAAGTCCTTAAAGGTAGAAGACTTGTACTAGAGTGGGTAAGACCTTGGAGAAGCCTAAAGACACTTGGAAAAGTGGGTAAGTCCTTGGTAAGGTAGAATACTCTTGGTGCTTGGATGGGTAAGTCCTTTGGTGGTCATGTATAGTAAGTCTTATGAATGAATATAAGAGTGCAATGGTTAGAAATCCTAGAGGTTGACCTCTCTAGGTAGTGGACTGACTCACTTCTAGTTTGAAGTGTGAAACCACTCTACATAGCTTGTCAATTGGTGTATGTTCAATCTCTCTCTCTCCCTTGATATGCATGTTTTAGTTTCACTCAAACTTCCTATTTAACAATCTTATCTTTTAATATATCTTGAAGGTCTAATAAAAAAATTAAGTGCATTCAGTTGTATTCACTCCCCCTGTCTAGAGCATCTAATCACCCATCTAGGATCCAACACTTCTGCCATGTTATATTTAAATAGTGCCTTAGAGACATCATATCTCTCTTATCTTGCCTGATCTTGGAACATGTTCTTGAGATGTGTGACCATCTCAATCACATCCATATTTTAATGCTTCCTCTACAACTCATAGTTCATGGAGTATAGCATCAGACACTTGACGTCCATGACATCTAGATTATGATTCTTGTAAGCATACTTGTCATCCCTAGGTACATTTTGAGGTGATTCTTCTGGTTCTGGCATCTCCAGGACATAGAGCTTGCGCTCCTATGTGAGAATGATTCCCAACATCCTGAACCAGTCGTGGAAGTTGTTCCCATTTAGTTTATCCTTCTCAAGAACTGATTGTATATAAAATGATTGTTGTTTGTTGCCATTTTATTCTATAAGAGAATTTGCAATTTTGTCAAAAACTTATTTTTGATTTGATTTGATTTAAGTAAAATTTGGGAGATAAAAATAGGTCTTTAATTCATTATCATTCTCATTATTTTGTTCAAATTAATAACCTAAAGTATCAATTTGGAAAATTGCAGTGAATATTTTTCTAATGAGTGAAGATCCAAGATAATTCAACTATGACTCGACCAACACCAGCATGCATATTCAACTATCAAGGTATACATTTTTTGCCAATTTCATCATATGGAATTTTGGATAGACGATATGCGCAACTCATTATCATAATCATTTGTATGCTTCTGGGCTTAGACACTCTAGGAATCACCAGTTAAGCTTGACCCAATAGTCAATACGATAATAATGCTCCCCACAAAGGTAGAACCTACATTACTAAAATAACGCTTCCACAAGATAGATGGAACACCAGGATAAGGTGTAACCTACACTTAGTTGAACACGTTTTTTATGTGTATTTCCATTAGAAAGCATCTTAGACTTAATATATTTGACTGAGGGATTTATATATATAATATATACATATATCGTATCCAATCACCACATATATAGTACATATCATATACATGATAGATCCCACAAGAGTAAACATGTAATACAAACAAAGAGTGATGGTTATGGCCATATCTACTATAATTCCTTAGAGCCACAAGGAATTACTACCACCTAGGTCAATTATCACATCACATGTATGAACCAATTATTGGTGTAGATCTATGCTTGCCAATTTGGGTAGATTGGTTCAACCATTGACCTTTCATCTTGTTTCTTTGTCGGTCAGTTGGTCGTCCTGTCCAATCAATGTTTGGACACCTTCCAGATGGTCGGTTGGGCCTTCTGGGACAGCCATCTAGCCTCCTATCCAATAGATGTATGGTCTCCTTCTAGATGAACGATTGGGCCCACTAGGCGGTCGTCTGGCTCCATCTATTGTCCTTCATGGTCCTATAGACGGTCGGCTTGTCTCATGAATTGGTCATCTCATTTGGTGATGATCATCTTCTTCTTTGTTACAAGAAAGGAAACTATCACATTGCTACTTTATTACATTGATTATAAAGAAAACTTGAGTTACATTCAAGTGGAGAAAAGATAGGAAAGAATTAACTTTACATTGGGAAGAAGGAGGTAGAGGCTCGGTACATAGACTAGGATAGATAAGAATAAAACCATACCATCTAACCACACATAGATATTGGGTTTAAGCCATAACCATGCTACACATCCACCATCAAAACTACTTTTAGGGCGACACGTGTAAATTATATATATATATATATATATATATATATATATATATATATATAACTTTGGAATTATGTGGTCTTTGATAAGATACACATATGAGATAGTTTAAATATATGCATCGTATGCAATAAATATATGATAAACCAAAATCTGATCATATCAATTATCCTAAAACATAGTAAATTGACGTGACTTTAATACTACTGTGGGGAAATTCAAGAACAGAGTATAGAAGTGGAAACAAAAATTATCTATATGTATTCTCATAACAGCAAGATTGCGTCAATTACTATGAAATAGGAAGGATGTTTTAACAAGTTATACATGGCCCTGGATCAAGTCTAGTGACTACAACTCGTTGTAGTTGCAACTATATTCTAGTTGCTCTTGGATGGTGGTTGTGTAGCTCTTAGTCTTCTCCACGGGTGTAGACTGGATCAGCTTTTGTAGTGACTCATGTGGTTTCTCCATGGACTACATACTGACTTTGTCCTCCTAGATACAGCAAAAGGACTCCTACCTCTAGAGTAGTCTACACAGATCAACTAGAACTCATGCCATTTATCTAGAACAAACAGGAAAGAGTTGTCCCTCCCATTGGCGTACTAGTCCCAAGTTTGCTCTCCCATAACAATGACCCTCAATTATTCTCTCTAGAAGATATCCCTCCCTAGTCGGATAGGACTTGCTAGGGCTCTCGTGGCTACCACAACCAGAGGGGACAACAATTGTCAAAGCAACTAATTCTCAATTGTCTGTGTTATGTTGTGCAAAAGCCCTCAATATCCCTCTATTTGTAGGTGGGGTTTAGGCTAATGTTCCTAGTCTATTCGGGATCTATGCGGGAGTGGAAGGGACCAAAAGATATTGAATTTTCACAACCTATGAACCACAAGATGGTCATATGGCACTGCAAGAAAGTTGTCTCACACTGCAAGATGGTTATTTTATAGTTTTTCAATCGCATATGGAATTGGAAATTTGTTTCCAATTAATGTTAATCACTAATTTCTTGCATCACAAGAATTGTGCAATCAAAATGAGTAATTTTTTTCACGAATTAGGGAAAATTGCTAGAACCTTCCATCAGCCCAATCGAGTTGATCGGTTCACCAAGTGAACCAGTCATCTTGCTTATCTGAGCCAATCGATTCACCCAGTGAGCCGATGAGTTGGATCTTATTTATGGAGAACTCTAGCCAATTCAGTTAATGATCAGCCTGACAATCCAAACGACCATCTCATCCTATGAGACGACCGTCTGGTGCATCAAACGGTCGTCTCATCATGTGGGTCCCATCTCTATCACTCACATGTCAAAGTCACACAATCATCACTGTTATAACAACCCATGTTCAAGAACTACATTTCATGATGTCAAAGCTTACCCAACGATATGTGATAAGTGCAGTCATTTTTGGTCTAAGAATCACAATCACCACCTTCACTATGAGAGATTACTATGACTACCAATGATGGTTTCCATGTGTCACTCTCAAGGTGGTTTTGTCTGATACACTATTCTCTAACATGTATTTGTATGATTGGTTTGATATTGCCATATCGAGACTAATAGGATTCAACCATCAACCAACCTACACTCCAGTCTTATGTGTTAATAGTGTCTATCTACCTTCTATAGTAACAACTGACTAGGGACAAAACAAGAATATACATACACTTATCATTTGTATGATCTCATTCTTCAAGTCATGTACTTGAAGACATACATCATTGAGTATTGCCATTTTTTAAACATTCACAATGTTTCTTCATTATCTCATAATTGAATGAAACAGAATGAATTGGAATCTTTCCTTTATGAGTATTAATCAAATCCTTTATGGTATGTGCCATGTCAATCATCACATGATTGGATCTATGGACATACTTTACCAACAGAATGCCCAAGAATTTTCCTTATGATTCTCAACGATAGATAACTGACTAAATAGCCCAATTAAGATAGTTGGGTTGGTCGTAGGGAGATGTAGATGTTTAGGTACAATTGATGGTCAAATTCAATGATTTAGATGTTTTAAGTTCCCATGGAACTTTTATATGTAAAAGCATGAGTGTATCTACATTTTTTGGTTTGTGAGAAAACTAGGTGGAGACAGTATTAAGAGGTCCTAGATTGAAGAAGGTACATTTTGGTTGAGGTATCAATCGATGCAGAAAATAGTGGGGGTTCTAAAGAAAAAAAATATGAGGAAATATATGAGGAGGAGGACACAAAAAGTATTGGTATGTATGCATGTCATCCTACATACTAGTTGAGAGATAACAAGTATGAAAGACAACATATTGTATGTGAGTCCCTAGGTTCCTATACTCAAGGAGGAAGATGACTCTAATAGTCCTATATCTCAATAGGATGGCTTAGAGAAAAAGCTACATTAGTGGAGAACCAGAAGGGGCGTGTGACTTTCAAAGGATATCTATGGAATTGATTTTAAATAACAACATTGTATTTTGATTGAAATCATGACGATGTATGTAGTTGTTACTTACTAAAATTGAATTAGGTTAGTATCATTTATCATTGAGAATGAAACTTGATCTCCAATGCAAATCGATTATGAAAAATCTAAGTATTCCATTATATTCATAATTAAGTATTATTTATAGGAGTTCCAATCAAACTAGTGTTTATCAAATTACTATTCCTTAAATCTCACTATTATTATCAACAATATGGATATATGCATGTATTTGTGTAATCAATTCTTGAAAAATATATCCTAAAAATCTCATAAAAATATTATTATTGATTCACCTCATTTTTGTTGGTTTTCATTGAGACTAAAATTATAATCTATGGCTTTACAATCCATCTAAAATATTCCATTATTGTCTACTTTAGGTTTTAAAACCTAACCCAATCATTATTATTGGTTATTTCATATTTCTCAATAGGTTAAGATTAATCATATTGAAATCAACATATGTATGATAATGAAGCATGTGATATTTAATATATAGTTTATGAACTCAAACTTATATATTAGTTCACACAAGGGTATTACGTACCTCCAAGTGCCTATTAAGTTATGTTAAGGTAGTTCAACCTACAAACTCATGATTGCATTTTATATTATTCCAATAATGTACATGTTAGGGTTAGTCAGCCTAAACTAGGGTTTAACTCTAACTAATTTCATTCATCATATAAACATCATCAACATCTTCTGATTCCAATTCTAGGTTCTAAGGATCCATATTAATCATTGCTTCATGTCTAGATATATAAGGCATGTTCATATGTAACCAGAGTTAGGGTTGGCACCTAAATCACTTCATTATTTGTATATTGTATGTTCACTAGGGTACACAGAGGTATATGTATCCCATATAAGTTAATTATTACTCATTAAGCCCATCCTTACATAGCACATGAAATGATGGTTTCACTTTTAGGTATATTGATATTTTGGTATGTGGTAGTATCATTGTTACTAGATTTACCAATGACATGTAAAGAGGGTGGTATGGACCAGAAACCTTAGTCAAATATGAACATCATATTAAACAAAAGTTCCCTAATTGTTTCATGACATGTGCATGTCAGGATGGCTTGGTAATGGGTGCATCTTGCCCTTCTGATTGGTATGTGGAACATTGCCTCAGAATGGAGATCCAATGGATCAAATGGGAAGGTTAATATACATTAAGGACACATCTTTATGTCCAATAAAATATGGGTCAAATCATTCTTAGATTTAGTAATGTATGGTTCATCACCAAGATAAATTTATAAATAACATGTTGTTCACTATCAAGTATCGATTTAAAAACCCCTATAGATGGAATTTCCCAATCTAGACACATAGTGAGAAGGAGATCATTAGGGTGGTTACTTCTTTTCTTCCATTTTTCATCTACTATTATATTGCAATATCTGATGACAAGTTTTTTTAGTTTTTGAGTTGCTCCCCTTCTTTACTTGCCGCTTTTGTTTTTTTTCATCTTTTTACTTGCTTGCCACTTTTTTTCTATAATATTTTTCCATTTTTTTCAAGTTGCTCCTTTTTTTAGTTGTCTACTGCTTTTTCTTTACCTCCTTGCTGCTTTTGTTTCTTTTCATTTTTTTATTTTTTCCAAAGATAAATAAAAAGATAGAAATGTTATATAAGTGTTTGGTTATAAGTATGTGTTTTTATCAGGTGAGTTTGTGTGTGTTTTACTAGTTTGGTTGTAGTCATTGTTCCAATCAGTCTGTATGTTCCAATAGTTTGTCTGCATTCTAATCAGTCCAGTCTAATTATGTGTTTGATATCATCAGTTTCTTCAAAGGGAGTTTTTATAAATTATTGGTGCACATTGATCCAATTTATTTTTGTGTTCAATCATTCTGTCTCAGGCATAGGTCTCATCTTTGAATCCTCACAGGGACGAATAAATTGGGATTTATGTCTGACATGGTTTGCACTGGAACTGATGGGTTGCACACTTGGTTTGCCATACTCATCTTGTTTCGGGCCTCCACAGGTTAACGAGGGGCCGAAGAGAGGAAGTCTCCTTGATGACTCATTACTCGTAATGGAAGCTAGATGATTCTTTACTCTCACTATATGGAAAATCTCATATTTGTCTCAACTCCTGTCCAACACTGACTACAGATAGAGACACTGTCAACCTAGAGGGTAATGATAAAATCTCCATCTAAACTACATGGAATATAATGAGAGAGAAAACTAATCATAGTTTTTGGGAATCTTAGGTTTGGATGAACAACATTCCTCGAAGACATTAAGTCCATGTGTGGAAGGTTTTTAATGAGAACCACCATAGATGATGGCTTTATTCTAAATGTGGCTTACGTTATAGCCAAAATGACACCAACTTCCATTGTAAGTTCATGTTGTCTTTATTGGACACGGCCATCCAAGTACGAGCTATTAGCATGAACATGATCCCAAATGATGAATATGAACTCGAAGAACAGACTCATTCCATAGACACTCCAACATCTTACTATTTGTGAGAAAAAAAATGCAACAACCACACCTTCAATGCTCTCTTAAGAGATGTGAAGAGTGTATGAGAATGTAATAGATAAAAATGCCCGTGACTTTGTCTAACCTATACGCTATCTTCATTATGACCTTTTAGTTATAATTTTAGAGTTTTTTACTTGTATAGATCTAAACATTGTGTATTGTTGCATAGTGTAAATGAAATACAGGTCACATGCTTTCGAAAAAAAAAATATCATGTTACTTAGTATATAGAGATTTGCTTTTGAGTACTTCGGAACTGATGACAAATTTGACCGACCAAGGTATAGGCTAGGCCACTCTTTATTGTTAGCTTTTAATATATGATGCATGACGATCTGATTCTAGGACAAAAATGAAATTGCTCTTCACTGCACACGTGTCAATGACGGTTGACTACTATTCCCACGCCTAAAGGGGTTGAGGCTCGGTATTCACACAATGGGCCCAGGTTTATGCCACGCTGTTTACTACACCTACCGTGGAGGAACATGCATATGCTAGCTACTCAGATGCAAGCACAATAGACAATAGTTTATCTTAGTCGACAAGATGTATCGCTGGAAAAAAGATTGGTTTGGGAGAAACTTCCAATGTATAGCAAGTTGGCTATGGGTTTGAAAATGTCTTGTTGGTTGTTGTTGTCTTAGTAGGTCAGCGTTTATGTATATATACTACACGCAAGTTTGCTATGGGTTTGAAAATGTTCCACATACCATGTTAACAGTAGGCTGTTTTGTTGGTATGTGGAACATTTTCAAACCCATAGCCAACTTGCGTGTAGTATATATACATAAACGCTGACCTACTAACATGGAACAGCCAAGCACCCATCAGCACTACAATGTACCCGGACCAGCATAGTCCAAGACTTCGAGGGTGGTCTTCCATGTAGAAACATTCTGAACAAGACAAACATAACCTTAGTGCTTACAAAACGAGAAAATATCTTGAGTTTGATGACGATCTGTAGATCTGGCCATTTCTGCGGAAGCACGGAGTCAAAACATGGCATACGTCCCTAACTCTGCCGCCGCGTCTCCTCGGGGATGGACAATTTTACAATTAGTGGAGGTGGTGGAGAAAAAGCATCCTAACTGGAGATTCCTGGAAGGAAGCCATTGTTCTTTTTCCACTCCGAAACAATAAAAAATAAAATGGTTATGTCCTTCGTGACTCTCTTGGAGCACTTTCAGATGCTAGTTAGGGAACGTCTACCATTCACATATGGTGTATCACCTAATCCATGATTAGGCATATGCATACAATGTCACGTGATTTCTACTCAATATCGTGTTACTTAAACTCTACAAGTTCGTGCTAAAAGCCGCCATCTAATCTAGTCATGTGATCGGGGTGGGGGTGGGGTGGGGCCTGGGGGGATGGCTGGCCCGGCAGGGGTTCCCATTCCCAACATGCCACCATTATACAGCCAGGAGTGATGGTTAGGCAGGACAAACAATTGATTTCCATTTATACTATATAGATCTAAGTTTATACATGGTTTACACAATGGAATTGGGCAAGCGCGCCCTCCCACCACCACCACCCCCGGTCCTCCTGAGTTTTGTACGTCACCAGGTTTAGCCTCCACCGCTCTCAGTTGGCTTTTGGTAAGACTCACCATTGTAAGACAAGTCCATAAAGCTTGGTAAGTCTTCACCTCACCAAGAGATCCCCATTCGTTATTTTTTATAAGAAAAAATATCCAACAATAGCCTATTTACTCAAATAATACTTGTCTAAATTTAATTCTCAAAATAGTATTTTTTCTTGGATAAATGTTTCAACTATTTTGGCACATGTTTTGAACTAGTTGCATCAAACAGGTTGGCACACTCACCCAACAACAGTTCATACATTGTTGGTTGAGTGTTTAGCCTGACAAGGCACTAAAAGTGTCAAATGACTTGGCACGTTCAATCCCACAATGACTAATACAACCAGCGGAGGTGTATTTAGATAATGTGGCATGAAATGTGTCAAACTTGATGACACACTCAGGACGCAACGGTCATTTTTCTTTAGGATAGCCAATTTTTACTGTTATTGTTGATTGGATAAATCATTGTATTCGGTGTGTTTACTCATTAAATTTTTTTAAATACAATCCTCCTCTTCACTGCTTCTGGTCTCAATTCAATTGAGTCAATGATTCTTTCTCTTTTCAAACTCTAGTTTTTTTAATTGGCAATTCATTCATCCAATTGTCAAGAGATTTGAACTTTGGATCTCTCGTTATACAACATCATCTCTACCACTCGGGTGTCACTACATTGGCAACTCTAGTTTTCTTTAGCACTCCTTACTCTCCACTTAAAACTCTAATTTTGATCACTTCTTAATTTTTATAGAAGTTCTAATAAGTATATTCTCAAATTGTATTCAGATTTCTTGTATTCCTATTTCTTGTGTTTGGGTAATGCAATATCTTATGTTTAGGGAAATGCAATATCTTATATTTTAGATTTTTCTTGATTTAATTTTAGCCACTTGATTAAAGCATTGTAGAATTTAAATTAATTAACTCTTAACATTGTAAAACTTATGTACCATTTGTGTTGTGTTAAATTTTGACTCATCACATTCTAGTGAAATATGATTGCAGTGATGGCTTGTAGAGATACTTCACTTAGACTCTCCAACACAGTAGAAACCCTATGGTATGGCAAGTAATTGGCCCTTGATGTTTTATAGAGGGTTGCACTTGTAGATTTTGACCTTGTTAAATATACTAAACCATATCATAGTAAACTGCAAGATATCACTACATGTACCAAATATTGTCATCAAACACTTTTTTAGCTTAATATAAAATTGATGGTATGTTGTTTTGTGATTTCCAACTATTTAATTTTAATTAATTATGTAGTTTATTAAATAAAGCTTTTAGGTAATGACCAATGGAAGGCATGTCTACATTTATAGTTCAACATGCATAATAATAATTTACATTGATGTTGAATATATCAATAATGATATATTCAAAGACTGTAATCCGCATTGACCATATTATGTGCTCAAGACACTTACATGATGAAGATGTCAATTCATCATTTAGAGCAAAGCATGCACAAGTCAACAACACAAAGGGCGTAATAATATAATTCAATTATGCAAGAAGTCAACACAAATGTCAATATACTTATTGTGACTTTGTCTCATGTACCAAGGCATACACATAAGTTAATAGTATAAATTGAAAATCATAGAAGAAGATGTACACACCTACATACTTGACTTCACCTTTTAATATATAGTCATATCCTAATAGAGGAGGAGGTGGAGAATAGTACGTAATTGTTTTATTTATAGTTTTGTGTGCTATTAAGGTTGTTATAAACCATCATGTTAATGGTCGCCCTTACAATAATCTCATTTTTAGATGACCAGTGCTCTAAATATCTGATAATCTTAAAGAATATATAACTTTCTTCTATTACCATGGTTGATCCTTATATCTTACCCAAGACCCACATATGTGTTAGGCCTGCGAATTTAATATGATGCTCATGCTGAAATATAACAACAATGTATCAAAAAATTTCTTACCATGGTAGGATCAGTTCATTCTACTAATTTAGACTCTCCCAATCTAGAATATTTAGTTCTTAAGCTCTCAAAGAATATAGTTGATTGGTGTGTGAGTAATGAATAGTTGTTTTGTTTTATATTGTTGGTGTTGTCTATCATCTATATAAGGAACTTTTGAAAACTTTTGACCACAAGTATAAAATTAAAACCAATAGTTTTAAAAAATACCCCATCGAATAAATTTTTAATGTATTAGAAGATTGATGGGGTGATAGTTTATGAACAAGAATGAGCTTTTTCTTCTTATACTTGGGTTGTGGAGGGATGATATGCAACTATGCAATAAACTTATCATTACCACTATCATTAAAAGTTCACGAGCTCCAACTTTAGTTTTGGTCTTAATCATAGGAAGGAAGACATTTCTTAAGAAAAAAGGATAAATATAGAAATAAAGGAAAAATATTAAATTTATAAACAACGCACACTTGGAGAAATTTCTCATATGATCAATTTTACATTATGAAAGAAGGGAATCCAATATCAAATATACCCTATGAATAAGAGCAATTCACATGCCTGCTCTTCCTTCCAGTGTGTGTGTGTGCGCGCTATTCACCTATGTGTGTGTACTTCTTCTTCTTTTTGCATTTTTAAATTTCGTGGGTAAAATTCTATTCTTCCTTCGAGTGAGTGATATGCATGCTCTCTACTAATATATTTTATAGTTTGTTTGTGAACTAATCTTACTACATATGTGTTTTTTTCTAGTCAGACTTTTACAGCAGGATGTGTGTCTACTTCTGGTCAGACCTTTTTAGCAGGATGTGTGTTTGCTCCCATTCTTTCTTTCGGTGAGTGACATATCTGTTCTTCAGGTCAATGTGTATATTTCTACCAATCTAATATCCTATGAATAAGAGTGGGTGACATGCCTGCTCTTCCTTTCAGTGTGTGTGTGCGCGCGCTTTTCACATGTGTGTGCTTCTTCTTCTTAAAAAAAATATTTTGTGTGTGAATCCTATTCTTTCTTCCGGTGAGTGACATGCCTGCTCTTTGGGTCAATATGTATACCTTTATCAATATATTTAATAGTTTGTTTGTGAACTAATCGTACTACATATTTGTTTTTCTCTGGTCAGACTTTTATAGCAGGATGTGTGTTTTCTGGTCGGACCTTTTTAGCAGGATGTGTGTTTGCCCCTATTCTTCCTTCCAGTGAGTGACATGTCTACTTTTCGAGTCAATGTGTGTATATCTACCAATATACTTGATAGTTTGTTTGTGAACTAATCTTACTACATATGTGTATGTCTCTGGTCGGACTTTCAATATACTTGATAGTTTGTTTGTGAACTAATCTTACTACATATGTGTATGTCTCTGGTTGGACTTTAATAGACATGTGTCAGTGTGCTCATGTTCTTCCTTTCAGTGAGTGACATGTCTGCTCTTCAGGTCAATGTGTGTACTTCTGATAGTTTGTTTGTGAACTAATCTTACTACATATGTGTATGTTTTTGGTCAGACTTTTACAACATGATGTGTGTCTGCTTCTGGTCAGTTGGACCTTTTTAGCAGGATGTGTTTCTGCTTATTTTACTGAATCTTTATCTTACTAAATCTTTTATACTGATAGATATTAGGTAGCTTTCAATTGTGTGTGCATGTTTGGTTACTTATTTTCTTCCATTTTGCATCTACTATTATATTGCAATATCTGATGACAAGTTTTTTTATTTTTTGAGTTGCTCCCCTTCTTTACTTGCCACTTTTGTTTTTTTTTCATCTTTTTACTTGCTTGCCACTTTTTTTCTATAATTTTTTCCATTTTTTCAAGTTGCTCCTTTTTTTAGTTGTCTGCTGCTTTTTCTTTACCTCCTTGCCGCTTTTGTTTCTTTTTATTTTTTTTATTTTTTCCAAAGATAAATAAAAAGATAGAAATGTTATATAAGTGTTTGGTTATAGGTATGTGTTTTTATCAGGTGAGTTTGTGTGTGTTTTACTAGTTTGGTTGTAGTCATTGTTCCAATCAGTCTGTATGTTCCAATAGTCTGTCTGTATTATAATCAGTCCAGTCTAATTATGTGTTTGATATCATCAGTTTCTTCAAAGGGAGTTTTTATAAATTATTGGTGTTCATTGATGCAATTTATTTTTGTGTTCAATCATTCTATCTCAATGCTAATTAAGTATGCATGTATGTATGTTCAAACATTCTGTCTGAGTATTAGTTGGTCCATTGTGTGCTTGTAGGTTCAAAGGAGTTAGTTGGCTTTTAATCAATATGCTTTCTCTTAAAAAAATTATATAGATCAGTGCATGTTAATGTAGTGGTCATCATGAGTCCAATAGAAAAAAAATAGTTTTAATTTAGATATTGGTAGTGATGCGCTACAAGTTGGAGGGAGTCAACTGCTCGACTTGACCATATGCATTTGCATGAGATCTAGTAGATTGACCATGTTCTCATTGATCTATTCATTGTTTATGTTCTAGCAACATATATGTGTGTTAATTAATGCAGCATGTCAGTATGCTAATCAATTCAACATGTTTGTGTGCTTATAGATTAGAAGGAGTGAATTGGATGCTAATCAAGCTACTCTCTCTTTTAATAGGTTAGCCATTTTTTGTAATTCATAATTTTTTTGCATTTAAAATTTGTAGTTTTTGTTGTGTATACTAGGAGTCAACTGGATATTAATCAAGTTGTTCTCTTTTAACTATTTGTATGTAATTATTATTATTACTAATTATGAACTCAGAGAAAAGGATAATATTCAGCTTAAATTTGAATATTCATCAAGCATTTTTATCATGTGTAATAGTATACATTACCGATTTTATTGTGCTAATTTAAATTCTATTCATGTGCTTAGCACGTGCTTTTAGCTAGTAATAAGAGAAATAAAAGGTTCACTAGAAAAAAAAAGGCCAAGATCTTGAAAAAAATCATAAGATGTTTTATATATGATTGAATTGTTCATGAAGCTAAGGAATACTTCTCAAAGATGTTTAGGAAAATTGGTACCGTTGATGCACTTATAGTTGGTAGATGTCGAACACTTCTTCTACAACAACAATTAAGTATCTTTTTATCCATTAATACATAATAATTTTTAGCCATTTTAATGTAGAGGTAATTCTAGGGTGGTTTTGGACGTTTGAGCTAACAAGTTTATGTTTAAATCTAATAAATTCTTCAATAAAGGTGAAGCTTGTGTGGATTTGAAGCTTTCTTGTAAAAATTTCAAACTCAACATAGAGTTAGATATACCTTTTGGATAAATGTGGTATTCTTTGTGGTCTTACGTTGATTAAGAGTTATATCTATAGTAAAACGTCAATTGTACTAATTTATAGTAATATGTTTCAAGCAATTTGTTTTGTAGAAAAGCCTTTTATGTGATGTTGATGACCTCACTAAGATTAAAGTTAAACATGTCTCCATATATTAACTGAAAAGAATATAATCTCAATTATATTGAATATTGAATTAATTATGATTCCACAAACTAAATGATGATTCTTGATCCTATCACCAATGTTTTCATTGACAAAATACAAACTTTTGTAATTATGTGAAAAATAAACAACTTTCAGAAACATTACATGCACTTGATAAAATAATTGATATGATATATTTGTAAGAGTGACATTTATGAGTTAAAAAGTGTGACAGAGAGGTGTAAAAAAATATACTTAATAATTTTCATTGATGATTCTAGTAGTTTTTTTCGTATTTACTTACTTTAAAGTAAGACAAAAGTATTAGATAAATTTCAAATTTATTAGATTGAATTTAGACACACAAATTGGTAAGGCACATAAAAGACTTAGCTTTGATAAAGGAGAAAAGTGTTGATAAAGGAGGAGAGTATACCTAGGGTTCCTCATATCAGATACAATTTGTTTGTATAAACTTTAGTGAGTTAGAAAGACAATCCTCAAATATATCAAAGTGTGGTATTGTCTTGTAAAAGTTCTTATCTTAAAACACAAGAGAAATATGTCAGGATCTGAAATATTTGACACGTGAACTTGATTTATGTTGAGACAAGCTATCCATACATCTTATTATTATATTTTAGAAATTTGGTATAGATGTCAAGAAAAAGTTGAACATTTGATGCAAACACTCTTAAGTAATGTATTCTTTATGAAATTTATCTACCCAAAGTGAATTTAAGATATATAAACCCTATAAGATCCATTTTCAAGCATGTAGAAGGATATTCAATGTGAGAATTGGTACCCAACATGTTGCTTTTAGATCTTCACATATAAACATTTTTAATCTACTAGAATCATCAATGACAACAAACACACACACACACACTTAGACACACATATAATATATATATATAGAGAGAGAGAGAGAGGACTCAGACAAGGTGATCCACTATCATCTCTTCTGCTCATGATAGCTATGGAAGGATTGAGTAGAATGATCAACACCCAAATTGCTAATAAAGACATTCGTACTTAAACCATTAGAAACACCAGAGTGTTATCACATTTACTATTTGAAGATGATATCTTGTGTTCATTAAAGAGAGGAAAATATTTCAAACGAACTTAAAGCACATCTAGCTTTGGTAATATATCTTGTGTTTCCACATATATCTTCTGAGCTCGTAAAACAAGAAGGAATATTTCATTGTTGATATTGAGATTCAAAAGGGTGAATGACCTCTACTATAGGTAGTATGAGAGGAAAAAACTTTCAAAATTCTTATACTCAATAAAGGATATGATAAGAAAATGGCTAGGTTCCAAAATGTCAATGGAATGCTAACTCATTTTAGTTAGAAATTCATCTATGGAAGCTATTAGATATTGGTTGACGGAAGGGAAGATTTCAAAGTCATTACTAAGAAGAATGGAAATCATGCTCTCTGATTTTTTATGGGGTAGTTGACCCATCCATACAGTTGGGAAAGACTTCCCTACCCATTAAAGGAGGGTTGTCTAAATTTGAAAGTGTTGAGAGACCTTGATTTCTACCATATGTTATGGAGAATTAATAGGTTGATGCAAGGTGAATCTACATGATCAAGGTGGGTGTATGGTAGATACAATGACAATTTATATTAGAGTCCAAAACATACAAGGGTTGTTCCATCTTTTGGATAAATATGATAGAGCTATGTCGAGTAGGAGGGAAGGTATATATGCTATAAATCTATAGGGATGATACAAACAAAAGGTTATGGAAGATAAAGTCGCATCAAATCTATATTGACAAAACACAATAAGAAACAGACCCTGACTACATACAAAGCTTATAAAGAGTTCATACCAACTGCAAACAAGATCCAAAAATGAAAGATAAATGTTGACGCTACCTGCTTTATTTGGTATGTGTGTAGAGGAATCATCTAAACACTTGTTTAAGGAACAAAAATACTAGAAGTGTATGTGGGAGAGAGTGTGTATGAAGATATGCTAGAAGGGTGTACAACACTTAAACATGCTTTGAAGGGAAGGTGAAAACCTAACGAACTTGTGGTGCATTTATGCATGTGCATACATCATTTGGAGAGAAAGAAACACTACAAAACTTGGTGGTAAATCAAAGGATGTATTAAATATGTTTGACACATTAGAGAAGGAATTTGAATTCTTAGTTTCTATTTATAGTAAGAAAATTGATGAAATTCCACAGAATATCAATAGGAAATGGGAGCTTATGTAAATGTACATCTAGTATAAATGTTTTGTTATTTTATTTCTTTGTTTTTGGTGAGTGTGACATGTAACTTTGTTCTATTTATGGGTTCAAGATATATTTACCAAACGATTATGATATATACATTTGTATACACACACACAGATATATATATATATATATATATATATATATATATATATATATGTGTGTGTGTGTGTGTGTGTGTGTGTGTGTGTTTATACATATGTGTGTGCGCTTTTATGTATTTATATGTATATGTATATATATACATATATATATATATATATGTAAATATATACATATGCATATATATGGATTTTTGTGTGCATGGGAATTCCTACTCATTTTTACCCATTCAAAGGGGACATAAAAATCATGCTTTAAGTTGGATGTAACTATGGCTTATGATAGTGTTAGATGGAAAAAATTGTGGTAGCTTATGGCTCAGTTGGGACTAAATGAGAGTTGGATAAACATAATAAGGCAGTATGTCTAAACCACATTTTTTTCATTACTTGTGAATGGCACATGTAATGCATATTTGAGGGTGGGAATGAGTTGAGACAAGGAGATCAATTTTCTCCATTTCTATTCCCTATATTGTAGATTATTTATATAAGAATATGGAGGAAGTAATAGAGAAGAAAGAGATCAAATCCTAAAGTGTACATGGCATACCAGTTCTAAGTCACTTAATATTCGTTGATGATGTTCTTTTTTTAAGCTAAAGGGCATACCCTAAAGAATCTGAAGATATAGAAGTTTGGTCGGTACATAGGACTATTCGTAAATGGAGCAAAGACTAGATATACCTTTCAAAGAACAACATAAAATATGTAGAAGCCCTAATCAATTAAATGTGAGTGATAGAGAGGAACTACCTACAAAGTATCTAGCATTTCCTTCTTCAAGAGGTAACCTATTATTCAAAAATTTAACAGTTATTGTGATAGAGTTGATGAAATGCTAGAAAGTGGTCAACCAAGAAAAACTCAATGGTAGGGAGATTTATCCTTGTGAAGTCAGCAATAGAGGGACTGCTAGTAACTGGGTTTAGCAAGGTGAGATCTCAAAATCAATTTGAGATAGAATAGAGATAAGAATCTTCAATTTCATATGGGTAGGAGCATGGAATTCTATGTTTTATGAAAGATAAGATTTACCCAAAGAAGAAGGTGTACTAGAACTAAGAAACTAGAAAGGGATAGATGTATTGGGAACATTGAATAGAATAATCGGACTCGAGACAGACAACTCCATTTTGGTCTAAATGGATGAAAAGGGGATATCATAAAGGTCTAGACTACTGCCCAAAAATCAGGGAAGGTGTACTTATGATCTCTTAATGCCTTGAAAACAATGTGGAAGGAAGTAGGCCATCTATTTAGATGAATAAATAACTAGTATAGATGATTGATGATAAGTTGGATACATGAAGGTGATACACAATGGATTGTTAGCATGGATCTATTGAAACATGTATGGTTTACATCACAAGTACCTAATGGGGGCTTTGTGTGTTCAAATCTGTACATGGAGCTCTTCCTACCAATAACAATGTTGTCAGGTGGAATGAAGACGTTGATACACAATGCTTGTTGTGTGGAAAGGAAAATGAAGACCCAGACCAGCTATTTTGCAAATGAGAGTTCATAAGGGTTGTATGGGAATGGTTTCTAAGAAGTTGAAATTAAGGAAAATACTATTCAACAAGTTGGGAAGAATGATTGTAGGTCACCAATGTGCAAAAGGGATGCTTTCCCTCTATGCCCTTGTCTTTCATATTTGGAAAGAAAGGAAAGAGAGGGAAATTAAAAAAAAATCTAGTAATTTTATATATATACACATAACAATGTCATGAAAAAATTCATAGTATCACATCACCAATTTCGGTATATTGCAAATAAATTCAGTAAGTGTGTCTACAATAAATTGTCTAATGATGATGTGTCCTTATTTCCTATTGAAGATAGTATCTTGATTTTTGTCTCACTGTGAGAGTTACTAATTGGATAAATCATTCTCATGTAGTAATTTTGACGTGATGGATATGGAAGTTGCATATGTGATTCCAGGGCTGAAAATATTTACATTTGTAGATTGCATGTCTCTCTTGAATATCATTACAATGAGAAAGTTCCTGAGAAATTTGTCTCTACATCATGTAAGCCTATTAAGACTCTAAATGATCCTTCAAAACATTTTTCTAGAATAAAATCGATACTCGTGTATCTCAATCAAGATAGTTTCATATTATAACATCAACGAATGAACCCATGATTGAACCTTTGTTGTGTCCCACAGAATTAATAATCTCATGACACATATTGGCCCATCTTTTGATATAAATCCATCCTCCAGTGTGTAGGTATATGGGGGAAAGAGTTTATTGTGTAGAAGGTGGGTCCAAAGTGGATCTACTTGGGTACATAATTTAATTAATATAAAAATTTACTCCCAAATTATTGGAATTGAAATGCACCTAGTGAAGTGAAGATGACCAAACAAAATATATAGTGTGTACAAGCTAATTTGATGCTCAAATTGGCCAATATGAATACATTGGGAAACTTTGTTTAAAATATTGAATATGTAAAGTGAATTCCTTCCCCTGGATTTTATTATAGAAATGTGTCGTTAATTCCTTAAATAATATGGTAATGTAACCCAAGTAGATAATAAATTTGGGGTAGTGGTGTATCAAGATGTGCATTTATTTTGGGTGGTGGTATCATTACTTAGAAGTCTAAGAAATAAAACATCTTGCATGGGTTCAACTTTGAGGATGATTTGTGTGTTTTAGTTGAATCTCAGACGGAATCAGCTTGGATATGGACGTATGCTCAGAGTCTTAAAAAAATCTCACTTCTTGCTCAATTCATTGTGAGTGTGTGATAATGTTTTCCAAAATGAGTGTTAAAATGGATCAAAAAACATGTCTTGACTAGAATCTAGTTCTATGTTCCATGAATAATGAACACTTTAAGCCTACTATAGATTCATTTACAAGTATCATTTGTTCATATTTCAGTAGATTCTCTAAAATTGTTTCAATTAACCAATGGGTTTTCCCAATGCATATATATGGTATAATTTTGAGAGAAAATTGAAGATTGAAGTCAACCAAATATTTCTAGTATGGTTTCCTATTTCCTTTAAGTGTCTTAAATAAATTGTCAACTCATTCTATTACGGTTATTGTACCACAAACTTGCTCCATTAGGTGCATGCCTCCCATGCTATTTCTCGTGTTTTTATATTCTCCCAAACTATTATGATATTGTTGTTATTCTAAATAAGAAAACATATGTAATTTGGTGCAGTGATAGTAATCTAATAGAAACAACTTTTGTATCTCTAAAAAAATTCATTTATAGTAGCTTGGTTTAGATAATGTTCTAGGATATCAATCCAAATGACTACGGATTAAGTGAAAGACTTTGAGAATAGTAACCAATGTGTATTTAATATTTTTGGATTCAAATAAATTTGATTGAGTGGTTCATGTTCTAATTACATGTAAAGGATTCTTTAAGAATGTCAAATATTGCTTGATGAATAAAGCATCCATGTCACCATGCCCAAGTCCTTTATGAAGCACCATTTTTTCAGTGAAGCATGTCATCCTTATTGGGCACACAAGAAGAAGATCATTGTGAGTTAAGTTGGTAGGCTAACAATCCCCAAGAATCTTGGGTTGTATCAAAACTAAAAATTTTGATATTTTCTTCAGTAATGAATTTCTTAAAATGGGAAGTAACATGACTCTTAAAGGTGACTTCATTGTCAAAAAGTTGTTATCGCTTTCCTTAACATTCTTATTACTTGGACATGTTATATGTGCTTTGATTTAGGAGTATAAAAGTTTGGTATATTAACCCTCAAGCTTTATCCAATTGTAGTGAGAGTTTTGGTGTAACTTGTTTACCTCTAAATTATAAATGTCAAAATGTTTTGATTGTCTTTCAAGTGTATAATTCTCTTGATTGTTATCGGAAATTGTATCCATGAGGCATTGGCTTGAATTTTCTTTTGGTTGCAAAGATATTGCATCCTTTTCTTTGTTTCATGTGTGGTTGGTGTCCCACTTTCTATCCTTTTCTAAGAATCACATATGTATCTTTAACAAATGATAACTCATTTAATCAAATGTTCCCAAGAAATTTCAGTAAGTATAAATTATCTTTATAAATTCTTGAATCTTAAATAGTTTTCCTTTATAAATTATCTTTCTAAATTTCTCATATCTTAAATAGTTTTCATTTCTTATTCTTCAATTTGCATTATGAGTAATAGAGGAGTGTGGTCAGAGTTGACTCTATTATCACCTACACCATGTTAAATGGATACCACTCACTCATAACATGTTTGAAACAAATGATGCTTTTAGAGAATGCCTCTCTATAAGGTAACTTTTTTATAACACACCCCAAGATCATCAAGTCTTTATTCTTTTAGGTTCTTAAAGAAGTCTTTACTATTGCATGTTTTAAAGAGTTTGCTTCTATATTCTTATTAGGGAACATCAATGCATTAAAACATCAAATCACAACATTTAGATGATGCTTGTTTCTTGTAATGCATCGTAGGTGTCTCCAAAAGTTTTTACTTATTGTGTATTGTATGCACCCTATCGAAATGTAACATACATCAAGATTTTCACTTACAAAGCATAAATTAGATATGTCTTACATATCACCTTTCCTCCTTCTAATGAATTCATATTCTTGACTAGAATTGCACTTCTCTAACATGAAGATACTGATATAAAGATGCATCCTAATGATAAATTAGAATTTATCACCATCGATTGTGGTTTTGTGAACCGCCACACTATCGGGTATCAATTTCAACATATAATCTCCCATTACATGTTCACTGATACATCCACATATCCTCTGTGTGTTCTGACAAACAAACTCACAATTAAAAAATAGAGATATAGAACTTGTGGTGCTAAAACATCTCGTTCATGTCTTTAAATCACGAAAGAATCATTTTTCAACACTTCCCCTCACTATACTTTCAAATGGGATAATTTGTAATGTTTCCTTAAATTTAATAAACTTGTCTAGTTGTAAAAGATGACGCAATATCTATTCCCTTTCACCTTCTCCCCTTTCGCTTGGGAGAACTATAGTATAGAGGTTTATGCCTCGTAGACTGAGCTTATCCGATACAAAATATGAATGCCTAATCCTATTATTCACTTCCCCTTCTAGAATATTGTTTTTTTCTATATGCATGAATTTTGGAACAAATATGATCTATACCTTTTGCTTGAGTTTCTACCACATTCTATCTTATTGCTTTCTGGCTTCTCTATAATGGCTCATTTACTTTATTTTTTCCTCTCTCCTCTAGAATTTATGGATTCTTGTTTTCCATGACATTTGTTTCAAATTCTCTAATTCCACTAGCTCCATAATAGTATAATCATCCTTCCCAACATCATCTACAGTCTTCTTTATTGCCATATTCACAATCTTGAAGAATTCTAAACTTCCTATGAGATTTATCTTTTCCTTCTTGTTATGTGATTTCTTCTTCTTATTGTTGACAAAAGATATTCATGTAGATCGATGTTGTGATCCCCACATGGGGCACCCTATAGTTTTGAGATAGCCATTGCTTGTTGGGTTTGCGATGTGGAGAATCATTCACTAAGACCAATACATCCAGAACTCATGCACATTAGAAATACATACTCCAGATTATAAATAAGATCATTGTATCATGAAGAAAAGATTTGGGTCTCTTCCTATCTCTAATTTTTATAACACTACATGCAACTTTTATGATTACCTAAAATGGCACTGATTTCAACCTTATTCCTTATCCAAAGGGCATTTCCATTCTTTTACATGAGCATTTTCACATATAGGTACAATGAGTTTTGATTCCTTGTCTGTGTCATTATCTTCTCGTGGTGGGATTTCTTGTTGAAAACGTGTGTTCCAAACTCAGGATGGGAAGGTAAATTTGAATATAAGTCAGCATTATGTATTAAATATGATCATGATGCAGTATGCTATTGTGGATGACTGGACTAGGTAATACCTTGAAATGATTTCTGAATGTTGCTGGTCTTCTCTTGTATTGCCATATACTCAAGTTTCCCAACCATACAGAACTTCAACATCATTGGAATACTATCCACCATGTTTTCCACAAGATCAAAGGTGGGGATACCTCCTCCTTATTTTGAAATAAGAATTTGTGATTTTCCAATAAGGCAGCTCTTTTTGGATATCATAAAACCTCATATTTGATCACCATGATCTTCCTACATGGGCATCTCATACTGTGGATAAGACAACCAACTAGGACCATGTTGGCAGGTATCCATGTGGTGATAACCTCGACCTCCTCCTCAATATTTTGTGGTTTGTCACCCCTCCTGCAACCCTTCAGCATAGAGAAGTCACCTCACATTATCTTAAGCTCTTCAACCTCCATGGAGGTGTCGAGGTTTTTTTCTTCACCCAATCAACTTACCCATCATGTGATTCCACAACTACCAGACAATTGAAGCTCATGTGACCCTTCCAACCGTGTCTCCCTTCATCACATATGCGTGTTTGTGCATTGCTTGAGATTAGCTTGAGATTAGAGGATGTAGGTATGTAACCCATGTTTTTTTGAAAAAAGTAATTTTGATTACGTTTTCATTAATTTAATATCCATTAAACTCCTCCTTTTTATGGATTTGCTTTCTTATATGATAACAACTCACTCCGTTAATCTATATTGAAAACGGAATGATACTTCTACAAATACACCCGTGACCTTCGTATCCTCGGGGCTCAGCGAGATGGAGTACTAAGTCGGTTGTTTATTTTGAGAGAGAGAAAGAGAGAATTCCTTGTTATATATATTAAAAAAGACTGCGACATGTGCGACTTCTGTGAACTGCACCTACCATGGAAGGGAAAGCATCTTATCCGCAAGCAAAGCCCGGTCATGAAAAAGATGTTTTGAAAAGAAAAATGTTGCGCAAAACAACTTGCTTGCATTAGCAAGTTGATTGTTTGTTTGAACGGACCTTGTTTGTCATAGTAGGTCAGAGCTTGCATGCATGCATACGAACGAAATAAAGCAAGCCACCGGCCCCACAACTAGGAACGTTCCTAGAAATCATGAAAGGTGGCCGTCATGCTCCGAGGACCAGGACCGAAGTTTGACGTAGTGCTCGTTAGGCTTGGATCCTGGTTCAGGTGCCAACTGGTGCGGGGACAACCTAGTGCAGCTGCCATCATCATGTTCCGGGAGTTCATCGGTGCATGTGAATGCTTTTTTATATTACATACATGTTTCTGAATAAGACAACGCAACCTTACTCGTTAAGAAACGCCTGTATGTCGTAGTTGGTGACGATCTGATCTGGCCGTTTCTGCGAAGTGCAGTGTCAAATCAAGGGTGGCATTCCTAGTCCGCCGCCGCGTCTTCTACTGCTGGGCGTGTTGACCATGAGAGAGCCGTCGGTTGGGGAAAAGTAGTAGTAACCGACAATTCTCCAAGGCAATGCTCTTATATATGTAGTAACCGATAATTCTCTAAGGCAATACTCCATATATATATATATATATATATATATATATATATATATATATATATATATATATATATATATATATATATATATATATATATATATATGGGTCCATCTTTATTGTCCGCGCGGGTAGTTACCCGCCCACCCTTCCAATCATTGTTTTTTAAAAAAAAAATTCCGCAATTGTAGAGGACTATTTTGTCAAGCTCTCTAAAAAATTTTAGCCAAAAATAATATCATTTGCCCCTCCAAAATCAAAAAACTCGTCCTTATATATATATATCTGTTGTATATTTTGTACAGAGTTACTTTTTTTGCCAGCAGAGTTACTTTTTTGACACCATAGTTACTTTTTTTTACAGCAGAGTTACTTTCTTAGCCAGGAGAGTTACTTTTTGGGCTACCGGGTAGCCAAAATCCAGGCTACCCGCGCGGGCAATGAATGAATGGCATATATATATATATATATATATATATATATATATATATATATATATATATGGCCAATCTTTATTGCCCGCTCGGGTAGCTACCCGCCCTCCATTTCGGTTACTTTATTTCAAGTTGGTTACTTTTGACATGTAGAGGGTTACTTTACCTTGCAAACTGCTAAGTTTTATGCATAGATAGTTACATTTACAACAGCAGATTTTAAAACACAGGTATATATATATCTACTGTGTATTTTGTACGAGATTACTTTTTCAGTCGCATAGTTACTTTTTGATCAATATAGTTACTTTTTTTTATAGCATGGTTACTTTTCTGGCCAGAATAGTTACTTTTTTGGCTGCTGGGTAGCGAAATCCAGGCTACCCGCGCGGGCAATGAATGAACGCCCATATATATATATATATATATATATATATATATATATATATATATATATATATATATATATATATATATATATATATATATATATATATATATATATATATATATATATATATATATATATATATATATATATATATAGGGAGATGATCTATTGCGGACTGCGGCCCGCTACGGACTGACGGACTCCCGTTTCCGTTTAGAAATAGTCACACTCGCTCTACATTTATCACTATTTTGTTTCAGTACTTTTTCAATCGTCCATACACAACTACGTAACTCCCGCTCCAGTCTCACGCTCGATTTGTTTTGCCCTGCTCCTCCGGTATTTCTCTGATTGCATGCGACTTACGAACCCACTTCGCCATTTTTACACTTCGTCATCCACATTTTCTTTCGTCTTATTTGTGCTTCAGTTTGTAATTAGAATTATTATTTGATCAGTCAACTTTCCCATTCCAGGTGTCCTCGAATTGTTCTCTATCTGCATTTCATACATTCTCTTTTCATACATTCTCTTATCTGTCATTTCAATTCTCTCAAACTTGTTTTTATTTTTAACATGGCAAACGCATGCATCCATGTAGCAACGACGAGTAGGAGGCACACTTTGCTTTTCCTTGATTGCTTCTTTCATTTTAATATCTTTGTTCGTCTGAGTGTATTCAAGATATAAGAGGTAAAACTGGCATATACGTTGTTATTAGTTTTCAAAAGGTTGTTGTAGTAGGATCCGTACAAACGTCAACATATATTTCTACAAAATTGAGTTGGATACGACAACAACATGGTGCAAACATAAACTAACTATTCGATAAATGAATCTTAAAAGTTGCATCCAAATTACAACACACATCATTACAGACACCAATTTTGTCTCCTATAAGATCCTCCAACGCAGCAGGTTTGTGCGACGAACTGTAGCACGAACATTTTATCACCTAATACCAACTCAGGCCAAACTAAAGATTGATGCATTAGCTATACATCATTGGCAGCGTGTACATATACATTCAGAACTTGGCACTGCTAGACTCCCACCTTGCTTGGGAACTTTGTAGCATGGAAACACTCAATCATGGCAGCTTTCATGAGATGCCTGGAAACAACAAATGAGATGCATGGAAACAACAACGATTATGACGAGGACTAAGTGGGACAAGCTGGATGGTGGGGCAGTTTCCATGCTGATTCTGATGCACTGAAGCTTCGTTGGCAGCAGACCAGGTGTTGTTAGTAACTCCATCTAACGGTAGCAACGCAGGTGTTGTTAATAACTCCATCATGATCCATGGCAGTAGAGCAACTGTTGGTACTAACTCCATCCACGAAGTTTTTTGCAGCTGGATTGATTTTTCTTACTGAAGGCGGAAAGACAATATCGTGGATCGGTGAGTAGTTCTGCGTAGCCTAGCTTATTCACGCCGCAACGTCGATTCAGTTCTGGATGACAATTTCTAGGTAGATCTGGGTGCAGGCCCTCTTTTGGCCGAACCGCAGGGCCATCTGTGCACGACGATAGACTACTCTCGTGAGATTGAGCAAGAGTTGCATAGTCGTGTATGGAAGATTGAAAAAAAAACTGAAACAAAACAATGACGTTAAGGGCGTGGAATGTAGAGCGGGGACTCTTTAAACAGAAACGGGAGTCCGTCAGTCTGTAGCGGGCTGCAGTCCGTAATAGATCATCTATATATATGCCTTTTTTTAATACCTGCGCGGGTAGTCTGGATTTCGCTACCCGGCAGTCAAAAAAGTAACAGTTCTGACCAGAAAAGTAATTCTGCTATAAAAAAAAATAACTATGTTGATCAAAAAGTAACTATATGACTAAAAAAGTAATCTCATACAAAATCCACAGCAGATATATATGTAACCGTGTTTTGAAATCTGTTGTTACAAACGTAACTATCTATACATTAAACTCAACAGTTTGCAAGGTAAAGTAACCATCTACATGTCAAAAGTAACCAACTTGAAAAAAAGTAACCGAAATAGGGGGCGGGTAGTTACCCGCACGGTCATTAAAGATGGGCCCATATATATATATATATATATATATATATATATATATATATATATATAGAGAGAGAGAGAGAGAGAGAGAGAGAGTCAGGCTAGAATACACTCGAGTGTATCTGGAGCGGAATACACTCAAGTAGTTTTTCATGATGCAATATTTTTTTTGAAAATCTAATCCGTTGATCTTCTTAAACATCTCGTGAACAACTCATACGCAAAATTTGAGCACATTTGGATATGTATAGCTCATGTTATGAAGACCGCAAAAATTATGCATTTCAAATTAGTTTCGTGCGTCGATTTTGTTGCCCTTGGATGAGTGACTTACACTCATCCAAATGGGCTCAAAATTTGTATGTAACCTAGTTTTAGTATGACGGTGAAGATCAACGGTTTACATTTTGCAAAAAATAGTCTTGATATGCAAACACACTTGAGTGTATTCGTGTGATCCGTACACTCGAGTGTATTCTAGCCTGACTCTATATATATATATATATATATATATATATATATATATATGTGTGTGTGTGTGTGTGTGTGTGTGTTGAAACAGACTCGTGTATAGTGAATACCTAATATACTCAAGTCATTTTTCATTATGCAACTCTATTTCAAAAATTTAAACTATTGATCTTCTTAGATGTCTTATGAACATACTACATGTAAAGTTGAGGCAGCTTAGATACTTATAGGTCATGCATCTAAAGGAGACAAAAATGATGCAATTCACACTAGTTTTGTGTGTCCAATTTGTAGATCATGAACAACGTAGAAGAATATATATGAGATGACATTTTGCATGTAACATATATTTTTTATAACACTGAATATCAATGGTTTGGATTTATAAAAAAGATATTCTAGATATGTAAACACCACTTGATATACCATGAGATATGTACACTCCAGTGTATTCTAACATGATTATATATATATATATATATATATACTAGCAACACACACGTGCATATGCACGTGCCCCATTGAACATGTTTATTTTAAATATTTAAAAAATATTTAAACTGTAGAAGATTTTTCAACTTCCACCAAAAAGACAAATATTGGATTGCCTAATTCAGTTCCTCATTTAATTTTTCTGTCTCGGTAAATAAGTCAGTTAGCCTTCTAATCAACTTTAATCACGTTTCGCATCTAAAACATGCTCACCTTTTTAAAAATCCAAAACTAAAAATCAGTTACGATCATTTCCATAATCAGCTTCATGATCTCCTCTAAGTAAACCACGTTTCTCATCTAAAACATGCTCACCTTTTTAAAAATCCAAAACTGAAAATCAGTTACGACCTTTTCCATGATCATCTCCATGGAAGTAAACCCCACATTTCCTTCCCCGCACGGTCATGAGATGGCATCATAAAAGAAACATATACCCACATGTCTCTCCACTCTATCCACTCCCAACTAACATCTGTTATGTTCACTCCGCACACTTCGCGTCCTTGAAGGACGGTTGCCTAACAAACCCACCTCTCGTGGAGTAGAACGTGGGAGAAGGGTGTGTGGTTCAGGAAGGAGAGAGAAATTAAGATAAAAAAGGAACAAAATAGAGAAAAAACGTCAGAAGAGAGAGGGTCAAGGAGAATGCAGAGATTTTGAATCCTTGCTTCTGATTGGTTGAAATAATTTTTCAAAAAAGAAAATGGCATCGGATGTAATTTAAACAACAAACTCGCTCTTTTATAGTAGTATATATATGTATATATATATATATATATATATATATATATATATATATATATATATATATATATACACACACCAACGAAAAATACTTTTTTCGTTTGAATATACATACATATATATAATGGGTGTATGTGTGTGTGTCTTGATTTCTTCTTAAAGTTGTAGTTTTTAGATTAATCATTTATAGAATCCCTCATTATTTTAAGAAAATCTAAAAGAGACCCCAATTTTAATTGGTTACATTATGGCTTATTTTCATTTTTTTTTACATTTCCACCACTCAGAAGACATTTAGTATCATTTAGTAGTTCTTATTTCAATCTGTATAATCTATGTCCATATGCAAAATTTTGGATTTGAGTCAATCGTATCGGATAAGAATTTGAGTTTATACAGAGCAGTCCAAGTTGGTACTAGCATCAACTCAATTATTTTGTCATATACTAAATCTAATATTTATAATGTGTAATTGTGACACCCCGACGTTCCACAAACATGATAACTCAAAACCAAACTGCAGAATTGAAACTAAACATCGAGTTACTATAAAACACATGAAATTAAAATCGATTTAACAAAGCATAGGACATATTGCACATGAGTCCACAAAAGCCACATGTATTGTGTATCGCCTACCCAAAAAATTATACAAGATAATGTTCACTAGCTCTCTAGCTACATCATGTCACACATGATAACTTGTTCATATACATATATGTCATCTCAATACAACAACGAGGCATAAAGCCAAAACCTCGTATCCATATATACAACAAAAACCTCCCCAAGGACATGAGTTTACAAGGACAACACATAGGACTCAACTTCTGTACACAAGCAACATGTCTAACCTTTCAGCAACTACTGGTCCTCTTGTAGCTCAACACCAACAACACGATCTCTACTTCCTCATGCTCGACCACCTAAAAGTTGTGGAAACCCACAAGGTGAGACCAAACGTCTCAGCGAGAGATATAACTCTCCGCCAACATATCTTAAAAGCATAGATAACTAAGCATGTACATATCATACTAACTAGGTTGAGCATATTCAACTAAACGATATATAATCAACAGATAAAGAAGATTAAGTTAGGAAACTACCACTAAGCAGTAGATCAATTTATATTCTAAAAAGGAATATGAAGAGCATGTATAACAGTTGACTTCTCTTACCATCTTGTAATTCAAGAAATCAGTAAAAGGATAAGGCAAAGGACTCAACCAATGTTATTCATATTTGACCCTAGGCAAATATGCTACACCACTGTGTCACATATTTTATTATTGTCCCTAGTATTTGAGTCGTACCATCTAAATCCAACCGACCATTGCTAAGTCAAAATTAGTGTCATACAAGGTCAATGGAAGAGTCAGAACCCATGACCTCTCCACACCTCTTTGTTAACACAAGAGAAACACCGCAAAGACATACCAATCAACTACAAAAGGTGACATATAGTCAACAGAAGGATCAGCTCATGTATGGTCGTCCATATATAAACACCTATCCTATCTTGGTATAGGTATAACGACGCTAGAAGAATAGTCTCATGCATGGTCATTCTTAAAAGAAGGATTGTCTCATGCATGGTCATCCATATCATAAGGAGATCGGCTCACGCATAACCGTCTCACATAATCTATGATTGTAGATGCAAGGAAATACTCAACTTGCACCCCTATATATTCAAAATATTACACTTTGAGTTATACTCATTTCACCAATCCAGCAATTAGAGCTGATACTTGAAAGGATCTATGGCACATGGCACCTACATGATTAGGGTTTCACTTGCTTAATTTAGCCAATTGAGTGTCTTTTATCATCAATCAAGTTACAACGTACAAAACCATAAAAACTCTACAAGAATAAGGGTATAGTACAACTCCAGAAGCTATAAAATGTACAAGAATAAGGGTATAGTACAACTCCAGAAGCTATAAAATGTATAAGGTGAAAAAATGGGCTCCCGAGCTCCCACTGGCGTGGGAAACAAGGAGAAAGGGAAGGTGATGGCAACCTGTCGGCCGTCTTCCTCAGACGTTCATCAGCAAAAGGATGTTGAATCTAATGTGGCATCAGCCGAGAAGCATCTTGCGGCGAATTCGAACCCAGACCCAGACCTTGCCAAGACTAACTCGAGTATCTCGCACAGATGGGAAGTGATACGCCTGAGATCTCTTGGGAGCGCCTTGGATCTGAAGAGTGTGGATGTATCTCTGGTCAATGGTAAAATCATTTACCCTGGTAAAGAGGCAGAAGAGAACGTGGTTAAATGGAGGAAATGTCTGTTGGGTTATGTGATAGATTTTTGGCCACACATCCCAACCCTGGTGTCATACTTTGATAGTGTTTGGATTACTAAGAGCTCGTATGAAGTGTTCGATAGAGGCTCGGGTATCTTCCTGATTAGATTTGATGAACAAGCAGATCTGGTTATGGTCCTAAAGAGGGAGTGGTATGTTAGAGGGAGACCGGTGGTGCACTGGAAATGGAAACTTAGGGATTCTCAGAACAAGGTTGTCCTGTCGAAGGTGCTGGTTTGGGTAGACATCATTGATCTCCCAATGGAGCTGTGGTATAGTAGAATGTTCAATAGAATTGGGTCTCATCTGGGTCGTCCTGTGAAAATGGATGATGATACTTACAACCTGAGAAGGATGGATGTTGCCAGAATCCAAGTCATGGTGAACAAGGAAGCTAGATTTCCAAGGAGGATTTTGCTTCGAAGTGACGAAGGTAACGAGCATATGGTTCGTTTGGACTATGAATGGATACCACACAAATGCCTTCATTATGGATTCATGGGGCATGATGATTGTCCAAGGAAGTCGGCTGGTAAGAAATAGGGTCCTTCTCAAAATGTTGTTTCAAGGAGAGTATAGGAAGTGAAGAAGCAAAATGTTGAGAACCTATTTGATGGAATTCCTATAGTTGTGAGAGAAGATGTCGAAGAATCGCTTGTTTTGGAGGTGATTGATAATGAAGAAGCTTTACACATTGCGAAGGAAGTTGTTGTTCGTGAGGAATCTGATATCGAGGATGAACGTCTTACAAGGGAGGTCAATGAAGGTTTCCTCACAAATGAACAAGAAGTAAAAGGATCATAAGTTGAGAAAGCCGTGGGCATTAACAAAGATTATGATTTTGGCCCGGTGACACCCACAGCTGTCCCAGTGTTTCCTAAAGGGTCCCCAGAGAGTGAACTAAGCTCACAGACATCTTCCAGCTCTGTAATGATCTTGGCAGGTGATAAAACTAAAAAGGATTGACTGAAATGCCAAACTAAACTGAATGTTGATGCTTACCACAACATGGACAATTCGGATTACTCACCATGCCAAAGGGAATTGGAACTATGAACTGAAGTTGAGGCTACCAGCTCAACAGCCCCATGGTCCAAATGAGTCTCACGCTATCCATAACCTCTTGGAATGTCAGGGGGATAAAAAATAAAATCCTGAGTGTACAAGAGGAAATAAGGAGGGAAAATTGTGATGTTATCCTTAATGAAATGAATATTAGGGAGAAGAAGGCTGATAAGTTCATGAGAAGGTTTTTTGATGATTATAGGTGGATTCCCAATTCTAAATCACATGTGTTGGGTAGAGTTTTCATGCTTTGGAAGGAACAAGTTTGTCAGGTGCAGTTTATCGATGAATGTGATCAAGCGGTCAATGTAAGGATCTTTAAAGATAACAGTAGTTTTCTCTTGTCTGTTGTTTACGGCCACAATGGAGATTATGATAGAGTGGGTCTCTAGAATAACTTGGAGGGTTTCACTAACAGAGTGCATGGCCCCTGGCTCATCATGGGTGATTTCAATGCGGTTAGAAAGGCTGAAGAGAAGATTGGCAATGAACCACCCTCGATCAAATCCATGGATGATTTTAATAACTTTGTTTTGGACAATGGTTTGTTTGAGCTTGACCTTAATGGCCCTCGCTTCACATGGGATAACAAATAGGAGGGGGATAGATTCATTGCTTCTAAGATCGATAAGATCATTTTTAATGGCGAGTTTCAGTCAAGCTATGAGAACTTTCATGGCGAGTGTAACTTGAATTAACCAGCGGTCATAGGAGGTTGTGCTTAGTTTTGGGAGAACGGGTGAAGAAGAAGACCCCTTTTAGATTCATTAATGTGTGGACTAAGCATAAAGACTTTGATAACTTGTTGTCTAATAGTTGGAACATTGAGTGTGATGGTTACGCTATGTTCAGGATGTACAAGAAGTTGAGGAATGTTAAGGAACATCTTCATAGTTGGAATAAGGAGGTGCATGGTGATATTCATGAAAATGCTGCTCTGCTTAAAAAGTTTGCTAGTGATGCCCAAAAGATTGTTGATCTTAATCCCCTTGATGTTGGTTTGAGGCATTATGTCGATGTGAAAAGAAAGGAAGCTAAGGTTGTTGCCGACATTGAAGAAAGCCTAATCAAATAGAAATCTAGAGTCCAGTGGCTGAGAGAAGGAAATTCTAATACCAAATTTTTCTACTCGTATTTGAGAACCAGGAGATCCAGGAACTCTATTAATTGCCTTGATATCAATGGGACTGTTACGTGGGATGTAGATATTATCAAAGATCATATAGCTGAGTTTTATAGTAATCTGTTCTGCAAAGAAAGTTTAGGGGAGGTGTGGAAGGGTGATTGGAATGGTCCAAAGATCTCTAGTAATCAGAACTGTATGCTTACCAAAGAGATCACCAGAAAGGATATTGATGATATTGTCAAAAATCTCAATGTAGATAAATGTCCGGAACCGGATGGTTTTAAATATTTTTTCTATAAGTATGCTTGGCCAGTGATTGGGGATGATGTGTTTGAAGCAATTAAAGAGTTCTTTCATAATAGTACTCTTCTTAAAGAGGCCAACATGACTTACATCACCCTTTTTCCTAAGGGGAATGATTCCATTCTCATTAAGAATTGGCGTCCCATTGCCTTGTGCAATGTCTTCTATAAAATCATTTCTAAAGTTGTAGCTAATAGACTGTAGTTGGTTTTACCGGATATCATTGATGTGAACCAATGTGCCTTCGTGAAAGGTAGAAGTCTTAAAGATGTTGTGCTTCTTACTAATGAAATTCTAGATGATTTTAAGAAGAAGAAGTGCTCCAACATCTCTATTCAGGCTGATATATCTAAGGCGTATGACTTGGTTAGCTGGAAATACATGTTCTCTATTCTGTTTAAGAAGGGATTCTTGATTAGATGGATTAGGTGGATAGAGGCTATTTTCTTCTCCACATCCTATCAGGTGTTGGTCAATGGTGAACTGACTCACAAGATTTTCCCTTCTAATGGAGTTAGGCAGGGGGTTCCTCTTACTCCCTACTTGTTTGTGATTGCTATGTAGGAGTTCTCAGAGATGATGAAAGAGAGCATCAATAAGAAGTCTATCAATCCTATCTCGGTCTCCAAATAGGTTCATTATTCCCACCTTATCTTTGCGGACGATCTGATGATCTTCTCTAAGAACTCTGTTCATGATGCAGTAGGTATTAAAAGTCTCTTGGATGATTTTGGTAAGATGACTGGCCTTCTTATAAACAAGGATAAGACCATCATCTTTGCAGGTGTTAATAATCACAACATGGATGTAGCCAGTACCTTGGATATGCAGTTTGGAGCTTATGAAGACTTAAAGTACCTGGGGCTACCTCTGTTCTCTGGGAAACTCATGAAAAAACAATGCAAGCAACTAGTGGACAGAATCAAGAAGAAGCTAGAGAGCTAGAAATCGAAATTACTTTCTTTTGCAGGAAGAGTAGAGTTGTTTAAATCTACTTTGTCCACCATGCACCTCTTTTGGGTCATGGCCTTCCCTGTGTCGAAGTTTGTCTTGGATGAGATTGATAAGTTGTGTTGTGATTTTGTTTGGGGCTACTCGAATAATAAGAAGAATCTACATTTAGTGAAATGGAGCTCTATTACTCTCCCAAAGGAGGAACGAGGTTTGTACATTAGGAAGAGTAAGGAGGTGGTTGAGGCTTGCTTGATTCACAATGCATGGGACATAGCTAGGAAGAAGGATTCTTTATGGGTAAAGTGGTTAAACGAAAAATATTTAAGAAAAGAATCCATGTGGAGTTGCTTTATTTCTACTAACCATTCTTGGATGTTCAACTCGATCCTGAGATGTAGAAAATCTCTCCTCTGTTGTATTGAGTTAAAGATTGGGTCTGGCCAGAATATTTTGATATGAAAAGATCCGTTCCATTAGGTGGTTTATAGGAACATCTCCATTAGAGTGGGGCTCTCTCAAGAGGCAAAGCTTAGTAGTATTATCTGTTTTAGAAAGTGGAAGATCAGAGATTCTCGCTGCTTTGCTATTCTCTTTGAAGTCCTTAAAGATATTGTCATTTGTAAGGAGGATGAAGATGATCATTGATTGTTCTTAGGGAAGAAGAAGACTGATTTCAAATCGATTTGGGACAGTATGAGAGAGAAATCTGACGTCATGCCAAAATTTGAATAGTTGTGGAAAAGTAAAAGCCACCTGAACAGCAAACTTCATGTTTGGAAGGCCATGCACAATAAGCTTCCCATTAATGATTACTCGAGGAGAAGAGGGATATCAGTTGTCTCGGTGTGCATCCTATGTATGAAAGGCTATGAAGATTCTCAGCACATTTGTTTTGACTGTGGGTTCACGTCTGCTATTTGGAATAATGCCATGAGTAAAGGCTAGATCTCGAGTATTCCTTAGGATTGGGATGATTTCATTGTCCTTACTCAAAGGGATGACCGAGTCTGTATTCCTCTCATCTTATATCATGTGTGGTTGGAAAGAAATAGAAGGATCCATGATAATCATAATAGTTCCCATGATGATGTCTGGAGAGTTGTTGTAAATGATTTTAGCATTATGCAAATATCCTAAGATCTTGAAGCTAATGCTTTCTTGTGTATGGGTGTAGGTGATGGTCGAGTATCCTCTGTTTGAAGGATCTGGGAGGGTTGAGCATGAGTTTTCTTGTTGGTGTTGTGAGGGTGAAGGTCAAGTATCCGCTTCTTTTGAGCGTTGAGGCTCCCCTATCCCTACTCCTTTGGTTTTCTCTTTTGATGATGGCTTGGCTATGGAGCTCAGGTTTATGTGTTCGTTGGTGAGATCCTTGTAGATGTTCTTGTAGGTATTTTTCTTCTAATCTGGGCCTGGTTCTTTGATGGGTTAGTGATGGTGAAGGTCGATTATCCACTTTTGAGTGTGAGGCTCCCCTCTCCCTGCTCTGTTTGGTCTCCTCCTGCTTTGGCTTCTGGTGATGTTTTTATAGAAGGTATGTTACCTCAGTTTTGGCTAGTTTATAGCTGGATTAGTGCATGTGAAGGTCGAGTATCCATTTTGAGTGTGAGGCTCCCATCTCCCTACTTCTCTTGGTTATGTTCCTTTGGTGGCCTATCTATGCTGTATGGGTTCTCCTATTTTGGTCTCATGATGAGATCTGTGAAGGTTGAAGGATCAGTGAGGATGAGCCTGATTGTTCTTGGTCTGTTCTGTCTCCTTTGGATTAAGTTGTTGCTGAGTATCCTCTCTCTTTTCTTTGGTGGGTTGGATGCGTTTACAATTGGGTCTTCCTTTGTTCTTCTATTATTGAGGATTCTATCTATGGAGGAAGGCTCAGCTAGATGTGGCCCTGTCGTATTAAAGTTGATTTCTTCTGAAGATAGCTATGGATGGTGAAGGTCTTTTTCTACCTGGATTAGGTTTTTGATGGCTTAGTGATGGTGAAGGTCAAGTATCCACTTTTGAGTGTGAGGCTCCCCTCTCCTTGCTCCTCTTGGTCTTTGTCTGCTCTGGTTTTCTGGTGGTGGTGGCTTTCAATCTCAGATCTGGCTCTGGTTTATAGGCGGTTCAGTTGTTGGTGAAAGTTGAGTATCCACTGTTGTGTGTGAGGCTCCCCTCTCCCTACTCCTCTTGGTTTTTTCTCTCCTTGGGTGCTCCAATTTGTGTTCAGGTCTTCTACGCTTGATGGATGCTAACCCCAACATTGTGGTGTATATTTTGAGCCCGCCTTTGTATGTCTATGCTCCCCTACTTTTGTCGAGAACATCCTGTGATTGTGCTATGGTTGGATGTATGTGGGCTGCTTTTATTAGAAATCTAGACTCTCTTCTCTCTTGTGGAGTGAGTTGTTCGGGCTCTAGTTTGTTCATGTGGTGGTTCCTTTTCTGGAGATATTTTTATAGGTATGTTTTATCTCCCTAGTTGGTGGTTTTGCTCCCCTCTCTCTACTGCATGCAGTGATGGTTGAGTTTCCTTTGGTTGTATGATATGTCTTATGTTGTTTGGTTTGAGTTGATATGATGAGTTCTTTCTTCTGAGTGTGGTGATACTTTCAGGTGATCTGTTCCTGGGTTTTTTCAGTTTCTTGATGGATGGATAGGTTGTTCTCTTCTATGAGTTGTCCTATTTGGATGATCACTTGGAGTGCAGGCTGTGGCTTGCTTTATTTTTTGCTTATGGCTTTGGCCCAGTTTATGATTGTCTCCCCTCTCTCTACTTTGTGTAGTGATGGTTGAGTTTCTTTATTGATGAGCCTTTTCATCCTGCCCCTGAGAGTTTTCCTTGGATGAGGAGGTTTGCTATCATGCTCTGACTGGAGGATTTGGTATCTGAAGATAATGGTTTATCTGTGATCCTACTGTTTGAGGAGGTTTTTCTTTTGGGTGTTGCTGCTGGCAGAGGACAGTAGTGATGGCATGAGATATTGTTCCTATGTTGGTCTCTTTTCTACTGATATGTTTTTTAGGAATGATATTTCTCCTTTGTTGATCTTACTCCCCTCTCTCTGCTATGGGCAGTGATGGTTGAGTTTCCCTCGATGTTCTAGCCTCTTTTTCCTCTGTATTTTGGTTGTGGGTTGTTTAGTTTGGTTAAAGATATAGTGATGTTGGTTCCTAGAGGCATGGCTATTTGTTTGTTGATTTATATGGTGTGGTTGCTCCCCTCTCACTGTATTAGTGATGGTTGAGTTTTTGAGTTGATCTCTTGGATGGTGTTCCTGCTCTAGTCATGATAAGTCTGTTGGTTGAAGAGTTTTCTCATGGGTGATGTTGCTAGCAGGGGCAGTAGTGATGGCATGGGATATCATTCGTTTTTACTTCCTTGGAGTTAGTTGCAATCTTTCTTCTGGTTCATGTCTAGCCTTTTTCCCTGAAGATCCTTGGCTAGAAGTTGGCCGAGTCATTCATTATTTTTTATCATAGTCTGTATAGGTCTTCTTATTTTTTTTTCACTATCTTCAGTTGAAGGTAGTATGCATTGTATATACACTAAAGAAAAAATACAAAAATAGCAACACGAGTTTTTACCGACCAAAAAAAATGTATAAGGTGTGATCTTATCACACTATCACCACATGATACTCATAGTACTGCCATTCATAAGGCCAACACCAATGTCACATCCCTGTGGGGGCATAAATATGTCAATCACATCAATGGAGTCTATCACCTCAGAATAGGCATTAAGCCATCACTAGGTCATAGGACCCAATCACATAAACCTTGCATGTACATCACCACAGTATGTCTCAACAATGTGCATAATCACCATTTTGCATATGACCATCACCACGGCATACACAAACCATGGTATACTTATCATCTGCAAGGTTAGAGTTTTATAAATAGGAGAGAGAGAAAGCATCACAACATAGTAATCACTTCAGAGGAGTCAAGCAAGCACACTATATTTTCCAACATTAGGGTTAGGGTTACAAGTGTAGCAAATTAAAGTTGTATAGCCATATTCTGACACCAAACCTTGGGTACATCATCTCCCACTTTCTTGTAGGACACTAGGGTTAAGGAACATGATTAGAGTTGATAAAGCAACCACCCAAACAACACTACACATGGCTCATCCACCCATCATACATGTGTCACGACCACCCATGCTTCAAAGTGTCTCGACCACCACTAACCATGGTGTCGTGACCACAACATACCAAAAGGAAGACATGTCTCAACTCAAACAAGGGCTGCCTCAACCTCAAAAACTAGACCATGTCGCTACCTCAATCTCTAAGGACATGTCACGACCTTCAACCTATTAGGGTTAGGTCATGTTAGGTCATGATCGCGATACTAGGTCATCCATCTCGACCAAACCAAGGGTAACATTTTGACAAAATAACCCATGGATCACGATCATCAAGGAGGTATATGTCTCGACCAAAGCACCAAGCCCAAAGTGTTACGACCTCCACTAAAACATGCCATAGCAACCACATAGGTCAAGCTACCACCAAAGAAAGAGAGCAAAACCAAAATTGGGATTAACTGTGATCAAAATAGAAGATTTACAAAGCCGAAACAGAAACTGAAGCTAAGTAAAACCATTATGTGCATGGATAAGAAACCTCATATCAAACGGTCACCAAAAACCCTAGAGTGTATATCATGAAACCACCATGAAAGCACCTCATGCAAGAGGGATAAAACCACGTTTAACACCTCCAAAATAGAACCTATACTCCATAAAACATCAAAGTACATGAGTACCATGCTTGCAACAAAAACCAAGGTCAAAAGGTAGGAGAAAATCACCATTACACAAAAATCACTAAAATTGGATTCCATCAATTAGGGTTTCGTATTCTAAGCAAACCAGGCATGTTAATCATCACCAAAAACAATTCTAGAGCATGGTATGATCTACTAGCACATTAGGGTACGTTTTTAGAGAGAAAGACAACAACATGCAAGTATGAAATATATAATAATAGAGAGGGCCAAGTGTTATATAACCCGCCTATTTTGAAGAGAAAACAAGCTCCAAGATCAAACTCCAAAAGAGGAAAGGATGCTCCAACAAAGATCACAATTTCAGCCACAAGATCACCTCCAAAAAGAAGAACATTGTGACAACCTCACCTTTATCTCCCCTATAATGTACTTTTTTTTCTCTCACCAAGTGACTTTTACTCAATTGAATGTCAATTATATAGTATGAATAAGGTGATTCTCTAGTTTGGTGACATCAATTATCAATTGCACAATTTGTGACATCAATCTGCACTTTTGAACTTAGTAGCATGCTTTAATACATCATCTCCTTCAATCCATTCTTGAACCTCATCACTATAATATTTTTACATTGAAATATATTTCATGTTATAAATAATTCAATTACGAAACCAATGACATAAAAATTGCTTCAATCAGACTTTTTTGGTCCAAGTTATGAGATTTTAAGTTTCCCTTATTTTTGCCTTGAATTAATTGAAATTTTGCTCTTTCCTCTACTCTTAGGCCGACCCATTCATGGGCCCAGTTAATGTGTAGCCCAACCACTCTCCCCTATCCCCCTTCATATTTAGGGAAAGAACTATGGAGCTTTCTCCTTCCTCTACCACCTGCACTCAGATCGGGTAAAGGGGAAACTGGAACCCTAGGATGGAGCTCCCTACATTGTTAAAAACCATAAGAATTGCCCCATCTAAGGACTCTCCCCTTCACCTATCTTCCCCTTTTTCCTCCCTCTCATTTCTTCCCTCCCCGCACATATTCTATTGGAGTCGTATCCCCTATCCCCCTTCCTAGGCAACACCACTTCCATGGACCTCCTTCAAGGTCACAGCTGGTGTAGCACAGCTATTGGTGCGCCTTAGCTCTTCCCCTCATTCTCGCCCTCAGCCGACTGACTTTGAGTCTCCATGGCTAGGAGCTCTAGAAGCTTGGGCACATGGACAGGGTGCCGGATTCAAGGGGGAAACACCTCCCTTTTTACAGCTCTGTTTCGCAGACGTTTACGGGATCGGGAGGGTCGGGTGATAGTGGTGTGAGGCCCAGAAATGTTGGTGGCGGTTGGATCGAGAAGCGAACGACACCCAAACACCACTGAGCATTTGGGGGCGATGTACATCGGTGGGGTGTCGATGTGGACTGGCCTGGCATGGAAATGGTCGTTGGATCGACCTCCGACTGTGCAGATTGCACAATATATAATGGTAACTACCTATCTCGCTCTAAAGTTTTTATGCAAGCTTTCTAAAAATCATAACTTCCTTCTTCCTTGTCCAAATATAACGAACCTATATACCAAATCAATCAACTCAACGATACCTACACATTGAGTATGGTCTCAGATCCTAATTTCAATGTTTTTGGCCTTGTCTTCTTAAAAATTCTATCTTTAATCATATTGAGTATAGTTGATGCATTATTGTGTTCAAGCTTGAATCTTCATTGCACCTCTACACTGCTAATCATCAAATCAGGACTTTTGTTCATTGTTGAGTACTTTTGAACCCATAATCATCGTTTTTCCTCACTAGTCAACACTAATTCACATTTATGTATTACTTTGGCCTTGAATGTATGAAATTGATTTAAATGTTAATCTTGCTCCTTCTTGATATGTAACTCCACCCAGATCTTGAAGTCAGTAGTTGGTGACCCTCTTTAGCACAAGGACCAACCTATAATATCATTTTTCTATGTTTGAGGTTTGTGACCCCTAATGCATGTGTGTGTCCCTCTTATATGAACTTATGATATACCTTAGATCACATGATGTATTTGACCCAACTTATGCACTCAGTTACTTTAAATCCTTCAAATCAGTGATGTTGTGAAGTCTTGTGACTTTTTAGACTTGGCCAAACTCCTTTGTTTTATTTTGTTGTTTGGGACTCCAAATCCCCTAGTGTTTGCCTTATGTGATTTGTGTTACTTTCTTGTCTTCCTTGTGCCCCAATGGTGATGTGGATCTTGATCTCTTGTCTTTCCCTTCTAAATTAGGGAATATCATTCCTTATGGCTAACTTGATGTGGATGTATCCCATAATTCATGTGTTGACTCTACAACGTAGTGAGCTATTATGATGATCGCATGTATGATTGAATGTGGATACCAAATGTTGGTTGTATGATGTCTAGTCCCTAGGGGACATCCACCCATATTATAATGTGTTTCTTATGTCCATACTTTCTTGGTCTAAATCATGTTTTATGCTTGTGTACCTTGACTTGTTTGGATCACGACCTTGTGTGCTCTATTATGAGTCTCTTGACCTATATCGTGCATGAGTGACCTAAACCTCGAACTAATCATATAAAATGAATGGAACCTCAAAATGACATGGGACCTGAACCCCATCTTCATGATGGACCCTAAATCAATAAGTGATCATCCAATGCACGAATAAGCAACTTGGAACCTAACTTGGCCAAAATCCTAAAATGAAGCTAGTTAGGGTTAATGACGAATATCTAATACATGTATGTAATCTTATGCTTAACAAGGTGTTGCTTGAGATCTAGATGGTCAAGCATAGGTTATGGAATCTCTAAATCACGTATGGGATTTAAATAAGTATATGAATATGGATTTCTTGCTTGAAATGTGATACATATATATATATATGCTAGTTTACTTTCTCAATTGTTGTCATGTAGTATGCTAGTATGTACTCAATGTTTGCCTCGTATCATTGTTTTGTAACTTGCAAAAATAATATATAGAAAATCCATTATACAATGTTGAAACATGGTTAACTCTTGGCGATGGCCTTGAGGTCCCTCACGTATAAAAGGGTTAGCTAATCTTGAGCACCCTTACATATTTTCCCATTGGAAAGTAGTCAAAGGTCTCATGAATCCATGATGTTGTTAGTATAATTGGAGTGAAATGATATAAAATATGTGATCTCATTTTGCTAAGAGCTTAAGTTGTTTATTCTAGTTTGTTACTTCTATAATATTTTCAAATTATGCAAAGCTTATGCATATGTATCTTTTATTCCTGTACCTAGCACCTCATGTGTTTGACCCGCCTTGTTTCACATATTTTATAGGTTCAAATATGGCTAGAAATGTTGGGCTTGGTGAGATATGTCAGGTTTACTTATTGTAGATCCCTAGTATCTGTGAGAAGACTAGTAAAATTTTACTCTTGAACATGTAATTGAAAGCTTGTTATAAACAATGTTGTTTCATAATGCTTGTTGAATGTTGAGATTTGGATTGGTGCTTTTATCTTGTTACTACTTCATGTATGCTAAGCTTTCTGCTTCTACATTCGTACTTTGTTAATACCATGCTAGGGACGGATGCCTAGGTCCTATCGCCATTGATTGTGTAGTCATTTGGAGTTAGGATTTGAGTAACAAATAGTTATGTGACAAACACCTTGGTTAAAGGTTGCTCAAGAAAAAGGGCAAAGAAACTCTAGTCTGAACCAAAGAAGAAAGGGGGGAAAAGAGAAGAAAACATCCTCCCACTAGTTGCCACCATGGATAGTCCATAGTCTAAGGCCTTTGTGAAGAGGAGTTTCTCTCAAAGTGACCACTAGGATAAAAACCTAGTCTACATCCAAGGAAAGAGGAAGAAGAAGATGGATGTTCTAAATGAAAACATTTACAAAGGAAAGGCATATGCTTACCAAGGTTTAAGATGAGCAAGGATCACCATATGCAAGAGGTCTGATCACCAAAGCTTCCAAAGATCAACCCTTCTAGCTCCTCTAGGATCCAAGGATGACCAAGCAAGGAAGGAGAAAGAAGATGGCCGAAAAGATTTTCTTGCATGGAGAGAAGAGGGTTTATAAAGAAAATTAGGAGAGAAGTAGGGTGAGAATGAGGTGTCAACAAGATAAGGCTCTAAAGGGACACTTGTTAACCCAAGAAACTAACATGCAACCACTTAAAACACACATGCATGAGATGGTGATAAATACTATGTTGGTTTTTGACCACTTCGGTCACACAACACATGGTCACAGTCGTGACACAGTCGTGACCATCACATGGTCGAGACAAACAACAAAACACAACATGGTTGAGACAATAGGGGTGACCAACAAGATCGGTCGAGACATTCCACAAGAAGACAATTATCTCGACCCAAGTCACCCACAACCATCTTGGTCAAGACAAAACCATGAAAGGGAGGCATCTCAACCATGACACCTCCTCAAGACACCCTATAAAGGTCGAGAAAGGGTCACCAACTTCAACAAGGTACATCTGGTTAAGGCACACCAAAATCCTAGAAACCCTAATCGCCACTAGGGGTGTCCTCACTCAACCAAGGCCCAACCAAGGCACTCCAAAGCACCACATTCTCTCTCGTGAAGCCAATAGAGAGAAGGAACACTATAGAGGTGGAAAATTTCAAGATAACCCTCACAAATGGGTAAATTGCAATTTAGCCCAAAACAAGCACATAAAGCACAAACATCATCCAAACCAGCTCAAATTGGAGACTTGAAATATCCAAAATATATAAAAACATATCAAAGGAATAAATCAAGGTTATAAACATCATTATTAAGCAAATAAAGCATACCCAAGCACTAAGCTAGGTTAGGGGCTTTACAACCATAAACCCCTAACAAGGATTTTGCCCCCAAAATCCTAAGCAAAAAGAGATGGGTACTTCCTCTGCATATGTTTCTAAAGCTCCCATGTGGCTTCCTCAATGCCACGGTGATGCCACAAAACCTTTACCAGCACTATGTCCTTCTTCTTAAGATTCTTCACTCTTCTATCAAGGATCAACACAGGTCCTTCCACATAGGACATATCATCATCAAGCTCAACCTCAACTAGCTAAAAAACTAACTCTGTATCAGGGTGGCACTTTCTCACCCTAGACACATGGAACACTCGATCCAACCTGTGCAACTCAAGTGACAACTCCAACTTGTAAGCCACCTTCCCAACACGTGCCACCACAGGGTAAGGTCCCATATACATGGGAGCTAACTTACCCTTCTTCCCGAACCTCAAAACACCCTTCCAAGGAGAGACCTTAAGATACACTCTATTTCTCACTTGGAACTCCAATGGTCTACGCTAGTTATCTGGATATAAATTCTGGCTATCTTGTGTTTCCTTCAACGACTTTTGAATCACTTTGATCTTTTCCTCCGTCTATTATATAAGCTCAGGACCTAGAAGTGGATACTCACCGGCCTCATACCAACACAACAGTGACTTGCAACATCTCCCATACAATGCCTCATAGGGTTTCATGCCGATGCTTTGATGATAATTGTTATTATATGCAAATTCTATCAGACTGAGGTGTACATCCCGACATATCCAAAAATTGTATCACACAAGCTCTCAACAGATCCTATAATGTTTGTATTGTCCTCTTAGACTGGTTGTATGTTTGAGGATGAAATGTCATGTTGAACCTCAATTGAGTTCCTAGAGCTGTGGGCAAACACTCCCAAAAATGACTTGTAAACTGAGGTCATCTATCTAATACGATAGTAGTTGGGATATCATACAAATGAACAATCTCATCGACATATATCTGAGCAAGCTTCTCTGTTGTATACACCGTCTTCACAGGAAAAAAGTATGTTGACTTGGTCAACCTATCAATGATCACCCAAATGGAATCATGACTGTAACGACCACCACCAAACCGATAGCCAAATCATTACTAATTATGCGGAATAATCATAAGTAGCGGATTAACAAAAATCACTAAAACGTAAAACCATTTTTGCAAAGAGATCCATTTCAAAACTTTATATACATAAGGGTTCACATTGTACATTCTCTGTACCATCTCATCTAGAGGTTAACATATAACAATTGCTTTGTCAAAACATATACTGAAGCAACATAAAACCTCGAGGCATACTAGCCAAAATCTCATATTGTTCATAAAACCATCACATACTAAAACCGAGGACCCGAGAGTACAGAGACGACACATAGGACTTCTATCTACAAGACATGACAAACAGTACACTCAACATGAGTTGTTACTCCTGTCCCTGTTGTTGTTGTCCTTCCTCTATAAAATGGTCACTACCTCCTCGGGCATGTCCACCTAAAAAATTGTGGATCCCACGGGGTGAGACAATTGTCCCAACGAGAGATATAACTCTCTACCAATAATAGTATTATCACAGGTAAACAGTATAAAACTGAGCAGAGGTTCTTTTATATTAATAAGCAAGGTTAATCAATGTGGATATGCAGATTAGAGCATTACTCATCTTTTAAAGCATTGTAACTATCTATGATAGGGCAGTAAATCATCTATTCACTTTATAAGGAATATGAAGAACATGTGTATCATTTACCCATCATATTATACCAACATCTCAAGCTTATCCTGTGATAACACCATCATGTTCCAGCTTTATACCAATCTTGTAAGAGTACAGCCAGGTATTGGATTGTATCATTCCTGTGATATTACAGCCAGGTATTAGATTGCACCAATCCTATGATATTACAGTCAGGTATTGGATTGTACCAATCCTGTGATAACAACTAGGTATTGGGTTATCCCAATCCTATGAGATTTCAGCCAGGTATTGGATTATACCAATCCTGTGATAATAGTCAGGTATTGGGTTATCCCAATCCTGTGAGAGTTCAACTAGGTATTGGATTGTACCAATCCTGTGATATTACAGCTAGGTATTGGATTGTACCAATCTTGTGAGATCATAGCCAGGTATTGGGTTATCCCAATCTTGTGATAGTTCAGCCAGGTATTGGATTGTACCAATCCTGTGAGAGTTTAGCCATGTATTGGATTGTACCAATCCTGTGATATCACAGCCAGGTATTGGATTGTACCAATCCTGTGATAACAGCCAGGTATTGGGTTATCCCAATCCTGTGAGATCATAGCCAAGTATTGGGTTATCCCAATCCTATGAGAGTTCAGCCAGGTATTGGATTGTACCAATCTTGTGATATTACAGCTAGGTATTGGATTGTACCAATCCTGTGATAATAGCCATGTATTGGGTTATCCCAATCTAGTGAGATCATAGCCAGGTATTGGGTTATCTCAATCCTATGAGAGTTCATCCAGGTATTGAATTGTACCAATCCTGTGACATTACAGCCAAGTATTGGAGTGCTCCAATCCTGTGAGATCACTTTGAGAGTACAACCAGGTATTGGATTATACCAATCATGTGAGATCATGGCCATATTTCTAAGGATTCCATAGTAGTTGAAATACCTTTAGGTTTCCCTTTCACTTTCATTATGGGACATCAATCCCTTAAACTCATCATTGAATACCACATCACTTTTACAAGGCATTATACCTTAGATAAACCATCATACACATTCACATCCTTTATATGATACAAGTATTCCTCATGTTCCTTTTTTGGCATATTCAAAACACTATAGCCCTTATTTGGCTATGCCCATAATGTATGTTTGACCAAGATTTCATTATTGTCCTTGTAACCATTTATTATTATTATTATGTTACGGGGTTCCTATTTACCTAGTTTATTTTGAACATTACCATCTCTTACACCAATCTCTGGATCAACATCTTGTCACCTCTCTCTAGGAAAAAAATATGCACATGGCTCATAAGGCAATTAAACATCGTGTCGCCTCACACTAGGCAACAACTATTCACATGGCTCACAAGGCCATTAAACATCTTGTCACCTATCACTAGGCAACAACTATTCACATGGCTCACAAGGCCATTAAACATTTTGTCACCTCTCACTAGGCAACAACTATTCACATGGCTCACAAGGCCATTAAACATCTTATCACCTCTAACTAGGCAACAACTATTAGGGATAGGGTTTCCTTTATATCTGAATAGGGTTTCAAGTTCATATTATCAACCCAAACTGTAATTCATTGCTCCACACATCTAGGAGCATACATTGATATCATAAGTATTCAATCATACTTATTTATTCTCATCATTTATCATTAAATGATTATCAACACAGAGTATGAGTTTCTCTCTCATATTTACTAGGATATTGATTACATCCTACTTTCTTATCTTGGCTTAACCCTCTCTCAAGGTATGTTAGCCTACACTTATCAAAGTGCATTAAACTCATTACATCTTAATGTAACAATTGACATGACACACTTCATGTGTTACTCATCCAAGTATATTGGATTTGAGGTGCATCAAGGTGTATCAACCTTGAGGTGTTTAATATAATATTTATCATGCCTTGATGTATCACTTCCCTCATCACTTTTATCTTACTTAAGTTCATCAACTTATCTTGTATTAGGGTACTTGTCATCCTAATACTTTATGCACTAACTCATCACATTTATCCTGTAGTGTATTGGCCATAAGTCACACACTTGAATTACCCAACTATCATCAAGTGATATGGACTCATCTCAGGATAAGGCATTGTTGATATAAGATTGACCATTATCAACCAATATAGGTGTTTCACCTATCAAGGTATTAGCAACACCATTACTTGGTGTTACACTCATCACTCCTAAGAGTGTTTCGCCCTCTCCTTTACAAGGTGTATAGGATTAAATCACGTATGTCAAGTTGAACACATGTATTGGGTTAGGTGTATATTGGGCTAGGCATCATCATATCCCTCATACATTTACCCATCAAGGTATCAACCTTACCAATCATATGGTGTATCACCTTCACCATACATGGGTGTAACATCCTCACCTCACTTGAAGATATTAGTCACATCATACTTCAGTGTATTGGCCATCACATGCTCTAGGTTATTAACCACCTTACCACTTTTGTCATCTAGTGTATTAGGTTACCCACCATATCATTTTAGAGATGTGTGTTCAACACCATATCATCCAAGAGGTGTATGCTTAACCCAATATCAGTTTAGAGGTGAATGCTTGCTTACCATATCGGGTAACAGGTGTGTGCTTGCTCACCATATCACTTTAGAGGTGTATGTGTGCTTACCCTATCACCTTAGAGGAGTATGTGTGCTTTACACCATATCGGGCAAAGAGGTGTGTGTGTGCTTCACACCATATTGGGCAATGAGGTGTGTGTGTGCTTCACACCATATCAGGCAAAGAGGTGTGTGTGTGCTTCACACCATATCGGGAAAAGAGGTGTATGCTTGACCTCATATCCTCCAATAGGTGTATACTACATTACCATATCGTGCAAGGAAGTATAAACACATATCCATATCATTTTAGTGGTCTAGGTGCATCACCATATCAGGTTATAGGTGATTGCTTATGTGCTTGAACCCAATATCACTTTTTAAGGTGATACCATCATCTTCAAGCTCTAGACCTTCATTCTACTTGTTCTAGTACAAGGATAACAGGTATAAGAAACTACTAGAACTCATAGATATATCAAGTATTCAAGAAAATTTCGGAATTGAAAGTAGATCATCAATATAGCAAGAATGATGGTGAGTAATAACATGTTTGGGTTCAAGTTATATAACCCGCCTCAAGATCAAATTCAAAGCTCCAAAGCTTCACGTTCCTAAGGTTGAATATGACTTATCAAAATTCCAAGGCTCGTTCACAACTCCTTCATATACAAGGAATCACCATAGTTAAGAACTTGGTGAAGAAGAAAAGAAAGGAAGATCATAACCCAAGATCCATGCTTCAATCCAAGGTTGTAGATGATCATGGCCTTACCTTAGGGTTAATATTTGAGCTCCTTATTGCTCCTTAGCACCTTGCATGATACCTCACTACTCATGCATGATATGACTTCACTTGTGGCCAATATCCCCTTCACTTGTGGCCGATATCACTTCACTTGGCCGATATCAACTTGTTATGGCCGATATCAACATGATATGGCCGATATCTGTTGCTATGGCCGATACCCAAGCCCTATGCACGATATCAAGACTATATGCTAGATATATAAGATCAAGGAGGTGATAGGATTCGAAAATTTTAACTAAGGAGTGAAAGGAAGGGTATATATACTTGAGGTTCATGGGAGAGAGAGTAAGAGGTGTCATCACCTTACTACAAGTAGGTGCCACAAGGCCATGCATGGATTGGCACATGCACTTGAATGCATTACATCTTTATCTTGCCATGCAAAATAAAAACTTGAGGATAATGCAAGGGATAAGGTTCGGCCCCTTTGGTTATCATCTAGGACAAGACACTTCCACTCACATTATTATATTCACAATTCAATGCAACCTTTCCCAAGGAAAGTTGCAAGCTGATATGCATTGCTTTATTGAGGTGCTTAGATCGTTTTTGCAAAGGCAAAGAGTTAACAACACGATATGGGGGTATCCTCTTTGGCTCCTTGGCCGATAGGGACTCCCATTTAACACTACAACCTGATATACTTAATACAAGCTCAAATTAGAGTTTCCATTCAACCCCTTTCTTGGTCTTTTCATCACCAATAATACTACCACTCATAAATGATTCAAACATGGTGTCTAATTAATTATATCTCCCCTAAATGATACATAGAGGAATTAGGAACACTCTAGAGGTGGAAATTTGTATATCAACCCTACATTTTGGGTAAATTACAATTTGTACCAAAATTGGTGCACAAGGTACTAGCATTATTCAAACAAGTTCAAACTTAGTATTTAGGCTTTCCACAAGCCACCACTTAGCATCATTCTCTTTGTTATAATTCAAAAACACTTCGGGAACGTTCAACATGTGACATATTGCAATATAACCCCTCATCGTGGGTAAATTGCACTTTGGTCCAAAACAAAGGAACGATGCTTAAACGGCATTCAATCAGTACCAAACTTGAAACATAAGTGTGTCACATGATAAAAAAACACCATAGAGGTTTATATTAAAGTTCTAAGAAACTTACTTAGCCAAAACAAGTAGGGTTAACTCATAACCCAGGTCAGGGTCATTACAAGTTATAAACCCCTAACAAGGATTTCGTCCTTGAAATCCCAGATGAAGGAAGACAGTTGTCATTTATGCATAAAATCATCAAATCTCCACATAACATCTTGATGTCATGGAGATGCCATAGAACTTTGAATATCACAAAGTCCTTTCATTATAGATCATCATAAGATATGTCACACATGACACATACTCAGCTGTCCTTTTCATTATCGATTGTAGAGTCAATCCTATGTCAGGTAACACTTTCTAAATTAGAGAAGTACTATACATACTTTGTATAACTTGGGTTACAAACCTCATTGCTTTATCACCTTTTCAACTTACATCTTTATGTAATAAGATCCTTGATCTTGGGAGTTTTCCATACCCTTCACTTAATTTGGCATTTCTCCTCTAAGGAAAGGATAGAGTTACATTTAATAATCCAGAGAAGAATTATCTCAAATGTATTTTTGGATGTTATTTGCATAAGCTTCCTTAACAGGTTTAGATAGGGATATTCTAAGATTTTATCTTACCATGATCAACTTTTCCCAAAATGATTCTATAATTGTTCCTTCAATTAATATATCCTTATTAATGTTATGTTTATGCAGAGCATAAACCCCTAACATATGATGTCCATACTATCGTATGTAACTAAACTATTCTCAAAGTTGACCTTTCTAGGTGACCAACAATAATAATCTTATTAGGAGTCATGGACTCCCTATCTCATACCTTTAAAACTTCTTGAATACTAGAATTCCTTACCTTGGTATTAGTTACATGTGTTAAAAACACATCACATCCTTATCTTTTCCATCCTCTGTTGTTATTACCAAAACCAAACACATAATAGGACCTTTCTTTCATCTTGGAACATTACTTATCACGTATAACTTTGTCTTGGAACCAAAATCCAGGACTAGCTGATACTTTCCATAGTATCTATCTAAAAGATTACTTTCTAATCCATGCACATCAAGTGTCATAAGACTTACTTGATTGTCATGTCCTTAAAAAGAAAGACACAAGGAAACATAGTCCTTTTTATCACCCCATCATTATCCAGGGTTGTTTATTAAAGAAAGGAGATTATCACCTTCCTTGAGTATTGCATGAACTTTTAATTATTCATGTATCATTCAATCTTGTTTCCTCTTAGGTTCTTTGCCATCAGCATAGAAATTATAAAGATGATTACATGTCATCATCCTTTAGCATTATTATCATCATGGTTACTAGATATGGGTATTCAAACCCTTAGTTCATCACTAAACATTGTTACCTTTTATCAGGTAACTATTACTTGTAGGTCCTTAGACCAAGGTGTACATTATACCAAACGTCTTCTTTTGTTTATAAGTTGATCTATGATTAACTCAGATTCCTTCGTATATCAATTAAGATGTGGTAGAAATATTTATGCCACATCTCCGACTTCATTATGCTCCTTAGATTGTCTCAAAATGACTACTTGATCAGAGTAATCAGAAATATAGCAATCTAAGAGTGTCATACTTACCTTGCCTTTAATAGATGAATACCTGGCCAGGGTATTCAAGAACTGAAATTAGGTAGCATGCATTTGTTTAATATTATGTTTCTTACTTTTAACATATCTTTAAATTTTTACTACTTAGTATCTCTAATTTTTTCTAGGTGTTTCTTTTTCATCTCTTCCCTTTCTACATGAAGAGAGAAATTTCAAAACATATAAAAGAATATTGGACTAAATATAGGTTCTCATCATTCTTATCTCATCCTCATGTCCTCATAGGACTAATTAAAGGAAGCTCAACAACAACTACCTTCTTATGATTATCAGATAAAATCAAGAGAAGACATATCAGAATGAAAAAGCTCTATCTGACTGTCACCCCCCGCGGTCATCTACCACTTCAGGTTGACTCAAACATAGAGTCAAGCTATTTCATGTTGTTGCTTTTGCCTTTTTACACTATTGGGTTGTAACTTTCATAAGTCCTGCCAAGTCTTCCTTGGTTGTTGGGTCATTTCCTTCCTTCTTTTTGAACAAAAGGGTTTCGTATGCTCAACATGTCCATATATGTAACATGTCTTGTCCTCGTACCCTAGCCTTATCGGTCTTATTACCGATGTAGAAGCTAAGTTAGGAATTCGTATAGGTGGAAAGTTAGGACTTTTTCCTTTACTTAGTGACTACTTCCCTGGTGCACTAGGCATTTATTGCACTGGTGATACCAAAATTGTTGTTTTTTTAAAACAACTAGGCAAATATCTCTAGAATTATAGAGACCTTTCCTTAATTCTAAACTTAATTCCCCTCCTTGGGCATTGCCATCACAGATGTACTATCTGTCTATACTTATGGCAGAGTCTATTTTCTTTCCATATGCTAATCCTTCCCACATTTTTCACTGTTCCAACATGACTATGTCATTCAGGAACCCTTTCAGAACCCAATGTTTCTGCATTGAGGCTGGTAACCTAGATTGTATTGCTAGTATCTAGTCCACTATATGCATCATTGTTGTCCTATCCTACCCAACAAGAGCATAAAAAGCATGATTCTCTATCCTAATTGGGTCAGGATGGGAATTCTCAGGCACTCATTCTTCTCTTGCCTGATCCCTTATACCTTCCCCTGGTACAACAACATTGCTCTTAGCATCATGTTCCTCGTGTTCTCCAGTCATTTTTAAATTTCCCCCTTTCTTATGCATAAGCAGAAGTCACTATAGTATATACTGGAGGATACTAGAACAGATTCAACACCTTACTCCTATGTCTCTGTAGACTCAGCGAACCCTAAGCTCTGATACCAAACTTGTAACGACCGCCACCAAATCGACAACCAAATCATTACTAATTATGCAGAATAATCATAAGCAGTGGATTAACAAAAATCACTAAAAATTAAAACCATTTTTGCAAAGAGATCCATTTCAAAACTTTATATACATCAGGGTTCACATTGTATATACTCTATACCATCTCATCTCAAGGTTAACATATAATGCTTTCTTTGTCAAAACATATACTGAAGCAACATAAAACCTCAAGGCATACTAGCTAAAATATCAGATTTTTCATAAAACCATCACATACTAAAACGGAGGACCTGAGAGTACAGAGATGACACATAGGACTTCTATCTACAAGACATGAAAGACAGTACACTCAACCTGAGTTGTTACTGCTGTCCCTATTGTTGTTGTCCTTCATCTGTAGAACGGTCTCTACCTCCTCGTGCACGTCCACCTAAAAAAGTATGGATCCCACAGGGTGAACAATTGTCCCAGCGAGAGATATAACTCTCCGTCAACAATGTTATTATCACAGGTAAACAATATAAAACTGAGCAGAGGTTCTTTTATATTAATAAGCAAGGTTAATCACTGTGGATAAGCAAATTAGAACATTTCTCATATTTTAAAGCATTGTAACAATCTATGATAGGGAAGTAAATCATCTATTCACTTTATAAGGAATATGAAGAACATGTGTATCATTTACCCATCATATTATACCAACATCTCAAGCTTATCATGTGATAATATCATCATGTTCCAGCTTTATACCAATCTTGTAAGAGTACAGCCAGGTATTGGATTGTACCAGTCCTGTGATATTACAGCCAGGTTTTGGATTGTACCAATCCTGTAATATTACAACCAGGTATTGGATTGTACCAATCCTGTGATAACAGCCAGGTATTGGGTTATCCCAATCCTGTGAGAGTTCAACCAGGTATTGGATTGTATCAATCCTGTGATAACAGCCAAGTATTGGGTTAACCAAATCCTGTGAGAGTTTAGCCAGGTATTGGATTGTACCGATCCTGTGATATTACAGCCAGGTATTGGATTGTACCAATCATGTAAGATCATAGCTAGGTATTAGGTTATCCCAATCCTGTGAGAGTTCAGCCATGTATTGGATTGTACCAATCATGTGAGAGTTCAATCAGGTTTTGGATTATACCAATCTTTTGATATTACAGCCAAGCATTGGAGTTTACCAATCCTATGATAACAACCAGGTATTGGATTGTACCAAACATGTGATAACAACCAGGTATTAGGTTATCCCAATCCTGTGAGATCATAGCTAGGTATTCGATTATCCCAATCCTGTGAGAGTTCATGTAGGTATTGGATTGTACCAATCATGTGATATTACAACTAGGTATTGGATTGTACCAATCTTGTGATAACAGTCAGGTATTGGGTTATGCCAATCTTGTGAGATCATATCCAGGTATTGGGTTATCCCAATCCTGTGAGAGTTCAGCCAGGTATTGGATTGTACCAATCCTGTGACATTACATCTAGGTATTGGACTACTCCAATCTTGTGAGATCATTTTAAGAGTATAGCTAGGTATTGGATTATACCAATCCTATGAGATCACGGCCATATTTCTAAGGATTCCATAGTAATTGAAATATATTTATGTTTCCCTTTCACTTTCATTATGGGACATCAATCCCTTAAACTCATCATTGAATACCACATCAATTTTACTAGGCATTATACCTCAGTCGAACCATCATACACATTCACATCCTTTATGGGATACAAGTATTCCACATGTTTCTTTTTTGGCATATTCAAAACACTATAGCCCTTATTTGGCTATGCCCATAATGTATGTGTGACCAAGATTTCATTATTATCCTTGTGACCAATTATTATTATTATTATTATTATTATTATTATGATGATGTTGCGGGGGGGGGTCCTATTTACCTGGTTTATTTTGAACATTACCATATCTTACATCAATCTCTGGATCAACATCGTGTCACCCCTCACTAGGCAACAACTATTCTCATGGCTCACAAGGCCATTAAACATCTTGTCGCCTCTCACTAGGCAACAACTATTCACATGGCTCATAAGGCCATTAAACATCTTGTCACCTCTCACTAGGCAACAACTATTCACATGGCTCACAAGGCCATTAAACATCTTGTCACCTCTCACTAGGAAAAAACTATTCACATGGCTCACAAGGCCATTAAACATCTTGTCACCTCTCACTAGGCAACAACTATTAGGGTTAGGGTTTCCCTTTATACACGAATAGGGTTTCAAGTTCATATTATCAATCCAAACCCTAATTCATTGATCCACACATCTAGGATCATACATTGATATCATAAGTATTCAATCATACTTATTTATTCTCATCATTTATCATTAAATTATTATCAACACAAAGTATGAGTTTCTCTCTCATCTTTACTAGGATATTAATTACATCCTACTTTCTTATCTTGGATTAACCCTCTCTCAAGGTATGTTAGCCTACACTTATCAAAGTGAATTAAACTCATTACATCTTAATATAACAACTGACATGACACACTTCATGTGTTACTCATCCAAGTATATTGGATTTGAGGTGCATCAAGGTTTATCAACCTTGAGGTGTTGGATATAATATTTATCATGCCTTGATGTATCACTTCCCTCATCACTTTTATCTTACTTAAGTTCATCAACTTATCTTGTATTAGGGTACTTCCCATCCTAATATTCTATGCACTAATTCATCAAATTTATCTTGTAGTGTATTGGCCATAAGTCACACACTTGAATTACCCAACTATCATCAAGTGTTATGGACTCATCCCAGGATAAGGCATTGTTGATATAGGATTGACCATTATCAACCACTATAGGTGTTTCACCTATCAAGGTATTAGCCACACCATTACTTGGTGTTACACTCATCACTCCTAAGAGTGTTTTTCCCTCTCCTTTACAAGGTGTATAGGATTAAATCATGTATGTCAAGTTGAACACATGTATTAGGTTAGGTGTATATCGGGATAGGCATCATCATATATGTGGGCTCTGATCTCCAAACCACGATATAAACACGATTTAAATTTAGCGGAAGTGATTCGATTAACAGCGGAAGACAAAAATCATGGGAAATTTAAAACTTTTCGAGACAAGAGCTTGAATCCATAAAGCTTCATTCATAAAAGGAGATAAACTGTTTACATCTCATGATAATTACTTCTTGAGTAATTATATACAACAAGATACAAAATCTCAAGAACTCATAACCAAAAGACTCCAAGACCTGAGAGTACAGAGGACACATAGGACTGACTCTAACTACACCACATGGCAGGCTAAATCTCCACCTGAGATTTACTGCTGCTCCTAGTGCTGCTGCTGCTGGGACTGGTCACCTGTAGACCTCTTCCTCCATCTCCGATGTCCACCTAAAAAGTTGAAATCTACGGGGTGAGACAATTTTACATAATTGTCCCAGCGAGAGTTATAACTCTCCGCCAGAAGCTTTATTATAACATCAAAGAATAACTTAAGCAGTAAAAACTTTCAAAGTATTCAATAGCAATTACAGTTGTAAACAAGAGCTCAACATTTATCAAGCATGAAGAACATACACACTATACAGTGTAACATCAATCAATTAGCTCATAGTTACCTTTAACAGGTATACTACACTGTAGATTATGTTTTTCAAACATTCTTATTATTATGCCCTGTGGAGATGAGGTTTACCACTCATACCCCAACCAATCACTGTTAAGTGCCTTAGTATCATACTAGGTCATCGAAAGAGCCGGATTCTCATGACCTTCACCTTCCTCAGTCAGTAAGAGGATCACTTGTAGGACATCTTGTGTCTCTACTATTATAGCTCACCAGGGTAATCTGGTCCTTTGCTATTTTAGAGTTACAGTGGCGTTCTGTACTCTCTTCGTCATCAGGAGATTTCATGTTTATCTTCACTGATACGGATATCTATGTTTTCCTCGTCATCAGGAGGTTTCATGTTTACCATCCACTGATACGGTATGAGTTTTGTAGTGAAGGATTGACGGATTATACATCTACATCAAATTCCTACACTAGGATGTAAGGTTCTACACATCCATATACCCCACATACTCAACAGTATGTGATCCAGGAGTTCCCGTAGGAAAACCTGTTTCACCATCATTTGATCTCTGACAATGATGGATCTATGATCAGGGCTCTACATTTCACTTGATTAGTTAGGTACATTCAGTATTCTTTTACATCATACATTGTTCTTCAAACAATAACAGTAACATAACAGCTATGAAAGTAGAATACTAAATGTAACAAACCTAACTCACATCAATCATCATTTCTCAGTATATTCATCACAAGTCATCTCTAAAGCATGACCTTTATGGTATTCATGGCTCTTACAGCCCATTAAAACATAGGATGCCACTGACAAGGCATCAAGATATTTTACTATTCATAAAGCTAATCAACATGCTTTCAATGAATATAGTATCATCATTCATACCTGGATATGATCACCTTCATATCAGAACATGCATGGTTAATTCAACTGATAAAGGTAATTCAAAACAAGAATATACTTTCCACTCTTGTCATAAGAGCTAAGTTCTCTGATTCTCATCAATTAGAGTTTGCTACTCATATTGCATGTCATCACCCTTGAATTAGGGTTTACTATTCACATTATGGTGAATTGAACTCATAACATCATTATGTATGAGGAACATCATCATTGACGCTCTCAAATTAGTTTAAGATTCATCATTTATCATAATTAGGGTTCCATGATCTCACATAGGTGGATCATACCCTAATCATGCACATTCATGTGTATTAAAGGTACTTTACTTGAATTTCCATCATAAAAAGGTACTTTCTCTTTCTTAAGATACTTTCTCTCTCCTCATACTTGTAGATGGTGATAACACCAATCTAGATCAGGTTGGGTTAAGTCCACTTTGATTAACATAGACCAAATCACCACTATTGAGTGATTAGGGTTTGATTAGAACAAGGTTTCACTCAATTGAACCTTTCAAGGGTATTATGGTAAATTACACATTGATCATCATCATGGTTTAATTTACTAACCACTTGACCCTTAATGTCTTTTGGTATCATTAGGGTTTAGGTTGAACAACTATTAAACCATTTAAGCCTTCAAGGCATTAGGCAGACTTAACTTCAAAAGTCTCCAATAGGTTTCACACCTTCAACCTTCATATGATCTTGAGGTCGTATGCCCTCATTCGATCTTGAGGTCATATACCCTCATTCGATCTTGAGGTCATATACCCTCATTCGATCTTGAGGTCGTATACCCTCATACGGTTTGAGTTCGAATGCCCTCATTCGGTTTGAGATCGAATGCCCTCATACGGTTTGAGGTCGAATGCCCTCATTCGGTTTGAGATCGAATGCCCTCATACGGTTTGAGGTCGAATGCCCTCATACGGTTTGAGATCGAATGCCCTCATACGGTTTGAGGTCAAATTCCCTCATACGGTTTGAGATCGAATGCCCTCATACGGTTTGAGGTCGAATGCCCTCATACGGTTTGAGATCGAATGCCCTCAAAACCTCAAGATCGTATGGACCTCCAAGGTGGTTCAAAGGGGTAAACTCGATTAGGGTTTCCTATGTTGAAACCATCAATTGGTCTCAAGCTTGCTAACCACTTACCAATTGAGACAATTAGGGTTAGCCTTAACCAATTGGTCACTCAATTGACCCTCAATTGATATCCAATTAGGGTTGGAGTTGGTTCAATTAAGGTCTATAAACGTTCAACCATGAACACTCAACAATGTGAATCAAATCGAAGTTGAACCCATCAATTGACCTCCAATTGGGCTCAAACTTGGCCCAAACGGTCTTGGGATCGTTTGGATATACTCCAAACGGTCTTGAGACCGTTTTCCCAAGAATTCATCAAAATCTAGATTGATTTGATAGGGGTTGAACCTTAATTAAGTCACAAATCAGCAATTTGATTATTTTAATAACCCATTGTAATTGGGTCCTCAATTGATCAAATTACCTTAACCCTAGACCTCCAAACGGTCTTGGGTTGTCACCAAACGGTCTTGAGACCGTTTGGATGAGTTCCAAACGGTCTTGAGACCGTTTTCCCATCCATCCTTTGGACTCTAGTGAAAATTCATCAAGGTTTGATTTATTGAGTTGATCATTACATCAATACTTAATTGCAATGTAATTTGGTATCTTTGTACCTTCAATTGGTCAACTATACTTGACCCCAGACCTCCATACGGTCTTGGGTGATCCCCAAACGGTCTTGAGACCGTTTGGATGATTCCCCAAACGGTCTTGAGACCGTTTGGGCTAATCAACCCAAAATCTCAAATTAGCTCATTGTGATTTCAGCACTGATTTCAATTAGGGTTTGCCCTAGTAATCAACCTTCAACTCTTAACTCGTTTGGAATTAGTCCATCAAATTTGGTGAGTCATTAATTAACATCATTATGAACAGTAATATCATACGGTCAATGCTTAGTCAACCATCTTATACGGTCTTGAGACCGTTTGCCCAAAAAGGGCAAATTAAGCAGATTGAAAATCAGAACTAAATTCAATTGAATTTGCTAATTGTTTTGCCTATATCTCACGATTCCTTTGGAGATAACCTCTCAAATTTTGTGGGTGATTAACCTACATAATTTTGAACAGGATTCCCATACGTTCCACGCTTGGTCAACGCGGCCATACGGTCTTGAGACCGTATGCCTTCATACGACCTTGAAACCGTTTGCCCACCAAACGGTTTTGTAAATCGTATGGGCAATTGGTTGAGGTTGTATGGTAAAGTGGAAAACTTTGGATAAGAATAGGAAATAACGCCCTCATCTTCTAGCTCAAGAACAGCAACAGTTCCTCACGGATTTGCTTGCAAGGAAGCAAGGGAAGATAGGGAAGAAGAAGAACTAGCAACTAAAAGCATAGAAAAGATGTATGTAACAAAGCATAGGTTTAGAGTTATAAAACCCGCCTAAAGCTTGCTCCTTGAGCTCCAAGATTTCGAGCTCCAAGCCTTTAATGGCGTCCTAGAAGCTCCACAGGTCGTCCAAGGTGAATCCTCCAAGAAAAGTTGAGAAGAGATGGCTAGAAAGATAGAGCTAAGTGAGCTAGCCATGAATTTGACCTTGAATTCGAGTTTCATCCAAGAATTTAAGAAAAAGGAAGGATCCAAACCTACCTTGCACTCCCATGGTCGTCCTCCTGAGCTCCAGAGCTCTCCTTAGTCGGTTTGAGCAAGGGGAACAGTGAAGGAAATGAAAGAAACATTCCTTTGCTAAGTGAGGAAAAGGGCTTATATACTTGGGGTGGAATTTCAACATAGGCACATAGGTTTTCCTCACTTTCAACTAAGTCCCTCCTTTCTTCTTTGCTCGTCCCTTCTTCTTATTTCTAAGTACAACCTTCTTCTAAGGTCAAGAAATGAAGGCAAAGAAGATTAACCTATTACTAAAGCGCACACATAAAAGGCTATAGTACTTACACCTTGATTATTCAATCACAAAGGTGTTTTTCATTATATGATTATTCAATTGAAGTGACTTCTTCATCATTTCTTCTCTAAATGATGACAAGAGTCTTACAAGATATTTTAGATGGTGTATTTTACAAGTTGCACCCCTCAAATTGGGTAAATTGCACTTTACTCCAATTTAGGGTTTCAAGCACAGGGATTGCTTCCACAGCTGCACCTTGGTGCTCAAGCTTGGGAAATCCCTCAAACTTTACCATAATCATTCTTATGATGTCTCAACATCAGAGGAACATCTCAACATGTGCAAATTGAAAGTTAACCCTTCTAACTGGGTAAATTGCACATAGGTCCCTGTATTACAAAACAATCAATTCAACATTGTTTAAAAGGGACAGAAAAGGAAAAGTATGTTCCTCAGGAACTTAATTACATGCAAAAAGATAATCACCAGTATCTTAAGTACATAATTAGGCAAAACACCTAGGGTTAACTCATAACCCAGGTCAGGGATGTTACAAATTATCCACCCCTTACAAGGATTTCGTCCCCGAAATCGATAAAACATATTAAGAGAAAAGGGCAGGATACTTCCTTCTCATCTCATCCTCTAGTTCCCAAGTGGCTTCTTCAACACCACGGTGGTTCCAGAGGACTTTCACAAGGCTTATATCTTTCTTCTTTAACTTTTTAATTCTGTTATCAAGGATTGACACCGGTCCTTCCTCATAAGATATATCAACATTCAATTCTACCTCCATAGGTTGTAGAATTGACTCAGTATCGGGGTGACATTTCTTTAGCATAGAAATGTGAAACACATGATGTAACCTCTGGAACTCTGGTGGCAGCTCTAGTTTATAGGCTACTTTTCCAATCCATTCAATGATTGGATAAGGCCCCATAAATCTAGGAGCTAACTTCCCTTTCCTTCCAAAATGAAGGACTCCTTTCCAAGGCGAGACCTTGAGATACACTCTATCTCCAACCTGGAATTCTAAGGGTCTACGACGTTTGTCAGCATAAGATTTCTGCCTATCCTGTGCAGTCTTAATCTGTTGTTGTATTACTTTAATCTTCTCTGTGGTCTGCTGTACAAGATCAGGACCTAACAACTGATGCTCACCAGTCTCAAATCAACACAATGGTGATCCACAACGTCTACCATACAAGGCTTCATAAGGCGCCATATCAATACTATGTTGATAGCTATTGTTATAGGCAAACTCTATCAAGCTTAGGTGTAGATCCCAACTTCCGGTAAACTGGAGAACACATGCTCTCAACAGGTCTTCTAAGGTTTGTATAGTTCTTTCCGACTGTCCATCAGTCTGCGGATGAAAGGTCATACTAAACCTTAGCTTGGTGCCTAAGGCTCTGTGTAACTGTTCCCAAAAATTACTTGTAAATTGAGGACCTCTGTCATAAACTATTGTGACAGGAACTCCGTGCAAACGCACTATATCTTGTACATACAACTGTGATAACCTTTCAGCAGAATAGGTTGTTTTGACAGGTAAGAAATGTGTTGTCTTTGTCAACCTATCTACAACTACCCAAATGGAATCATGTCCTTTGTTTGTCCTGGGTAGGCCAACAACAAAGTCCATGGTCACATGGTCCCACTTGCACTGTGGTATGGGTAAAGGTTGCATTGTTCCTATAGGCTTCTGGTGTTCAACTTTAACTTGCTGACACACAGGACACCTCAGAACAAACTCTGCAACATCCTTCTTCATTCCAGGCCACCAATACAGTTCCTTTAAATTACGATACATCTTGGTGCTCCCTGGATGCATAGCATACATCGAAGAATGAGCTTCTTCCAGGACTAACTTCCTTAAGTTATCCACATCTGGCACTATCATCCTCTCATGATAACAAGCTACATGATCATCCGAGTCATGGAAACCATATTGCTTCTCATTTCCATACTCTGATCTGATCTACTGAACTGCAGCATCATCTTGTTGTGCTTCCTTAATCTGCTCTCTTAGGGTAGGTTTAATATGCATCTCAGCCAACAACCCGGCTAACAATGACACCTTCAACTGTACATTGTCTTGCCTTAAAGAGATAAATATATCTCTCTTAGAGCACACTAAAGAGTTTAGTTGTGCTCTATCCATGGTTGATGTTGCTGATTTCCTACTCAAGGCATCTGCAACAACATTGGCCTTGCCTGGATGGTAATCAATTGTACAATCATAACCCTTGATTAACTCCATCCAGCGACGTTGCCTCATGTTAAGCTCATGTTGAGAGAAGATATACTTAAGGTTCTTGTGGTCTGTGAAAATTTGGAATGTCTCCCCGTAGAGATAATGCCTCCAGATCTTCAAGGCATGAACCACAGCAGCTAACTCCATATCGTGTGTCGGATAATTCTCCTCATGTTTCTTAAGCTGTCGAGAAGCAAAAGAAATCACTTGTTTATCCTGCATCAACACACATCCAAGTCCATTCTTGGAGGCATCACAGAAGACTACATATCCTTTTCCTTGTTCAGGTAGCACAAGCACAGGTGCACTTGTCAACCTCTCCTTTAACAACTGGAAAGACTGTTGACACTTATCACTCCAAGAAAAAGGAATATCTTTCCGGGTTAACTTGGTCAAAGGTAAGGCTATAGAACTAAAGTTCTTGATGAACCTTCGATAATAGCCAGCTAACCCCAAGAAACTTCGAATCTCCGTCGGTGTCTTCGGTTGTTCCCACTGTAGAACAGATTCTACCTTTATAGGGTCAACACGAATTCCCGAGGCAGATATCACATCCTAGAAAAGATACCTCCGGCAGCCAGAACTCACACTTGCTAAACTTAGCATACAGCTTGTGTTCTCTTAGCAAGGTCAAAGCTTGGCGAAGATGCTGCTCATGCTGCTGAGCATCCTTACTATAGATCAGAATGTCATCTATGAAGACGACAACACACTGATCAAGGAGAGATCGGAAAACTCTATTCATGAGTTCCATAAATGCAGCTGGTGCATTGGTTAGTCCAAACGACATAACCATGAACTCATAGTGACCATACCTTGTCCTAAAGGCAGACTTGGGTATGTCACTATCCTTAATACGAAGTTGATGATATCCATACCTCAAGTCTATCTTTGAAAAGACTGTTGCACCACGCAACTGGTCAAAGAGATCATCAATCCTCGGCAGAGGGTACTTGTTCTTTATTGTTACTTTATTGAGTTGTCTATAGTCAATGCACAACCGCATTGACCCATCTTTCTTTTTAACAAACAAGACCGGAGCACCCCAAGGTGAAGTGCTCGGTCGGATAAAACCCTTCTCAAGTAACTCTTGAAGCTGTTTCTTGAGTTCTGCCATCTCGGCAGGCGCCATCCTATACGGAGTCTGGGCTATGGGTTTCGTATCTGGGATCAGATTGATTTCAAAATCAATCTCCCGAAGTGGTGGTATACCAGGAAGTTCTTCAGGAAACACATCCTCGAATTCCCTGACTATGGGAACTTCGGCAGGATTGGAACTTTCCTTGGTAACATCTACCACATGGGCCAAGAATGCATAACATCCTTGCCTCAACAGCTTATCAGCAACCATAGCTGACACAAGATAGGTGGGCAGAATCTTTCTTTCACCTTGAAAGATCCATGTGTTGCTTTCATCAGCAAACACAGCCAACTTGGACTCACAGTCCAAGACAACTCTATACCTCTCTAAAGTATCCATCCCGAGGATTATATCAAATCCTTGCATATCAAGCGGTATAAGATCCACTTGAATGCGATGGTCAAAAAAGAAGAGGATGCAGGGAGAGCATACCTCCTGCAAAACGGCAGACCCACTCAACGGAGTCTCCAACAACAAACTATCTGCCCTATGACTAATAGTCACATTGCAGTTACAAATCACTCTATGAGTGATGAAAGAGTGCGTAGCACCCGGGTCAATCAGAATAGGTACAACACAAGATGTAGACATATCAGGATATAAAAGTTCCATCTGACCTGCCACTACCCGTGGATTGACCACTGCATCTGGTGGGTTCATAGCATAGAACCTCGATGTCGCCTAGTGTTGAGGTGGTGCTGATGATCCAGCTTGAGACGCTTGTCCACGTCCTCAAGCTGCTCCTTGACATTGCATTCTCTGAGATCCTTGTTGATTCTGTCTCGGAGGCTGTGTCACACTGACAGGCCTAGAACGACAATCCTTCATCAAGTGTCCCACCTTACCACAGTTGTAGCATCTCCTCTCCTGTTGTTGTGGTCGGGGTGGTCCAGTAACTGACATCGATGCAGAACTGTGAGTCCCTTGAAGCGGTTGACTCCGTCCTCTACCTCTGCTTGGTGACCATTGAGTTTGAGAACTTGATCTGGGTGGTGGAGGGTTAGGTGCAGAGAATCTAGGTTTCTTGAAATCCCTAGATGAAGAACCCTGGAACTGTGGATATCTTTTCTGGGTTTGCCTCTTCTCAACCACAGATCTCTCTATCCTTCGGACTGACTCAATGAAGGTAGAGAATCTCTCTCGGTTTTCTAAGGCAGACACAGGGGTTGACATATCAGCATTCAAACCCTTCTCGAATCTCCTGATTCTTTCCTCATCTATGGCAGCCATGTGCGGTCAGAACCGCAGCAATTCCATGAACTTAGCTTCCTACTCGCTAATGGTCATCATGCCCTGCCTCAATCTCTCAAACTGAGAGATCTTCTCATCTAGGAAGGTCTTTGGAAAATATCTATTTATAAATTCCCGACGAAACTCTTCCCACGAGAACTCTATTCCAGGTCTCTTCTGCTCTTCCATGTTCCACCAGTGACCAGCACTGCCTTTGACAAGATAGAGAGCATGTCTAACCTTCTCAGCCTCCGGGATAATAAGAATCTTGAAAGCCTTTTCCAACTCTGTTAACCACAGATCAGCATCTGCGGGATCAGCAGTCCCAAAGTACTCGGTAGCTCCGACACGACGAAGTCGCTCGAACGTCTTACTGATACCTTGTCCTTCGGGCTGGGTAGGTGCCCTAGGTGCAGGCATGGGCATCCTGTCGGTGATGTGTGTCATGGCAGTCATAAACTGCCCAAACATCATCTGAACTTCTGGGTTACCCATATCAGCTGGGTCAAACTGGGGTGGCTCAGGTGCAGGCTGTTCTATTTCTGGAACCCTTGCACCGCCTCGAGGTGCACTAGCACTACTCTCTGCCACGTACTCATCATGTGGCTCTGCCATCCTTATGTATCTTCTTCTCCTGAGGAGCAGAAGATTCTATTAGATAAGGAAGAAATACTAAGGATAGACTCGACATCCTAAGTCCTATGCCTCTGTAGACTCAACGGACCTAGAGCTATGATACCACTAATTGTGGGCTCTGATCTCCAAACCACGATATAAACACGATTTAAACTTAGCGGAAGCGATTCGATTAACAACGGAAGACAAAAATCACATGAAATTTAAAACTTTTCGAGACAAGAGCTTGAATCCATAAAGCTTCATTCATAAAAGGAGATAAACTGTTTACATCTCATGATAATTACTTCTTGAGTAATTATATACAACAAGATACAAAATCTCAAGAACTCATAACCAAAAGACTCCAAGACCTGAGAGTACAGAGGACACATAGGACTGACTCTAACTACACCACATGGTAGGCTAAATCTCCACCTGAGATTTACTGCTGCTCCTAGTGCTGCTGCTGCTGGGACTGGTCACCTGTAGACCTGTTCCTCCATCTCTGATGTCCACCTAAAAAGTTGAAATCTACGGGGTGAGACAATTTTACATAATTTTCCCAGCGAGAGTTATAACTCTCTGCCAGAAGCTTTAATATAACATCAAAGAATAACTTAAGCAGTAAAAACTTTCAAAGTATTCAATAGCAATTGCAGTTGTAAATAAGAGCTCAACATTTCTCAAGCATGAAGAACATATGCACTATACAGTGTAACATCAATCAATTAGCTCATAGTTACCTTTAACAGGTATACTACGCTGTAGATTATGTTTTTCAAACATTCTTATTATTATGCCCTGTGGAGATGAGGTTTACCACTCATACCCCAACCAATCACTGTTAAGTGCCTTAGTATCATACTAGGTCATCGAAAGAGTCGGATTCTCATGACCTTCACCTTCCTCAGTCAGTAAGAGGATCACTTGTAGGACATCTTGTGTCTCTACTATTATAGCTCACCAGGGTAATCTGGTCCTTCGCTATTTTAGAGTTACAGTGGCGTTCTGTACTCTCTTCGTCATCAGGAGATTTCATGTTTATCTTCACTGATACGGATATCTATGTTTTCCTCATCATCAGGAGGTTTCATGTTTACCATCCACTGATACGGTATGAGTTTTGTAGTGAAGGATTGACGGATTATACATCTACATCAAATTCCTACACTAGGATGTAAGGTTCTACACATCCATATACCCCACATACTCAATAGTATGTGATCCAGGAGTTCCCGTAGGAAAACCTGTTTCACCATCATTTGATCTCTGACAATGATGGATCTATGATTAGGGCTCTACATTTCACTTGATTAGTTAGGTACATTCAGTATTCTTTTACATCATACATTGTTCTTCAAACAATAACAGTAGCATAACAGCTATGAAAGTAGAATACTAAATGTAACAAACCTAACTCACATCAATCATCATTTCTCAGTATACTCATCACAAGTCATCTCTAAAGCATTACCTTGATGGTATTCATGGCTCTTACAGTCCATTAAAACATAGGATGCCACTGACAAGGCATCAAGATATTTTACTATTCATAAAGCTAATCAACATGCTTTCAATGAATATAGTATCATCATTCATACCTGGATATGATCACCTTCATATCAGAACCTGCATGGTTAATTCAACTGATAAAGGTAATTCAAAACAAGAATATACTTTCCACTCTTGTCATAAGAGCTAAGTTCTCTGATTCTCATCAATTAGAGTTTGCTACTCATATTGCATGTCATCACCCTTGAATTAGGGTTTACTATTCACATTATGGTGAATTGAACTCATAACATCATTATGTATGAGGAACATCATCATTGATGCTCTCATATTAGTTTAAGATTCATCATTTACCATAATTAGGGTTCCATGATCTCACATAGGTGGATCATACCCTAATCATGCACATTCATGTGTATTGAAGGTACTTTACTTGAATTTCCATCATAAAAGGGTACTTTCTCTTTCTTAAGATACTTTCTCTCTCCTCATACTTGTAGATGGTGATAACACCAATCTAGATCAGGTTGGGTTAAGTCCACTTTGATTAGCATAGACCAAATCACCACTATTGAGTGATTAGGGTTTGATTAGAACAAGGTTTCACTCAATTGAACCTTTCAAGGGTATTATGGTAAATTACACATTGATCATCATCATGGTTTAATTTACTAACCACTTGACCCTTAATGTCTTTTGGTATCATTAGGGTTTAGGTTGAACAACTATTAAACCATTTAAGCCTTCAAGGCATTAGGCAGACTTAACTTCAAAAGTCTCCAATAGGTTTCACACCTTCAACCTTCATACGATCTTGAGGTCGTATGCCCTCATTCGATCTTGAGGTCGTATACCCTCATTCGATCTTGAGGTCGTATACCCTCATTCGATCTTGAGGTCGTATACCCTCATACGGTTTGAGGTCGAATGCCCTCATTCGGTTTGAGATCGAATGCCCTCATACGGTTTGAGGTCGAATGCCCTCATTCGGTTTGAGATCGAATGCCCTCATACGGTTTGAGGTCGAATGCCCTCATACGGTTTGAGGTCGAATGCCCTCATACGGTTTGAGATCGAATGCCCTCATACGGTTTGAGGTCGAATTCCCTCATACGGTTTGAGATCGAATGCCCTGAAAAGCTCAAGATCGTATGGACCTCCAAGGTGGTTCAAAGGGGTAAACTCGATTAGGGTTTCCTATGTTGAAACCATCAATTGGTCTCAAGCTTGCTAACCACTTACCAATTGAGACAATTAGGGTTAGCCTTAACCAATTGGTCACTCAATTGACCATCAATTGATATCCAATTAGGGTTGGAGTTGGTTCAATTAAGGTCTATAAACGTTCAACCATCAACACTCAACAATGTGAATCAAATTGAAGTTGAACCCATCAATTGACCTCCAATTGGGCTCAAACTTGGCCCAAACGGTCTTGGGATCATTTGGATATACTCCAAACGGTCTTGAGACCGTTTGACCAAGAATTCATCAAAATCTAGATTGATTTGATAGGGGTTGAACCTTAATTAAGTCACAAATCAGCAATTTGATTATTTTAATAACCCATTGTAATTGGGTCCTCAATTGATCAAATTACCTTAACCCTAGACCTCCAAACGGTCTTGGGTTGTCACCAAACGGTCTTGAGACCGTTTTGATGAGTTCCAAACGGTCTTGAGACCGTTTGCCCATCCATCCTTTGGACTCTAGTGAAAATTCATCAAGGTTTGATTTATTGAGTTGATCATTACATCAATACTTAATTGCAATGTAATTTGGTATCTTTGTACCTTCAATTGGTCAACTATACTTGACCCCAGACCTCCATACGGTCTTGGGTGATCCCCAAACGGTCTTGAGACCGTTTGGATGATTCCCCAAACGGTCTTGAGACCGTTTGGGCTAATCAACCCAAAATCTCAAATTAGCTCATTGTGATTTCAGCACTGATTTCAATTAGGGTTTGCCCTAGTAATCAACCTTCAACTCTTAACTCGTTTGGAATTAGTCCATCAAAAATGGTGAGTCATTAATTAACATCATTATGAACAGTAATCTCATACGGTCAATGCTTAGTCAACCATCTTATACGGTCTTGAGACCGTTTGCCCAAAAAGGGCAAATTAAGCAGATTGAAAATCAGAACTAAATTCAATTGAATTTGCTAATTGTTTTGCCTATATCTCACGATTCCTTTGGAGTTAACCTCTCAAATTTTGTGGGTGATTAACCTACATAATGTTGAACAGGATTCCCATACGTTCCACGCTTGGTCAATGCGGCCATACGGTCTTGAGACCGTATGCCTTCATACGACCTTGAAACCGTTTGCCCACCAAACGGTTTTGTAAACCGTATGGGCAATTGGTTGAGGTCGTATGGTAAAGTGGAAAACTGTGGATAAGAATAGGAAATAACGCCCTCATCTTCTAGCTCAAGAACAGCAACAGTTCCTCACGGATTTGCTTGCAAGGAAGCAAGGGAAGATAGGGAAGAAGAAGAACTAGCAACTAAAAGCATAGAAAAGATGTATGTAACAAAGCATAGGTTTAGAGTTATAAAACCCGCCTAAAGCTTGCTCCTTGAGCTCCAAGCTTTCGAGCTCCAAGCCTTTAATGGCGTCCTAGAAGCTCCACAGGTCGGCCAAGGTGAATCCTCCAAGAAAAGTTGAGAAGAGATGGCTAGAAAGATAGAGCTAAGTGAGCTAGCCATGAATTTGACCTTGAATTCGAGTTTCATCCAAGAATTTAAGAAAAAGGAAGGATCCAAACCTACCTTGCACTCCCCTGGTCGTCCTCCTGATCTCCAGAGCTCTCCTTAGTCGGTTTGAGCAAGGGGAACAGTGAAGGAAATGAAAGAAACATTCCTTTGCTAAGTGAGGAAAAGGGCTTATATACTTGGGGTGGAATTTCAACATAGGCACATAGGTTTTCCTCACTTTCAACTAAGTCCCTCCTTTCTTCTTTGCTCGTCCCTTCTTCTTATTTCTAAGTACAACCTTCTTCTAAGGTCAAGAAATGAAGGCAAAGAAGATTAACCTATTACTAAAGCACACACATAAAAGGCTATAGTACTTACACCTTGATTATTCAATCACAAAGGTGTTTTTCATTATATGATTATTCAATTGAAGTGACTTCTTCATCATTTCTTCTCTAAATGATGACAAGAGTCTTACAAGATATTTTAGATGGTGTATGTTACAAGTTGCACCCCTCAAATTGGGTAAATTGCACTTTACTCCAATTTAGGGTTTCAAGCACAGGGATTGCTTCCACAGCTGCACCTTGGTGCTCAAGCTTGGGAAATCCCTCAAACTTTACCATAATCATTCTTATGATGTCTCAACATCAGAGGAACATCTCAACATGTGCAAATTGCAAGTTAACCCTTCTAACTGGGTAAATTGCACATAGGTCCCTGTATTACAAAACAATCAATTCAACATTGTTTAAAAGGGACAGAAAAGGAAAAGTATGTTCCTCAGGAACTTAATTACATGCAAAAAGATAATCACCAGTATCTTAATTACATAATTAGGCAAAACACCTAGGGTTAACTCATAACCCAGGTCAGGGATGTTACAATATCCCTCATACCTTTACCCATTAAGGTATCAACCTTACCAATCATATGGTGCATCACCTTCACCATACATGGGTGTAACATCCTCACCTCACTTGAAGATATTAGTCACATCATACTTTAGTGTATTGGCCATCACATGTTATAGGGTATTAACCACCTTACCACTTTTTTCATCTAGTGTATTAGGTCACCCACCATATCATTTTAGAGATGTGTGCTCTACACCATATCGTCCAAGAGGTGTATGCTTCACCCAATATCGGTTTAGAGGTGTATGCTTGCTTACCATATCAGGTAAGAGGTGTGTGCTTTCTCACCATATCACTTTAGAGGTGTATGTGTGCTTACCATATCACCTTAGAGGTGTATGTGTGCTTCACACCATATTGGGCAAAGAAGTGTGTGTGTGCTTCACACCATATCGGGCAAAGAAGTGTGTGTGTGCTTCACGTTATATTGGGCAAAGAGGTGTGTGTATGCTTTACACCATATCGGGAAAAGAGGTGTATGCTTGACCTCATATCGTCCAAGAGGTGTATACTAAATTACCATATCGTGCAAGGAAGTATAAACTCATATCCATATCATTTTAGGGGCGTAGGTGCATCACCATATCGGGTTAGAGGTGCTTGCTTATGTGCTTGAACCCGATATCACTTTTTAAGGTGATACCATCATCTTCAAGCTCTAGACCTTCGTTCTACTTGTTCTAGTACAAGGATAACAGGTCTAAGAAACTACTAGAACTCATAGATATATCAAGTATTCAAGAAAATTTCATAATTGAAAGTAGATCATCAATATAGTAAGAAATATGGTGAGTAATAACATGTTTGGGTTCAAGTTATATAACCCGTCTCAAGAACAACTTCAAAGCTCCAAGCTCCAAAGCTTCACGTTCCTAAGGTTTAATATTACTTATCAAAAGTTCAAGGATCATTCAAAACTCCTTCATATACAAGGAATCACCATAGTTAAGAACTTGGTGAAGAACAAAAAAGGAAGATCATAACCCTAGATCCATGCTTCAATCCAAGGTTGAAGATGATCATGGCCTTACCTTAGGGTTAATATTTGAGATCCTTCTTGATCCTTAGCACCTTGCACGATACCTCACTACTCATGCATGATATTCCCTCACTTGTGGCTGATATCCCCTTCACTCGTGGCCAATATCACTTCACTTGGCCGATATCAACTTGCTATGGCCGATATCAACATGCTATGGCCGATAACACTTGCTATGGTTGATACCCAAGCCCTATGTACGATACCACTTCACCTATGAAGAATAACAAGACTATATGCTCGATATCTAAAATAAAGGAGGTGGTAGGATTTGAAAATTTTCACTAAGGGGTGAAAGGAAGTGTATATATACTTGAGGTTCATGGGAGAGAGAGTAAGAGGTGTCATCACCTTACTACTAGTGGGTGCCACATGGCCATGCATGGATTGACACATGTACTTGCATACATTCTATCTTTATCCTTCCATGCAAAATAAAAACTTGAGGATATTTCAAGTGATAAGGGTCGGCCCCTTTGGTTATCTTCTAGGACAAGCCACTTCCACGCACATTATTATATTCACAATTCAATGCAACCTTTCCCAAGGAAAGTTGCAAGCCGATATGCATTACTTTATTGAGGTGCTTAACTCATTTTTGCAAAGGAAAACAGATAAAAAAATGATATGTGTGTCTCCTCTTTGGCTCCTTGGCCAATAGGGACTCCCATTTAACACGACAACCCGATATACTCAATACAAGCGCAAATGAGGGTTTCCATTCAACCCCTTTCTTGGTCTTTTCATCACCAAGAATACTACCACTCATTATTCAAACATGGTGTCCCATTCATTATATCTCCTCTAAATTATACATAGAGGAAGTAGGAACACTCTAGAGGTGCTAATTTGCATATCAACCCTACATTTTAGGTAAATTACAATTTGTAACAAAATTGGTGCACAAGGTACTAGCATTATTCAAACAAGTTCAAACTTGGTATTTAGGCTTTCCACAAGCAACCACTTAGCATATATCTCTTTTTCATAATGCTAAAAAACTTAGGGAACGTTCAAAATGTGACATATTACAATATAACCCCTAATCTTGGGTAAATTGCACTTTAGTCCAAAACAAAGGAACATTGCTCTAGCGGCATTCAATCAGGACCAAACTTGGAACATAAGTGTGTCACATGATAACAAAACACCTTAGAGGTTTATATTAAAGTTCTAAGAAACTTACTTAGGCAAAACAAATAGGGTTAACTCATAACCCAGGTCAGGGTCATTACAATGACCTTTGGCTGTCCTAGGCAGAACAACCACAAAGTCCATAATCACATGATCCCATTTCCACTGTGGTATAGGAAAAAATTGCAGCGTCCATGTAGATTTCTAATGTTCCGCCTTAACCTACTGACACATTGCGCACTTGGCCACAAACTCAAACACATCATGCTTCAAGTCAGGCCACCAATATAAATTTTTAAGGTTATGGTACATCTTAGTACTACCTGGGTGCATAGGATAAATTGAAGAGTGGTCCTCTTCCAAAACCATCCTCCTCATATTATCAGCATCGGGAACCACAACTCTATTGTGGTAGCACACTGTCCCATCCTCTGCCTTCTAGAAGCTATCATGCTTCTTGTTTTTGAACTCTGGTAGTATCTATTGTATCATAAGATCAACCTCCTATGTCTCTATAATTTTCTACGTCAACGTGGGATTCACTTGCAGTTGTGCCAATAGACCTACCAACATAGACACCTCCAACTGGACATTCATCTGACGTAGGGAGACCAACATGTCTTGCTTATGGCACACCAAAGAGCACAATTGTGGCTTGTCTTCAGAAGAGAAGACTTCATGTTCAAAGCATCTATCACAACATTTGCCTTTCTTGTACGATAATTAATTGTGCATACGTAGTCATTTATTAGCTCCATCCAGCATCTCTGATGTGTGTTCAACTCCTACTACAAAAAGATGTACTTCAGGTTCTTGAGATTAGTGAAGATTTGACACTTCTTGTTGTAAAGTTAGTGCCTCTAGAGCTTTAAGGCATGGACCACTACAGCTAGCTCTAGGTCATGGATTGGGCAGTTTTCCTTGTGTTTCTTAACTTGTTGTGAAGCAAAAGAAATCATATTCTTGTCCTACATCAGCACACAACCCAAACCATTCCTTGACGCATCAGAGAAGACTATGTATCATTTCCCTTGCTTAGGAAGAACTAACATTGGCATACTAGTCATCTTCTCCTTTAACAACTAGAAGGAACACTTACACCTGTCATTCCAAATGAAAGGCACATCTTTCCTCATCAGCTTCGTTAGCGGTAACACCACTAAACTGAATTTCTTGATGAACCGCCTATAGTATCCTGCCAGACCCAGAAAATCATGAACTTATGTCAGCATTTTCTAATGCTCCCACTCTATCACAAATTCTACTTTCTTGGGGTCCACACAAACACCTTCAACAGATATCACACATCCTAGGAAGGACACCTCCTTCAGCCAAAACTCACACTTGTTGAATTTTGCATACAACTGGTGTTGTCTCAATGTGGTCAATGCCTAATGCAGATGATGCTCATGTTGTTGGTTGTCCCTAGATTAGATCAACATATCATCTATAAACACTACCACAAACTGATCCAGATAAGGCCTAAACACCATGTTCATCATATCCATAAATGTTGTCGGTGCATTGTTTAGCCCAAACCGCATAACCACGAACTCAAAATGACCATATTGAGTCTGCAATGCTGACTTATGCATGTCATCTGCCTTGATCCGCAACTAGTAATATCCCGATCTTAGATCTAACTTGGAGAACATTGTGGCTCCTCACAAATGATCAAACATGTCATCAATTTGTGACAAGGGATACTTGTTCTTTATCTTCATTATGTTCAACTATCAGTAGTCTATGCACAACCTCATAGATCCATCTTTCTTCTTTACAAATAGCACTAGAGAACCCCATGGTGACGTACTCGCTCTGATGAAACCCTTCTCAAGCAGCTCTTGCAACTATTTCTTCAACTCTGTCATCTCATATAGATCCATTTTGTACAGAGTTTGTGCTATCGGTTGGGTACCCATGACTAGATTGATCTCAAATTTAATATCTCGAGGTGGGGAACACCTGGAAACACATCTTTGAACTCATAGACCATTGGCACCTCCTGAATACTAGGATTCGTCTCCTTAGTATCCATCACATGCGCCAAAAACACCTCACAACCCTTCCTGATCAGCTTGTCCGCCACCATCACTAACACCAGACATGTAAGAATCTTCCTATCTCCTTAGAAGATCCATGTTATATTGTTATCCCGAAATGTTTCCACCTTGGCACTACAGTTCAAGACCACCTAATACTTCTTCAAGGCATCCATTCCAAGGATCACATTGAATCCATGCTATGTCAAGTGGTAGGACATCCACTTGAATGCTATGTCCTAAAAAGAAAGGACACAGAGGGACACACCTCCTGCAACTCTACGGAACTGACCAATAGGGTTTCTAAGAAAAGGCTATCACATCTACATTTAATAGGCAAAGAGCTACTAACAATCACTTCACGAGTGATAAAAGAGTGGGTCACACCCAGATAAAGAAAAATAGATATAAAGCAAGAAGAAGACAAATATGAATGAAATAACTCCATCTGACCTGTCACTACTTGCACGTCGACCTCTCCTTCTGGCTGACTCATGGCATAACATCTATCCATCGCCTGCTAACATCCACGTCCTCTATTGGCACGTCCTGAAGAAGCAGCATGTGATTCTTGTCCACATCCTCATCCTCCTCCACTATTGTATTGTTGTCTATGCAAGCCCTACTGACTCTGTCTCGACTGTTGGGTAACGTCATCATACTTAATGGAACAACACTTGCTTCTCTCGTACCACGGCCTCGACGACCCTGTCACTAATACTGACGCTATGATGGGGGCTCCTGCCAGTGGAATGTTACGGCCTCTACCTTTACTGGGTGACCACTAAGTTCGTGCATTCAACCTCTATTGGGCTGGTGGTGCAAAAACAACCTAGGCTTCTTAAAGCCTCCTGATGACTGCCCTTGATATTGTACAGGCCTCTTCTGAGCACTCTTCTCCCATATCCCAACCACAGACCGTTCAATCCTCCTGATAGATTCCACAAACGTCACAAACTTCTCAAGATTCTCAAACGTTGCCACAGTTTTCGTCGGCTCATTGTTCAGACCCTTCTTGAAATGTTTGATCCTCTCCTCATCTGTTGCCACCATGTAAGGACAGACCCTAACAACTCCATTGTCTTGCCTCATACTCATTGATCGTCATGTGTCCTTTCCTAATCTTCTCGAACTAAGAGACCTTCTCATCAAGATAGGTATGCAGGAAGTGCATGTTGCCAAACTATCATCTGAACTCCTCCCAACTGATATCAACACGTGGTTGTTTCTCCTCCTCAATGGCCCACCAATGGCTAGCACTTCCCTTCAGAAGGTACATTGTGTGCTTCACCCTATCATCCTTGGGGATGTTAAGGATCTTGAAGGCCTTCTCCAGCTTTGTCAACCAAAGATTCGCATCCATTGGATCCACCGCACCAACATACTCCACGGCTGCAACATGCCTCAACCTCTTGAAGGTCTTCCCAGTGATTGAGGATTCTGCATGGGGAATAGTTGCCCTATACTGGAGGATAGGCATCTTGTCTGCCATGTGCATCATCATCACCATGAATTGTCAAAAGATGGACAGAAAACTAGATTTTCCATCATAGCCAAGTCAAAGTGGGGCACTTAGCGCCCTCCCATCAACATCATGCCTCCTTGCACCTCCACCTGGTGTGGTAATACCACTCTCATAAATGTGTTCTTCATGTTCCCCAGTCATATTTTCAACTCTTCTTCTTCTGCATAAGCAAAAGTAACCATGAGATAAACTGAAGGACACTAGAACAGACAAAACCCTAGTCCTATGCCCCTATAGACTTAGCAAACCTAAAAGTTTGATACCAACATAATTATGACACCCTGACGTGCCACAAATGAGATAACTCAAAACCAAATTGCAGAACTAAAACTTAACATCCAAGATACCATAAAACATAGGAGTTAAAACTGATTTAAACAAACCGTAGGAGTCACAACATATATCACATGAGTCGACAAAAGCCACATGTATTACATATCACTTGCTCAAAACATTATACAATTGTTCACTGCCTCTCTAGCGACATCCTGTAACACATGATAACATGTTCATATACATATATGCCATCTTTTACAACAACATGAATAAAGTCAAAACCTCCTATTGATACGTACAACAAAAACCTACCCAAGGACCTGAGTGTACATGGATGACACATAGGAATCTACTTCTATACACAAGCAACATGTCTAATCTTTCAACAATTATTGATCCTCTTGTTGCTCAGCACCAACAACACGACCTATACTTCCTCATGCTCAACCAACTAAAAGATGTGGAAACCCACGGGGTGAGACTAAACATCCCAGTGAGAGATATAACTCTCTATCAATGTCTACTAACTACACAGATAATTAAGCAGGTAAATATCTTACTAAGCAAGTTGGGAATATTCAAATAAACTTTATGTAATCAACAGACAAAGCATATTAAGAAATACTAGGCAGCTACCACTGATCAGTAGATCAATTTATATTCTAAAAAGGAATATGAAGAATATGTATAATAGTTGACTTCTCTTACCATCTTATAGTTCAAGAAATCCATAAAAGGATTAGGCAAAGGGCTCAACCAATGTTAGTTGTATTTAACCTTAGGAAAATATGCTACATGGTTGTGTTACATCTTTTATTTTTGCCCTGAGGATTTGATTCATACCACCCAAATCCAACTGACAATTGCTAAGTCAAAATCAGTTCCATACAAGGTCAATGGAAGAGATGGAATCCACGGCCTCTCCACACCTCTTGATCAACACAAGAGAAACATCGGATAGACATACTAGTCAACTGCAAAAGGTGACATATAGTCAATAGAAGGATCATCTCACGTGTGGTCATCCATATACAAACACCTAGCCCACCTTAGTACAGGCAACAATGCTAGAAGAACATGTTCACACATGGTTGTTCTTAAAAGAAGGATTGGATCATGCATGGCCATCCATACCACAAGGAGATCGTCTCAACATGGTCTTCTAACAGAATCTGTAATCGTGGATAGAAGGAAATACTCAACTTGCATCCCCGCATATTCAAAAATATATGATCTGAGTTATACTTGTTTCATCAATCCAACAAATAGAGCTAACACTGGAAAGGATCTATGGCATAGGGCACCTACATGATTATGGTTCCACTTGCTTAATTTAGACAATCAAGGGTCTTATAGCATCAATCAAGTTACAACATATAAAGCCATAACAAACTCTACAAGAATAAGGGTATAGTACAACTCCAGAAGATATAAAACGTATAAGGTGTGAGCTTGTCACAATATCACCACATGATACTTGTAGTACTGCCATTCACAAGGCCAACACCAATGTCACATTATTGTGGGACATAAATCCTTCAATCACATCACTGGAGGCTATCACCTCACAATAGGCATAAAGCCATCACCAGGTCATAAGACCCAATCACATAAACCTTGCATGTACATCACCACATTATGTCTCAACAATGTGCATAGTCACCATTCTATATCATATGTCCATCACCATAGCATGCACAACCCATGGCATACTTATCACCTACAAGGTTAGAGTTTTATAAATAGGAGAGAGAAAGCATCACAACATAGTAATCACTTCAGAGCAGTCAAGCAAGCACACTATAGTTTCCAACATTAGGGTTAGGATTACAAGTGTAGCCAATTAAAGTTTTATAGCCATATTCCATCACCAAACCCTGGGTACATCATCTCCCACTTTCTTCGAGCACACTACGGTTAGAGTTGATAAAGAAACCACCCAAACAACACTATACATGGCTCATCCTCCAATCATACATGTATCCACATACATGGGTTGTGACCACCCACTCTTCAAGGTGTCTTTACCACCACCAATCATGGTGTCGCGACCGCGACACACCAAAAGGAAGACATGTCTTGACTCAAACAAGGATTGTCTCGACCTCAAAAACCAGACCATGTCACGACCTCTAGCACCAAGGACATTTCGCAACCTTCAACCTATTAGGATTAGGTTGCAGTTAAGATACTAGGTCATCCATCTCAAACAAACCAAGGGAAACATTTTGACCAAACAACCCATGGATTGCGACCATCAAGGAGGTAGATGTCTCAACTAAAACACCAAGCACAAAGTGTCACGGCCTCCACTAAAACATGGTGTAGCAACCACAGAGGTCAAGCTAACACCAAATCAAGAGAGCAACACCAAAGTTGAGATTTACCATGATCTAAAAAGAAGATTTTCATGGCTAAATAGAAAGTGAAACTAAGGAAAACCATCATGTGCATGGACAAGAAACCTCATACGAAATGATCACCAAAAATGTTAGAGTATATATCATGAAACCACCATGAAAGAACCTCATGCAAGAGGGATAAAACCGTGTTGAACACCTCTAAAATAGAACCTAGACTCCATATGACATCATAGTACATGAGTACCATGCATACAACTAAAACCAAGGTCAAAAGGTAGTAGAAAACCACCATTACATAACAATAACTAAAATTGGGTTCCATCGATTAGGGTTTTGGATTCTAAGAAAACTAGGAATGTTAATCATCACCAAAACAAATTCTAGGGCATGGTATCATCTACAAGAACATTAGGGTACGTTTTTAGAGAGAAAGACAACAACATGAAAGTATGAAATAGGCAATAATAGAGAGGGCAAAGTGTTACATAACCTGCCTATTTTGAAGAGAAAACAAGCTTCAAGCTCAAGCTCCAAAAGAGGGAAGGAAGTTCCAACAAGGATCACCACTTTGGCCACAAGATCACCTCCAAAAAGAAGAACCTTGGTCAAAGGTATCTCAAGAAAAAGTGCAAATAAATCCTAGGTTGAACCAAATAAGAAAGGGGGAAAAGAGAAGAAAACATCCTCCCACTAGTTGCCACCATGGATGGTCCATAGTCTAAGGCCTTTATGAAGAGGAGTTTCTCTCAAGGTGACGTACTAGGGTAAAACCCTAGTCTAAGACCAAGGAAAGAGGAAGAAGAAGATGGAGGTTCTAAAGGAAAACATTTACAAAGGAAAGGCATATGCTGACCAAGGTTGAAGATGAGCAAGGATCACCACATGCAAGAGGTCTGATCACCAAAGCTTCAAAATATCACCCCTTCTAGCTCCTCAAGGCTCCAAGGATGACCAAGAAAGGAAAGAGAAAGAAGATCGCCAAAAAGAGTTGATTGCATGCAGATAAGAGGGTTTATAAAGAAAAGGAGGAGAGTAGTAGGGTGAGGATGAGGTGTCAACAACATAGGGCTCCAAAGGGACACTTGTCAACCCAAGAAACTAACATGCAACCACTTAAAACACACATGCATCAGATGGTGGTAAAAATTATGTCGGGTCTCAACCACTTGGGTCACCCAAGACATGGTCGAGACAAACACCAAAACACAACATGGTCGAGACAAGAGGGGTCACCAACAAGGTAGATCGAGACATTCAACAAGAAGATAAATGCCTCAACCCAAGACACCCACAACCATCTTGGTCAAGAAAAAACCATGTGAGGGAGGTGTCTCAACCACAACACCCCCTCAAGACACCCTCTCAAGGTCAAGACAAGGGTCACCACCTTAAAAAAGGTACACATGGTCAAGGCACACCAAAACTCTAGAAACCGTAATCACCTCTAGGGGTGCCCTCACTCAACCAAGGCCCAACCAAGGCACCACAAAGAACCATATTCTCTCTCATAAAGACAAGAGAGAGAAGGAACACTCTAGAGGTGGAAATTTCAAGATAACCTTCACAAATGGGTAAATTTCAATTTAGCCCAAAATAAGCACACAAAGCACAAACATCATCCAAACCAGCTCAAATTGGAGACTTGACCTCGCCATGATATATAGAAACACCTCAAAGGATTAAAGCAAGGTTCTAAGCATCATAATTAAGTAGAGAAAGAATACCAAGAACTAAGCCAGGTTAGGGGCCTTATAGTAATTAAGGATTGAAGTTGAATTCTACTATTGTTTACATTTCTTAAAACTTATATTGACTAATGTATTTTAAAAAATAATATGAATGTAAAAAATATGTATTGATATATTTGTTAACTGATATTATTTTTTAATGTAAATTTTTTTGTAGCTATAAATTAATACTAAATTTTATATATCTCAAATTGATATTTCTTTGTATGATCATTGGACCCACATGCCATAAATTTGTCAATCAACCTTTTTGTTCAACCATCATCTTTGAAATCTAGACATGGTATACAACTGTTCAGTAGATATGTTGCCATAGAAGGGTAGAAAATCACAAGTGAGATGGCTGAAGTGAGTTAAATTTTAAAAGATCTAACATACTTCCATTTATAAAAGAGAAGTCTGCCTAATCCAAGTTATTCAAATTGATTAGAAATTTCCATTTTCCCTGATAAGGTCATCAAAATTTGATGCAAGATTTATCGCACATGCAAATTCTCTAGGGATGAAATCCATACATTCAACCTTGAGCAAGGGTACTACAATCCCACATGCAAGTGGATGCATCTTATCACAGTATATCTTAGGATCAAACTCAAAGAAAAACATATTCAAGAATGGTATAATTAAAGTAACAAAGAAAGAGTTGATATATGTCACAAAAGTTAGATTTTTTGGTTGATTATGCAAATATTATAATAAAAATTTTAAATAAAAGTTCAGTTGTCAAATAGATGCAAACACTAGGGTAGTGAGTTTCAACACTGCTACCTATTTTCACTTCTCATGGCCTCATAATAGGTATAAATATACATATGTTGAGGGTGGATAAATCCACCCTTTTCAAAATGAAGATCAAATCTTAACAAATATTACTCCAAGTGTATTGTCATGTCACCTAAAATTTGTGTAGCAATCGAATCAAAAAATACTATCTGAAGTTCTCACCAAAGATTTAACCTGAAACAAATGACATCCTACATCTTAGGCTCAAGGTTCTACATCCAAGCTCTGATAAACATTAAGATGTGTTGACCAAACACATAAGAAACGAAACAAATATTTGTTTTAACAAAAAGAAAAAGTAATACAACATAGATGTAGTAGAAAAGAACAAAATATGGGTAGTTGGGCTACTCCATGTACCCTAGCATAGAATCTACTAACTACTCCTGGCAGGAAACAAGGAAAAATAAAGGGATAACTATTGTCTATGTGGGTAGAAGAAAAGTAGTATTGGTATGTGTGACATCAATGTTCATGTTTGATGATGAATCTAATCCTTAACGATAATAGAATAAAACTAGAACGGTTGTCAGGTGACCCTTGTTCTTTGGCATTCCTTTTGTCTTGGTCTTGACCCACTGTGAGGAGATAGAAGATGGAGATGGATGAATGGTGGCAGTGATTGATGGAGATGGAGGTAGAAATTGAAGGAGATGGTCAATCTTTAGTATAGAGTAGAGAAGTAGTTGTACATGGCTCAAAAAATCTCCTCGGAGAGGATGATCATGTGGTCACATGAAAACAATGGAGAAACAAAAGAAAATGATGGTGCAATATCTCTCTGAGTTGCCATCTAGTTTTATTTGTAAATATAAAAACTAGAGTTGGATTTTAAATCAGCAGGACACACGAAAGACCCGATTACAACTCCACCCTAGGGTAGATAAGAAAGGTATGTAAGATTTATTGGACTCAGCAATCCTATTACGAGTGAAGAATGTGTTAGCACCCCAGTATCTCCCAATAATGGTATTGCATCATTTTTTTGACATCAGGGTTAAAACAATAGTGATAAAGGTATAGAAAATAACAAAAAACATTAAAATACACTTTTTACTAGTGAACCTTTGGGACTGAAGATAGTTGGGTTTTCCATCACATCCCTAAGGGTCCTAGTTGCTAGATGTATTTTGGTTACATCCATCTAATAACCCCCCACGACAGAGATCCATTACTAGAGGTTGGGACCAATGTGTAGGAAGAGATAGAGATAAAATATATTATGTAGAGTAAGATCAAGATCTTTAAAAATGTTTGTAGAGATCAATTATTATGAATCAACTAAAAATATTAAATATAGAAGAGAAATAAGTTGTTGTAATCATTGAGCAACCTGTCAATAATAACTAAGAGCTAGTGCTAGATGAAGGATCCTCTAGTCACATGCAATAGAAAACAAAAGTAGGTTGTTTTCTCTCTAGCTTCAGCCGAGACAAAAGGGGCCTAGAATATGTTGAATATGGGGGTCTATTAACAGGATAGAATTAAGGTTTTGGGTTTCCAATTGGAAGCATCTGGAAGAGGTGGAGGATTACACCAATGCACTGTGAGCCATGGCACATCGTTTGAGGCAATCCTCCACATAGTATGTGGTGGATGGCTCTGATTAGTCATATGGCTTGTACTGGATAAAACATGTTTTATGGTTTTCCAAATATTTTAGGAATGTTTTGTTGAAAATCATGGAACAGCATATTCCAAATAGAAGTCAATAAAATAGTGGAGAGAGAAAAGGCATTAGTTTAGATTTTCCTTCATTTTTATCTAAAAGGTATGTATTTGTTAGAAAAAAGACAATTGAATATATGTAGGAAAAAAGGGAATATTTTAATTTAAGATAATTCAACTAGACAATTTATGAAAAAGGCTTATGAAAAGAGGAAGTACTAAAAAAATGCACTTTAGTCCAGATAATAGATATTCTTTATAAAAATCCCTGAACTGGGTAAAAGTCAGTGTAATGAATATATTAAATAGGCAGAAAAATGTGGGAACATATGGAAAATGTGGAGAAAGGATAAAATGTGGAAATTTGGGAAATGTATAAAAATGTGGAGAATAACTATGCCATTAAGAAGAATTAACATTTATCGTGAATTTTTACTGAGTGAGAAAAAATGGGGTTTCAACAGTTTTCCCCTCTTAGGGAAAAGTTTGGGATAAGAGTGAGAACTACATGCTTGAGCCAAGTCTGACCCACATTTTTTGTCATAAAAGATCAAAAAGATTGGAATTGTCAAGGATGTTCTGAAAAAACTTGGTGGAGGGTAGAAAGTGTAAGTAATGTCTTTTCCTTCTATGGATGAACTAATGAAATAGTTTTTCATAAAAAAATAAGTTGGACACAGATGATTTTTTCAAAGGGTAGAATCTAACCAAGGCACTTACTTATACCTAACTAATCATTCATTCCTTTGGATTCTAATGATCCATTTGGGGTTTACCATTGCAAAAGTAACTTTCATCATTGTTCCAATTCTTTTGTATATATATATATATATATATATGTGTGTGTGTGTGTGTGTTTGTGTGTGTGTGTCTAATTTATGCCTTAGTGAAAAAAGGTGGATGTGAAAAAGTGGATATGATGTATGTTTGTCAGAAGTAATTGAAATCAGGAGTCTATAATAGTTGAGAACCATGGCAACTACTCATACATGAATATCTTTAAAAGTAGTCATCGTTTCTCTTATTTTTCTGTGCATTTTAGTTTTATTTATTTTTAGTTTTTTGAGTGAATGTAGAAGTGCACCATATTAGGGTTAGCACCATGACCCTAAAAAGGTAACATCTGGGGAGTTTGCAATAGGGCTTTGATTTCTTAAAATCAAAGTTTGGGGCGTTAGATAAGTATCCAAATTTAAAGTGAACTTTATGACCAGTGAAGGTACCCGTTACTTATTTTCTCCCTAGAATATGTGTGATCTTGTAGGATAAATTTTATAGGAAGAGTGATTAAAAAGTTGATATCTGGCATTAGGTAATCATCTAGTGATAGGATGGCCTCCAAGACATGTTCCTCCATTCATTTATCACCTGTCCCATAGAGTGTCGACAAGCAATCATCCCTAACTCTCTAGTTCTCACTTGATTTAATCAACCTTATTTCAAAACTACATCTATAATGAGAAAGGATTACCAAATATGGAAATGAAATCATATGGGATAATTAGTAAGTTTCTACTAGATATAGTGATTGGAGATCTTAATATGTATTCATGGTATGATTGGCTCAATTTTTTGTCATGATCATGACCTCAAAAAAATATGGAAATACAAGCATAGAATTGGTTTAGTTTTAGGTCATGATCTTAACCTCACAAAGATATGGAGTATAATCATGGAACTAGTTCATTTTTAGGTCATGATCCAGGACCCTAAAGATTTAGAAACATGAGCATGAGATTGGTTTAGTTTTATATTGTGATATAGGACCATAGATTGATTCAGAAGTACACACACAAAATTGGTTCAATTTTATGTCATGATCTAATATCATATATAGGGTGTCGACAAATTTCTATATTTAAGGTGGTCTTAACAACTAGTGAATAAATTGGTTCTTTTCCTTCTTGATATGCATCATTTTCACACACCAATTCACTAGGGTTTAACCTAGAGTTTAATCTTTTGTATGACAAAACTACCGATTAAGGTTGGTTTATTAGTAAGAAGGGTCGATACCATAGGACCACTTGTTTAAGATTTCATTGTCGAACTGGCTTTTGTTTGAACAATTATTCTAGCATGAAAAAAAATCAGTTTGTAAGTAATGAAAAGATTGCACTAACAACAAGTAAATAAATGATACACTAATAATAAGGTAAGAAAAGTTACACTATGGTCAATTAAAGAAAAAGCTATGCCAAGGACAAGTGAAAGAAAAAACAATAACAAAGATTTATCTATGAGAAGAAATAAATTGCAAGTAAAGAAAAGTGATACTCAAGGAAAGCTATTGAAAATTGGATTGAGTCAATGATGAAAGATATCGAGGTTATGGGTTTTACCACCATAGCCTGTGTGAAACTAGATCGCTGAAATCTAAGATTATAAAACAAGTCATATGAAGGTATGTGAAACCATTCAAAAATGCATTTACAAAATTCAAACACCCTACAAACTCATTGATCCTGGTGTTTGCAGATCCTAGTTTGATCATCACAACAAAGCCCTTTCCAAGATCTCATCTGGGGCTTGGTGCATTTGTTTGGCTGTTCTGAGTCTTGGGGTCCATGGTCACATCACCCAAGGCTAACACTCGATGAAACAAGAGATCAAGTCATTTCAAATGATGATTATCCAAATAGATACCGTCAAGCAAATAATATCATATAGAAGCCAATCTAATTTACACTATGGCTATGGGGCTACTTTCCATTGCCCGGTATAGAAAACTACTCACAATCCATATAAGTTAAAGGAAGAACAAAGGAAGGAACATAGCAAGCCATAGACTACAAGAAGAAGAATCCAAAAGGATCTTATCTAGTGAAAATGAAATGGCTTTCCCTCTTAATTCATTGCTCCCAACAGGAATACCAAAAACAAATATTGAAAGACTAATTTTATTGAAGGATAAAAGAGTACATATGCAAGAATGAAAGTAATATTTCTAAAATCTAGAGTGTGATTACAAAAATTAGGCACTCTTTCTTGTGGAGTCTTCCCCTCCTTTTATAAGGGAAGGAGGGGTGGCAAACCCTAAAGAAGGAAAATAAAATAAGGATGGTGGTCGCCTAAACAAGTTAGATGGCCCACTATAAACCAATTGTTTCATACTCTGAACTAACAAGTTTAGGTCTGAAGAAGCACGGGTCTAGGGAAAGATGTCAAAACCCTAGAGATGAGGTGGTAGTGTCATTTGATCATGACTTTGTCATTAAGCAATTTGAGTCGGTCGTTTGAAGCTTGGAACGTTTGGTTCACATCTATGTACATGTGGGCCAATGAAGTGAGGCAAAAATCCAAGGCCAAAGTGATGATGTGTTATTGTTCGAGACTTGATGGTGAAGAAATCCAAGCCATCCAGTTGGATATTGGAACGTTTGATTGGAGAACCGAGTCGAGTGGTTGGGAAGTTTAGAATGCTCATTTTGGCTATTGAATAGTGTGGAAGGTTGGAACCGAGCAATGAAACGATCATCTGGGTTCAAAGACATAGAATTCTACATAGATGAAACGATTGTTTTAGAGCATGAGTCAATCGACTCAAGTGTTGAGATGGTCAAAATATTTCTCTTGAAGCCTTAAGTTCTTGATTTCTAGAAATTTGAATCAGGTTCTTGATTCTTGAATACAAGTAAAGGTAGAGCCTGTAAAATTTGAGTGAAAATGAAGAGACTTTGCATTAATGGTCAAGGAGTGAAAAAATTGCATTTATTTCTAGATATTAGAAAAAATAAAATTAACTCCTATGAAAAGACTATAAAAGAAGCATTTGAAAAGGGATGAATATCCATTCATCAAAATACCATGGACTTGAGCTTTTGCTTGTCCTCAAGAAAATAAGAATTACAAATAAATCCAATTTGTACTAGAAACATTTCTTTCCTCATCCACCTAGCATTACTTTGTACCTTACTTCCTTTCTTGTCCAAATGACCCAATCTCCTAGAACTTCAAAATAAAAAATTCCACATTCTCTATTAAAACATTTTTCATGACTTATTTCTATATCAAGACTTTGTAAGAAACAAACTTCCATCTTACTTTAGTATGACACACCCACTTTTATTGTAAGTTTTGGATAGGAACAAGATGAATGAGGTATGGAAGAAGATGATCCCTCCTCTATTCGATTCCGGATCTTTTTATTAATGGATTGTGGTTACATTGATTGCATTTTATGGTGTTCTCTTTGGCATCTTTTGATTGTACATTTGAATTAGATTTACGAGGGGAATGGAAGAATGGAGACAGGAAAGCATGCCACCCCAGACATGGGGTTTGATATGAGGTGATTTTGAGTTTTATTTGTGAGATGAATATGGGGGAAGGAGGTTGTTCCTCTGCTTTCAAAACTTCCATTTTTTAGAGTGTCATTGATCAGTCTAACTTTTTTTGTCATCACATCATATAAGAGATACGACAAGCTAATCTACATATTTAATTTGAAAAACTTTATGTTTGATTTTGATCAATGCAATAAGTCTTTCCAACATTTCCAAGGAGTAATGCTATTTGGAGTCCTAGGTGACATGGTGTTCTTTAATCATGGCAATTTCTAAACTCTTTGCAAGGAAGATCTATGAAATTCAAAGGGGTACAATGATACAAAATGTATTCATTTGTCCTACTTGATAAGGGCCATTTTTGAAAATTAAGGAACACGAGAAAAATAGTTTTTAGAGAGAAAACTACATGCAAGAAAATGAAATGACAAAAGCAAATATGCTAAAAAATGAAGATAGGGGGTGGGATTGTTATGTACCACCCACCTCCACCTCAGGCTTGGACTTTTTCTCATCCTGAGAAAATCCTAAACCCAATATGGAGGGAATAAGTTCAATGTGGTGGATAATTTGGAGGAGCAGATGAAGAAGAGGGGTTGTAGTAGTAGTTCCACCAATATGGGGAGTTGGGGTCAAGGTTAGCCTAATATGACTCATAACCTAATGGGATTAACTTGCTTCCCTTTAGGTACATGAGGTCAATCAGGTGGTTTTTCCATGGTAGGGGTAGGAAGGAGATGTGAGTGTAGCCTAAGAAAGTGGATAAGGCAGTCATTATACGGCCTATGTAGAAAGAAGAAGTGGTGGTGTGGCTAGCCTAAGTGTTAGTATGCTCAAGGATAGCATTCCCCTAGTTGAACAACTCTTAAGGCACCACATAGTATATAATTTGAGTTGAGTAACGACGCCTTGAGTTCCTTCCCTACTGAAGATAATGCATGACAGGATGTGGTGAAGATATCTAACGAATAGATTGTTGATGTTGGAGGCCTTAGGACCACTGGGTTGAGTAGGTGGAAGTCTAGTGATGTTTGCCCAGAACATTTCTTTCTTATTTTTTTCATGGAAGGAGTTGTGGGGACGCTTCATGTAGTGAGAAAGTCAATATCCATCCCTTATATCAAGGATGATGGAGGTGAGATGTCTGGTAGAGATCTCCAATTCCTCATCGAATATCTAAACCTTGTAGTTGGAATTACCCTAGAAACAATAGAGATGGTGGAAGGTGGTCATCAACTCAAGGGTGAGATTATTGAACATTGAGATGACGTGATATGGGAAGAGGAGGATATGGTTGCACCATAGAATGTTGTTCACTGAGCCCCTTATCCTGACGAAATTAAGGTTGGTGTTGTAGGCCCATATGGGGAGTGCAACTCCTATGGCGGTTATGAATTCAAAGTGCTTGAAATGGATGGCATTAACAAATTGAGTGTAGCTACCCAGAACAAGAACTATGAATGGTGATCAAGATGTGATAGAGTTTGGGTCATGTCAAGATGGTTGTCCTTCCTCAGCCACATGGATGAGCTCCTCTACTTCCTTAATGTCGGGTTACATCTCTTCTGTAATCTTGGGTGAGGATTCACTCATGTGTTCCTGCATATAGATTCCAGGGCCCAAGGTGGAGCGACAAGGGGGTTCACCGGAGATAGTCTTTTTGTTTGGCCCCTTCCCCTTGTATACATGACTGAAGAAGCCTCCACGACAGCCTTCTTGTGACATAATGACTGTGTTGGGGGACTGAAATTCCCGGTTGGTTCGATGAGCCAATTGTTTCATTACGTGAAACGCTCGTCTCAACAGACGATAGGCTCAGTTCAAAGGAAAATGGACTGGTATTGTTTGTTGTATTCCTCCCGATTGTTGATGCCAATTGCTTGTTTCACTTCACAAGTGAAGAAGGTACAGACACCAGTGAGGGGGGAAGAAGGAGAAGAATATGGGCACTGAGTTGGCAAGGGAAATCTACCATGAAATGGCTGGTGGGGTTGGCAAAATGGTTAGTTGGCGCTAATGAAATGACTATTTGGTGATCGAAATCACCATTCTCATTCGATAATGGAGGTGGATGGAGGGAGGAAAGAGGGAAAAGGATGGTGGGTATCAGTGTGGGTGGCTTGTCAAAATAACAGCTGAGAAGTAAGACATCTAGCTAGCTATGCCAAGCAGACAGCCGGAGGGAAGGATGCTCAGCTCACTGGAAGAGGAAGTTGATGTTGTGTCTAGGAGGGGCAGCTAGGGTAACAAGTGCTTGGGTTAGGGGGAGGCACTCATTTGAGGTGTGAGTGGACCTCCCCTATTTGGCCAAATTTATTGATATTTTAGGGGCATGGACCGACCATTTGCTCTATCAGCCGACCATTTCACAAGTCATGGGCAGCGGGTGGAGATGAAACATTTGTTTCGTCCATTGTGGGCAGCAGAGGCAGGGATCAAAATTCAAACATCAGTGCACCTTTAGTCTGGCCCTTTGAAGGATCAACCGATGATTTCACTTGGTAAAACGATTGGTTCTTGTTATGGGTATTTGAATTTTGAATTTTCACTGTCTTGGGATAGTAGGTTGGATAACCAATCAAGTGACTCATTTTTTAACTAAACTAGGAACCTAAAATAAAAGCAAGATTAGCTAGGAATTGCTATTAACAAAATAAAATAAAGGGAATCAAAGTGGAAAAAGAGATATTCGGTTGCCTCCCAACAAATGCCTTGATTTATATTAAATGCTCGACAAGTGTATTCATTGAATCAACTCTGACTAGGGATTGGGTGGGGTTGGAGGCTCGCTTAATTCTATATTTTCAATCATAGAGAGGTGATGTACTCTAGATGCCATGAAATCCTCAGTGGTAATGTACTGCTTAAGCCTATGTCCATTCACTAAAAACTCACCCTTCCATTCATCTCAAAGAACAAAAGTGCCATGCGGATAGGCACGCTTAACAAGGTAGGTTTTATACCATCTAGATTTGAGTTTTTGAGGGAAAAGTCACAACTTGGAATTGTAAACTAAGACATGTTCACCCTCCTGAATGTCTTTGCCATGGATATGTCCATCATGCCATAGTTTGGTTCTATCCTTGTAAATTTGAGCATTATCATAGGTCGTCATTCTGAGCTCATGTAACTCTTTTAGTTGAATAAATCGATTCTCTCCAGGTTGCAATAGGTTCGAAATTTAAAGGTTTAATGGACCAATCGATTTTGTGTTCTAATTCTATGGGCAGATGATAAGATTCCCATTGATCAACCTAAAAGGAGTGGTGCCTAAAGATGTTATATAGGTTTTTTTGTATGCCCACAAGGAATATTTGATTTTCAAAGAACAATATTTCCTAGTTTGATAGACAGTTTACTCTAAGATGGACTTGATTTGACGATTTGATGATTTGAAACCTTGACCTAACCACTAGTTTGAGGTTGGTAACGAGAGGCAAACTTGTGGTAGACTCCATATCTTCTAAGGACTCGAAGCTTTTCTCCTTAAAATGTCAACCCCCGTCGAAAATCACTTTGCGAGGCACCTTGAACCTAGGGAAGATGATATCTTTGAAAATATTCTTAACAGGTTAGAGTCACAGGCCTTGTTCGGGATGGATTCGAACCCATTTTGAAACATAGTCCACATCCACTAGGATATATAGGTACCCACAGGAAGAAGGAAAGGGTGCCATATAATCCACTCCCCAGACATCAAAACTCTTGAGTTCTTGCTAGGAGGTCATGGGCATTCTTTCACGTTAAGAAATGTTTCCTAACCTTTGGCGTTGATCACAAGCAAGAACAAATTTGTAAGAAGCCTTAAAAAAGGGCGCCAAAAGAACCCACGTTGAAGAACTTTTTTAGAAGTCTTTTGGGAACTCATGTGCCCACCTATAGGGACGGATTAGCATTGTTCAAGGATATCAAAGTCTATCTTATCGGTGACACATCAATGGTAAAGACTGTCAGCACAAAGTCTAAAAAGATAGGGTTCAATTGTAATATATCAAAACTTAGAACCTAATCTCATTCCAAGGTTAAGAGGTTAGAGATCTTAGTCTTTGGTCTTAGCCAAACAAGGATAAAAGTGTGTTCATTAGTGGCTTAGTTGAAACCCTAATATGTTAATGCATAAATAAATCATCCTAAGATGCATACATATAAACAAAGATGAGATCATGCTTTCATATTAATCATAATATCAATGAAGGGTACATAAGATATGTCGCATGAGGTAAAAATGTGCATAAAAGGACAAGGTGTCCATAATTGAGAATAATGATATATAATTCAACTAAATATGAAATAAATAAACTTATGTGCAGAGTATATTTGTTCTAGATCTTTCCTTAGCCTTTTAGAACAAGGAAGAGATAAAAAGATAAATAATAACTCTTTAAGCAAGGTAATGTGATATTGAATTATTTAATGATAAAAATAATGCAAATAGTGGATAATGGGATTTAAAAGGGGAAGTAATTGGATAAGAATAACTTTAAATTCATTTTATTTGAGTTCAAGTTTACTTGAATGATAAATTTCACCAATTTAGGATTATAATAATCACATCTATTGTATTTAGAAAAGAAAAGGTGTTTTTCCTTCAAAATATTAAATAAAATACCTAATGACTCCAAAAGTAGAAAATAATCTTAGATTCATAATCTACACATTAAAAATAGCCTTTGGGTGAATTTTCATGTAATTTGGATAATCTATAATATACATGTGAAGTTAGGAGAAAGAAAGTGTGTAGAACCTTCAAAATATTAAATAAATGTACAAATATCTTCAACATATGAAATTAAGGGACAATTCATATCCAACATACTTAATTTAACTTTTGGGTGAAGTTTCATCAAATTTGGAGAATCTTAAAATTGTTAATGCATGAGGAAAGAGAAAATAGTATTTGGTTAATTTAACAAATCAAAAGTCTTTAAAATGGAAATTGAATTTCATAATCAGAATTTGTGTGCCTTAATTATCCTCTCTGTAAAATTTCATTGCACCCTCAAAAAAAGAAAGAGAAAAATAGAAATAAATACATTCACATTCTATTCCAATTCGATTTAGGATTTCATTTATCTTTCACACGATTGATATTATTTAATTTTGGCATGTGTAGATCTGGGCCATTTATTTCCTAATCAAAAGACTGCTAGCTCATCCTCTTCCTCTTGCCAAATCAGAAACATGCTATATGTTTCGGTGCCTAGTATTTCGTGGATATCTCTCTCCACACTTAATAATTTTGCAAAATTCTTTTGCCGGTAGTTTCTAAAATTGATTCCGCGCAAATTGAGCCATTATTATGATCTCTCGTATTGTATACAAGTTTTTCCCAATCTTTATCCCAAGCTTTTTGAAGATTCTATGCCTATAAACTCTAAACCACCACCACACCTATAAATAGGGGTACTTGGATGATCGTCTCTCGTTGCCTATCCAACCTCTCCACCCAATTTTGTAGCACATTGCCAGAGTCTTCATTTGTGATCGGGTTTACATCTAGGCTTTGTGGTGACATGTCCTTCTTCACCTCATCACCTCTGAATAAATTGACCCTCTCTGTGAGTTCGTAACAACCTTGGCTAACTTTCTCTAACTTCGGTTTGTTCAATGGCCGCGCATCGCGGATTCGCCCGAACCGTTCAAGCTATTCTGCATCCATGTCGTGAGCAGAGCTTGGGGATGATTCCCCCTTGTTATTTCTCCACTTTACCCTCCTATTTTCCTTCTTGTTTTTGTTTTTCTAAGGAGGGTATAATGGTATTTTCACAGTCATTTGTTTTTGTTTCATCGTTGAAGCAAGTTCATGGGGCTGGATGAGTTGGCAAACCCTAATTGGGCCAAATCAGTGTGTGTGACCACTCCCTCTCTCTCTTGCCTTGTCGCGAGTCTGTCGCTTACTTGGAATTTTTTGATTGGTTGTGCTAAAGAATTCATAACTAATTCTCTACTTATCCAAAAATTACAAATAAATAGTCATTGGATTCAAAATAATAAGATCTATCTAATGATAGTAGTTTTATCACCTAAATCTAATGTTTTATAAAGGGTGTTTTCAATGGATTAATCTAAGTAGATAATAACTTGCAAAATTTATAACTAATAATTTATAAATCAAAAAATATAATAAAATATGCTTTAAACTTAGAAAAAGATAATATAAAACATGGCATGGCTTTTATAACCTAATTTGCTAATTTTAAAAAGGCAATTTTTAGGATTTTGAATCATTAATGAAAACCTAACCCTAATTCTACATATATGCATCATAGGTCCTTTGGAGACCTAGGATTGGATCTATAACTGTCTTTGGAACTATTTAGATTCTTTAGTAAGGTATTTTTTCATCTCCTATTATTCTTTCTGAAAAATTAGCCTACTTTCTTCTTTCTTTTGGTCCTATGGACATTAGCCTACACCATGTCTTGTTCTTTTAGAAAATATGCTCCATGTGAAGTATCTTATATTTTTACTGATCTTATGATCATCATTGGACATTCTCTTAGTCTTTGCTATGCTTTGTTCATGTTGGAACACTATTTGGTGATATGTGATATCTTTTTCCATTTGTGAGGTGGATGCACATGTTGGTCACTTTTGTGGTGACTACTTTGTACACTCTGACTATACTTTTTATTTGTCTCTCTATTAAGCATGTTGTGTGACTCAGTAGACCTAGAGTAATATAACTGCATTGGTTTTTGGGATATGTTCCCTTGTTCTATTTTTGGGATGGAGGTTATGTGCCCCATACTCGGGTTTCAAAATTTTGAGGTTTGTCTCACACACTTTATATTGGGGAGTTTGGTTATGTGTCGATCTCTATCAGGTTTCAAGTTTATGAGGCTTGGTTTCCATTGTTATTTATATTATTTTAGTGCTATATTTATCTCACGTGCATGAAGGTTGTTGTGGGTTTTGTGCCCAAAAAGAATTATGTGTGCTTTTGTGTCACCACTTCTATTATTGTTTTTATGGCAAGTATTTCCTTTATCAGATGATGGTGATTCTTTCTTTTATGCTTGATTCAGTAGTATTTATCTTTCTATGGGAAGCCTTTTTACTTGATGTCCTTTTTAATCCATAAATTGGTCAGCTTTATTGTAGTATGCACATACCATCTTTTTGTTGATATTCTCTATTTTTTTCCTTTTGTGGAGTACGCTTCCAGCCTCAAGTGTTGGATTAGGATAAGGAAATCAAGGTGGACCAAGACCACAACAAGTGTAGTTGTAAACTTGTGGGAGACTTGCTTGAAGTTGTTAGGTATCCTTAGCTAGTCTTGTATGAAGTTAGTTTTTCCTTTATATCACATTGTGTGGTGAAAGACTAGTAATGATAAGAAGCTTTGTAATGGTTAGATACATCTTTAAATTCCACTGTTACTTTGGTGTTATGATACATTCATGTTGAATAAATTGGTTTTATCCCTTCTAAGAAAAAATTTATGTTGGTGTTTGGTTTGCAATGTTGCCTTTTTATTTTAGTAGGGAGTAGTTTCCCTATGGGATCCCACTCCTTACAACATGGTATCAGAGCCAGTGGTTGTCAGTTATTTAATTATTTCAAACTTGTCTCCCTTAGGATGTTTACCTTTTTCTATAGGTTGCTCATACCTAGTACCCTTGACTTGTGCAGGCAAAACCCCTCATGGTGGGAGATAACTCAATTGTTGACAACCAGTCTGTCTATCAGACACCCCAGAACCCTAGGTTTAGGATGCCAAGAATGGATCCACCCTTTACCACTATAGTGACTCAAGGTACTCCTCCGACTGGAAGTGGATCATCAGTAGGTCAGGAAACCCCAGCCTCTACTAGTACGGGCGTAGTCATCTCTCCAAAGCAAGAGTTGTCCATGTTTCGAAAATGATTTTCTACAACTATGGAAGGGAAGATGAAAGAACTATTTGTTCCTAAAAAGTCTAAGGACTATTCCATAATGGAATTCATGAAGATGAAACCACCCTCCTTTAAGGGTGAAGATGAAATAGTGATGGTCGACAAAGATGATGATTGGGCATTATCTATAGAGAGGACCATTGATGGTATGGTGTGTCCTCCACACCAGAATGTTAGATTTGCTTCATATGTTCTGGATGGACATGCTTGAGTTTGGTGGAATGGAATTGAAAGAGCTAGAGACATCTCAACCATGACTTGGGAATAGTTTTTGGTGCTTTTAGTATATCTGCACTGCTGCCCTAAAGAAGCACGAAGCTGAGTTCTATAGTCTGAAGCAAGGATCATTGACTATATCTACATATGTGCAAGAGTTCATATTACTTGAGAGATATGCTTCAGGACTTAGTGAGGAACGAAGCACTGACCTATATTTGTAAGGGCTTAACTATAGCATGTGTCATGCTCTTATCCCACAACTACCTTTGACCTTTCAACAGATGGTAGATAAGGCTTTGGCTGTGGGATCTTACCCAGAGTTTCAACCTAGGGAGTTTCACAAGGAGAGGAAGCCCTCAGGATATGAGTAGATAAGAGACAAGTGTGCTAAGTGCAATGGTTACCATCCTATAGGAAAGTTCTCTCATGATAAGAATCAAGCAAAATATCAACCTGACTTCTGAGTTGTGTGCCATCATTGCAATGAACCTGGACATATTCACCCTAGAAGCCCTTAGATACATAATGGACATGTACCAGGTCAACAACAACAACAACCTCAAGTGCCTCCTCACAATAATGGTAACAATAATAGTAGAAGACATGTGGAAAGGTGATCTGGAGGAGTTTTGGCTTTGGATGGTCAAGAAGTGTTTGATGAGGATCATGTTGAAGGTAGCCCTTAGTCCCATAGACATACTTTCAAGTTATGTTTCCTTCTTTCATGATACCTTTTGGATATACGTAAGGAAGTTACCCTTGTACCTATAGATTTGCTTGACTTATTAGGATGAAACTTTTTAAGGGGCGGTAAATAGTTGTTTGTTAGTTTTGTACATTTTGATTTCGAGTATGAAATCTCTTTAAGGGGTGGTATGTTGTAACATATAGAAACCTAGAACCTAATCTTATTCCAAGGTTAAGAGGTTAGAGATCTTAGTCTTTGGGCTTATCCAAACAAGGATAAAAGTATATTCATTAGTGGCTTAGTTGAAACCCTAATATGTTAATGAATAAATAAATCATACTACCATGTAGACATATAAACAAAGATGACATCATACTTTCATATTAATCATAAGATCAATGAAGGGTACATAAGATATGTTGCATGAGGTAATAATGTGCATAAAAGGACAAGGTGTCCACAATTGAGAATAATGATATATATTTAAACTAATATGAAATAAATAAACTTATGTGAAGAGTAGATTTGTTCTATATCTTTCCTTAGCCTTTTAGACCAAGAAAGAGATAAAAAGATAAATAATAACTCTTTAAGCAAGGTAATGTGATATTGAATATTTTAATGAGAGAAATAATAGAAATCATGGATAATGGGCTAAAATTAATAAAAAGGGAAAGTAATTGGATAAGAAGAACTTCATATTCGTTTTCTTTGAATTCAAGTTTACTTGAATGATAAGTTTCACCAATTTAGGATAATAATCATCACATCTATTGTATTTAGAAAAGAAAAGGTGGTTATCCTTCAAAAAATTAAGTAAAATACTTAATGACTCCAAAAGTGGAAAAAAATCTTAGATTCGTAATCTACACATTAAAAATAGCCTTTGGGTGAATTTTCATGTAATTTGGATAATGTTTAATATACATATGAAGTTAAGAGAGAAAGTGTGTAGAACCTTCAAAAAAAATTAAATAAATGTACAAATATCTTCATCGTGTAATATTAAGGGCAAGTTCATATCCAACATACTTAATTTAACATGTGGGTGAAGTTTCATCAAATTTGGAGAATATTAAAGTCATTAATGCATGAGGAAATAGGAAATAGTATTTGGTTAATTTAATAAATCATAAGTCTTCAAAATAGAAATATAATTTCATAATCGGAGTCTGCATGCCTTAATTAGACTCTGTGCAAAATTTCATCCATTTTGGAGTTTAATTGCACCCTCAAAAGATAAAAAAGAGAAAAAGAGAAACAAATACATTCACACTTTATTCCAATTTGATTTAGGATTTCATTTATTTGTCACACGGTTGATTTTAGTTAATTTTGGAAAGTGTGGATCTAGGTCGTTCATTTCCCGATCGGACGTCTGTCGGCTCATCCTCTTCCTCTCACCAAATCAAAAATAGGTTGTATGTTTCAATGCCTGGTATTTCGTGGATATCTCTCTCCACGCTTAATCATATTGCAAAATTCTTTCACTGATAGTTTCTAAAATCGATTCCACACAAATTGAGCCATTACTTATGATCTCTTGTGGTGTATATGAGTTTTTCCAATCTTGGTCCCAAGCTTTTTGAAGATCACATGCCTCTAAACCACCACCACATCTATAAATAGGGGTACTTGGATGATCGTATCTCCTTGCCTAGCCAACCTCTCCACCAAATTTTATTGCACATTGCTAGAGTCGTCATCTATGATTGGGTTTCCATCTGGGATTTGTGGCAACCTATCCTTCTTCACCTCATCGCCTCCAAACAAATTGACCCTCTCGGTGAGTTCGTAACAACCTTGGATAACTTTCTCTGACTTCGGTTTGCTCAATGGTCACGCATTGCGGATTCACTCAAATTGCTTGGGTTGTTGTAAAGCCATGTCACGAGCAGAGCTTGTGGGATGATTCCCTCATGTTATTTCTCTACTTTACCCTCCTATTTTCCTTCGTGTTTTCATTTTTCTAAGGAGTGTATAATGATCTTTTCACGGTCGTTTGTTTTTGTTTCCTTGTTGAAGCAAGTTTGTGGGGTCGTCTGAGTTGGCTAATGCTAATTGGGCCAACTCAATCTGCATGCCCACTCCCTCTCTCTCTTGCCTTCTCACGAGTCTATTGCTTACTTGGAATTTTCTGATTAGTTTTGCTTTAAAAATTCATAACTAATTTTCTTCTTATCCAAAAATTATAAATAAATAGTAGTAGGATTCAGAAAAACAAGATCTATCTAATGGTACTGGTTATAACGCCTAAATCCAATGTTTTACATAAGGTGTTTTTAATGGATTAATCTAAGTAGATAATAACTTGTAAAAATTATAACTAATAATTTATATGTCAAAAAAATGTTTTGAACTTATAAAAGATAATCTAAACATGTCTTGGTTTTTATAACCTAATTTTCTAATGTTAAAAAGGTGATTTTTAGGGTTTTAAATAATTAATGAAAACCTAACCCTAATTCTACATATATGCATCATAGGTTCTTTGAAGACCTAGGCTTGGATCTAGGACTATGTTTGGAACTATTTAGATTCTTTAGTAAGGTATGTTTGCATCTCTTATTATTCTTTTTTAGCAATTAGTCTACTTTCTTCTTTCTCTTGGTCCTATGGACATTAGCCTACACCATATCTTGTTCTTTTGGAAAATATGCTTCATGTGAAGTTCCTTATATTTTTATTAATCTTGTGATCATAGGTTGACATTCTCTTGGTATTTTCTATGCTTTTTTCATGTTAGAACACTATTTAGTGATATATGATATCTTTTGCCACTTGTGAGGTGGATGTATATGTTGGTCACTTTTATGGTGACTACTTTGTATAATCTAACTACACTTTTTACTTGCCTCTCTATTAAGCATGTTGTGTGACTCAATATCCCTAGAGTAATATTTTTGGGTTTTTGGGTTATGTTCCCTTATTATATTTTTGGGATGGAGGTTATGTGCCCCATACCCGGGTTTCAAATTTGTGAGGTTTGGCCCACACACTTTATATTGGGGAGTTTGGTTATGTGCCAATCTCTATCAGGTTTTAAGTTTATGAGGCTTGGCTGCCTTTGTTATTCATATTGTTCTATTGCTATGCTTATCTCACATGCATGTAGGTTGTTATGGGTTTTGTGCCCAAAAAGAGTTATGTGTGCTTTTGTCGCACCACTTTTATTATTGTTTTTATGGAAAGTATTTCCTTTATCATATTATGGTGATTCTTTCTTTTGTGCCTGATTGGGTAGTCTTTATCTTTCTATGGGAAGCCTTTTTTACTTGATGTCCTTTTTATTCCATAAATTGCTCAACTTTATTGTAGTCTGCACATACCAACTTTTTGTTGATATTCTCTAGTGTTTTCCTTTTGTGGGGTACTCTTCCAACTCCAGGTGTTGGACTAGGATAAGGAAATCAAGGTGGACCTGGACTACAACAAGAGTAGTTGTAACCTCGTTGGAGACTTGCTTGAAGTTGTTAGGTGATCCTCAGTTATTCCTATATGTAGTTAGTTTTTCCTTTATATCACCCTACATGGTGAAAGACTAGTAATGATAAAAAGCTTTGTAATGGTTAGATATATCTTTAAATTTTACTTCTACTTTGGTGTTATGATACATTCATGTTGAATAAATTGGTTTCATCCCTTTCGAGAAAAAATTTATGTTGGTGTTTGGTTTGCAATGTCGCCTTTTTATTTTAGTAGGGAGTGGTTCCCCTCTGGGATCCCACTCCTTATAGCATGGTATCATAGCTAGTGGTTGCCTATTATCTAACTATTTCAAACTTGTCTCCCTTAGGATGTTTAACTTTTTCCATAAGTTTCTCATACGTAGTACACTTGCCTTGTGCAATTAAAAACCCTCATGGTGGGAGATAACTCAACTGTTGACAACCAGTCTAGCTATGAGACACCCCAGAACCCTAGGTTTGGGATGTCAATGATGGATCCACCCTTTACCACTCCAGTGACTCAAGGTACTCCTCCAACTAGAAGTGGACCATCTGTAGGTCAGGAAACCCCATCCTCTTCTAGTACAGGCATAGTCATCTCTCCAGAGCAAGAGTTGGCCATGTTTTGACAACTTTTTGCTACAACTATGGTAGGTAAGATGAAAGAACCATCTGTGCCAGAAAAGCCTAAGGATTATTCCATAAGGAAATTCATGAAGATGAAACCACCCTCCTTCAAGGGTGAAGGTGAAATAGATATGGTCGACAAAGTTGATGATTAGGTATTAGCTATAGAGAGGACTTTTGATGGTATGGTGTGTCCTCCACACCATAAGGTTAAATTGGCTTCATATGTTCTGGATGGACCTTCTCGAGTTTAGTGGAATGGAATTGTAAGAAGTAGAGACATCTCAACCATGACCTGGGAATAGTTTGTGGTGCTTTTTTGTGGGAATTACATCTGCATTAGTACCCTAAAGAAGAAGGAAGTTGATTTCTATAGTTGGAAGCAAGGATCATTGATTATTTCTACATATGTGCAAAAGTTCCTGTTACTTGAGAGATATGCTTCAGGACTTAGTAAGGAATGTTGGGCCAATCAATATTTGTAAGGGCTTAACTATAGCGTGGGTCATGCTCTTATCCCACAATTTCCTTTAACATTTCAACAGATGCTAGATAAGGCTTTGGCTGTGGAGTCTTACACAGGGTTTCAACTGGGGGAGTTTGACAAGAAGAGGAATCCCTCAGGAGATGAGTATAGAAGAGACAAGTGTGCTAAGTGAAATGGTTATCATCCTCTAAGAAAGTTCTCTTGTGATAAGAATCAAGCAAAATATCAACCTAACTTCTGAGTTTTGTGCCATCATTGCAATGAACCTAGATATATTCACCCTAGGTGCCCTCGGCTACATAATGAACCTACACCAGCTCAACAAAAACAACAACCTCAAGCACCTCATCAGAATGATGGTAACAATAATTGTAGAAGACTTGTGGAAAGGTGAACTGGAAGAGTTTTTACTTTGAATGGTCAAGAAGTTTGTGATGAGGATCATGTTAAAGGTAACCCTTAGTCCCATAGTTAGACTTTCAAGTTATGTTTCCTTTTTGCATGATACCTTGTGGATATATTTAAGGAATTTACCCTTGTACCTGTAGATTTTCTTGACTTATTAGGATGAAACTTTTTTAGGGGTGGTAAATAGTTGTTTGTTAGTTTTGGACATTTTGATTTCGAGGACGAAATCTCTTTAAGGAGTGGTATGTTGTAACATACTGAAACCTAGAACCTAATCCTATTCCAAGGTTAAGAGGTTAGAGATCTTAGTCTTTGGGCTTAACCAAAAAAAGGATAAATGTATGTTCATTAGTGTCTTAGTTGAAACCCTAATATCTTAATGCATAAATAGATCATCCTAACATGTAGACATATATACAAATATGATATGATAGTTTCATATTAGTCATAAGATCAATGAAGGTCACATAAGATATGTCGCATGAGGTAACAATGCGCATAAAAGGATAAGGTGTCCATAATTGAGAATTAATATATAATTTAACTAAATATAAAATAAATAAGTTGAATAAATTGGTTTCATCCCTTTTGAGAAAAATTTATGTTTGTGTTTGGTCTGGGATTTCACCTTTTATTTTAGTAGGGAGTGGTTCCCATATGGGATCCCACTCCTTACATCAACCCAGTAATAGTTCTTAACATCACGTAAAAACTTAGCTTTAAAGTGTACCTTATATTTAGGTTGAAGCAAGGTAATATACATAATCCGCAAACCAAGGAAATTGGGAATCAACCTTGAGAAGTTGTCATCCACCAAAGAATCATTTACAGGAATATCATTGTCTTGATAAACACTTAGGCGGCTGAGATGGTCAGCAACAACATTTTCAGATCTTGTTTATCAAGAATTTCTAAGTCAAACTCCTATAGTAAGAGGATCCACCTGATGAGTCTAGGATTGGCATTCTTTTTGGTAATAAGGTAATGAATAGAAGCATCTTCAGTGTAAACAATAACCTTAGACCCTACTAGATAATATCAAAATTTTTCAAAAGCATAACAAATGGCTAGCACTTATTTCTTGGTTGTTGTGTAATTCTATTGTGTATCATCTAGAGTTTTGGATGTGTAATATATGACATGGAGTTTCTTGTCGACTCGCTATCCAAGAATAGCATCGACACCATAATCACTAGCATCACACATGATTTGAAAGGCAAAGACTAATTAGGTGCACGAATAATGGGGGTAGAGGTGAGAGCATCCTTTAGGCAAATAATATTGGTCATGCAAGCATTATCAAAAGTGAAGGGGACATCCTTCTGGAGGAGGTTGGTAAGAGACTTAATGATTTTTTAAAAATCACAGATGAATCATTGTTAGTATCCAATGTTCACAAAAAAAACATGGATTTCCTTAACAGAGGTTAGAGACGGAATTTTGCAGATAACCTTAATCATGGCCCGATCCACCTATATACCTCGCTTGCTAACTCGATGTCCCAAAGTAATCTTTTTGTCACCATGAAGTGACATTCTTCCCAATTGAGAACCAAGTGTGCTTCTTTTACACTTTTCCAGGACAATGGATAGATGTCTAAGTCAAGAATCAAAATAGTCTTCATAAACAAAGAATTCATCGATAAATACCTCCATGATAGTTTCAGTCAATCTAGCAAATATAGAGGACATGCACCGATGGAAGGTGGTTGGGGCATTACATAACCCGAAGGGCATTCTCCTAAACAAATAGGTGACAAGTGGGAAAATGAAGTCAATCTTCTCTTGATCCTCAAGATGAAAGGGGATCTCAGAGAAACCTGAATAGCCATCTTGATAGAAAAAATATCATTGATGAGCAAGGTACTCTAATACATGATCCAAAAAGGGAAGTGGGAAATGACCTTTCCTAGTGGCCTTATTCAGTTTCCTATAATCAATACACATCCTCCATCTCATGACGGTATGAGTAGGGATGAGATTGTTGTTTTCATTCTTCACAATAGTGGTCCCCCCCCTTTTGGGTACCACTTGGATAGGGTTGACCCAAGGAGAGTAAGAGATTGGGTACATGATTCATGTAGTCAAAAGCTTGATAAGTTACAATGGGACAAACTCTTTCATGTTCAGGTTTAATTTTCATTGAGGGTCTCAGGATAGTTTATACTCTTCTACCATAGGGATTTTCTACATGCAAATGGCTTGATTGATCCATGTCAACTCGGTCATCTTATACCCTAGAGAATCCCTCCTTTTCCTCATCTCAATCATGAGCTTGTCTTCCTTCTTAGAAGTAAGGTCAGCATTAATTACCACATGACAATTTTTGTGTTCATCAAGAAAGACATATTTAAGTCCTTGTGGGAGGGGCTTCACTCTGGGGTCTTAGGAGGTTCAGGTTTCTCTTCTAGAAGAGAGACCATCTTAAGGTCTTTGAATTCTTTATCAGAGTCTCATTAAAATTGTCTATATGAGTTATGTACTAATCTAACTGCTCATCCTCGAAGAAACAATCAAAAGGGGTCATAAGGGTAGTGTGGAGGGGATCCTCAAGTGACTCCCATTCTTTTCTTAACTAAGAAAGTTTGTCGACACAATCAAGGAGATAAACCTCTTCTTGGAGGCTTGATCCCTTCATACTTTCAAACACCCTAAACTCTAGTGTTTTTCTTCCAAGATGCAAAAGGATATTTCAGCCTCAACATCAATAAAGGCTCAGGCAGTGGCCAAGAAGGGATGGTTAAAAATGGGAGGGTAACAAAAATCTTCCTTGATGTCCATGATCACAAAATCACATGGAACATAGGAATCTTTCCCAACCTTTACATATATATCTTCAATGATACCCATGGGTTTTGTCATGGATGCATATGCCAACTGGATGGTCAAGGTAGTGGGAAGCATATCAACAAATCCCAATCTCCTGCAAAGACTATAAGGCATGATTGAAATATTGGTGACTAAGTCAGCAAGACCTTTTATACAAGCATTGTTACCTAAAAAGAACCCAATCTCAAAGGAACTGAAGTCTTTCTATTTTTAGGCATTTTACTTTGAATAACATCCAGAAGTGGTCTTAGCAAGTTGTATAGCTTCATATCCCTTGATGGGTATTTCCTAGTCAATGGAGCTTTCATGTACTTAGACTAGCCATGCATGATAGCGAGAGCTTCTAAGAAAGGAATGTCCACATGTAGTTTTTCATGGCCTCCCTAAACTTCATGAAACAAGTGTCCATCCTAGTTTATTTTAGGCAGGATTGATATGGTGGATGAGGCTTGTAAACTGGGATCTCAAGATCCTTGTCTTCCCCTTGTGGATCTTCAAGAATAGGAATGGTGGGGTCTAGTTAATGTTATTTTTTGACAACCATAGTGTCTTCGTCTTCAAAACTTTTAGGCACAACTGAGGGTTTCTTTAGAGGAGGGGAGGAAACATGATTCCTTCCAAAACAAGTGGAGACAACTTTGAGTTGATCGGGGTGCTTGGGGTTGTTTTCCAGTTGCCCATCAATAGTGCCATCGAGAGGTTTTTGGCTAGCCAAGAGTTGGTACAATTAAGTGTCGGTCACCTTATAGTGATCATGTTGTGAAAGGATAATTTGTTCTAGTGCGGCAATCCTTTCATCAAAAGATGAGATGTGTGCAGTTGCATTTGATGTGGTGGTTAGTTTAGGTTCTTGTATTTCTTCCCTTGATAAACTCCTCGGTTTTGGAAATTTCCCTGGTAGTTTTCTTTGTTTCTGAAGTTTCTTTGGTTGGTGTTGTATTGGAAACATGGGGGTGGACGATTTGTGTTGTTGAATTAAGGGGGTCTTTGTTGTCTACCATGTTCAGTACCAACCTGAATATCATACTGCAACCCAGGGTGGCTCCTAGTTTGATTTGGGTTGTAGTCACCTTGGCCCAGTATGTTGTGGATACAGTTCGGGTCCTTTATTTGTTGCCCAACCTCAAGTTTCATGGGGGTATTATATAGAAGGATGCATTGTTGGGTGGAATGATCATACCCTTCACAAATAAGACATAAGGAATCTATAAATTTGATGTGTTGTGGCTTCCCTCTCCTTTCATAAGAATTGAAGGAGGATTCAAGATGGTCCTATTTCAAGACAAGAAGTTTAAGTCTTTAAGCAATTGCCTTTATATCAGAGTTGTCTTTTGCTCTAGACATTTTTAGGACCTCGCAACATCCTCTTTGTGCTTGGGTTTCAAAACTATGTTTAACAACTTCTCCGACTATCAAAGTTTTAGAACATAAAATTTCCTTCAGATTATGAGTCGAGATAAAATTTGGTGTTGTCATCAACACCATGATAGAATGTTTCAATGAATTGGTCATGGGAGATGCCAGGGTGTGGGTAACGTCAGAGTAGGTATTTGAACCTTTCCCAAGCCTCTCCTAAGGTCTCTCCCAGAAGCATCTGCAATCCAGTACATCTCCCCTAATTTGGTAGGTGAGGGATGTTGGGTAGTACTTCTCTAGGAATTTTGTTTAAAGGGATTCCAAGTGGTGACGTCATCCTCTTCCATGGTATTGTACCAACTATTGGACTGGTCGGATAGGGAATATTCAAATAGTCTCAATTTCATTGCATCTTTAGAAACACCAGGGATCTTATGCAAGGGGCAAATATATGAGAATCTGTGTAGGTAATATTGGCAACTATTGCTCTTGGTTCTAATGAATGGATTGTCTTGGAGCATAGTGATCCATTGGGTGCAGACCTCAAATTGGTGGGGGGTAGTGATTTCAGGTGGTACAACATGATGTTGTGCATAGGCTGTAGTAGGGATTGAGAAATCTTTGAGTTGCTTTTGACTTTTGATTTCCCATTGAGCTGCTTTTCAACCCCCATGTTTGGCCAAAAGAGTAGAGTGGGTAATTGGAAAACATGGCCTCCTTTTGGATAGTGAGTGCTTTCTCTATCCTACGATTCATTTTTTCCTTGTCCATTCTAATTTTATTATGTAAATTTAAATGATGGAACGTTGTTTCTATTTTTGGGTAAAAAACTGGAGGCACGGAATCAGCATGTTGCCAGCATCACATGCACAGTTGTAATGAATAGATATAAGCAGTTGTAGCAAAAAATAGACTGTCAGAATGGAAACTCGACAAAATGAGTAGCACTATCAAAATGGGACTTGGTAGGTAGAGAAAAAACAAACAAGAGGTTTTGTTCAAAAATGTGTTTGGTGTTCAATAAAACAAATTTGTTTTCCCAACAATGATGCCAAGCATCATTTGAACACATCAATCCATTAGGGTTTATCCTAGAGTTTAAATTTTTTATGGAAAATGCCAATTAAGGTTGGTTTATTAGTATAAAAGGAACGAACCTGCGAGACAACTTATATAAGATTTGATTGTCAAACTGACTTTTGTTTGAACAATTATTGGAGCATGAAAATAAAATATATTTGTTGGTGGTTGGTTATACTAAAACAAGTAATGAAAATATTGCACTAAGAACAACTAAATAAATTTTACACTAAGAATAAGGTAAGAAAAGTTAGACTATGATCAATTAAAGGAAAAACTATGCCAAGGACAAGTAAAATAAAAGGTTATACTAAGAACAATAAGGAAGATTTATCTATGATAAAAAGTAAATTACAAGTAAAGAAAAGAGATAAAAATGGAATTGAATCCATGATAAAAGATATAGAAGTTATGGGTTTTACCTCCATAGCCTGTGTGAAACTAGATCAATGAAATCTAAGATGATAAAATAGGTCAAATCAAGTATGTGAAAACATTGACAAATGCATTCACAAAAGTTGAACTCCCTACAAACCCATTGATCTTGGTGTTTGGAAATCCTAGTCTAATCATCAGAACAAATCCCTTTATAATATATCATTTGGGGCTTGCTACATTTGTTTAGTTGTTCTGAGTGTTGGGGACAATGATAACATCACCAAGGCTAACACTCTATGAAATAAGAGATCAAGTCATTTGAAATGACCATGATCCAAACAAATACCATCTATAAAATAATATCATATAGGAGTCAATATGATTTACTATATGGCTATGTGGCTACTCTGTATGCCCCGATATAGAAAACTACTTGTGATCCATAGAACTTAAAGGAATAATAAAGGAAGGAAGAGAGGAAGCCATAAACTAGAATAAGAACAATCCAAAAGGATCTTAGCTAGTGACAATGAAATGGTTTTCCCTCTTAATTCCTTGCTCCCAACAAGAAGACCTAGAATAAAGATTGAAACGCTAATTTTATTGAAGAATCAAATAGTGAATATGCAAGAATGAAAGTAACAGTTGCTTAAATCTAGATTGCAAGTACAACAAATAGGATCTCTTTCTTGTGGAGTCCCCCTTCATTTTATAAGGGAAGGAAGGGGTGGAAACCCTAAAGTGGGAAAAGAAAACAAGGTTGGCGGCCGCCTGAAGAAATCAGATCACACGTTGTGAACTGACTGGTTCATAGTCTGAACTGATTGGTTTAGGTATGAAGAGGCACAAGTATAGGCCAGCAGGTCAAAACCATAGATATGAGGTGGTGGTACTATTTGACCATGACTTGGTCATTAAGCATTTTGAGTCATCCATTTGAAGGTTGGAACACTCGATTTGCATCTGAGTATGCATGGGCCAAGGAAGCAGGGAAAAACCCTAGGTCAATGTGGGGGTGTGTTGTTGTTTGGGACTTGGTGGTGAAGAAATCCAGGCCAGTGGGTTGGAGCTTGGAATGCTTGGTTGGAGAAATGAGCTGAGTGGTTGGGAAATCTAGAATGCTCATTTCGACTTATGAATATTGTGGAAGGGTGGAGTCAAGCAGTGAAATATTCGTATGGCTTCTAATGTGTGACATTTTGAATAGATCAAATGACCATTTCAGAGCATGAGTTGATCATCTCATGGACTAAGATGGTCAAAATGTTGCTCTTAAAGCCTTAGGTTCTTGATTTCCAGATATTTTAATCAAGTTCTTGGTTCTCAAATGTGAGTGAAAATAGAACATGTAAAATATGAGTGAAATGATGAGATTTTTCATTAATGGTCAAGGAGTGAGAAAATTGCATTTATTTCTTGAAAATTAGCAAAAGGGGAAGTAAAATATTATGAAAAGACTATAAAAGGTGCAACTAAAAAGGGATAAATATGCATTCATCACTTCTCCCTAGAGTGTATCCATTGTTGGAAGTATGAGAATAAATACATAATGAATTAAGAGGAAGTGCATGTAGTGATAGAGTTGATGCCAGGTCGGGAATCTAGTAATGTGGGCAAGTGGGATCCAGACCACTTCTTCAAAAAGATGTCAATCATAGGAATAGCCTATACTAATGGGTGTCTCATCTCAGGGCAAGTAAAATGTAATGCATGTTTATTACATGACCCCCAATGTCTCGTGTACAATGGTCTTACGGGAGGTAGTGCCTACCTACTAAGTCGACATAAAACTCCACATGGGACCTATGGGTAGTGAAAGGGATACAAGGCTCTGACCAAACCTAGGATGAGGACTACTATACTTCCAGTGTTATGCAAAAGGGCGAGCTGGGGACAAAATACATATGTTGGGTTGGAGACTTGGTACACGCACCAAGAACAAAATGGAGTATATGAAAGCAATAGTAGGATCATGAGATCTAGGGTACAATAGATCCTCTCAATGTCACTATAGGTCCTTTCAAATATACATATCAGAAGTGAAAAGTAGTCCTACAAATAGTGACATTGTTATTTTAAGTTAGATGAGCATTTCTAATTACTTAATTCTTGTTGTTATTTTTTAGATTAGATCATTCCTATGAGATATAGTTCTTTATAGTTTTATGTGTACCATTTCTTATACCACTTGACATAAACAACGGTTGATATCCTCATAACACCTACTTAGATTTTCATGGGATCTAACCTCCCTTCTCATCTCCTTTTTCCTATAGTAGCATTTTTCATAAAATGTGGGAGAACCTACATGTTTCTTTTTGGTGTGGTCTTATCTTGATGTTGGAGGCATAATCGGGGAACAATCTTCACATGAGAAGGTAACACATAGACATATGATAGTCAATGAAATCTTGAAATTTTAATATTTTCATGTAATTTTGGACTAAGTTGTAACCTCAATGATCATGCTTAGACTCATGTGGTGTTGTTCGGTTGTAAGTACAATCTCCTATGCTTATTATAACATATCTCTCATATTTCTCTACTAAGACAATGTATCGTCCAGGCTTATATATCGTGTTAATTATTATAGGAAAAGAGAGAAAATTCCTTTCACAACTCCAGATCTTACATGATGGCATCAGAGCACAAGATGGGATATCCACACACAATAGTAACATGTTTGATTAATTTTTTCAATGGTAGGATGGGTAGGGAGAAGCTAGCAGCCACTATTTAGATGACAAGGTGGACTTTGTGTTTTTTGTTCGTATGCTTAAGAAGTCTAATCTTTCACTTATAGTTACATTTGAGCCAAGCGTTAATGGGGAACCAACCACGCCAACTATAATCTATCTTCACCCATAAATGATGAGGACAAGGAACAAATGTTGTAGGATAGATGCAGAATGGAAGACCTTAGTTATGAAGCCACTCTCAAGAGACCAAGTGCATGAGCTAGACTTGAGTATTGAGGAGGTGGTTAGTAATTGGGAAGATGAAGAACCTCCTTAGAAGAAGGAAAAAGTTGGTGATAATGATGAATGGTGTATGATCTTCCATTAAGTAATGGGAAAGAAATCTTAAGAAGGTAGTAAATTAGGTAAATAGTAAGGTCCTAGGTGTAGTAGTATGGGTGTGGAACCTTTTTGTAATTATTGTGGGAGTAGAGAAACTCGTCCAATATGTGTGTACCTATGAAAAACTTGTTTTGGGATAAGCTAATGTATATGATACTTGTATGTCTTGATTCTTAAAGAAATTATATCATATGAATTATTTACTTGTAGGATCATGTAATGATCTGTCATTGTTTATATCAGGATGCCAAAAGGGTTGTTGAGTAATTCTGAGGTTGTCCTATATTCAACCTATAGTAATACTGAAATTGACACAAATAACCCAATAAATGTGGGAGCAACATCATCTAGATGGAGAATAACAGAAAATCATACCACTCAAAGGAGCCAAAGGAGGAAGCAGTATGCATGAAGACTTTTTTTAGCCTTGGCCCTAGGACCTTTAATGAAAAAGATGATCCAGAGAGGGATGAATAATGGCTTGTTGAGATTGAAGAAAATTTTGAGTCTATAGATGCCCAAGTGATTTCAAACTGATGAGGCTACCTATCTCCTTAAAGAGAGTTCAACCATATGGTGGGAAATGAACATACCACTATGTTTTTATGACAAGGTGTTGTAGCATGGGAAACATTTGAGAAAATCAATGACCAATACTTTCCTTTGCATAAGATAAATGCAAAGGAATAAGCCTCTCTTGATCTGGAGCAGAAAACCTTATTTGTAGAAGAGTATGCCACTTGATTGAAAAGGGTGTACATATACCTCCAATGTGGGCCCCACATAATCTAAGTGGTCATCTAGGTTTGTGCAGCATTTTAAGCCCTATATCTCCATGTAGTTGGTGACAATACAATTAAAGAGATTGGAAGTTTCCATTAGTGCACCATTTGACATTGAGGCAACATCAAAGATATTTGAAAAAAAGGGGAAGGCTTTGAGTAGCAATGATTTCGCACTGAAACACAAATTCATGGGTAAATTAGAGAAACCAGACCCATCAAAGGAGAAGAAAGTTGGATATGGACTCTTGCAATAATAGGTTGGCAATATGTTTCTATCAATGTGAAAAAAATGGCCATCTTGCGAAGGACTCTTTGAGGAGAATCATCCCCAATTACCAAGTTCCCTAAAAATATTTTCAAAGGGAGCCCCAAGGGCATACTTTTAAATCCAATTGGATCCCTCACAACAACATGCTCCAGATCAGCAAAGGTGCCCTCCTTTCCAACCTCAGATGAACCAAATGCATGCCAATGTTTCATCCAATTAAAGTGGAATAACATAACAAGTGCACTAGCAAACACCTAATAAATAGAAGATGAATGGTAGAGTATATGTCCTTATTGTTGTAGAAGCAAAGAATGTTGAAGATCTAGTAGAATATGTGGTTTACATACAAGGAGTTTTGTAAAAGTATTATTTGATTTTGGTGCTACCCATTCAGCATAGCTCAAAACTGTATTGCAATGCTTAACCTTCCAATTGAGGATCTAGATCAAATCATATAAATCATCACCCCAATGTAAAAAAACTAGTATGTCTAAAACCTTAGTGAAAGATGTGCCCTTAAATATGCAAGGCCACATTTTCCAAGCCAACTTAATTATATTGAAATGAGTGGTCTTGACATAATTTGGTGATGAATTGGTTATATGTGCATCATGATATTGTATATTGTAGGAAGAAAGAAGTCATAATCTTAAAACCTAGTGAAGATAAAGTTTTGATCATGGGCCAAGGCATCCATAATAGTGGGATGAACATCTATTCATGTAAGTCATGTAGACTTATACATATAGGATGTTTAGCAGACCTAGCTTATGTAGTAATGAAAGTGTCACAATAAAAACCACTTCAAGAGGTAGAGGTAGTAAGAGAGTTTGTGGAAGTTTTTCCTAAAGAGCTTTTCGGAGTTCCACCTCTTAGAGAAGTGAAAACTGAACTAGTGCCTCTCAAAATCACCACATTGCATGGCACTGACGGAGCAAGAAAAGTTCAAGAAGCAATTAGGAGATTTTTGAGAAAAGGGTTTTACAAGACCTAATGTATCACCTTGGGGTGATCCAATACTTCTCATAAAGAAAAAGGATGGCTTAGTGAGGATGTGTATATATTATAGAATGTTGACCAGGCTACTACAAAAAATAAATAGCCCATACCCAGGATTAATGGCATGTTTGATAAACTAAATTCAGCCAATGTCTTCTAAAAAATGATCTCAGGTTTAGATATCATCAACTAAGAATCAACAATCAGGACATTCCTAAGACGGATTTTAGGACAAGATATGTTCACTTCAAAATTCTCATAATGCCTCCATTAGTGCTCCAACTACATTCATGAATTTGGTGAACAAAATTTTCAAATAGTACCTAGATTCCTTTATGATAGTAGTTATTGGTGATATTTTGATATATTCTAAGAGCGAAGAGGATCATTGAGTACAATTGAGGATAGTCTTAGAAATACTAAAGAAAGTAAGTTGTATGCAAAATATTCCAAATGTGATTTTTGGTTGACAGAGATTATGTTCTTGGGCCATGTAGTGTTGTCAGGAGGAATTTCTGTAGATCCTGCTAAAGTTGAAGTTGTTCTTGGGTGGAAACAACAAGATAATGTAACTAAATTTTGAAGTTTCCTTGGTCGGTTGTGTAATATAGGAGATTCATCTAAAACTTCTCAAATATTGTTGGACTATTAACAAAACTAAGTCATAAAGGGGTTTCATAAAAATGGTCAATGGAGTGGGAGAGAATCTTTCAAGAATTTAAGAACAGGTTTACCACTGCACCAATCATGAGTCTACCATAGGAGAATAATCCATATATAATATACAGTCATACATCAAGACTTGGCCTAGGATGTGCACTGATGAAGGAGGGTAACGCTATTCCCTATACATTTAGGAAGTTGAAACCGCATGAATAGAACTACCCAAATCATGAACTTGAGTTGGAAGCAATCATCTTTGCTTTATGGATTTGGTGTCACTATCTATATAGTTTGAAGTTTGAGTTTTTCACCAATCATTAAAGTCTCATTACATAATGTCCCAAAAAGACTTAAATCTTAGGCAAATAAGGTGGTTATGATACCTAAAAGATAATGATTTTACAAATCATACTACCCCAGGAAAGTAAACATCATTTCCATTTCCTTGAGTAGGAAAGGAGAAATCACTATATCTTCTATGAGGGTGTAAAAATGGAGAATGATCAAAGAATTCCTTCAATGGAGGTCAATGCAGCAAGAAGACTTTATTGTCAAAAACAACCTCATTGTGATTTCAAAACTTAAGGAGGAAGTGCTAGAAACCCAAAGAGTAGATATAGAGTGGGAAGAGATAAAGAGGCAACTCAAAAGCCTACAACTCAATTGCAAATAAAAGACAATGAATGTTGTAACCTGGTTTTTCCCATGTTTTAATATATTTGTTTTCAAATAATATAATATGAAGGACACATTATAAAGATGGTTCTTTATGTGTCTTGTTTGTAAATTCTAGATTGAAACTGCAAATTCTCCATATGGGATGGCATCTGTGTAATTTATTGTTTTTAGTAAATCACTAATAGATTTTAGACAAAGAAAGAGAGTAAAAACCAATAATAAAGAAATTATTGAATATGATTCATAATGGATATTTTAAATATGGAATTATATAGAATATTCTAGAAAAAGGAGTTTTGTGCTTAAATGAAGGATAGTTACTTTATGTATTATTGAATAATAGAATATTGGACAATTTTCCAAAAGTAAATAAGATGAGTGGTGTTTATCTAGACAAGTTGGCAACACCATTTTGGGACATTAATTAATATTATTTTGATAAGACTTTTGTACTTGAATATATTAAGTAAAGAAAGAGAATTCTTGAGTTTGAGAGAATAGGGATATACCATGATATAATGGCATTGTTTTAATGAGATGTCTAAAGGAGCAAGTTTTGTATATAAATGACATCCCAATGAATTACAATTACTAAATATAATTGGGAAAGGTTTTTAAAAGATGCCATGAAATGAGGAGAATTTGTTTGAAGGATATACCAAGGAGAGAGATGAAAGAATAATTTAGAATCTAATAGTGTTTCCTAAATAGAATAAATGACCAATTATCCAATGAGCACCATACAAAAATGGATTTTCCTTAATGACTTTTTGGTTTCCAAATCCAAATCCTAATAAATTAATGGTAGTGTCTTTTCATGACTCTTGCCTTTTTTTAAATAAAAGGAAAGAGTTTTATATTAAGGAATATGTTTTCTAAACAAGACGCCTACCTTTCTCTCATTTTTTAGTTGGAGGTCAATTTCCAAATAAAGAAGACATCTTGGAAATACTTTTGGAAAATAATACCTTCCTGGAGTGTTTTTCATAACCACCAGAAAGAAAAGAATTAGTAAAAGGAATTCTTGGTTAAATAGTGATCGTATACACAGAATGATTACAATGTACATTGGAAAACATTTAAGGATGAGGAGGAACCAGGTCCAAGGAGACAGGATCAACACATGCTTGTAGGTATATATATTGCATGGAGGCAGGCTCTATTCCTCTCGTCGGAGTCTCTCCCCCATACCTTATTCATCATCCTCCTCTCAACCCTAGGATTTTAACTACAGGCCATGAAAGGAATCACAAAAAGCCTCGACGCTAATCTAAATATGACACCTAACTTTTTGTCCTTCTTATTGTTGCACCCCGTCAGCCACCAGAGATCTTAGCTTGGTGATACCTCCAATAAGTCTGCATGGAAACTACGGTGAGAAACAATCTAGTCCCCCTAGCCAGGGATGAGGGTAGGATAGATCTTATCTTCAAATGTTGTTACCCTCCTCCAGAACTTTCTGTAGTACCTCCTCCTTCAGTCTTGCTGCACAACGCCATGATTACAAGGGACAACGCCTCTGGATGGGCCTTTCCTGAGTAACTGGTAGGAGGATGTCAGAGGTTTTAGGGGTGCAGGGTGGCCATTGAGGAAACACCATGCAGTGGGCACCATCTGAAGGGTGCAGGAGTCAGCCTCATGATGTTGTAGTGTCGGCATGTGAGTAGGGGCGAGCGACTAGGGTTGCAATTCATAGGACCGGAGAACGGGGACAAGTCCCCAGCTATTGGATCACCTTCATTCGGTTGGGCCAAATCACATGGGGATCAAGAAGGTATTCAGAGCCTCAGAAAGCAGGTCATGCATTAAGTTTTAATGCTGACGTGTCAACACACAATTGGACCATTACTGATAAAATTGTGGAGATTATAATTAATTATTGGTAGATATGATCATATCATATACATATATCAAATTGACTAGAAAAATGAGAGGAACACAAAAAAGATATAATTGGGACTTAATAATGATTCTAATTCCAAAACTAGTGTAAATATGGGTTTAAGTGGTGATTAAAGCATAAAAATCCTAGATGTGGGTATTAACATGTTAAATATGGTAAAAACATCTCTTTTATGCTATTAACTGATGTTGTGGACTATAATGGTAATCTAACATGAATATGATCATAATGATGAGAAACTAGGTTTTCCAGAGTGGATGATCCTTAACATGTGTAATTGAAATCTTGACCATCAATGATGTAACTTGCTATAACCTTAATTTGACTAATCTGATATAAGTGGTCCTAATGCAATAACATGGTAGATATATTAATCATGGAAACACTTAATATGAATTAGGGTTCTTAAGTCATCAAATCAATGAACATGGGAATTAGAATATCAAACATAACCCTGATGATAACTCGATAACAAGGAAACATAAACCCTACTTTAGGACCAAGTATGGTTTAGTCAATTTGTGTGATGGTGACACTTTAGGATTTACATACATGCAGATTAAATTATTGGAATCTTCTTTGTTTACTTAGATCAGTTGACTAGTTGATTAAATCTACTTGAAGTATAATTGTATAATCTACATGGCTCATCATCAAGGTATGTGGTTACACCTAAGACTACTCGCATTAGCTTTTCATGGTTTTCTAAAGTTTTCCAAAATTGATTGCAAATAAATTCTTGCATGTTTATTTATTTTTTGCAATCTATAAAGTCATTGTGGCCTATCACATTATATGGACATGACTAGCTCAAATCCTAAGTGACATCCGGATGTATGAAATATAAGGGAAGTGATGATTAAGCAAAAGGGATAGAGGATCATAAAATTTCATCTTCCTGGATAGGGGAAGACTCATATGGCACCAAGCACCTATAGGGAGAAGGTGTCCTATGTCCATTGTAGGAACAATACCCCAGAGGGTTTTCACATAGGATTGGATAGATCATGGTTGAGTAGTCATGATTAAAACGTTAATTTTGATTATGTAACAATAATTTTTGTGAATATGTGTTACAACTAAATGTGAATATTTTGTTTCCCAGCATACTAGTATAACTTGTTATACTGACTATGTTTCGGATTCATGATGTTTTAGGTACATGCAAAATTATAAAGATGCTCAGAGACATGATAAGCTAAATGAAATGACATGAAGGCATGATCTATGTAAGGAGTATTAGCTAGACATTTCTTCTCTATGTATAGTTTAATGACAAAAATTCATGTAACTCTTTAGAAGAGTATTTGGTAAACATTTTTAAAATAATGGAAATTATTTTCTATTGATATTGTTTGGTAAAATTTTGATCCTTGGAAAAAAAATCGTAATGGCTCTCAACTTTAAGGCCTTCCTTAATTGGGGGTTGCCAAAAAGTGAGGTTGTTACAATGGAGGTATATACTTTGGACATCATTTGTGGGTTCCAAATGCATCATATGTTAATAAAAGGTTCCTATAGGGGGCCAATAACTCAAGATATTTAATACATCTTGGAACCGCAAACATGTACAAATACTTACAACATTTTTTTCATGGACAAATATGAAACAAGAAATAGCTACATATTTACAATGATGTTTGATGTTCCAAAAAGTCAAAGAAGAACATCAAAGACATGGGGGACTCCTAAAATTAGTAGAAATTCCAAAATGAAAGTTGTACCACATAAAAATGGATTTTTATGGGTCTTCCAGTGACAAAGAGAGGACATTACACTATTTGGGTGGTGGTAGATCGATTGACCAAATACACACATTTTCTATCTATGAAAATCACTCAAGACATGGGCGATATGGTAGATTTATATACAAAAAACATTGTATGGATACACCGAATTTCAATAATTTTGATGTCTGGTAGAGATCACATCAAAGTATTGTAACTCATTGCAAGAAACCTTGGGTGCTAAAATAAAATGTAACATTGCCTTCCATCCTCATACCGATGGATATTCAGAAAGAATGATCCAAATACTAGAAAACATATTCTAGGCTTGTGGTTTGGATTGGATGGGAAGTTAGGATGATGACTTGCCACTCAAAGTTTTCTTATAATAAAAATTTTCAAGAAAGCATACATATGGCACCATATAAGGCTTTATACAGGAGACCATGGTGGTCCCCAATATATTTAGATGTCATCAGAGAGGCAAAGTTGTATGGTCCAAAAATACTGCAACATTCGAATCATAAGAAAAAGTTGACAAGAAAGACACTACTAACAGCTCAGAGTAGACAAAATAATTATACAGACAAGAAACAAAGACCAATAGAACTAAAAGTTGGAGACAAAGTACTTCTATAAGTATCACCTACAATGGGTGTTATGAGGTTAAGAAGGAAAGGAAAACTCAATCTACACTATGTAGGTCCCTTCAAAATATTGAAGTAGAGAATTGGGATATGGGCACACCAATTAGTGCTTCCACCAGGATATGGCCACTTAAACAATGTTTTTCCTGTGTTGTTGCTAAAGAAATATTTTATGGATGAATCCTATGTTATTCGACATGAGCCTATAGAATGAGTAAAGACATGAGTTATGAAGAGAATATTGTGTGAAACCTTGATTGTAAGGAGAAACATCTATAAAAGAGGATCATTCCAATGGTTAAAATATTGTGAAAATAACATGGAATGAAGAAGCAACTTGGGATCCATAAGCAAAAAGCAAGAAAAATACCCTAAGTTATTTGGTTTGTTTTAAATTTCAAGAATGAAATTTTTTTGTTTAATATGTGTAAGGTCTAAGAAGAATACGACATATCAAGAATGATGAAAATAGATAAATATTATCAGACTACCGATTTTATGTTGACTACATGGTTGTAACTCTCATATGTTATTTAAAGAAAAAAAGGGGATGGTTTGAAGTTGTAATGTACATCTTCATTGGAGGGGATTGTGGAACAAGACATTGAGAATCAGAAGAAACATTATCAATTTTATGTACAATCAAAAGACATAAATAAGTGGAAAGGAAGTTAAGCCAGAATGCATATTCTCAAGGATGGCTCTATGGTGTGAGGAGTCAGGTCTCCCATATACCCAACCTCACCTCAAAATGGATACAAGAGTGAGAGGCATCATTCCTCTATATCTCTTGTCTATCTAACTTTGACAATAACACACCATGTCATATCGTCTCCCCATGTGCCTGGCACCCCTCCTCTAATTCACACATACACAACTACCGTACATGTTGAGACCCTAGCTTCTTACTTCCCTTTTATACCTTAGACCATAATCTTCTTGTCCCCCTTTACTCCCAGTGTTGTGGCATCAAACAACTTGGGTAATATGTTGACAATAACATATTTTCTTTCTTGAAGAAGAAAATCTCTTGTCTTTATGTAGTGGTAAGGAGTGCATGTGTGTAGTTGTTATATAGATCAAAATGCACCTACCTTCCTTTACCAGACCTAATTCCTTTTTCTTCTTCGTTCTTGCCACGTCCAGGACTGGCCAAGCTTTATCCCATTTGCAATTCTGCCTCTATTGTGGGCATAACAAATTATTTAATTCCAGCTGCAACATACTCACGAAAGACCTTGTTATGGACTATATGTGAAGCTCACAAGATGGCATGAGCTTGAGTCAGAACCAGTTAGGAAGTGAAGTTGGTCACAAGAAGCAAGCAACTGAATTCCAGCTTACAACTTGTCCTTTTGTACCAAGCAAAGGTTGTTTGTTTATGTATATCATATTACTCCATGATGTTGTAGCCATTCCTAAATGAAGTTTGTTCTGCTTTATTCAGCAAAGGAAGCAAGTCACATAAGTGATGGGTAGTTTAGGGATACCAATGTGAGAAAGACTGGGTTTCGATATCAAATGAAGTATAGAGAGCACAATATTTTTGGTGTTTTTAGATCTTTGAAAGGTACAAGTTCACACCCCTATTGTACTCCTTTTAGATTGCATTAAAGAGGATATCTTATATCGATATTTGTAGACAATGGTACCAAAAATCAAGACCACATTTAGTGCATTAGACTAGTTCTTTAGTAGCCCCATCTACTTTTTGTTGTCTCCTATTCCCTTTATTTTAGTAGTGAACAAAAGTGGGTTGGCCCTTTTCTATTTTCATGGTCAAGGAGTCACTCTTTATTGCATGTGCCAGTGTAAAGTAAATGGGACAATATTAGAACTAGGTCATCATAAAGGAAAGGATGTTTGGTAGTATTGGCATGCTATATTAGTACTAGGCCAATGTAAAGACAAGGATGTATTCTAGTATTTTCATGGTAGTTCCACGAATGATCCAAGGACCTAAGACTAGCTCAAAATATTTATTTGAATATATATAATAAAGAGATGTATTTTAGGTCAGTTAATGTATAGTTGGAATACTATAAAGAAGAGGGTGATGTGAGTATGAATACTATCTATGGTCAGACAACCCCAAAGGACCAGAAATAAACTACCCGCTAAAGAAAATGGTAAATAAGAGAAACAACCAACAAGTTAGGGATACATGATGGATTTATCCAAGGCAAGGTGTGTTAACTTCCTTATATATTCAGTCACATGTTGAAAGCGGGGGCGAAAGGATTTATTTTGTCTTGATCATTCTTCTATGAAATATAGATTCTATTAATCATTCTATTTTAGAATGGAGTCCTTCCTGAATAAGTAAGCCTCATTCTTTCCCAAACTAGCTCATGGCCCTACTCGGCCGGTATCATGACATGTAATGACTCCTAGCCATTTTAGTTCTTTGGCCCCCTATTATCACATGAGCATGAAGGAGTTCAAGTAACCATGTTGGTCAACTTGTAAATTTTTTCATAATGTTATATTATTTGTGGATGCATTGTGTAATAGGAATTACCTACATGTACTTATTAAATGTATATGTAGTACACAAGTGTTTGGGATAGATACATGTCTTACTTGATTTTTCATAATCTTAATTATTTTAGCCTCATGTATACATCTTGGAAGTGAAAGCCTTATTTGACATCATGTACATAATGATGATGGTTTTTTATTAACATGTAAGACACACTTCAAGACAACTTACATTGGGATAGACATGGTTGTAGTAGATTCATACATGGCACTCATATTATACTCACTATTGATGGAAAATAAATATATATAAAAATGTAATCTCACTCGGATAGAAGTATGAGAATAAAGAAAGAATGAAGAAGCACCTAGTAGTGACAAAGTCAATGTCAGTTTGGGGATCCAGTAACATGAGCAAGTGGGATCTGGACAAGTCCTTTAGGAAGAGTCCATTAATAGAGAGATGTTAGTCATATCAATAGCCTATATTGATGGAGTAAACCACATTGGGGTGGGTAAAATGTATCACCTATATGTGACATGACCCCCAATGGATCATGTAGAACGACCTTACGAGTGGCGTAACTTGCAACCTATGTTTCTAGATAGACACATGGGGACCCAAGGGTAGAAAAAGGGATGTAAGGCCAACCCTCTGATCAGTCCTAGGATGGAACTATCATACCGACAATTTTACGCAAAAGGGTGGGATGGGGAAGGGATATGTCTATGGGGTCAGGAGACTCGGCACATGCACTGAGAACAAAATAAAGTAAATGAAATCGGTAGTAAGACCATGAGATCCAGGGTAGGATAGATAATCTCAATGTCATTACAGGTCCTTTCATATATATATATATATATATATATATATATATATATATATATATATATATATATATATATATATATATATATATATATATATATATATGTGTGTGTGTGTGTGTGTGTGTGTGTGTGTGTGTGTGTGTGTGTGTGTGTGTGGCTGTTCATTCGTTACCCGTACGGGTAAATAGATTTTTGCTACCCACTGGCTACTTGTACATCTAAAAGAGTAACTATACGGTACACATGAGTAACTCTTCCGATCAAAAGAGTAATTGTATTGGTATAAAAAATAACTCTAAGACCAAAAAAGTAGATGTGCAGAAAATATACAGTCAGTAAATATATAGATGGGTTTTTTTATTTTTTTAGGGGGGGCAAATGGTATTATTTTTAGATGAATTTTTTTGGGGAGCTAGATAAAATGCTCATCTACAATTGTGGGAAAAAAAATTTAAAAAAATATATCAGGAAGGGTGCGCAGGTAGCTACCCGTGCGGGTATTAAAGATTATATATATATATATATATATATATATATATATGTGTGTGTGTGTGTGTGTGTGTGTGTGTGTGTGTGTGTGTGTAATATATATCAGGAGTTAAAAAGAAAAAAATTAGTCCTAAAAGTAGAAACATCATTGATTTAAGTTATATCAACATTTCTAATTACTTAACTTTTGTTGTTTATTCTATTAATGATCATTCCTATACAATACAATTCCTTTCAGATTTATTATGTAGCTTTTATTTTACCACTTGACATTAACAATGGCAAAATATCTCATAGAACACACTTAGATTCCCATGAGATATAACCACTCTTTTATTCTCCTTTTTCATACAATGGCATCCATCTTAGAATGAGGTAGAACCTTTAGGTTTCTTTATGGTGTGGCCTCATCTTGATCATAGAGGCATAGTAGGGAAACAATCTCCACTTGAGAAGACAAGCATATACATCTAATAATCAATGAACTCTAGAAAATATAATGCTTACATGTAATTTTTGACTAAGTTGTAACCTTAATGATCCCTGACCAGACTCTTGTAGTGTTCTCAGGTCATTAGTACAACCTCATATGCTTATTATAACATATCTCTTTCCTATTTCTCTGATATGAAAACATATTATCTGGGTTTTTCATGTTTATTATTATGGGAAAAGAAGAAAACAAATATTTAAAAAATATGGACGTTACATCCATTTTTCTAGTTCTTTAAAAGTGCTAACGATGGATGAGATTAGGCGCCAGAAAAAATATCTTGGTTTAAGGTGGCCTTCATGGCCACTGACTGTAGCATGTTAATCATTAATTCCTTAGGGAATATACAAATATACAGCATAATATTTGTAGGAAGGTTGCTAAAAAAGTTATGATCGGGCATCAGGTGATTATCTATTGATAAGATAGACTCCATAATGTAAGCCCCCACTGGATTTTACCATTACCCTAGAGTATCGATGAGTGATTATCCCCAATTATCTAGTAGTTCTTACTTAATTTGATCAACTTTCCTTTGAACTACATCCCTACTAGGAACACTTCATTCTTGAAGTGATATTGAGTCTGATCAGATATAAATACATAAGTTTCTCATCGAAGTTTTTAAAAAGGATCTAAAAATATGGAACTAAAAGTATATGTGGCCTTTTGAAAGCTCCTACTGGATCTAGGAACCAATAGAGAATCAATGTGTCATACATCTTCTAATTTTCTGATTAGGACCTTTGAAAGCATAGTCTCAGCTTATCTAGTTCTCTAAGAGTGCTCAAGATATATGAGTTTAGGCACCTCATGACAAGTTTCTAGATCTAAGGTGGACTTCTCAGCCATTGATTGTATCTATCAGTTGTCTTCTCCCTAGCGCTTCTGTTCAATCGATCACATTGGACATTAGAAAAATTTGTAGATTTAAAGCAGCCTTCACATTTAGTAACTATATGGGTTAGTCAACTTCTCCTAGAGTGTTTCTTATTTCCCAAAAGTTCTCAATATAGATAAAGTTGGGCACCAGACAAGTATTCTAGATCTAAGGTGGATTTCATGTCCAGTGACTATATCTAACAATTATCTACTCCCTAGAGCATCTCTTTAATACAAATGGTTTGGTTCCAAAAGAGTGGGTCTAACCTGATGTACTTAAGGATTTTATTGAGGTTTCTATTTATTGATAGGTATTTCAAAAGGAGTGATCGCTCAAATGTAGGGATTTTATGGGTGTTCCTACATGAATGTTGGGTTTATGTTCAAGGAGACACCTATTCAGGATAGGATTTGAATGTGGATACCTATTCAGATATTACTTGATTCATGAAGAATGCCTATTCAAGATAGGACTCATCATATTTGTCATATTCACTCAATGTATGACCATCCAAAATAGGGCTTTAGCTTATATGCCTAGCTATATGAGTATAGATCTCTAGAAAAGTGAGTTGCCTACTTAGTATAGGGATTTAGAATGGATAAATCAGGGGCCATATTTGATCATGAGATTTTGAATTTAAGTATCATGGATCACATTCTGGTATCTAGGATCTAAATGATAGCTAGGCCTCATGGGTGATTAAGATATTAATCTGGGAGTGCCTACCTCATGTAGGTATTTGGTTGTATATATATCTACTTGGACGTAGTTCATTGAGAGATGAAGTGCCTTTTCTAGATAGGACTTTGATATGCTAGGTGCCAACTAATAGTAGGTCTTAAGTGTTGGTGCCTACTTGAGTGTATGGATTTAGGCTTTGTGGTTGATTTTAAGGTCTTATTCTAGAACCCAAAAGAGATTGAAAGACAATGAGTGTCATTGGTCCAGTTTTAGGTCATGGTCTAGGACCTAAAAGATTTGTTATATAGAGTGTCTAGTTTAAGGTCATATCTAGGACCCAAAATATATTTTTTATAAATCAAATGGTTGGTCCAGTTTTAGGTCATGGTTCCCAAAAAGGTTTAAATGAAGTCGGCTTAGTGTAAGTTCATAGTCTGGGATCTAAAAGGGATTGGAAGATAACACACATGATTGGTCCAGTTTTAGGTCATGGTCTAGGACCCAAAAGAGTTGGAAAATAAATTTGGATTAGTTTAAGGTCATAGAACATGACCCAAAAGAGATGGATTAGTTTTAGATCATAGTCTAGGACCCAAAAGAGATTGGAAGTGACCATTCACATAAGGGGTCATGGTTGAGGATGCTTGCAAGAGTGTAGGACTTTTAAATTGAGGAGAATGCTCAAGTAGGTGTGTTTCCACTAATCACATGGTTGACTCTAGGTCATTCTTTATATGTGAGGTTTGATGCTTGTTGTATTGACATTTAAATTACTTAGTTTTAACTATTCTAGAGGTAGAGAATATCATTGCAAAAGAGCTAACGATGGTAATGGTCCAGAATCAAGGTCCAAAATATCATTCAACCTCCTTTGGTGAGTGGAATTGGTGTTGTATTTCTTAAAAGTGACTAGTGGATTTTTAAAAGTGCCCAATGTATCTTGCTTGGAAGGTAGAGGTCTGGAATTGCTCTGTGGAAATCATCAATAGAGGTTGTATCATGTTGGCTCTACTATGTAAGAAGTGTTCTGATGAGAAATGAGCTCATTGTAGTTGGAATGTCCTTATACAAGGTCATTGGACCAAATTCCCCTTGTTGATTTAGTAAAGATTGTGCAAAGAGCATGTCATGTAAGGCTACATTCATTGATCAGTCATAGATCTAAATGTGTGTAGAGTTTTCAACATCTCAAGAGATGATGTGCCTTGTCGGACTCTTTGTCTGAAGATGTATGCAAGCATTGTTGGATCTTGATTTAGGTTAGATTATGTCTTTGTATTGAAGAATTCATCATGTCTTTGTTTCCTACCACCTTCTACCAATGGTTCCCTGACAAACTCTGCTGGCGGAGATATGTTGTAATTGGTGAAGGATACCTTCTTGTTGTTGGAGTGATTTGTGATACCAACATAGAGTGAGACACTATCACCTAATATTTCCCTTCTTTATTCCTCTTTTTCAAGTTTGGGGATTCTAGTGAGTTGAATTATGGTCGCAACATTCAACCACATTGTTTTATTTCAAAGGTTTTGAATCTTCCTTGATATTAATGTGATCATTTTGGTCGGTAAGAAGTTGTTTGAATATGATTTGCATTTCAATATTTATTTGACTTACCATGGTTTGTGGCTTCTTATGTTTCTAATTACCATGATAGATGTTAATATTTGACCTTTGGAGGGGATTGGGGCTTAGTCTGCTAACAACATTCAAATTTTCTAGAATGAGACCCTTTTGGTGAGTTAGTGGTAACCCATGTTGGTCAGGAGATCTATCATGATATGTGAAGGGTGATCATGTAATCATTTTATCTTATCTGATGGAAAATGACAACTACCTTTCTCACCCTACTTTCCATTTTCTAGTACTATAGTCTAAGGTGATTTGAGACCCCATGTATGTTTAAGCTTGCCCAATGTGTAAATAGGTTGGTTCTTCCCTCATGATTATCATATCCATATGTACCACTAGGGGAAAATTCATCTAGTATGGAATTGATTCTTCACTAGCTCTAAATTCCATGCTTGTATGACTCAAGTTGTGCCATGTAGCGAGTGGAAATTCCCTACCCACTTGGGTTAAGGCAACAAATGTTAGAGACACCCCCATGCTCTCTATTCTTGACACTTCTTGGAGTATGCAGTTTTTCACAAACATTCATCCACATTGTTGAGTGTCCTTTAGACTTAATGATTCATCATTTTTGTCATTTTGCATTTAATTCATTGGATTTGATGCTCTGAGCCTTAGGATGGTTTTTTGGACCCCCAAAAAAGAGAGTTTTTATGCTCCAATTGTTTTGAATAGCATGCATAATAAGAAATTCACCACAAGCATATGTCCAAGTTTGGTTGCCCTTGGGTTTCACAATTAATGTACATTTAGTTAATTTTGTGATGTTGTATACATTGATTCTCAAATCTTTGGTATGGAAATATGAATTTATTTAATGTGAGTTTCTTAGAGAATGTTCCCCATTTATGGTCCCCATGTTATACAATCATGGAAGATGGTGATATGTCATCAGGGATCCAAATCTCCCTATCCTCGACTCCACCTGTCCCTGCCATGCCTCATGAGTAGGATTGTTATCATATTTCAACATTGAAGTTTGTTTAGGGACTGACCCAAACCTTTTTAGGAGGTCTTGACTTTGTGGGTTTGCTCTGACTTGTCTTTGGGTTGTTCAATTTAAAAAGACCTCAAAGAAGACATTTATTGATTTTTAGATGTAATGTCATCCTACAATTTTCACTTTATATGATTTCATTTATTAAGTTTTTTTATGGTAAGATTAGTTTCTTGAACCACTAGGGCCTCACGATAACGGTTGTGATCCTTCCGTCCTAGGTCTTGTGGTTCTACATTGATCCTTCTACCCTAGGGTGCACAAGGGGACACATCTAGGTACTTAAGTACATTAAGTGGAATTTATTTTTCTTTGTTTGATTTTTATTATTTCACTTTGATTTTTATCTTATTCATTTTGATTTGTAGTTTTTTCATTGTGATTTTGATTTTTTTTCATTTCTATTTTTTATTTTGCTTTTGACCTTTTCATTTTGAAATATTTGATTTTTTTTATTTTGATGGTTTTCCTATAGGAAAACAATTAGATAGATGTCAGGTTATGAGTCAAGCACAACTAAAATAAGCAAAGGCAGGCCGAAATTAACTTGGAAGAGCTTATAGAGAGATATTTTGATCTTTACATCTTGACCAGAGTATGACCCATAATAGAGTTGATCAGATTACAAGGATCCATGTACCTGACCCAACATGGTTGGGATTGAGGCTTGATGATGATGATGATGATGATGATGATGATGATGATGATGATGATGATGATGATGATGATGATGATGATGATGATGATGATGATGATGATGATGATGATGATGATGATGATGATGATGATGATGATGATGATGATGATGATGATGATGATGATGATGATGATGATGATGATGATGATGATGATGATGATGATGATGATGATGATGATGATGATGATGATGATGATGATGATGATGATGATGATGATGATGATGATGATGATGATGATGATGATGATGATGATGATGATGATGATGATGATGATGATGATGATGATGATGATGATGATGATGATGATGATGATGATGATGATGATGATGATGATGATGATGATGATGATGATGATGATGATGATGATGATGATGATGATGATGATGATGATGATGATGATGATGATGATGATGATGATGATGATGATGATGATGATGATGATGATGATGATGATGACGATGACGATGACGATGACGATGATGATGATGATGATGACGATGATGATGATGATGATGATGATGATGATGATGATGATGATGATGATGATGATGATGATGATGATGATGATGATGATGATGATGATGATGATGATGATGATGATGATGACGATGATGATGACGATGATGATGATGATGATGATGATGATGATGATGATGATGATGATGATGATGATGATGATGATGATGATGATGATGATGATGATGATGATGATGATGATGATGATGATGATGATGGTGGTGATGACGATGATGATGAAATAATTAGATATATCCTTCATGGTCCCCGAATGCTTTAGGGTTTGTGACAATTGTGTCTCTTCGTGTTCTCTTATATAATTTAAGATCGAGCAAAGACTCAATCAACTCTATGACTGTGTCTGTCATTGTGTTCTTGTCATGCTCTAGATAGATCAAGGATTCAATCAATTTTGCGTGTGCACTAGCTCTTTAGTGACAAGCTCTAGAGTGACTTCTATAATGGAGTCCACTTGGACCAAACCAAACTCAATTAGGACTTGAATGATGTGCTTGAGGGTTGGACATGAGTCTATATCATGTCCCATGATGTGATGATAATCATAGTGGATGTTGGGATTGTATTTCATTGGCAAAGGATTAGGATGCTCCTTTATGGCTGGAAATTATACAAGGTGCTTGATTAATGGGAGCACCTTACTACGAGAGACCCCTAATGGTGTGAACCTTCTCTTTGTTTTTGACGTTGGTATGTCCCTTTTGACGATGGTGGGAGATATAGTAACTTCTTAAAATGCATCTCTTTTCATCATGATTTTCCAATGAAGCTTTGTGATCTTCTGGTGGAGACCTCTGAAGGTGTCGATTTTTTCTATCTTGAACTTTAGATCTTCCAATTTCAATAGGATTTCTCTCATAATATGCTAAAGAATGTGTTTGGTCTCTAAGCTAATTGGGGTTGTCAATGTTGCAACTAAGTCTATATGAGGTGGGTAATCCTAAGGTATTGGAACTAGAGGATAGTTCTAGGGTGGCTATGGAGGATATATCATGGTACCAACTACATAAGATATCTTCTTCTACACTGGCATTATAGTCTCTGACCCTTTGTAGCTTTTGGCATTCTGCCTTGATAAACAATGACTTATGATTGTTCACTAGCTTCTATCTAACCGTCGGCTTGGTTGTTCTGGGGAGCGCTTGTGTGTTCCACATATGTCTTCTGTTGCATATGCTTAGATGTATATTCTTGTGTTGGTATACCCTTATCCATAGTCTTTGATGTTGATGAAATCTTTCACCCTATAGTTTGTATAGGGATGATAGTTGTGCATAATTTGCAAAAGGGAACACGTGTATCTATGGCTTTGGCTCACCCACATTAGATTTGATTGTCTGCTTGTTGCCAAACTCAAGTGCTTCCATGAGTTGTGGTTCTTCATCTTGTTGTTCTTGCTAATGGATCATGTGTCAACCCAATCCTTTAGTTCATCATGAAAGTCTTCAACCAGTGTCTTCATCACCTCACCAATGTGGGATTGTTCGTTGGTGTTTTCCATCTCAAGAATCTCTTCTAAAACTGTCAATAAGCATTCTACTGCATGAGACTTTTCTGATGTCATCCTCTATGTTGAAGGTGGAATGATTGGTTTTTAGGATCAAGAGACTAACATGAAACTTGTCTGTCTATAGCAGGAATTGAAAAGGAAATACATATGGTTGTAAACAAATTGTCGCTTGCATAAGGCAAGATGCATCAATAGATGAGATTCATGTTTCGTGTATCCCCAAAATTCCCAATATATTTTAAATAGAAATTACCCCTCGTATGGAAGAAGATGTTGAAAAGCATGATAGAAAAAGGTAACTTATCCCTTGCATGGAGAAGGGGACAATATCATGAAGAAATATGAAAGTTAGATCCTTGTGCGGAAAGGGATTGTTCATGTATAAGCACATCTTATTAGATTCAAGGATATGAATAGAGGAGTGTTCCCCTAGATTGAGTGATATGGAAGGATTTTTCATTCTTGTCTTGAGATATGTCCAATAGAACCATGATACAGAATAAGAATTGGGGTTATTGGTTGTAGAGGGTAAATAAGGATGGTATCCAAGGAAAAGGCGACCCATTTGGGATCAGAGACTGTGGTTGGATATTGATGTGTTTTATTCCTCTCTCTTCAGGAGAGATTTCATGAGATAAACACTTACAATGAAAAGGATATGTAGAGACAAGGTGACCCTCTTCAGGCCAAAGACTGTGGCTAGATATGGACTTGTGAGAATCCTCACTCCTCAATTCCAAATTTTATCAGATAAATACTCACAAATAAAAGGGTATCCAGGGATGTGTGACCCTCTTGGGGATAGGGATTGTGGTTGGATACAGGCGTGTGAGATTTTTTTCCTCCTCGGGGAAGATTGTATGTGATTAATACTTGCAAAGAAAAAGGTATCTAGTAAGGTGACCAACTTGGGGGGGGGGGGTGGTTGGATGTAGGTGTGTGAGATTCCTCTCTCCTATGGGGAGATATTATGAGAAAAATACTTATAAGGAAAAGGGGTATCTAGGGACACAGTGACTCTCTAGGGGCCAAAGACTACGGCTGGATATGGGTGTATGTCATTCCTCTCTCCTCAAAGGAGAATTTTATGAGAGAATACTAACATAGTAAAGGGGTGTATTGGTCTACTTTTTAGGTCAAAATCTGGGACCATATGAAAATGGGTATAAGTAGGGTGATGGTCCACTTTTATGTCATGGTTTAGACCATATAGATGTGAAATTGAAAGTAGGGTAATGACCCAATTTTAGACTGTGATCCCAGACAGTGGTGTAGGGTAGGCAAAGATGGCAGACATGTTTGCTTCGCCGACGACTTAATCCTCTTTGCACAAGCCAGCGTGGTACAAATCAAGCACATACAAAATTGTTTTAGATTGTTTGAGCTTGCATCCGGGCAATCCGTTTCCATGGCCAAGACAAGGATCTTCTTCTCTAATAGCGTCGACCGGCGTCTGGCTAGGAAGATCAGCAGAACGAGCGGGTTCCAGAGCACAAAAGACCTTGGCAAATATCTAGGAGTACCAATCACCTACAAGCGAATAGACAAAGCCACCTACAGTTATATCTTAGACAAGGTGAACGGCAAACTCAGCCTGGGCGGCTAGATCCTAATCACTAGCCGGCAGAATCAGTCTCGCAAAGTCCACCCTGGAAACTGTACCTACTTATACAATGTAAACTGCTGCTCTACCTCTTCACCTATGTGATAGAATCGACAGTACAGTCCGGCGTTTTATCTGGGGCGGTAACCACAAGGACCATCCGATGGCGCTGGTCGCTTGGGACAAAATCGTCTGCCACAAGCATAATGGGGGCCTTGGGCTGAAATCGATGAGGGACTGGAACTTGGCTCTGTTGTACAAGCATACCTGGGATTTGAACACAGGCAGACATTCACTTTGGAACTCAAGCATGAGACACCGTCTTCAGATGAGCAGGGAAGTTGGTGCGCACCGTCTGTCTAGGCTAGGCAGGACGACTTTAGCAGGGAGAGACTTCATTGCTGAAAACTCTTACTTAATTCCGATGAATGGTCATAGCACGAATTTATGGACTGTCAACTGGTGGAGAAATGGCCCCATCCTCAAACATCATGCCTTGAAACCTATTCCGGATGACCTTCTCGACCTCAAGGTCGCAAGCCTAATTGGCAGAGATGATGAATGGGACACCGAGTTCCTGACGGAATGGTTGCCCAGCAACCTGGTGCAGGCCATCAAACAGTTGAAACCACCTGTGGAAGAGGATGGCCACGATGTTCGAGTGTGGCTACACACCCAAAATGGTGAGTATACAGCCAAGTCGGCATACAGCAAGATCCGCGAGGGCCGGGCAAAGGTATCAAAGTTCCAGGAAACTGGACCAAGGTGTGGAAACTTCACCTCTCAGCGCGCATCCAAACCTTCGCCTGGCTGATGCTGCATGATGCCATCCTTACCGACAGTAGATGGGTTAAACGTCGGATGACCTCTTCTGGCCTTTGCCCACGGTGCTCCTCAGACGAGGAATCCTTGATTCATGCTATGCGTGACTGCAAATTCTCAAAGGAAATCTGGGATACCATCCTTGTAGGCAAGAACCTAGCCAATTTCTATAATACGGATAATGTGAAGGCCTGGATACATGAGAACCTCAGACTAGATGAGGATGAAGCAAGCGTATTCTTCATCACATGTTGGCACATTTGGAACACTAGGAACAAGCAAGTCTTTGAGAACTGTCCATCTCACCCTACCCACCTGATTAGAAGCATTATGAGAGAATCTGACCTACACAGAGATGCGACAACAAGCGATAGAGACAGATAGAAAGCAAACACTGGAAAACGACCACAAGGTGGAGGAAACCGGAGCCTAATGCAGTGAAGTTTAATGTTGATCATGTCGTGGTCAAGAAGAAGGTGGCTTCAATAGCTACTGTTGCAAGGGATGAGTCGGGAAAATGGAAAGGCGGAGTAGCAGAGAGAGTCAACACCACAGACGTGATAGAAGATGAACTAGAGGCTATCATGCTGGCGCTTGAGATTGCTGCGAACAACGACCTCTCGAAAATTACTATAGAATCCGACTCCCAAGGTGGCTGTTAACATGATATATAAATCGCCAGAGGCTAACCCCAGATATGCTAAACACACCCAACGTGCTTAAAGGATGCTTAAACCTGGCTGGGAAGTGGTGCACAAGGGGCGAGAGTCCAATTTTGTTGCTGATATGTTGGCTAAGTGTCACCTTAAAAACAATCAGGGGTATTCAGAATACGCACAACCCCCAATTGAGATCATGGATCTCTTAGTTACAGTAGTACTACCATGGTTACGTTTTCAAGCTTAATTAGTGAGTGTAATATGTTTAATTTAGCTCGCAAGGGCAGGGCGGGATGAATAAGATTGCCTCCCGACTTCTTTAAAAAAAAAAGATGGCAGACCATGTGCTACTAGGTGGTGTCTCAAAAAAATTGGAAAACTCTTTCTATCAAATGGATTTGTCATACTTGAGGCACGAGTCAATATTCTAGTCAAGATTTGGAAGTTATATCCAAGATTTTAGGATTGAGTAGCATTGTGGAGCAATGGCAAAGATTTTTATTGAAATGATAAAGCTCAGTTAGATACCCATCAAGGATGTAGTTGTTGGGTAAACACAAACATGCATAGAGCAAGGTCAAAGCAAATGATGCAAAGCTAAATGTGGTTTGATTGTGAGAGGACACAACTTGTAGGTAAAAATGAGAAGCCACTTGATTCAAGGATGAAGGATTAGATATGTAGTCCTCAAGAGGTCAAGGTATTCTAAAGAAGTTTCCCAAAAAGGATGTCTCTTTGGCTCATGTGTGGTCATAGATGAATATTGAGGAGAATTCTGAGTACTTGAATAGCATTTTGGTAGTCTTTCATAGGACGTCAAAGGTTTCAGGTATGGGTAGTGGCTCATTAGAAGAAACTACAATCGGACAACCTTTCAGCATGGATTAGGTCAAAAGATCTCTGAAAAGGTTGTCCAAGTTTGGAAAGATTTTTTTTAGATTTTAAACTCTATTTTCCTAGAATGACAGTTCAACTTTGTGAAATTTTGTAAATATATTTCAAATTTTTTATTTTAAAAAGGTTCTACGTTTTTTTGAGTTGTGAAAGTTGAATCAACTTTTTGTTGATATTTTCTTGAAAAGATTTAAGATTGTTGTTTTTGAAAAAACATTCTTTTCTAAAAAGAGTATTCATTTGTAAAAAGTTTTCTTCTTTGAAAAGATTGTTCTTTTTGGAAAGGATTTGAATCTGTAAACCATTTTTTAAGTCCAGATCTTTATTTACAAAATCTCTCTAGTCTCTCTCTCTCTCTCTTCCTATGCATCAGTCCCACCTATAGTTATGGATCTCTTCTGTGTGTGGGGGGGGTGCTGAGGCAATTCGGATCACAACACATCTAAAAACTAAAACTTTTAGGGATATGATTGGGAAGCCATGCCCATCTCTAGCCCCAAAGGTATGCCAACAAAGAGTGTTGTTTTTATATTTTCTCTTGTTTTCTATACCTTGGTCACCATTGTTTAAAATTGAATGTCTCAAAAAAGTTATAATACCATTATCAAGTGAGATGGGGGTTATAACACATTCCTCACTTGTAATAGGATTGACAAGCCCAATCTATGAAATCATGTATACCTTTCTTATCTATCCTTGGATGGAGTCAAAATCGGGTCTTTCGTATTTTCCCACTGATTTAAACACCCACTTCTATATTTCCTTATTTTACGAATACTAGGTGGGGACTCTGAGATCTCTTCCTTCGTTGTGTTCACGTGACCGTAGGATCATCCCCATTGAAGGATTTTTTTTGGACCAGATACAATAGTTTGGCTACTCCACTAGAGATAATCTAATGATATGAGTTGCATTTTCATTTTAACTCTTCTCACATTTTACTGATGTATTATGGTTCCTATTTTTTCTTCATTCTTTAAGTTTCTTATGAAATCCAAAGCTTTTCAACCAAAAAATCAATGGTAAATCAGAAGAATCCATCGTGAAAAAATTCTTATACAAATATTTTCAAACATAAAAGCTTCACTGCAATCATTTTTTCTGTCAGAAGAAAAAGAAATTTTTTTTTATCTCCCCTTTCTATTTTCTTGGTACTTTGTGAAGTGTCGGTGGAATCTTTTGTTCCACTAGATAAAAAATAATATTTGTTTCCTTGTTTTGTCTTATCTTTTGGTTCTTCTTTCAATAAGACCACTGTCACGTTTTTTAACAATTGTTGATTTTAGGATTAGCCTCCACTTCTATTTTAATACTAGCATATGCTTGCCTTTTAGGGCCAGCCCCCACTTCCCCCTTTTCTTCTCTTTTTTTGTTTTTTATTTAAAAACAATAAAAAATAAAGATAGAGAGAAAAGGATTATAGGGGTTTTCATGATGAGCAAGATCTTTTTTCTTAATAATTGCATGAATATATGCTTATGTTCTTATCATTTATATTTCATACTTTGTTATTGTGGGTTTTTTTCATAATATATTAAAATCTTACACCCAAATTATGCACATGTACGAACCCATGCGTCATGGAACAGGTTCCAACACTCACATTGGATTCTTGAATGTGGTGTGACTATTTTTGGTCAAGGTATTGTGCAAAGTTAAGTTGGTCGTCCAAAGGACTTCAGGACACCCCCTCCTCACACCAATAATTGATAGTGGTCTTCATGGTCATGAGGTGTATCGGGAGTAGTACACATAATCGAAGAACATGTGTCATCCCTGCCATCATGGCATAGAGAAGATAAGGACCAACCCCTCCTATACATGTCATACTTGAGTAAGGACGTAAAATCACATCTAAACTCATAGACTAAAAGGGGGACTTTATCTTCTACTTACGCATCTTGTTGTTGCTTATTATACAATTTTCAAGATTGTTTCATGATCCACAATTCTAGGATTGTTGAAAATTGTGTTCTTTAAGATTATAATCATCGCCAACATATTGTTCACCGTTCTCTAACATCTTCATGTTTAAAATAATCTTGTCAAAATAGCAATACCCAATCAATAATCTTATTATATGGATGATTCTAGATTATCTCAGAGGATCTCAAATGATTTTAAATGATCTCAATCGTCAATAATATTTGATCCATAATCTTTTCAAACTTGAAAAATATTTTGATGATATCCAATAATCTCAAGTGATCCTCTCACCCAACAATTTAAACTCAATAATCTTGATCTAACAATCTTTCCACAATAATAGAACAATTTATTTTCAAAAAAAATATTTCCAAAGTAATGTAGGGAAATATGGGCACAGAGTACGCAATGGAAACAAAAATTCATCTATCAATATTCTCCAGAATAGGAAGATCGCGTCAATAAATATGTAATGAGAAGGATGGTTTAACGAGATCATATGTGGTCCTAGAGCAAGTCCAATGACTATAACTCATTGCAGTAGTGTGGCACTCTTAGTTGCATTGGGACTCGTCTGAAGTAGCACCTAGTCTCCACCGTAGATAGTAGACTTGGACGGTGTCTATAGTAGCTCCTCTACTTACTAAAGGATGATGTTGCCCTCCTAGAGATGGGTAAAGGTCACCTCGCCTCTATGGAAATCCACAAAGATCACCTAGAACTCATGGCGTTCTACTAGAATGGACATGAAGGAGTTGTCCCTCCTATTGGTGTACTAGTCACCAACCTGCTATCCCACAATTGTTCTCCCTTTCTATCCCTCCCTTTATCGAGTAGGACTTCCTTAGGTTCTCTCAGTTACCACAAACAGAGAAGATAAAAAAGTGTTGGAGGTGATTGATGTGTCTGAGAAGCCCCCAGTACCCCTCTATTTATAGGAGGGGTTAAGCTATGGGTTCCCAATCTATGTGGGAGTGGAAGGGATCATAAGATTATGAATTTTTGCAATCTAAGAGTGTCAACCCTGTCAATTTGCAAGTGATTTGGTCAGTTGACATGTGAGTCTATTGGTTCTCTCAGTGAATTAGTTGTTTCATCATGTTTCCCTATCGCATATCAACTGGAAATTCTAATCCAATTAATGTACAATATGACGTCAACACTAATCCTTGATGCAATCGAATTTATCCATGGATTGGGAAATTTGGAGAACAACTTCAACCTACAATATGTGCAAGGTGTTATAGTGATTGTATAATTCCTTTGTCTTTGAGATTCAGAATGAACTCAAGGCATGGAATCGTCATCCTCTCAATGTTCAATCCATGTTCCTTGATCCAAGAGCAAATTGTCTAAGATATATGTGACCTCAATATCATATATTGATTCACATGTGAATACGCATTCTTTTCTCAGTCTCGCTTACAAGTGGTCAGCATATCATACTCCAGTAAGAGGGACAAATCTTATCTAAATCACTCACAATCAATCCCCATGTGTCACATCTACCCAATAATCGTTGGTATGGCAATCCTTATTCAGGGTTACATTTGATAATGTCAAAGTATTTTGAACGAATGTGATGATGTAGTGACTTCAGGTCTAAGAACCACAATCACCACCTTTACTATGACAGATAACTATGACCACCAATTATAGTTTTCATGTATTATTCTCAAGGTGGGTCTGTCAGATACATTGTTCTCTAACACAAATCTATGTGCTTGGTTTGATATACCATGTCTTAACTGATGAGTTTTTGTCATCAACCAACATGCACTCTAGTCTTTGTGTTATTAATGTCTATCTGCCTTCCACAGTAACATCCGACCAGGGACATATCAAGAATGTACATACTCTTAACATCAGTAAGATCTCATTGTTCAAGTCACGTACTTACACATGTCATTGAGTAATTGTCATTCTTTAGACATTCATTATGTTTCCTCGTTATTACATAAGTGAGTGAAATGGAATGAATTGGAAGCTTTCTTTATGATTATTAACCAAATCCTTAATGTAATATGCCATCACAATCATATGATTGTCTCTCTGGGCATACATACCACCAGACTCCCACTTGCACATAGAGCCAATCACCCAAGAATCTCATTCTTAGTGATCTAAACATGTCCATCATGTTTCTTCTATGCAAATGATGATCCAGCGGGTTAGCAACATTTGCTAAAGTCAGTAGATTGCATTTTTCACATCTCTTCTTTGTACAATTTCTCATATGAGATGGAATTTCTGTAATATGAAATCTAATATTCCTTTCCTAACTGGTAGCTCCATTGTTGTCGTAATATTTCTACTATGTCATAAACGGTTGGGACATCTATAATTTCATCCATATGAAAATCTAGACCAAATAGTATCCACTCTGGTGTTAACAACACCACAATACTCAGTTTCTATTGTAGAAATGGTATGTAGTTCAAAATCCTTCCAACTTACGACTCTTTTCTTAGAATTAAAACATAATCATATATTGTGATCTTCCTTTGTCATGTTAGAAGCTTGCATCGGTGTAACCCATTAAACCCAACTCCTCCTTGTTACAATAATCTAACAAAATATCCTTAGTGTTTATCAAGTACTAATGGGTGTCTTTGAATGACTTTCCAATGACCCTCATTGGAAGCAAATATCATCTTGTTATGTTGAATACATACAAGACTTATTGGATGAGTACATTTATATAGCATACATGATAGATCCAATTGTTGGTACATATGGAATCTTCCTCATGTCTTCCCATTCTTCATAAGAATTGGAACATAAGGTTTGTGAGAGACTAATCCCATACAAAATGGACAGATTCTCTCTTAAGAATCCTTTATACTAAACTCTTTCAGTATCTTGCTATTGTATGTTCTCATTTAGGTCATGAACTTTCAAGAACTATCTCTATAGATCTCAATTCCTATCACATAGGATGTTTCATATAATCCTTCATTATTAAAGTTGTTTTCCATGCCAGATCTCAATGTTTCAATATTGAGATTATTCCCCCATCCATATGTGGAATGTTTATATATGCACCCACTAAATCTTTTATAATCATAGATTTCATCTTTTATCTTGTCTCAAGTCAAACTCTTTGACTATCTTTTCAAGTCAAAATATCCCATCTTTGATATGCTTATTTCAATATCTTAGATTGAACTTTATAGCTTATAGACTTTATTTCCATTTACAAAGTTATAAAACCTTTAGTATGCATCACGTACACATCCATTCATATATTCCTTTTAAGGAATGTGGTTTTAAGTTTCATATGTCGAATCTCATAGTCTATACTAGTTGCTACAACAAGCATGACAATTGGTGAAGGAATTTCCTCATGTTCAACAATTTGAACTGATTTGAAAACATTTGCATCCAATTTGTCCTTTGAGGTTATCCATGTTGGTCTTTGTAATGAAAACCCAACTTCACCCTTTTGGGTTTTACCCCTTTAGTTAGTACTAGCAAGTTCATACATTATTAGTTAACATGGACTCCTTAATGGCTTTAAGCCACTTCTCAGATTATGTCCCTTAACAGTCTCTTGTTTTGTTGGCTCATCATCTTATGACAAACTCATAAGTCATCTAAGTTATAGGATTCACAATCTTTCAAACTCAGATATGTTCTTACTAGAAATATGAGTTTGGTATTACATAAGGATTTTGAGATTCCATAACAACTTGTGATTCTCTTTATTCCATTGTACCTCCTTATTGACCTCAAACTTTTTGAGTTCTACTTTACTCCCACTGATTATTTCAGAACTCGGTCATCCTAGCAACAAACACCTTTGTTATTAGATTAGGTATTAAAGGTAGTATTCAACTATTGTGGTTTGTGGATGAACCTTTCAAGAAACTATTTTCTTTATATGGGTTTCAATCTTTATGACATATCGGGACATTCCCATATCAAATCACATATGATGTCTTTTAAACCATATTAGTAGGTACATTGTTTTAGTGTAAAGCATATACCCATGAGGAGATTAGAAGATTAGGATTAAATAATAATCACATTATGACCCATTAGGATGTAATTACTTCTTTTTGACACATTTTCATGTTTCAGGTGGATTTGACTTATGATACACTATCACAGTCCTTCCAGAAGGACCTCAAACTCTTGATTGTAAAGTATTTCAATGTTTGATCATATCAAAGTTCTGAAGTCTTTTATCAAATTTATACTTTATTTCAATCTCCTTGAACATTTCAAGACATTCATGTTTGTATTTCACCAAATACAAACCCAATATTGACTAAGATTATCAGTGAATATAACGAAGTACAAGCAACTCTTTGTAGCATTTATTCTATGAGATCTTCATACATCAACATGTATAAGTTGTAATGGGGTGCTTATCCTCCCACTACATCTAGTGGAGATATTTTTTCATATTGCTAAAAATTAAGATTTACATGTCTCTTATTGGTTCAATAACCTAAAGAGTCTATATAAACATCAATATGGATTCTAGATATGTATTTCTCATATATGTGCTTTAGATGACAATGCTACAAATTGTTTGAGTTATCAATTATAATCCATTTGGTATTTAAGTCATTAACATTCATCTTTAGATCCTCTCATATAAAGATCACTAGATGTTTGGGGCATTTCCATACAAGATTACATCCTTGAAATAGAGGCATTAACAAAACTTCATTTATAGACATCCTTTTCATACAAGATGAATAAAGTGAAATATTTCTATTATTGGCATAATGAAATAGCAGTTCAACTAATTCTATTACATGACCAATGGGATAAGATAAATTCTAAATGTAGATTGTAGTTTCAGCAACTCTTCCTTCTATAGTCCATCCTTGTCCTTTCATAAAGGCTTTACTTCTTGTTAGATCTTGCACATCAATGTATGTCAGGTCTACATCTGGTATCACATACTAGTGAAGAAATAATTTAGAATTATCTTATAACATATATACCTGAATTGGAGATCTCTATCTCCTCCTTCTTTAGTTCCTCAAACCGGAGGGGGCAATTCCTCTTCTAGTGTCCAGTCTGGTGATAGTGTTGACATTTGCCTCCTTTTATTCCACCATTTGCCTTGAGATCTGAAGACTTGGGCTTCTGGCTAGCTTTAGAACTCTTCTTAGGCTTTGCCTTTGCCTTTAGACTTTCCCTTTGTCTTGTTGATCATCATCAAAAACTTGGGTTTGTCTTTCTTCTTTTGTGTCTCAACTGTTCTCAACATGTCTAATAACTATGTCAACGGCTTGTCAGATTCATTTATGTTGTAGTTCATGACAAATTGAATATATGATTCTGGTAGAGACTGTAGAATCACATCAGTGCCAACTCTTGACCCAAGGGGAATCCTAGTCTAGCAAGGTTCTCCACATATCCAATGATCTTGAGCACATGAGGACCTATTGGATCTCCTTCTACCATGTTATATTTTAACTGCACCTTAGAGACATCAAATCTCTCATGTCTCGACTAATCTTGGAATATGTTATTAAGGTGTGTGACCATCTCAATAACATCCATGTTCTCATGCCTCCTTTGCAACTCATAGTTCATGGATCATAGCATCAGACACTTGAATGAATGGCATCTTGAGTATGTCCCTGTCAGCCTTAGGTGCATTGGGAAAGGGTTCATCTGGCTCTGGTGTTGCCAAGACATAGAGCTTGTGCTCATGTGTGAGAACAATTCTCTACATCCTGAACCAGTCGTGGAAGTTGTTCCTATTTAACTTGTCCTTCTCAAGGAGTGGTCACAAAGAAAATTTGTTGTTGTGTGTTTCCATTTGATTCTACACACGCATTTGCAATTTGTCAAAACTCATTTTTTATTTTATTTGATTTGATTAAAATCAATGATATTAATAAGGTCTTTAATTAGCTATCTCTCACACTATTTTACTCAAATTGATAGCCCTCACATATCAATTTGTAATATTGTAGTGTACAATCTTCTAGTGAGCCAAGATCCAAATAATTCAACTATTACCCAGCCAACACCAGTGTCCATATTCAACTATTAAGGTAAACAACATTTATCAATTGCATATTATGCAATTCTTGGATAAATGATATGTGCAACTCTTTTCCAAAGTCACTTGTATGCCTCTGGTGCTTATCTCATTAAGGTCACTCAGTTAAGCCCGACCCAAAATCCGACATGATAATAATACATCCTACTTTGGCAGACCCACATTATTACCATTACACTTCCACGAGATAGATAGTGCACCACCCTTGGGATGCCTGCGCTTAGTCGATCAAGATTTTTGTATGTGTCACTAATGAAAAGCATCTAAGACTTACTATTTTATTTGAGAGAGTTTTTATATACACATATACTTTATCCAATCATCACATATATAGTGTGTATCATGTACATTCTATATCCCACAACGTAAACATGTAATATAAAACAAAAAGTAATGGTTATGGACATACTACTATAATTATTTGGAGTCACATAGAATTACTACCACCTAGGTCTACATCACATGCTAGAACCTATTGTTGGTGTACATATGTGCTTTCCAATCTGGGTTGATCAGTTCAACCCTTGAACCGGTCATCTTTCCTCTTGGTCGGTTGGTTGGTCTCCTAAAATGATCGGTTGGCATCATATCCCATTGATGCTTGTACACCACCAAACAATCAGTTGGACCCACCAGCCAATCGGTTTGCTCCTCCTTTGATTTTCCCTCCTCAGTTCTTTGGTCGGTCGGCTCGTCATGTGAAATGGTCAGCTTGCTTGACATTGATTGTTATTTTCATTGTTGCAAGAAAATAAACTATCATATTACTATTAAATTATTACATGGTAAAGATAAACCTCGAGTTACATTCGAGGGGTAAAAGGTGGGAAAGAGTAATACTTTTACATTGGGAATAAGAAGGTATAGGCTCAGTATGCAAGCCAAGATATAATAGGAATAAAACACACAACCACCACACACAGATAATTGGGTTATTGGCCATAACCATGCTATACATCCACCATCAAAACTCACTTTTAGGATGACGCATGTAAATTATATATATATATATATATATATATATATATATATATATATATATATATATATATATATATATATATATATTAGCCTGGGAATATATGTGGTCTTTGCTCGGATGTACACATGAAGCAATAAATTATTTGCATGAATGGATATATATATATATATATATAAAAATTAATATATATATATATATATTAATATATATATATATATATATTAGCTTGGGAGTATATGTGGTCTTTTCTCAGATGTACACATTAAGAAATAAATTATTTGCATGCATGCAATGAATAAGTTATGAAAACCAAAAATCTGATTATATTGATTATCCCAAAACATAGTAACTTGATGTGGCTCCGATACCACTATAGGGAAATATGGGCACAGAGTAGGCAGGAGAAATAAAAATGTATTCATCCATATTCCCCAGAACAACAAGATCACACCAATAACTATGTAATGAGAAGGATGGTTTAGTGAGTTCATATATGGTCCTGGAGCAAGTTTAATGACTATAACGCGTTGTAGTAGTGTAGCACTCCTAGTTGCAGTGGGATTCATCTACAATAGCTCCTAGTCTCCACCACAGATAGAAGACTTAGATGACATCTGTAGCAGCTCCTTAATGGACTACATGGTGATGTTGCCCTCCTAGTGACGGGAAAAGGCCACCTCACCTATATGGAAGTTTACAGGTTTCACCTAGAACTCCTATTGTTCTACTAGAACAAACAAGAAGGAGTTGTCCCTCCCATTGGTGTACTACTCACCAACTTGATCTCCTACAATTATTCTCCCTTGCTATCCCTCCTTTTATCACATATGACTTGCTTGGTTCTTTCAGTTTCCACAACCAGAGAAGACAAACAATTTTTAGAGGCAATTGATGTGTCTGAGAAGCCCCCAATATCCCTCTATTTATAGGAGGGGTTAGGATCTAGGTTTCTAGTCTGTGTGGGAGTGGAAGTGATCAGTAGAGACAATTCGATTTAAATTAACCTGACACTCCAAATGGTCATTTCAACACTTCAACTGATAGGTTGGGAGCTCATTCAGTTGATTCATTTCTCAAATTAGTACCCAAACACTTTGGTAATTAATTCAATAATCATTCATGGTTAAACTCCTCTTCGATTTGCCCTCCTCAGTTCTTCGGTCGGTCGGCTCGTCATGTGAAATGGTCAGCTTGCTTGACAGTGATCGTTATTTTCATTGTTGCAAGAAAAGAAACTATCATATTAATATTAAAATTATTACATGGTAAATATAAACCTCGAGTTACATTTGAGGGGGGAAAGGTAGGAAAGAATAAAACTTTACATTGGGAATAAGAAGGTAGAGGCTCAGTATGCAAGCCAAGATATAATAGGAATAAAACACACAACCACCACACACAGATAATTGGGTTATTGGCCATAACCATGTTATACATCCACCATCAAAACTCACTTTTAGGATGACGCATGTAAATTATATATATATATATATATATATATATATATATATATATATATATATATATAGATAGATAGATAGATAGACACACACACACACAGATATATATATATATATATATATATATATATATTAGCTTGGGAGTATATGTGGTCTTTGCCCAGAAGTACACATTAAGAAATAAATTATTTGCATTCATGCAATGAATAAGTTATGAAAACCAAAAATCTGATTATATTGATTATCCCAAAACATAGTAACTTGATGTGGCTCTGATACCACTATAGGGAAATATAGGCATAGAGTATCTAGGAGAAATAAAAATTTATTCATCCATATTCCCCAGTACAACAAGATCACACCAATAACTATATAATGAGAAGGATGGTTTAGTGAGTTCATATATGGTCCTGGAGCAAGTTCAATGACTATAACTCATTGTAGTAGTGTAGCACTCCTAGTTGCAGTGGGATTCATCTACAATAGCTCCTAGTCTCCACCACAAACAGTAGACTTAGATGACATCTATAGCAGCTCCTCCATGAACTACAGGGTGATGTTGCCCTGCTAGTGACGGGAAAAGGCCACCTCACCTATATGGAAGTTCACAGGTTTCACCTAGAACTCCTATTGTTCTACTAGAACAAACAGGAAGGAGTTGTCCCTCCCATTGTTGTACTAGTCACCAACTTGATCTCCTAAAATTATTCTCCCTTGCTATCCCTCCTTTTATCACATATGACTTGCTCGGTTCTTTCAATTACCACAACCAGAGAAGACAAATAATTTTCAGAGGCAATTGATGTGTCTGAGAAGCCCCCAATACCCCTATATTTATAGGAGGGGTTAGGATCTAGGTTTCTAGTCTGTGTGGGAGTGGAAGTGATTAGAAGAGCCAATTCGATTTAAATTAACCTAACACTCCAAACGGTCATTTCAACACTTCAAATGATAGGTTGGGAGCTCATTCAGCTGATTCATTGCTCAAATTAGTACCCAAACACTTTGGTAATTAATTCAATAATCATTCATGGTTAAACTCCTCTTATAGGTGAATCTCTATGTGTGACCCTATAGGTCCCATATCATGTTGGCAGTGAATGCCCATAACTAGTTTACAACATCACAAGAAAAGAATGGTGCCTAGTTGCACATCAGTGCTACCCAAGTGAAAGAAAAGTTGGAGAACAACTTCAACCTACAATCTATATAAGGTGTTACAATGATTGTATAATTATTTTGTCTCTGATATTCAAAATGAACTCAAGGCATGGAATTGTCATCCTCTAATGTTTAATCCATGTCCCTTGATCTAAGAGTTGACTGTATGAGATATGTGTGACCTCAATATCATATATTGATTCACATGTGTAGGCACATGCTTTTCTTAGTTTCGCTTATCAAGTGGTCTGGATATCATACTCTAGTAGGACTGACAAATACCATCTACATCACTCACAGTCAATCCCCATGTGTCACATCTACCCAATCATTACCTTTATAGAAATACTTATTCAGAGTTATGTTGGATGATGTCAAAGTATACCAAATGACATGTGATGAGTGTAGTGACTTTAGGTCTAAGAACCACAATCATCACCTTTACTATGAGATATGACTATGACCACCCATTATGGTTTCCATGTGTCATTCTCAAGGTGGGAATGTCTGATACACTCTTCTCTGACATGTATCTATGTGCTTGGTTTGATATACCATATCGACTGATGAGATTCTATCATCAACCAACATACACTCTAGTTTTATGGGTTAGTCATGTCTGTCTGCCTTCCACAGTAACATCTGACCAAGGACATAGTAAGAATGTACAGACTCTTAACATATGTATGATCTCATTGTTCAAGTCATGTACTTGAAGACATACATTATTGAGTAATTATCATTCTTTAGGCATTCATTATGTTTCCTCATTATTTCATAAATGAGTGAAACAGAATGAATTGGAATCTTGCCTTTATGATTATTAATTGAATCCTTTATGTAATATGTCATCACAATCATCATAAGATTGGCTCTCTTGGCATACATACTAACAAGTAAAATCAACATTCTTCTTTAATACAGAGAACCTTCTGGAAAAAAAAAAGAATTCTTTAAAAAAAATCTTTCCAAAAAAGGAAAATATTTTCGATAAAAAAGAAGACTTTTCATAAATTAAAAAAAAATCTTTTTGAAAGATTTTTCTTTGAAACAAAAAATAAAACTATTTAAAAAAATGACAAATAAAATTTAAAAAATAAAAAGAAAAGTCATTATAAACAAAATAATAATCAAAATAAAAAATAAAATCTTTTCAATAACAAAACAAAATCTTTTCAAAAAAGAACAATGTTGCCTTTACATTGTAGAAACTGCTAGTTTTTTTTTCAATTATAATTTTGTTTTAAAAAAAGATAATAGGTATTCCATTGTGCTTGACACCAAAAGTAGTGGATTCTTGCTCTCATTTTACTATGTTGGCACCAAAAATTATTAATGATGCATTCTACTTTTTATTGTAGAGAAGCAACTAGTAATATTTTTCCATTGTTTACTTATTATATGGGCACCCGCGGTGAGCCACAATTTGTAGGGTCAGCTTTGGGTGCGTTATTGCTCCATCCTTTTAACAATGAGTCTTTTCAAACTGCACCCACGATACCTTACCCGCAATCACCCAACCACTCGTATGACATGTCTAATTTCTGCAACTGGTCTTGTATACAACTAGATGTACCCCTTTTATGTTTGTAAAAATATTTTGTGAGGGAAATTATATATAAAACCTTGTATTTTTGTAATAGTTTTGTTTCCACTACTTATTAATCATAATACTCTGTATAATTTATACCATCTAGGAAATAAATAACTTTTCTATTTTCCTCAGTTAAGTGTATATTTTCTCTCCGGTCCCTATAACATCCCAAAATTTTAAGAATTCTAATGTATATAAATTTATCCTTATGAGGTCTAAGCAAAATAGGCGATAAATATGCTAAATTGGATATGATGATCTATAGGAACACTTTTAGCCTATTAATTGTCCATGATCACAATAGGGATAAGTGGTATTTTGGCTATTGGCATAGGTTATTTATTTTTTTCCAAAAAAATCATAAAATTAATGAGGAATACATTTTGACTAGGTTTTAGAATTTAATAATGTTCATATAAAAAGATATATATACCCAAAAAGGGTTATGAGTGATGAGATATATTAAATGATTTTATTTTGAAATTCTAAGACCTTATTTAAATTCCTTACATAAATGTAGACTACTACTCGAACTTTTATGATTTTTGGTTAACTTTAGATAAACAAATAAATTCAACACAAATAAGGATAGAAACTGAAGTGTGTCTTCAATATCTCTTCTTCGGGAGGTGAGTGGGTGTGTTGTCTTTGGAGGCAGTGGTCTTCTTCTTCCTTGTTGTTGAGCCTGGTTGTGACGAGTTTCCTACCTCCTTTCTCTTTTACTTGCTTTCTATCTACACTATGTTGTTCTCTTATTTTGTCTCTCTCATTGTTAATCGGCACTTCTTTCTCTTCTCGTAGTAGATTTTTCTTTCTCGATTAAATTTGTTGTGGTGTTGTATGACAGCAAGTGCGGGAAAAATATCCTTTTGAAACATCGATTTGGTGCAAGTACTCTACCACATATACATACTCAGATTGAAGGTATTCCTCATAGAAAGCTACATTAGCCAGGGAAGGAGAAGAGGGATCTATACATCATTATTCTTATCAGATTCCGATATGAGTTGTTGTGGTAGTTTGTATGTGTTCTTGATCTTTATGTGGTCTTTTAGTTTGTTTTTCTCCTCATGTAGATGTCGTATGGCTCCTCCATAATGAAATTTGTTTGTTTAACTTCAAAACAAAAAAAAGTTCTCATTTGATATGGCATACTTGGTGGCCTACAGTGTACATTTTTCCTTTAAAGATCCACTCATTTTGACATTTCCAGATATACCAACAGGCAATTAGGAATAGTTTCATATGATCCATATTGTTCTACCTGTTCACTTTGATCCAGGTTGTAGCACTCATCTCATTCATGAATACTGGTAATGATTGTCGATATATGATTTGATCCAGATATCCTTTACCTTAACATAATCCCTCATTGGGTGGAGGAGCATTTCATATTCTACACCGCATCTATTGCACTTTTCATCATTTGTCATCCTCATATCCATTCTTTTGTGGTTTATCAGTGTTCAATTATGACTCATAAGCCAACCAAACATTTTGATTATATCTGGTAGCTTACTCGATCATATAGAATCACATTCACCCTCAACTACAACTTGTTTGTCCTCCTAAAGATTGTTATACATCGATCTTGTTGTGTATAGCCTGCTCTCTGTATGATTCCATACTTTGATGTCCTTTGTATCTCCTGTAATCGGTTTCCTTATTTTTCTTATTTTTATAATCACATCATGTGGAAACCATTCCTCTATAAAGTCTAAATCTCAATATCTTTCTATATTTACCATTTTGTGTACTAGAAGATCATCTAGTTTTGCTGGTATGTGTTTGATACTATGTAGGCGGAGACTTCCAATCCCTCTCACCCAGACATAGTCTCAGACATTTGTTTTCTTCCCATTTAACACAATCATATGGGTGTTCACTTACATAAATTTCTTACTTCTCGAGACCATTGTGCACAACTGAGAATACTGAGTAGACCCATCCCCATGATATTTGTATTTTTCAGCCAGGGATTTACTCCATTGTCAAGATTTTATTAGAATTGTTATTTTAGGAAAGTGGGCTAAGATAAAATTATACTATTAAAATCTAGTTGGACTTGAAACAATATATTTGACATAGAATTAGAGGTAACTTGAGGACATATTGTGTTATTTTATATTAACATTCAAGTCTTGGATAAATTAAACATAGTAGAAATAATTTTAGAAGAATTCTATAGTAATTGGAGATTATAAGAAAATGTTGGAATTGGACCATCACCTTCCAAATTAAAATTGGCAACCTTGATATAGAAAAGGAAATTCAATTATGAGTATTTGAATGGCATTCAAACAAATAAAAAATAGAAATTATGTATTTAATATGCAAATTGAATATTGTTTACTATTTTGTAAGTATAAGATCATGTCAAACATATATGATTTTAATAGGGTGAGTAATCCTAGTCATTTTTAGTAATTTTTTACCACATTACTTTTCATTTTGTGTAATATATATAAATGTTAAATTAAATATAGTCTTATACCTTCCTAAATGATTTTATGTGCCTTTCCTAAATTGGAGTTATTGATCCAAATATCTTAGGTAGGAAACCAAAAGTTAGAGGGTTTTGTGCATAATGGGGTTAGTGGGTGTGGAATGGTTATGAAAATAGATAGTTTCAGTTTGCTATTTGAGAAAGATAAATATGGTAATGTGCTAAATAGTAGTTCATTTAAGATTTATAGGATTGTAATAATTTTTTTGTTATTTTTAGTTGACGTTAGATGTTGTTTGAATAATACTTTATAGTAGTATCTAGAAAAGGGTCATATTAGTTGGATATTTTAAGAAAGTGTCAATATTGCATAGTTACCTTCTGTTTGAAATCGGTGGCATGAAAGAAAGACAAGGTCAATTATGGATGAAAACATTGTTCTAACCAGGAAAAGGAAACAAGGTAATCAATGTGTAAATTTGAAAATGATTCATGGTCAAATAATCAAGGAAATTTGTGGTTAGTGAGTATGTTTTAAAAAATATTCTAGAAACGTGATACTAAAATGTGGAGCTAGTGCGTGAATGTGGAAATTTCAAATAACAACTAATGTTTCTAGGGTTTATTTCTTGATATTATTCAGTTTTTAATAGTTGGATAATTAATCTAATATTATATTTAGCTTTTTCCCTAGATCAAGGGCTAATAAATATTTGGAGAAAATGTCTTCTCTAGTTGAGATAATCATTTCAGAAGATATTGATTTTAGGAAGTGAAGGTTTTATTTGGACTTGATTTTTTTGTTGGAATTATCTAAAATATACCCTTAGCATATCTGGCATCTGCATCCTGCAGAATGGAATAGAATGAAAAATTAGGGAGTCAGTCTAATATGCACAAACATGTTATTTTAAGGAAGCCAACTGGATTTGTTGAAACTGTCACATATCTTTGACCTCTTTGACCCCTTGCACTAATGATATAGTAGTGTACCGATCAAGATATTCCATATTTTCTATATCTCTTGCCATCACCACACAATAACATATTGAGGTTAGAAGAAGGTGTCAAGAGGATACATGGTAGAGAGAATATATCCAGGTTGTAATAGAGGACTCCTTGAAGCCAAAGTAGAGTGTTTTTTTGGTATGGTAATGTTACCCTAGTCAGAGGTCTTGATGTTTCAGTTTGCAATGAAGAAGTAGATAGTAGAGTGGAAACTTGATCAAGCAAAGCAAAGTGATGACTCACACCACCAAGACTTGGTGATTGTTTGGGCGGCTAGATGAAGTTTTGGGCCGATTCAAACATGGATGCACATGCGTATGTTTTCTGTAGTTGGTGCCTATAAAGTTGGGTGTTGGAGACATCTCCTCTCCATGGGAGATGTTGTGCTCTATTTTTAAGAAAATATAGGAGAGTCTTCCTCATTTCTTACATGTCTAGGTTGTGGTCCTGAGCATCATGGCTTCCTACAAGCCCAGCCAACCTAGAAAGAAAAAAAAATCAAATGGGATAGTTTTAGTTTGAATTTTTTTTGGTCAAGATTCTAGAATTCATAGAAATCACCTTATTTTTCAGAAAAATGTCTATAAGAGCTCCCATTGGAATAATCGTGAAAGGGAGAACATATTGATAGAGGTTTTAGACCAAGGTTAGTACTAGATGATGAGATTATCTCTAGGGATATATATATACATTTGTATGTATTGATGTGTATAGAAACTGATTTTATAGCTGTAAATATCATAATTGAACTTTAAGGAATCACATAGCACAAATATTACAAGGAAATTGACTTTAAAAAAGGAACCTATGTACAATGATTATGTTCTCTCCAAACTATGTGAGTGGGCCATGTCCATTGAGTTTCATTATTTATTGATCTAGATTCTTAGTAACTTAGAGATTAATTTACTTTCTGACATTCATCATATAATGTATATTTCCTATCTAATGGTTCTTTAAGAAATGAAACTTTAGAGATATTGAATTAACTTATCAAAACAACATATTTCAAATATTTGATACTTAAGTTACTTGAGATACTTAGTATTTCTATATTTAGTTCAGTTTATTTTCTCAAGCCTTTAGACTAAGATGTGATATATTAGATATCAGAATTAAATTAAGCCATCTATTAGTAAATGCTTCACATTAAGATTTATTAGACACTAAGAACATCAAACTTCAGATTCAGATTTAGATTCATCTCATAATTTAGAGTAGAGTTTTAGATTTAGATTAAGAATTCAGTACATGTTCAATTATCAGTATTTAGTTTCAGTATAAGATAAGTTCATATTCAAAATTCAATAAGTTTCGATTTAGGATAATTAATTTAAAACCTTCACATAAGACATTATAGGATAGGTCCACATTTAGTTAGTCCATCAATGATTCAGAGGCATGTAGTACCTATTTAGAGGAGTGTTACTCCAATTCAGAGGTACTTTGGTACCAACTCAGAGACACTTTAGTGTCATTTAGAGGCATGGAGTGTCAATTCAGAGGTACTTTGGTACCTAGTCAAAGACACTTCAATGCCATTCAAAGGCATGTAGTTCCAATTTGGAGGTATTTTGTATAATCTAGAGGCGTGTTCACGCTAATTTAGAGAGGACTTGTCATATAATGATGGCCAAAAAATAGTTAAAAGTCATAAATAAAAGATAACTTAATTTAACAAGGGTGCAAAACTTTCAGTTTTCAGCTCATCTTCCAGTTATCAATTTTGGCTTTCAAGTCTAGTATATTCATGTTCATCTTATTAGAAATCCAATGTCACTTACTCTAACATGGGTTTCCCTTTGTGCATGGTTGGGGATGAAATGTCCATAAGTACTAATATTCAGGAAGATTTGTCAAGATACATGATACATCTACAATTTTAAGGGTTTGCTTGGTGCGGTGCCATCTACACGACCCAAGATATTATGATAGAGTGCATAATTTTGCATCATGTATTTAATATTTCTTATAAAGTTTGAGGTGACCAAGTTTCCTTCCTAAGAATGTATGAGAATGCATTTTTACACTAATTTTTTATGGTTATTGTCTGTTTTTATTGTGATGAGTATCACATTTGTAACACTCTTAAGTTTGAAAAAAAAAAAATTATTTCCCACTCATGTGATATGAAAATTAGGGTGTTACAATATGGTATCAGAGAAATAATGTAGATGGCAATCAGGAAAATTATCAAATTCTTAGTCTATATCACTCTAGTAGAATCCTATATAGATCATAATATAGAGTTAAGTTGTTAGGTAGTAGCTTATGTTTCAGAAGATATCAGGCAAAGATATATGAGTCCAAGCTAGATGTTTGTTCCTTGATAGAAATCGAGTTGTGTGTTAAAATTGGGTATGTCTTGCCTTTAGTTCTTAAGTGCTAACTGTGGATAGGCCTATAACGGGACCTCTCTATTTCTAGGGGTGTTTTGTCTAGAAACAAATATCATATGGAACTGTAGAAGAAATTTTATGGCATCAAAACCATTATGTTCTTTGTCTCACCCTTCTGAGTGCATGTGGTATGGGACGTGTACTAATGAGGTGTAAATATAAGTATAGTCCATCTTATATATATATATATATATATATATATATATATATATATATATATATATATATATATATATATATATATATATATATATATATATATATATGTGTGTGTGTGTGTGTGTGTGTGTGTGTGTGTGTGTAAATATAAGTATAGTCCATCTTCATATATATATATATATATATATATATATATATATATATATATATATGGCCAGTATATATCAGGAGATGCCTAGGGACATAGTTGATGTTATGATCCCAAACAGATAGTTAATTGGACTTAATGACATTAAACGTAGAGTTCCAATATCAATTAAGGGTTGACTTCTTATTAAAGATAATAAAATAGTATTCATGAGCTTGGAACAAGATAGAGGCACAAGAAAATTCCTATGAGAAGTAATTTGCATACATGTAGAACTTCATATCTTATGTTATTAAGGTATCTTCTAAAGGAAATATGTGTCTAAATTTATTAAACAAATTTATCACTAGGATAAAGAGAATAGATTTTTTGACTATATATGAAGGTTAAATTAGATTAGGTTCCATCATAAGATGAATCTTGAACTATAATGATCAAAGTATATCATAGAAGAAGGTGTTGTTTAAAATATTTGATTCTCCCTACTACATGTCTTATGGGTAATCAATTTCCCTTGACCGAAAAGTCATACCTAGCACTCAAAATTTAAATCGTGTGACTTATTTCAAGGGATGTTGAGAAAATATCAACCATCTTAGTTGATAAAATATCTTTATGAGAAGGATTTATTTTTTTCAACGACGAAACTAAAAAAATCATGATGGTAAGATTGTCTCTGAATAACTAGTTACATCCAAAGAATTTTAACAGACTTTGAATTACTTTTAATGAGGTTGAATCTGAAAGAATATATAAGATGAAGCATTTAATAGGAACGAGTCCATAAAGTTGGTTCAAATAGTGTGGATCCTTATAATACACTAAGTGATAGAATTTTTTAGTGTTGATATTTAAAAAAAATAAGAATGTTTGAGATCATAAACGGTTAGACATAAGCATAGTACATAGAGATGAAAGTGAGAACGATTAAAACTATTAACTTTAGAATTGGTATACAAGTAAGAATTCTAAGTGATTCAATTTTATGTACATGAGACAAAAGTTGTTGTAAATATTGTTAGTGATAGTGAAACCTTGAGGTGGGTAGCCTCACATTTATCCTAGATGATTTTCAAGGATGAAAATCCCAACAAGGTGGGTGAAATTGTAACATCCCAAATTCTAAGTACTCTAATGTATACAATTTTATCCTTATGAGGTCCTAGCCAAATACATAACACATATGCTAAATTGGATTTGATGATCAATAGGCACATTTTGAGCCCATTTATTGTCCATGAACACAATAGGGGTGAAATGGTATTTTGGCTAACAATATATGTTAATTAATATTACAAAAATATTATAACATTAAAATAATTGAGAAATACATTTTGACCTAGTTTTAGAATTTAATAATGTCCATATAAAAAGATATAAATTATTTACCAAAAATGTATTATGAGGGATTAAAAATATTAAATGATTTTACTTTGAAATTATAGGACCTTATTTATATTGTTTAGATAAATACAAACCAGTGCTCGTAGTTGTATGATTTTTGTTTAACTTTTGATAAGGAAATAAATTTAACTAAGATAAGGGTAGAGTGTGGTTCATTGTCAAATAATTTGAGAGATGATAAATAAATTCTACTTTTGATTGGACTATCCATATCCCCGAGGTGCACTTCCTTATTAGGGATCCCATCATTAAAGAACTTTGTGGTTAAGTGTGTTCAACCCACAGTAGTACTAGGAGTGTAGTTAAGGCTAGTGGTGGTTTGTGGGGCCAGATGTCATTCCTAAAACTCTATTGGAACCTTAGGAAATGAGTTTGGGTGTTACAAATGGTAACATAGCCAAAACCCTACCAATAGGTGTGTCCCATATGGGCCTATGGCATGTCTGTCTTTGATTCGTGTGGTCCATGTATATTGGAAATAGCTATCTGTGGTGATGGAGCCACTCTTGCACTACTAGCCATGTCCGGGAGCTGGGTGTACATGGCCATGTTGGTTTGCCACTGGAATGGGGAAATATTATGAAGTCATATATTTGAGTCTTGACAATGATCTCAAGAGTCTAAATCAAGTTTGAACAAGAGTGGTAGTTGACTCCATGATTATGAGATGGTTAGATTATCTTTATTAAGGTATGCTTTACCTCTTACTTGGCTTACTATTTTAGTATGGTTGTATAATATGTATACAACATACTTGGCATATATGATATTGGATGAAGTATTTGTTCTTGTATGTTACCTTGCTTGATTTTGTGTATATATAGTTATGAACAAATTCAAACATAATATATCTGATCAATCATATGATAGCACTATACTCTTTGGTAGTATAGTGCATTGAAGTGATCTAACTATTTGGTAGGAGATCACATTGTATGTATGATCTTAATATTTGGTAGGAGATCATAAGGCCTACAAGAATTTATCCATTGGTGGAAGGTTCATGAGTATATGATGGAAATTTGCTTAAAACGTGTGTTCTCTTTTATTAATAAACATCTTTGTTCAAGTATATGCCTTTTATTATATTTGTTTATTATTACCAAGTATTAGCCTTATCTTATTGTGAAGTCACAGTAATGAGAGGTATATAAAAGACACGTAGGCATACTCAGTACAATATTTTTAGCATATTGTGTTGACGTGTACCACATGTAATCTTTTATTTAGGTTGTGGACATATGCTCTTGAAGAAGAAGTATAGTTAAGAGTTGTGTGGAAAGTTGATGTACAGGTGGACCTATTGTCTAAAGATCATGTCATGGATTGTAGTATGTGCATATGTAAAAGTTTATTATTCAATGTGTAATATCAATTTGTAATAATTCATCTTGTAATTATATGTTGAATGGTGATCTTGTATTGTTGTGGTGCTTATTTATTGTTCATGTGCATGTGCTACTGTAGTTTCCTTCTGACACTCTTGATTTCTTCTTCTTGGTCTAGAGTGTGGTGTTTGAATTGGGATTCTTATCGAGGTGAGGGCTATAATTTGGATGGCACATGCATGGTCATGGGGTTAAAAATCTGGGGACGCCTCAGGTGGTATCAGAGCATAAATAATAGCAAAGCCTAGCATTTGCTCATCATGAAACTCAAAACTAAAGAAAACTTGAACTTGAAAATATTTAGGGTTAGATTAGTCATCTTATAGATACTAGATATGACTTAGGACCTAGTTTATTACCTAGATGTATGAGAACTAGGTCTAGACTAGTGCTTTTTGAATGGCAATTCCTAAATTGTCAGTCATCCCTTATAATGTGGTGGTATGGGATGTTACATTATTTGGATATGATGTGCTTCGAGGGAAGAGAAACCCTAGATATATAGTGTTCATTATCTAGGGTAGCTACACTAATATATACTTTGTTCTCACCCTTTTTATTAGTTCATATGGCACTAGAGTCTCTACTATGTGTGGGACACTCGTTTTGGGGATTTGGTTTTTTATTCCAATCAGATCAAACCTCGGTAGTTTTCTCTTACACTTGTTTTGTAGGAGAAAAACTATATAATATTTTGTTATATGTATAATTATTATAAAAATGTGCCCCCATACATGTACGAGTAGAAGGTGGTCATGCAACCTAAGTGAAAGTGAATGACATCAATCTAGAAGAGAGAGTAGATCTAGATTTGATGTCTAAAGCCTTGTTGGAATATGTGATACATGGAATAGATGAAATAAGTTTAGATGATATGATATAAGTTTTATATGATAAGATAAGTTGGTTTATGATGACCAATGTTCGTCTCTGAGGACATGAGTTTAGATTTGAGGTTTTAAAATAAGCTTGATGATGCAACTACATAGGCTTTTATGATATAAGATAAGTTAAGTTGAGATAAAGATGTGAATCAATGTGATCCTCAATCTATTTTACAATGGAGCACCTCTAGTGTTAGGACCAGTTGTAGGGTTAAATCCAGAGAGAGTGAGATCCATAGGGAGAAGGTCAGAGAATCTATACTCCAAGATATGATAATTGTGAGAAATATTTTTTGTGATATGTCCTAAACTAGACTACTCCTGAGTGAATGAGTTGAGTTGTTTTATGAAGGATTCGTATAGCTTCATTGAACCCTAGATGTGCTTAGGAAGATCAGACCCTAGAATAAGAGAGAAGTTGGTTGTGTATATGTATACATGAACACGAATACGAACACCTACCATCTAGGTGAGGGATAGAGTCCCAAGACCCTGGAGGAGGCAACTATGTTAATTTTTGTAAAGCCTCATGCTTGGGTTGGCAGTTTCCTACATAGAAATCTAGTGTTGTAAGAGTCTTTTAGGTAAGAATGTATCATGGGTAGAGAATATATGAAGATAATGTCATGCCATATCATGTTTTAGTTTGTGCTTATGTGGATAGATCTTGTAAAGCTATCATTTGGTTATAATGAGGTACATTTGGAAACCCACCAAAGAGGGAAAACAAAGTATGTGCATATGAGATACTCATAGAGTTGAGTGAGCTCAAATAGGTTGAGCATGGCACTTCCCTCATGATAAGGGTTAGGAGAACCTCAATTAGACTAGATAAAGTTTTGATATAAGTTTGACCAGTGGCTCATATAAGTTTGTTTTGTACAACCCCGATATAATATGTGTTATTGTGATCTAATCTTGAGATGTGATATTTGGGTATGACATGAGGAAAACATAGAGATGGTTTGGTAGCTCTCTCTCTATATATATATATAATTAACCATATACATGAATAATGATCTTATTATAAGGATGGTGAACCAATGATGAACTCATAAATAAATATTACAACCTAATATGAGAAAGTGAAATGAATATAAATGATAAACATTGAATGTGGTGGTTATGTTAGTGCTTAATAAAGATGTTAAAAATGATTTAACAGTTAGCACAACACACTGATGAAAGAACATTAATATGGTCTATATGCAAAATTGGGTTAATTATAATTAACTATTTCATGACATGTATAAACTAATGTTGGAAACTTAATGCTTGAGTGAAATGAGTATGAAAATCCTAAATGGAAATATATATTGACCTATCCTAAGCTTATAAATATATGTTTCAAGATTTCTGTGGAAAGGTGATACGCCTTAGTTTCTATATAATCCTCCTAGTAGTGGTACATATATGTTCTAGACATTTTGTTTGTGAAGATGTTGCACCAAGATTGGTACCCTACATGTAGGAGAATAACTTTAGTTTTCCTTGATCTCAGAGTAAGAGTATGGCTTAATTTCGAGGATGAAATTTCTTTTAAGATGTATATGATGTGATGGACTAGATTTTGGCTTCATTTCGAGGACAAGATTTCTTTTAAGGTGTGTAGGATGTGATGGATGGACTTTTAGGGGTTTCTTGATACCCAAATAGATTATCTAATTCATCAGTTTGAGAGTGGATGATTGTTAATGTGATGATGTTTAGAAGTTACTACAAGAAGTTATAAGCATTTGATGTTGTGATATATTGGTATATCAATAGGAATAAAGCTAGGTTCTTAATAAATGGAGTGTCACTCTCGTGTTATGTGGTTGTTGCGTGAACAAGACCTGACTACATAAATTTATATGGTGGACAACCTTGAGATGGAGATGCCACATATTTATCATCTAGAATCCCTTAGATGGGAATGATCACACGACAGACAACTGACTCCCTCCTTGGAACCACTTGGAGACCATAGATCAGGGAAACGAACAACTTTCGTGCATCCACAATCAGTGGTAGTGGGGTGTAAGGAGGGAGAGATAAGGCAGTTTTATTCAGTGTGGAAGAGATAATCTACTACCCCTCACCCCACACTCATGTAATATGAAGATAAGTGCTACGAGGGCTCCCTCTCCATTGTCTCTCAACTACAAGTTGTAGAGGGGTTGAGGGAGGAGTTAGAGAATGAGATGGCGAGTGGAGAAGAGGAGTTCGGGGATCTATCAAGGATACTTCAGACCAGTTGGAGAGTCTAGGTGGCAGGGAAGATTATTGGAGTAAGATCCCTTCCTCTGCTCCATTGCAACAGACTTTGGCAGCAGCGACCTCCATGCTTCATGCCTTTGACATAAAGGAGGAGCAGACAAAGCTAGTGGCAGCTGTAGAAATATTGTATCTTATAAATTCAATTTCATACATTGGGTTAAATTTTCATAATTTTTGGATGAGGTGTGAGTTTTGAAACGCGTGGTTTCGATCGAGTTTATAACTTAGCCGACCAACCAGTCTGAGCAAAGTAAAAATACATTAAGGGGCTTGTTTGCAAATGTTCTAAGCACCTCAATTCATCTATATCACTAACCTAACACACAAGGAGCTCTCATAACTCGTCCTTCCTGTCAAAAAATGAAATTCTTGAGAGAGAGGAGAGCTAGGGTTTTGAGAAGAGAAAGTGGTGGAGATGTTGACCTAGGGTTTCTCTAACCGAGATATGATGAAATCAAGTAAGTTTAGATTCTTTGCATAGACTTTAATGGTGAATCTTCTCTCACATGTCAAGATTTTGTCCCTCCTCTGATTTGATCCAAAATGGTATCAAAACTTCCCCTTTTCTCACTCTTTCTTCATAATCCCTCATTTTTAGGGTTTTCGAGTTGAAAGGAAGAAGAATCGGGTGAATTGCTAGGGATTTGATATGAGATTGAGATTTTCAGGGATGAGCTGCGTTTTTAAGGTGTTTTCACACCTTAGGGTGAGTGAGAACTTCCATTAAACAATATATTGCACAAAAATTGGTTAAATCATCTATAATCTTTAATTGCTTGGTATGCGACTACAAAACCTGAATTGTGTGTTTGATTTAAGTTGTTGCAAAATGATATGAAATGCATTCTTCCTCTATTTGGATGAATTTTAGATGATAATATCATATTATAAATGTATACAATACATCCTAATGAGAATTCCCTAAGTATTCGCAAAGGTTATAAGAGTAAACTGGAATATAGGGAATTTGTTTATGATTGAAATTGTTGTATAATTAAATAGAGAAATTTGTTTATTCAGATCCCCTTAGTTATGAATGATTGTTTATCTGAATGCATAGTACATATATGTCAGATACTATCTTGGATTTTGTTTAAGGTGAATAGTGTTTGTTTGATATCTCAGTAAAGAGGGTGAAACCCTAGATGCAAGGAAAGTTGGATATTTATGAATAGATATCGTGAAATCCATTTGAACGGATTTTATTGACATGATAAACTTTATTTATTCAATTTTATTATTGGTGCATGTTATCTCAGTGAAAGGCATGGAAACCCAAATTTAGCACAGTTCCAAGGTTTCATACATATATATATATTATATGATTTGTTGATAGTAGTCTTTATTCAGTGAATGTTTATGTCGCATGAAATCCTTATGAGAGCCATGTGATAAGTGAATGAGGTAAATGAAACCCTATGGATAGGGTGTTCAATGAATCAAGTATTGTAATATCAATGTTCTCAATATGAGATGTGTGATGCTTAACAATTCAGTTGTGGTAAATGTTATCAGATGGTCTGTGAAATGAATGGTTTACAGAGCTAAACTAAGATATGTAATGTGATGATTGAATTGTGAATGTAAAGAGTGAATTAGACATGTATATGCCCTGAACATTATAGATTCCCTATGATAGGTCTGCGTCGTAGGGATGAAATGATCTAACGTTGGCAGTTTCCAGTATACGGGGGTCGAAACGTACTAACAGGTGGTACGGGAGACAAAGCCCTAGTGTAAGTTTCCTTAAAAATACAGTATGTAGTGTCCAACATCAACCAGAGATCATGGTGGCACTAGATTATAGAAAAGCCAATAGGTGGCTTTGACTCACCGCATGAGTACCCAGGTTGAGAGGTGGAGTCTGAGATATCCGAGCTCTCCCATTAGCCGTCGAGAGGCAGACGTGTCAAGGCCCACTACATACGGGGTCTTACTCAAGAGATAGGCTTAGGAACCTGGACATGCTTCTAAGCCTTGTACAGTGAGATCGTAGCTTGCTGCGATTATTTCACATGTTGTGATACACCTCATGTGGGTTCAAGCTATAATAAGATGAATTAGAGGTTAAACAAGTGTGTGCAGTTATTCAATTATTATGTGTATGTTTCTGAATTATTAGTTCTCTTTGAAATTAATCAAGCATGATCATATATTGATTTACTCTTGTTGATATCTAGAGTATCCTGTCATATTTATGATTTTCAATGATCAGTCTCTTTAAAGCTTACTGTTGTTATAATTGATATCAGTTGCTCAAAAGTATATCTATAATTATATCAGTGCTTTAGACTGTTTCTTTGAAGTACTCATTCACTGAGCGAGTAGGCTCACCCCTCTACTCATAATTTTCAGGGAAAACACATGGACTTGAAGTAGGTCAGAGCATCAGAGTAGATCTACCACATGAGTAAAGTATGAGATTAGTTAAGTTCAGTCGGTACCTATCACTCTAGGTCCTAGTATAGATGTGAGAGAGTTGTAAGTGATGTTTTGTATCTTTGTTTCCTTAATAATAGAGTATGTATATGATTATCATGTCATATGTATATGGAAGTGTGAGAAATAGAATGAATGTATGGATGTGTATCATTTATGTTGAGATCATATAAGTAATCAAAGTTTGATTCTCTTGTAAATTTGTTTATGTGATTGGATGCGAGAAAACAAAGAGTTTGAAATAAAAGGAAAAATAAATATAATCAGGAGTGAACTTTGTATTAAGTATAATCCTCAAATTTATGCCCTAATCTCATGATTAGTGATAATCGTGGGATGGGGGTGTGACAAGCTTTGGTATTAGAGCTTAGGCTGAGTCGGCATGGACCATTAGGATAGAAAGTTAGAGTTATAAGTGTGGCAGATAGGTAGTGATGTGTCTTTAGCTATGGGAGGTCTAAGTATTTAGATACCATGGCCCGGTATCTGAATACTTAGATTGACCAGTATCAAGCTACTCTGTCTATTCTTCTCTGGATGCCCTGGCCAGGTATGCAGAGGAAGGATGGAATAGAGAGAAACCCTAGGAATTGTAGGGTTGGGAGACCGAAAAGTAATGAAGGAGTAAGAGATTAAACATAGAATGTGATATAACTCTTACTTTATATTTTTTGTTTGATTGGATATCAATATAAATGCTCTTATATGTATGAATTTAGATTATCAGTTTGTAGAACATATATGGTTCTTTATTATTGTTGTGTATCATGAAGTGATTCAGTTATTGTTTATATTCTTTGTATCAAGTAGACCAGAAGTTATGTTTGAATGAGTTTGCCCTAAGTGGATATTCTTTCCACATGTTTGATATTAATAGGAGTTAGTTAATCTTCAGTATCTCTTGGCTTCAGGACTGCAGGTTCGGCCTGGTCCAGCTGGCAGGGTGCGTTACTGGGATCTAATAACTCCTATTGAAATTATAATAAGAGTAGACTATGGATAGATTAGACCTACATCATAGTGAGAATGTTCATACACTAAGATGTTGAAACATATGGGAAAGATTAGAATAGCTAAGAATCAGTTGGAACTGATATCTGAGATCCAACTTTGGGGTCTCTTATGAGAAACCCTTAATTGGAAATAAAGGAACACGACATAAGGTTCAGATTAAGTTTAATTATTAGTATTATATGAACTCTATATATGAAATATGGAAAAGATATGAGAAAGGTATGTAAGGGCCAAGATAGTAAGAATCAATCATGAGGAATGGATTATATAACCAAGTACAATATTTTTATGTACTCCAAAGCAAAGGAAAAATAGAAGAAAAGAGTTAAGTATACGATAAGAACATAGAAGTGAAGAGTCTTCAGAAGAGTTAAAGTGAAGAGAACTAGATGAGCATGTAAATCATAAAACTAGGATAAGAAACTTAGTTGAAACAAAGAGAAATGTTGGAAATAATGAGCTTGATTAAGGAATGAGGGTTATGATATGACTGAGAGCATGGAATGTATACCTTTATTAATAAGTTTAATACATTCTTACTGCCTTTGGATTCTAAGTCTCTATAGAACAACAAACTAGTTTCTAAAAGAAGAACAAAAGTGTAGCTAAATAAATGAATAATTCATACAAAGGTAGACTATATTCAGGAAGGAAAAACTTGATTGAAAGAGATACTATGTTTCACCCATGCATGAGCCATTTGATTTAAAATGAAGGATATGTAATGTATTAAACATGAGGTGAAACTAGTAGAGAGATTATTGATTTAGAATTTCAACTTCACATTAGTAGAAGGATAAAAAGAAATATATGCAATATGGTATACATGATCATACACATAAAAGAAGCAACATGATCATAAGAGAAAACTAGAAGTTAAAGATGACATGTGGAATAGTAGTATATGGTAAGGGTATTATGGAAAGTAAGGAAGGGTTTGAAACATAATGGAGTAATATAGATTATAAAAGAAAGAGGTTGTGAGATTCAAGAAAGTGCTAATTAGTCAAGTATCCTTGTTGATAATTAATTAAACCTACATATGAGAAATGTATTAATGAATGTTTGAAGATAAGAATTCTAAGTCTCAAAATCATCTTCTCTTTCATATCTTCCTTAATTAGAGCAATGTGGGAATGAAGCGATAAGAAAATGAATCATATATGATGCATAACCACCATGGTAGAGGCATCTAGTGAATGTAATAATGACACAATATGATGATGAAACCCTAGAAGGGGAAATTGAGAATGTAATATATCTGAATGGCCAAGTAAGAGAAAGGAAATTCAATTGATAAGATAAGGAAGACTTTAGTAAAACTTGTGAGATCGAAAGTTTGAATTTCAAATTAAGGGAGCAAAGTTACATCACAATAACGTCATGGTACTGATAAGGACCAAACCCTAGAATGTTTAGAGTTGTAGTAGTTCAAGGGATGTCACTATTGATTTGGCCTTGAATACTAGCATCTCTATAAAATAAGATTATGAGATTTGCACTATGAGAAGTAAACTAGCACTGATAGTAATCCAGGGCTTAAAGGTAGCTAATATGAAAGGTAGATAAACAATATGGAAATGATTTAGAGCAAAGAGTAAGATATAAATTTGAAATGTAACAAGTGTGTTTTGAACAAAAGGAGAAATACAATATGAGTGAAGTGTGATATGAGATAAATTCTTGCAGTGATAGCAAGAATGATGAATAATCTATGTGTACCTTGTATGTTTCAATTTTAGGAATGTTTAATCTACATGATTAAAATGAGAAGAATAAGTAGAAAAAAGTAAGTAGTAGTGAATGAGGAGAGAGATAAGAGAAAACAATGGCTTTTAGTAATATATGAATTTGTTTTTAGAAATATAATTTGTTGAAGGTATATTAAGGAATGTAAATTGGTTCTACGTATGATTTCAGTGTACATGTGTAAGCAATATGTTAATTAAAGGTGTCTGATAGTTGTAGTCATTCATACCAGTAATCCATCTTAGTATTGTACAATTTTGGTATGGTGATACGGGTTGAATGATGATGGAACAAATGGAGGGTTACCCTGAATAAGGTAGTCTTACCTATTCACTCATATGAATAGAAGGGATGATAACCATATTGTATTGATATGTAACCCTAATGAGGTATAGCTTGTTATACCTAGCTTTAATATAACTAAGTGATGGTAATTAGGTATGAATAGTCCTTGAATGATTAATGCAATTATAGAGTACTTTGTTACTGTTGTTGAAACCCTAGTATGCTATAACCTGATGGTTACACCTTGAATTATGTGTGGGTTCATACTTGAGAATAATATAGAATGTGATGGTAATGCTTCACCTTATGCATCCATCATGCAATGGGGATGATGTGAGTAGTATTGTACAATTGTTGTTGAATCTAGTCTTCCAACTCAAGACTATTTTGCTATTTGAGTAGTATAATAGTAAAATTCAAAATAACATGGTGAACTCTCTTTTGTGACTTAGAGGTAATACATAACAATAGTACATATTGAGCCGTAAGAATTCAGATAGTTGGATCAGATTATCAATGTTAAGGTAACACCTCAAGAGTATGAAAATTTTGAAATGGTTACTTCTCTCTCTATCCTATGATTGATTATGGCATAGAGAATTCGTCTATTATCATTGAGTAGTCATGATTTATACATGTTGTGATTAGAAAAGAAATAAAGGACTTAATGTTGAAAGATACATTCAAGTATGAAATACAAGAATATAATGACATCTAAGATATCAGAAGCTTAAAATAAACCTTGAAAGTACTTTGCTTGCATATTTATGTTTTGGGGGTGAAACCTTTTTAAAAGGAGGGGAAAATTTGTAATGACCCGTTTTCAAATTAGTCATCTAATTAGGGTTTACTTGGATGATGGTATGCTTAACTAAGTTGATCATGGCTTAAAGCTTGATTAATGATGGTCGTTAAGTTTTCATGTGTTAAATATAATCAGAAGGTTTAATCATACTTTGATCCACATAATTAGGGTTAAAATTTTGGAAACCCTAATCGGCCTAAATTAGGGTTTTGATGACATATGAATACATAATTTGATAAGTATAGTGTTTCACTAAATGATTTTTAGTATTTTATGTGTAACTCTGATTTGATTCCAGTTTGGATATGATTTGTATATATAAAATGCGAACACTCTTGAAAAAATATCAGAATTTTTTAAGAATGTTCTGACCTATTTATCGATCGAGTTTCAAACTCGGCCGACCATATTTTCATATTGATATAGCAGTGTAGTAATTGAATTTTATCTTTTTATTGTATATCCAATTTATCTCAAATTTCAAATGTAGTTGTTAAAATCCATTATAAGCACCCTATTAAATTTGTGTAATTTTTGGATGATTTTGTATCCCTACAGAGAGGGGTGTCGTTCGAGTTCTGTGAAGGACAAACTTGACCGATCATGTTGCTGACTGCAATATAGCAATATAGTATTTGATTTTTAATTATTTATTTGTAATTCCAAATGATCTAAAAAAATTAATTTATTTTATAAATTTAATTTCACACATTTTGTTAAATTTAATAATTTTTTGATGACGTTTGAGGTCTGAAACGTGTGGTTTCGGTCAAATTTATAACTCAGCCGACCAACCAGTCTGAGAGGGGCTTGTTTGCAAATGTTCTAAGCACCTCAATTCATCTATATCACTAACCTAACATACAAGGAGCTCTAATAACTCGTCCTTCCTATCAAAGAAACAAAATTCTTGAGAGAGAGGAGAGCTAGGGTTTTGAGAAGAGAAAGTGGTGGAGATGTTGACCTAGGGTTTCTCTATCTGAGATATGATGAAATCAAGTAAGTTTAGATTCTTTGCATAGACTTTAATGGTGAATATTCTATCACATGTCAAGATTCCATCCCTCCTCTGATGTGATCTGAAATGGTATCAAAACTTCCCCTTTTCTCACTCTTTCTTCATAATCCCTCATTTTTAGGGTTTCTGAGTTGAAAGGAAGAAGAATTGGGTGAATTGCTAGGGATTTGATATGAGATCAAGATTTTTAGGGATGAGCTGCGTTTTTAAGGTGTTTTCACACCTTAGGGTGAGTGGGAACTTCCTTTAAACAGTATATCGCACGAAAATTGGTTAAATCATCCATAATCTTTAATTGCTTAGTATGCGACTACAAACCCTGAATTGTGTGTTTGATTTAAGTTGTTGCAAAATGATATGAAATGGATTCTTCCTCTGTTTGGATGAACTTCATATGATAATACCATATTAGAAATGTATACAATACATCCTAATGATAATTCCCTAAGTATTCGCAGAGGTTATAAGAGTAAACTGAAATATAGGGAATTTGTTTATGACTGAAATTGTTGTATAATTAAATAGAGAAATTTGTTTATCCAGATCCCCTTGGTTATGAATGATTGTTTATCTGAATGCATAGTACATATATGTCATATACTATCTTGGATTTTTTAAGGTGAATAGTGTTTGTTTGATATCTCAGTAAAGAGGGTGAAACCCTAGATGCGAGAAAAGTTGGATATTTGTGAATAGATATCGTGAAATCCATTTGAACGGATTTTCTTGACATGATAGACTTTATTTATTCAATTTTATTATTGATGCATGTTATCTCAGTGAAAGGCATGGAAACCCAAATTTAGCTCAGCTCTAAGGTTTCATACATATATTGATTTTATATGATTTGTTGATAGTAGTCTTTATTCAGTGAATGTTTATGTCGCATGAAATCCTTATGAGAGCCATGTGATAAGTGAATGAGGTAAATGAAACCCTAAGGACAGGTTTCTCAATGAATCAAGTATTGTGATATCAATGTTCTCAGCATGAGATGTGTGATGCTTAACAATTCAGTTGTGGTAAATGTTATCAGATGGTTTGTGAAATGAATGGTTTACAGAGCTAAAATAAGATATGTAATGTGATGATTGAATTGTGAATATAAAGAGTGAATTAGACATGTAGATGCCTTGAACACTGTAGATTCCCTATGAGAGGTCTATGTCATTGGGATGAAACAACCTAACCCTGGTAGTATCCAGTATATGGGGGTCAGAACGTACTGACAAGTGGTACGGGGGATGAAGCCCTAGTAGAAGTCTCCTTAAAAATACAGTATGTAGTGTCCAACATCAACCAGAGATCCTGGTGGCACTAGAGTACAGAAAATCCAATAGGTGGCTTGACGTAATCCAATAGGTGGCCTTGACTCACCGCCTGAGTACCCATGTTAAGAGGTGGAGTCTGAGATATCTGGCCGCTCCCATTAGCCGCTGAGAGGCAGACGTGCCGAGGCCCACTGCAGACGGGGTCTTACTCGAGAGATAGGCTTAGGAAACCGGCCATGCTTCTAAGACTTGTACAGTGAGATTGTAGCTTGCTGCGATTCTTTCACGTGTTGTGGTACACCTCATGTGGGTTCAGGGCATAATAAGATGAATGAGAGGTTAAACAAGTGTGTTCAGTTATTCAATTATTCTTTGTATGTTTATGAATTATTAGTTCTCTTTGAAATTAATCAAGCATGATCATATATTGATTTACTCTTGTTGATATCTAGAGTATCCTACCATATTTATGATTGTCAATTATCAGTCTCTTTAAAACTTACTGTTGTTATAATTGATATCAGTTGCTCAAAGTATATATGTAATTATATCAGTGCTTTAGATTGTTTCTTTGAAGTACTCATTTACTGAGCGAGTAGGCTCACCCCTCTACTCACAATTTTTAGGGAAAACACATGGACTTGAAGAGGTTCAGAGCATCAGAGTAGATCTACCACATGAGTTAAGTATGAGATTAGTTAAGTTCAGTCGGTCCATGTCACTCTAGGTCCTAGTATAGATGTGAGAGAGTTGTAACTGATGTTTTTTATCTTTGTTTCCTTAATAATAGAGTATGTATCTTATTATCATGTCATATGTATATGGAAGTGTGAGAAATAGAATGAATGTATGAATGTGTATCGTTTATGTTGAGATCATATTGAAGTAATCAAAGTTTGATTCTCTTGTAAAAAATTTTATGTGATTGGATGTGAGACAACAAAGAGTTTGAAATAAAAGGAAAAAGAAAAATAACCAGTAGTGAACTTTGTATTAAGTATAATCCTCAAAGTTATGCCCTAATCTCATGATTAGTGGTAATCGTGGGATGTGGGTGTGACAAAACCGCTTGTATAAATTGGTGTGGCACAACTTTGATGTATTAATGTTCTTGCAATCTAAGTTTGATCCATGATATGTAGATATGACATGATGGAAAACCTAGTATGGTTTGAGAACTCTTTGTGTATATATGTTTAAGCATATACATGAACAATGATGGAATAAAAAAAGGTTAGTTTTGTGATGAATTCACTAATAATGCTTGAAACCAAATATGATAAAGTGAAATGAGATAATATTAATGACACATGTATGTTGTGGTGTTTATGATAGTTCTTGATGGAGATGTTAAAAATGATTTAACAAATATCACAATAACATGATGATGACATACTAATATGGTCTATATGGATAAAATAAGTTTCAGTATATTTAGGTCTTCCCATAATGTTAAAATAATGTATCGATGGAACCCTTAATGATTGGTAAAATGAGGATGTAAATCCTATAATATGAAAGATTCCATGACATAATATAAGAATCTAAATCATGTTATATGTTGAGGGGTTCACCTTATATGTTATTGAAATCTCCTAGAAAGATATATAGACAGTTCCAGAGCTTTTGGTTGTGTATATGTTGCACCTAGAGTCATACCCTACATTAGATGAAGATCTTTTAGTTTTTATTCTTAGAGTAAGAGAATGGTTAATTTTGAGGACAATCTTTTAAGATGTATATGATGTGATGGAGTGAACCTTTAGAGTATTTGGATACCTAATGACATAAATGAATTTATGTGTTTGAGTTATATTAAGAGTGGTAAGTGTTGTGATAAAGTATGGATGTTAGTTGATGTTGATATCATGATTAAGAACCATACCTTTATGTCATTTTGAGGTATTTAATTAAAAAGTCAAATAGTTGAGTTTTGACACCAAATTTTAATAGAATATATTTAGGTTGTTATAAAGCTATGGTTAAAATTCGGTGGCAATTGAAGGATCCTATAGGAATCTATTTAGATATGAAATTTGTGAAATAATGTGTATTTTGATGATTTGTAGACCTAAGTTATGACTTTAGCTAGTGTCATGGATAAAAGATCTTGCGGTCTTGATCCTTGCAACACAAACGCCAGGGATAGGCATAAGTGAAGGAGCATTGTAGACCTTAAGATGGAAGATCAACGTTTGTAATGTTTTCTCCTACGTTGCAGTTAGAGCAAGGCACCAGAGCAGTTGATGCCACGAAATTTCCCTCCACCACTTATTGTGATCGCGGGCAAAGGTGAAAACTAATCGAGGAGTTAAAAGTACCTCCATAATACGGCTTGTTCGATGCTTTACATGGGAAAAATGACTAAGAGACTAGGGAGAAATACCTTCCCCTCTTTGTAGCTCATCCACTGTAGTTTGTAGGTGGTGGAAAGACAGTGATGTAAAGATTTGAAGGAGTTCCAGAGGTTAAGAAGGGAATAATGATCCCCATAATCATACGAATCTAGTGATGTATTGATCATAAGCCAGATGATGGTTCTATGGGCTACCGAGCTCCAGTTTACTGGAGATGAAGATCGAGTTTGGGGAGGGATGCACTTGGTTTTCCTCTGAGAGATGGACCCTCGGTGGAGTTGAGGAAGGCCAGCAATGCTAATGGAGGTTCTTGGCAGAAGATTGGATGCTCAGAGGCTTTTTCCTCTTCTGCTCTACCGCAACAACACCAGCGATGGCGAGCTCGTGGAGGAGGATATCCACAAGCAAATCCAAGGTGATATGAAGCCACGGAGGTTGGTACGGTGTCTACGAAGTTGATGGTAGCTAAAGGAGTGAAAAAGGAGCCTCAACGTCACCCTGATTTCTTATCGGAGCAGAGTCTAAAGGTGGTGACAATCGCGAACAGAGGATGCAGCGTACACGAGAACGCGTCTGGATCACGTCGAAGAAAGGAGCAAATCGGGTCCAGCATCCATCCAGTTAGAGCTGATCGGTCCAGTCGGCCAGACCAGAAAGAACCGACCAATCTTAGCGTGAACCGCCAGGTCACCCTGTCTTGACCAAAGAAGGAGCAGCACACCCTTAGAGACACGTGGCGAGATCTGATTGGCCGAAAAGGTAAAAATATCAGAAAATTGTCAAATCTTGTAAAATTTATAATAATTATTTCATTCATCTAAAAAATACAAAAAATATCAAAATTATCAAAAAAAATTTAGAATAATATAGAACTGTCTAATCAGTCTTTTGATGTTGTAATCAGATGAATCTCATAGAAGTCGTAAAATGCTCATATCATATATTATAAACATTAAACAATGTTCATAAATTATAGAAATGCATTAGTTCATCAGATATCAGATATGACGATTTTTTAACATGATATCATGTAATTTGTTGAATGTGGTTAATTCGGGCTAATAACTCTAATTAATGTACAATAATTAAAATATGCTCAAGAAACCCTAGAAATTACAGGGTAATCTCATATCAGTAATTGGAAGCTAATATGTATTTCTAATATCATAATTATGCATATAAATCATGTTACATGTTAAATAATTTTAAAATGATGATAAAATCTAGACTTATAAATGGATATCCAGAATCTACACATTCCATCTGAATTCAAGTCTGATATTTTGAAAAAAAATCTGGCATCGGCATGATCCAAATTGGATTTAGGATATCAAATTTCATATCCAAAAATTTAAGATAGGATATCATATATGGCAGTATCCGCTCTGAAAAATCTAAATCTGACAAATGTATACATATGTTATTAAATATATATCGTGTATTATATAAAAATATGAAAATATAGATATTTTATCATATATATGCATAATAATGTCAATGTTTCTATATATAATACATTTATGATTTCTAGTTCGGATCAGATATTTATTTGAATTCAGATATTGTTTGTCATATCAGATTTAGATATTATTACATGATATCTATCAGATATTGGATCGGATATCGGATTGAATTTTCTTTTTTGGGATTTAGATATCGGATATAATAGTATCCACTCCGTATTCGATCTGTTTACAGGTCTAATAAAATCCTAATATGACTAATGAATGTAACCTAAGGTGAATATGTTCACATAATATTGTGAAAGATGATTAATAGTTAATGAACCCTAATCTAGAATATGAGATTAGTAAAATAAATCCATATTTACAAGACAAGTAATCATGGGAATATCCAAATAAGCTAAGTCAAACCCTAATGAACATAAATAGGGTTAAGATGATGAGAATTTGATGTAAGTATATATGATCTTATCTTAATTAAGGTTTGACCAAGAGTAGTAGTTGACTCCAGGAATATGTGATGATTAGATTATCTCAGTTGAAGTTACACTTTACCTCTTACTTGGCTTACGATACAATATGATCTTACTATATGTGTACAAAATACTTGGCATATGATATTGGATGAAATGATTGTTCTTGCTTGATTTTCCATCCTATAGTTACAAAAAATGTGAAACATAATATATCTGATCCATCATATGATAGCACTAAACTGTTTGGTAGTACAATGTATTTAGCTGATCTAACTATTTGGTAGGAGATCACATGCATTGTATATATGATCTAACTCTTTGGTAGGAGATCATAACGTCTAAAAGCATTTATCCCTTTGGTGGCAGATGCATGAGAATATAATGAAAATGTGCTTAAAATATATGTTATTTTTTTATAATAAATATCTTTGTTCATGTATGCTTTTTTTATCTTTTATTACTACCAAGTATTAGCTTTAACTTATTGTTAAGTCATAGTAATGAGAGGTACATGTAGGCATACTCAGTATAAAATTTTACAATATTGTGCTACATGTACCAGTTTTAATCTTTTGTTTAGGTGATGTGTACATCTGCTCTTGAAGACCAGGATAATTGAGAGTTGTGTGGCGAGCAGAGTACATGTGGACCTATTATCTAAAGATCATGTTGTAGGTGTAGTATGTGCATATGTAAAATTTTATATGTTCAATGTGTAATATCAAATGTTGTAATAATTTATTTTGTAATTATATGTTGAATGGTGAATATGTGTTGTATGGTTTTGTTTTTGTTCATGTGTGTAAAGAAGTAAAACCACTTCTCTACTAAAAATTTGAACAATAGAACCTCCAGTCCAAACACATTCAAAAGGTATGATGGAGTGGGTGTAAAATTTTCAAATCTTTATATAATGATAATCAAAAGACCAAAGTATAGCAGTGGAATACAAACATGACTATATTCAATCATAAACATGGGAACATCTTAAACTTACATCATAAGGATCCATGTAGAGGAAATCTAAACCACCTCAAGATTGTCTCCCAGCTTCATCATCTCAAGCTAAGTCCAGGTCGACAAGCCTTATCATCCAAGTCCTCCACCTAGGGTTGGAAGCATACCCCCAACAAGAAGAAAAAAATAGAAGACATCATCAAAGGCTGGTATGTGCATACTAAAAAGTAAAATTGAGCAATATAAGGGAATAAGGACATCAAAATAAAAGGCTTCCCATGCAAGAGATAAGGACTACCCAATCGGGCATAAAAGAAAAGAATCATAACAAAAGGGATATTTTCCATAAAACAACATATAAAAGTGGTGCCACATAAGCACTTATGAAATTAGGGCACATAACCCATAATCCATAACCATCATCCTATATGCATGTGAGATAAACATAGCCCTAGAACAATATAAATAACAATTGGCGGCCAACCCTCATTAAGTTGAAACCTGATAGAGAATGACACATAACTAAACTCCCAAATATATCAAATTGAGCCAACCCTCATAAAGTTGAAACTTGGGTATGGGGCACATAACCTCCATCCCAAAAACATAAAGGGCACATAACCTAAAACCAATGCAATTACACTACTCTAGTGCTACTGAATCACATAGCATGTTTAATGTAGAGGCAAGTAGAAAAGTATAGTCAGAAGATGATACAAAGGTTTCCATCACACAATGGACAACACAAACATATAAACATCCACATCATAGTGGGCATATATCAACAAGTAAAAATCCACATCACAGTGGGTATATATCATCAAAATTCCAACTTGCACCAAGGCATAAGAAATAGGGTCAAGAGAATATCCATGTTCACAAGATCAATAACAAAGCAAAGTAGTTCACATGAACCAATATTTCCAAAAGAAAAGACATATGTGTAGGCTATTTTCCATAGGACCAAGAGAAAGACAAAATAGGTGCATTATTCAATAAATAATAATCTGGTCTGCAAACATACCTCAACTTTAGAGTGAAACAATCCAAAGTCACTTCTAGGTCCAAGCCTAGGCATCCAAAGAGCCTATTAAGCATATTTGTGGAGTTAGGGTTAGGTTTCCATTAATTATTCAAAACCCTAAAAAATCACCTTTTTATTATTAATGAGTTAGGTTATCAAAACCATGCCATATGTTATATTAGGTTATTAGGATACTAAAACATATTTTATTATATTTTTCTGACTTATAGATAATTATTTATGCTTTTTACAAGTTATTATCTTATTTAATTAGATCCATTAAAAACACATGTTATTAACCATTGGTTTTAGTCATTAAAACTTGTACTATTAGTTAGATCTTATTTTTCTGATTCCAATGAGTATTTTTCCATATTTTTCTGACCAGTAGATAATTAGTTATCTATTTTACAAATCTGACTAATAGGAATATTCAGAAAAGCCAACTAGGCAAAGAAACTCACAAAAGAAGAGGAGAGAGAGAGGGAGAGGGCATGGGCTTGAGTTGGCCCAACCAAAAACGGCCAACTCAGCGGCCATTCATCCAGGTAAGCCAAGCCAAGTGCAAAGCGGAAGAGAAGACATGATGTGAAATGTCGATTTTGCCCCTAGCGATAAAATCAAAATAAAAAGGAAAACAAGGGCAGGATAGGGAAAGTAAACAAAGGAATCATCCCTGATGCCGCAAAACCATGGCTCACAAGGAGTAGCTTAGGTCGAGAACCAAAAGGCGAATCAGGCCCCAAAGTAACCAGAAAACACCACGAACAGCTTCGCCAGGTTACCGCGGTGGTAAACAACCCACACTCGAGCCGAGAAGACTAGGAACCAAACTGAGAAAATGATCAAAAGGACAGGTTCATAAGATCGAAAGGGGGAAAACAAGAACTACCTTCAAAGGGGTCAAAACTGAGACAAGGAGAAGCTTCATCGGTCCATACCAAACCTGCGCACCGAATCCTTGTCTGGCGATGACCCGAATCATCAGCTCGGCCTCGCCACCTTCTCCAAAGGTGTTCGGAGGAGGGAAGCCATGCCCAAAGCCTGACGGGGCCAAACTGAGGCAAGAAAGATGGAGTTGGGACCCCAACAGAGGTGAGGGAACCAATCCTTCATGGTCTGATGGACCAAGGTGGTGAGGAGAAGAGAAGAAGTGGGAAATAGGGGAGGAAACAAAGCACAAGGCGACGCCAGCAGTTGTGGGGAAAGGGGGTGACGAACCCTACTTTTATAGGGTCATTGAGTGTGGAGGAGAGAGAGGATGATGTGGGTGAAGAAACTGGGAAGGAAGGTGAAGAGGGAAAGATCAGGAAAAGGAATCGGGGAAGGAAACTTGGGAGAGAAGCCCCTCATCGTTGTGTGCGAAATCAGAAAGGGGAAAGGAAGAAGAGAATCTAGCTGTCGTTGGATCTAAATCCAAGGGTCAAGATAGAATCTGAGATATCTAAAGCAGGAAAGCAAATGTGACATAACAAATCCGATTAAAACAAGGTCCAAATCAAATTAGAATAAAGTGTGTTCACATTAATTTCTCCTTTTTCTCTTTCTTCTTTTGGAAGCTCAAATGAACCCCAAATTAAGTGAAATTTTGCCTAGTGGCTAATTAACATGTAGATTCTAAATATAAAATTATATTTGCCTTTTGAGAACTTTTAATGCATTTATTATCCAAAACTTAGTTTCTCTTTCTTCATGCATTAATGACTTTGGGATTATCCAAATTAGGTGAAACTTAATCCACAAGTTATGTTGAACACGAATTTGTCTTTATTTCCAACTTTTGGTGTCAAGAATTTCATTTATTTATTAATTACACATTTTAGGAAGTTTCTTTCTCCTATTCTTTCAAGGTTGTCCAAATTAGATGAAAATTGATATGTAAGTTATTTTTAATGTGTAGATTACAAATTTGAAGTTTGTTTTCACTTTTAAGACTTCCTTATATGAGTTATGTCACTTGACCCACTAATGGCCCATTAACCACATTATGCACCAAATTAAGTTATTTATCATTGTATTATCACTAAATGAGTTATGTGACATATTAGATTACATTTTTCATGCATTAGATTATTAGGGTCACTCTAACATCCACCTTATTTGGTTAAACCCAAAAGGTCAAACTTCCAGGGTAGGGTCCAAGATTTGGTATGTTACAGCACTCCACCCCTTAAAAAGGATTTTTTCCTCAAAATCTATAAATCAAAACATCCACAACTAACTACTCTCCACCCCTTAAAAAGGTTCAAACTAACAAGTCAGACTAAACAACTTTTTAGAACTACCCACATCTCAAAGTTATGAATGTTTGTTGAGGGTTATGCTTTTCATGTATCCAACTATCAAGTCACCGTCTAGGGTTGAGTTTTAGGTCCTCGTGTTTCTAACCTATCAACCCTACATGAACATCCAAAAGTCATAGGATGGGTCAACTACACCTTTATATCAGTCCTAGTTGCAGAAACTAGGGTTAGATTCTACTCTAACTAGAGTTCTCTTGATTGTGACTTAGTTCAAGAAAACATCGACAAACCAGAGAAAAGATTTGTACATATAGTAGTATAATGAAAATAATTTTTGTTGATGAAATACTTTGAGATGTAAATCCAACATTTGCACTAAAAATCAATACGAGAACCAAGTCACGATATTTCCATAACAAGGTTTCCTAACATAGTCTCATCCTCAAAACAAACCTTGTTGCACAAAAGATTTTCATTGATCAACTCTAGGGTCAACAACTCACCTAGTGCTAACTAGCAAAGTCAAGGGTTCTATAGGGAGATAAAATTGAAATAGTTGGATTCTGACTACCATGGACTATGATACCATGTTGTAAAGAAGTGAAACCACTTCTATACTACAAATTTGAACAATAGAACCTCCAGTCCAAACACACTCAAAAGGTATGATGGAGTGGGTGTAAAAATTTCAAATCTTTATATAATGGTAATCAAAAGACCAAAGTATAGCAGCGGAATAAAAACATGACTAGATTCAATTATAAATAGGGGAAGATGTTAAACTTACATCATAAGGATTCATATAGACTAAATCTAAACCACCTCAAGATTGTCTCCAAGCTTCATCATCTCAAGCTAAGTCCAGGTCAACAAGCCTTGTCATCCAAGTCCTCCATCTAGGGTTGGAAGCATACCCCAGCTAGAAGAGAAAAATAGTAGACATCATCAAAGGCTGTATGTGCATACTAAAAAGTAAAATTGAGCAATATAAGGGAATAAGTACATCAAAATAAAAGGCTTCCCATGAAAAATATAAGGACTACCCAATCGGGCATAAAAGAAAAGAATCATAAAAAAGGGATATTTTCCATAAAACAACATATAAAAGTGGTGCCACATAAGCACTTATGAAATTAGGTCACATACCCATAATCCATAACCATCATCCTACATGCATGTGAGATAAACATAGCCCTATAACAATATAAATAACAATTGGCGGCTAACCCTCATAAAGTTGAAACTTGATAGAGAATGGCACATAACCAAACTCCCAAATATATCGAATTGGGCCAACCCTCATAAAGTTGAAACTCGGGTATGGGGAACATAACCTCCATCCCAAAAACATAAACGGCACATAACTCAAAACCAATGCAATTACACTACTCTAGTGCTATTGAATCACATAGCATGTTTAATGTAGAGGCAAGTAGAAAAGTATAGTCAGAAGATGATACAAAGGTTTCCATCACACAAGCACAACACAAACATATAAACATCCACATCATAGTGGGCATATATCAACAAGTAAAAATCCACATCACAATGGGTATATATCACCAAAATGCCAAATTGCACCAAGGAATAATAAATAGGGTTAAGAGAATATCCATGTTCACAAGATCAATAACAAAGCAAAGTAGTTCACATGAACCAATATTTCCAAAAAAAAATACATATGTGTAGGCTATTATCCATAGGACCAAGAGAAAGATAAAATAGGTGCATTGCTCAATAAATAATAATCTGGTCTGCAAACATACCTCAACTTCAGAGTGAAACGATCCAAAGTCACTTCTAGGTCCAAGCCTAGGCATCCAAAGAATCTATTAAGCATATTTGTGGAGTTAGGGTTAGGTTTCCATTAATTATTCAAAACCCTAAAAAATCACCTTTTTATTATTAGTGAATTAGGTTATCAAAACCATGCCATATGTTATATTAGGTTATTAGGATACCAAAACATATTTTATTATATTTTTTTGACTTATAGATAATTAGTTATGATTTTTACAAGTTCTTATCTTATTTAATTAGATCCATTAAAAACACATGTTATTAATCATTGGTTTTAGTTATTAAAACTTGTACTATTAGTTAGATCTTATTTTTCTTATTCCAATGAGTATTTTTCCATATTTTTCTGACCAGTAGATAATTAGTTATCTATTTTACAAATCTGACCAATAGGAAAATTCAGAAAAGCCAACTAGGCAAAGAAACTCGCAAAAGAAGAGGAGAGAGAGGGAGAGGGTGTGGGCCTGAGTTGGCCCAACCAAAAATGGCCAACTCAGTTGGCTACTCATCTAGGTAAGCCAAGCCAAGCCAAGCGCAAAGCGGAAGAGAAGACACAGCGTGAAATGTCGATTTTGCCCCTGGCGATAAAATCAAAATAAAAAGGAAAATGAGGGCAGGATAAGGAAAGTAAACCAGGGAATCATCCCCGATGCCATAGAACCATGGCTCATGAGGAGCAGCTTAGGTCGAGAACCAAAAGGTGAATCATGCTCCAAAGCAACCAGAAAACACCACGAACAGCTTCGGCAGGTTACCCCGGTGGTAAACAACCCACACTCGAGCTGAGAAGACGAGGAACCAAATTGAAAAAATGATCAAAAGGATAGGTACATAAGATTGAAAGGGGGAAAACAAGAACTACCTTGAAAGGTGCCAAACTAAGACAAGGAGAAGCTTCATCGGTCCATACCAAACCTGCTCACGCCGAATCCTTGTCCGGCGATTATCTGAATCATCAGCTTGGCCTTGCCACCTTCTCCAAAGGCAGTCGAAGGAGGGAAGCCATGCCCAAAGCCTGACAGGGCCAAACCAAGGCAAGAAAGATGGAGCTGGGACCCCAACAGAGGTGAGGGAACCGATCCTTCATGGTCTGATAGTCCAAGGCGGCAAGGAGATGAGAAGAAGTGGGAAACATGGGAGGAAACAGAGCACAAGGGAGGCGCCAGTGGTTGTGGGGAAGGGGGTGACAAACTCTACTTTTATAGGATCATCAGGTGTAGAGGAGAGAGAGGATGGTGAGAGTGAAGAAATCGGGAAGGAAGGTGAAGAGGGAAAGATAAGGAAAAGGAATTGGGGAAGGAAATCGGGGAGAGAAGCCCCTCATCGCTGCATGTAAAATCGGAAAGGGGAAAGGAAGAAGATAATCCAGCTGCCTCTAGATCTAAATCCAAGAGTCAGGATAGAACCTGAGATATCTAAAGTAGGAAAGAAAATGTGACATAACAAATCCGATTAAAACAAGGTCCACATTAAATTAGAATAAAGTGTTTTCACATTAATTTATCCTTTTTCTCTTTCTTCTTTTGAAGGCTCAAACGAATCCTAAATTAGGTGAAATTTTGCCCAGAGGCTAATTAAGACATGTAGATTCCAAATATAAAATTAGATTTACCTTTTGAGGACTTTTAATGCATTAATTATCCAAAACTTAATTTCTCTTTCTTCATGCATTAATGACTTTAGGATTATTCAAATTAGGTGAAACTTCATCCACAAGTTAATTTGAGTGTGTTGAACATGAATTTGCCTTTATTTCCAACTTTTGGTGTCAAGAATTTCATTTATTTATTAATTACACATTTTAGGAAGTTTCTCTCTCCTATTATTTCAAGGTGGTCCAAATTAGATGAAAATTGACATGTCAACTATTTTTTATGTGTAGATTACAAATTTGAAGTTTTTTTCCACTTTTGAGACTTTCTTATATGATTTATGTCACTTGACCCACTAATGGCCCATTAACCACATTATGCACCAAATTAAGTTGTTTATCATTTTATTATCACCAAATGAGTTATGTGACATTTTAGATTACATTTTTCATGCATTATATTATTAGGGTCACTCTAACATGTACCTTGTTTGGTTAAACCCAAAAGGTCAAACTTCTAGGGTAGGGTCCAAGATCTGGTATGTTACGATGTGCATGTGTTACTGTTTGTCCTCTGAATCCCTTCATTTTCTTCTTCTTCTTGGCCTAGTGTGTGGGGTTTGAATTGGGATTCTCGATGAGGTGAGGGTTTCCAATTTGTACGTCACACATTATTTCAATGTGTTGAAAATCTGGAGACGTGACATGGGGTTGTAACATATCAGGATTTGAGGCCTCAGGTAAAATGATCTTAAAAGGAATGATTAGACTATCCATCTCACCAAGGTGCACCTCCTTTTCTAGGAGCCAACACTAAATACATATGTAGTTAAGCACGCTCAATCCAGAGTAGTAATATGATGAGTTATCAGTCATGAAATTTATCCTGGTTTGTGCATGTGTACGAGGACAAAGTGCGCAACTAAGACGAGTGGTGGTATGTGGGGCCATTCATCATTCCTGAAATTCTATTGGAGCCTTAGACAGTAGGCTTGGGTGTTACAATTGTAAAATGATAACAAAACAAATATCAAACTCTTACTCAAACATAAAATTTTTGAGATTCTAATTTTTTAGTAATTTCTCTTTAGGAAAGATATCATGGTTGGTTTGAGAGTAATTAATGATAGGAACAACTTTGTATTAATATATTTTTAATTTATAAAGAGGTTAGGTGTTAAATCCTTTGAGGCAATAAATACATGAAATATTTTTTACAATACTTATATGTTATTTTGGATTGTAAATAAATGTCTAGAAGTTATCAAGATTTATTTTAGAATTGTTACTTTAGGAAAGTGGGATAAAATAAACATATACTAATTGAAATCTAGTTGGTATTGAAATAATATATTCAACATTGAATTAGAGGGAATTTAAGGATATATTGCATTATTTTTTATTAATGTTCAAGTCTTCAATAAATCAAACATAGCAGAAATAATTTTAGAAAAGTGTTATAGTAATTGGGGATTATAAGATAGTGTTGGCATTGTACCATCACCTTCCAAATATGATTGTCAACCTTGATATGAAAAATGAAATTCAATTATGGATATTTGAATGCCCCTTAAACAAAAATGGAAATCATGTATTTAATATGCACATTGAATATTGTAGAACATTTTGTAAGTATAAGATCATGTCAAACATATATGATTTTAATAGTGGTGACTAATCCTAATCAAATATTTTTTAGAAATTTTGACCATAATTACTTTTCATTTTGTGACATATGTAGGAAAGTTAAATTAAGTGTAGTCTTACATCATTCTGAATGATTTTATTCCCTTTCCTAAATTGGAGTGATTAATCTATACATCTTTGGTAAGAAACCAAAAGTTAGAGGGTTTTGTAAATAATGGAGTTATTGGACATGGAATGGTTATTGAAATGAATAGTCCTCGTTTGCTATTAGAATAAGAAAAATATGATAATGTAATAAATAGTAGTTTATTTGACATTTTTAGAATGTGCCATTAATGTTTGGTTATTTTTTATTGACACTAAATGTTTTAATGATTAATTATAGTAGTATTAAGAAAGGGGTTATATTATTTAAAGATTTTAAGGAAGTGCCAATATTGCACCAATACCTTCCATTTGAATTGGGTGGTGTGAATGAGAAAAAACAAGGTCATTATGAAAGATGAGAGATTATTCTGACAAGGTAATCAATGTGCAAAATTGAAGATGTTTTATTGTCAAGTAATGAATGCAATGTAGTCATCAACGAGTATGTTTTAAAAATTATTCTAGTGATGTAATACTAATATGTAGAGCTAGTGTGTGATGTAGAAATTTCAATAAATGGTTATTAAAGTCTCAAGGGTTTGATTCCTTGATATTATTTGGTTTTATATAGTTGGCTAAACGGTCTAATATAATCTTTGGAATTTTTTCCTAGATCACAGACTAAAAAATATTTGGAGAAAATGTCTCCTCTAGTTGAGATAAACACTTCAAAAGATACATATTTTAGGAAGTAAAGATTTTATTTGAATTGACTTTTCTTTGTTGGAATTATTTAAAATATATCCTTAGCATATTTAACCTCCACATCCTACGAAATGGAACAAAATAATAGATTAGGGATTCAGTCTAATATGCACAATCATGTTATTTTAAGGGAGCCAAATGGGTTTTGTTGAAACTGTCACATATCTTTGACCTCTTTGACCCCTTGCACATATGATATAGTAGTGTCTTAATGCTCTTTATTTTCTACATCTCTTACCATCACCACATAATAACATCTTAAGGTGAGAAGAAGGTGTCAAGAGGATACATGATAGAGAGAATAAATATAGGTTGTAATACTGGACTCCTTGATAAGAAAGGAGGATGTTTTCGTGATATGTTAATGTTTCACTAGTCAGAGGTATTGATGTTTTTGTTTTCAATGAAGAATCAGACAATAGAGAATAAACCTGATCAAGCACAGTAAAGCAACAACTCACACCACTAGAGGAAGTTTTTGGTTGATCGATACCCAGGATGCACAGTCATATTCTTTGTTTAGTTGATTCCTATGAAGTTGGGTGTTGGAGCGATCTCCTCTCCATGGGTGATGTTGTGCTATGTTTTTATGGAAAAATAGGGGATTCATCCCCCTTTCTTACTCATCCGTGAATGAGAAACTGAGAAAGGAACAGAGGCTGGTCCTTTACCGGTAGGAGACAGACGGGTTTTGGTCATGAACATCATGGCTTCCTACAAGCCCAACCAACCTAGAAAGAGAAAAAAGAGCAAATTGGTAAGTTTTTGTTTGAAATTTTGTTTTTTATCAAGATTCTAGAATCCATAGAAATCACCTTGGTTGTCATACTAATGTATGTAAGGGCTCGTTGGAGTAATTGTGAAAGGAAGAAGGGCTCGTTGGAGTAATCGTGAAAGGGAGAACATGTTGACAGAGGTTTCAGACCAAAGTAAGTACTAGATGGTGAGATTATCTTGCGAAAAAGATACATATGTTTGTATGTGTTGATGTGTTTTGAAACTTATGTTATAGGTATGAATATCATCTTTGAATTTCAAGGAATCACATAACACAAATATTAGAAGGAAATTGAATTGAACAAAGGAACCTAGATACAATAATTTTGTTCTCTCAAACCATGTAAGTGGGCCATGTCCATTGAGTTTTATTATTTATTGATCCAGAAATTTGGTAACTTAGAGATTAATTTACTTTTAGACATTCAGTATATCATATATATTTCCTATATAATTATTCTTTGAGCAATGAGACTTTAGAGATATTGAATTAACTTATTAGAATGACATATTTGAAATATTTGATATTTAAGTTACTTTCAGATACTTAGTATTTCTATATTTAGTTCAGTTTATTTCCTCAATCCTTTAGACTTTGATGTCATATATCAGTATTAGATATATATTAAGTCATCCAATTTCATATTTACATTAAGAATTTAGTACATGCTCAGTTATTAATATTTAATTTTAGTATAAGATAAGCTCATATTTAGAATTTAGTAAGTTTATATCTAAGATAATTAGTTCAAAACCTTCACATAAGACATTATAGATAAGTCCTCATTTAGTTAGTCTTTGAACGATTCAGATGCATGTGGTGCCAATTCAGAGGAGTATTTACTCCAATTCGAGGTACTTCAGTACTAACTTAGAGACACTTTGGTATCAGTCAAAGGCATGTAGCTCCAATTTAGAGGTACTTTGGTACCAACTCTAGTGTCATTTAGAGGCATGTAATGCCAATTTAGACGTAGTTTGGTACCAATTCAGAGGCCTAGTCACGCTAATTCAGAGAGGATTGATCATATAATGGTGGCCACAAAATAGTTAAAACTCATAAATAAAAGATAACGTAATTTAACAAGGGTGTAAGGAGTGGGATCTCATAGGGGAACCACTCCCTACTAAAATAAAAAGGCAACATCCCAAACCAAACACCAAAATACTTTTTTTCTTAAAAGGGAAGAAACCAATTTATTCAACATAAATGTATGATAACACCAAAATTTAGCAGTAGAAGTAAAATATCGACTATATTCAATTTATCATAAGATTATAAAAGTACCTCAACATCATCTCCCACAAGGGTTTACATAAAAGGTACAACATATGGATCTATGTAGATGGAAATATAAACCATAAAAACTTTGTGTCCAAGATTTTTAACTCCTTAAGCTAAGTCCAAGACTTCACGTAATATCATCCAAGTCCTTCACCTAGGTTGGAAGCATACCCCAGCAAGAAGAGAAAAATATATAACATCAGCAAAGGCGGGTATGTACATACTAAATATAAAATTGAGCAATTTACTAAGAATAAAAGACATCAAAATAAAAGACTTCTCGTAGAAAAGTAAAGTACTACCCAATTGGGCATAAAAGAAAAGAATCTCAAAAAGAGGCAAATAAAAGCAAAGTATAAAAAATAAAGCATCTATGTGTTTCACCTGTGACAAAACTAGATAATATAAACATGCATGTAGGAAATAAAACATCTACCATAAATGTGGAGTGAGCAGCAACTGTATACATTCACTCTAAATATGGGGTGGCAGGTTCTATCAACATCTGCCCGAGTGGGAATTTAACATCTGCCCAAATATATTAATATGCAGAAATTTAACATCTGCATTCATATGTGGGAATTTAACATCCACATAAAACACATGCAACAGTATATTAGTAATCACCACATGATGCATAACAAAATATAAGCAAGAGTACAAGAGATTAAGAGCATAAGAGAATAAGAAGGATGAGAACATCCATCCAAATACCATCATATCACATGCCATATACACATCCACTACCATGGTGCGAAAAGAAGCACATATCATCAAATAAGTCCAACATGCAAAAAGCATACAAGAGAGAGAGATTCCAAAAGAATATCTATGAGTACAAGATCAATAACGAATAAGGTAGTTCACATAAACCATGTTTTTCAAAAGAAAAGATATTGTGTATAGGATAATGTCCATAGGACCAAGAGAAAGATAATTTAGGTGAATTGCTCAAAAAGAATAATAGGAGATGCAAACATACCTTAAACATGTATCCTAGAAACACTCTTCACCAATTTAGTTGTTTCTAATATCAACTTAACCTAATTACAATTATTCACATGTATTAGGGTTTGTCATATGCAATAATGTAAAGAAAACCCTAGTTTTGGACTTTTCATACAAAACTTCGATTTAGACTTTAAAATCATCACCATTGATCTAGTTAGGTTCTCCTTATTAAGAAAACATATAATTTTGTCAATTTTGGAGTTATGATGATTAAAGTGTATTTTTGGTGATTTTTATGTATTAAAATCATTTTTAGAAAACACCTCTCAACAAAACTCAAAACAAGTATTGAAAGTATTTTTATTGGAAATATCACATTTTTTTATTCCAAAACATATTTTACTTTAATTTTTGGACAAAACAATCAAAAGATACAATTTTTGTAAAACTGACCAATCACAGGATGACACATCATCAAAGCAAAGCAAGAGACGCGAAGAGAGAGAGAGAGGGTCGGCCCGCTGACATGGCCCAATCAGGAGCGGCCATGTCGTGTGGTCAGCGAACAACTCATCTTACACAAGGCAAAGGATAAAGGGGGCGAAAGGACCATATTACCCCTAGTATGAAAACACAAAGAAAGAGGAAGAATAAGGGGTAGAACGGAGAAACAACATGGGGGTTTCTTCCCCAACTCTGTCCACGCCATGGCTACGTAAGCAACAGGTCGGAGCTCGGAAGATTTTAGGCAAAACTCGATCGAGAAACTAAATAGCAATCTGAGAGTGTAAAAACAAAACACGAAGCTTAAGGAACTAACCTCTCGATGCAATTGAAAGCTAGAGATGTCGAGGCCCTAGGCGAGTAGCCGCAAGCTAGCCCAAAATAAAGATTGATATCGTCAATGACCAAAACGAACTCATGCGAAGAAATTGAGAGAGGAGGAAGGTTTAATGAAGAGAAAAGAAGACCTAGGTGGTGGTATTTATAGGTGGGGAAATGAGATGTAAAGAATAGGAATGTAGCCACAGTGTTCTACTTGGGAAAATTAGGCGTTCCTCAAAACCACGACGAAATCGCGTGAGTAATGGCTCGAAAGAAGTGGAATTCAATTTGCAACTTGTAGGAGAAAGAATAGTGGAAAAAGGTGGAGAAATGAGTGAGCTATTCTATTTTGAAAATCACATATTTTTGGAATTACTGTTCATGCATATGGGAGGTAGAGGATGACATTTAATGCAATCTTCCAACTTTGGTCTTTTGATGCATTAAATGTTCAAATCTTTGTATAATTATTTGAGTGTGCAAATAAAGTCTAACTAAACCCAAATTTAGTAGGTTAGCTAATTTTGGGGTGAGAAATATGATTTTGGATTTATTATATTTTTTGAAAACTTCTAATATTTTATTTAATGTATTTAATTCTTATCACTTATTTTATCCTTTTAATGAATTTGAGGCATCTAGAAACTTTCTAAAAATATAAAACTTGGTATAAAAGTAATATTAAATGTGAGGAATAAGATTTTTCTATTAATTATTTTTTGAACATATTATTTAATATTTTTGTTCTTTAAATTATATTCACTCTCCTAAATTATCTAAAATATTTAAGATTGTCAAAATTAGATAAAATTTATAGGTAGACTAATTTTGGCATGTATATTTCGAATTTGAGATTTATTTTCTCTTTTTGAGTCATTTATTAATTTATTTGATATCTTTGACTCTTATTCTTATTTTCTTTCCCAATAAAAATAAAAATAATTGTTATTATGCAAATAATGTGAAACTTCACCCTCAAGCAAACTAAAACATATGGAACATGAATTGACTATTATTTTGTCTCTTGATATTATTTAATATTTTGGACTTTTTACATACTTTCTCTCTCCTAATCTACACATGTATATTGAAGGTTATCCAAATTACTTGAAAAATTATCCAAAGATTATTTTTAATGTGTAGGTTACAAATCTAAGATTATTTTCCACTTAGGAGTCATTAAGTATGTTATTTCATATTTTGAAAGAAAAACACCCTTTTCTTTTCTAAATAAAATAGATGTTATTATTATTATCCTAAATTTGTGAAACTTAGCCTCCAAGCCAAAGCATAGCCAAAGACAATGAATCTGAGGTTATTTTTAACCAAATTGTCTTTCTTTTATTAGTTTTGCATTGTTTGACATTTGTGTCCCATTATTATTTTATTTCACCATTAATCCAATTATCCATCCAATTTTGTTCTTTATTTTCATATTAGCACTAAAACAATTATTATATCATATTCTATGAGTCCATTATTGGCCTAAGACTAATGTGAAGACATTAGGATACATTAGGGTGATTATACATACATTAGCTCATTAGTTAATACTAACATCTTTTAGGTCTAAAACCTTAACTTTGTTTGGCTAAGTCTAAAAGGTCAAAGTTCTAGGGTAGGGTCCAAGATCTGGTATGTTACAAAGGGTGCACAAGTTTTAGTTTTCACTTCATCTTTCAGTTATCAATTTTGACTTTAAAGTATAGTTTATTCACATTCATATTAATAGAAATTTGATGCCACTTACTCTAACCTAGGTTTTCCTTCACACGTGACTGGGTATGAGATGTCCACATGTACTGATCTTCAGGAAGATTAGTCATGATAGATGATAAAGCTACAATTTTAAGAGGTTTACTTGGTGGGACATCTATACGATCCAAGATATTATGAAAGAGTGCACACTTTTTCATAATGTATTTAATCTTTTTTATAAAGTTTGATGTAACCGAGCTCCCTTCATAATAATTTATGAGAACACATTTTTACACTAGTCTGTCATGGTTATTGCCTATTTTTATTTTGATGAATATCATATTTGTGACACTCCCTAGTTTTAAAAACATTAGCTTCCACTCATGTGATATAAAAATTGAGGTGTCACAGTCCCACTCTTTATGACCGAGTTCATATGAAATATTTGGATTGCTCGAGTTGGTCTATTCAGACTTTGAGACATGGCAACATGAAGTTTGGATTTGGGTTGGATAGGAGCAATACCTTGTCATCCTACACTGGTTGCATGGACCCTAGGTGATGGATCTATTTTGTGTCTACATTTTCTAGATATTCTCAAACTTGGTGTCCTATTGAAGATCTAGTTCCCCTTCACCAACCATCATGTATCCTATCTTCGACAACAATAACTCTTCTACAAAAAGCATATTGGTTCTTTATTACTATGTGAAGAGATTGTGCACTACACATCACTAGGATGTTGCCATACATCTAGTTTCTCTTGCAGTCATGGTCGCCATTATATGAAGAATGTAGTGGTCAGCAAATGATCCTCCACAACCCCACTCAATCACATGCAGTTCTTGATGACTGGTCAAAGGTTGTTGCCAAAGAAAGGTAATATAGGAGGCCTCTTATACTTATTCTATAGAACAACCAATGAGAATCCAACACTAACTCCAAAACCCGACCCCTAAAACATGGAGAGAGATTTTTTTTATACTAAATGAATTCTTTTATACTAAAACAAATTCCGATTGGTCTAGTATCCACTACAAAAAACTGGGCCATTATTCACGGGAGAGTCCTATCACAAACCCCTCTCTACATGCCCTCAGAAATAGGGACGGTTGAGGGTCTGGCCCTCAAAAATGGTCCGTGAAGAGAACTCACGTGACAAATACCAGTGGCCCTCACGAATACAATTGTGAGGGACTATTTAGCCTTCATAAATACATTTTTGAGGGACTATTTAGCCTTCATAAATACATTTTTGAGGGACGATTTAGCCTTCATAAATACATTTTTGAGGGACTATTTAGCCTTCATAAATACATTTTTGAGGGACTATTTAGCCTTCATGAATACATTTTTGAGGGACTTGATGGTCCTGGAGAAAATATTTTTGAGGGACTATGTGGTCGTCATCAATGCAATTTTGATGGTCAATCTGGACCTTCATCAATATATTTATGAGGGACTACTGTAAATGATTTGGTTATTGATTATTGAATGATTTATTAAATGTTAATTAATTATTACTATAGTGAATATCAAATTTTAAATGAAAACTTTGTATACATAACCTCAAGCAATATTTTTATACTAATTCACATGACAAAATGACACATAAAAATGTTAAATCACCTCAAACCAATTTTTTTTATTGAAGCAAAATATTATCCATACATTGCGTGCTCAACGTTGATATAAATAAAGAGTACATATGGTTTTAAAATTTGAGATTGATGACAATCAACATATCATGCTAGAAACTCTTAAGATCTATAATGTCTCCATATTCCTTCAAATGGTGTGGTGCTCTTCATCAATGCCAGGCCTCATACGGTTAGGTACTTGAATATTCTTCTCCTAAAAATGACAAATCATTATATTAATAGAATTTAAAGTTAATACATAAATCATAGTACAACAAATAACTTACCCTTATATTTCGGTTTTGGTCTACTCCAAGGCGCATTGTCGGTCGAAATGCATCATTAAAAGAAATTCTACCCTATCAATATAAATACAAAAAGGAATCAGAGCGAGTGCGAAGTAGAGAAAAATGTGAGTGAACCAACATAGCAGCAACATGCACCCGTAAACTAAAATTATGGTTGAGCTCAGTAACTAATACATAATTAAAAAAAAACTCAGTGGGTTAGTTAAATAGTACATGCCTATATCTCTGTTGACTGCACTTAGTTTCTTTCATAAGTGAGATGCATCTACAGATACAAAAAGAGGACGATCCTCTCATGATTAACCACATGAACATTATTTTGCAGAAAAACTTCACATTATTGATGAGCATGAATAAAACTCTATCTATACACAAGCCTATATCTCATTCCAACTTCCATGCAGTTGGATCGTAGAGTTTAAACATTAGAACAGACTCCAGTAGACAATTTAACATTAGAACCTCAATTACTGCAGCAAGTTGCTGCTTCCACTCTAGCAACCACCCCCTCTCTCCCTCCACAACCTCTTAACACCTACACATTCTACTCTTGAACCATCTTTAGCATAGCAGCAAGCTGATGCTTCCACATCAGCCAACAACCACCCCAAGAAACCACCTCCACATCAGCAACATGCTACTACTTCCTCCCATCTCCTAGAAACCACCTACAAATCTACAGACCACCCAATCTTCCATCATAACATCATCATCTCCTAGCAGCATGCTACTACACGCCACCACTAGCCCACACCATCAGCCACCACCAACAGCCCGCACCATCAGCCACCACCAACACCTACACATCAGCACTCCCACCCACCAGCCAACACCACCACCACCATCCAACATCCACCACCACCACCATCCAACATCCACCACCATCAATCCTAAGGGTTTTTGGAAACCAAAGGGAGGCTGCAGCTTTATCCTCAATTGAGATGTTAATTGAGAAGTTAAAGGAATTTCACAACCACGAGCTATGAGGATAAGATATGAAGATTAATAATATGTAGTAGGAATTGCTCAACCACGAGGACAACATAACATACCTAGAAGAGTTGAGACCTAACGAACTTGTATCATCAGTGTGCTTACATATATTAGAGATATTAGCAGCATGAAGTATATGAAGAAACTGACTAGGTTTCCTGAGAGAGTTTCTTGAGAAATTTGACCCCACCCCACCCTTTAGAGAACACCATCAACCAGCCTCTCATCATCTCTTACACCCACCCTTTTGTCATAGACTCAAATGCAGTGCCACTTCCACACCTTATCTATAGCCAAGCAGCAGATGTACTAAAAATTTGAGGATATATTTCTGAAGATCTATGCCTCTTAGAACTAAAAGGGAGTTTTGTAGCAAATGTAGCATTTAGCTATCCTGGTATGTAGCTTCCATATGGGACCATCACTATTTCTAGCAGGGCACACAAAGATTTGGAATAGTTCAAGAACATATAAGATTTGGAATAGTTCAAGAACCAGGCAGTTCCTTGACTAGACAAGCAGGGGACAAGGGCATCTGGAGCAGAAATAGTAGGCAATAACAGTATTCATCATCACAATTACTGCCATCTTTAATTTGAATTGATAACTATAGGAGAATCAGGGATAACAGAATTAACATGAAGAAAATGAAACAACAGTAAGAGGAAGACAAGTACGAATTGGTGAGAGAAAATGGGATAAAAAGAGCATGCAAATGGTAGAAGTTCTGTAGGAAGAAGTCAGAATAAGACAAACCAAGGGCAGTAAAAGGAGATTGAAAGAGTAAGAATCAACAAAACAAAATAAAAAACAGCAGTAGCAGGTGCTGAATTAGAAAATATAGAGGAAGGAATAGGTCACTGAAAATAAATGGAAACATGCAAACAACAGTGGCTAAGAGAGGAGATTTAGGAGGAAGAAATCAGAAAAAGAAAATTAGATATGTAAATAGTAGTAGTAGATTTCGTAGTAGGATGTATAGGACAAATTTGAAAAAGAAAATATGCACATGCTTGCATAGTAGTAGGAGGGAATATAGGATGAATAACTCAGAAAAAACATAGCAGCAGGACGCAGGAATAAGATGCAGGAGAATGGATAAAAAAAGAAAAGAGAAAGAAGCAAGAACAATAAAAATATGAAAAAGTAGAAAAAAACTTAACAAACAGCGCTATGAGGACATACCAATTTGGCCCAAATCAATCCTCATTTCCCCAAATCAGACCTGATTTTCCTCAGACCATACCTAATTTGCCAAAATTTGACCTGATTTACTCTAAATCAGACCTATATCAACCATGCAATGACTGAAGGTGATCTAATTTGACCAAATATAGACTCGATTCATGCTAGTTTAGCCTTTAAATTGCATAATTTGGGCCTAAACGCCTTAAACGCCCACTTCATGTAGATAAGCTGAAATGAATTACTTACAGGATTTAAACGTTGATTTCTTGGTGTGAAAGACACCGATGAAGATGTGGTTGGTGTATTCTGCATTTGAGGATAACTTTTTCAATTATTACCAGAAGAAGGGGACCAACTTTCAACTGCAGCCTTTAATAAAGTGTACATGTTAATATTCTTATGTGTATGAATATTGAAAATAATCTATAGCTGTAATGAGTTACCTGTGGCGCAAAGATCCGTGGATGTCCATTGCCTTGTATGGAAAGCCTGCCTACTCCATTCTCCCTTGAATTGGCTTGTATGGAAAGTCTGCCTACTCCAGTCTCCCTTGAATTGCTTGGTCTAGAAAGTCTTCCTAAGCCATCCCCGCTTGAATTATTTTGGCTGGGAAACATGCCTACATCTGCACCATTACTTGTATTGTCTTGTATGTGAAAAGAACCCACATCCGACCTATTTGTGCCACTTTGCATGTGTAAGACACCTGTAGTATTCTGATTGGGGTATTCAGCTGCACAATCAACATTAATATCGCCATCCTATAACAAATACATCAACAATGTCAAAAAAAATTATATTACATTGACATAGACAACTGAATCTGAGTTACCTGTGATTGATTATACCAAGTCATTAATTGGGAGACTGAGTTCTTCAATCCATTTACTGTTTCTTCGAGTTCCTTAAGTTTATCCTGAAATAGAAAACAAATTACAAACATCAATCTAATAGACTAGTTGTAACTAATAGTTCAAGTTTAGATTCTCTCCAACATACATCATTTGCATTTCTTTCCTCAAGAAGCATTTCATATCTTATACGGGCAGCTTTTCTCCTATGTCCTATCTCTTTGTGCCCAATTCCAACACCTCGGATCCTAGCCTTTTTGGAAGGATTTAAAACTTGCAAATAAGCAGCATGTGTTAGATTATCAACACTTCTAGGATCTATTTCTTCTTGGTTTGCTACTTGGTTTTCCACGATATCAGAGATTTCAAGCTGTAATTAGAAAGCATCATAAAAGGAAAGCTTAAATTGAGATATCTAAGCATATGTAGCTTTGTAGACATCATAGGAAAGCAAATATCCATTTTCTAACCACTTGTGGGCTTTTGTCGTAAACTTTTTCCAAAAATTTGTTAAGAGGCACAACGGGTTGATCTTCACTGACCTACACATGATAGATAACATAATAATTGTCCATGTTATATGTTCAACTCCTACTAAGAAAGACAAGTGTCCATTATTAATACCATTTCTGCCCGATAACAACTTCATGGCTTTGATCTTGTGGTATGATCCATCACTTTTTTTGCTCTGTTTGCCTTGTTGATCTCAGAAATTTTCTAAACCATAAGAAACATATAATTAGAAAAAGTAGATAGGTATACATGCAAGTTATATGAAACCATCCTCAATATAAGCAAGCCAATAGCTGGATGTGGAAAGGGGACTGATGTGAAGTGTGGAGTGTGGAAGCTCCCTAAGATCAGAGGAATTGAGCAGAATCAAAAAATCTGCAGCAGCGTTGAAGTACACCTGCTGCTGGAACAGAAATGAAGTACACCTGCTAAAGAACAGAAATGAAGCTCTTCTTGCTACTCTTATCATTTATCACATATGGATACATAGAAACAGATGTGTTTTTGAAGACAGTAGGAGCAAACCAAACAGTGTGTGGCATTGCATAAATTCTGATTATAGAAGTTTGCATAGATAAATTGCATCCTTCTTTTTTACTTTTGATATCTATCTTTATAGATGTATTGAGCTTTGCTCCCCTTTGTAAATTTTGTGAGTAATGAAAGAGAAACGCGCTTATTGATAAAAAAAAAGTTATATGAAACCATTGTACCTTAGACTTCTCGGTTCCCCATTCTTTAACAAGATTTTTAAACATGTCCATATCTATGGAAGCATTTTTCTCAACTTTCTTCATCATCAATTTTGGTTCAATCTTGTACTTTTCATAGTAATCTTTCTTTACACGTGCCCTCCACACTGATATCCCTTTGCTAATGTGTTCATCAATGTGATTCCATGCATTAGGGTGACTGCCTAAATCAAAGTATTTCTACAAAAACATAGAAAATATTACTTTAGATATAACAATCATACAATTTGTTGGTCTTTTTATGAAAAAGATTACCTCAATAAATGATTTTCTATCTGCAAAAGCTTGTTCTGGTTGTTCGTTCCACTTCAAGTCTAGATTCCATATGTGTGGTTTCCTTGCTAGCATATGACAATAACGATTCAATTTGGCACCATTCTCCCCAATAGCATTTCCTTCATCATCCCATTGGACCTTGTGACGTGGTTGCCCTTGCTTAGGAAGTAGGCTTTTCTCACTTGCAGGCCCACGTCCATACTTCCTATTCTCCTGTTCATCCTCAACATTTTCTTCAACTATTACATCATTTTCAATATTGTTGGACAGTAGAGTAGGTTCATCCTCACAATTTTCTTCAATTGTGGATGGAGGGACAGCAATAGGTTGACTGGGTGTGTTGTTACAACTAGATCTAGTGAATCTTCTTCCTGCCATCCTTCAATTGACAAGGGAAAAAAATTAGATTATTAGTGCAGAAATGTCAGTAACAAAAGTAGTAGCTACATTTGAAAAACAAATAAATTGCGGAGAATATGAGACACCAACATATGAATATTCAGCATTTGAAAAATATATAACTTGTAGAGTACCTTGGTTTCATATCCCAAAAAAGAATAATGATGTCCTACTTGCTGGTATATGAAACAAGACTAAATAAATTGCAAAGAATATGCCATATAGTAACAGTTTGCCAAAAAAATGCAATACAACATATTCCCCAAGTAAATTATTCTAGACTTGCAAACAAAACAGACAGATTAATGAACTAAACATTAGCCCCATCATTCTTTTTTTTAGTTCTATCAACAAAAGATCCCCCGGTGTCACTCCTCGTCCAAGACACATCACTAGTTACACCACCATTAGATTGTAAACCAGTCAAACAATTCTCAATAAGAGGTACTTCAGAATAATCTTTAGGAGGATGCTTTAGCACTGTGCACCAATCATCATCATTAGGATCCTTCACATAAAAGCATTGCAATGCTTGAGAAGCCAGGATAAACAGTTCCTCCTTTTTTTTATCCTTGAAGTGTTGATTTGTGTGAACCCATACTCATCAATTCGCAACCCGTTAGAAGTGATTTCATCATACCAAGAACATCTGAATAACGTAACTTTGATTCCTGGACCATAAGTTAGCTCAATAACCTCCTCTAAGTAGCCATAGTATGTGACTTCAGCATTTATAGGATTTCGATCTCTACCACTTGAATAACTTGAAGTGTCAGCACACAAATACACTCCACTATTTTGTGTAGTACGTGTACTTTCAATGGGCTTTGAACGGAAACGATATCCATTGACCAAAAATCCTTCATAAGACATTCCCTCAACACAAGGGCCTTGGGATAACCATCTCAAATCATCGCTAATACTGTTCAGCCTAATCTCTCGCATTTGCATTACCTTCATAAAAAAGTAAAACATTAATGTAATCTACACTAACTTGAACATTAAGAGTGACAACAATATTTATGTTTGAGACTTACATGCTCTTTCAACCACTTAGAGAACTCCTTTGCATGTTTTGTTTCTAGGGTCCGTGGGGCAATGTTGGGTTCCATATCTTGAAGAATACACATATGTTCACTGCTTTATAAGAAGTGTCTAAATTAATGTAGAACATATATACAAATATCAGCAAGAATTTTAGGACGTAATTAAATCTTACCTTCTGTAAACATCCAATTCCTCTTTATTGAAAAGGACATAACGATGGGCTTGTTCCAAAGTGTGGATGTCGAAATTTCTTGACACTCCAACTCTAATTGGAGATCCATCAACATTATGAGGAGTGCGGATCAGTTTTGTCTCAAAATTATGCAAGTACCTACCACAAAATGTCAAACTTTCTTCAGCTAAATAGCAACTATATAGCAATACAACCAGCCGGTTTAGCTTTGTTTCTTACATACTTCTTCAATTTCTTCAAGTATCTCTCTATTGGGTACATCCACCTAGTTCGGACAGATCCGGCTTTCCTGGCTTCATAAGCTAAATGAATGGGCAAATGCATCATGATGGTGAAGAAAGAAGGAGGGAAGATTCTCTCCAACTGGCAAAGAGTGACAGCAATTTCTTGTTCCAATTCTTTGAATTCCTCCACATCAATAATGTTAGAGCAAAGCTTGTTGAAAAATGAGCACAAATTAGCAATAGGCTTGTACACATATAAGCTTATGCAATGTCTCAAGGCAACAGGTAGAAGTTGATGCATAAGAACATGACAATCATGACTTTTCATCCCAACAAGTTTTCTATCAGATTTGCTAACACACCTAGATATGTTAGAAGAATAGCCATCAGGAACTTTCAACTTTTCTAACACAGATAGGAACTTATCTTTCTGCGCATTAGTCATGGTGTAAGATGCTGGAGGCAAGTAATAGCGGTCACCTGCATCTACTGGCCATAAATCTCTTCGAATGCGCATTTTCTTCAAATCTTGACGAGCTTGTAAGTTGTCTTTACTTTTCTTAGAATCACCCAATAATGTGTTTAAAATATTCTCGCACACATTCTTTTCTATGTGCATCACATCCAGATTGTGTCTAACAGATAAATACTTCCAATAAGGTAGCTGAAAAAAGATGCTTATCTTATTCCAACCAGGAGGTAATGGTTGAATTTGATCTCCAAGCCTCTTGCGCTTATTCATTTTTCCAAATGTGATATTTTCATACCCATCAAATTGCCTCAGTATATCTTCTCCAGATAGTGGCTTAGGTGGAAGTCGAAAATCTTTTTCACCATCAAAAATTTTCCTATCACATCTATACAGATGATTCATTGGAAGAAAATGTCGATGGAAACCATAGCATTGCTTTTTCCCATACTGTAACCATTTTGATACAGTCTCCACATTACAACAAGGACATCCCAAATCTTTCTTACCTTTAGTGCTCCAACCAGATAAGTCATCATATGCTGGGAAATCGTTAATGGTCCATAAAATCATTGCCCGCATAGTGAAGTTCCTTTTTCTATATGCATCATAAACTTTGAATCCAAGCTCCCAAAGTAGTTGCAACTCCTAAATTAATGGCTCCAAGTATACATCAAGGTCATTGCCAACCATATGTGGACCTGGGATTAATAGGGACATCATAATAAATTGGTCTTTCATAAGAAGCCAAGGCGGAAGATTGAGAGGTGTCACCAACACATGCCAGATGCTATGTGATGCACTCATATTGCCAAATGCATTAAATCCATCTGTTGCTAATGCCAATCTAACATTGCGTGGTTCAGCAGTAAAGTCTGGATACCTGGCATCAATAGACAACCGTTCTGGTGTGTCTGAAGGATGATGAATATGACCATCCTTGCCTTTTACTTCTGATGGCCAAATCATGTCTTTAGCAATAGATGAAGACATATAGAGCCTCTCTAACCGAGGTATCAAAGGGAAGTGATACATGAACTTAGCAGCTACCTTCTTTCCCTTTGTTTTGTATTTCTTTTCATTCCATCTTGAAGCACCACAAGTATCACAATTTTCTTTTGAAGTTGCATCTTTGCGAAAAAGCATGCAATTATTTGTACATACGTCTATAGTAGAATGATCAAGTCATAAATCCTTCACGATCGCATTTTCTTCATAGTACGTCTCCGGGAATAGACAATTTTCTTCCGGAAATCCTGAAACAATCAACTGTAACAACTTTGTGAAAGAATCGTTGGACCATCCAGATTCCTCCTTCAGAAATAGCAAGGCAACCAAATACGATAGCTTAGAATGACTTGTGCAACCTCTATAGAGTGGTTGATCTGCCTCTTTTAGTAGCTTGTAAAATCTTTGTGCATCTATATTTGCAGGTTCCTCTGTAGCTTCAGTAGAGTGGTCATTTGTTGTGTCACCCATACCAAACAAATCCTCCAACATCTGATGCATATTGTCGGGGCTAGGCATGTTTGGTGCCACAACAGGATTGCTCCTACCAATCACCTCCCCATGAAACGTCCAAACATCATAGCTATGCACAAATCCTTTTTGTAATACATGTGAGAATACCTCCTCCTCTGTTTTAAGGTATCTGTTCAAACATACCTTGCAAGGACATATTAATTTCCCCTGTCTAGTTGGTCTCTGATGGATAAGAGCAAACTCAATGAACTTTCGTAACCCTGCCTTGAATACATCACTTCACACTCTGTTCCCAATATACATCCAACTCCGGTCTATTAGAAAATCCATCTACATGAAGGAAAATATATAATAAGTAGAGGAACAGCTGTTTGAGATGTAGTCATGTAGGAGATGTAGTCATGTAGGAGCAAGAATAAGTAAGAAAAAGTAGAAGAAAACTTGCAAATAGAAGTGATACTAGTAGTCTAGTAGACGTGCGAGCAGGAGATGCAAGTAAGAATCTGAATTTCTGATATGAGTAATAAGGAAAAAGCAATAAGAGGGGACATAGAAGTAACAAAAATTTAGATGCAATAGCAGGAACATGAAATGAAGGAGAAATTGCAAAAAAAGAAAAGAAAAGAAGCTAGAATAGGAGACACAAGAGGAAATAGAAAAAAATCAAAGAAATAGTAGTATAAAAGGACTGATTTTTTTGCAACAATTGCAGCAAAAGGGTGTCGAATATACAACATGAAAAAGGAAAAAGAGAAAAGGGGAGGGAAGGGAGAAGACATACATGAAGTCTATCAATATACAAGAAGCAAAAAAAGAGGCAGAAGAAACATCCTTCAAGAAATATCCTTCAAGAACTGCAATAGCATAGGTACCCACCTAATCAATAATAGTTCACAGATCCATCCATTAACTTTTGCTCGCATGTCTCAACATATACTCGATTACAGGGGCTACGTATACTGTCAGACTAGCTACACAGCTTCTCTTCTCAAACTAGGCGATCTCTCTACTACAAAGGAGTATTTTGACGCATGGCTATTTAGACTCTACCAAAGGAGATTCAAAGTTGTGTGTGGTCTTGATGCTATGGGTTATGTCCAACATATCCCATAGAATCTCAATATTGTAGCAGATCTCTATGCATAAAGGCACTGACAGTCTATTTCTTCTTAGATCTGATATCAACATATTGTTATTACTTATAACAAGCATTATGAGACAAATACCTAATTGTCCCTATAAGTCAGCTGAAATACTTAAACATATAAGTATATGATATCATGTATAACATCTCATAAAATTAAGAACTGAAATACTTAAAATAAGTCAGCTGCATAAGACTTAACACCAACCAAGATAGAACATATGACATGCAGACCAGGACAACAGGGACAATTTCATTGTTTGGTATCTTGTTAATAACACAACACTCAAATTATGATAGTAGGAGACTGTAAACCAGCAGAACAATAGACTAGCAGAAGAAAACAGTTCATATATATCAACCACTACAGAAGAAAAGAAGTTTCCTCCCAAAAGAAACATTGTAGAAGTGTCTATCCCATCTAAAAAGATTACTTTCATTGATAGCTGCTAGATATCAAAAGAGGAAAATACCCACTTCTGAAAAATGGCAATTTGGATACAGAGATGAGTAGAAATAGCCTCCAACCTGGGAGTACAATAAACACATTTAAAAATGTATATACTTTTGATTAACTTTGTAAATATACAGGGGAATCCTATCAATGAGTTTACACTCAACAGCTTTACCCCGATGAAATCAGCTACATGGCAATTAAAGAATAAATGTATGATAAATTCATTAGAACGTCTACACAGAAAACATATAGAAGTATAGAAAAACCCTCTTTTTTTAGGTTGTTCATCACTGAGATGTTGTTTCTAGCAATCTTTCGTAATAGGATTTTAAATTTAGATGTATGATCATCTGGATTATATACCAAGAAAGTTGACCATAGATATCAATATTTTAGATAGAATCCTTAAGAAGGTATTTCTCATGGATCAATTTGATCCATAGACTACCTTAAGAAGATGGTTACATCATCCCACTTAAGAAGATGGATATCATTCTTGCCTTCACACTATCCCCACAAGAAATTTATAATAATTATTTCCACTTCATCACAGATAGAAGTAGGAAGTGAAAAGGAAGAGGACCAGAATTTTTGATTGGCGGACATAGTAGAATTACAAAGTTCTAGTCTCCAATGGAAACTGAAATGATATGTAAATAAGTTTGGTATCTTTAAAAATCAAATGATGGGCATAGAAGCGCTAAAGCATGGGCGTAAAATGAATGTAACTTCTGGTTCACTTGTATGATATGTATCATTATAAGTTAGTAGCATACCATCTTTGTGCACACTTAGCATCAATAGAATGTCTGTCATGACCATGGAAAGCTTCAGACATGCATTCAACAAAAGGTCTGCTCTGGTTGAGAAGTCTAGTCAGAAGCCTCAAGAACGAATGGGTGTTCTTAGTAATGTGGGTTCCTCCTTGATCCCTTTGTTGTTAAAACAACATTTGTATATTTGTCTTTTTTTGTTTTCCCCCTCCATCTAAAATAATACCCTTTCTGAAACATGTGGTTGTGATGTATGACCTAAAAGCCAATAACTATGGTAATGATCCTCTGCTAAGTGCAGCTCTGTACTTAGAGATTAATTAAAGGCCGACTGCCCAGGGCTCCCATGGGACACATCCATTCCTAATATAATAGTTGGCTCTTAGGAGATCTTTGGCATGGATGGAAGATGCAGAGAAGTTCACCACAGCTGAGCATCCTCCATCCATGCCAAAGATCTCCAAAGTGCCAACTATTATATTAGGAATGGATGTGTCACATGGGAGCCCTAGGCAGTCGGCCTTTAATTAATCTCTAAGTACAGAGCTGCACTTAGACGAGGATCATTACCATAGTTATTGGCTTTTAGGTCATACATCACAACCACATGTTACAGAAAGGGTATTATTTTAGATGGAGGGGGTAAAGGAAAAAAGACATATAATATATCCAATTGTTGTTTTAGGAGGAACCCACATTACTAAGAACACCCATTCGTTCTTGAGGCTTCTGCCTAGACTTATCAACCAGAGCAGACCTCTGAGATGTTGACAATGACTTAGTGTACCTCTGCAAAATGCAAAAACACCAGGCTATATTATACTTACAACCAAAAATAAAACATTCAAAAACAACGCAGTGAGAAAAAAGAACAGCACTCGTACAAGTGACCCCCCATGAAAATATTATTTCCATGAGAGTCAACTATCTAAACCATGTTGGCATGGAGGAAGATAAAAATATAATCCCATGTTGGTGATTCCATCATACATGTTTGACAAGATCTTTCCTAAGAAAATTGACTATGGGAAAAGAAAAGCCAACAATGTTGAGTTAGAAGAGAAGAATGTAACTCCCCAAGCTTTGCCTCACTTGAGAAGCAATTTAATGCAGCCACCAAAGCAATCTACAATTTTCACCCAATAAGAAATGTGTTTATAGGAATGGGTTTAAATGTAAGGGTTTTTAATCAGAATGATGCTTTGGTCACCTCTAGAACTGCTCTTCAAAAGAAAGATCATTTCAGCACAACAGTTTACAAGCATCTTGATCACCACTACATCAATAAACCAGTAACATCAGATGGAACCCTTCTTCATCTTTAGAAAATAAGCACAAGCATAGCAATTCCAGAAAAAAGAACACAGGGCTCGTTTAGTAAAGAAGCACTTTTATCTCATTATGGATAATAGACTATAGCACACTCACATTGACTAACCATCCCTCAAAAATCACCTTATTTCTATACCACCAGATATAGTAAAGGATACATATAATAGATTTAAAGGAGGTATTGCTTATTTCCTTCATACTGTCTTCAAAGAAACTAGGAATATTATTAATACATTCATTATCAACTACTTTGGCTCTGACCCATATATATGTGTGTCATGAGAACACTTGTTCATATAGAATAGAACAGAGTAGCAAAATTAAACATACATGCACACATGTTTATTGCTTTGAACCAAGCTTGAGCCTCAACAATTATATATGAGTAATATTTGATCAAGTATGACTTGGATTACATGGTAGGTATTATACATAAATTTGAGTTTGTACAATTAATAGATATTGTACATATTCGAGAAAGACAATATTCAATCAAATACTATATCTACTCAATCACATCAGTAAATTATTCTTTTCTTATTGACAAAACACAAAGTTGTATGATAGAAAATCATTATGAGGATGATATACTATAGATGCATAGCCTAGGAATTTATGTACATCACAACTTTTATTCCCTTCCATTTAGTTATGGTAGCTACTCCCAAGGAGCTATTTCCTCACTTCCAAATATTGAACACGCCCCTGACTACTCTCTATTACTGCTGTATGACCATCTCCATGCAACTGAGGATAGTCAAAGTTTTTCAACATTGTGATATGTTTCTTATACGTGAGAACGTTAACCCTTAGGGGAGGGGGAGATAACTCATATGAATACTAGATGGTTAGTATTTTTACTAAGTAAACCCAGCTAATCCTATGCAGATCACATTGGGGGGAGATGAGGCGGACACATGAGGTATGAACTGGAAGCCCATTGGAGGAAGAACCAATCTTGGCTATCAGGGGTCGAAGTGGGGGCTAGTGCTCTCCCAAATGAGAAAAACAGAAAAAGATACGAACCTAGAGAGGATTCCAGTGGCCGAAGAAGCAAGTTGCGTAGCAGAAACGACCAATGGCCGAGCAGGGCGATCAGCGGCAATCAAGCACGGTGCCTGCGTAGCAGCAACGACCAATGCGGTGGGCAGCAACCGTCAATGGCGGAGGGCAGCAACCGTCAACGGCGGCAAGGAGTTATGAAGGATGAGCCCAATGCGAAGGATGAACGACAACAACCGAGTAGGGCGATTGGCGTCAAGGATGACCCAATGCGGAGGAACCGATGAGAGAATCGGGAGGGGGAGGGTTCAGTGGAGGAGTGCGGAGGAACCGATGAGAGAATCGGGAGGGGGAGGGTTCAGTGGAGGAGTGCGGAGGAAATGAGGGGGAAAGGAGCACCCGCCGGGACTGGGTGATTTTTTCATTAATTTTGATAGACGATTCAGTGTTTTAGAATGGAGGGAAGGATTATGAGATGGAGGGAACATTTGGCATGGAGTTTTTGAGGGGGTGATTCGTAAGAAATGTATTTGTGAGGGACCAATGTTCACATAAAATGCCTAACGATGTCAAGAACACGGTTGAGGGATTTGGTCCCATATTTGAAGGACGAGCCCTTACAAATGGACATCATTATTCACGATTTTTGGTTCCTCACAAATGTTCTTCAACAAAAGCCAAATTTTTTGTAGTGATCATATTTTTGTAGGAGCCTCCTATACAAAAAGTGTTCATTGTTACTATGGAAGTTTTTCATCCTGAATGGGGATTGTAATCTATGGGTGATGAAGCTAACATGAAGAACTTCCCAAGAGAATATTATGCGCTCTTGTATACCAAAATCATTTGAATGAGTCTATGTTCAGATGTGAAGTTATTAAGTTAAGTCTGAAGGTGGTTAGAGGGCTAGACTTGATACCCATCAACGACTAAAGATAAAAAATGGGGCCAACTTTGAAGGGAAAAAGAAAGTGACCTATAGAGAGGAGATCAAAACATCGAGCAAACAAAGTCATGGATTGGGAATGAATGGGAGTGACTAAAAGGAGATGGTGATCATGACACTAACTAAACAACCGATTGGACAATGGCTCAGCTATGTCTTGAATGCCATCACAAGAAATCAACTTATAGTGATGACCAGTGGGATTGGAGATCCCAAAGAAGATAAAAGTTAGGAGTTCATGTAGTAGTGGTATGTGTGCCACAATATGTGCATATTTTCTATTGTTTGAGGTTTTGTACCACGTGCCAACTTTGTTGCTTCACTCAGGTTTCCAAGGGGTGCCTTCTTAGCCATGGGGGAGTCAATTGAGGGGTGAATCTTTGCATTTCAGGTGAGGTCCCATTAAAGAGGGTGAGAGACACATTTGGGTCCTTGATCAACTCGATTGGTATGGAGGCGAGAGCTACTCGATAGACGACTTGGAACTAGAACCGACATGTCCAACTAGGAGAGTGGAGGACATCTTCTGGCAAGGCTTGGATCAGTTTGGGGTCCAGAGGGGGGGGGGTTAATTTAGAACCTTGTCATCCTTAGTGAGGCTTCTAATGTGAATGAGTGTAGATGAGCTAGGGTTGTCCCGATGCCTGAATTTTGACACCACGGAGAGGCTCTAATTTGGACTAAGGTCGGGCTGATAAGTCTTTAACAACCATTTTCTCAACCTTTATGGAGTTGCACAAACTAAATATACATAAAATAGGGCTACGAAAATCATGGTCCAAAAGATAAAGGTGAATCTAAAAAGTAATACCAAGTAGAAATGATTGATAGCTCCCCTTATGAGCTTGTAAACACGTAGTTTGTCCAAATTAGTCCACAGGGAACAATCCCAACGTGTGATGCTCTCACATTTTCGGAACGAGCTCATTAATTTTTGAGTCTACATGCAATTTTTGCATGAACACTTTCAGGGGAAATTGCAACACATCCCATTACTTGTGGTAAAAGTTCTCTTCCGCGACATTCCCCGTCAGTAACGTTTTGAGTAAAGCCCCATCTTAGAACAAACGCTTTGAACCTATTGGTGGTGGTGGCAAAGTGAAGAGCGCCCCGATGGCGCGCGGCCATCCCCGCGTCGCTTCCGTGCTTCTACTGTTGTCACTCCAATGCATCGCCGCTGTCGCCCAAGCTAAGCAGGATGAGGTGAGTAGCTTCTAGATCGTAGATCAAAGTTCATGGGTGGGGTGGGGGAATGCACCCCGATCTTGACTCATTTCTTGTACCTTGCAGGTCAACTGTAGCAGATCCTGCGTCGCCGAGAATTGCAACTGTAAGTTTAGGTACCCTTTGAAACTGCTTCTTCCTTCGACAAGTATGCTCGGTAGGTTGTGATTGGCTTTCTCTTATTTATGCTGTGTTAGCCGTCGGCATTCGGTACGGCAAGTTCTGTGGAGTTGGGTGGACGGGTTGCCCTGGGGAGAAGCCCTGTGATGATCTGGATGCCTGCTGCAAGCTGCATGATGAGTGTGTTGACAAGAAAGGTCGATTTTCTTAACCTTCCCTCGTGAAAGGTGTAATGATATTCTCAAAACAGTTTTTGGCAAAAGACACCCGAACTAAAGTGCCTGTTTAGTCGGGATTCATGGAATTCAAATTTTAGTGAAATCCCGGTTTTTCATGAACCCAACTCCTATTGTTGAGGATTTTATAATTTAGGGCTTATCTGAACATAAATGAAGGCTCTCAGATTTCAGCGTTACCCAGAAATTCAGAGTTGGTTTGGTATAAAATTTCCGATATCCAGATTTCTACGCATCCCCAAAATCCGAACGTGGCCTACTACTGGAATGTAGTGCAATGTCTAATTGATCTAACAGATTGTGTGTGCTTGATTATATTCGGTCAAATTTTCAGATTTGATCAGAAGCAAGTTTTGAAACTTGTATTGATTTCTGTTTGAAACCCCACAACGAAAATACCTTGTGTTTTATGATCTTAAGCAAATTTTAATGTTGGTGTTATACTTCGGTATAATAGAAGAAAACGAAATATATCCAATTTCAGACTGGGCAAATAAGCTAAACAGCAGGATCTGTAGCTAGAGCAAGTAAATTCATATCATTGCATGATTAGCTAAGATAGATGAAGCTTTATATGAAAACAAAATATCTCTAACGGACTGGTTAATTAGCTCTGGACATTGAATCTACACACATGATAGTGTATTCTGCAAGCAATAAAGCTAATAATAATTTGGAGGAACTGTGTAACTTTCATCAATGTAGTTGCATGGGCAACTACATCAAATCAAATGTATCCTTTTGTGCCAAAACAACATATTTTTCTAATCCAACGTGTACAATCCTCACAAGTATAGCCACTATCATGATTTACTTGTTAATGATCTAGTACAATTATAACAAGAACAAAAATAGTATATTTGGTATGTATGGTACAGGATGATGCCAACGTGCCACATTGGTTTAACATCTTGTGTATGATTATGAATGCTAGGTTTACAGCAAGTGCAAGGATAATGTAACAAGAGGATATGTGCCGTAAACATAGCAATATCTGACGGGATTGATAACTTGAACAACTCTACTGTCAGATTTGGAAGTAGCGTGCATCTACCACATTGTGGTTTAATTGATTCTGTACCTATTGAAACTAAAGTTCTGACATACCATGTGTGTACGTATATCAAACCATTTATCTGTTGTAGTGCGGAGGACTACCAATTTCTACTGGTTGGACATACTTGGGCTTGCTTTAGTTACTAAGTCTCTCCTAGTAGTGAATTTTACAGTGCTTTCCCTATTTGTTGACCGCCTGTCAAATCCCAATCAACTATCAAGATTTAATTGAAAGCGTGACAGAGGGAAAGGTTGACACAAGAGCAAACGAGGACTTGAAGTAAGCAATTGAGTATCAGAGTACTGCTTCCAAGTGACAAGTTTTATGAGCTTTGGGACTTGGGAAAACTGGTTTTACTTGAAACCTTCACAGATCTGATGTTTAATATTTGTGCAAAATTTAAAATAGCTGTTTAATATAATATTCATCTAAATATTGTCAATATTTTATTATATCTTTTTGCAACAGAATTACCTTGAGAACTGAATGCTGATCCTAGAGATCACCTCTATAGTCATATCCTCTGTGATACGTCAGCAACAGAGCATGCCTGTTTCTTTTCTGCTTTTTAATGGGCGAGTTGTTTTATACTAGAAATAAGTTGGTAGGTTACATAAAGGTTTGATATGGATTTTGATGCTTTTTGGCCCGGCATTGGAGTGGAAGAAGAGTTTGAAGCCTAGGTAGGGAGTGATGTACGGGATGAGTGATAACATGGTTGTGTATTAGTGTGGGCTTCAGTTTAGAGACAACCATACAAAGTTCATTCTGTCAACAGCAGCCACTGAGCTGAAAAAAGGTGGGAGGCTTTTAATATGGGTGGCAGCTAGGGATGAAGGCAAGGGTGGGAAGCAAAATTTTGGTGTCACCACTGCTCTGATATCCTGAGGTAGGGGATAAGAAGAGAAACAGAGGGGGTGGATGGTAAGTTCTTGTTTCGAATACGTTTGCCTTCATTCGTATATTTGGGCAGTCAACAAGCATCCAACCTGATGGGAAAACCCAGGAGCATCATCAAGGAGGGAAATAATTTGAATGTGATTCTAGAATCATATTTGTGAAGAAATGTATACGATAATGTTGTGTTGTTCTATTGATATGTACACCCCTGTCCTATATATAGGAAAGGAGGCTATTACAAGGAAGCACAAAGGAAGCGAACTAACCCTAATGGGCCATGGGCAACAGGCCCATGTAGACAATAGACTAATAACCTATTAACTAAATAGGCTATATTCTAACAATATTAGATGAAACTTTTGTATGGAATACTGATCACTGATCAGAATTAACGTGACTTTTGTGTTGGTATTCCAAAGGGTGGCTAGAACAATTACTTGCTGACTATGCTCTCAAAACAGTTCCTTGATGGTTTCTAAAATCTGACTGGCATGAAAATTTGGGATGGGTGGGTTCCGTATTTCTTTCAAAGCAAAGTACTTATTAATAAAAAGGCACATGAACTACCTAAATTACCTGGAACAAAACTAGATGACACCACTAACACTAAATAAAATAAAATAAATGATAGAAATCCATATAAATTTGTTAATATGTGTGTATAGGGTCCTACTTGTAAGTGTGATAAAAGTCAGGGATCTATGTGTAAATTCTCATGTATATAAATATAGAAGCACCTCAACCGTGGAATGTTGAGGGATTCTCCCACTTTTTGCTCTAGATTTCTCATGGTATCAGAGCAACAGGGAACGTCACTCTCTCCAAGGAACTTGTCATCCCCAACGTAAGGTCTTCAGTCACCCAAATCAGCAAAACCTCATGCTTTCCCGCTTGCTACAGTACCGTACTGTAGCACGACGGTCCTTGGAGTGGCTGCTGCTCCTTCTTTACTTGGATTTCAGATCATTCGTTTTGGGTGTTGTATCCCCTTGGTCTTAGTTGCTCCACGGTGGTGGTGGCTGGCTGCTACTCCTCTACGTGCTTCTCGAAATCATCTTGTATTTGGCTGCTTTGAACAGGCTTCTATCGCAGCAAGAGTTTGGCTTCAATAAAAGGTTTTAAGGGTTGTTTTCCCTACTCAAATCTAGTCTATAAGGGGCGTCCTTGATCCTATTACCTTGCCCTAGAAGGTCACAGGCATTAGTAATCCAAGGAGGGAGCTTCAATCATTCTCCCTAGGTACTGTAGCCGCGGAGTACTGTAGCACGTCTGATACCGACTAAAGTTCTGTTTTCAAGGCCAAACAGTCTTATTTCAAGGTCTCCAGCTTCTACAAAGTGTGCAATAGTCGGGTTTAAGGTCTTCTATTGTATATTGGTCTGATTTCTTGAAGAACAAGTCTGATTTCTTGAAGAAAAAAAATCTGAATCTTTGCCATCAAGTTTGCTTCTGTTCCTGGTCCATCTTGTGCTGATTTAATTAATATCTCATTTGTGGGTGCATTATTTGGTCAACATGGTTGATAAAGAGTTTGTTGTTCACCAATCTTGTGCGACAATCCGTAATGAGTCTTATGGAATCCCTGCGAAGTCCACCAACATGAAAACTGTAGATGATACCCGGGAGGCAGCTATATATCAGATGTCTTTGTCCAAAGAAGAATATGCTCATTTGATGTGTCTTCGAGCTTCAAAACAAGCAATGACTTCAGTATTCAATGCACAAAGTCTCGATTTGTCAGCATGCATTTCACATGGATCCAAAGCATCGACGTCCAAGTCAGACTGGGTTCTTGATTCCGGTGCAACTGATCACATCGCTGGGGTACGAGAGATGTTCACCACCTACACACATAAACCCAACCTACCCGGTGTCACCCTTGCAGATGGCTTTGTTGCTTCTGTTAAGGGAATTGGGACAGTTTCACCAACCCCACATTTATCCCTTCCATCTACTTTATTCATTCCTCAATTTCCTTTTAATTTGTTATCAATTAGCAAATTAACTCGTTCTCTTCAAGCCTCCGTTACTTTCTTACCAGATACTTGTCTTATACAGGACTTGAAGACGGGGAAGACGATCGGTGAAGGATATGAATTGGCTGGACTCTACTACTTGCAACAACTTTCCACAGTGTGTGTAGTTGCGTCTCCTTTGGTAGTGCATAGTCGTCTTGGTCATGCATCTATAGAAAAACTCAAGTTTATGGTTCCAAGTTTGTCCAACTTGGAGAGTTTGCAATGTGAATCATGTCAACTGGGAAAACACACAAGGTCTGTCTTTAGGTCTAGGGAGAGTCAAAGAACAAAGTCTGTGCTTGAGTTGGTACACTCTGATATATGGGGTCCGAGTCGTGTTACATCTAAGCTTGGGTTTAGATATTTTGTTATTTTTTTCGATGATTATTCTCGTGCTACATGGCTTTATTTGATGAAGGAACGGTCTGAACTTTTGTCCATATTTAAATCCTTTACTGCAGAAGTGGAAACCCAATTTCAAAAGAAAATTTGTGGGCTTCGTTCTGACAATGCTAGAGAGTATTTCAGTCGTGAGTTCATCCATTTCACTTCCACCCATGGCATCATTCACCAATCATCTTGCCCACATACGCCACAACATAATGGGGTAGCTGAGAGAAAAATTCGTCATGTTGTTGAGACCGCTCGCACTCTTCTCCTTCACATGCACGTTCCTAGAGAATTTTGGGGGGATGCCGTCCTCACTGCCACCTACCTCATCAACCGTATGCCATCATCTGTTCTTCAAAATCGCATACCTGTTCAGATCCTTCATCCTATGAAGCCATTGTATAATGTTCCACCAAGAGTGTTTGGATGTGCTTGTTTTGTCCATTGTCTTGGTCCAGGTTTGGATAAGTTAGGTCCAAAGTCTGTTAAATGTGTTTTCTTAGGTTACTCTCGAGTTCAAAAGGGATACAAGTGCTACAGTCCTACCTTACATCGTTTCTTTGTATCTGCAGATGTCACTTTCTTTGAAGACACATCCTATTTTGATGGTAGCTCTTCAGTGACCCCCGTAGTTATGGAAGAACTCTTGCCTCTTCCCATTATTGTCGAGTCTCCTATTTTTGAGTCCCCTAGTGATGATGGTCCTCGTGATGCAAGTCCACCTAGCCCAGCTAGACCACCAGTCACTCAGGTTTACACTCGTCGTACAAGTACATGTGGGCAGTCTAGTTTTGGCACCCTATGCAGGTGGTACGTCTGGTCCTACCAATTCAACTCCTCCAGATGCTTCCTTGTCAGAAAGTCAGGTAGAGACCATTCCTCCATCTTTTGAACAAAATCTTCCTATTGCTCTGAGTAAAGGCGTCAGATCATGCACACTTAAAAATATTCAACATCCTATCTCTAATTTTGTTTCATATAGCCACATATCACCTTCATATCATGCTTTTATTTCTTCTATGTCATCAGTCTCTATACCTCCGTCTGTTTCAGTTGCACTTGATCACCCAGGTTGGCGTCATGCAATGGATGAGGAGATGTCAGCTCTTAACCAGAACAATACATGGTCTCTTGTTTCACGCCCACATGGTAAGTCTGTTATTGGATGTCGTTGGGTTTACACTGTCAAAGTAGGTGCAGATGGTTGTGTTGATCGACTCAAAGCACGGTTGGTAGCCAAGGGCTACACTCAGATCTATGGTGAGGATTATTTAGAGACCTTCTCTCCAGTGGCAAAGATGACATCTATTCGCATTTTCTTATCCCTGGCTGCTATTCACTCTTGGCCTCTAAACCAGGTTGATATTAAAAATGCATTCCTTCATGGTGATCTAGATGAAGAGATTTATATGGAGCAACCACCTGGGTTTGTTGCTCAGGGGGAGTATGATCTAGTATGTCGTCTTCATAAGTCCCTCTATGGTTTAAAGCAGTCACCTCGTGCCTGGTTTGGCAGATTCAGCAGTGCTCTTTCAGAGTTTGGTCTCCAGAGATGTACTACAGATCATTCAGTCTTCTATAGACGACATAGTTCTAGGAGCATTTTTCTAGTGGTATATGTTGATGATATCGTGATTACTGGTGATGACAGGCATGGCATTGCACAGTTGAAGACTTTTTTAAAAGGCCAATTTCAAACAAAGGATTTAGGTAGTCTCAAATATTTTCTGGGGATTGAAGTTGCCAAGTCCAAGTCTGGGATAGTTATCTCACAGAGAAAATACGTCTTAGATCTTCTCACTGAGGCAGGGATGCTAGGTACCAAACCTATTGATACTCCAATGGATCCTAAAGTCAAATTGTCAATGGAGCAGGGGGAGTTACTTGATGATCCATGGAGATTTATACGACTTGTTGGGAAGTTAATTTATTTGACTGTCACTCGGCCTGACATTGCCTTTGCTACTAGTGTTGTTAGTCAATTCATGGAAAATCCATGCACTGGTCATATGGAGGCTGTGATGCGCATTCTGAGATTTCTCAAAAAGTCTCCTGGTAAAGGGCTTCTATATGAAAATCATGGACATTTACAGGTTCAAGGGTTCTCAGATGCTGATTGGGCTGGATCTAGTATTGACAGAAGGTCTATTTCTGGCTATTGCGTATTTGTAGGAGGAAACTTGGTGTCATGGAAAAGCAAAAAGCAGACAGTAGTTGCAAGATCTAGTGCAGAATCAGAGTATAGAACTATGGCCCTAGCAACATGTGAGTTACTATGGATTCGTCACTTGTTAGAGGAGCTTGGCTTTATTCAGAAAACCCCCATTGATCTGAAATGTGACAACCAAGCTGCTATCCACATTGCCCAAAATCCTGTTTTTCATGAGAGAACCAAACATATTGAAGTTGATTGTCATTTTATACGAGAAAAGATTCAACGAAATTCGATTCAATTGTCACAAGTCAGATCTGAAGACCAGTTAGCTGATTTGTTTACAAAGTCTCTAAATGGTTGTCGGGTTCAATACTTATGTAACAAGCTGGGTACATATGATATGTATGCTCCAGCTTGAGGGGGAGTGTTAATATGTGTGTATAGGGTCCTACTTGTAAGTGTGATAAAAGTCAGGGATCTATGTGTAAATTCTCATGTATATAAATATAGAAGCACCTCAACCGTGGAATGTTGAGGGATTCTCCCACTTTTTGCTCTAGATTTCTCAAAATTATCAATCAGATTGAACTGCCAAGCCAGTTGAATTTTTCTAAAAAGTAGATAACCGATGAATAAAGGAGAATAAAAAAAGGTGGCTAAAGCTGAAGACAAGCAGTGAGTTGAAGATGGAATAGAAGTAACATGGAAGTCAATCAGAAAGGTGAATATAAGGAACCACGTATGACCAGTAAGGTTGATGTAGCATGCAAATCCCTTGTTGGATTGTAAGTGATAGAAAGGCAGATGCAGTGTTTCAAAAAGCGGTATGCGTTATGCGTTCGGAGAGGTCACCTTGTAGAGTATATGCGGTATGCGGGAGTATATGCGGTTTTGGATTTTTTTAATTAATTATTATATATATATATTAATCATGATTTACATATTTAATTTGTGCAATTGTGTATCTAAATAGTACAATTACAAGAATAATGAATGCAATTATGCAAATATGCAATCATCACAACTTAAATAAATATAAACATGCACTATAATCTAAATTTAAACAAACATAAATGAATGTAAATGTATAAAAGAAGAAATCAGAATATCTCTAACTAAAAACCGGGGTATAATCGGCCTTGTATGCGGCCGTACAACCGATTATGCGGCTTGGACCGCTTTTTGGACCGATTTTCATTATGCGTTTTTTTGGAGGTCCGCACCTTGTATGCGGCCGCTTATGCGGGCGCATACACCGATTTTTAAAACACTGGGCAGATGTATAGAAGTAACAAACAACTGTAATTGAGATGGAAGTTTTAGAAACTAACCGTACACGCAGAAGAGTAGGAGATAAATTTCAAGCGAAATGAGCAAGTGCCAGCGATATTGAGAGTTCTTAGCTATAAACGAGGATGAAAAAATGACTGCCAGTGAGTGCTCAGGTTTTAATGGTCTTCGATGGTTACCAATAAGGTATATTTACCTTCATGACCAACCATGCAGAGCTTGAGAAATGCCTGCTCTTGTAAGAAAACCAGAAGCACACAAGCTCATTGACCCTATTGCAGCAAATATCCCATTAAAAGTGAAAGGAATCCAAATACGGTGTGCCTTGCCAAGTGTCAACTCGCCCATCAAAAACAACTAATGTGGAAATACTTAGCATCAAATGGCGAATGATGATAGAAGGGGCTGCAAGTAAACTTATAGAAGTATTCTGCATGTCCCATATGCCTAACGATCCACCACCAGCTACTGACCTTTCTGAAATTTGGATATGCAACCATCACACATTGTATTGCTGATTAAGGCAGCGCTATTAAACAGGAAAAGTGAAGGAGAGAAAACCATGTGTGTGCAAGAAGACGTCTCTTGCCATCTCGACTGCTGCTACATCCACTATGAGCTCCTAAGTCATCTTGAGGATAGTATTCTAGGCTCCCCCCCCCCCGTAAGCCCTATTAGCAAATCCGATTCAGTCACTGATGAGATCTCTTCTGCCGAATTCACCTTTGCCTTCCTGCCGTCACTGCCAAATTGTCAAGGCATAGACTACTTGTTGTTTCTGCTTGCCACAACTTCTTGCCATCACTCCAAAATTATCATTGCTTGTCCTAGTCAGGATTTACTGCCCCCTTTTCCTTGGGGACCCAGTTTCATTACCCGATCCCAGCCTTGTATCTATGATTAGCGCTCCTTCCCATCAATGAAGAACGTAAAGGTCCCAAAGCCAGGGCAAGGTTCACTGGCGAGTAAAGGCAATCTTTTGATACCTGTGGCATTAGATGAACGCTTTCAAGCACTACATACCTAACTGGCTAAGGCATAGTGTCCAAGATAAGAGATAAGCTTATCCAGTTTGGTAGCTTTTCAATTGAGTATGTAGTAGTATATCTACTTAAACCCTTGCCTTGGATTGTTTGCTCAATTGTTAATGTGTTTAGTTCCGTTCCTTTATGTATGCTTATTCTTCATTTACATATATTATGTGTCACCACCGTTAATGCCTATGATCTTGTTTCCTCGTTTACTTGGACAGGATGGTTTCATTAGGGTTGGTATTTGTTTCTGCAAAAAAAAAAAAAAAACTACTACAAATCAACACTGTGCTTATTGTGGTTATAATAGACACCCGGAAAATATGCAGGGAGGAACATGGCAAAGCGGCTTCCCTAAAAGAACCACCAAGTCATACCAGAAGAGTGGATTTTATATAAAGTCTTATATTATATGATTCATAAAAGGGAAAATACAATGATATAATTTAAATATTTAATAGCGAGAACTTGTTGCGACCTTTATGCATTCATTAAAATCTTTGCCGCATTCCATATTCTGGACATGTACTTATGGGCTATTTCCCGCTAAGACTGTTACATGACATGGGACTTGGTTACTTCACAAATTTGTATGCGCGTAACATATGTAATTTATTCTGGATATGATTTTATAGATTCAGGGGTTCTATAGGCAGTTGTTTTTCATAACCGCAGGTCCGCAATTGACTATCTGAGTGGAAAATATAATTTAGTGTATCTTATATGCAGGATTGACGAGTGTCAAATGCCATGAAAAGTTCAAGAACTGCATCAGGAAAGTAAAGAAATCAGGGAAAAATGGATTTTCTGAGACTTGCCCTTATTCCGTAGCCATGCCTACTATGATTCAAGGGATGGATATGGCCATATTTTTTAGCCAGTTAAGCAACCAACACACTGAATTGTAAGTTCTGATTGGTGATCTTGGAGAATGGTAGCATCCGCAACAGTAACAACAGCGATCTGACCTACGGGGAATTGCGATCTCCTTTGAAACTAATTGCTATTTTCTTAATCATTGTTAACCCTACACCCATAAAAGTGTCCTAGGTGAACGTCTAGTTTTTTTTCTTCTAATTGTGTTGTTGCCTTGTTAAATTTTGTGGAGAGGTGGTCTGGTAATAAAAAGATGGACTTTTCTTTCTACAAAAATCAGAATTCTGCATCGTGCTGAGTTTTGCATAATTGGAGGTACCATGGATGATTTTGAAATTAGTGTATGTCGCTATGGCTTTTTGATAGTAAAAAATGGGAAAATCAATAAATCAACTCACTTGTCCTCGTTTAATCAAGTTGATAATCGTTCAAAGTGAGCCACTCGACCATCCATGACTACTTTAACTGAGCCCCACGATTCAGCAAATTATTAACTATTTTCCCCCACTTCTCTGCTTTCTTCCTTACCAAATCTGGATTACGTTTTTGTGTGACATCTGGCTGTATTAAGGAACACGAGGATAGGGTATTATCAATTTTATACTTTGCTTACACTATGTATTCAATAAGCAACTTGTTTCTCTTTCACTCTCCTAGTGTTAGAAGCGATCTAGTCATACATAAATACTAGCAACAGATGTTTACCATGGGAAAACATTACCAACAACGTCGTTTCCATTTTCCGGTGATATTTGATAGAAGTCACGTACACACTGAAAGTGCTATTGTTGCATCTTTGGGCTCTCAACAATCCCTAGATACCCTATTGAATTAATACCTAGTTCCTTTGTGGTCATCTCATAGAGCTCTTAGAAGAGTTTTCCTCATGTTTACAAATAAAACCTTGAAGATTGCCAACACTTTCATTCTTTTCCTTTTGTTGAGAATGCAAGATCAAGAGACCATTTCATTTAGTTGGCTTCTCCTCTGGCCAAGTTAATTCTTTTGTCTCACAACTCACTTGCCCGCGCTGGAGTTTATATGTTTGATAAGAAATCAATGTGCTTAAAGTAAATATATGAATTATATGGTTATGGGCTCTTCTCAACCTTGGCTTTGATAAGCACAATTTTGGTAGTGTACACTTGTAGTTTCTCATTTTGAAGCAAAGATTGTCCACCTATGTCATCCCAATGGAGAGGTGATTGGCTTGTTCTTTCGTATGGTGCTACATACTGATACTATCTTGATAGTGGTTGTTGTAGGCGAGCTTAATAGGAAGGGAAGTGGCTATCCCACAATCCTTCCTAGTTAAGAACATATGCTTATAGGAAATCTTCTAAAACCCCGATCATCTATTTATATTCCTCTTTTTGTAGGATATTGATAAAAACAAACCTTGTTGTAGGTTCCTTTTGGACCTGCTTCTAGAGTTTGGAGTGGATTTTGAGTCCTGATATGAGATGATGGACTTGGTAATTCAATACAAATGTGCAATCTCTCATATGTAGAGATTTCGATGTCAGGAACTTTAGTATTGGTCTTCATGAGCAAGAAATTTGTTTCTTTGGTTAGATAATCGACCACATCCCAGAGAACATTGAATCCTTTCCTAGTTTTGGGAAAACCCACCAAAAAAATCTATGCTCATATGTTCCCATTTCCACTTAGGGATCTCAAAGGATCCAAAAGTCCACATGGCCTTTGGTTCTCTACTTTGATCTTCTAGCATGTAAGGCACAATGATAGAATTTTGATGGTGTTGGCTTCATCCCATGCCACCAGAAAAAGTATTGCAAAATCTTGTATCGATGGCCTTTGGATGAACTATGTATCTAGATCCATGTGTGTCCTTCAGAATATGTGGCCTCACTTCATATTTATCTAGGATTCACATGTGATGATTTTTATAGGATTTCTTCATCAAAACCCACAAATGGATGAGTGTGTCTTTGAAAGAAGAGGCTTGATCTTCAAGACGAGAGAGGATTACCTTTTGAGATCCAATAAGCTCAAAGAGTATTTCAGAGACGATGTTATTATTAGCCAACCTGACCCTGCCTTGAAGAGCAGTCGTTGTCCATATAACTAAGTCTTTGAGTCACTTCCACATAGTAACAAGAGTTGAGGCACAAACAAGGCACTTCCATCCAAGTGCACCATCAACTACATCGGCTTTGTTGGGATGATAGGCTATGGTAAAATCATAGTCCTTTCAAATATTCCATCCATATACTTTGGCAAAGATTGAGGTTTTTGAATTAGAAGGTACTTGAGTCATTTATGGTTTTGAAAGATAACTAAACAGAACCATTAGGCTTGAGATGTCTACACATGTAAAATACTACCTTTCTATGTTTCTCCAGAACACACCCTAGGCCCACATTTGATGCATATGTAATCACAAAGTCGTCATTGCCAAAAGATAACATTAAAACATGTGCAAAGGTATTAGGTCGGGGAGCCAACTCCAAACCCTTTGAAAAGTCATCAAGACCTTCTCTATTTAAGCTTCTAAAAGGTAGGTTTGCAAGTAGTGGGCCAGACAAACTTCTCACTTTAATGGGTGAGTTCATTGGGAGGCAAAGCAATCTCAGAGAAGTTAGGTGTGAACTATAATAGACAGAAAGCCCCAAGAAATTTTGTATCTCAGATGGAATCCATGAGGATTTCTAGTATGAAATAGCCTTCACCTTAGTCGATCAATATAGATAGTTCCATCGAAGATGATGTGAGCCAAACTTTATCATTCCATTGTTCATATTTTGACACCTTTCCATAGAATTTTTATTTTCATAATACATCTAGGACTCTTATCTAAGTGTTATGGATGTTATTCCACGTTGTTGTAGTAAATGAGGATGCAATTGATGAAGACAATAATAAAATTGTCAAAGAAAGATTAGAATACATTATTCATCAGGTTCATGAATACCCCTAGATCATTAAATAAGCCAAAAGGCATAACTAGAAACTCATAATGACCATATAAGTGCGAAAAGTGTTCTTCAAAATATCATATTATTTGACTTTGAGTTGGTGATGCCTAATCAAAGATCAAATTTGGAAAATAACTATGTGGAACAAAGTTGATCGAGGAGGTCATTCATACAAGGAAAGGATACCTATCCTTGATCGTACTTGATTTAACATGTGATATACATGTAGAGTGATCCATACTTCTTCTAAAAAAGAAGGATAGGTGCACCTTAGGTAGACACGCCATATCTGATAAACACTTGCCTATAAGTTCTTGAATCTAATAATTCTATTCCAATAACTCAGCCAGAGGCATGTAATAGGGAACCGTACGTATAGAAGAGGTACCTACAACTAGGTCAATGGAGCAATCAGTCTCCCTATATGATGAAATTCTTGGAAAACCCTAAGGAAACACATATGCATAAATATATACCATCTTCAAACTCTCTATTTAGGATTCCCTAGGGTAGGCCTTTAATATAAGTGATATGAAATCTTGACAACCTTTTGCCATGTGTGTGATAGAGTGCAACTTTCTCTATCTTCAATGTATATCCCCTCTACCACTACCTCACTCTATTTCTTACTTTTACCTTCAGATTCATGATTTGATGCTCTTTGATGATTGATAAAGCCCCTCGTGTATTTAAATGTTAACTTATGACATTAAGTTTGATGTATGGCCTAAGGTTCACCTACATTATATGCTACACCCTTCGTCCAAATTGTGACCCCCTATGATATCCTCTTTATAACCCTATATTGTTCTCACAAGGTAGAATAATCACTCACATTTCCAATGCATCTAATTTCATTAAGATCAGAGTTTGTATGAGGGAGTTATGCCTATTTGATGATCTAGACCTTCAAAAACCCTAGTTTCTACCTTTTTTTATCCCTTTGTTTAATCATGGGATGACCCAAGAGGGTGTGTGGCCCGCTTTCCCTTGCTTTTCCCTCATCCAGCCAGTTTACCATCTAAAACCTCCCTTGCGTACTATTCAATCAGTGGACTACTGATCCACTTTGAATCTGACGAAAGTGAGACCATCCACCTCATGTCAGTCATGTTGCACACAACAACGAGAAGTAGGCTTTAGGTTGGCACATCTTACCCTATATCTTCTTTTTCTCCTTATCCTCTGATCCCCTGGGTCGTCCTCCTTCCCCTTGACCCACACCTGACACCAATCGGGTGTGAAGAGGCCCGAGCGGGGATGGGGAGGTGCTAGCTTCTTCACTTATGGTTTCCATTCGTACAAACTCTAAAATTCCACCCACACACCCTCATGTCACCTATAAAACATGCCACCATCTCTAATATGCATTCCTCTTGCTCCCCATACCCTTACCCAAGTGTCACGCCCCCCATCCCCCCTCTACTAGAAGCCTTTGTTGACTCAAGGTCAATTAGGTCAATGATTGAGTAACGTCTAAATTGACTAAACCCGTGTTTTGATGATGACTAACCATTCCACATATTGGTGTCTAATGTCTCTACTTGAGTGATTTCATATTAGGTATAGACACACTCCAAATGCCCTAACTTACACATCTCAAATTGGAGAAAAGACAAGTCAAAGTCAATACAAGTGCACGTTTTTGTAATATGACGTAAATCCATTAGAATCATGTTCTAAATATGTGTAATGATTGTATGACTTGTAATTAATCTTAGAAAAAATTATGAGAACTTAGATCAAATGTTTAAGAACTCAAAAGCCATTTTCCAAAATTCACATCAGGTTATTCATCGGTCGAGTTATGTGAGTTGCAAACTCGACCGATCCTGATTGGATCTTGAAAATGACTTTTGATCAGTCGAGTTTACACTACACAGAACTCGACCAATGGAGTGATTGACCAAATCAATTTTCATTGGTCGGTCGAGTTTCCCCAGGACAAACTCGACCGATGGTCTGAATATCGGCTTTGTCTTTTACTCTATCGATCAAGTTACCTTTATCGAAACTCGACTGATTGCATTGTACGGAAAAGTACAGAAAAGTACTTCTAGCCACTGTGGAGTTGCAACAAGTGAAAATATATCTGTTGCAAGCCACAAAATGACTAGTTTTCATTCTCAAGTGTTCCCAAAGGCTAAGAGGCATCCCCAGATATAAATAGGACCCCTTGGGCTTCATTCCAAGGTTGAGCATTCAATGCAAACTCTATGTGAGGTTCATGTTCCATAGTTGAGTGCTTCCTACAGCCTCCTCTCTCTCTCTAAGCTTAATCATTTGCTACATCCATTAGAGTGAGTAGGAAATATGTAATAGAACTAGTCCTACTTGTATATCTTGTGAGGCTCTCACTTCCACCACCTCCCTATCTCTCATTTCAACCATGAAGATGAAGGTTCTCTCTCTTGGCTAAGAGACATGAAGAAGAACATGGGAAGGCGTCCCTTGGTGAAGATCAAAGTTGAAGACTTGGAGCAAAAGTGGGTAAGCCCTTAGTGAAGGCAGAAGACTCCTTGCTCAAGTGGGTAAGTGTTTGGTGGAAGCTTCTCTGAGTGAAGGTGAAGTCAAAGGCGGAAGATCCAAGAAGAGTAGGTAATCCCTACAAGGCTGAAGACTTGTGTAAGAGTAGGTAAATCCTTAGAAGAAGGCGGAAGACTCCTTGCAAAGTGGGTAAGTCCTTGGTAAGGTTGAAGACTCTTTGTATTGGATAGGTAAGTCCTTTGGTAGTCATGTATTATATCTCTTATAATGAATATAATGAATATGCAAGGTTAAGAAATCCTAGAGGTTGACCTCTCTAGGTAGTGCACTGACTCACTTCTAGTTGTAAGTGTGGAACCACTCTAAATAACTTGTCAATTGGTGTATGTTTAATATCTCTCTCCCTTTCTTTGCATGTTTTAGTTGTACACAAATTTCCTATTTAGCAACCTTATCTTGTGATATATCTTGAAGGTCTGATGAATTTTGTTTAAGTGCATTCATCTCTATTCACCCCCCCCTCTAGAGCATCTAATCATCCATCTAGGATCCAACAATTGGTATCAGAGCGGGCTTCTCCAAGCATACTTCAACAAGTAGGAGAAGATGAGTGACTAGCAATGAGGGAGATACTTGATCAGCCTACCAATCTTTGATGGGAGAAACTTCCTCTATTGGAGAAGAAGGCTTCAATTCTACATACAAGGATCAAGTCCTGAGATGTGGCATATGGTGAACAGCCCATACATGCTACCAAAGACAAAGATTGAAGAATGGGATGAAACTACCTTGAAAAAAGCAACCTTGAATGCTAGAGCCATGCACATCCTCTATGCCTCCATGACCCCTACAGAGTTCAACCGGATTTCTTCATGTGAAATAGCCTATGAGGTATGGAGAAAGATTTGCATCACTTATGAAGGGACAGATCAAGTGAAAGAAAGCAAAGTCTACATGCTCAAAGGGTTGCTTGAAAACTTCAAGATGGGAAAAGAGGAGAGGATAGCCAAAATGTACTCAAGGCTCAACACCATTGTGAATGGTCTTTCTATTCTAGAGCATCCTATGTCTAGTGGAGATATCAACTCAAAGATCCTTAGAACTCTCCCCAAAAGGTGGGAACCCAAGGTGACTTCCATTGAAGAAGCAAGGCCCCTTAAGGATGTCCCTATTGAAGAGCTCATTGGAAATCTACAAGCACATGAAGCCACACTTGATAAGAGGGAGAAAGTAGAAAGACAAGAGGAGAAAGAACTCAAGAGAATGAAGAAGGCTGAAATCAAAGCTCAAATCAAGGCTATTGTTGGTCAAGCTTCTCCATCCTCTCAAGTTGAAGAAGATGTCATTACTCCAAGGATAGATTCTACAAAGGCAAGTCCTCCTCCATCCGGTGCTTCACATATGGAAAGAAGGGTCACTACAAGGAAGATTGCCCACACGGAAAAAAGACACATCTTCACGAGAAGAAGGAGAAATGACACTCAAGCTCAAGTGGCTCCTCCAACTCAAGCTCAAGTGAAAATTCAAGTGAAGGATCAAACTCAAGCTCTAGTGATGAAGGGAATACCATTTTGCTCTTACAGCATCAACAAATAAGGACTCAAGTGAGGTAAATCTAAACTCTTTAGATAAAAAATCTTTGATTGCTATTATTCATGATACTTGTGCCTCTTTTAAGTCTTCTAAAAGGAAAAGGAAAAATCTTGCTAGAATTCTTGATAATTTGCATATAGAATTAAATGATCTTGAACATGATAATTATTACTTGCTTGATGATAAAAATGCTTGTCTTAGCCAAGTAGACTCTCTTAAACTTGAAAATGCTTGTTTGCTTGATAAGATTAGATTTCTAGAAGCTCAACCTCTCATTCCTAGTTCTAATGAAGAGCATACTTTAATTGTTGATTCTCTCATGTATGATATTGATGTAATTAAATCTGAAAACAAGGAAAAAGATTTTGTTTTGCAAGAATTAGAAACAGAAAATGTCTCCTTGCTTGCTAAAATTAATGTGCATGAATCTTGTTCTAGTTCTACTAGTAGAAAAAATGATGTTGTTTCTCTTCATGTTGATAGAGATTCTTATTTAACTAAAGCTCTTTGCTTAGAAAATGATTTGTTGCATGCTAGAGATAATATCAATCATTTGTCTTCTACTATTGCTTCTCTTAAGCATGATAATGACAGTTTGAGATCTTCTTTGCAAAGATTCTTAGTTGGTAAAAAGAATCTTAATGACATCCTACACCATTCTACTAAACAAATTGGTAGACGTGGTTTAGGATATGATAGTAGTCAAGGGAAAAACAAAGATAAAGGACCTCCAATATTCCATAGAGAATCCTCTAGTTCCAAGACTATGGGCACATGTAACTATTGCAATGAAATTGGTCATTATTCTACTTGTTGTCATTTTAGGAAAGCACCCAAGAGCAATAGGACTGGGTTGCTAAACTAACCCCTTCGGACCCAAAAATATGATTGGAGACCATTTCATCTTTCTTCTTGTAGGTACTTACAAATGGAATGACTTGCGCTATTGAATTGCAAATTGACTTCTCAATCCACATTAAAGAAGAAAGGTGAGATGTATAGAGGTGACAACTAGTGGAAAAGGAATGGTAAGAACAAAGGTAACGTTCTCTTTCTTATAACCAATCCTAACTTGTTTTTGTCAAGTTAGTGTGCACTATGCATGTGGTTTTTGAGTGAAAAGTGGTATTTTGTGCTTCTCTTCACACTCTTGCTCAAAAACTATTTCTAATACTTTTATAGTGCATTAATAACTTGCTTATACATGTTTGGATATGGTTTGTATTTTTAGAATGCTTTAAATATATTTTTATGAAATATATGTACTTTTTGATAGCTGATCTGTCGGTCGAGTTTGCCCTGTTTGAAACTCGACCGATAGGCACCAATGGGTGTTGCCAACAGCTGTCATCGGTCGAGTTGTCAATGTTGGCTAAATGGACATCTATAAATTCCTTTGTTTTGATTATGACAAACATTTCATTTTTATTAATCTAACGTGCTACTTGAGTGTGCAGGATGACAAAGCAACAAGGGAAAATCTACAAACTTACATATTTATAATTTCATGCAATGTAATCACTGTTGTAAAAACTTGTACAAAAATATAATGTACAAGTACTTAGAATTGCATGTAAATCAAGCGTTAGATTCTCCCTAGCTAAACACCACAGTTAGACAAGTCATCCCATTCAAATAGGATTACTTATGCACACTTACACACATAATTAGTGCCTAAATTGAAACCTTGAAACAGGATCAATCTCGGTCGACAAACTCCTCGACCGAGACACTCTCGGTCGACAATCTTCTCGACCGAGAAAGATCCAAAGTAGCCGTTAGACACAACAGACAAGTTAGTTGGCAGTTGATGAAAGACGTTGCAAATCACTTGTTCCAGAGAGCCTGTCGGTCGACAAAAGTTCGACCGAGTAGGTATCTCGGTCGACCATTTGTCGACCGAGATGGTCTCTGACAGCAACTGCAGAATTAATTAATTAGCCGTTGTTAAAGCAACAACTTTGTACCTAACGGCTAGTTAAGCACTTAGAAACCCCTAGAAGTTGTCTAGAATGTCCTTAAGCTTCCTTAGGCCATTCCTATAAATAGGACAATCCATAGGACACCTAAACTCACTTGTTTACACTTGCTACACTTGAGAAATACTTGAGCATACTTGAGCAATCTGTTGCAAGCAAATTTGAGCACTGTGATCATTGGCCTACTTTCTCCTTAGCTCAAATTCGTGTCCTATAGGCTAGAATCTCCTACCCACAGCAATCACAAGTTCACATACTTGGTTAGGAGATCTATACGCTTGATCTAGGCAAATCAAGCCTTGGGCTTTAAAGGATAAGTTGTAATTTCCTTTTTCTTTCTTATTCCCTATTACTGCTTGTACTCTCCTTGCTACTCCTAGGTTGGAGGCTGCGGATTGGAGAGGGTGAAGATCTTCTTGGCAAAGAAGGAGACTTTGAGCTACTTCAGAAGGCTGGTGCAACGGGAGGTTACTTCTAGAGAGGAAGGCTACTTCAAGGGGGAGCTTGGAGTTACTTCAAGAAGGCTACCTCAGGGTTGGTGCACCTACTTCAAGTGAAGGTTGTTCAAAGGGTGTGGTTGAAAGTATTGTATTTTGTATAAATCCTCGAGAGGTAATAAAATAAATACTTTCAAATCCCGGTTGGGTAAGCAACCGGGTAGTGGACTGACAACTATAGTATTTGCTATAGTTGGAACCACTCTAAACGCCTGTCTCCTTCTTCTAATCTCAATTTCGGTTGTTTGAGTTAAATAATTATTAAAATCACTATAAAACTCTATTCACCCCCCTCTAGTAGTTTTCAGTTGGTATCAGAGCGGGCTTCAAGGAACCCTAACCAGGTCTTGAAGAATGGAGGGAAATGGTGAAAGGTGCTGTTTGGACAAAACCACAACATGCTGCAATTGGTGTTTAGGAACAAGCCACAAAACAACCGGATGCCCATGGAGATCAAAGGAAGAGCACAAAGAATGTCTTATTGCTACAACTAGTGAAGAAGAAGAAGAGGTAAGTCTCTTTGATTTATCTAAAGAAGAACTAGTTGCTATTATTGAAGAGACACATAATAAATATGTTGAGTGCAAAAAGAAATTAAAGAAATCAAATAAAGAAAATGATGATCTAAATGTTAAACTTCTTGCTCTTGCATCTGAAAATGAGGATCTCAAAGAGGGAAATAAATATTCTGATCTTAAGTTAAAATCTATGGAAGCCGATTGCAAGCTCCTTTCTGTTGAAAATTCAAACTTGCAGACTCAAGTAAACGATCTTCAAAAACAACCATTATTGTGCACCCATATAGATTATGACACTATTGTTAAAGAAAGAAATTTATTGTCATCTAATCTAGACCAAGCAAAACTAGATATTAAGAAGAGAATGGAAGAGATTGCCAAGTTACAACAAAAAGTCAGTAATTTAAATAATAATGGCATTCTTGATCAAATCTTAGAGAATTCATATCATCAAATTGGGAGAAGAGAACTAGGTTATAAGCCTAAAGGGAAGTCCTATCAACCTAGTTGGAAAAGGACACAAACCCATCAATATGTATATGTACCTAAAGGAACAAATACATTTGTACCAAAGAACAACCTAGAACAAAACCATAGAAAACGACTTGAGGTTGATTCTATATGTTGCCATTATTGCTCACGTCTTGGACATTACTCTTTTTCATGTCCTTATAAGAGAAAAGATGTCGAGTTAGTTTGGGTTCCAAAACCTCCAAACTAAATGAACAGAATCAAGTTGAGATATGACCAGAGACATTAGTTGCATACTTCTATGTCTATCTCAACTCAACATAATGAGATTACAAATAAATATCTAAATAGTTAACTCACACAAATATGTTTTATTAACAGTTCCAGGAATCTTGTCGGTCGAAAAACTGTCGACTGAAAGAACATCGGTCGAAAAATTGTCGACCGAGCACATTACTGTTCTCCAGTCTACGACAAAATTGCTGCATTTATTTTAAATCCGATGAAATTGCTATCTACTTATGATTGATGACTGGATATATTTTTGGAAATCATTTCTACAAATTTATTTCCTGGATGATTTAAGCTTAAACTGAAATTATGCTTGGTTCAATGAAAAGAAAATTCATAGTTTCACATGATTGTTCCTAAAAGTATCTTCTGATCTACTTACAAATCATGTGATGGAATCATCATTATATGCTACTATTGTTACACCATGGATATACTTTCATTATTGGGTGCGCATAAATAATGAAAATTGTATGGATCCATGAAAATATATATATAGGCAAGTAAAATGATTTATTGGTTATATGTTATTGCTTGCAACACATAAAAGATAAAAATCTCTAACTTAGTATCTTTGAAATAATTAATTGTGCCTCCAATTAAGTAGTATGCTTCAACCTGATATTTAATTAAATTTTATGCATATATTATACTCAATATATTCAATCTGAAAATCTGCAAAATTTGCCTCTTGGTCAAAATAAAATTTGACAAAGGGGCGCTATGGTCGTAGTCAAATTCGACCTAAAATAAGTTTGACATAATAACTATTTGGATATCCTTTTATGATTAAAAGAAATTAATTTATGATCACAACTTGTCCCAATATTGTCAATAATAAACACAATATTACTCCCTTAGAAAATCTATATATGTGCTCTACAAAAATAGTCTATCAAATACATTAAAAATCAGCTTCAAATTCGTACTCAGTAAGTCTGTCGGTCGACGAACTCTTCGACCGAAAACCTTTCGGTCAGCCCCTCTCTCTCGACCGACAGAATCTAGACAGATTTAGTATCGGACACACTTTCGGTCGAAAAATGTTCGACCGAGACAATGTCGGTCGACAATTGTTCGACCGAGAAATAGCCGTTGGATATGACCGTTGTAAACCGACCGTTATGACCGTTTATGACCGTTATATGACCGTTGGGGAGCCATGTGGCGCGTCTGCAACATGACCGTTGCGGACGCTCAGTCGACGAGTCGTCGACCGACCAGGTCGCTGGATTGTTATAAAAGGAACCAAAAACGGGTCACTTCCTCACACTTGCATACTCTTGCTTCCATAGGCTCTCTCTAGTGCATTTTTGTGCAACTCTTTAGCATCCTCATCCTCAAGCCTTCCTTGCTTCTTCTCCACCTTTAAGCAACACAATGGCCTCATCATCTGCTCGTGGGAAGAAGAAGGTCGCCGGCAGGAAAGGAAGGGAAGCTCGAGAAGCTACTCCACCACTGACGATCATCAACGACATTGCCTTCCTCGATGGAGATGCTGGTGATCGATATCTACGGCTTTCCTCCAAAGCTCCTCTCCCACGACGACCAGTTGAAGTTATGGACTTCATCAACATCGTCGACCTGGAGGACCTTTTTGAAGTACAAAAGTTAAAAGAATTCATCAACCCTTCTTTTTCTTCCTATTCAATCAAGGTAGTAAATGAATTCTATGCAAACCTCATTTCCCACTCTGAAAATGAAACCATCTTCTTCTACACTATGGTCAATGGGCATAGCTTCCGATTTACTGAAGGGGACATTCTTGACATGCTAAACATTAACATAGATGAATATCAAGACACCCTTGACCTTACTTCTATAAACCCCCTTAACCAATTTCTCCAAGATGACCACACCATTAGTCTTAGTGACATCAAAAGGACCATTTTTAAATCCAATACAACCTGTCACGAAGATAGAGGCACATATTATGCTATAAATCTTAAACCAGCTGCTAGGATTGTAAACCTTATTGTTTCAACAAACATACATCCTAGAGCCAATAAGTCTGAAGTTCCTGTTTTTCGTATGTGTCTAATATATGCCATTATCCAACGTATTCCCACAAATTTTATCCGCATCATTCTTAAAAACATGCTTGAGTTTTCTGGCAATCCTCCATATGCCGATTTTGTATGCCAAATTACTCAACATTTCCTTAAGACCCCACTTGAGGATCTGGGATATACATGGGAGCGTAGACCACAAAAAATAAGTAAGAATACAGTAGAAAAAAATGGGAATTGATTTTGGTCATAAAAGGGCTAGAGTTGAAGGAGAAACATCTCATCAAGACATACCACCACCCCCTCCTTCTACTAACCTATCACATGACCCCATTCAAAACACTCTTACTTATATTGCTGGCTCCCAATATCACCTGAGCAAACAACTAGACTATAACCATCATGCCATGACTTATATAAACCAAAGAATGCAAACCCTTTCACCAAACCAACCTGATGAATATCCGTATTCTTTAAATCCTGGCATGCTCAATCCATACAATCCTTCATACAACTATTATCAAACTCCACCTCCACCATCTGTGGATCTTACGCACACTCAGTTTTCATCCATGCAACTGCAAGATATTGCCGCTCATTTCCGATTTGACCGAGTTCCTACATTCTTGGAAGCATATGCTTTAACTAAGACAGGTGCTCTAGATTGGCAAACCTTGGTCCAGTATTATGGAACTGAGCCTTTTCTTGGGAAAGACCCTGGCATTGATGTAATCCTTAAGTCTTTCCAGTAAATGATGGAATTATTGTAATGATATCTTTTGAATAATTGTAATGGGTCATCTCTATATGATGTGTCTATTTTTCTATGCTTGTAATACATGCTTTTAATGAAATTGGCCATCTTTACTTGATTCCAATGGATATTTTTATGTGAGACTCTTCAAAATATGGATTATAAGATCATCATTGTAGAACATACAAAATAAGGGGAGTAATAAATAAAAATGCAACCTTTAAAATTGTGGCAAAATTGACAAGGATCTATGACACAATTACTTAAAACAGTTATTAAACAAATCCAGACACATTCTCGGTCGAGAAACTGTTCGACCGAGAACACTATCGGTCAAAAGATCGTCGACCGAGTAGGTTTCTGTTGTCAAGTTTGCAATAAAACTGAATATATTTGCAAATTAATCATGTTTCCCTTCATCATATTGAAGATAAAATTGGCTAAACCGCTTCCACTTTGGAAGATGTTTTCTTTGATATTTGTGCTACTTAAACAAAAAACTCTTGTTTACATTTTTGGTTTTTAAATGGACATCTTTTTCATTCGATTTGATGGGATATCTAATTAAGGGGGAGTTTTTATTCTTAACGGTTATCTTTTTGAAATGACAAAGGGGGAGAGATAAATATAAAACTAAAATTTAGTAATTATGTAAAACTCAATTAATGAGTTTCATAAATAAACTCTTGGCTTTACATTGAAAGTTGCTATATTCCCAAATGATCTGGATTTCATGTTCCATAATTCATGGGGAATAATAAGCACACATTTTATACACAAGAGAAAAAGCTACAAAAGGTAATCTAAAGGTATGAAACTCATATGCTTTATATTTCTTTTATTTATATTTTGGAAATGTTTGTCATCTTCAAAAAGGGGGAGATTGTTGGCTAAATGGACATCTATAAATTCCTTTGTTTTGATTATGACAAACATTTCATTCTTATTAATCTAACGTGCTACTTGAGTGTGCAGGATGACAAAGCAACAAGGGAAAATCTACAAGCTTACATATTTATAATTTCATGCAATGTAATCACTGTTGTAAAAACTTGTACAAAAATATAATGTACAAGTACTTAGAATTGCATGTAAATCAAGCGTTAGATTCTCCCTAGCTAAACACCACAGTTAGACAAGTCATCCCATTCAAATAGGATTACTTATGCACACTTACACACATAATTAGTGCCTAAATTGAAACCTTGAAACAGGATCAATCTCGGTCGACAAACTCCTCGACCGAGACACTCTCGGTCGACAATCTTCTCGACCGAGAAAGATCCAAAGTAGCCGTTAGACACAACAGACAAGTTAGTTGGCAGTTGATGAAAGACGTTGCAAATCACTTGTTCCAGAGAGCCTGTCGGTCGACAAAAGTTCGACCGAGTAGGTATCTCGGTCGACCATTTGTCGACCGAGATGGTCTCTGACAGCAACTGCAGAATTAATTAATTAGCCATTGTTAAAGCAACAACTTTGTACCTAACGGCTAGTTAAGCACTTAGAAACCCCTAGAAGTTGTCTAGAATGTCCTTAAGCTTCCTTAGGCCATTCCTATAAATAGGACAAGCCATAGGACACCTAAACTCACTTGTTTACACTTGCTACACTTGAGAAATACTTGAGCATACTTGAGCAATCTGTTGCAAGAAAATTTGAGCACTGTGATCATTGGCCTACTTTCTCCTTAGCTCAAATTCGTGTCCTATAGGCTAGAATCTCCTACCCACAGTAATCACAAGTTCACATACTTGGTTAGGAGATCTATACGCTTGATCTAGGCAAATCAAGCCTTGGGCTTTAAAGGATAAGTTGTAATTTCCTTTTTCTTTCTTATTCCCTATTACTGTTTGTACTCTCCTTGCTACTCCTAGGTTGGAGGCTGCGGATTGGAGAGGGTGAAGATCTTCTTGGCAAAGAAGGAGACTTTGAGCTACTTCAGAAGGCTGGTGCAACGGGAGGTTACTTCTAGAGAGGAAGGCTACTTCAAGGGGGAGCTTGGAGTTACTTCAAGAAGGCTACCTCAGGGTTGGTGCACCTACTTCAAGTGAAGGCTGTTCAAAGGGTGTGGTTGAAAGTATTGTATTTTGTATAAATCCTCGAGAGGTAATAAAATAAATACTTTCAAATCCCGGTTGGGTAAGCAACCGGGTAGTGGACTGACAACTATAGTATTTGCTATAGTTGGAACCACTCTAAACGCCTGTCTCCTTCTTCTAATCTCAATTTCGGTTGTTTGAGTTAAATAATTATTAAAATCACTATAAAACTCTATTCACCCCCCCTCTAGTAGTTTTCAGTCAATGCACAGAACTCGACCGATAACATTGTGCACAGAATATACAGTTGATTTATTGGATGAGAATTTCTCTCTCAACTAGATTTTCTCAACCAAATAGCCTTATTCTTTGTCACTCTCATTTGGTACCTTTATATATGCATATTGCCATGTTCTAAATTGCCTATCTTTCTTACAACTCTATCTCTCTAATTGCTCTAAATTGGTATATCTATATCTTGCAATTACTTCCTTTGAGTTGTTTTGCAGGTTTTGATGATGATCTCTTTGGATCTCTTGGTTGTGTCTAAAAATTGTTGTCGTTGTACTCTAACTTGCTACATCTATATAGGTGTATATCTTGTGTTGATACAACCTTGAGGTTCTTAGTGGTGATCATCTTTTGGTAATGATGCATACTTGTTAGTGAGTTATATCCTTTCATGCTTCTACAATTGCTTATCTCTTTGTTTGGATATATCTCTACATATACTCATAGATTTCTTTATCTTGTGTATGTTTTGGTATCTCTTGATATGATCTAGATCCTACTAGTAGTCCTAACTTGTGATATCATCTACTAGTAGTTCATATACATGTAGTTCTATCCTTGTTTATAATTGGCATCTTTGCTCATCTATATGCTATGCTTGTATCTTATCTCATACATGCTCAAGCTTGTTCCTTGAATTGCATATCTACTATCTTGAGTTGCTTGCATAACATTGTGATGCAGTGTACATAGATCTAAATTATACGTAGAAATTGAAGTATTTTTGGATTTCATGCAGCTTTTGCTCCAATTTCAGTTTTTGGTGCAAGACTAGTGTTTTTCATGCAGAAATGGCCTTCTAAGCAAGACTCGTCGCTTTGCCATGAGCCCTAATGTTTTTTGGGATAATTCTGTCATCTTGAGGGTCAAACTTGCGATTTATTATTTTTCTGCAGCACCTTATCTTGCTTTTTGGGTTGTTTAAGTATATGCTTTAACTTGCTTTTCTTTCTATGCTTGGACAAGCCCCTAGTTGTGCTCTTCTACTCTCCTTATATAACTTTGTGTTATCTCCTTTATTTTTAACAAGTGATGTTTCTTATTTCTTCATAACCCCACTTTTTGAAATGACAAAGGGGGAGAAAGGTATGTCTTCTTTTAAAAGAGGAGGAAGGCATGTCTTACATGAAGAGGAGAAGTATGTCCATATAAAGGAGGGGAGAAGACATATATGTGTAGAACATATATGAGTAGAAGACATAGTATTCTATAAATGTTATGAAAGCTAACCATGCAGGGGAAACAACATCAATTAAGGAGGAGTATGAGAACTCCATGTGCATCAATTGAGGGGGAGCATATGAGCTCAATTCTATTGAAACCCCTAGGTTTCTCCGAAGGTATAATTTTACTTAAAAGCTTTCAATACATTTATGGAATGGTTTGTCATCTTCAAAAAGGGAGAGAATGTTGACTCAAGGTCAATTAGGTTAATGATTGAGTGACGTCTAAATTGACTAAACCCGTGTTTTGATGATGACTAACCATTCCACATATTGGTGTCTAATGTCTCTACTTGAGTGATTTCAGATTAGGTATAGACACGCTCCAAATGCCCTAACTTGCGCATCTCAAATTGGAGAAAAGACAAGTCAAAGTCAATACAAGTGCATGTTTTTTAATATGATGTAAATCCATTAGAATCATGTTGTAAATCATGTGTAATGATTGTATGACTTGTAATTAAGCTTAGAAAAAATCAGGAGCACTTAGATCAAATATTTAAGCACTCAAAAGCCATTTTCCAAAATTCACATCAGGCTGTTCATTGGTCGAGTTCCGTGAGTTGCAAACTCGACCGATCCTGATTGGATCTTGAAAATGACTTTTAATCGGTTGAGTTTACACTACACAGAACTCGACCGATGGAGTGACTGACGAAATCAATTTTCATTGGTCGGTCAAGTTTCCCCAAGACAAACTCGACCGATGGTTTGAATATCGGCTTTGTCTTTTACTCTATCGGTCGAGTTACCCTTATCAAAACTCGACTGATTGCATTGTACGGAAAAGTGCAGAAAAGTGATTCTAGCCATTGTGGAGTTGCTACAAGCAAAAATATATCTGTTGTAAGCCACAACACGGTTAGTTTTCGTTCTCAAGTGTTCCCAAAGGCTAAGAGGCATCCCCAAATATATATAGGACCCCTTGGGCTTCATTCCAAGGTTGAGCATTCAATGCAAACTCTATGTGAGGTTCTTATTCTATAGTTGAGTGCTTCCTATAGCCTCCTCTCTCTCTAAGCTTAATCACTTGCTACATCCATTAGAGTGAGTAGGAAATCTATAATAGAGCAAGTCCTACATGTATATCTTGTGAAACTCTCACTTCCACCACCTCCTTATCTCTCATTTCAACCATGAAGATGAAGGTTCTCTCTCTTGGCTAAGAGAGGTGAAGAAGAACAAGAGAAGGCATCCTTTGGTGAAGATCAAGGTTGAAGACTTGGAGCAAGAGTGGGTAAGCCCTTGGTGAAGGCAGAAGACTCCTTGCTCAAGTGGGTAAGTGTTTGGTGGAAGCTTCTCCGAGTGAAGGTGAAGTCAAAGGCGTAAGATCCAAGAAGAGTAGGTAATCCCTGCAAGGCTGAAGACTTGTGCAAGAGTAGGTAAGTCCTTAGAAGATGGCAGAAGACTCCTTGCAAAGTGGGTAAGTCCTTGTTAAGGTTGAAGAATCTTTGCATTGGATAGGTAAGTCCTTTGGTAGTCATGTATTGTATCTCTTATAATGAATATAATGAAGATGCAAGGTTAAGAAATCCTAGAGGTTGACCTCTCTAGGTAGTGGACTGACTCAATTTTAGTTGGAAGTGTGGAACCACTCTAAACAACTTGTCAATTGGTGTATGTTCAATATCTCTCTCCCTTACTATACATGTTTAGTTGCACACAAATTTCCTATTTAGCAACCTTATCTTTTGATATATCTTGAAGGTCTAATGAATTTTGTTTAAGTACATTCAGCTCTATTCACCGTCCCCCTCTAGAGCATCTAATCACCCATCTAGGATCCAACAATTGGTATCAGAGCAGGCTTCTCCAAGCATACTTCAACAAGTACGAGAAGATGGGTGACTACCAAGGAGGGAGATACTTGATCAGCCTACCAATCTTTGATGGGAGAAACTTCCTCTATTGGAGAAGAAGGCTTCAATTCTACATCCAAGGATCAAGTCTTGAGATGTGGCAAATGGTGAACAACCCATACATGCTACCAAAGATAAAGATTGAAAAATGGGATTAAACTACCATGAAAAAAACAACCTAGAATGCTAGAGCCATGCACATCCTCTATGCCTCCATGACCCCCACCGAGTTCAACTGGATTTCTTCATCTGAAATAGCCTATGATGTATAGAGAAAGCTTTGCATCACTTATGAAGGGACAGATCAAGTGAATGAAAGCAAAGTCTACATGCTCAAAGGGCTGCTTGAAAACTTCAGGATGGGAAAGGAGGAGAGGATAGCCAACATGTACTCAAGGTTCAACACCATTGTGAATGGTTTTGCTATTCTAGAACATCCTATGTCTAGTGGAGAGATCAACTCAAAGATCCTTAGAACTCTCTCCAAGAGGTGGGAACCCAATGTGACTTCCATTGAAGAAGCAATGTCTCTTAAAGATGTCCATATTGAAGAGCTCATTGGAAATCTACAAGCACATGAAGGCACACTTGACAAGAGCGAGGAAGTAGAAAGACAAGAGGAGAAAGAACTCAAGAGAATGAAGAAGGCTGAAATCAAAGCTCAAATCAAGGCTATTGTTGGTCAAGCTTCTCCATCCTCTCAAATTGAAGAAGATGCCATGTACTCCAAGGATAGATTCTACAAAGGCAAGTCATCCTCCATCCGGTGCTTCACATGTGGAAAGAAGGGTCACTACAAGGAAGATTGCCCACAAGGCAAAAAGACCCATCTTCACAAGAAGAAGGAGAAATGGCACTCAAGCTCAAGTGGCTCCTCCAACTCAAGCTCAAGTGAAAATTCAAGTGAAGGATCAAACTCAAGCTCTAGTGATGAAGGAGAATACCATTTTGCTCTTACAACATCAACAAGTAAGGACTCAAGTGAGGTAAATCTAAACTCTTTAGATAAAAAATCTTTGATTGATATTATTTATTATACTTGTGCCTCTCTTAAGTCTTCTAAAAAGAAAAAGAAAAAGCTTGCTAGAATTGTTGATAATTTGCATATATAATTAAATGATCTTGAACATGCTAATTATTATTTGCTTGATGATAAAAATTCTTGTCTTGGCCAAGTAGACTCTCTTAAACTTGAAAATGCTTGTTTGCTTGATAAGATTAGATTTCTAGAAGCTCAACCTCTCATGCCTAGTTCTAATGAAGAGCATACTTTAATTGTTGATTCTCTTATGCATGATATTGATGTTCTTAAATATGAAAACAAGGACAAAGATTTTGTTTTGCAAGAATTAGAAATAGAAAATGCCTCCTTGCTTGCTAAAATCAATGTGCATGAATCTTGTTCTAGTTCTACTAGTAGAGAAAATGATGTTGCTGCTCTTCATGTTGATAGAAATTCTTATTTAACTAAAGCTCTTTACTTAGAAAATGATCTTTTGCATGCTAGAGATAATATCAATCAATTGTCTTCTACTATTGCTTCTCTGAAGCATGATAATGACAGTTTGAGATCTTCTCTGCAAAGATTCTTAGTTGGTGAAAAGAATCTTAATGACATCCTACACCATTCTACTAAACAAATGGGTAGACATGGTTTAGGATATGATAGTAGTCAAGGGAACAACAAAGATAAAGGACCTCCAATATTCCATGGAGAATCCTCTAGTTCCAAGACTATGGGCACATGCAACTATTGCAATGAAATTGGTCATTATTCTACTTGTTGTCCTTTTAGGAAAGCACCCAAGAGCAATAGGACTTGGGTTGCTAAGCTAACCCCTCCGGACCCAAAAATATGATTGGAGACCATTTCATCTTTTTTCTTGTAGGTACTTGAAAATGGATTGACTTGCGCTATTGAATTACAAATTGACTTCTCAATCCACATGAAAGAAGAAAGGTGAGATGTATAGAGGGTGACAACTAGTGGAAAAGGAATGGTAAGAACAAAGGTAACGTTCTCTTGCTTATAACCACTCCTAACTTGTTTTTGTCAAGTTAGTGTGCACTATGCATGTGGTTTTTGAATTAAAAGTGTTATTTTGTGCTTCTCTTCACACTCTTGCTCAAAAACTATTTCTAATGCTTTTATAGTGCATTACTAACTTGCTTAGACATGTTTGGATATGGTTTGTGTTTTTAGCATGCCTTTAAATATGATTTTATGAAATATATGTACTTTTTGACAGCTGCTCTGTCGGTCGAGTTTGCCCTGTTTGAAACTCGACTGATAGGCACCAATGGGTGTTGCCAGCAGCTATCATCGGTCGAGTTGTCAATGTACAGAACTCGACCAATAACATTGTACACAGAATATACAGTTGGCTTATTGGATGAGAATTTCCCTCTCAACTAGATTTTCTCAACCAAATAGCCTTATTCTTTGGCACTCTCATTTGGTACCTTTATATATGCATATTTCCATGTTCTAAACTGCCTATCTTGCTTACAACTCTATCTCTCTAATTGCTCTAAATTGGTATATCTATATCGTGCAATTACTTATTTTGAGTTGTTTTGCAGGTTTTGATGATGATCTCTTTGGATCTCTTGGTTGTGTCTAAAAATTGCTTCCGTTATACTCTAACTTGCTACATCTATATAGGTGTACATCTTGTGTTGATACAACCTTGAGGTTCTTAGTGGTGATCATCTTTTGGTAATGATGCATACTTGTTAGTGAGTTATATCCTTTCATGTTTTTACAATTGCTTATCTCTTTGTTTGGATATATCTCTACATCTACTCATAGCTTGCTTTATCTTGTGTATCTTTTGGTATCTCTTTCTATGATCTAGATCCTACTAGTAGTCCTAACTTGTGATATCATCTACTAATAGTTCATATACATGTAGTTCTAACCTTGTTTATAATTGGCATCTTTGCTCATCTATACGCTATGCTTGTATCTTGTCTCATACATGCTCAAGCTTGTTCCTTGAATTGCATATCTACTATCTTGAGTTGCTTGCATAACATTGTGATGCAGGGTACATAGATCTAAATTATACGTAGAAATTGGAGTATTTTTGGATTTCATGCAGCTTTTGCTCCAGTTTTAGTTTTTGGTGCAAGACTAGTGTTTTTCATGCAGAAACGGCCTTCTAAGCAAGACTCATTGCTTTTCCATGAGCCCTAATGTTTTTGGGCAAATCTTGTCATCTTGAGGGTCAAAATTGTGATTTATTATTTTTCTGCAGCACCTTATCTTGCTTTTTGGGTTGTTCAAATATATGATTTAACTTGTTTTTCTTTCTATGCTTGGACAAGCCCCTAGTTGTGCTCTTCTACTCTCCTTATATAACTTTGTGTTATCTCCTTTCTTTTTAACAAGTGATGTTTCTTATTTCTTAATAACCCCACTTTTTGAAATGACAAAGGGGGAGAAAGGTATGTCTTCTTTTAAAAGAGTAGGAAGGCATGTCTTACATGAAGAGGAGAAGTATGTCCATATAAAGGAGGGGAGAAGACATATATGTGTAGAACATATATGAGTAGAAGACATAGTCTTCTATAAATGTTATGAAAGCTAACCATGCAGGGGAATAACATCAATTGAGGGGGAGTATGAGAACTCCATGCACATCAATTGAGGGGGAGCATATGAGCTCAATTCTATTGAAACCCCTAGGTTTCTCCAAAGGTATGATTTTACTTAAAAGCTTTCAATACATTTATGGAATGGTTTGTCATCTTCAAAAAGGGAGAGAATGTTGACTCAAGGTCAATTAGGTCAATGATTGAGTCACATCTAAATTGACTAAACTCGTGTTTTGATGATGACTAACCATTCCACATATTGGTGTCTAATGTCTCTACTTGAGTGATTTCAGATTACGTATAGACACACTCCAAATGACCTAACTTGCGCATCTCAAATTGGAGAAAAGACAAGTCAAAGTCAATACAAGTGCACATTTTTGTAATATGATGTAAATCCATTAGAATCATGTTGTAAATCACGTGTAATGATTGTATGACTTGTAATTAAGCTTAGAAAAAATCAGGAGCACTTAGATCGAATGTTTAAGCACTCAAAAGCCATTTTCTAAAATTCACATCAGGTTGTTCATCGGTCGAGTTCTGTGAGTTGCAAACTCGACCGATCCTGATTGGATCTTGAAAATGACTTTTGATCGGTCGAGTTTACACTACACAGAACTCGACCGATGGAGTGACTGACCAAATCAATTTTTATTGGTTGGTCGAGTTTCCCCAGGATAAACTCGACCGATGGTCTGAATATCGGCTTTGTCTTTTACTCTATCGGTCGAGTTACCCTTATCGAAACTCGACTGATTGCACTGTACGGAAAAGTTTAGAAAAGTACTTCTAGCCGTTGTGGAGTTGCAACAAGTGTAAATATATCCGTTGCAAGCCACAAAATGGCTAGTTTTCACTCTCAAGTGTTCCCAAAGGCTAAGAGGCATCCCCAACTATAAATAGGACCCCTTGGGCTTTATTCCAAGGTTGAGCATTCAATGCAAACTCTATGTGAGGTTCATGTTCTATAGTTGAGTGCTTCCTAAAGCCTCCTCTCTCTCTCTAAGCTTAATCACTTACTACATCCATTAGAGTGAGTAGGAAATCTATAAGAGAGCTAGTCCTACATGTATATCTTGTCAGGCTCTCACTTCCACCACCTCCCTATCTCTCATTTTAACCATGAATATGAAGGTTCTCTCTCTTGGCTAAGAGAGGTGAAGAAGAACAAGGGAAGGCGTCCCTTGGTGAAGATTAAGGTTGAAGACTTGGAGCAAGAGTGGGTAAGCCCTTGGTGAAGGCAGAAGACTCCTTGCTCAAGTGGGTAAGTCCTTGGTGGAAGCTTCTCCGAGTGAAGGTGAAGTCAAAGGCAGAAGATCCAAGAAGAGTGGGTAATCCCTGCAAGGCTGAAGACTTGTATAAGAGTAGGTAAGTCCTTGGAAGAAGGCGGAAGACTCCTTGCAAAGTGGGAAAGTCCTTGGTAAGGTTGAAGACTCTTTGTATTGGATAGGTAAGTCCTTTAATGGTCATGTATTGTATCTCTTATAATGAATATAATGAAGATGCAAGGTTAAGAAATCCTAGAGGTTGACCTCTCTAGGTAGTGGGCGACTCACTTCTAGTTGGAAGTGTAGAACCACTCTAAACAACTTGTCAATTGGTGTATGTTCAATCTCTCTCTCCCTTGCTATGCATGTTTTAGTTGCACACAAATTTCCTATTTAACAACCTTATCTTGTGATATATCTTGAAGGTCTAATGAATTTTGTTTAAGTGCATTCAACTCTATTCACCCCCCTTCTAGATAATCTAATCACCCATCTAGGATCCAACAGCCTTTGGCTTGTAGCACGGTTTTCAAGAGCCCTACCACAGAAGTTGAAGAAGCCCTAAGGAGAGTTAGATCAGAGATCAAAGACCCAAATCACCTTCTCCACTCACCCTTCCTCTCCCTATATTACACCCTCTCTCTCACTTCCTCTCTCCCTCGCTCTCCTCTTGCATTGCACAACACGCACCTCGACAACCATATGGGTGCCTCGGCAGCCAATAAGCGCATCCACGTGTCCCGTGCCTACATTTGTCCTCTTGACTGGTCACTCTCTCTCCATTCCACTTGGTCCTTTCTTGGGCCCACCTCGTGCTTCCTCAAGCGATTCCCACACGTCATGTACCCCAAAGTCGGCCCCACAACCACATGAGGCAATATGTACCTAGCTCAGTGGTCAGTGCTAATCTGGGTTCGACCAACTGGCAGGCGACATGCGGCCCCACAAGCATCCCCTTCATCCTCCCACCTCATAGTAATAGTGGTAGGCCAATGCACATCCTAGCCGTTCATTGGCCCCACACGCCATACAAGCGGACAGACCCCCACGCCAACCTAACAAAATTTTCCATGTGGTCCCCTTTGATTTGAACCTTCACTAGGAATCTTTCTCAAGAGTCATAACCTACTCACTACTCACAAGGTATTCTTACTCTCTTGACCCTACTATGATATTGGCTTGTTTGTATGTATGCTTTTATGTATACTTAGCTACTTATTTACTTGTTTAAGCTATTGTATGTTTGGTTATACTATGTTGACAAACCTTAAACATAATCTAGAAATCCAGTATATAATATGTGCGTACCTACCTAATTTCTTAGGGTAAGGACACAAGGCATGTTTGAAATAGGGTTAGCTCATTTACTTTGGTCTTGGGTCCCTCACGTAGAAATAGGGTAACATATAGCCTTTAAGCCTCAAATTCCCTTCATAGACCCTTCCTTTCAAAGTGATCAAAGGCCTAATATGATATAGTGGATAATGAAATCGAAAATATGTTTTGTGTGTAAGAATGTCATTTAAAGAGTTATCACCTTGTTTATACTTTATTCTCATTATAAAGTTTCTAGACAAATAACTTTTATATTACTCTTAAATTGTGCTTACATGCTCTTTCATGGTGTACTCAAATCTTTGGCACTAATATATTCTATTTATTAAATTTTTAGATGCCAAATCAAGATCAACTACAAGTATTCTATAAGATGAAACACCAATGCAAAATCCTTGAAATAAAAATGGATACATGTCTTTTCTCCATAATGCATCTTGTTATATCTTGTTGTTCTTGCTTTTACATATATACTTCCCATGTGAAATATTTGTGCCATTCTAGAGACGGACTCCCAAACCCTATTGGCACTGACTCTACAGTTAGTGGGGGTAGGATGAGGGTAATAACTATTTCCATGACAAATAGTATTAGAGCCATACATGTAGGCATCTATATATATTTAATGTATAACACGTCACATGAAACTAGGGAGAAATAATATACATAATGGTGAAACTAAGGTAATGGGCATGGTTATAAGCATATAGGTTTTGGGTGGTAATCATCTCCTATCCACCTAGTCACAGTGGTTGAGGTTCCTCGACACACCTATCTACCCAAAGTGGGTCCAAGATTGGATTAGGTTTCTCCTTAAATCATAAAGATTCTTCTATCATCTCACCTCTTCTTTATGGACTATTGAAACCACAAAAGCAGATAATGATTTGTTAGTCTTCTCATATCCTCATGTGATTCTTCTCTCATAACTATTAATTCACATGATTTCTTGATTACGGGTAGCTTATGCATCGGGAAAACTAAAGCTCATTTGAAATCATGAAAGCTGATTAAAATGGTAATGCCATAATCTGATCTTAGAGTCAAAACCCTAGTTTTTCTTAACGCATGTACCCTTGAAAGTAATGTGTGTATTATATCATGCAAACTTAATTTTTCTCGACCTAACATATGTGCTTTCTATTAAATCTCAAATATCCTTGATGTGGTGAAATACACTAGACATTGATGAGGTTTATATTGATTGACCATATGTTGCCCCTATTTTGTACCAAACCTACATGATTATTAAGCAAACCTCTCCCTATTGATATGTATCATACCCATACTTTGATCTAAATATATATTTGGTCCCCTAGATCATGATGGGAAGACTTGATACAAGAGGAAAATCCCATATTTACTACTATGCCTCCTTATAATGCTCAATTTTGAATGATATGGATCATACTAAGTCTTGACAATACCCTATAATGCTCTAACCCTCGAAGTGCCATATTTTTACTTCTCTACTTCTAGATATGTTCCCTTTCCTTGATCTATTAAAGGAAGGGAACAATATTATGACCCCAAGTTTGTAAAATATTAAAACATGGTTAGCATGTGAAAATATATCTTTGATCTCATGACCTCATGAAATATGATTTCATAGTTGATACTCCCCCTATTTTTTCATAATCAAATGTTTCAAGACTATGGGCACTAATGTTCTAAGTGAGAGTGGTAGTCTAACTCATTCTATCCCTAATCTAGGTCTAATCCCTATTATGTCTTTCTCTAAATGTTCACCACTTGATATTTAGATCTTTGAAAGGCAACCCTTTCCTATGATTTTGATTCCCTGACCTAAGTATCTTATAGGTCAGACCTTATGATTTTTACACTTGATCTTGAATCTAAATTTGATGATAAACTTGATCGTGATGACAATGACTATAGTTAGTGGTTAAGGTTTCTAGAAGGACCTAGCTAGATCATTCATCGACCTTGAATACTATGGTAACAAAATTGATGTTGATATCACAAAATGTTGTTTGATTGTTTACTATGGATGAATAATCACACATATGGTCTAGGTAGGAACATTTACCCTAGACTAAAAAAAATTGGACATAAGGATATTGATGCCCAAAATTTGACTCTCAATATTTAATTTACAAAATCTCAACTCATGATTGGTGATCTCAATAATGGTACTACTTCTATGATCACACTATTTGGATCTAAGATCACCCCATATATATATGAATAGTGACTTTCATATTCCCAAAATTTGAAAATTTTGAAGTGATGACTACATTGATTCTATCAATTTATGACTTAGGGTTTATCTCTCATGTGGACTAGGGTGGGATCCTCCATTAATTTAAACATGGAATCGTGATTGAAATATGATGTTCATCTTGAATTGCTAAAATATGAAACCTCGATCATGAATATACAACACCACCTAAGCCAATGAAAAAAATAGGAACTTGAAATGTTGGAGTTGAAAGTCATGGTGTACTCGTGATTCAATATTTTATTTGTTTGACCTAAACTCTGATTTCTCTAGATTTTTGATCTATTGATGATCTCTCAAAGTATGGCAATCTATGTGATGATCTTCTTTATCTGATGATCCATGTGACTATGTGTTGACTTCTGTTCTTGATTATGATATAGTTTTGATATTGAAGGACTACCACGATGATTGTGGTTATCAAATTTCCAATCTATATTCAAGGGTTGTGTTAGTTTTGGATACAAAAATTTCTTATAAGGTGACGCGGATGCGATAAAGTTGAAGTTTCTCTATCTTTAATGTATTTCCCCTCTATCACTACCTTGCTTTATTTCTTACTCTTACATTCAAATCTATGTGTTGATTCTCTTTGAAGATTAATAAGGTCCCATGTGTCCTTTAAAAGACAACTTGTGACATTTAATTTGATGTATGATCTGGTTTCACCTACATTATACATTACATCCTTTATCCCTATTATGCCCCCTATAAAATCCTCTTTCTACCCCAATATTGTTCTCATAAGGTAGAAGCATCTCTCACATTTCCAAGTGCATCTAACTTCATCAAAATCAGAGCTCATATGAGGGAGTTACACCTATTTGTGTATATAGACCAAACCCTAGCTCCTATCCTTTCATCCCTTTGTTTGATAATGAGCGAGACTAAAATGGCACATGGTACACTTTCCCTTTTTTCCCTTGTCCAGATTCTCTCCTTCCTTTCTTGCTATTCAATCAGTGGATCGTTGATCACTCTGAACCTGAGGTGGAACCTTGAGGTTGTCTCACCTAACCCCATCTCTTCTTTTTCTCCTCATCCTCTACTCCCTTTGGTCATCCTCCTTCCCCTTGACTAGCACCTAGAACCAATGGGGTGAGAGGAGGCATGGGTGGGGCCCAGGGAGGTGCTAGTTTTTTTGCTTTTGGTTATCATCCCTCCAAACCCTAACCATCCCATCCGTACACCCTCATGCCACCTATAAAACCAACCACTAGCTCTATTACACATCCCTCTTGCTCCCCATACCCTCAATCAAGCATCACATTCCCATGTTCCCCCTCTACTAGATGCCTTTGACTATTGTAGTAGGGTTTTCCAAAACCCTAGTGCGGAGGTTGAAGAAGCCATAGAAGCATTGGATCAGACCTTGAGGGCCCATATCACCCACTCTACTCATGATTCTCTCCCTCTCTCATGCCATCTCTCTTGCTTCGCTTGCCTCTTGTCTCTCTCCCCATGCACCTTGGTAGCCATTCAGGCACCTTGATGGCCAATGAGCGCACACCACCCATCCTGAGCTTGTATTTTCCCTCGAGATTGATCACCCTCTCTCCCTTCTATTTGATGCTTCCCCGGGCCTACCTAATGCTACCTCAGCTGATCCGTGAGCACAAAGTGCCCCAAAGCTGGCCTTATGACCACATGGGGAAACACATGCCTTGCACGGCGGTCAACTTTTGATTGGGTCCTAGCCAATCAATGGGTGACATCCATCCCCACACTTGTCCCCCTCAGCCTCCCACCTCATAGAAAGATCTCTGACACAATGCACATCCTCAGAGCTCATTTTCCTTGCACGCCACACAATAGGTTGAGGCCCCACGCCATCCGATCAAATTATGCCATGTTGTACCCTTTGATTTGGACATTTACTAGTAATCTTCTTTAATAATCATATCTTGCTCACTACTCATAAGGTATACTTAATCTCTTAATGCTAGTATGATATTGGCTTGTTTGTATGTCACTTTTATAAATACTTGGCTACTTAGTTACTTGTTTAAGCTATTGTTCCTATCAAAATATTACTTTTGTGTTTGATTATACTATGTTGACAAAACTTAAGATATACAAGTTCAACATTTTTTTACACTTCTTCCACCACCTTCTTACTCCATCATCTTCCAAATAAATTAAAAGCCAAAAAGAATGTCCCAAACTCTAATTTTGGGGTGGAACCCCTCTCTTACCCCTCTGCTTTGTCCATAACCCTATTTATATTATAGGGGTGTATCACAATACAAAGATCCCAATGTGCACACCAAAAAGAAAGCAAATGCATTGTAGAAAAAATAAAGAAATCTCGAGTCGAATAGAGGAGAGATTCACAATATTCACTTCCATATCCTTATTCACTCCCATTTCTTCTCATGGGCCAGTCATTACCTAAAAAATATTCCCCATCATAGATGAACATTGTACTTGTGTAAATCTCATTGGATTGTGTGGAACTTTCTGAGACACTAATGACATTGTGATTGTAATACACATGAATTGGTTTCAAAACTTGTTGTGAATGTGAAGTTGATCCATGTAATTTTGAAAATGTATGTTTATGATTCTAGAAGATTGGGTTGCTTGGTCATAGTTGTTTGTAGGGAACCAAGTGATGTTTTAGAAGAAAGGGTGACATGCCAGTAGTATTATTTAGCAAGATGTTTTGATTCTATGATTGCTCAGGGATGAGTAACGTTCAAGTTCAGGGTTGTTTGATGAATGCATATTCATCACCTTATAATTGTAGTTTGTAGTTTATTTTTACTCATTTTAGTTGCTAGTTGCATCATGTTTCACTTAGTTTCATCATATATGTTCTTGTCATCAATTACTGAATTTTGATTGAATTTATCATTCTTATGATAAATCACATATCAACCTAAGAGCGAGATGGACTCCCCACACCTTGACAATTCTAAAGGAAGATGAAGCTAATCAATACAATCAGGCATGGTGATCGGGTGATCAGATATGAGCCCAAGCATGAACTATTTATCTTATTGAAATGTGGGGTAGAAAAATAGGAAGTATTTGAAAATGAAATTAAAAAGGAGAAAAGGAGTAAAAGGATTCATATTTTCAATATCGTACTCTATCTATGCTATAAATCAAGAGAAAGTGGAAATATTCCTTTCATACACACCTTTTCTTTTATAGTCATCATTAGTGTGAGCCATCTTTTGCATGCATCATTTCACAATACATAATCTGCATTAGAAGGCATACATGTGCATTTTATCCATATAGGTGCATCATATTGTTATTTGTGCATAAATTATTTAGATTATTCATGTAAATCCTATTTTCAAGGTCATCCATCTTTCCACTCGTTGATCTGCAAGGTAGTTGACCATGATGATTATTTCCCTCATCCGTGTGTATATGCATAACTTGCTTCCAATGTAGATCATTAAAAAATATAGCGAGAAATGTAGATAGGGAGATCACATGGTGCACCAAGTACTTGTCCTACTGACCATGATGTTAACTGCTTCAACTTAATAATATTTTCATTGGTCTTGTTGCTGCATCTTTTATAAACATGATTGACCACTTTAAAGTTGTTAATTACTTTTTTAGTGTTGGCAAGGGCCAATTTTGGATTGACAGGTGGTGGTGGTTAGGAGGAAGTAAATTAAGTAGTAATTTTCTTATTGTTGAATTCTTCAACTAAATACTAGAGTAGTGTTGCTCGAGAATGAGCAACATTCAAGCTTAGAAGATTTTCATGCATGTATTTTATGTTGCTTTTCACAAGCTATTTTTAGGATTTTTTATACAATGATATTCTCAAAATATACATTTTTATTTTCATGACTACCTTTTACCATGTGATTCACTTATGTATCAATAGTTACCTATTTCAACTAAAAATTATGATTTTATCATTATTGTCTCTGACTCATATTAGTATTCCACTTATATTAGGAAAAAGGAGTATCAATTTATCAACTCTATGCCACTGATGGGACTATTGGTAGCACCAACATCCAATTCCCAAGTGCATATGTTACTGAGGAAGATCGATGCTATCACAAGAGAATGACTCAGTGCTACCTAATCGCCACTTGATGCCACACAAATATAGACTCATTGGTATTGACACAAGGTCCAGAGAGAAATAGAGATGGAAATTAGTTATCATGGTTCCACTAATACCATTGTTGATGTTACAAACATTGTCATGTCGGCCTTCACAAGAGGTAATCAGTTCTACTAATGGGATTTTTGGTAGTGCCAACACAGCACGAGCAAGCAAAAAGAGTCACAGACTTAGTGTCACCAACACCCTATCGGTAGTACTGAGCTTGCATAATTAATGTAGATATGTAATAAATCATATATGATTGTTGATATATAGATGAGTTTGTTTACCTCACTTATAACCTAGTAAGGGTGGCCAAAGGAAGAGCATTACGTATGTTTTGGATGTAGAAATTGAGAGAGGAAGAATGAAGGAAATTGGCACCACTTGGATGATTTGAGAACTTTTGGACGTCAGATTTGTAGCCAAAATTATGTTGATATTGGTGTTCATTAGAAGGGATCTTTGAGTTCCATTTCTTTGGGAGTTTTCTATCAATTTTCTGATGTCTCCTTTCTCTATCCCTTTTTACTATGATTTGATGTTGAACATGCAGAGCTAAATCCTTTTTTTCATAGGACCTAGGATTAGCCAGTACATTATTGTAATTTAATTGTATGAATTTATAATATGATTTCATTATTATGAACTCGAAGTATGATCTCAATATTAACTTGTTATGCTTGATCATTTGAAGTATGATCTCGATATTAAGTTTTTATGCTTGATCACCATAATCAAAGTGTTAGACTTCTAATTGATTTGGAGCTGGTTTAGAAGTTAGAAAATTCATTATTTTACATAGCTCATAACATGCTTCGAAAGAGAGCTAAAACATATGTGAGAATAATCTAGAGAGAATTACTATTTGCCTAAATTGTGTTCATGGACTGTTAGAGAAGTGTGGTATGGCTTAATTTAGGTAGTTGATTATGTTGCAGGAGTGGGTATGTTAGCTGTAGATCTTTAGTTCAACAATGATGATGATTAACTATAAATGAAGAAAATTGATTGCAGTATATGTCATGGTGAAATAAGTTCTATGAAGACTTCAAACATCATTTATAGCCAACGTTAGCCTAGTTTTTGTCATTTACTTTTTAGTTTAATAATCATGATTCAACCCTTTTTCAACCGTTCTAGATGATTGATTTTTAGTTAGTAGTAGTCTCTAGTTTACAATTACTTGATTTCGACAACTCAGGCCTCTTTTGGACTATATTACATGACATATTTGCTTGCATTTTACACACAAGTATCACATGTGTCAGTGACCCACTATTTTGACTATACTCTTATCATCTTGACACTTTGTGGTGTAGGAAAATGCATTATGTCAAATCCTTTGTAAGACATAACATCCATTTTTTGTTGAATTGCAAGCCATTTAGTATTTCAAAAACATCATTTAGTGTCTGAAATAGTTGACAAAAAATGTTATCATCAAACCACTTAATAAATGTTCGATTTTACTCTCTGTCCAGCCATAATAATTTGGCTCGAGGATATTTTCTCTAATAAAATTTGTGTGTCCAGTGATATAGATACCCACTTCATCAATGTTGTGCAAAATGTACAAGTGTTCTTGTTCCCATAGGTCATGACTAACTCCTTTCACTTGTGTTCCTAAGATCCTTTTGCTAGAATAGGCATTAATGTGATGGTACTTTGCATCATTATAAGTTTAATGCAAGTCATAAAATAATTGCAAAAGTTCATTACCTCCCGAGCCACATAACCATCAATAATAATCCCTTTTACACCGATAACAATTACAAACATCATCTTTAAACACATTGATATATCGTTCAAACAGATACAACCAATCTATGAAAACTAAACCTAGTATCTTCACTTCCCTAGTCAAATGGACAATAAAATGTACCATGATATTAAAGAATGAAGGAGAAAAATGCATCTCAAGATGGAATAAGGTAATGATCACTTCTCTTTGCAACTTATAAAGATTCTCAAGATCTATAAATTTGCTACATAGAGTATTGAAGAAGAAACAAAGCCTAGTGATCGCAAACCTTACATGCTTTGGCAATTGACATCGAATAGCCACAAGGAATATTTATTGCATAAGGGTGTGACAATAATGAGATTGAAGACCTATCAGCTTCATATCCTTCATTGATACCAACAAAGAATATTAGAAGAGTATCTGTGTCTTACCTTACCATTAATCACTTGCACAAAAAACTTTTCTTGTGTCTAGACAAAGTGCAACAAGGAGGAGGTAAATATGTGTAGTGATTGTTGTTAACCTTCAGTGTTAATTTTTTCTTATACCCATTTCACGAAGGTCCATTTTGGATGTTATGTCATCTTTAGTATTACTCAGTACATTCGATAGAGTATGACGTTACCACATACATTCTTCTCAACATGCATGAAATTGATACAATGATTTATTGTCAAAAAACTCCAATAAGGAAGATCCCAGAATATATACCTTCATCAATAAAGATTTATCACATTTGTGGAAAGTACATGAGGTCTTACCAAATTCACTGATGGTTCCTTTTACTCTTTTATAAACATCCTCACCTGACATAGATTTAGGGGCACTATGTTCCTTCATTGAATCATTAAATGTTTGTGCAACCTTAGGTAAGGATTCAGTTTTGGGAGAAACCTTTACTATAACCATGAAAGTCTTGTATGCTGGAAAGTCACTAGTCCTGCAAACCAACATAGCATGCAAAATAAATGTATCTCCAAATGAAGCATCATAAGTCATAACATCTTCTTCCTAGATTTTCTTTACGTCATTAATTAGAAGTTCAAGGTAAACATCGATATCATTCCTAGATTGTTTGTGCCCTTATATCAAAATTAACAACATGACATACTCATTTTTCATACACAATTAAGGAGAAAGATTATATATAATGATCACTACATGCCAAGTGATATGTTGTCTGCTTAATATACCATATGCATTCATCCCTTCCATACAATTTCTAAGTCTTATATTCCTTGTTTCTTCACCAAATCGAGGATACAGTAAGTAAAATTGTCTTTCATTCTAGGAAATAAGATACATGTTATAGGATCCTATCCTTGTTTTTCTTTGCCTCTGCTTGCCAATATAAATATTAAGCATCTAATAAGTTAGAAAATTAGTGTTGAAAATGTAGTATTATAGGTAGATACCACATCACCTTGGTTGTAGAGCATGTCTTGATCTTACCCGTAGTCGTCATTTTGTACCTTGATGCCCTACATTTTGGACAATATTCAAATTGATATAGTCATTTTGATTTAACACACAATCATTCAACATGTGTGTATCTTTTTATTCCATTACCATGGAGTACAACATTTTCTTTGTTTTGTATATTGAGATTGAAATCTTATTGCCTTCAAGAAGAGTTTTTTTTCAACAAATATGACATAGAGGTGAAACTTTTGTGACTCCACCTATTGTTAGCCTTTCAGGTATACAATCTCAACATAACACTTATCCTCATAAACTTATAACAACATAAGTATAATAATTTTTCACCGCCATGTATAATGTTTATAAATAAGGAAGGTGGATTACTAAGATTTACCCCATAACTATCTAGAATCGCATCAACCATGTCATTTAGAATTGGTTTATTCACATCAACATTGTTGGCCATTTCTTCTTCCAAAGAAATACCACTATTGACATCTATTGATCTCATAGTAGGAATCTCTTCATGCCAGTATCATTTTTCATAGCCCTGTATAATCCCACTACACATGACATGACTTTTAATTTCATTAACAGACTCGACTTTCAAGTTATTATTGTAATTCCTATAGGGGTAATAGAACCTATCTCAAGGTTTTCTCCTATGTTCCTCCATAAATCATATAAACTCATTAAGACCACTTGTAAATGCCATAGTGCAGCGATTTACATGGACATTCAATCAGATCCATTTTGGCTTAAATTGATGTTGCACTAAGTATTGAAAAAAATATGGTGTTAGCTACAACAATTGTTAAATAAAATATGTTTGAATGGATACCAAGTTAGTTCCTACAAAATTATTCAGCATTCATATTGATGAATGTGTACTATCTATTCCATTCTTGAATACATTGTCTCACTAGTAAGTGTATAATATGTGTTTGGATTTCAAGAATAAAGTAGCAGCATTTTCTCACAGTTCTCCAAGTATATCAATGTAGATGGAAAGTACCCACCTAGATATGTATCCATGGAACAAACACGGAAATGATTCTTGAAAACCAAACACACATTCACACTTACATCTTAAATGAGATTAAGTGCATCTTAAGTGAGATTAAGTGTTCAACAAAGTTCCAAACTAGGGTTATCCAAGATTTAATCCTAATGAGTAAATCTTGGACAGGTTTCTAGGCCCCCAAGATATGTATATTTAGCATTAATTTTGATGAATGTGTACCACTTATCACATTCTTAAACATTTAATCTCACTAGTAAGTGTATAATGTTTGTTTAGCTTTCAAGAATTTTTCAGTAGCATTTCCCCTAGTTCTTCAAGTACATCAATTTAGATGGGCAAATACCCATCTACATATATACCCAGAGAATAAATAGGGAAATGACTACTGAAATGTTCTTGAAAACCAAATATGCATTATACACTTACATACTAACGGATATTAAGCGTTCAAAAACATTCACAAATAGATGACTATCCAAGATTTACTACCTATCATTAAGTTTTAGATAGGTTTTTAGGCCAATAGGATATATGTATTTAGCCTTAATATTGATGAATGTGTACCACCTATCCCATTCATGAACTCTTAATATCAATAATAATTGTATAATGCATATTTTGCTTTCAAGAATATTTCAACAACATTTCCATGTGGTTCTCCAATTACACCATGTAGATGGATAAATACTCACCCACATATGTATCGAGAGAACAAATAGGGAGACAACTATGGTCGATATATCATTTTAAGCATTCCCAAACAAACTCTAGATCGGGTGATCATCCTCATTGATCAACCCATCATAGGGTCGCTGATGTAAGGGTTTTGAGTCGCTTTTACAGGCCTATTTTATATTTGTTTTGTACATTTATTAGTCAATTAGTTGATCATATATGCATAAATCATTATTATTGGCTAGTATATTCTTTTTGCATCAAACTATGCTCATTTTATTATATTTACATTATCTTATATATCCTCGGGCCTTATATACGTTTTTATGGATTTTTTAGGTACCTTATATACACTGCACAGTCAGTGCCATCGACCACCCTGGTTGGTGCCACCGAGATAGCAACAGAGGCTGGGCCATAGAAGACCAGATTAGTTGGTGCCACCAAGATCAGCTCAGAGAGGTAGAACAAAGTACGTGCACCAGCTCGGTGCCACCGACATGAAGAGTCGGTGGTACCAACTTAGGCACAACAAGATTGTACCTGATATTGTCGGTGCCAGCAACACCCTAGTCGGTGCCACCGACTCTGCCAAATTTCTCTAATTTGATTTCCCAGATCTGACGGTCCATGTTATGTGGTACCATAAGTTGACCTAGGTCTTAAAAGAGAATGGCCAAACCTAAGAGGATTAACATGTTGCACCGCACAAAGGCCAGAGAGGAGAGGGAGAGAAGCACGGAGCCGAAGGATGCCACCTGGGAGATCCGAGCACCAATGACTGACGATTTTGCTGATGGAAGACTGTAGAATGTGCATTTTTCAAGGAGGATCATCCAAAACACCTTCTCTCCAGGGGTTATACAAACTTCCTTCATGTTTCCCGCATTTTTCTTCTCTGTCTCTATGTATTCGCAATTGAAAATCATGCGGGGCTAAACCCCTCCTTTTCTTAGGACCCGGGAGTAGCCCGGGGAATCGTTGTACTGACTTTTACATGATTTAGTGTAAATTTCTCTTTATTCCTGGATATATAATTGTCGATTTAAATGACCTATCGTTGCTTGATCACCATTGGTAGGATTATAGACCGATAATTACTTCGGAAGGAGAATTAAAGGTTAGAAAACTATAACTTATATACTTTCCTACGCATTCTTTGGGAAAGGAAACGTACGGTCAGTGGAAAGAGCCCAGAGTTTTCGATAATGCACCTAGACTAAGAGATAAATTACTACAGACATGGAATTGGCTTAGATCTAGGTAGTGAATTGCACCGCGGAAGCAGGCAATTCCGACTACAGGCTTTCTATCCAGGGTAGGAGTAGGAATTTATATTAATTTGGTAGAAATAAGATACGACGAGACCCCATGGTGAAATCGGTAATCCTAAGAAATTCTTCTCATTCGAATCAACCGTTTTTAATTTTCTTTTATTTTGTTTAAACTTAAATCAACCTTTTTAATCATCTTAGTTGATCACAATGTAGTTAGTAGTAGTCACTAAGACTACGTCTCCCTGAGTTCAACTTGGGCCTCACATAGGCCTATATTACTCGACGCGTGCACTTGCGTTTATACGCACTGTTTTAGCATGTCAAGTTTTTGGCACCGTTGTCGGGGAGACTGTGAAGTTTGAACACTACGAGTGCTGCGGGCGGCCACTCTAGGCCACCTTTTATTTCTTGCAATTTTAATCATAGGAAATTTAGTACATATAGCATTTAAGACAAATTTTCTCTATTAAGTACCGAGACTAATTGATTTCAATTTTTCAGGTACTAATGCATGGTGACAACACGAACCACAGATTACGGAGAATATACATCTGAGGTCCCAGTCACTGTCGAGGTTCCAGTTCGAACAACCACACCAGGAGGCATACCGTTACAGTCCAGACAACAAGCAATGGGGGACGGTAATCTAGGAGCAGAGAGGACAATATGGGAGAGGATAAATGCATCTTCATCAGCTGCATAGACAGGGCCTATCAAGAAGTAGAATGTGAGTGTAGCTCAATATAAGATCGATCCAGGTTTGATTTCCCTCATCAAGTCACAAGCATTTTATGGGAACACTCATGAAGACCCGGTGGCGCATATCAGCAATTTTGTGGAGATCAAAGTGGATAGGTTTCAATAGACAGTCATTTATCTGAAACTATTTCCATCATCACTGGTAGATAAGGTAAAGGAATGGCTACACAACCTACCGAATGAGTCAATCGAGACATGGGATCAAATGGTGGATGCATTCTTTGAAAGATACTTTCCTCCAGAAAAGACAAATGAGATGATTAGAAACATTCATAATTTCAAGCAATAGGCAGTTGAATCTTATTCTAAAGCTCGGGAGCATTTTCAGATCAAGCTTAGGAAGGTCCTGCACCATGGGATATATTTAGAAAATCAAGTAAAGATGTTCTACTTTGGGCTCCGCAAAAGCGAACGAACCACCTTGGATAGTGCTGGCTCGGGGTTTTTTCTCAACAACCCACCCTCAACGTGTTAGGACATTTTGAAAAATATGGCAAAGAATCAGGCATGGGGTAATGAGAGAGACCATCCAGAGCAAATCAAAAGCATAGGGGAACCTAAAGTTATCACCTCTTTGAATGAGAAGTTAGACATGATAGCAAAAAAGTTGCTAGAGAAGGATAATAATTCATCAGATGAGGAAGGACAGGTGAAATACATGTGGCAGCAAGGATATAGGAACAATGACTACTCATGGCAAAAGGTTCCCAAGTTCTCTTGGAAAGATCCAAACACCTTTCTGTAGGATCTTGATCAACAGAACCAACACAGGAATAATCAGTAGCAGTGACCTGTGGCTGAGGAGAGAACAAATAAAATTCTCAACTGGATAGTGAGGCAGAATGAACAGTTGATAAGAAACTTCCAATGTGATCTCCAGAACCAAGGGGCCCAGATGAGGAGTTTTGAGACAACTTTGTCTTAGCTGGCGATAGACATGGCAGCGTTGAAGAAGCCTACACAGCAAGGCTTTCTAGGAAATACTGACACTCCAACAGGAAACTAGCAAGTCAAGGCCATACTACTGAGAAGTGGGAAGAAGACGTTAACTCCAAAGACTGTGGAGACTGAGGTGACCAAACCCACTGACAGTGGTGACTCAGTGGCAGAGCCGACATAGGTAGAAGTGGAGGTAGGCAACACAAGGGAAGATCAGGATCATGAAGCTGAGGTAGAGTAAAGAGCTTCATATGTGCCACCACATCATAGGACACAGACAGTACCAGTTCCATATCCTAACAGCTTGAAGGCAACAAAGATGGATCTACAATTCAAGAAATTTCTAGATAGCTTTAGGAAGCTTTATGTGAACATACTGTTGATTAAGGTAATTGAGCAAATACCATCATAGGGTAAATTTCTAAAGGATATCATTAATAAGAAGAGGAAGATTCCATAATCGGAGGTAGTTGTACTGAGAGAGAAGGTGAGTGCATTCATATATTTTAGGTACACTACCACCAAAGAGGCAGGATCCCAAATGTTTCAACATCACATGTTATACCGGAAAGACAAAATTTGGGGATGCACTCTGTGACTCAGGGGTGAGTATCAACTTGATGCCCTTATCTACTTTCAGGAAACTTGGTCTCAAAACATCTTGGAAGAGAAGCATGATGATTCAATTGGTAGACAACTCAGTGGTGACACCATATGGCATTTGCAAGGATGTACTTGTCAAGGTGGACCGGTTTGTTTTTCCTATAGACTTTGTGGTGATGGAGATGCAAGCTAAACATGGCAATGAACTTTTATTAGAAAGACCCTTCCAAACAACAGTTGATATGATCTTGGAAATGGGAAGAGGCCGTTTGACTATGGGAATTAAAGACGATAGGTTTGAGATAACCATGCCAGATAATTCTAAGTTATCCAATGCTTAAGAGCAATGCAATATGATGAAACATGTGGATAGAAACATCTCGTTGTTTTTGGAAAAACCATTTTTGGACATGGCACATGTAATGACAAAGGTGGACAAGGGTACACTAGCTGTGGACATCATGGACAACACTAAGGTGGTCTCACTTGCCAAGGTAGTAGGGTATTCAGATGACAAAGATGAGGAATTGGGTTTCTTTACTGTGAATGAGGATGGAGAGGATTCTCTAGTACAAATACATCCACAGCTCCCGCTATAGGCATGTCTAATGAACCTCATGGATGATTGTGTTTGGAACCGGTCATTAGAATAATGTGCAAGGCTACTGAAGGATTTTCCATGTTATTACACAAGGCACTTTGAGGACTTGGGACCGCTTCCACCACCACTGGTTTCTTCACTTCTAAGCCCACCCGAGCTGGAGCTCAAGCTGCTGCCACCTCATCTAAAGTATGTTTTTCTAGCTACAGAGGAGAAGCTACCGATTATCATATCTGCATCATTGAGTGAATCAGAAGAACAACAATTGATTGATGTGCTAAAGAGCCATCGAGGTGCATTTAGGTGGGCTGTGGATGACATCAAGGGGATTTCCCTTACATTTTGCCAACACAAGTTTCAGCTAGAAGAAGGAGTAAAGCCGGTCATTCAACCTCAGTGTCACTTAAATCTGACCATGACGGAGGTAGTCAAGAAGGAGGTACTCAAACTACTATCGGCAGGTATAATCTATGCTAGTTCTGATTCTATGTAGGTTAGTCTGACACAGGTAGTACCAAAGAAGGGAGGAATCGTTGTCACTACTAACTCATCTAATGAACAAATAACCACTAGATTAGTGACAGGATGGCGAGTTTGCATTGACTATTGCAGATTGAACACTGACACGCTTAAGGACCATTTTCCATTATCGTTCATTAATCAAATTTTGGAGTGACTCGCCGGTCGCTCCCACTTTTGTTTTCTTGATGGATATTCGGGCTATAATCAAATTTCAATCAAGCCTAAGGACCAGGAGAAGTCCACCTTCACCTGCCCTTATGGCACCTTTGCATACCGCCGCATGCCATTTAGGTTGTCCAATGCAACCGCTACGTTTTAGCAGCGTATGTTGGCGATTTTATCAGATATGGTTGAACGATGTCTCGAGGTCTTCATGGATGATTTTTTTGTTTATGGGACATCTTTTGATGATTGTTTGGAAATTTTGGATAAGGTTTTACAGAGGTGTGAAGACACACACTTAGTACTTAATTGGGGAAAATGTCACATGATGGTTAGTGAGGGCATAGTGCTTGGACACAAGGTGTCTAGAAAGGGATTGGAGGTGGATCCGGTGAAAATAGAGGTGATTTCAAAACTCCCTCCACCAACATCGATGAAGGCAGTTAGGAGTTTTCTAGGACATGCTGGATTTTATCGTCGATTTATTAAGGATTTTTCAAAAATCACTAAGCCATTGTCTGAGCTTTTGGAGAAGAATGTGGAATTTAATTTTGATGAGAAATGTTTAAAAGCTTTTCGAATCTTGAAAGAGAAACTCATATTCACACTGGTTGTGCAGGCTCCAGATTGGAGCTAACCATAGTGATGCATCTGATTATGCTGTGGGGGCAGTGTTGGGGCAGAGCTTAGACAAGGTTCCTACGATCATATATTATGCATGTAAAACACTTAATGATGCACAACTAAATTACACCACAACTGAAAAAGAATTATTGGTTGTTGTCTTTGCTTTTGAGAAATTTAGACAATATCTTGTGGGAGCTAAGGTGGTGGTGTGGACTGATCATGCGGCAATTAAATACTTATTGCAGAAGAAGGATGCAAAACTAAGATTGATAAGATGGATCCTTCTGTTGCAGGAGTTTGACATTGAGGTCAAAGATAAAGCAGGGATAGATAATGTGGTGGCTGACCACTTATCTAGGTTGGAGAGGGTAGATGAGAAGGATGTTAATATACCCATTCTAGAGACTTTCCCTGATGAGTAGTTGTTCACCCTTAGAAAAAGGACCCTTGGTTTGCTAACATTATGAATTATCTAGCTTGGAAAGAATTACCTACTGATTGGGGGTACCAAGAAAAGAAGAGGTTCTTTCATTCTTTGTGCTATTATTTTTGGGATGATCCTGTTTTGTTGAGACAATGCAGGGATGGGATTTTGTGAAGGTGTGTACCGGAATGCGAGTATGAGAGTGTGTTGAAACTCTGTCACACACTACCTACAGGTGGACACCATGCCAGTTCTAGAACATTCGCAAAGGTGTTAGAGAGTGGTTTATACTGGCCAACCTTATTCAAAGATGCATATGACTTTATGTGTCGCTGTGACACATGTTAGCTGTCAGGTAACATATCTAAGAGACGGGAGATGCCATTAAATGTGTTTCAAGAAGTAGAGGTTTTCGATCTATGGGGTATTGATTTCATGGGACCCTTTGTGTCCTATAATTCTAACCTCTACATCTTACTAGCTGTAGATTATGTGTCAAAATGGGTGGAAGCGATTCCAACCCGCACCAATGATGTAAACGCCATATGCAAATTTGTTAATGATCATATTTTTTGCAGATTTGGAGTGCCAGGGATGATTATAAGTGATGGGGGAACTCATTTCACTAACTGGAAATATGGGGCACTCTTGAACAAATATGGAGTGACGCACCATCTAGGTACACCCTGCCACCCACAAACTCAAGGGCAGGTAGAGGTTTCCAATCGTGAGATCAAAAAGATTCTTAAGAAGACAGTTTTGTCTAGTAGAAAGAATTGGAGTCAATTGTTGGTTGATGCACTATGGGCCTATAGGACTGCCTACAAAACACCAATAGGAGCTACACCCTTTAGGTTAGTCTATGGACGGGTGTGTCATCTTCCTGTGGAGTTAGAACATAAAGCTCATTGGGCATTAAGGAGGTTAAATTTTGACCTTGATGAAGCAGGAAAGACAAGGAAGTTGGAGTTGAATGAGCTTGATGAAATTAGGATGAATGCCTATGAGAGTTCATGATTGTAAAAGGAGAGGACTAAGCAAATACATGACCGGCATATAGCAAGGAGAGTCTTCTACCCGGGTGAGAATGTGTTGCTTTTTAACTCAAGGATGAAATTACACCCTGGGAAATTGAGGTCTAGATGGAGTGGACCATTTATCATAGAAGAAGTGTTTCCACATGGAGCGGTTTGAATCAAAGAGGGAGAGAGATCTTTCTTGGTTAATGGTCAAAGACTGAAGCACTACTTTGGAGAAGATTTCAATAGGAAGGACCATGAGGTGAAACTTATTGCTCCTAATTAATCTCAAGATTGGATTTGTCTAGCCTAGGATGTTAAATAAGGGCACTTGTTGGGAGGCAACCCAACCATTAGGATGTTTATTTCAGTCATTTACATTATGTTGGTTTAGTAGTACTTAGTTGTTCATAAATTTTATGTAAAAATGATACCTTGATATGTTTGTTAAGTGTACAGGCGGTGGCGAAGTCGGTGCCACTGACATATGAGTCGGTGCCACCAAGATCAGGTTAGAGAGAAAGGCAAGACGATTGGCACAAGTCGGTGCCACCAACAGATCTGAAGAAAATGCAGAAAAAGGGGGTGTGGCTAACTGATAAGTTGTCGGTACCATCGAAAACTTGGTCAATGGCACTGACTCAGCCAATGTCCCAAGCTCGTTGGATGTGTCAGTGATCTACAAAAAAAATTGGTCACTCAAAATTCGGTACCACCGACTCCTGCGTTGGTGCCACCGATAGGAGAAAGCACTTATCCGTGGGCACCATCATCTACGGCCCAGATGCGTCTAGATTAGGCATGAGAAAGCAGCGATCTGCCCAGAAAGTCGATGCCACAGACTCATCAACAATCCGCCAAGTCCATATCGGCCACCGACAGTCGTCGATGCACCGATGACACGGATCCGCCCCCAGGAGTCGGTGCCACCGACTCCAAGTTGGTGCCACCGACTCCAAGTTGGTGTCACCAACTTCATCGTAGATGGGCGGTGCAAGATCTATAAATAGGAAGCAGTGGTTTGTTTTCTTCTCACAACTCCAAGAACTACTACTCCCCAAGTGCAAGTGGCTACTTTGAGCATCCAGAAGCTGCACCGAGCTCTTCTTTTCTCAACCTCCTTCCCCAATCACTTCAGCATCATGGCAAGGAGAGGAGGAAACCCTGGCAGTCTGACACCATGACCACAAATCAGCCACCCTTCGATGGAAGTGTGGAAGGTGTATGAAGAGCTTGCCAAGAGGCCATTCGCACCGAAAAGATATGGAGACCGCCAACTAATCGAGGATATGGGCTTCAACGACAACAAGGCGGCGGTTCTTGAGGGCCAAGAGTTTGATGGTGGTTCCGTGAACCCTATATTTGGTGGTTGGCCAACATATAGGGGGATTATCATTGAGTTCTTGGCGTCTCTCGAGATATTTGTCGCCCCCAACCCAGTACGCCCGGCGCGAGGCGAGTGGAGAGAAGGAAAGGTGAACTTCCGCCTTTACAACACCAACCACTCCCTCACCCTTCGCGCCTTCAATGACATCTATGGGTGGCCTCGTGTGCCTTGCCACCAGCCCAAGAACATTGACTTTGACGCGATATGGAAGGACCTTGTGAAAGTGACAGAAGGTCGCAAGTTGAACTTCCACTACAGTTCATTGGCGGACCTTGAGCATCCCTTTATTCGGGTGCTTCATCGCATGCTTACCAACACTCTATTCGCCAAGTCAACTCAAGGGCAAGCAAAGGTTCAACTGCCAAACTTGTATTTTCTCTATCAACTTTTGGAAGGGAGGTCGGTCAACTAGGGAGCTTTCTTCCTCACACATGTGATGGCAGTTAAGCGCAATGTCAGGAGGGCCACGCCTTTACTTTTTGGGGGAATTAACACCCCCATTTCTCTTCACTTAGGCCTGGATCTTTCTACTCTTGAGCCTCTGTATTCCAAGCTTAGCATAGACCGCCACCACTTTAAGCAGGCTGGTCTTATCTTGGTTCAAAATGATGCCATCTATACTATCTGTTCGGTCAGTGGCACCTTCTACAAGTGTCGACTCCCTAATCCTATCTCAACATCAGGAAAGTCGAGCACTATAGATGGCCGGATATGGATGACGACAATACAGAACGAGGAAATGATATTGATGAGGAGGAGGAGTCATGCGACGACATGGAGGAGGTCGACCCCACCATTCCTATGACACATCGAGTTGCTCCACAGAAGCGTCCATGACATTATGTTGCCTCTACATCTTCTGCCCCGCCACCCTCTCAAGAAGGAGATGTTGCTTATTCTATGGCGAGGATGTACTCTATGCTATAGGATATACAGACACATCAGCATCAACAAACTCAATCTTTGGGTGGGATTCAAGATGTGCAGGGTCGGCCGTACACCAACCAATGGGCAATCTATGAAAATGAATGTCTTCTCTTGGCCAACCAAGAGAACATGCATCACTGCCTGCAAAGGATGGAGAACTATCAATAGTCATTCTTTGACCACTACTAGAGCCAGGGATACTTCGGCAACTACCCGATGCCACCAGATATGCCTTCTTCTGCTCTGACCTTTTAGGGGATGTTTCTGCCCCAGGACCCCAACCAGCCACCGCCACCACCATTTTAGTCAGGTATCTCTATTCCACTCCTTAAGTTGGAATTTTGACTATGCGAACATAGTCATATTCAAGCTTAGGGGGGGTGATGGAATAGCTTCTATCTTAGTTTTTTTGTTTTAGCATTTTGTTTTTATTTTGGAACAATTAGTTTTGTATTAGTTTTTTTGTTATGTAGGATCCACAATCTATTTATTGTAATTTGTGGAGAAGTAAATGCATGGTTTCTCTTGAGTTTATCAATCTCTGGGTTGGTTGCATGAAAAAAAATGAAAAAATTATGAGCGAATTTTAAATTTTTGTGAGTTTATCTTGTGAGTAGTCAAGTTACATAACTGAGGAAGTGCTTGGGTAAGTCATCTCCAGGACATGAGAGCATAAATGACCATTTAAATTGTCCAAAAAAAGTGATTGACAAGGATTGTTGAGCCTAAACTGATCAAACACTAACATGACCTTAAACTAAAATTTAAGAGAGAACCCCCTTGATTACCCTGTACACAGGTCTTTAGAGAGGGACATATGATTTTTTCTGAAGGTTCTATCTCTTAGTTGTGTGATCTCATCCACCGCATACTATCGCTTCACACTCCACCATAACAGGACTGAGTACATGTTATCATTCTTTCTCTTGATTGTATTTCATAGTAGATCTTGCATAATAGTTGTTTGCTTTTGCGTGCATAAAAAAAATATGAAAAACATACATGTGCAATGGAATTCTGGTGCATGTATTGTAGTTGCATAACATTTTATTCATGTAATTTGCATATGCATTACATATCATCTTGCAAAGATCATGTGTAGTTTCTTCTCTAATACGAGAAGGTAGTGATTTTTCCCATGCCCTGAAAAGAAAAGAAAAAAAGCAATGACATGAATCAAATGTGCAGTGCAAGTAGAAGCCCAAAGCAATTTTACTATTTTGAAAGGGGGATTAAAATGAAGAAAAAAATAGATTTTTTTTACATATTGAGTATAATGTCAGAAAGTGAGGGAGGAAGGGCATAATTCTACCAAATCATAAGGAAGAATTATCACATGATGCAGTTTAGATATTTTGTCTTATATTGAGATGAAATGGTAGTTGCATACATCATTCCACCTCAATGATTAGGTATTAGGAGCATTCTATAAATTCGCATCATCATAGGTTCATCATGATTTTTGATTGCATGAATGATTTTATGTGCTCATGATTCTTCCACAGCCACATATTCCAACTACCCGTTGCTCTTATTGGTAGGCCACTCAGATGATTGTCTCCTCATTAATTATCTATCAGGAGAACTGATTCCATGTGGATGGTAGGTAGAGAAAAGAGCAACGTAGATAGGAGATCACACGATGCATCAAGTATGAACTGGATGAGTCTATCATACTAACTGCTTTACTGATAGTGTTTCATTGATTGGGGGGGCGGACATCTTTGATAGAGGTTTTTGGTCACCTAGATGGTAGTTAGTGTTTAGTGGTCAGTAAAGGCTGGAAGGAGGACCGAAAGGTGGAGACTTTTTAGATGTACCTTATGCACTTATGTCCTTCAGCTGACTTATCTTAATCAGATCCAAATGTGTTGTTGCTTGAGGACGAGAAAGGTTTTAGCTTAGGGGAGTGTGATGTACATATTTTGAGTCGCTTTTACAGGCCTATTTTATATTCATTTTGTGCAATTATTAGTCAACTAGTTGATCATATTTGCATAAATCATTATTATTGGTTGGTATATTCTTTTTGCATCAAACGATGCTCATTTTATCATATTTACATTATCTTATATATCCTCGGGCCTTATATACATTTTTATGGATTTTTCAGGTACCTTATATACACTGCATAGTCGGTGCCACCGACCACCCTGGTCAGTACCACCGAGATAGAAGCAGAGATCGGGCCATAGAAGACCAGAATAGTCGGTGCCACTGACTACCAAGTTGGTGCCATCGAGATCGGCTCAGAGAGGCAGAACAAAGTACGTGCACCAGCTCAGTGCCACTGACATGAAGAGTCGTTGGTAACAAATTAGGCACAATAAGATCACGCCTAATATCGTCGGCGCCACCAACACCCTGGTCGGTGCCATCGACTTTGTTGGATTTCAGCAATCTAATTTGATCACCCAGATCTGACGATCCACGTTATGTGGTACCGTAAGTTGACATAGGCCTTAAAAGAGGACGGCCAGACCTAAGAGGATTAACATGTTGCACCGCACAAAGGCTAGAGAGGAGAGGGAGAGAAGCATAGAGCCGAAGGATGCCACCAGAGAGATCCGAGCACCTCCGACGGACGATTTTGTTGTCGGAAGACTGCAGAATGTGCGTTTCTCGAGGAGGATTATCTGAAACACCTTCCCTCTAGGGGTTACATGAACTTCCTTCATGTTTCCCATGTTTTTCTTCTCTCTCTTTCTATGTATTCGCAACTGAAAACTATGTGGGGCTAAACTCCTCCTTTCCTTAGGACCCGAGAGTAGCCCGGGGAATCATTGTATTGACTTTTTACATGATTTAGTATAAATTTATCTTTATTCCTAGATATTTAATTGTGGATTTGAACGACCTATCATTGTTTGATCACCATCGATAGGATTATAGACTGATAATTACTTCGAAAGGAGAATTAAAGGTTAGAAAATCATAACTTATACACTTTCCTACGCGTTCCTTGGGAAAGGCAATGTACAGTCAGTGGAAAGAACCTAGAGTTTTTTATAATGCACCAGACTAAGAGATAAATTACTACAAACGTGGAATTGGCTTAGATCTAGGTAGTGAATTGCACCGCGAAAGTAGGAAATTATGACTACAAGCTTTCTATCCAGGGTAAGAGTTGAAATTTATATTAATTCGGTAGAAATAAGATACGACAAGACCCCGTGTTGAAATCGATAATCCTAGGGAATTCATCTCATTTGAATCAACCATTTTTAATTTTCTTTTATTTTGTTTAAACTTAAATCAACCTTTTTAATCGGCTTAGTTGATCGCAATGTAGTTAGTAGTAGTCACTGAGACTATGTCTCCTTGAGTTCGAATCGAGCCTCACATAGGCCTATATTATTCGACACATTCACTTGCATTTATACGCATGGTTTTAGCCGAAACTCACACTAACTCTGATGAATGTCTGAAATGTAGTGATTGGACAATTCACTCATGTAATCAGTTGATCCACATGTAGTAGACTTCCTCAACAATAACATTGATTAGCATATCCACTATATTGGTTGGTCTACTAACCAAAAATGCCTTCCAAGTTAGAGTTATGTAGAACTCCAGTTCTCCAAAAAATTAGGTAATATCCTCCTTGGATCGATCAATCCACATGTTCTCAATAAGCCTTATCAGTGGGGGAGATCATCTGATTAGTCTCCCTGATCAGATGACCACAATCCCATTTGCTGCGTCGGCAAGTTAGTGATTAATGGATCAACTCCCCTGGTCACCCAATCAATGTGGTAGATAGAGCACATTTTGACAGATGCTTACCAAATATTATTTTATAATAAAAGGGAGGCCCTACCTAATTATATTCAATTCCATTCATTTTGAGTCCAGAGAATGTTTTAGGAGCGAGAAGATGGAGGAGACAATTAGGAAGAAGACCATCCTAGCAGAGTTCTTTGGATTTCTCTGGATAGAGCGGATTGCATGAGTTAGAGACCTCAGGATGCTTCTCTCTTCTCCATTGGTGACATGATCTCTCTTCCTTCTTTTTGTATATGTGCCCTTGCTATGACAATGAGTAAGTAGACCTTCTCATTGGGGCATGGGGAGTAGTCCCATCACCCTCACTCTATCTTAGTTGTTATTAAAATCAATTTTCCTCACATGGTTAAACTACTTTTCGTTCAATTTGTACTTGATTTCTGAATTGAACACTCATTTAGCATTGTTTGATATAGTACTAAGCATAGAGGCTACCATACTTAGGATTGGATCCTAAAATAGATGTGTAGGATTTTGTACAAAATCATGGAAGGGATCCTATAAGACCTCTAAATCATGAACCATGAATAAAGAGACCTTAAGCCCATGGGTAATTTAGTCCTTGTGCAATTTGCATCCCTCAATGGAGGGAATTCACTTTGTTCTAGTTTGATTATTGGGGTTGCTGAGTTGTAGCAATTTGGATAGGTACATATGTGGTGGCGGTAAAACCCATATGTCCAAATGGTCCCTTAATATTGATTAACCCCTCAGATCCATTATTTTCCTTGCAATCTTTAATTTAACACTTAGTTCATAGTTATTCTCAAACAAACAATTTTAAATATTTCTCTCAACAATTAGTTTGAAAGTGATTACATAAAAACATTATTTTTTGGATTCGACCCTTTACTATAATGTGATTGATATGTTCGATTGCATGGAGTTAGTTGCAATTGTGATAAAGGATTGAAAACCTAGGATAATTCTTCTTAACGAATTTTAATGTGCAAATAAATGACACCAACGATCCAAATGTTGAATATCTTTTGAGGTCTTGTGTGATTCAGTTCCTTTGTAGATGAGATATACACCCCCACTTTAATATAGTTTACCTATAATAACACCTATCAAAGGAGTATAAACATGTAAGCATATGAATTTATGTATGCTAAACATTATATATTACCCGTCTGATGGTGTGAGATAGGTGAATATCAAATTTTAGGTCCAGAGTTAGTGCAACATATGACTGAAAAGATATTGAACATCAAGCAACATTTGATAGAAGCACATGATTAGATAAACACCATATGTTGGTAATGCAAGAAACCACTTGAGTTTCATGTTGGAAACCATTTTTATCCAAAACTATCATTGTGGAAGGGGGCTTTGAGGTTCATATGTAAGGGTAAGTTTGCTTAAGATATATGGGGCCCTTATCCTATCATAACCTATGCAGGAAAAAAGAGACATACGTCAGAGTTACCATCTCGACTGATAGGAATAAAAAACTTTTTTCATGTTTCCATGAAGAGGAAGGGTGATCCAGATAAGCATATGTTGGATCCAAAATTTTATTTTGCATTTGATATCATGTATGAGGAAGGAGCACTTTGATCTTAGATAAACATATACAAAATATGAAGAGACGAGATATACACCTGATGAAGGTGTTGTGGAACCACCATGGTGTTGAGGAGGCCACATAGGAGATGTAGGAGGAAATTCTTCGATTATATCTAGCTTTATTTTAGAATTTCAGAGGCAAAATTCTACTAGGAGGAGATAATTGTGAGACCCTAATCGTTGCCTTGCTTTAATCATATTTTACTTTCTCGTAGTTGTGTGATTTATGTGATCTATTTTAAACTATTTAATGAAAGAAAATACTACATGATATATCACATGTATGTTTAAAATGACATAGAGAAGTCATATTTAAAATTTTATTAATAAAATTTTAAAATATGTGAATTTAAAATAAGACGTCCAATGCATCATTTAACTAGATCTACCTATGGAGTGGGATAAATGTATGGGGTTTTTTAGCTTTGCTAGTTTGTGCATGTAGACCATATTTGGGCCCTTTTGACCACATGGGTGGGTAAATGCTTGTCTAGCCTAGTCACAGTGTGCTAATCTAGGGTTGATGCAACCCACTTAGATTCAATGTGAGTGGAGGAGCGCTCGTTGCATCATATTTAAGGTTGATGTATATATGTTGAAGTTGAACATTGTGGATCATTTTGTGGTCTAGGTGTCTAGGCTTTTGGATATTGTGACCCATTTTGGGGTTGATGCGTCAGAGTAGAGGTAAAACAAGATTTTTATACTTTCTTTGAGTTGTATAATTGGTTTTTAAGCAATTTTTCATCAACCCAATCAGATGAATAGAGCCCCCTTGGACCCTATAGATTTGTTAGCACGTTTGAGATCTATAAAGGACGGTCTTGATCTAGAGAAGGGAAAACATGGAGAGGAACCTTTTGCATGTTAGTGATCTAACAAGGTTTTGGGAGATCAAGGCTAGAAATCATCTACATAACCTAGTACAGTATGAATCTGTGTTTCTTTATGATTTTACAACTTTCTTGGTGATAGAAGGCAGGGAAGTGGGCCATGTATTCTTGTAGGAATGCATGGATTGCGAGAAGGTACTTGGAGTCGTACAGAGTTGAGTATACATGGGTTACTAGTAATTCATTTTTATACTATCTCCCGACGCCATAATTGCACTAATTTATATGAGCGCCTTCAATGTTGTATCTCTTGGTTCTATATGGTAGTTTGTCAATGTGATTGAAATATATGATGTGATATTACATGGAAGTATTTACAATGTGAAACTCTAGGTGTTGTGCAACATCCTAGGATTTGAGGCCTTTTATACAATGATATTAAAATGAAAGATTGGACTACCCATATTACACATGTGTACCTACTTTTAAGGTAGCCTCTCAATAGGTATTCCATGGTTAAGCATGCTCATCTTAGAGTAGTATTAGTATGGTTACAGGTTAGGAAGTTCCCAAGTTGGGGTGGCAATTGGATCTGGGTTGAGAAGGTCCTATTTTGAATTAATTCATGTTAGTCCAAATGTGCTCAACCTGAATCTGACCCAAAAATAATTTTCAGTCATACCTTCTCAACCCAAACCCAAAATCCCTATTTGCATGTCCAACTCAATAGACCTAATGGACCTAGAAATGCCATGTTAAATGCAATCTTGAAAAATACAAAATATTCAAAAATGTAAACCCAAAAAACCCGACTTCTAAACATGAAAACCCGAAATACAAACCTGTTAAACCTAAAATTACTAGAACTATTATTTCTTAAACAAAGATTTGTACAAATAGTGTAAATCAAAAGATACTAGTCATATTTCTCCTTAAAATGAAGTATGTTTGTACTTACTAAAAATGTATATCCCTACATCATGAAAAAATATTAATAAAATAGTATTATATTTAATTTTTGGTCGATCAAATTTTGTGGGTCGACAAGTACAAACCCGGACCTGACCCAAAAATATATTTAGGTTTTTCGGGTTCAGGTCATTTCCGGTTGGGTCAAAAAATAAAGATACAAACCCGCTTTAGTTGGTTCAAGTCAAACACTATTTTTCCATCCCTACTTTTCCACAGGTTGTGTGTGAGTGAGGACAAAGCGTACAATTGAGGCTAGTGATGATTTATAGGGTCATCATCATTCCTAAAATTCTACTAGAGACTCAGGTGGTGGGTCCAAGCATTACAAATGGCACTAGAGCTAGTTCCCATCTAGTAGGTGGGGCCCAAATGGACATGTGACACTACATTCTTGAGTCTTGACTAGTGCGGTCCAGGTGTGTTGGAAAAGGCTATCAACACTGAGGTGAGACAAAGTTTCTATAACATCCTCAATTTTATTATGTATGAAGCATATTCTCAAATAAGCCTAGAACACTAGCTTGAAAATAATTTTCCCTAACACACACTGTAATGTGTAAGTTAACTAAAGTGGGTCTCAAATTAGAAAATAATAAAATTATGTTACACATTGAAAGTTTGTTTTCCAGTAAAATTGGTATGGTTGTGCCTAATTACTCATGTCATAGTTTGATTTCACAAACTATATGTAACATTGATGAATAAGTGACAAGTTGGGGTTAAATATGGAATTTACATATTTACTGGCCATAATATGTCATAATAAAATTTGTATAGCTTTTTGAGTAATAGTCAATCTTTCTTGAAATAAGAGCCTACAATTGTTTATAGATAGTCCTAGAGAATTAATTATAAGGTTATCACAAAAAGGAAAATATAGACTCTTGGGTTTCATAAAATTAAAAATTAATGCTATTTTCTGATTCCTCGTATTCGAATTAGGTAACTCACCAAACTTTAATGTTTTTGGTTAACCCTACATGTCCTAAATGATAATGGAAAGAAAGTAGAAAGCTTAGAAGTTGATAAAAATAAACGGATTTCTCTGTAGTTCCACTTGATGTATGTGTCACACAAACAATATGTTTCCTTTTCATTCCAAAGATTTGATAATACGACATTAGTTTTATCCAACAACCCACATATCTATCTGATGGCTCTCGGGCCATCACCCCCGCTCGTTCGAGTCCCTGTCAGACTTGAATAGTAGCAACAATGCCTCACCCTTCCTATCTATCTCTATATGCAATCTTAGGAATAGTGTACTCATGTTCCACCTCTGCCATACCATCCTGATTTGATCAGTCCCATACTCAATGTGATTTCATGCCCTAGAGCCCTCGGTCCTTGAGACTCTCCTTTTTCCTCTAAAACTCGAACACCTTTGACTCCCAAGCACTCCGGATAGTAGGCCTATATAAGTAAGGCCCCAAGAGCGTTCCCCAATCATCATGAAACCAAACAGTGGTCCCATTTTTCCCTCAATTTTTGTACAACCCTATCTCCGACCTCTATCTCTCCCTCTATCCTAGCGGTGGTATGGGATGAGAGCACAAGGCATCTAAAACCTTATTGATGTGTCATCGTGATTCAATGAGCCCTGTAGAGCTTTTCCCATCCTTATTTCTCCCCAATTGAAGGTACCCAAAAATTCCCTCTTTTTTATTCAACAATAGCCAGATTGATATCGATGTGTTGCTGGTGTTTGCGATGTTTTGGTGATCTTTGTATTCGTTGAGTCCTAGAGGATTATTTTTTATTGTTTGTAGCAAGATCTGATTTCTCTAGCAGGGTTGCCAAGTGTTGTTTCCTTGATAGCCATGGTGGAAGTCTCCATTAGAGTTCATGTCACCTCGATGGCTAGATTCTTGGCTCACTAAGATTGCACTGACCTTGGGATCTCATTTGCAAGGTTTATTGCTCAAGTTCAACCACAAATCTCAAGTTCCCATTCAAGTTTCTTATGGTTTTCCTCATTGTTATTTGCTGGTTGGAGAAGAACAAATCGGGTTGTAGTTTCCCACTTTTACCCTAGAAGATTTCTGGTTTGTCACATGTTGTCATGGACATTATGGCTTTTGCTTTTGTTTTGGCTAGTGTTGACCATGTTGTTGACTCAAGGTCAATTAGGTCAATGTTGACTCACGTCTAAATTGACTAAACCCGTGTTTTGATGATGACTAACCATTCCACGTATTTGTGTCTAATGCTTCTACTTGAGTAATTTCAGATTAGGTATAGACACACTCCAATTGCCCTAACTTGCGCATCTCAAATTGGAGAAAAGACAAGTCAAAGTCATACAAGTGCACACTTTTGTAATATGATGTATATCCATTAGAATCATGTTGTAAATCACTTGTAATGATTGTATGACTTGTAATTAAGCTTAGAAAAATGCCAGGAGCACTTAGAAAGATTTTTAGAGAACTTCTAATGCAACTTCAAAAATCAATTATAGGCACTTGGTCGGTCCAGTTTCACACCCTGAAACTCGACCGATCAAACCTTGGTCGATTTTCTGAAGATTGCATCGGTCGAGTTGTGCACTCACAGAACTCGACCGATTGGGTAGTGGGCCAGTTCCAGTTGGAATGGTCGGTCGAGTTTCCTCAGAACAAACTCGACCGATCATTTCAATATCGGGCTGCCTGCTACTTGATCGGTCAAGTTACACATATAGAAACTTGACCGAATGCACTGTACGGAAAAGTGCAGAAAAGTGTTTCTAGCCGTTGTGGAGTTGCAACAAGTGAAAATAGATCCGTTGCAAGCCACAAAACGGCTAGTTTTTGTTCACAAGTGTTCCTAAAGGTTAAGAGGCATCCCCAGCTATAAATAGGACCCCTTGGGCTTCATTCCAAGGTTGAGAGCATTCATTGCAAACTCTTTGTGAGGTTCCTATTCAATAGTTGAGTGCTTCCTACAGCCTCCTCTCTCTCTCTAAGCTTAATCACTTGCTACATCCATTACAGTGAGTAGGAGATTTGTAAGAGAGCTAGTTCTACTTGTATATCTTGTGAGGCTCTCACTTCCACCACCTCCCCATCTCTCATTTCCTATCTTGAAGATGAAGGTTCTCTCTCTTGTCTAAGAGAGGTGAAGAAGAACAAGGGAAGGAGTCCCTTGGTGAAGATCAAGGCCGAAGACTTGGAGCTAGAGTGGGTAAGCCCTTGGAGAAGGCAAAAGATTCAAGCTCAAGTGGGTAAGACCTTGGTGGAAAGCTTCTCCGAGTGAAGGTGAAGTCAAAGGCGGAAGATCCAAGAAGAGTGGGTAATTCCTACAAGGTCGAAGACTTGTGCAAGAGTGGGTAAGTCCTTGGAGAAGGCCGAAGACTCTTGCAAAGTGGGTAAGTCCTTGGTAAGGTTGAAGACTCTTTTGTATTGGATAGGTAAGTCCTTTGTTGGTCTTGTATTGTAAGTCTTATAATTGAATATAAGAGTGCAATTGTTTGAAGTCCTAGAGGTTGACCTCTCTAGGCAAGTGGACTGACACACTTCTAGTTTGAAGTGTGGAACCACTCTAAATAGCTTGTCTATTGGTGTAACATCCCTGACCTGGGTTATAACCTAACCCTGGAAGTTTTACCTAAATATGTAATTATATGCTTGTGAATACTCCCTGGCATGTAATTAAGTTCCTCAGGAACATTTACTTTCAATTTTGCTCCTTTACATATAAAGTTGTAGCATTGTTTTGTAATGCAGGGACCTATGTGCAAATTACCCAGTTAAAGGGGTTAACTTGCAATATTCACAGGTTGAGATGTTCTTATGATAATAAGACATCATATGAGTGAATATGATGAGGTAAGATGGATTTTTCAAGCTTGGGCATCAAGATGCAGCTTGTGGAATGATCCTTGTGCTTAAAAACCCTAATTTGGAGTAAAGTGCAATTTACCCAAATTCAGGGGTGCAATTTGTAAAATACTTCATCTAGAGCATCTGTTATAACTCTCGTCATCTTTTAGAATAGAAATTATGAAAGGGACACATCAATGAACAATCAAATAAGAAAAATGATCTTTGTGATAAAAATCACCTAATATGGGTATGGAGACCTTTCATGTATGTACCTTAGTTGAAAGTTGGCTTTCTTTACCCTTAGATCTTGAGATTTCATGAGCTTTGCATAAGTTTAGATGAGTTTGAACGTGCCCTTGAGCAAGGAGGGACTTAGATGTAAATTCCATGCTTTAGAGGTCCTTATGGTGTAAAATGGCCTAAAGTATATAAGCCCTTTCCCTTGCAACAAGTGAACGGATCTTTAATTTCCTTCACTTCTTCTCTTCTTTCTCAACCGACCAAGGCTAGCTCTGGAGCAGAGAAGGACGACCAAGGGTCCTAGGTAAGTTTAGATCATCCCTTTTGCTTGAATTCATGGAGGAAACTCGATTTCAAGGTTGGATTCATGGCTAGCTCACCTAGCTCTATCTTTCTAGCCTTTCCTTTCCAACGTTTCCTTGGAGAATTCACCTTGGCCGATCTGTGGAGCTCTAAGACGCCATTAAAGCTTGGAGCTTGAAAGCTTGGAGATCAAGGAACAATCTTTAGGCGGGTTTTATAACTCAAAACTCTTTGCTTTATATGCATATTTTGTTCTTGCAATTTAGCAACTAGTTCTTCTTCTACCTCCCTTCTTCCTTGCACTTTTGCAAGCAAAACGGTGGAATAACTGACCTTGGCAGAGGTTGAAGATGATGGGAGTGGATTCCTAGGTTGCTTTATCAAACGACCTTGGACCCTTTTGGTCCAAACGGTTGCAAACCGCTTAAGGTCAAACGGTTTCAAACCGTTTGCTCTCAAACGACCTTGCAAGACCGTTTGGATTGAAACGGTCTCAAGACCGTTTGATAGGGTTGACCAAGGGACGACCGTTTGAGGGTCTGTTGGTAATACATTGAATTTCATTCCTGCAAATAATCAAAGTTTAATTCTTAACCAATTGAGAGTTGAAGGCACTTCAACATCCTAATCCTAATCGGGTTGAAATTGCTGTTTTTAAGCATAGATCTTGTTGAGTTTTGGGTTGAAGGACCCAAACGGTCTCAAGACCATTTGTGGGTTCGTCCAAACGGTCTCAAGACCGTTTGGGCACAACCCAAGACCGTTTGGAGGTCTAGGGTTGAGATAATATAATGGTTTGAAGGTCCTATTGCAATAAGTTGATGAATTGATAAAACTGCTGATTTTAGACCTAATTGGAGTTCAACCCTGATCCAACCGACTTAGTTTTTGGTCAAACTTTGGGAAAACGGTCTCAAGACCGTTTGGATGATGTCCAAACGATCTCAAGACCGTTTGGGCCAAGTTTTGGCCCAATTGGAGGTCAATTGATAGGTTCAACCTTGAATTGGTTCACATTGTTGAATATTGATGACCATCCGATTTGAAACCCTAATTGAGATGGAACTAACCCTAATTGGCTTTCAAATTGAGGGTTAATTTGGAGTCCAATTGATTGAGGTCCATCCTAATTGACTCAATTTATAAGTGGTTAATATGGCTTTGGCCAATTGAGGGCTTCAACATACATAACCATAAACAATGGTAACTTTTGAACCCTGTTGGAGGTCCAAACGGTCTCAAGACCGTTTGGGCTCAAATGATCTCAAGGTCGTTTGGACCAATCGATCTCAAGACACTTTGATCAAACGGTTTCAAACCGCATGAGCTTCAAACGGTTTGAAAGTCAAAACGGTCAACGCACCCAAACGGTCTCAAGACCGTTTGAGGGCAAACGGTCTCAAGACCGTTTGAGGGCAAACGGTCTCAAGACCATTTGACACCAAACGGTCTCAAGACCGTTTGGTGGTTGAAGGTTGAAACTGTTTGAAGGTGTTTAAGGTGGTTTGTACTTAATCAATTGATGATGTATTTGGTTCATTGGTGATCTGATCTAAACCCTAATGGTAACCTAGGTCATTAAGGGAATAAGTGATTAAGGAGTTGACCCATGATGGTGATCAAGAGGTAAATTACCAAAATACCCTTGAGGGGTTTAATTGAGTAATACCTTGTTCTAATCAAACCCTAATCACATGATAGTGATGTTTTGGTTTATGCTAGTCAATGAGGACTTAACCCAACTTGATCTAGAGTGGTGTAATCACCATCTACTAGTATGAGGAGAGAGAAAGTATCCTAAGAGAGAGAAAGTACCCTTTTATGGTGGAAACTCAAGTAAAGAACCTTCGATACACATGGATGTGCATGATTAGGGTATGATCCACCTATGTGAGATCATGGAAACCCTAATTATGATATATGATGAATCTTAAGCTAATCTGAGAGCATCAATGATGATGTTCCTCATACATGATGATGTTATGAGTTCAATTCACCATGTGATGTGAATAGTAAACCCTAATTCCAGGGTAATGACACATGATGTGAATAGTAAACCCTAATTCCAGGGTAATGACACATGATGTGAATAGTAAACCCTAATTCAAGGGTAATGACATGTGATGTGAATAGTAAACCCTAATTCAGGGGTAATGACATGTGATGTGAATAGTAAACCCTAATTCAAAGGTGATAACATGTTATATGAGTATTAAACTCTATTTGATAAGAATCAAAGAACTTAGCTCTTATGACAAGAGTGGAAATTATAATCATTGTTTTGAATTACCTTTATTAGTTGAATTAGCCATGCAGGTTCTGATATGGAGGTGATCATATCCAGGTATGGATGGTGATACTATATTCATTAAAGGCATATTGATAGCTTTATAAATAAGTAAAGTATCTTGATGCCTTGTCAGTGGCATTCTATGATAATAATGGGCTGTGAGAGCCATGAATACCATCAAGGTCATGCTTTAGAGATGACTTGTGATGATTATAATGAGAAATGATGTTTGATGTGAGTTAGGCTTGTTACATTTAGTATTCTCCTTTTATAGCTGTTATGCTACTGTTATTGTTTGAAGAACAATGTGTAATGCTAAATGAATACTGAATGTACCTAACTAATCAAGTATAACGTAGAGCCCTGATCATAGACCCATCATTGTCAGAGATCAAATGATGGTGAAACAGGTTTTCCTAAGGGAACTCCTGGATCACATACTATTGAGTATGTGGGGTATATGGATGTGTAGAACCTTACATCCTAGTGTAGGAATTTGATGTAGATATGTAATCCGTCAATCCTTCACTACAATCCCATACCATATCAGTAGTAGGTAAACATGAAACCTCTTGATGACGAAGAAAACATAGATATCCGTATCAGTGGAGATAAACATGAAATCTCCTGATGACGAAGAGAGTACAGAACGCCACTGTAACTCTAAAATAGCGAAGGACCAGTTTACCCTGGTGAGCTATAATAGTAGAGACACAAGATGTCCTACAAGTGATCCTTTTACTGACTAAGGAAGGTGAAGGTCATGAGAATCCGTCTCTCTTAATGACCTATGTATGATACTGATGTGACTTCTTAGCGATCAGTTGGAAGATGAGTGGTATGCCTCATCTCCACAGGGCATAATATTATTTGTAAAACATAATCAACCGCGTAGTATACCTGTTAGAGATAACTACGAGTTAGTTGATTGATGATACACTGTAATAGTGCTTATATTCTTCATGTCTCATAAATGTTGAGCGCTTGTTTATAGCTACAACTGCTATTGAATACTTTGAAAGCTTTACTGCTTAAGATATTCTTTGATGTTATTATAAAGCTTCTGGCGGAGAGTTATAACTCTCGCTGGGACAATTATGTAAAATTGTCTCACCCCGTAGACTTCAACTTTTTAGGTGGACGTTGAAGACGGAGGAACCGGTCTACAGGTGACCAGTCCCAGCAGCAGCAGCACCAAGAGCAGCAGTAAATCTCAGGTGGAGATTTAGCCTGCCATGTGGTGTAGTTAGAGTCAGTCCTATGTGTCCTCTGTACTCTCAGGTCTTGGAGTCTTTTGTTATGAGTTCTTGAGATTTTGTATCTTGATGTATATAATTACTCAAGAAGTAATTATCATGAGATGTACACAGTTTATCTCTTGTTATGAAAGAAGCTTTTATGGATTCAAGCTCTTGTTTCGAAAAGTTTTAATTTCCCGTGATTTTTGTCTTCTGTTGTTAATCGAATAGCTTCCGCTAAGTTTGAATCGTGTTTATATCGTGGTTTGGAGATCAGAGCCCACAATTAGTGGTATCAGAGCTCTAGGTCAGTTGAGTCTACAGAGGCATAGGACTTAGGATGTCGAGTCTATCTTTAGTACTCTTTCCCTATCTAATAGAATCTTCTACTCCTCAGGAGAAGAAGATACATAAGGATGGCTGAGCCTCATGATGAGTACGTGGCAGAGAGTAGTGCTAGTGCACCTCAAGGCGGTACAAGGGTTCCAAGAATAGAACAGCCTGCACCTGAGTCACCAAGAGAGCCACCCCAGTTTGACCCACCCGACATGGGTAACCCAGTTGTACAGACAATGTTCGGGCAGTTCATGACTGCCATGACACACATAACTGACAGGATGCCCATGTCTACACCTAGGGCACCTGTCCATCCTGAAGCACAAGGTATCGGTAAGACGTTTAAACGACTTCGTCGTGTCGGAGCTACCGAGTACTTTGGGACTGCCGACCCCGCAGATGCTGACCTATGGTTGACAGAGTTGGAGAAGGCTTTCAGGATTCTTATTATCCCGGAAGCTGAGAAGGTTAGACATGATGTCTATCTTCTCAAAGGCAGTGCTGGTCACTGGTGGAACATGGAAGAGCAGAAGAGACCTGGAATAGAGTTCTCATGGGAAGAGTTTCGTCGGGAATTTATCAATAGATATTTTCCAAAGACCTTCCTAGATGAGAAGATCTATCAGTTTGAGAAACTAAGGCAGGGTATGATGAACATTAGCGAGTATGAAGCTAAGTTCATGGAATTGCTGCGGTTATGTCCGCACTTGGCTGCCACAAATGAGGAAAGAATCAGGAGATTCGAGAAGGGTTTGAATGCTGATATGTCAACCCTTGTGTCTGCCTTAGAAAACTGAGAGAGATTCTCTACCTTCGTTGAGTCAGTCTGAAGGATAGAGAGATCTGTGGTTGAGAAGAGGCAAACCCAGAAAAGATATCCACAGTTCCAGGGTTCTTCATCTAGGGATTTTAAGAAACCTAGATTCTCTGCACCTAACCCTCCACCACCTAGATCGAGTTCTCAAACTCAATGGTCACCAAGCAGAGGTAGAGGGCGGAGTCAACCGTTTCAAGGGACTCACAGTTCTGCATCGATGTCAGTTACTGGACCACCCCAACCACAACAACAGGAAAGGAGATGCTACAACTCTGGTAAGGTGGGACACTTGATGAAGGATTGCCGTTCTAGGCCTGTCAGTGTGACACAGCCTCCGAGACAGAATCAACAAGGATCTCAGAGAATGCAATCTCAAGGAGCAGCTCGAGGACGTGGACAAGCGTCTCAAGCTGGATCATCAGCACCACCTCAACAACAGGCTACAGCGAGGTTCTATGCTATGAACCCACCAGAAGCAGTGGTCGATCCACAAGTGGTGATAGGTCAGATGGAACTTTTATATTCTGATATGTCTAAATCTTGTATAGTATCTGTTCTGATTGACCCGGGTGCTACGCATTCTTTCATCACTCGAAGAGTGATTTGTAACTGCAATATGACAGTTAGTCATAGGGCAGCTAGGTTGTTGTTGGAGACTCCGTTGAGTGGGTCTGCCGTTCTGCAGGAGGTATGCTCTCCCTGCATCCTCTTCTTTTCTAAGCATCGCATTCAAGTGGACCTTATACCGCTTGATATGCAAGGATTTGATGTAATCCTAGGGATGGATACCTTGGAAAGGTATCGAGTTGTCTTGGATTGTGAGTCCAAGTTGGCAGTGTTTGCTGATGAAAGCAACACATGGATCTTTCAAGGAGAAAGAAAGATTCTGCCCACCTATCTTGTATCAGCAATGGTTGCTGATAAGCTGATGAGGCAAGGATGTTATGCATTCTTGGCCCATGTGGTAGATGTTACCAAGGAAAGGTCCAATCCTGCTGAAGTTCCCATAGTCAGGGAATTCGAGGATGTGTTTCCTGAAGAACTTCCTGGTATACCACCACCTCAGGAGATTGATTTTGAAATCAATCTGATCCCAGATACAAAACCTATAGCCCAGACTCCTTATAGGATGGCGCCTGCCGAGATGGCAGAACTCAAGAAACAGCTTCAAGAGTTACTTGAGAAGGGTTTCATACGACCGAGTACCTCACCTTGGGGTGCTCCGGTTTTGTTTGTTAAAAAGAAAGACGGATCAATGCGGTTGTGCATTGACTATAGACAACTCAATAAAGTAACAATAAAGAACAAGTACCCTTTGCCGAGGATTGATGATCTTTTTGACCAGTTGCGTGGTGCAACAGTCTTCTCAAAGATAGATTTGAGGTATGGATATCATCAACTCCACATTAAGGACAGTGACATATCCAAGTCTGCCTTTAGGACAAGATATGGTCACTATGAGTTCACAGTTATGTCGTTTGGACTAACCAATGCACCAGCTGCATTCATGGAACTCATGAATAGATTCTTTCGACCCTTCCTTGATCAGTGTGTTGTCGTCTTCATAGATAACATACTGATTTATAGTAAGGACGCTCAGCAGCACGAGCAGCATCTTCGCCAAGCTTTGACTTTGCTAAGAGAACATAAGCTATACGCTAAGTTTAGCAAGTGCGAGTTTTGGTTACCTGAAGTGTCTTTTCTTGGACATGTGATATCTGCCTCAGGAATTCGTGTTGACCCTACAAAGGTAGAATCTGTTCTACAATGGGAACAACCGAAAACACCGACGGAGATTAGAAGTTTCTTGGGATTAGCTGGTTACTATCGAAGGTTTATTAAGAATTTCAATTCTATAGCCTTACCTTTGACTAAGTTAACCCGGAAAGATGTTCCTTTTGCCTGGAGTGATAAGTGACAACAGTCTTTTCAACTGTTGAAGGAGAGGTTGACAAGTGCACCTGTGCTTGTGCTACCTGAACAAGGAAAAGGATATGTAGTCTTCTGTGATGCCTCCAAGAATGGACTTGGATGTGTGTTGATGCAGGATAAACAAGTGATTTTTTTTGCTTCCCGACAGCTTAAGAAACACGAGGAAAATTATCCAACACACGATTTGGAGTTAGCCGTTGTGGTCCATGCCTTGAAGATCTGGAGACATTATCTCTACGGAGAAACCTTCCAGATTTTCACATACCACAAGAACCTTAAGTATATCTTCTCTCAGCATGAGCTTAACATGAGGCAACGTCGCTGGATGGAGTTAATCAAGGACTACGATTGTACAATTGATTACCATCCGGGCAAGGCCAATGTAGTTGCAGATGCCTTGAGTAGGAAATCAGCAACATCAACCATGGATAGAGCACAACTAAGTTCCTTAGTATGCTCTAGAAGAGATATGCTTATCTCTTTAAGGCAAGACAATGTGCAGTTGAAGGTGTCATTGTTAGCTGGTTTGTTAGCCGAGATGCAGATTAAACCTACCCTAAGAGAGCAAATAAAGGAGGCACAACAAGTAGATGTTGCAGTTCAGCAGATTAGATCTGAGTATGGTAGTGAGAAGCAAGAAGTTTTTCATGATTCAGATGACCAGGTGGCATGCTATCATGGGAGGATGATAGTGCCAGATGTAGATAACCTGAGGAAGTTAGTTCTGGAGGAAGCTCATTCTTCGATGTATGTTATTCATCCAGGGAGCACCAAGATGTATCGAAACTTGAAAGATATGTATTGGTGGCCTGGGATGAAGAAGGATGTAGTTGAGTTTGTTCTGAGGTGTCCTGTGTGTCAGCAGGTCAAGGCTGAACACCAGAAACCTGCAAGAACAATGCAACCCTTACCCATACCACAGTGGAAGTGGGACCATGTGACCATGGACTTTGTTGTTGGCCTACCCAGGACAAACAAAGGACATGATTCCATTTGGGTAGTTGTTGATAGGTTGACAACGACAGCACATTTCCTACCTGTCAAAACAACCTATTCTGCTGAAAGGTTATCCCAGTTGTATGTTCAAGAGATAGTGCGTTTGCACGGAGTTCCTGTCACTATAGTTTCTGACAGAGGTCCCCAGTTTACAAGTCGTTTTTGGGAACAGTTACACAGAGCCCTAGGCACCAAGCTAAGGTTTAGTACAGCCTTTCATCCACAGACTGATGGACAGTCGGAAAGGACTATACAGACCTTGGAAGATCTGTTGAGAGCATGTGTTCTCCAGTTTACCAGGAGTTGGGATCTACATCTGAACTTGATAGAGTTTTCCTATAACAATAGCTATCAGCATAGCATTGATATGGCACCATATGAAGCCTTATATGGTAGATGTTGTAGATCACCCTTGTACTGGTATGAAACTGGTGAACACCAGTTGTTAGGTCCTGATCTTGTGCAGCAAACTACAGAAAAGATTAAAGTTATACAACAACATCTTAAGACTGCACAGGATAGGCAGAGGTCATATGCTGATAAACGTCGTAGACCCCTAGAATTCCAGGTTGGAGACAGAGTGTATCTCGAGGTCTCACCTTGGAAAGGAGTCCTTCATTTTGGAAGAAAAGGAAAGTTAGCTCCTAGATTTATGGGACCTTATCCAATTGTTGAAAGAGTTGGAAAGGTGGCCTATAGACTAGAGTTACCTCAGGAGTTGCAGAAGTTACATCCTGTGTTTCACATTTCCATGCTGAGGAAATGTCACCCAGACACCGAGTCAGTTCTACAACCAATGGAAGTAGAATTAAATGAAGATATAACATATGAGGAGGGACCAGTGTCAATCCTTGATAACAGAACTAAAAAGTTAAAGAAGAAAGATATAAGCCTTGTGAAAGTCCTCTGGAACCAACGTGGTGTTGAAGAAGCCACTTGGGAACTAGAGGATGAGATGAGAAGGAAATACCCTGCTCTTTTCTCTTAATACGCTTTATCGATTTCGGGGACGAAATCCTTGTAAAGGGGTGGATAATTTGTAACATCCCTGACCTGGGTTATAACCTAACCCTGGAAGTTTTGCCTAAATATGTAATTATATGCTTGTGAATACTCCCTGGCATGTAATTAAGTTCCTCAGGAACATTTACTTTCAATTTTTCTCCTTTACATATAAAGTTGTAGCATTGTTTTGTAATGCAGGGACCTATGTGCAAATTACCCAGTTAAAGGGGTTAACTTGCAATATTCACAGGTTGAGATGTTCTTATGATAATAAGACATCATATGAGTGAATATGATGAGGTAAGATGGATTTTTCAAGCTTGGGCATCAAGATGCAGCTTGTGGAATGATCCTTGTGCTTAAAAACCCTAATTTGGAGTAAAGTGCAATTTACCCAAATTCAGGGGTGCAATTTGTAAAATACTTCATCTAGAGCATCTGTTATAACTCTCGTCATCTTTTAGAATAGAAATTATGAAAGGGACACATCAATGAATAATCAAATAAGAAAAATGATCTTTGTGATAAAAATCACCTAATATGGGTATGGAGACCTTTCATGTATGTACCTTAGTTGAAAGTTGGCTTTCTTTACCCTTAGATCTTGAGATTTCATGAGCTTTGCATAATTTTAGATGAGTTTGAACGTGCCCTTGAGCAAGGAGGGACTTAGATGTAAATTCCATGCTTTAGAGGTCCTTATGGTGTAAAATGGCCTAAAGTATATAAGCCCTTTCCCTTGCAACAAGTGAACGGATCTTTCATTTCCTTCACTTCTTCTCTTCTTTATCAACCGACCAAGGCTATCTCTGGAGAAGAGAAGGACGACCAAGGGTCCTAGGTAAGTTTAGATCATCCCTTTTGCTTGAATTCATGGAGGAAACTCGATTTCAAGGTTGGATTCATGGCTAGCTCACCTAGCTCTATCTTTCTAGCCTTTCCTTTCCAACGTTTCCTTGGAGAATTCACCTTGGCCGATCTGTGGAGCTCTAGGACGCCATTAAATCTTGGAGCTTGAAAGCTTGTAGCTCAAGGAACAATCTTTAGGCGGGTTTTATAACTCTAAACTCTTTGCTTTATATGCATATTTTGTTCTTGCAATTTAGCAACTAGTTCTTCTTCTACCTCCCTTCTTCCTTGCACTTTTGCAAGCAAAACGGTGGAATAACCGACCTTGACAGAGGTTGAAGATTATGGGAGTGGATTTCTAGGTTACTTTATCAAACAACCTTGGACCCTTTTGGTCCAAACGGTTGCAAACCGCTTAAGGTCAAACGGTTTCAAACCGTTTGCTCTCAAACGACCTTGCAAGACCGTTTGGATTGAAACGGTCTCAAGACCATTTGATAGGGTTGACCAAGGGACGACCGTTTGAGGGTCTGTTGGTAATACATTTAATTTCATTCCTGCAAAGAATCAAAGTTTAATTCTTAACCAATTGAGAGTTGAAGGCACTTCAACATCCTAATCCTAATCGGGTTGAAATTGCTGTTTTTAAGCATAGATCTTGTTGCGTTTTGGGTTGAAGGACCCAAACGGTCTCAAGACCGTTTAGGGGTTCTTACAAACGGTCTCAAGACCGTTTGGGCACAACCCAAGACCGTTTGGAGGTCTAGGGTTGAGATAATCTAATGGTTTGAAGGTCCTATTGCAATAAGTTGATGAATTGATAAAACTGCTGATTTTAGACCTAATTGGAGTTCAACCCTAATCCAACCGACTTAGTTTTTTGTCAAACTTTGGTAAAATGGTCTCAAGACCGTTTGGATGATGTCCAAATGATCTCAAGACCGTTTGGGCCAAGTTTTGGCCCAATTGGAGGTCAATTGATAGGTTCAACCTTGAATTGGTTCACATTGTTGAATATTGATGACCATCCGATTTGAAACCCTAATTGAGATGGAACTAACCCTAATTGGCTTTCAAATTGAGGGTTAATTTGGAGTCCAATTTATTGAGGTCCATCCTAATTGACTCAATTTATAAGTGGTTAATATGGCTTTGGCCAATTGAGGGCTTCAACATACTTAACCATAAACAATGGTAACTTTTGAACCCTGTTGGAGGTCCAAACGGTTTGAGCCCATTTGGACCAAACGGTCTCAAGACCGTTTGGATCCAAATGGTCTCAAGACCGTTTGAGGCCAAATGGTCTCAAGACCATTTGAGGCCAAACGGTCTCAAGACCGTTTGGGCTCAAACGATCTCAAGGTCGTTTGGACCAATCGATCTCAAGACACTTTGATCAAACAGTTTCAAACCGCATGAGCTTCAAACGGTTTGAAAGTCAAAACGGTCAACGCACCCAAACGGTCTCAAGAACGTTTGAGGTCAAACGGTCTCAAGACCGTTTGAGGGCAAATGGTCTCAAGACCGTTTGGCACCAAACGGTCTCAAGACCGTTTGGTGGTTGAAGGTTGAAACCGTTTGAAGGTGTTTAAGGTGGTTTGTACTTAATCAATTGATGATGTATTTGGTTCATTGGTGATCTGATCTAAACCCTAATGGTAACCTAGGTCATTAAGGGACTAAGTGATTAAGGAGTCGACCCATGATGGTGATCATGAGGTAAATTACCAAAATACCCTTGAGGGGTTTAATTGAGTAATACCTTGTTCTAATCAAACCCTAATCACATGATAGTGATGTTTTGGTTTATGCTAGTCAATGAGGACTTAACCCAACTTGATCTAGAGTGGTGTAATCACCATCTACTAGTATGAGGAGAGAGAAAGTATCCTAAGAGAGAGAAAGTATCCTAAGAGAGAGAAAGTACCCTTTTATGGTGGAAACTCAAGTAAAGAACCTTCGATACACATGGATGTGCATGATTAGGGTATGATCCACCTATGTGAGATCATGGAAACCCTAATTATGATATATGATGAATCTTAAGCTAATCTGAGAGCATCAATGATGATGTTCCTCATACATGATGATGTTATGAGTTTAATTCACCATGTGATGTGAATAGTAAACCCTAATTCCAGGGTAATGACACATGATGTGAATAGTAAACCCTAATTCCAGGGTAATGACACATGATGTGAATAGTAAACCCTAATTCAAGGGTAATGACATGTGATGTGAATAGTAAACCCTAATTCAGGGGTAATGACATGTGATGTGAATAGTAAACCCTAATTCAAAGGTGATAACATGTTATATGAGTATTAAACTCTATTTGATAAGAATCAAAGAACTTAGCTCTTATGATAAGAGTAGAAATTATAATCATTGTTTTGAATTACCTTTATTAGTTGAATTAGCCATGCAGGTTCTGATATGGAGGTGATCATATCCAGGTATGGATGGTGATACTATATTCATTAAAGGCATATTGATAGCTTTATAAATAAGTAAAGTATCTTGATGCCTTGTCAGTGGCATTCTATGATAATAATGGGCTGTAAGAGCCATGAATACCATCAAGGTCATGCTTTAGAGATGACTTGTGATGAGTATAATGAGAAATGATGTTTGATGTGAGTTAGGCTTGTTACATTTAGTATTCTCCTTTTATAGCTATTATGCTACTGTTATTGTTTGAAGAACAATGTGTAATGCTAAATGAATACTGAATGTACCTAACTAATCAAGTATAACGTAGAGCCATGATCATAGACCCATCATTGTCAGAGATCAAATGATGGTGAAACAGGTTTTCCTAAGGGAACTCCTGGATCACATACTATTGAGTATGTGGGGTATATGGATGTGTAGAACCTTACATCCTAGTGTAGGAATTTGATGTAGATATGTAATCCGTCAATCCTTCACTACAATCCCATACCATATCAGTAGTAGGTAAACATGAAACCTCCTGATGACGAAGAAAACATAGATATCCGTATCAGTGGAGATAAACATGAAATCTCCTGATGACGAAGAGAGTACAGAACGCCACTGTAACTCTAAAATAGCGAAGGACCAGTTTACCCTGGTGAGCTATAATAGTAGAGATACAAGATGTCCTACAAGTGATCCTTTTACTGACTGAGGAAGGTGAAGGTCATGAGAATTCGGCTCTCTTAATGACCTATGTATGATACTGATGTGACTTCTTAGCGATCAGTTGGAAGATGAGTGGTATGCCTCATCTCCACAGGGCATAATATTGTTTGTAAAACATAATCAACCGCGTAGTATACCTGTTAGAGATAACTACGAGTTAGTTGATTGATGATACACTGTAATAGTGCTTATATTCTTCATGTCTCATAAATGTTGAGCGCTTGTTTATAGCTACAACTGCTATTGAATACTTTGAAAGCTTTACTGCTTAAGATATTCTTTGATGTTATTATAAAGCTTCTGGCGGAGAGTTATAACTCTCGCTGGGACAATTATGTAAAATTGTCTCACCCCGTAGACTTCAACTTTTTAGGTGGACGTCGAAGACGGAGGAACCGGTCTACAGGTGACCAGTCCCTGCAGCAGCAGCACCAGGAGCAGCAGTAAATCTCAGGTGGAGATTTAGCCTGCCATGTGGTGTAGTTAGAGTCAGTCCTATGTGTCCTCTGTACTCTCAGGTCTTGGAGTCTTTTGTTATGAGTTCTTGAGATTTTGTATCTTGATGTATATAATTACTCAAGAAGTAATTATCATGAGATGTACACAGTTTATCTCTTGTTATGAAAGAAGCTTTTATGGATTCAAGCTCTTGTTTCGAAAAGTTTTAATTTCCCGTGATTTTTGTCTTCCGCTGTTAATCGAATAGCTTCCGCTAAGTTTGAATCGTGTTTATATCGTGGTTTGGAGATCAGAGCCCACAATTGGTGTATGTTCAATCTCTCTTATCCTTGCTATGCATGATTTAGTTGCACTCAAATTGCCTATTTAGCAACCTTATCTTGTAATATATTTTGAAGGTTTAATGAATTTTGTTTAAGTGCTTTCAGCTCTATTCACCCCCCTCTAGAGCATCTAATCACCCATCTAGGATCCAACAAGTGGTATCAGAGCGGGTCTTCTCCAAGCATACTTCAACAAGTAGGAGAAGATGGGTGACTACCTAGGAGGGAGACTCTCGAGCAGCCTTCCAATCTTTGATGGGAGCAACTTCCTCTATTGGAGAAGAAGACTTCAATTCTTCATCCAAGGATCAAATCTCGAGATGTGGCAAATGGTGAACAGCCCATACATTCTACCAAAGACAAACATTGAAGAATGGGATGAAGCCACCTTGATGAAAGCAACCTTGAATGCTAGAGCCATGCACATTCTATATGCCTCCATGACCCCCACCGATTTCAACCGGATTTCTTCTTGTGAGATGGCCTATGAGGTATGGAGAAAGCTTTGCATCACTTATGAAGGGACAGATCAAGTGAAGGAAAGCAAAGTCTACATGCTCAAAGGGTTGCTTGAGAACTTCAAGATGGGAAAGGAAGAGAGCATAGCCAACATGTACTCAAGGCTCAACACCATCTTGAATGGTCTTGCTGTTCTAGGACATCCTATGTCTAGTGGAGAGATCAACTCAAAGATCCTTAGAACTCTCCCTAAGAGATGGGAATCCAAGGTGACTTCCATTGAAGAAGCAAGGTCGCTTAGGGATATTCCTATTGAAGAGCTCATTGAAAATCTACAAGCTCATGAAGCCACACTTGACAAGAGGGAGGAATTAGAAAGATAAGAGGAGAAAGAACTCAAGAGAATGAAGAAGGCTGAAATCAAAGCTCAAATCAAGGCTATTTTTGGTCAAGCTTCTCCATCCTCTCAAGTTGAAGAAGATGCCATGTACTCCAAGGATAGACTCTACAAAGGCAAGTCCTCCTCCATCTGGTGCTTCACATGTGGAAAGAAGGGTCACTACAAGGAAGATTGCCTACAAGGCAAAAAGACCCATCTTCACAAGAAGAAATGGCAATCAAGCTCAAGTGGCTCCTCCAACTCAAGCTCAAGTGAAGATTCATGTGAAGGATCAAGCTCAAGCTCTAGTGATGAAGGAGAATGCCATTTTGCTCTTATAGCATCAACAAGTGAGGACTCAAATGAGGTAAATCTAGACTCTTTAGATAAAGAATCTTTAATTGCTATTATTCATGATATTAGTGCCTCTTATAAGTCTTCTAAAAAGAAAAAGAAAAAGCTTGCTAAAATTGTTGATAATTTGCATATAGAACTAGATGATCTTGAATATGCAAATTCTTGCTTGCTTATTGATAAAAATGATTGTCTTAGCCAAGTAGACTCTCTTAAACTTGAAAATGATAGTTTACTTGATAAGATTAAATTTCTAGAAGCTCAACCTCTCATGCCTAATTCTAATGAAGAACATACTTTAATTGTTGATTCTCTCATGCATGACATTGATGTTCTTAAATCTGAAAACAAAAACAAAGATTTTGTTTTGCATGAATTAGAACTAGAAAATGCCTCCTTGCTTGCTAAAATCAATGGGCATGAATCTTGTTCTAGTTCTATTAATAGAGATAATGATGTTGATGCTCTTCATATTGATAGAGATTCTTATTTAACTAAAACTCTTTGCTTAGAAAATGATCTTCTACATGCTAGAGATAACATTAATCAATTGTCTTCTACTATTGCTTCTCTTAAGCATGATAATGATAGTTTAAGATCTTCTTTGCAAAGATTCTTAGTTGGTAAAAAGAATCTTAATCAAATCCTAGACCATACTACTAAACAAATTGGTAGACATGGTTTAGGGTATGATAGTAGTCAAGGGAACAACAAAGATAAAGGACCTCCAATATTCCATGGAGAATCCTCTAGTTCCAAGACTATGGGCACATGCAACTATTGCAATGAATTAGGTCATTATTCTAATTGTTGTCCTTTTAGGAAAGCACCCAAGAGCAATAGGATTTGGGTTGCTAAACTAACTCCTCCGGACCCAAAAACATAATTGGGGACCATTTCATCTTTCTTCTTGTAGGTACTTGCAAATGGATTGACTTGAGCTATTGAATTGTAAATTGACTTCTCAATCCACATAAAAGAAGAAAGGTGAGATGTGCAGAGGGTGACAACAAGTGGAAAAGCAATGGTAAGCACAAAGGTAATGGTTTTATTGCTTATAACCTATCCTAACTTGTTTTTGTCAAGTTAGTGTGCACTATACATATGGTTTTTGAGTCAAAAGTGGCATTTTGTGATTCTCTTCACACTCTAATGCTTCTATAGTGCTTCTATAGTGCATTACTAACTTGCTTAGACATGTCTGGATATGGTTTGTATTTTTAGCATGCCTTTAAATATGTTTTTATAAAATAGGTGTGCTTGTTGACAGCTGCTCTGTCGGTCGAGTTTGCCCTATTGAAACTCGACCGATAGGCACCAAGGGTGTTGCCAACAGCTGTCATCGGTCGAGTTGTCAATGCTCAGAACTCGACCGATAACACTGTGCACAGAATACACAATTGGCTTATTGGATGAGAATTTCTCTCTAAACTAGATTTTCTTAACCAATAGCCTTATTCTTTGGCACTCCCTTGGTATCTTTATATATGCATATTGCCATGTTCTAAATTTCCTATCTTACTTACAACTCTATCTCTCTAATTGCTCTAAATTGGTATATCTATATCTTGCAATTACTTGCTTTGAGTTGTTTTGCAGGTTTTGATGATGATCTCTTTGTATCTCTTGGTTGTGTCTAAAATCGCTTCCGTTGTACTCTAACTTGCTACATCTATCTAGGTGTATATATTGTGTTGATACAACCTTGAGGTTCATAGCGGTAATCATCTTATGGTAAGGATGCATATCTAGTGAGTTATATCCTTTAATGCTTCTAAAATTGCATATCTCTTTGTTTGGATATATCTCTACATCTACTCATAGCTTGCTTTATCTTGCTTATCTCTTTGCTATGATCTAGATCCTACTAGTAGTCCTAACTTGTGATATCATCTACTAGTAGCTCACATACATGTAGTTCTAACCCTGTCAATAATTGGTATATTTGATCATCTATATGTTATGCTTGTATCTTGTCTCATACATGCTCAAGATTGTTCTTTAAATTGCATATCTACCATCTTGAGTTACTTGCATAACATTGTGATGCGGGGCACTTAGAGCTACATTGTATGTAGAAATTGGAGTATTTTTGGATTTTATGCGGATTTTGCTCCAGTTTCAGTTTTTGGTGCAAGACTAGGGTTTTTCATGCAGAAACGACCTTCTGAGCAAGACTCATTACTTTTCCATGAGCTCCGATGGTTTTTGGTAAAATTCCATCATCTTGAGGGTCAAAATTGTGATTTATTGTTTTTCTGCAGCACTTTATCTTGCATTTTTGGGTTGTTCAAGTATATGTTTTTACTTGCTTTTCTTTCTATGCTTGGACAAGACCCTATCTGTGCTCTTCTACTCTCCTTATATATATTTATATTATCTCCTTTCTCTTAACAAGTGATGTTTCTTTTTTTTCTTCATAACCCCACTTTTTGAAATGACAAAGGGGGAGAAAGGTATGTCTTCTTTTAAAAAAGAGGAAGAAGGCATGTCTTACATGAAGAGGAGAAGAATGTCCATGTAAAGGGGAGAAGGTAAAGGGGAGGAGACATATATGTGTAGACATATATGAGTAGAAGACATAGTTTCTATAAATGTTATGAAAGCTAACCATACAGGAGAAATAGCATCAATTGAGGGGGAGTATGAAAACTCCACACGCATCAATTGAGGGGGAGCATGTGAATTCCATTCTATTGAAACCCCTAGGTTTCTCCAAAGGTATGAATTTACTTAAATGCTTTCAATACATTTATGGAATGGTTTGTCATCTTCAAAAAGGGGGAGAATGTTGACTCAAGGTCAATTAGGTCAATGTTGACTCACGTCTAAATTGACTAAACCCGTGTTTTGATGATTACTAACCATTCCACATATTTGTGTCTAATGCTTCTACTTGAGTAATTTCAGATTAGGTATAGACACACTCCAATTGCCCTAACTTGCGCATCTCAAATTGGAGAAAAGACAAGTCAAAGTCATACAAGTGCACACTTTTGTAATATGATGTATATCCATTAGAATCATGTTGTAAATCACTTGTAATGATTGTATGACTTGTAATTAAGCTTAGAAAAATGCCAGGAGCACTTAGAACGATTTTTAGAGCACTTCTAATGCAACTTCAAAAATCAATTACAGGCACTTGGTCGGTCCAGTTTCACACCCTGAAACTCGACCGATCAAACCTTGGTCGATTTTCTGAAGATTGCATCGGTCGAGTTGTGCACTCACAGAACTCGACCGATTGGGTAGTGGGCCAGTTCCAGTTGGAATGGTCGGTCGAGTTTCCTCAGAACAAACTCGACCGATCATTTCAATATCGGGCTGCCTGCTACTTGATCGGTCGAGTTACACATATAGAAACTCGACCGAATGCACTGTACGGAAAAGTGCAGAAAAGTGTTTCTAGCCGTTGTGGAGTTGCAACAAGTGAAAATAGATCTGTTGCAAGCCACAAAAGGCTAGTTTTCGTTCACAAGTGTTCCCAAAGGTTAATAGGCATCCCCAGCTATAAATAGGACCCCTTGGGCTTCATTCCAAGGTTGAGAGCATTCATTGCAAACTCTTTGTGAGGTTCCTATTCAATAGTTGAGTGCTTCCTACAGCCTCCTCTCTCTCTCTAAGCTTAATCACTTGCTACATCCATTAGAGTGAGTAGGATATTTGTAAGAGAGCTAGTTCTACTTGTATATCTTGTGAGGCTCTCATTTCCACCACCTCCCCATCTCTCATTTCCTATCTTGAAGATGAAGGTTCTCTCTCTTGTCCAAGAGAGGTGAAGAAGAACAAGGGAAGGAGTCCCTTGGTGAAGATCAAGGCCGAAGACTTGGAGCTAGAGTGGGTAAGCCCTTGGAGAAGGCAAAAGACTCAAGCTCAAGTGGGTAAGACCTTGGTGGAAAGCTTCTCCGAGTGAAGGTGAAGTCAAAGGCGGAAGATCCAAGAAGAGTGGGTAATTCCTACAAGGCCGAAGACTTGTGCAAGAGTGGGTAAGTCCTTGGAGAAGGCCGAAGACTCTTGCAAAGTGGGTAAGTCCTTGGTAAGGTTGAAGACTCTTTTGTATTGGATAGGTAAGTTCTTTGTTGGTCTTGTATTGTAAGTCTTATAATTGAATATAAGAGTGCAATTGTTTGAAGTCCTAGAGGTTGACCTCTCTAGGCAAGTGGACTGACACACTTCTAGTTTGAAGTGTGGAACCACTCTAAATAGCTTGTCTATTGGTGTATGTTCAATCTCTCTTATCCTTTCTATGCATGATTTAGTTGCACTCAAATTGCCTATTTAGCAACCTTATCTTGTAATATATTTTGAAGGTTTAATGAATTTTATTTAAGTGCTTTCAGCTCTATTCACCCCCCTCTAGAGCATCTAATCACCCATCTAGGATCCAACACATGCAACATTTAACGGACCCGATCGAGGTGACCCTGTTTGATTGGTCCATCTCAATAGATGTGACTTGTTCTCCTTCTAACACATACCTATGTGTCTTCACCCTTTTTCTTGATTGATTGATAGTTCACAAATTCATAATAAGTCAACCTATTATCAGAAAATTTCATAAAATATGTTTCGTAAAGGTTTTCAAAAAAGGATTTGATTTTTTAGCTTTCAAACTCTAATTCGACCATAGTATACCATGTTTTCCCTAAAGATTCCAAATTAGGGTTTAGATGATTATCAAGATAATGATCAATGGAAAGTATGTAAATTTTATGATTTTAGGGTTTCATCAATCTCAAGGAAACTTAGGGGACTTCCTCTCTCACTGGTAAGTGGATCATGCACTTTGAGTACCAAGTAAGGAAATAAGGGTTTTATTTGGTTATGTTTATAAAAATAAGTTTTAATGATATGAGTTATATAGTCCTCAAGATTAAAAGATATTAGATTATGAATCAGGTTATGGAATTCCAATATATCTTCTTCAGACATTAATGTGGTCATTGCATACTTATGTTCCTTGTTTAAGATTTATAAGTCATTAGGCTCAATAAGAACAATAAGAAAAATAACTAAGAAATGTTGTTTATGCAAATGTTATTCATCTTTTTGTACATGTTCAAGCTCTTGAGAGTAATGCCCTCAATCAAGCTCCTGAGAGCAATGTTATTGACCAAGCTCTTGAGATTACTAGCCATCAAGCTCCTAAGAGTATTGCTACATTGCAAGCTCCTAAGAGCAATGTAAATCATCAAGCTCTAAGAGAGAAATGTTATGGATTAAGTATAATACAGTGGTAAAGACAAAGTAATATAGGCAAAGATAGATAATATGAATTATGGTAAATGTTTGCTTAAAGTGTTCTAAAAGAATAGTTTACTTTACAATTCATATAATGCAACTCAATGATACTTACTCTAATCAAATTTTTGTTTTGCTTTGCATGGTCGGGGGTTCGATGCCGGCATGTAAGGAGCAAGCTTAGAGGATAAAGACATTTGGCATGTGAGGAGCAGCTTAGGGATTTTTAGGAAGAATGGACCTGGTGGGGTTCCAGCTATACCTAGTTTAAAATTTTCTTTTCAAGTTAGAAAGTGTATGGTGTTTAAGTGTGGACATGTTTAGTTTTGTTCATGTGTGAGTTATGTTTAGGACTAGATAATGATAAGTACTATCTTTATCATGTGTTTGTTTATATATGAACTCTACTTTTATGCAATGATTATCATATTTGTGACATCCCCCTTGAGAAGTATGCTTCCGCTCAGTGATTGATATGTCTGAAAAGTGGGGTGTTATAGCTGCCCATGCACTTGTAGCCATGAATGAGAGTTGGGTGTACATGGGCCATCTTGGGTCTACATTGAAACATGAAAGAAATTGTGAGGCCATGTCGTTGAGCCTTTAGGGGTACGTCAAGATTCTAAGTGGGGGGGATTGTAACAACCTAGGATTTGAGGCCTCATGTATACTGATCTTAAATGAATGATTGGACTACCCATATAACCAAAGTGCACCTCCTCTTTAGGTATCCTACCAATAGATACTCTATGGTTAAGCATTCTCAACTCATAGTTTTACTAGGATGGTTGACCTTTGAGGAAGTTGAATCATGTGTTGTGCGTGAGGAAAAAATGTACAACCTAGGCTAGCGGTGGCCTTTGGGTCTAGTCATCATTCCTGAAACTCTACTAGAGCCTCGAGTAGTGGGTCCAGACATTACAAGTTGTGACATGTATATATTGGACGTGCCTGATGATTTTATGTAGATTGTAGGATGATGTGTCCCTCTTGTTATACTCACACTGACCAATTTGCAATGGGACTTCGTGAGAGTGGATAATTCTATGATCCTCTATGGTGGGATAGGGGACTTGGTAGCCACTAGCCAGTAGTTTTCTTGGTACATTCCAACTATTGATGGATTAATAAGAAAATTATGTAACCTAGCCATCTAGCCTTACTTATGTAGTCACTTTACTACATGTATAGTATATTGCCTTTACTACATAAATATGTTTTACATATGTTGATCTTTAGCATGTAATTTCCTAATTCATTAGATATAGAAATGATTGCATGATTATTATTTTACAAAAGATTTATATAAAGGTGGATTCTGGTCTCACACATGTGGTTTCCCACTATATTAAGTCCTCAACATATGAACCAAGTATTTACCATGGAGGAGTCTCCTTCACTAGGCTAGCAATGAGTTTAAGATGGTATCCTAGACTTTGGTGTGTCTTATAGTCATACCTACACTCCTAGACATGGTGTTTTTACTTGATAATGTATCTAAAAATAATTTTATGACACATTCTTGTATATGGTATTTACGTTGCAAATATGAACATGCATCACTTTTATATAAATAAGTTTTTACATCGGTCACATATGATGAATGATGCATTTTTACTTGGTTGTGTTTGTAATGTGGGCCTTTCTATATGTTGGGATATATGAACCTTGTTGTAAATGTTATTTGTGCATTTTTTTGTCTTCTTGTCTAAATTATTTTCGTTAAGTTGAAATTATATTTTTAAGTTGTTAATCTTCTCTTATGACTTAGCTTTTGGTCATGCTTATGTATTGATTTTGGGTGGGTGTCACATGACCAATGATGAATTCTTCCACCAAACTTGCATGCAAAACCTACAACTGGGTCCACAAAGGAGAAAGATAGAGATTTATATGAAAAATAGGATTTCCACCATCAAGTCATAGAATTTTAGCCAAGAGGGTGGATAGGAGGTGATAAGTGACTAGATTAGAAAAGGCAAGAAAACTTACCAAGAGAAGGTCTCTACTAGGTTAGGAAATTGAACATGCAAAATCCACCAAAACCACCTTTAGGAACTTGATCTCCATTAACTTTAACCTATCTAACTCAAGGACGATGTTAACATATTCTACACTCATATTGGATATATATATATATACATTATATCAGATCTAAGAGGAGGTTCCTTCTCCCTCTCTCCAATCCTGGCAACAGAGATAAGATGTTCTCGAGATGGGTTATATATATATGTATATATAGTACATATTGCATGCCCGTGTGGGTAGGCAGACTAAATGCCCGTGTATAAGGTAGCGGTGGCAGGATTTGTAATTCAAATACAAATCAATTACACTTGCACGATAACGGTGGTAGCTATTGTAATTATGCATAATTTATTTACATATGTATGGAGAAGCGGTGGCACCTATTGTAATTAAGAGAAAGTCAATTACGTATGCATGGAACACAGTGGCAGTATTTTTTAATTTGAAATTTGTTACTAGTGCATGAGTGTGCTGCCACTATTAGTAGCTAGATGACAATTTGTTATGAGTGCATGTAGTAGTGAGAAAGATAGTTGTAGACATTGCGTCATTCATGTTAGGTAAACAAAAAAGTGAATGTTGAAGAGAATAACCCAGAACGTATTTGGACGTATTGTAATGTGTTTGGAAATATTATAATACAAATGAGTAATTTGTACATACCATAGATATGTTGTGACAGACAGACATAAACAGTAATATGTAAAAAGAGTCTGAATTATCTTGCTAAGAAGGAATATGAAATAAAATTCAAATATCTATTGTCATCCTTAATTACAAATTTTTCATTCTCATTATGGATTTTCAGTTCTCATTACTAAATATTATTGTCATTATAATTCACTATACGTCATCAAAATGCCACTTGTTTACTTGCTGCTATTTCATATAATTATTGTCTTTGTAAGGATAAATGATATGTTGTAATGAGAACAAAGAATTTATAATGGAAAGGAGAAATTTGTAACTAAGGATGACATTACGTAATATAATCTAGAAATATCATTTCTCTTAGATAGTGGAATTTGATGCATTCAGATTTGTATTACAAAATGTCACCCTTGATTACATATACTTTCTTTCCATTACAAATTATCTATTTTGATTACAAACATTTCTTTCTTATTACAAAACGTCATCTTTCTTTACTCGTCGTTGTAATTCACTATACATCGTTAGAATACTACTTATTTACTTGCTGCTATTTCTTATAATTATTGTCTTTGTAAGGATAAATAATGAGAACATAGAATTTGTACTGGAACAGAGAAATTTGTAACTAAAAATGATGTTACATAATACAATCTGAGAGTATCATAGATTCTGTAAGGATAATTGTTATATTGTAATGATAACATAGATTCTGTAATGGAACAGAAATATTTGTAACTAAGGATGACATTCTGTAATAAAATTTGAAGTATTATATTATTTCCAATATATTTATTTGTCTCCACAAAACGACACCACTGTAATGATTTTATACCTGTTACATTGGGAATTGGTATATTTTATGATTGGTACGTGTCCAATATTGACGTGGTTGGCACCTACTAATTTTACTCTTAGATCAGTCTTGCACCGCCACTCCATGCACATATAATTATTTATAAAATAATTACCAATAGTTCCACCGCTATTCCATTCCATGCATGTACAACAGCTGCAAATAATTACAATTATAGCCACCGCTATTCCATTTCATTCACGTACAGCAGCTGCAAATAATTACAATTATTGCCACCGTTACTTTAGATCAATATAACACAATGTATAATGAGGCACGAGTAACTCCACTTCACTACCCGTGCGGGCAGCGAGTGAATTACCATATATATATATATATATATATATATATATATATATATATATATATATATATATATATATATATATATATATATATATATAGAGAGAGAGAGAGAGAGAGAGAGAGAGAAAGTCAGGCTAGAATACACTCGAGTGTACAGATCACGCCGTACACCCCAATGGTGTTTGCCTATCTAGACCATGTTTTTCCAAAATCTAATCCATTGATTTTCATGGTTACAATAATAATAGGTCACATACAAAATTTGAACTCATTTAGATGAGTGTAAGTCACTCATCCAAGGACAATAAAATCGACACACAAAACTAATTTAAAATACATAATTTTTGCCTCCTTTGGATGCACGACCTATAAGTGTCCAAATGAGCTAAAATTTATTATATAGTATGTTCTAATGATAATAAAGAAGATCAATGGTTTAGATTTTTCAAAACTTTACTGCATCTTCAAATATGACTGAGGTGTACGGTGCCTCCGGTACACTCAAGTATACACTAGCCTGACTCTCTCTCTCTCTCTCTCTATATATATATATATATATATAGAGAGAGAGAGAGAGAGAGTCAAGCTAGAATACACTTGAGTGTATCCGGAGCGGAATACACTCAAGTAGTTTTTCATGATGCAATATTTTTTTTTTGAAAATCTAATCCGTTGATCTTCTTAAACATCTCGTGAACAACTCATACGTAAAATTTGAGCACATTTGGATATGTATAGCTCATGTTATGAATACCACAAAAATTATGCATTTCAAATTAGTTTCGCGCGTCGATTTTGTTGCCCTCAGATGAGTGATTTACACTCATCCAAATGGGCTCAAAATTTGTATGTAGCCTATTTATAGTATGACGGTGAAGATCAATGGTTTACATTTTGCAAAAAATAGTCTTGATATGCAAACACACTTGAGTGTATTTGTGCGATCCGTACACTCGAGTGTATTCTAGCATGACGATATATATATATATGGGTATATCTTCGCTACCCATGCGGGTAACTAAGATTCACTACCCGTGCATCAATTTTGTAATGGGATGACACATATATGTAATGAGACAACCAAATTTGTAATAAGACAACTGAAATTGTAATACAAAGACTCGTTTTGTATTACAGTGTTGTTACAGTAATAAATATATATTTATTATTGTAACAACGATGTAATACAAAATGAGTTTTTGTATTATAATTTCGGTCGTCTCATTACAAATTTGGATTGTCTCATTACAAATGAATACCTTCCCATTACAAAACGGATGCATGAGTAGCGAATCTTAGTTACCCGCACGGGTAGCGAAGATATACCCTATATATATATATATATATATATATATATATATATATATATATATATATATATATATATATATATATATATATATATATATATATATATGTGGGATGGGATAAAGAGATCCATTCTCACCCCCTCTCCATGTCCTTGACAAAGGTTGAATGTCTGGGAGGCTGGTAAATCAAGACAACATATAGGATTAGAACATGGGTCTCTTTATTAGGAGACACCGTACTTGACCATTGAGCCGCTCCTTATTGACATGGGATATATATATATATATATATATATATATATATTGGTGAACCAAGCGTGCCTCTCTTTATTACTATCTCCTCAAAAAAATTTGGTATATACATATATATATATATATATATGTGTGTGTGTGTGTGTGTGTGTGTGTGAATAGGGGTTGGACACCATGAAATTGTATACAAACTGGTATTATCAATGTACATAGGGACTCGTAGACCCCAAAAAATGAGGTTTGGTTAGTTCTGACTAGGCCGCCTAACAAAAAGGATGATTGGCCAACTAGCGACCCTACCTAGCTATTAATGTCTACTTAGTCGACCAACTACTAAGCTAGTTGGTAGCGTGACCTCAATAGTGATGGAGAAGCTTTGCTTGCGGTTGCACATTAATTGTTTGGCCAACTAGGAGGGTAGGTAGCCATACATATCATGACCACTAAACCAAAACCTTGGCGAAGTCCTACCATCAAACAAATATGGTTGTGCTCATGACCCCAAGTGGGTCTAACCACCAAAAGAGGTCCAAAACACCTCAAAATCTCTATATTAATATATGATATCACATTTAGTTAAACTTTTAATATGTGTAAAGACCAAAATGCCCATAAATCCTAACTTTAAAAGAAAGATAAGGTTCCTTCACAACATAAATTAGTCAAATATATCTGAAGCATGTTAGTGTGACGAACATCACCACACAAAGTGATATTACTCAAAACAAAGTGCGGAATTAAGACTGAACAACCAGACTACTAGAAAACACAGTAAATAAAACCGATTTCACATGACCACAAAAGTGGGAACATTATTTCATATGACTCCATAAACAACGCCACTTGTACTAAATAACATGCTCAAAGGCTTTACATATCATCATTATTCACTTGGCTAACTTGACACAACCTGTTACATATATGATAACATATTCACATATACATGACACATATGTACAACAATAGCTTACTACTAAAATATCGCATCGGTATACAAGATCTACAGAAATACCCCCAAGGACCTGAGAGTACAAGATGACACATATGACTCTACTAAAAAACACATTAGCATCATATCTGACCTTTAAATACCTACTGCTCATCTTGCTACTCAGCCTCAATTGTACGATCTCTACCTCTTCGTGTACGACCACCTAAAAGATGTGGAAACCCATAGGATGAGACCAAACATCCCAGCAAGAGATATAACTCTCCACCAACGTCTATTATAAGCACAAGTATTTTAAAGCAGACAAATAACATTAGCATCAGGATGAACAGATTCAACCAAACAATATAAGCAAGGTAGACAATATAGATAAACTAGTTTAGGCCTCTCTAACTGAGCAGTAGATCATCATATACTTTTAGAAGGAATATGAAGAACATGTATAACAATGAATTTCTCTTACCGCATTATAATTCAATAAATCAATACAAGAGATAAGGCACAGGGTCATCCAATGTAAGTCGTATTTAACCCTAAGAAAATATACTACATGGTTGTATTACATATTTTATTTACCCTGAGGATTTGAGTTGTACCACCCAAATCCAACTGAAGTGCTAAATTGAAATAAGCACCATACACGATCAATGGAAGAGCCAGAATCCATGATCTTCTCCTGTATGACTCGGTCAATTCGAGTCTGCACCGCAGTGACATATAGTCAAATTACAAAACAACAACTTGTAGTCAAGCTACAGTCTTGTAGACAACAACTCATAGTCAAAGCTATGGTCGTGTAAAACACCTAGCCTACCTTGGTACATGTCACAACACTAGAAACTAGAGTATATAACCAAATCACTGAGGTACAATCGTAGTTGTCCTTTATCACATCATATCACATACTCATCACTGAGACCCGACCCTAGTCATTCTCAAAACACATATAATCAAGATGTCAATAACACATAGTCACTTGCACCTTGCATACTCAACAATATGCGCTCCCGGTTTCCCTTGGGAATATTTATTTTACCATCTAGCAAGGTACTGACATTGAAGATGGATCTATGGCACAAGCAGACTACATGATTAGGGTTTTACTTGGTTAGTTAAGCCAATTAAGTGTCTTTTAACATCAATCAAGTTACAACATATGGGCTCTAAGCAAGATCTACAAAAATAGGGGTATAATACAACTCCAGAATATATAAAACGTATGAAGAATAAACTTGTCACATCACCACTTGATGTTACTTGCATACAAGGACATCATCATCATCACATCATTCGGGGATAATAATCCCTCATCTCATCACTAGAGGTTATCACCTCACATTAGGTATAAATCCTCTTCCAGGTCATGAGACCTAAACACATCATTCTTGTATCACATCATTATCTCAATATGCCTTATAAAGGCTTATAGCTATCACCATGTGTCATATCACCATAGCATTCACTAGCTATGGCATACATTCCACCTATAAGGTTAGGTTTATACAAGTAGGGGAGAGAAAACATAATCACATGCCAGTCACTTCAAACTAACTCAACAAGTATAACATCCCCTAGAATTAGGGTTAGGGTTTCACATGTAGCCAATTAGGTTTTCCAAGTCAATATCATCATATAGCCCTAGATAAGTCATCTCCCACTTTATTGGAACACGTTAGGTTTAACACAATAATCATGAATAACGTTACATATAGTAACCATGCTCAGTATGTATCGACCAACACTTATGTATGGGTATCGACCACTCCTCACCTTGTCTGTTGCGTCCAGCATGGGTATCCCACTGTGGGTAGTGACCGCAACACATGGGTCAAGGTAGCCACCAAAGCAAGCAACACAATGTTGCGACCACAAGGCGTTGCAACTGAAATGGTGTAGCGACCAATCCAAAACAAAGCATGCATCACGATCAACATGACACATGGGTGGCGACCCATCACTCAAACCAAGCGCTTCAATTATAAGAGATCACCCAAATCACTTGTTACGACCATGCAAGACATGGGTAGCGCTCACTACACCTTACAACACATATTCACCACTCAATCCAAGATCAAGCATGCGTTGTGACTTAGACCAACCCAAAGCAAGTGTTGTGACTACAACAAGAGTAGCGACTAGCACCAACTAAAGCAAGTGTGTCGACCCCTCAAATAGGGTTAGGGTTGTGTTTTGACCATCACAAACCCTCAACCAACATGTCGACCAAAGAACAACTAAAGTAGTGATCCAAAATAAGAATGTATCGACCAAGGACACTCCAAAGAACCATATGGCGACCGAAACAGGTAAGAAACACCAAGAAGCCCAAATGTCACCATGTTCAACTCATGAAGGCATGAAACAATCACCATCATAAATAATAGGGAAAACCATATTAGGAGAGAGAAGAGCAAGCTTCAACCTCATTAAAAACTGATCCAAAACCTCACCCAAAACATGATAGCCAAACCACACACTTGGTGATGGAACCAAAGATAAAGGTTCATGCAAGGAATATCAACTCACCACTCTTAGAAAATTGGGTGCATGAAACTAGAGTTTAGGAGAAAGAGAGTAATACAAGTAAGAACACTACAAAATCATAAACCCTAGATTATGATAACATCATCTAACATCTTAATATCACGTTTTAGATATGAAATAACATGCAAGCAAGTTATTAGTGCAACAATAGAAGAGGGGAAAGTTATATAACCTACCTTATGAAGAGATCAAACTCTAAGATTGTAAGCACCAAGAGAGAGAAAGAAGCTCCAACCAAGAGCAACTCCACAACCAAAAGATCACCTCAAAATATAAGAACACCGTGGTTAAAGAATATCTTGAGAAAGAGGGTGAAAACCATAGGTCGAACAAAAGGAAAGAAAGGATAAAGAGAAGAACACCATGGTTAAAGAAGAGATCGAGAAAGAGGGTGAAAACCCCTAGGTCAAACAAAAGGAAAGAAAGGAGAAAGAGAAGAAAGCTTCATCTCATTTGGTTACCACCATGGTAAAACCATAGTCTCACGGACAAGTAAGGAGAAGAAGGAAGGCAGGGTTCCAAAGGAAAACATGATCAAAGGTAAAGAACCGCTTACCAAGATAGGAGATTACCAATGATCACCACAAAGGAGGTGATCAAGCTCAAAATCACCACATTCAAGGATGATCGACCACCAAAGCTCCAAGATCGAACATAAGGAGAAGAGAGGAAGAAAAGAGAGCTAAAAGGATTGCTTGCATGTGAAGGAGATCACTTATATACACATGGGGTAGGAGGGAGGTGAAGATATGAGGTGTCAAGATGTTAGGGCATTAAAAGGACACTTGTCCACCCAAGGATTGGCCATGCATGCACACACACAAGACATGCAACATAAGGTGATAAGAACGAGGAAGTGTAGAGACCACTAGGGTCCACTACACCCCTTCTGTCAAAGAAAAGATAGGGGAGGGCATTGTAGAGACCGCTACACAATGCCATTCAACCCAAACAGCCAAAACATTAAAACACAACTCAATCCTAGTGACCAAAGCCAAGGAAAAGCATCTAGGTCAAAGCAAACCATCCAAAATAAGGTGATTCAATCAAAGCACACCCAAGGCACAAATCCCATTAGTCGTAATACTCAAAGGACACCACATGATCACTATCATCATCCATGCAACTCATGCAAACCTTAATATCACCTCAACATGTCACCTCATCAACCAAGGCCCAAATAAGGCGCCCTATAGCATCATATTCTCTCTCATGATGCTATGGCACAAGAAGAACAACCTACATGTAACAAATTGCAAGATAACCCCTCAACATGGTTAAATTGCAACTTGGTCCACAACAAGCAAACATAGCTCAACCATCAACCTAACCTGGTCCAATTGAAAACACAAACATCTCACATGTTATTAAGGAATCTCAAGACATTAATAAGGCTTAAGCATCTTATTAAGTAAAGAAAGCACACCCAAGCACTAAGCTAGGCCAGAGGCCTTACAGTCAGGCACATAGTCAAACTATTAACTAAACTACACATCATTTCTTGCCTAGAAATAAGAAATCACATACTCAAAGGGGTAAAGTTTAAGACAAGAAACAAGGTCTCACATACTACTTGAATTTCACATGTGCTATTCCTCCCATATATATGAACTATGTGATTTTTCATATCACATTCACATATATATAAGGGTTTGATTTGTAAATATGTAGTCCTACTATTCATAATACATTCTTCTAGAATTTGAATATTGTATCTATCTCTTCTTTTTAAATATGAGAATTGTATTAGTTTATAAAGTATGCATCAATTTGATTTTAGATATGCATATCATTGTCTATATATTGATTTCATTTGAAAAATATGTACAATTATGTGCAATATACGTGCTATTTGATTTCAAATATGTGTTATTATTATTATCAAAGATGTAGCACTCTGTTGGTAAAAATATTGATGTAAGAACGAGAGGTTGCATGTTCAACCCCCCAGTCACAGGATGAAAGAGTGGACAAATTTAAAAAAATATATGTGTTATTATTATTCTCAATGTATACTTAAGAAATACAACAAGTACTATATATTGTTGTTTCTCTTATTATATAATGCTATTTTCATCAATCTTTATAGATGTATTACTTTGTTTCTATCCAAGTAGAATTGAATTTTAGTTTGTGTCCCCCCTCTCTCCTTAAAATATAATAATGACAATCATCATGATTAATTTATTCATATTCATTCTTATATGTTTGACGAGTTCATATCCAAGACTAGGACTCCTTACTAGAACAACATTTCTTTCTTGAAAATTTGTTCACACCACTCATTGTCCCACGATATGTATTATGCCAGCATGCATAAACATAATTTCTACTTATGTGCAAAATAAAAAAGTAGAGAGAAAGTAGAGCATAATGAACTATATTAATGACATTTTAGGATAAAGAAATAAATAACTTGATAGAAAAGTCAATATTGTCTCACACATCTATTTGTCAAGAAAGAGAAAATAAATATTATTCTGATCGTCACATGTACGATGTAATGTTGTGTAAAAAATATTTCACTTCCAGAAAAAGAGAGGGTAGAAGTATAAAAAGAGAGAAGTAAAAAAAAATTAATGAATGGAAGTAAAACTAGGGAAAGTAGAAAAAATAAGAAGAAGGATGAAGTATTCTCTAGCATCAAAGGTTATGCAACTTCTCTAAAGGGTTCAAAATATTATGCATAGTAATGCTATGATTCCCAAATTTATAAATATAGTATTTTGGAGGATTGATTTTGCTATTCAAGAAGAATTGGTGGCTCAACTTGTTACCCATATTCCTTCCATCTCAATGTAATTTTTTACCATCACAATATGTGTGTAAGAAAGAGAGTTCTAACAAAATAGGCACCTTTGAAATAACACAAGAACACTATTTATTTTTTATATTATTGTATATTTTTAGTATTATTCTGAACATTCTTTATTTAATATATTTGTTATTGTTTCATATACTTCATACTGTGAAAAGATGTTTTGACTTCTACGCAATATCTTAGGATCGTGAAAGACTGATTGCAGTCCAGAGACTCATGGGTGTGAACTCAAAGTTAAAAACACAAAAGTACCAAAAACTAACAACATAAAAATATTTTAATATCTAATTTTTTTACATTCCACATTTCTTTTTCTATTGCTCACTTTTTTTATTTTTCACCTCCTCTTTCATTTTTTTTACTTTTCTCGTCTTTATTTCCATCTCACTCCTTTTTTTTCTATTGTTATTTGTTCTATTCCCTTCCTCTTATTTTTCTACTATCCACTTTTTCACTTTTTCTAAGACAAAGTCTCTTCTGGTAGATGCCTACTATAACATGGTCTTCCAATGCTTCACAATTTCAAAATTATCTCAACAAAAATTGCTATACAGGCTTCCCCACGGACTGACCATGCACAAGATTTTTTTCTTGCTACTCCTATTGATGGTCTCAGATTATCTATGACACTTATTGACTATCATTTTATTTTATGTTACCGAATGATGATTCATGTATATCTAGGCAATGAGCACTACCCTCTCTGTGATTCTGTAGTTGGAGATCACGCGGTGCACAGTCGCATACACACATATTAAGTTCTACCACAATGTCATTCGAGATGCGCCCTCTTTGATATTATTTCTTATGCTGGGATAAAAACTTTATAAGAAACTCTAGTCACCTTTGTAAGGCCACGTCATGACGGTGTTCATGTCCAAAGACCACCTGATATTTTATTATTTTACTAGACCGAAGGAAAGCACACTTGTGTTGATTTCACTAGTTTCTCTCCATTGAATGAGACTATTTCAAATAACTTTACAGCTGGTCAGGCAACTTTTGATGCAGACACACATAAAGTTCAAAAACATCATGCTGCATATGAAATAAACCATCACAATTTCCTTCGCTTTGTCGTTGATGTCTTTGGTGTTCTTACCGATGACTCAATTTTCATCCTAAAACACATACAACACATCATAAATATGAATATAATGATGTCATCATCTATTTCTTCCTATTTGTCTTTAAGTCATTGGGCTTTGTCATACACATAAGTTTGACAACTCAATTTGTAGCTGATGCCTATACGAAGACATTTGCTTAATTTGAAATGTGCTTTTAAGTGTATGAATTGAAACTTCTTTTACATGTAGATGTCTTTGTGAAATATAAATGTATAAATGGGGTATGGAGTGGTTGTCTTTAACCTTAAGGCCCTATTTGCTAGGGTGTAATAGGAGTGAATTTGCTGTTTTCAAAAGAACAACGATCAAAATGTATATGTTTAGAAGTGCTCTTACATTATTTGGTAGGGTGTGAGAAACCGTTACACTAAACAAGATTACTCAAAACATAAAACACAATAAATCACTAATTAATCACATCTCCAAAAATATTGGAAATTAAAACCGATTTCAACGTCAGCACCCGCTCAAAAAACATTTGCATAAGAGCCCAACATCTTTCTTATATCCATACTATGCCAAGAAATTGATACAAATTGTTCTATTACCTTAGCCACAACATATATGTAAGGACCCTGACCTGCGTTTAGGGTTTACCCTGTTTGTTTTGCTTAACCCTGGTGGTTTGATGCTTGCTAATCACCTTTGAGTGGTGATTAGGGTTTTGTTGTGCTTTGTTGAGAGTTCTAGGGGCTACTTGCAAATAACCCAAGTATAGGGTTTTGTGTGCAAGTTTGCCATCTTGTGAGATGTTTTCCCCTCTTTGCTTCCTCTAGGGTTGAGAGGAAGGCTTGGGCTTGTTGTTTGAGTTTCTTGGGCCTTGCTTGAGCTTGTTTGGGCCTTGAGGTGCTTTGTTTGGGCTTGCTTGAGCCTTGTGTCGGCCAAGACCAGCTTGTATCGCCCAAGGAAGAGTGTGTGTCGACCTAGAGGTGGTGTGTCGACCTGGAGTAGTGTGTGTCGCCCGGAGGAGCTGCTAGTTGTGTCACCCATGTTGCTTGGTCCAACCTTGACGATGTTTGGTGGACACTTGGTGCATATCTTGGACAAGTGTCTCTTGGTGTGCTAGTGTGTTGGCTTGAACCCTAGGACAAGTGTCCCTTGGGTGGACGACACTTAGCATAGATCTACCTTGGTTTCTCCTCCCCTTCTTTCTATATATGTGGCTCTTTCCCTTGCCTTAGTTTCCTTTGCTCTTTTGGTCTCTCCTCCACCTTGAGTGCACGACACCCCTCTCCTCCTTACTTGTGTCGGCTGAGACACTCTCCTTCTTGCTTGTGGTGGCCGATACACCTTCTTGGAGAAGCTTGGTGGATGACATCCCTTGGAGCTTGAAGTGCATCTTCTTCCATGGAGCTTGGAGCTTAAGGTGGGTTGCATAACTTCTAACCCTAACTTCTTTACCTCTTGTTCTTGTTCTTGTTCATAGATTAGTATCTTAGACTTGTACCTTGCTTGAGTTTCCTTTGGTGGCCGATCCCCTTCTAGGGTTTAGGGTTCCTTTGTGCACCTTGCTTTCTAGGGTTTGAGTATCCTTAAGTTGGAGGTTGAAGATGACCCTTGGTGGGCGACATGGGAGTGCTCCTGGAGTTGGGCGATACCATGTCTCTTGTTTGAGTGTGTTGGGCGACATAGTGGTGTTCTTTGTGTTGGTCGACATGGAAGGTGTTCTTGGTGATGGGCGATACCCTTGCCCTTGTGTTGGGTGACAGGATGAGCTAGTGTGAGTGTTGGTCGATATAGTGACCCTTGTTGGGCGACATGGGTACCTTGGGATGGGTGATATGGTGGGTGCCCTTGAGTTGGGTGATCTCCTTGTCCATGTGGTGGACGATAGGGCCACATATGGCATCTATGATTAGGGTTGGACGATAGGTTGACCTAGCATGGGCGTTGGCTGACATGGTAACCATGTTGGGCGATATGGTTCCTATGATAAGCAATCCCTTTGTTCTTGTGTTGGGCGAGACTCTCTCTTGTCTAGGTGTTGGGCGAGATGGGTACCTTGTGATGGGCGACATGGTGGGTGCTCTTGTGTTGAGTGATAGGTCAAGCTAGTGAGGTGTTGGCCGATGTGGTTGAGTTGGTCGATGGATGTTGTTGGGCGATATATCTTGTTGTGTTGGTCGATATGGTGAGCATGATGGGCGATATGATTGGATGTCACCCTCTCCTTTGTGGTGAACGACAGACCTAAGTCTCTTGATGGTTTGATGGTGCAGGCCGATAGATATGCTGATCGACACCCATGATGGCCGATAGCCATGGTGGGCGACAGCCTAGGGTTGGGTGTGTGTCGGCTGATAGGCTATGATAGGTTTTAGTGAGGGTTGATAAGAGTTATGGTGATAGTCTTGTAATCTTATAGTAACGGTCCTTTGTGATGTGGAAGTGATTAGCTATGCACCAATAAACGATGGTGGTGTCTTGTTAGTAATAACAATAATGGTTATGATACCTTGTAAACAATAATAATGCTAATGATAGTAACAATGATGATAATGGTAGTTGCATGATGATAATGATAGTAATAATGCTGATCATAATGATGATAATGGTAGTAGTGATGATAATGAGGAAGGTAATGGTAATAAGATGCATGATGTGATTCTTATGCTTATTTGTTAATAATAAAGAAGATGATAGTAATAATGTTGATCATAATAATGATGGCAATAATGATAGCAATGATATGCATGAAGTAATCCTCGTACTTAATTGTTAAATGAGAATGGTGATAGTTACACAGTAGCCTGCATAATGATAATAATGATAATAATAATGATAGTGACATAACGGTAGTGGTAACAATAGTACTTGTTATGTATGTTTGAACATCTTGATTATTCATATAGTTCGGAGATAAGGATAAGTATAGATATGGCTTGCTAATGATGTACTTTATACACTTGATCAGCAAATAGTGTAATAATGATAAGTAGAGTATTTTGAATGGCATTTATGATGGTAGCATGTTCCTTGTGTTGAATCTACGATTATTGTGTATCCTAACCATGCAGGTGATGATTAGCCATGAAAAGGCTATGAGACATATGTGATGAGTAACATCACTTTGATAATTATCTATGAGGTTGTACGTATGATGTGTTTGTCCCATGATGATGATGTGAGCCTTGAGAGGCAGTGACAGTACATGATGAAGGATTGAGATCACGTGGTATGTGATGATCCTTGAGATGGATCTGGATGGTTGGCAATAGGCCAAGTAGTAACATGTGATGTTAGATCCTTGAGATGGATCATGTTGATGTGTTTTCAATAATAATATAATGTTGGTTACTTTCTATTATATCATGCATGTTATACAACTTGGTTGAATCTTGCAATCCATCTAAAAGATACTAATTAATCACAGTGAAATATATCATGTAGTTTGCCCTGGCCATAGATCCATCATCGTCAGGACTTGGTGATGGTGAAATAGGTTCTCCTACGGGTTAACCTGGAAGCGCATATTGTTGAATATGTGTAGGTTTCTCCTAGCCTGAAAATGAGGAGGTAAGAGTGTAACTTCGGTTATAGACTCAGATACGTATGAAGAGCATGGTGAACAGGCCCATGGCTCAGGATATGTGATGTGTAGAGCATGAATGCGTTCATGGCTTAGAGCACGGTGAACAGGCCCGTGGCTCAGTTTTACTAGCGCCGAGACTTGTACCAAGGCGGGCTAGAGTGAGGGTAGCCTATGGAGCTGACCCTGTGGCTTAGACCACTTCAGCATGTGACTGTGGTCCTGCTTGTGTTGTACTCGTGTACTGACCACGAGGTGGGAGGTCGTGGAGTCTGACTCTTCCATTGTCCTTGTATGGCACTGGATTTAGGCTTCGCAGCTGAAGGTTGGATTTGAATGGTACGATTCAAATCCTCAGGGCATAATAATACGTAATATAGTCGTTTAGTATTTACTGCTTACGATAAACACATAACATTGGTTGAGGCCTTGTTTGTGTAATATCTTTGTTATATCTTGCAGGTTATGTGACAATATGTCTTATCTTGATAAGCAGGTTATGTGACATTATATCTTGTTCTGATAATCATGTTACATAGGGATACATCTTATCTTGCTAATCATATTCCTTGAGATATATCTGGTTATATGCTTTTGTATAGCAGGTAAGCTTGTCGGTAAGAATAATCTGTATTATATAGACTGCTCTTGTTATACCTGTTATTAGATATCTGCTGTTATAATCTATCTTGCTGAGGTTATGTAGTTGCGGTGGGGAGTTATGTTTCCCGTTGGGACAATTGTTCAATTGTCTCACCCCGCCGGTTTACACCCTTTTTAGGTGGTCGAGGTAGACGTGGTCGTGGTCGTGGTGTTGCGGCCGAGCAGCTTGAGGAGCAGTAGAAGGCAAGCGATGGATATGCTGTTGTTTTGGATGTTTTGTAGTAGAGTCTAGAGTCATCCATGTACTCTCAGGTTCTTGGCAGTGTTTTGATGTTGTTTCACGATGATCGATTGATGATTTTTGTATATCCTACTGTTGGCCGGATGTGGGTCTTTATGTATATGAACAAGTGGTGAACTCATGTGATGGATGAACAGTTGTTCTTGAGATGTGGACACGTATCAGATCTCGTGTATGTGTATATACATGACATGTTTCTGTGCAGGATGAGGACTGAAATATAATAGTTTCACAGTTTATCAGTTTTCCGCAATCGGTTTTAATTAAACTGTGTTTTCATAATTTGTGGTTATGGTGATTTCCGCATGTTTTCGCGTAACACCTCGTTATCTGTATGATAATGGAATGTGTTGCCACAAGTTTTGGTATCAGAGCTTTAGGTTCACTGAGTCTACAAGGATTTAGGACTAGGTTGAGTTGTTCTTATGAGTGTCCAGGTTTTCTTACAATATCTTCTGCCCTCAGCGGAAGAAAAGTCAAGATGTCTGGAAACCATGAAGAACACTCTGCTGAGTACAGTGATGCTGCATCGGTTGATGGAGCATATGGACAGGCACATGAAGATCGGGTGTCTGAGGTTCCCCAATTTAACCCAGCCATACTTGAACATCCTGCTTACCAACAGCTTAAGGGGCAGTTAATGGCTACGATGAATCTCATGGTTGAGCGATTACCAGTGCCTCCTCCGTGAGCACAGGTTCCCCATGGACAAACATCGGGTATTGGGAAGACCTTCGAGTAGCTTCGCCGAGTGGGAGCTTTGGATTATGCTGGAACGGCTGATCCAGTGGATGCAGATATGTGGCTGACAAGTCTCGAGAAGGCTTTCCGGATCCTTGACATCCCCGAAGCAGACAAGGTAAAGCATGTTGTCTACCTTCTGAAAGGTAGTGCTAGTCACTGGTGGACCATCGAAGAAGAGAAGCGGCATGGTGAGGTGATCTGTTCGGAAGTGTTCCGACGCGAGTTTGTCACCAGATACTTTCCGAAGACGTACCTGGATGAGAAGGTGAGTCAGTTCGAGAACCTGAGACAAGGAACGATGAACATCACCGAGTACGAAGCCAAGTTTATGGATCTGTTGAGGTTCTGTCCTCACATGGCGGCAATAGATGAGGAACGGATCAGACATTTCGAGAAGGGTTTGAGTGCTGAGTTGAAGACCCCGGTGTCTGCGTTGGAGAACCGAGAGCGGTTCGCTACGTTCGTGGAATCAGTTCGGCGGACCGAGAGGACAGTACGGGAGAAAAGAGAGTCTATGTCTCTTAAAAGACCTGCTCAGTTTCAAGGACGTAGGTTTGGTGGCTTTAAGAAGCCCAGGTTTTCGGCACCATCAGCGATGAGAAGTTCTGATGTACCATCTCAGTGGTCTCCGAGTAAGGGGAAAGGTTATGTTTCTTCACCGTATAAGGCGCACAGTTCAGCTTCTGTGGCAGTGACAGGGCCAGCTAGGCCACGGTTTGAGGACAAGTCATGTCATCTTTGTGGACAAGTCGGGCATTTCAGGCTTAATTGCCCGAATAGAGATGTCGAAGTGACGCAGCAGCCGAGGCAGAGTTTTCAGAAGTCAGAGAGACCGCAGGCTAGTGGTAGCAGAGATCGAGGACGCGGTCAAGCGTCTCAAGCTGGATCGTCTGCTCAAGGAAGCAGAGGTCGTGGACAGCAAGCAACAACTCGATTCTATGCCATGAGTCAGCCGGAGGCGATAGTCAACCCGCGAGTGGTGACAGGTCAGATGGATTTATTTCATTCTGATATGTCTTCTTCTTGCTTTATATCTGTTCTGGTTGACCCGGGTGCTACACACTCTTTTATCGCCTATAGTATGCTTGAAAACTATCATTTACCTGTTAGTTGTAAGAAGGATAGCTTGTTGTTAGAAACCCCTCTTGATGGTTCCTCTTTGCTTCGAGAAGAGTGTCCATCTTGTGTTTTGTCTTTTTCGGGACACCGCATTCAAGTGGATCTTATACCACTTGATATGCATGGTTTCGATGTTATCCTTGGGATGGATACCTTAGAGAAGTATAAGGTTGTCTTGAACTGTGGTTCCAAGCAGGCAGTGTTTGATGTTGTTGGAGAGCGATGGATCTTCCAGGGAGATAGGAAGATTCTTCCAATGTGTTTGGTATCAGCTATGGTGGCAGATAAGTTGTTACGACAAGGATGTGAGGCATTCCTAGCTCACGTGGTGGATACCGTTGTGGTTACCAAGGCAAAAGGTCCTAGCCTCGAGGAGGTGACAGTGGTTTGAGAGTTTGCAGACGTGTTTCCTGAGGAGTTTCCTGGTGTTCCTCCACCCCGAGAGATTGATTTCGAGATCAATCTGGTTCCTGGAACACAGCAAGTTGCACAGTCACCATATAGGATGGCTCTAGCAGAGATGGCAGAGTTGAAGAAGCAGTTCCAAGAGTTGTTGGAGAAAGTTTTTATCCGACCGAGTACATCGCCGTGGGGTGCTCCCGTGTTGTTCGTTAAGAAGAAGGATGGCTCGATGCGGTTGTGTATAGATTACCGGCAGTTGAACAAGGTCACGATCAAGAACAAGTACCCGTTGCCGAGGATAGATGATATGTTCGATCAGTTGCGTGGTGCTACAGTGTTTTCGAAGATTGATCTACGGTCTGGATATCATCAGTTGAGGATGAAGGCAGATGACATTCCAAAGTCAGCTTTTAGGACGAGGTATGGTCATTTCGAGTTCGTGGTTATGCCGTTTGGGTTAACCAATGCACCTGCTGCTTTCATGGATCTGATGAACAGAGTGTTCTGTCCGTTCTTAGACCAGTTTGTTGTAGTCTTTATAGATGACATCTTGATCTATAGTCGAGACAGGCTAGCACATGAACAACATCTTCGTCGAGCGTTGACTCTTCTTCATCAACATCAGTTGTATGCCAAGTTCAGTAAGTGCGAGTTCTGGTTGGAGGAAGTGACTTCCTTGGGTCACGTGATATCTGCTGAAGGAGTCAAAGTAGATCCAAAGAAGGTGGAATTTGTTGCGGATTGGGAACAACCAAAGACGCTGACAGAAGTTCGTAGTTTCCTTGGTTTGGCAGGATACTACCGGAGGTTTATCAAGGACTTCAGTGCGATCGTGTTGCCGATGACGAAGTTGACCAGGAAGGACGTACCTTTTATTTGGGAAGATCGATGTCAGCAAGCTTTCCAGAGTTTGAAGGAGAAGCTGACCAGTGCTCCAGTGTTGATCTTGCCAGAGCCTGGAAAAGGCTATGTTGTTTTCTGTGATGCTTCCAATAAAGGTTTAGGTTGTGTGTTGATTCAGGAAGATCATGTGGTTTCTTTTGCCTCGCGACAACTCAAGAAGCATGAGAAGAACTACCCGACTCATGACTTGGAGTTGGCAGTAGTGGTTCATGCGCTAAAGATTTGGAGACACTATCTGTATGGGGAAGTGTGTCAGTACTTTACGGATCATAAGAATCTGAAATACATCTTTACGCAGCAAGAGTTGAACATGCGACAACGACGATGGATGGAGTTGATCAATGATTACGACTGCACTATCGAGTATCATCCTGGTAAGGCGAATGTGGTAGCTGATGCGCTTAGTAGGAAGTCTTCTTCTCTTTCTTCAAATAAGGTACAGTTGAGTTCTCTGGTATGCCATAGGTGAGATATGTTTGTTTATCTGAGACAGATGAATGTGCAGATAGAAGTTTCTTTATTGTCTGGTCTTTTCGCACAGATGCAAGTTAAGCCTACGTTGAGACAGCAGATCAAGGATGCAGAGCAAACAGATGATGCGGTACAGTTGATCAGATCAGAGTTCGACAGCGACAAGCGTTATGGGTTTCATGAGTCCGAGGATGGACTAGTTTGCTATCGTGATAGGATGGTGGTTCCAGATGCTGATGATCTGAGGAAGTTGGTGCTTGAAGAAGCACATACGTCGATGTATGCGATGCATCCAGGTGTCACCAAGATGTATCATAGTCTGAAGGACTTGTATTGGTGGCCCAGTTTGAAGAGAGATGTAGCTGAGTTCGTGGCGAGATGTGCAGTATGTCAGCAAGTGAAGGCTGAACATCAGAAGCCGGCAGGTACGTTGCAACCCTTGCCGATACCGCAGTGGAAATGGGGTCATATAAGCATGGATTTCGTAGTTGGTCTACCCTGGACAACTAGGAATCATGATTCCATTTGGGTGATAGTGGACAGATTGACTAAATCTGCCCATTTCCTACCAGTAAAGATGACGTATATAGCTGAGAAGCTAGCTCGAGTATACGTGGATGAGATAGTACGTTTGCATGGTGTGCCAACGACGATAGTTTCTGACAGAGGTCCTCAGTTTATGAGTCATTTTTGGGAATAGTTGCACAAGGCGTTGGGAACACAGTTGAGGTTCAGTACAGCTTTTCACCTGCAGACAGATGGACAGTCTGAGAGGACTATTCAGATTTTGGAGGATCTTCTTCGAGCTTGTGTTTTGTAGTTTCTAGGCAACTGGGACGTACATCTGAGTTTGATAGAGTTTGCCTACAACAACAGTTATCAGCAGAACATTGACATGGCTCCTTATGAGGCTTTGTATGGAAGGAAGTGCAGATCCCCTTTGTGTTGGTATGAGTTTGGTGAATATCAGCTTTTAAGTCCTGAGTTAGTACAATAGACGACAGATAAGATCAAAGTGATACAACAACAGTTAAAAGTGGCACAGGACAGACAAAAGTCGTATGCAGACAATCGCCGACGACCTTTGGAATTCCAGGTAGGAGACAAAGTGTACCTTAAAGTCTCGCCGTGGAAAGGTGTGCTAAGGTTTAGACGGAAGGGTAAGTTGGCACCCAGGTATATGGGGCCTTACTCAGTCAGAACACATGTTGGAAAGGTAGCTTATGAGTTAGATTTGCCTCCAGAGTTGCACAGGTTGCATCCGGTGTTTCATGTCAGTATGTTGAAGAAAAGTCATCCGAATTGAGGTACAGTGATACAGACCGTTGAGGTTGAGCTTGACGCAGCTGTGACCTACGAGGAAGGTCCTATGGCGATCCTTGACAGAAGGGTCAAGAAGCTGAAGAGGAAGGACCTGGCTCTTGTGAAGGTTCTTTGGCAGCGCCGTGGCGTAGAAGAAGCCACGTGGGAGCTTGAGGAAGAGATGAGGAGGAAGTATCCCTCGCTTTTATCTTCGGATTTCGGGGATGAAATCCCTTAAAGGGGGTTAGATTGTAAGGACCATGACCTGCATTTAGGGTTTACCCTGTTTGTTTTACTTAACCCTGGTGGTTTGATGCTTGCTAATCACCTTTGAGTGGTGATTAGGGTTTTTGTTGTGCTTTGTTGAGAGTTCGAGGGGCTACTTGCAAATAACCCAAGTCCAGGGTTTTGTGTGCATGTTTGCCATCTTGTGAGATGTTTTCCCCTCTTTGCTTCCTCTAGGGTTGAGAGGAAAGCTTGGGCTTGTTGTTTGAGTTTCTTGGGCCTTGCTTGAGCTTATTTGGGCCTTGAGGTGCTTTGTTTGGGCTTGCTTGAGCCTTGTGTCGGCCAAGACCAGCTTGTATCGCCCAAGGAAGAGTGTGTGTCGACCTAGAGGTGGTGTGTCGACCTGGAGTAGTGTGTGTCGCCCGGAGGAGCTGCTAGTTGTGTCACCCATGTTGCTTGGTCCAACCTTGATCATGTTTGGTGGACACTTGGTGCATATCTTGGACAAGTGTCTCTTGGTGTGCTAGTGTGTTGGCTTGAACCCTAGGACAAGTGTCCCTTGGGTGGACGACACTTAGCATAGATCTACCTTGGTTTCTCCTCCCCTTCTTTCTATATATGTGGCTCTTTCCCTTGCCTTAGTTTCCTTTGCTCTTTTGGTCTCTCCTCCACCTTGAGTGCACGACACCCCTGTCCTTCTTGCTTGTGTCGGCCGAGACACTCTCCTTCTTGCTTGTGGTGGCCGATACACCTTCTTGGAGAAGCTTGGTGGACGACATCCCTTGGATCTTGAAGTGCATCTTCTTCCTTGGAGTTTGGAGCTTAAGGCGGGTTGCATAACTTCTAACCCTAACTTCTTTACCTCTTGTTCTTGTTCTTGTTCATAGATTAGTAGCTTAGACTTGTACCTTGCTTGAGTTTCCTTTGGTGGCCGATCCCCTTCTAGGGTTTAGGGTTCCTTTGTGCACCTTGCTTTCTAGGGTTTGAGTATCCTTAAGTTGGAGGTTGAAGATGACCCTTGGTGGGCGACATGGTGAGTGCTCCTGGTGTTGGGTGATACCCTCTCTCTTGTTTGAGTGTGTTGGGCGACATAGTGGTGTTCTTTGTGTTGGTTGACATGGAAGGTGTTCTTGGTGATGGGCGATACCCTTGCCCTTGTGTTGGGTGACAGGATGAGCTAGTGTGAGTGTTGGTCGATATAGTGACCCTTGTTGGGCGACATGGGTACCTTGGGATGGACGATATGGTGGGTGCCCTTGAGTTGGGTGATCTCCTTGTCCATGTGGTGGACGATAGGGCCATGTATGGCATTTATGCTTAGGGTTGGATGATAGGTTGACCTAGCATGGGCGTTGGCCGACATGGTAACCATGTTGGGCGATATGGTTCCTATGATAAGAAATCCCTTTGTTCTTGTGTTGGGCGAGACCCTCTCTTGTCTAGGTGTTGGGCGAGATGGGTACCTTGTGATGGGCGACATGGTGGGTGCTCTTGTGTTGAGTGATAGGTCAAGCTAGTGAGGTGTTGGCCGATGTGGTTGAGTTGGCCGATGGATGTTGTTGGGCGATATATCTTGTTGTGTTGGCCGATATGGTGAGCATGATGGGAGATATGGTTGGATGACACCCTCTCCTTTGTGGTGAACGACAGACCTAAGTCTCTTGATGGTTTGATGGTGCAGGCCGATAGCTATGTTGACTGACACCCATGATGGCTGATAGCCATAGTGGGCGACATCCTAGGGTTGGGTGTGTGTCGGCCGATAGGCTATGATAGGTTTTATTGAGGGTTGATAAGAGTTATGGTGATAGTCTTGTAATCATATAGTAACTGTCCTTTGTGATGTGGAAGTGATTATCTATGCACCAATAAACGATGGTGGTGTCTTGTTAGTAATAACAATAATGATTATGATACCTTGTAAACAATAATAATGCTAATGATAGTAACAATGATGATAATGGTAGTTGCATGATGATAATGATAGTAATAATGCTGATCATAATGATGATAATGGTAGTAGTGATGATAATGAGGAAGGTAATGGTAATAAGATGCATGATGTGATTCTTATGCTTATTTGTTAATAATAAAGAAGATGATAGTAACATTGTTGATCATAATAATGATGGCAATAATGATAGCAATGATATGCATGAAGTAATCCTCGTACTTAATTGTTAAATGAGAATGGTGATAGTTACACTAGTAGCCTGCATAATGATAATAATAATAATAATAATGATAGTGACATAATGGTAGTGGTAACAATAGTACTTGTTCTGTATGTTTGAACATCTTTATTATTCATATAGTTTTGAGATAAGGATACGTATAGATATGGCTTGCTAATGATGTACTTTATACACTTGATCAACAAATAGTGTAAGAATGATAAGTAGAGTATTTTGAATGGCATTTATGATGGTAGCATGTTCCTTATGTTGAATCTACGATTATTGTGTATCCTAACCATGCAGGTGATGATTAGCCATGAAAAGGCTATGAGACATATGTGATGAGTAACATCACTTTGATAATTATCTATGAGGTTGTACGTATGATGTGTTTGTCCCATGATGATGATGTGAGCCTTGAGAGGCAGTGACAGTACATGATGAAGGATTGAGATCCCGTGGTATGTGATGATCCTTGAGATGGATCTGGATGGTTGGCAAGAGGCCAAGTAGTAACATGTGATGTTAGATCCTTGAGATGGATCATGTTGATGTGTTTTCAATAATAATATAATGTTGGTTACTTTCTATTATATCTTGCATGTTATACAACTTGGTTGAATCTTGCAATCCATCTAAAAGATACTAATTAATCACAATGAAATATATCATGTAGTTTGCCCTGGCCATAGATCCATCATCGTCATGACTTGGTGATGGTGAAACAGGTTCTCCTACAGGTTAACCTGGAAGCGCATATTGTTGAATATGTGTAGGTTTCTCCTAGCCTGAAAATGAGGAGGTAAGAGTGTAACTTCGGTTATAGACTCGGATACGTATGAAAAGCATGGTGAACAGGCCCATGGCTCAAGATATGTGATGTGTAGAGCATGAATGCGTTCATGGCTTAGAGCACGGTGAACAGGCCCGTGGCTCAGTTTTACTAGCGCCGAGACTTGTACCAAGGCGGGCTAGAGTGAGGGTAGCCTATGGAGATGACCCTATGGCTTAGACCACTTCAGCATGTGATTGTGGTCCTGCTTGTGTTGTATTCGTGTACTGACCACGAGGTGGGAGGTCGTGGAGTCCGGCTCTTCCATTGACCTTGTATGGCACTGGATTTAGGCTTCGCAGCTGAAGGTTGGATTTGAATGGTACGATTCAAATCCTCAGGGCATAATAATACGTAATATAGTCGTTTAGTATTTACTGCTTACGATAAACACATAACATTGGTTGAGGCCTTGTTTGTGTAATATTTTTGTTATATCTTGCAGGTTATGTGACAATATATCTTATCTTGATAAGCAGGTTATGTGACATTATATCTTGTTCTGATAATCATGTTACACAGGGATACATCTTATATTGCTAATCATATTCCTTGAGATATATCTAGTTATATGCTTTTGTATAGTGGGTAAGCTTGTCGGTAAGAATAATCTGTATTATATAGACTGCTCTTGTTATACCTGTTATTAGATATCTACTGTTATAATCTATCTTGCTGAGGTTCTGTAGTTGCGGTGGGGAGTTATGTTTCCCGTTGGGACAATTGTTCAATTGTCTCACCCCGCTGGTTTACACCCTTTTTAGGTGGTCGAGGTAGACGTGGTCGTGGTCGTGGTGTTGCGGCCGAGCAGCTTGAGGAGCAGTAGAAGGCAAGCGATGGATATGTTGCTGTTTTGGATGTTTTGTAGTAGAGTCTAGAGTCATCCCTGTACTCTCAGGTTCTTGGCAGTGTTTTGACGTTGTTTCACGATGATCGATCGATGATGTTTGTATATCCTGCTGTTGGCCGGATGTGGGCCTTTATGTATATGAACAAGTGGTGAAATCATGTGATGGATGAAGAGCTGTTCTTGAGATGTGGACACATATCAGATCTCGTGTATGTGTATATATATGACATGATTCTGTGCAGGATGAGGACTGAAAAGTAATAGTTTCACAGTTTATCAGTTTTCCGCAATCGGTTTTAATTAAACTGTGTTTTCATAATCTGTGGTTATGGTGATTTCCGCACATTTTCGCGTAACACCTCGTTATCTGTATGATAATGGGATGTGTTGCCACAATATATACACAGGAGAACAATATTCATATATGCCACACAAATAAGCATTAATATGCTAACAAACGTCTGATTCGTTTGAAACACCATATATAAACTTTTCCTGCCCGGACCTAAGAGTACAGGGACGACTCTAGGACACACTAGACATCTAATCAACTTTCTTAAAGATTCATTACTATAGCTCGTCTTTGTTGCCACATGTTTGTTTTCGTCACTTTCGATTGCCTAAAAAGATAAGGCAAACCACAAGGGTGAGACCCATGTCCCAGCAAGAGATATAACCTCCAACAATGTTTACTGATTACAACATTTTTGAGTAATTAAACAGTTAAGTAGTTTAATCAGATATAACAAATAAGCTCAACAACACTGATGATTAACAAAATACATAAATGAGCAGATAATAACTATCATCATTAGCCAAACTATCATCCTTTATCTTGTTGACAATATAAGCAATTCAGTAGCATATACATATCTAGCATTATGAGCAAGTCTAGTAACATAGAATATCTATCATTATGAATAAGTCTAGCCACGTAAGCATAGCTAACAACATTAGCATGTCTAATAGGTTGAACATATCAACATCATAAAAAGAGTTAACAACATAAGCACAACTATCTGGATAAGCATGATTAGCAGTAAATGCATCTATAGTTATAAAGGCATGGCTAGCATGCTAAACATAACTAACAACATGAGATAGCTAGCATCATGATTATAATCAGAAGTAGCAGTATAGTTATAAACATAAGCATGGCTACTGTATGCACACTTCTATAATCTTAAGCATATCCACAACATAAGTATATCTACTATCTCTTAATTGCACTAAGCATCATCTTTATGTAAAGATAACAAACAAGGTTTATCATCAAATGTGAAATGTCGTGTTTAACCCTAAACAAATATGCTACACGAGTTTATTACATCTTTTATTATGTCCTGAGGAAATTGAGGATACCACTCAAAATCCAACTAACTATTGCTAAGTCAAAATTAGTGCCATATAAGATCTAGGAAGAGTCGGACTCCTAAGATCTTCTCTGCCCCCGGTCAGTACGGGTCCGCCACAACGACACATAAGGTCAAGCTGCTAGCAGCCTAGTCCTTCCTTGGTACAGGTCACAACACTAGTGAAAGGAGGTGGGTACACATACCCTACCATTTGAGGTACAACCACAGTTGTCCTCCAATCTCATCACATAAATAATAACCAAGACACGACCATAGACGTTCTCAAACTGAGGGCTAGGTATGACCACAATCATCCTCCCTAAACACTTGAATTTAAGATGACAAGCACCCCACATACTCATCGGTATGCGCTCTGAGTTTCCCTTAGGAATACTCATTTCACCGTCTGGCAAGTTCTGACACTAAGATGGATCTATGGCATTGGGCACTACATGATTAGAGTTCCACTTGATTAGTTATGCCAATTGGGTGAATTAAGGCTGCATCAAACAAGTGGACATACAAACCCTAATTTACTTCTAGCAAGCATATAAATATCACAACTTTAAAAGATATAAAATGTTTGAAACATAATTTCTCATCTCATCATCACATGGTAATATTCACTTGCCATTCATGAGGCTACACTAGTCATCATACTATCACAAGATATAAATCCTTTTCACAATATCACAGGGTATCAACCATTATCGACACAAGAGGATTACACCTCATTCAGGGATCAACCATGCCCAAAGGTCATTAAGACCATCATACTATTCCCTGTAAGATCATCATTGTAACGACACTCGCAATCGTTAAGATAACAAGTGCCATTAACAATAATAAAACATGCGGAAGCAAATCATTTGCAGTGAAATTACTGAAAATCACTAAAAATTTAAAACTTTTTCAAAGAGATCCATTCACAGGAAAACTCTTTAACCAAGAACCAAAGTGTTTCCATTTCATCCTGGTTCACAAGTACACAGCCTGTACAATTCCTTTTTAAGGATTACAACATTGACTGCCCTGTTACAAATATACACAGGCGGTATAAAAACTTTGAGGCACTATGCCAAAACTCTGATTGAATCATTTAAAACTCCGAGGACCTAAGAGTACAGAGACGACACATAGGACTACTATCTATATGACTTGACAGGAAATATCTCCACCTGAGATCTGATTGCTGTCCTTATTGTTGTTGTTGTTGCTGCTCTTTTTCTGATCTTAGGGATTTCCTGCCTTGCCTCCCATGCATACCTAAAAATGTTTCCCACGGGGGTGAGACAATTGAAAAATTGCCCCAGCGAGAGATATAACTCTCCGCCAAAACATTGTTATTGCAGTTTATTAAATTAAAACTGAGCAGGGGTTACTTTTACCTTATCAGGCATAATTATTCATCATAGAACAGAATAAGATAATCTCCTATTCTCAAGGAGAGTATTGCATCTACCCATGGTAGATAAGTAATTCATCTGTCTACTTTGCAGAGAATATAAAGAAACATAAATAACATTTATCCGCTAAGAACTGCACAAAGAAATGCAACATCAGCCAATGAATCTCCGTATTCAATCCTTAAGCAAACATGCTATATGGCTGATTACATTTTACACTCATATTTAAGCTCTGAGGAGATGAGGTATACCGCTCATACTCCAACCGGCCATTGCGAAGTCGAAACTGGTACCATACATAGGTCTAGGGAAGAGCCGGCTTCCAAGACCTCCCACGTCTCGATCAGTGCGAGACAAAATGCAGGACATCTCGTGTCTCTGCTAACGTAGCTTTCCAGGGTATACTGGCAACTTCGCTACAGAGTTACAGCGTCAACTACACTCTCGTCGGCAATCGAGAGATTTCATGTTTATCTCCATCGACCCGACAAAAACATTGGGAGATGGGTACAACATCTGGCCCAATCATCGGGAGATTAGTGATACATCTATCCCGACCTATTCATGAAGGATTTGAGAGGTTTCTTGTTTACCTCCTCACAATCACTTCAAGAGGACATAAGGATATTTTCGCCCATTGACCCCCGTATATTCAAAAATATACGAAATCCAGGATATGCCGCGGAGCAACCTGTTTCACCATCACCTATTCCTGACAATGATGGATCTATGGTCAGAGCACTACATGAATAGATTCACTTGATTATTTAAGTACATTATCATATTCTTTTAGTATCAGTCAAGTTCTCAAACATATTTTATTCAGATAAATGCTATAAAGAGACATGTACCACTTTCATCAGATACTTATTCACATGGCTCAGAAGCCATTCACATCTTGTCACCTCTCACTAGGCAACAACTTTATTCACATAGCTCACAAGGCCATTCACATCTTGTCACCTCTCACTAGGCAACAACTTTATTCACATGGCTCATAAGGCCATTCACATCTTGTCACCTCTCACTAGACAACAACTTTATTCACATGGCTCATAAGGCCATTCACATCTTGTCACCTCTCACTAGGCAACAACTTTATAACAAGGCTTACAAGCCCATACTAATCTTGTTACTTCTTTTCTAAGTAACAAGAACATAATGACACATATGGCCAATGAACTCTTATCAAATAAACATCATAGCTCATACCTGTCTATGATCATCACCTCATGAGACCTGCATGATTGTCACACATGATAATAGATTTATCAAGTTCACAACACATCATGCAATACAAGGTAACACCACTTTTCCCTTACCAAGGTTAGGGTTTACCATCAATTAGGGCTTTTCATCCTTTTACCCAAAGCTAGGGTTAGGATTTTCCTTTCTTATCAATTAGGGTTTCATATTTGTATTATCACTCCAACCCTAATTTATTGCTACACTCCTCTGGGAGCATTCATTGATATCCTAAGTATTCATTCATACTTATTACATTCATCATGTATCATTAAATGATTATCATCACAAGGTATGAGTTTATCTCTCATCCTTAAGTTGGGAATTAACAAAACGACCATGTTAGGTCACTTTCGAATCAACTCTAAGTCCATCATAGAGCACTACGGTCGTGCAACCAAGAACGGCCGTGCAAAGGGAAGCCACCACGGCCGTGCTACCGTACACGGTCGTGCACAATGAAGCTACCACAGCCGTGCTACCTTGTACGGTCATGCAAAGTGAATCCACCACGGCCGTGCTACCTTGCACGGTCGTTCCACAGGGGTTCACTTCATAAATCATATTCAAGTATGAATTCTATTCTTTCATTAGGGATTAGAGTTTCACATACCATCTCCCTTCTTTAGAATAGAGATTGTATATAGCATCACCCTTCATTAGGGATTTCATATCACATTGCCCATAATTAGGGTTTACTAATAATTCCCAATTAGGGTTTCTGATGAAATCAACCTCAATTAGGATTTCACATGGATACACCCTCAACTAGGGTTTCACTTGGATACACCCTCAACTAGGGTTTACTATTCATCCTAATTAGTGATTTCACATGTAGACAACCTCTTATTAGGGTTATACATGGAATCAACCTCAATTAGGGTTTTCATCATGTATTGGATCCATGCATTTGTTAAGCATTCTTAATTAGTACCATTAAGGTATCTCTCACCTAATTACATTAGGTTTCCAAAAAGGTTTGATCAATTGGACCTTCAATAACATGAGATATCCAATTGAATTAGGGTTTCCAATGTTGATTCCTTCAATCATTGAATTCATGGAACCAATCATCAATTGGACCTATATTCATACTTCAATTGAGTTTGATAATTCAACCTTCAACTAATTTGACCCTCAATTGATCCTCAATTGATCATCAATTAGGGTTTGATTCAATTGAATTAGGGTTTGGAATCGATGATTCAACAACACTAATCAATGTAAGACTAGTTGCTTTGAAACCATTGAACCATCATCCAAATTGGGTATGACCTGACCCCAAACGGTCTTGAGGTCGTTTGGATGACCTCCAAACGGTCTTGAGACCGTTTTCCCATCATATCACTCAAATCTAAGCAATCCAATTGGGGTTTGGTTCATTGGATTGATCACCAAATCAACATTGCATTGTATATCAACTTAGTACCTTTAAACCTTCAAACACCTAACCATACTCAACCCTAGACCTCCAAACGGTCTTGGGTGACCACAAAACGGTCTTGAGACCTTTTGGATGAGCTCCAAACGGTTTTGAGACCGTTTGGCTCATCCAACCTTTGGACTTTAGTGAAAAATCATCATGGATTGGTCTATCGAGTTGATCAACAAATCAACATTGAGTTGCAGTATGATTTGGTACCTTTTGACCTTCAATTGATCAACTATACTTGACCCCAGACCTCCAAACGGTCTTGGGGTGATCCCCAAACGGTCTTGAACCCGTTTGGATGATCCCCAAACGGTCTTGAACCCGTTTGGGCTAATCAACCCAAAATCTCAACTTAACTCATTGGAATTTCAGCACTGTTTTCAATTAGGGTTTGCCTAATTGAATAGCCTTCAACTCACGATTCCTTGGGAGTTAACCCCTAAAATTTGGCGAGTCATTAACCAACATAATTATGAACAGGAATCCCAAACGGTCAATGCTTGGTCAACTCACTCAAACAGTCTTGAACCCGTTTTCCCAAGCAGGTCAAGTTAATCAGGTTGAAAATCAGCACTTAATCCAATTAGGTTTTCCTAATTGATTAGCCTTCAACCTATGATTCCTTTGGAGTTAACCCCTCAAATTTGGAGGGTCATTAACCAACATCATTATGAACAGGAATCCCAAACGGTCAACGCTTGGTCAACCATCTCAAACGGTCTTGAACCCGTTTGCCCAAGCAGGTCAAGTTATTCAGGTTGAAAATCAGCACTTAATTCAATTCGATTTGTCTAATTGATTGTCCTTCAACCTATGATTCCTTTGGAGTTAACCCATAAAATTTGGAGGGTCATTATACTACATAATTAGGAACGAGATTACCAAACGGTCAACGCTTGGTCAACTCCATCAAACGGGTTTGAACCCATTTGCCACCAAACGGTTTGCAACCCGTTTGGTCACCAAACGGTTTTGGTGAAACCGTTTGGTCCCAACTTTTTAGATCGTTTTCTCCCAAGATATTTGGTGAGGTGCTTTCTTATGATGATGTCATCATCATCTTTCTTCGTGCACCCAAGAACAGCAGCCGTTCTTGATGGAATTTGCAGCAAAGAAACAAAAGTGTATAAAATTGAAGAAATCAATCAACAAAGCATAGAAGATTGATGCAATAGCAATGTTTGAGGGTTTAAGTTATAAAACCCGCCTCCAATTGAGCTCCAAAGCTCCAAGATCATGCCATCAATGGTGGATGAAGCTCTAGCAACTCCCCCTAGGATCGTCCTCAAGCTTTTGATTGCAAAAGTTGGCTAGGGTTGAAGAGGAGATCGAAATAAGAAGGAATCCATAATTTATTTTCGATTTCCACCATGAAATCATGAAGAACGAGGGTCAAGAAGCTTACCAACAGGTTGGGTCTCGTCCTCCTGTTGATCCTAAGTCCCCTTGAGCTCATACCAAGCAAAGGAAGAAGAAAGGGCCGAAAAAGCCTTTCAATTCATTTGGAAAAGGCACTTTTATAAGGAAATTGATGAGAGAGAAAATGCCTTATAAAAATCCAATTAATCCAAAAATTATGGCCGCCTCTCCCCCCTCAATTCCATGGATACGAGGCACCTTCCTTTGCCTTTTATTCCCCTTCATTATCCTCAATTTAAAGAAAAGCAAATTAAGCACCTTAATGCTTATTATATTAATATCCCATATGTGAGAGGAAATTACTTTTCTTTATAATAAGGTGAGTGGAATTTCACCTACTTAAGATATTTTCGTTCCTTATCTTAGCAAAGGAACGTCCATCCTTATTCAAAATAAACCCAAAACATTTTGATTGAAAGCCCTTCAATTATTTTTATTCATTTTTGCCCTAAATCAAATTAGGGTTTCAATTAGGCATTATTCTTGATTATTTTAATGTCAAGATTCTCTCTCCTCCAACTTAGTTCAAATGAGGAGTCCCTCTCATTTTTTTTTCTATACATGATGCCAAGAAACATTAAGGACCTTATTGAAGTGGTAATTTGCACATTGAACCCTAGATTTTGGGTAAATTGCACTTTACTCCAAAACTAGGTTTTAATGCACAACATTGTCCAACAAGCTCTATCTTAGTGTCCAGGCTTGTAGAAACCATACTACTACATCATATTCATCCTTATGATGTCTCAACATCAGAGGAACATCTTATCATGTGCAATTTGCAAGTTAACCCCTCAACTTGGGTAATTTGCACTTTAGTCCAAAATAAGAAATTATTGCTTCAACATTGTTCAAACAGGACCAAAATTGAAACATAAGTTCCTCATGAGCCCTAATTACTTTTCACAAGATGAGATTAAACATATAATCATCTTTCTTAATCAAAACACCTAGGGTTAAAGCATAACCCAGGCCAGGGATGTTACAATCATTATCTTTGCATGTCTTATAACAAGGCTCAACAACATCACTTACATATAATACACTGGATCAACACGATATTACATTAATGAGCTAGGAGATATTCATAAACAATCATATCAGGGTTATATTAACATTAAGAACATTTCTTTATTACATCAACTTGCAAGAAATCTGGATATGATTAACCCTCATCATATTCATAATGCACATGTTTAGCATAAGAAAGTATCAACCATGTGGCTATGATAGCCCCAATTAACATATTAAGGTTATGATCATATTAAGGAGGTTATTCCACCATCATTCCATCATATAAGAATGATTATAGCTGTGTACATGAGAAAGTAATCAACTACAGCCGGCCGGGGATGTCGCATGAATGACGAGTGCGTAGGACCCAGTACCACGATGCAGTATACAGTTGTGCATGTATAAAAAAGGATGTGCATGTATAAAAAATGAACTGCACCCAACCATACTGGTTCTCGACGCAGTACATATTCCCAAATTTTGGACTAAAATAGGTACTCCGGTGCAATTCCAATTCAAGCAACTACACAACAGTATACCCTACCAAATAAACTTTAAGCTGAAATTGGAATTGGTTGAATTTAAACTCATCATTTATGTCCTGCATCCTACCAAACAGCTATATAGGGCCTATCTGGTTGGGAGTACTACCAACCCACACTGCGAGTTTGAAAACAAGAAAATGAACATGATGAAATCAAATTGTATTGCTTTAGTTTGGTTAGACGTAACTCCAATGTCCTTATTTTTATTGTTATTCATTTGGTAATGTGCGGTTTACAGACTTTACAGCAACACGTTCTTCTGCCCCAGGTGTTCACTGGTTTGCTGCTATGCATAAGCAAGTGAAATAGAACTGAAGTATGCAACAACACCGGCTTTAAGTGGTAAAGGAAATGGAACCGCGCCTATTTTGGACGCAATTTCTTTTCCACTTTTTCCGTGTAATCTGGAATGGTCGTGTAGCTGATTTTCACACTACGGGTTGCATCTGCATGTGTTCCTTTGTTGCCAAACCAAACGGGCCTTAAGCTTCGTTCTTTCTCCACGAAGCGCCCCTCGCAAGTGATCGTCTTGTAACGTCTGTCCCAAGAATTGCGTGTGCTTGTTGGCGTTGAGGAGGGTGCCGTTCGGCTGAGCGTTGAAAGCTGACGCTCTCCACTGCGTCAAAATGACGTGGTGGGGTGCACGCTATTAACCAGCGTTTAATCCAACCGGTGTTAGGGAAGCCCGCGTTTGAACTGATGGTACGCTGCCCAGACTGCCCGGTCGTTCCTGGATGCAACCGGAGGCTTTGCCGAACGGTTTATAACGAGTACAGACCCGCTCTTTGCCCCACTCTTAACCGTGGGCGGTGCCCGTTTCTACCCACCCCACCCTGTAGCCTCGGGGAATGGTTCGATTAGTGCGTTCCGTGTAACGCTGATCTAACCAGCTCTCTTTTTGATCCAATTTTCTAAACGAGGAAACAAATGCACTTCCTTTCCTGACCTTCCTGCTGCGGTTCCATTCCTTCTCTCTCGCCGCAATTCGAAACAATTCCCATGTCGTCTCGGTCTCCTCTCTCCCTATGTCATTCTGAGACCCGCTGACCCTTCCTATTTGTACTCGCGGCCGGCCGGTCGCCTGCTCACACCTGCACAGACCACCAGTTCTGCTGATCGCCATTCAAAATCACGATCTCTGCTGAACCAAGTATGCCCTTTACTAATGGTGGTGTGGTGTAACACTTTGATTTGCTTTGATTATACTGTTAAGTAACCCTGACCAGTCCTTTTGGCATCCTCTGCACCCCGTCAGAAGCTAAGGAGACGTCGAGGTAGCGAGCGATGGCTGCAGAGAAGCAGCTGATCATTGCCGTGGAGGGGACGGCCGCCGTAGGGCCTTTTTGGCAGACGATTCTCGTGGATTACATCGAAAAGATTGTAAGGTAAGGCTGCTCTCACAACCCGGCTCCTTTCTCTATGGCTATAAACCCGGGAGGTAAACCAAAAACTCCTGCTTGCTTGCGGATATATGCCCATCTGGAGCACACCACTCTCTCACTCACTACACGATAAAGCAATACATGGCAACTTTCAATCTTCTCCCACACCCCTCTTTGTTCCATGAACCATCTCGTACACTCTTGTTGGTTTTCAAAATTCTGATTTTTGATTCATCAGAAGCCATTTTCTGTCCCGTTCTTCTGTCCTATATGCGTGTCAGATACATTACAGTTGCCCTTATCTATGCATAAAACCGTGATTGTTAGGGATATTTTTACAAGCTACTTCACTTATTGCCTTAAAATCTCATAACAAGTGGCAAAAATCTGCACTTTACCTTTTATGTCTTATAACAAGCTGTCAATCCTGACAGAGGGACTTGAGTATTGGGTTTCAATAATTGGACAGAATTACTGTACACATCTAAGCGTAGCTTGGTAATAACTAATAACAATGTTTGCACAACAGCCATTAAGGATACAAAATTGTAGTGTGTTCCATGATTCGTGCTGTTGTTCGAACAAGGATAAACGGTGCTGTGGGCCGAGGTTGGATCAAAGTAAATCGGGTGTCTAATGATAGACAGGAGGTCCAAGGTTGTGACAAATTTTGTATCGTTACACTCCCTTTAACTATGATGTTCGATCGGCTGTAACAGGCAACACTGTGCTTATTGCCGATGGATCTTGCTATACCTTCTAAGGTTAAGTCCCGTCTTGTTGCCACAAACTACAGTGACCTTTATTTATGTCACTGCCACTGATGATAAATCCCTTCATTCCCTATGGCTGACCGTGCTTTATGTGGCATATCGACAACCCGCCCTGAGCTTTTGCCTACCTGTCAGTCTATTTCGTAAGCCATGGTTTCTAGCTAATTCTAAACTGCTTTTGAGTTGCGTTTGTCTAGCTTGACAACCAAAATGATGTTGTTTTGAGATACTCCTTTTTGATCGATGTGAAGTCACTGTTGATTGTCACTTGGAAAATGAAGCCTCTTTGAAGCCTTATGATATTGGAGGTGAAGAAGGAATAGAACACTTGCTCTCCCGGGAAACCTTTAGGATGTCCCAGATCCTTAATACTAGTATTAATTAGTGGATTAGCAATACCTTGAGTCATTTGCCTATCATGTTTCAAACAGAAAGAACCCTAAAGATTGGTCGAGAACTGAAATAAATTACTAGCATTAAGACCATTTCTTGGTGATGAGCAAATTCTTACCAGTTACCAGTGAGCTCCTGCTAGAATTAGTTGATTTGTACCAGCTTTTGTAACATGAACCTTCTCCTTTTACATCTATTCCTTAGTCTGCAGAGACCATTACACTTGTAGATCAAACAGAACTGGTTGAGGTTGTGGCTAGACTCCTTTTGGTCCAGGTGATCATGTGGAGAGGTGTAAAGAGAAGATCATACTTGTCAAAGCGCTCGCCTAGGCGTGCCTAGGCGTCCGCTTGAGCGGCAAGGCATCCCAGGGCTGCGCTTAGGCAATGTCGCTTTATTTATAATGCCACATTGACCTAGTTTTGTGGGTCTGGTTGTATATTCACGTAGTTTAATGTTTAATGTGGCCATACCAATGTTTAAAATCAATATTGTTGCCTATGTTATGTGCCAAATATCACTTTTAATTGGATCTAATAATCTTTTTTTTATGTTTGACCTGGATCTAATACACTTAATACACATCTTTTGATTTTTCTTATATTGCACCTTCAATTCAGATTGTATTCAGTAGCTATGCTATGAAGGATAGTATACATTGTTTAGTACTTATAGCTATGTATGACAATAAATATATATTTACTTGTTGATAACTCTCTTACATTCTTTACAATAAATCTTTTCTTGTTCTTGACATTATTGTTAATGGTAATATATAGGAATGTAGTTGGCTATTTTGTTATATAGAATATATATATATGGGGAGATCAACCATAAATATGTATATAACTAGATATATAACTATAAAATGTGTGTATATGAGTGGGGAATGTTCATAAAAACCTTGGGTCCTTGACACATATGGATATATACATATAACATATACATAAATTATTTTTTTAAAGGTCGCCTAAGCAACGCTTAGTCGCGCCTAGTCGCAAGGCGTTCAGCTGGAACGCCGTGTCGCCTTGATGCCTTGACAAGTATGGAGAAGATACAAAGTCATGCTTGGGCTGACATATTTATTATTGAGGACTCTCCAATTTGTAGAGGACATTGTAAACATACTACAATGAGCTTGAGTGGCATTGTAGAACCTCCTCTTGTAGTTTTCTTTCTCATCTATTAGGAGATATGAAGAAGTTGTCTCCTGCCTTGAATATTTAAAGGGGGGGGGAGTGGGAAGAGAAAAAGAAAGTTTGATTGTTGGTTGAGGGTGGCTTGTGGAACTATTGGTGTTTTACATATAACTTGTGGTTTCCCTCCCCGTTTCTCGTCCTCCATCTTTGTGGAACCTTATCATGAGGACAGGGACTAACAAGGCTGATGCCATTTATTCCTCATATCTTTGTGCAATTGGTCTTTTGATTTGAAATCAAAGCCAAAGTCTTTTTTTAAAAGAATTAGGATTGAGCCCATGGTTTGACTTAGCTCTAATATTATTTTTCCTGTGTAGAGACTAGCATTGGCGCTTGATTACCAATTTTATGTCAAAATCTGGCAGTTAGGGATCACTCTTTGTCTTGAGTGTCGTTTTATGCTTTATATACATGCACACCTATGCATATCAACTAAGAGTATTGTGTTTTTGCAGGGCCTTCTCTGGAGGAGAGGTAACAGGACAAGTATGATTCTTTCCCTTTTCGTATTTAATCTACACTTTTCACCTACTTATTGTGCACAAGATGACTCTAATGCTGTACATATTTTACTTGTTATGAATTTAGCATTCTCATCAACCACTCAATTGCATGGCAGACACCATTAAAATAGGCAAAGATGTCTTATGAAAAAGGTTTTCAACTTGCATCGCAAGTTGTATATCAATGATCCTCATTAGAAGTTAATATGTTTAACCTTGTTACATAGGAAGCGTTGAAACAAGGATGGGCACAAACACAGATGCGAGACACACACACATATTCAGTTGCACGTACATGCATAAGATGAAATCAAACATTGTATATGGGATGAAACTGAAGTACATTTGTAGTATAAAATCAAAAATTAATACAAGAATCATCAGTTGTATTAAGTTTTCATGTCAAATTTCAAAAAGAGAATTATAAGAAAGATTATTATAGCTAAAAGAATGATGCATGATAGATAGTAGGCATAGGAAGGGGAGGAGGCGTACTAATTCCGTGGTGGTAGAGGAAATGTATCATTCATAAAGTTGGAAGAAGAGGGATAAGGAGACCTAGTCTTTATGTTTTTGTTTGCTTGTTCAGTCCTTAAATTTAAACAAATGTAGTGGGCCCAAACATGCTGGTTTCATCAAGGCAGACAGTCTCCAACGATTACGTCTATATCTGGTTGAACATGCTCTAAGACCTTGCAGCAGCGCTGTCTCTCCCAATTACACCGTCAATGGGTGCAAGAGCACACACTCTTCCGCATACCAAGACCTCTTTGATCCTCTACTTGTTTTCTGGAACTAACCCCCCCACCTCCATCGCACCACCCCAACCACAAAGATGACATGACCCAAAACCATTTGGAAGTGTATCTATGGATTAGTATCGACTGCAGGGCCTTCTAAAGTAGCAAGGCCGGGGGTGGGGGGTGGGCTTGGACTGCCTTGGTGACTAATGAAAAATTAGATTTAGTTCATTTACCTACCAATATGTTTGTTTTTATATATCCAAAACATCTCCCCTCAATACATACATTTTATAGTTATACATTTAGGTATGCCATATATTTATGATTAATACCCTCATATGCATATACTTTATGGTATACAAAATAAGAAAATTACTTTCTTGATAATTCCTAATTAACATTAATGCTAGAAACTAAGAAGTTAATAAATGTAAACAATGTAAGCACTAATTTGAAAAGCACTAGCTTCGACTGCTTAAACTGTTTGACCCCATATACCTGAGGAATCTAGATTGAAGCGCTAGTGGGGCGTTCTAGAATTATGCATACATTTTGTTTATGCATCAATTTCTTAATCCCGTTCCCCAAACCTGCTTAATTAACCGCGTAGAACCGCTTTATTTGAACAAGGTTTGGCTTGGTTCAATGACCAATCTAAAAATGAATTGATTGGGCATTTCCCTTGTTTTTATCACATGCTATAAATGTACAAGAAACTACCATAATATACTGTTCTTTTTGCACCTAGGCCAAATTTTTGTACGAGTACTAGGTGCTGCATGTATTACTATCACTCATCAATTTCTATATATGTATATACCTAATTGATAATATTAGTATCACATAAAAATACATATTATCCAATATAAGAGTGTTCTATTAGCATCTTGAATGTTGTTAAAGGTCTTATGTATTTGGTTCCAGATCAGTGAGTACAGGAGTACTATCTAGTTTGTACTCCTATTTGTGGGATTCCCTTAAACCTTGTTAATCATACCATTTCAATGTAAATGTGATTTTACATGGGATTAGAGCAAGATTAGATTCTCCACCTTCCCCCTCCCTCCCTTTTTTGCCTCCAGGGCAGTACACCTTTCCCCTTCCCTTCCTTCCCTGCCATTCGACGTCACTCCTCTAGCCACCATCACTTCTCTCCCCCACTCCGTCGCTGCACCATCCCTCCCTCCCATGTTGCCGCTGCTATCACTGTAAAGTCCTCTTTCCTTACTCTACTTCCACCACTCCATTGCCAGCCTTCCTCCTCCCCTCTCCCTTTGTCACACCTCCACTCCCCTACCTGCCCTTTACCCCCACGTGCTGCTGACGGACCCCCTCCATGTTACCATCACTCCATTCTCTGCTACGCCTCGAGCTTAAGCCTGGCGTGCACCTCAGTTTATGAGAGGTGTGTGCCTCAGTTTGTGAGAGGCGTAAGCCTCAGAATCTGTCTAAAATAAGACTATATTATCCTATTTCGGCTTAATAAGGGCCAAACTAACTCAAAATTATATGTATATAGATACATGTATGCGCATATCTATGTATGTGTGTGTTTATGTCTATCGAGAACCATAGATATGTTACATACTTATATCATGTATGTTGCATGTATGTACACACATACTGTTGTGTGTGCATGTGTATGCATGTGTATATACTTATAACTATGTTTGTGTGTGTCTATACAGTATATACACGTACATATATGTAGTTATATATATATAACTACATATATGTATTCATATATATATATATATATATATATATATATATATATATATATATATATATATGAATACATATATGTAGTTATATATATATAACTACATATATATACATATATGTATTCATATATATATATATATATATATATATATATATATATATATATATATATATATATATATATATATACAGAGTCAGGCTAGAATACACTCGAGTGTACAGATCGCACAGATACACTCGTGTGTTTGCATATCAAGACTATTTTTTGCAAAATGTAAACCATTGATCTTCACCGTCATACTATAACTAGGCTACATACAAATTTTGAGCCCATTTGGATGAGTGTAAGTCACTCATCTAAGGGCAACAAAATCAACGCGCGAAACTAGTTTGAAATGCATAATATTTGCGGTCTTTATAACATGACCTATAGATGTCCAAATGTGCTCAAATTTTGCTTATGAGCTATTCACAAGATGTTTAAGAAGATCAACGGATTAGATTTTTGAAAAAAATATTGCCTCATGAAAAACTACTTGAGTGTCTTCTGCTCCGAACACACTCGAGTGTATTCTAGCCTGACTCTCTCTCTCTCTATATATATATATATATATATATATATGTATGTATATATATATAGTCAGGCTAGAATACACTCGAGTGTACAGATTACGCCGTACACCTCAATGGTGTTTTCCTATCTGGACTTTGTCTTTCCAAAATCCAATCCATTGATCTTCATGGTTACAATAATAATAGGCGACATACAAAATTTGAGCTCATTTGGATGAGTGTAAGTCACTCATCCAAGGACAACAAAATCGACACATAAAACTAATTTGAAATGCATGATTCTTGCCTCCTTTAGATGCACGACCTATAAGTATCCAAATGAGCTAAAATTTATTATATAGTATGTTCTAAAGATATTTAAGAAGATCAACTGTTTAGAATTTTCAAAAAGTTACTGCATCTTTAAAAATGACTGAGATGTACGGTGCCTCCGGTACACTCGAGTGTACACTAGACTGACTCTCTCTCTCTCTCTGTATATATATATATATATATATATATATATATATATATATATATATATATATATATAGAGTCAGGCTAGAATACACTCGAGTGTATTCGGAGCAGAATACACTCAAGTAGTTTTTCATGATGCAATATTTTTTTCAAAAATCTAATCCGTTGATCTTCTTAAACATCTTGTGAATAGCTCATATACAAAATTTGAGCACATTTGGACATTTATAGGTCATGTTATAAAGACCGCAAAAATTATGCATTTCAAATTAGTTTCGCGCGCCGATTTTGTTGCCCTTGGATGAGTGACTTACACTCATCCAAATGGGCTCAAAATTTATATGTAGCCTTGTTATAGTATGCCGGTTAAGATCAATGGTTTACATTTTGCTAAAAATAGTCTTGATATGCATACACACTTGAGTGTATTCCTGCGATCTGTACACTCGAGTGTATTCTAGCCTGACTCTCTCTCTCTCTCTCTCTCTATTTCGTATGTATTTACTTACTTTTGAGGGATATTTCCATGTTCATTATATACACACACACACACACACACACACACACACACACACAGACACACACACACACATATGTATTCATATATATAAATATATGGGATTATATATATATGTTTATATATATATGTTTATATCTATATGTATATTATTATATATGTCATTATTATGTATATATATATATATATATATATATATATATATATATATATATATATATATATATATACTCACATGTACGCCTCGGTAGTCTAAGGCTTATGCCTCGGGCTTACACCTCGCCTCGCTAAGACAAAAAACGCTTAGATGCGCCTCATACTTTAAAACCTTGGTCATGTTTTCCCCAACGCATACACATCTTCTCCTCTCTGCTTTGCCTCATCGCGATACCATCCTCCTATCCTCGTGCTACCAATTTCTCCCACCTACTTCTACTGCTCCTGCACTATATCTTGTGAAAGGAACTTTTGTTGGGACTCTTCCCTTGATCTACAGCTGGCTGGCTACTAGGAAGAGGGCCCTCTCTATGTTGACCCTTTCCTCTAGGGACTTGGGTCATATAACTGGCTTTTGTTCTGCTACCTATTTATAATATGGCGTAGGGCTATTGCTGCTGTGTGCTGTTTTTACACACCCAATTGGCCTCCTCTTTGCGCTGATGGTATCTTCTTTCTGCCTTTGCAATATCGTCTACATTGAACACTCCACACAATCAAGTGATGGCTATCTGCCGCGATGCGAGGTTACCTCTCCTAATGAGTAATGAGTTGGATTAATCATACTGTGAAAAAGCACTAAAACCAAGAAAACTGAAGAAAAACCTCCGATCTGTGTTTCATTCGGTCTTAACGTTTGACGACCAAAAAAGTGCAAATAGGGGTGGCCTAAGGATATATAATTGATGATTTTTGCACATGGAGTTTCCATGCATGGATACTATCTATTATCATGGGCGCAATATTGTTAGTCGCAAGCGCTTGGATTGCATGCATAGGAATTACGGTAAACATATATTTTAACTGGAATGAACTGAAGCCAAGCCAAGGGAAGCATTGACTATGAAAAACAAATGCATTCTTAACATTGAAGATTATCAATGAATATTATGTATGATTCATTTTGTAATTTCTGTATATTAGGAATTTCTAACAGCTGCTGTGTTTTCTACTTTTCTTTTACCTACAGAAACTTTCTGATGCAAGTTCAGAGTTTGCTCTGGTTGTTTTCAATTCACATGGACCATATTGTGGTATGAACTACTGGTGTTTTTTTTTGTAAACACTTTCCCAGTTGTCTATTCCTAGTTTTTTTTTAATTTAATGGAAACGGACAAAAAGGCTTTCTTTTGGCATCTGGTGATTGCATCAAGGATGTAAAATTTTGCTTCTACAGCTCTACACTATTTTAAACTGCCCATAACCACCAGTTATTCAGCCGGAAAAGGAAACTCTGCGCTGCCATAGGAATGCAATTTTTTGTTGTTGTTTTGAAATGACTAAAGGAACATACTACCAAAAAAAAAGTTCAGGTGTCTGTTACCTTCTTTCATGATGGAGTTGCATACTTTTAATTATAAAAATGCCCTGTGCTTGTTGGAAGGTCTGATACATCTATCGAATTTTTAACAAGGAAAGATGCTATAAGTGATGTGTTTCTAATTTCCTCCTTAGCCAATTTCTTTAATTAGATATATTGCATCATTGCATTTATACTAGCATTCAAATCCCGTTAAGGCTCAATTTTACTTGTGTAAGAGCTGTTAAAGACTCGAGAGGAGTAAGAGGAGAATAGAACATTATAAGTTGGTCTGTCCTTTTGGTGTTCATGTACACATAAACTAGAGGAGGGTGCTAGAGTATTTAGGTTTATACACTTGTTTCTTGTGCATATGATTTCAAAAGAGGCTGAAGTGACCACTTAGAAGGGCCAATCCATTGCTTTTCTACGGTGAGGCCTGCCTTGGTGGTTCGCTCTACCGACCATTTTCTTTTGCTTATGCCCACTTTTCATGCTTAATTGGGCCCACCTAAGGGATCCGCTTTATGTGCTTCATATCAGAAGGTGATGGGTCAGCCTGTATCTTCTTTAAAATAAAAAATATTAGTCTTCCAACCATGGAACAAAACTTCATCGAAGTTGGGCGAAATTTCGCCGAAGTTTCGAAATTCGACCATAGGCGATATTGAATACCAAATACTTTGGCCTTGTCCAAACTTCGAGGCGAAGTTTCACTGATGTCGGTGAAGTTGACTTTTTTGTGTGTATTTTTGTCTCAACTTCTCCAAAGTTGTCAAAGTTTCCTCGAAGTTGGGGCAAAGTTGAGGCGGCCCAGAACATTAATCCTGACTAGTGCCCTAATGGCCACATAATGCATAAGTGTCGCCTCCAACCCTCTTCACAACTTCTAACATCAACTCCTATGTTAGTTGTTGCCACTCTTTCCTAGAGAGGGTGTTGTAACTACTATTTGACGGGATACTGTATACAATGTATATAATATACACGACGAACTGTAATTGTATATGTGTATTGCACATTTGAACCTTGTAAACAACACATTGGATTATCAACCTAACTAGGGCTAGAGAGTCTTAAATCATGTTTTTGTGTTAAATTAACATGTATAAGATAGATGTATAACATAATTAGACGTTTTTCAATCAAAGTTTCCTTCATCATTTCCTCCAAAAAATGCTCTTGAAGTTTATCGAAGTTTACCTCTAAACTTCCTCGAAGTTTTCACAAACTTCCACTTCCACACCTGGTGAAGTTGAAGTCCTATACCATGCTTCCAACTCTTCCATGTTTTTTAATATACTACAATTTGTATTTAGCTACTTTATACTCACTACAAGTTGGATGAAATGGATGTACCAATATGTGATAAGTTTCGTTACTTGGGCTCCATTATTGAAAGGGAGGGTGAGGTTCAAGATGATATTTGTCACAAGATCACAACATGATGGTTGAAGTGGAGGAGTGCAACTGGAGTAGTATGTGATTAGAAGATCCGTTTCATATTAAAAATTAAGTTTACAGAACAGCTATACGACCAACCATGCTATATGGGAGTGAATGTTGGGCAATGAAGAAACATGGTCTCAACAAGGTGAATGTGGCTGAAATGCGTATGTTGAGCTAGATGTGCGGGAAGATGAGAAAAGATCGTTTGAGGAATGACTATATCAGAAATAAAGTGGGGGTGGTGAGCATTGAGGACAAGTTGTGTGAAGGCCGTCTAAGATGGTATGGATATGTACAAGGTTGTCAGACTCGAACCGGTCAACGAACCGATGAGGGCTCTGGTTCCCAGTTCACTGGTTCAACCAGTGGTTTGATCGGTTCAACTGGTGACGTTCAACTGGTGACGTCAACATGACGTCACTAATAGTTTAAAAAATATAAATGTCTATGATACTCATAGAAAATATCCCTGCAAAAGTTATGTAACATGAATAATAGCACAACTGCTCACAATTACTTGATAAACAGACCAAATGACAAATATTATTCTATTTATGGACATTTATATACCAATATTTATATAGTATTCAATATTATTTGCCAAAAAATAGCAGCAACAGTACATCTACTTGCTAAGTGAGAGAACCGACCGGTTGGGCTAAAACTGGACCAGTTTGTCGCTTCACCGGTTCAACCGGTCGGTTCGTCGGTTTGACACTGGTCATACTTCATTTCCGGCTTCAGGAGGGGACCGACCCGGTAGAGTGACCGGTTCTTGGTTCAACCGGCCGGTTCAGTTCGGTTCGGTTCTGATAACCATGGACATGCACAGATCGACAAATGCACCTATTTGAAATAAGGCTATTAAGTCAAGCACAACTAAAAGAAGTAGAGGCAGACCTAAATTAACTTGGGAAGATCTTATGAAGAGAGATTTTGAATCATTACATCTTGATCAGAGTATGACCCATAACAGAGCTGATTAGAAAAGAAGGATCCATGTAGCCGACCCCAACATAGTTGGGATTGAGGCTCAGATGATGATGATGATACTTGCTGCAATTTTTTTTTTTGGAAATAGGTAAATATATTGCCAAAAGAGAGGTATAGCTAAGCTATACTATACGAAACAGCTAGAGTTAAAGAACTCAGCTAGGGGCGTAACTCTACAAAATGCCCCAATACATTTTGGACTGGTCAGTAAGACCCTTTTCTAAGCCTTTTTTGGCTTTCACAACATTTCTAATGTACCTACTAATCTTCTGTACAATAGAGTTTTCGGAGTTCTTGGTCCCCCTAAAGATCCTTGTGTTCCTCTCCTCCCAAATGGAGTAGCAGAATAAGGTCATGCAGATGCCCGCAAAGTCACTGTCATACTTGGTTTTGCTATGGTTATCGATGATCCATTTGATGACCATGTCCAAGTTTTGGAAATAGAGACCTTTTCATCACTCCTCGTGTTGATCCATGGTGTGTTGTGTTGGTTGCATAACACGATCATATCATTGACATCAACACTGTACAATGATTGCGCCTCCTCCCAGCTCTTGCATAGGCTCCTCCAAACCTGTGAGGGTTGTGTCCCAGTGATGAGCATAGTCCCATATCTTCTGGTCATCCAATCTGACCATATGTTGTCTTTATTTCTTAGGAATCTATTCAATCTCTTCATTCTGCAGTTGTGCAAGATGTTACTTGGATGTTTATGTTCAAACCCCCATACTTACTGCAAATGTTGCTTGCACAATAATATGTGTGTGAAAAATAATATTGTATTGAACACAATGGAATTAGATGATTACAAGACTGGACGCCCTCTCCTTTATATAGGAGAGGGGAGAAACCCTGAGACTTGTGTCCCAAGTAATCTAAACGGGCTGAGACACTAAAGGCCCACTAACTAATTAAGCTATTAACTAAATAGGCTAATATAGACTCTCTAACACTCCCATTCAAGCTGGAGCATGGGTGAAATACATGTCCAAAGCTTGGAGGTTACAAGACTCGATAAAATGATAAAAGGAATGATAAATGAAAGATAAAAGATAGATATCACTCCCCATACAAAAATTGATACTCCCCCTTAATTAATACTCCCCCCGAACTATGTGGTGACAATGCCTCTCTTCTTTGAAATTGTATTCTGCAGGCTGGAGATCCTCGAGCTTTGAAGAAGGTCTTTGGAGTGCACCTGGAATGAAGAGCATCTGAAGAATGGCCTGATACTACATCAGTAATTCACCACTTGGAGCAGACGATCCTCAACACCATCACTACGTCATCTTCATTGGATTACGTACTTAACGCGGCACGAACGCGGATGCCCAATGTCGATGTAGCAGTAGCGGAATCTTTGAATTGTCTGAGAAGACGTGCATAACGTGGCACGAACACGAACGCACGATATGCCGGTGATACGATGCAAGTACCATAACTTTGTCGCATGAACCTTGGGGGCTTGACAGGAAAGGAGATATCATCCATCAAGGAAAGTCCCAAGTAGATCAGCAACAGGTGATGTCGAAATTGCAGATGCGGCTCGGAGAAGACGTGATGAAGCAGCTTGGTGAAGATAAACTGAATGAATCTACCTTGCAGAAGCAGATTGGCAGGCTTGCTGAGCTTTTGAAAATCTGAAGAAGCACCCTCTGTCTCATGTGAATACAGCTGAAGTACACCATCAACACCTGACGTACATAACGCGGTACGAACGCGGATAGCTCGGTGTTGATGCTGATGAAGATCCTTCATTGCTGTTCGGAAGTAGAGAACGGATGTGTCTGAAGAAGCTCCATGAAGATAATAGCCTGGAAGATATATAGCCTGAATACATATATCATCTTCTTCTCATACTCTCTCTCTCATACATACTCCTGCATGCTCTCTCTCTTCTCATTTCTTCCTCTCCTCTCTATCCCCACCGCACACCAAATACGAAGAGAGTGAGTGTTTGGTGTGAAGAAATGGATATATGACCCCCCCGCACTGTGGAAAGGGATACACACAAGATATGGGTGGGTGGGAAAGGAATTGGTGGATTTGAGAGGATTTTGTGATATGGAGATGGGTAATATGTGGAGAATGGAAACCGATAACCAGTGAGAAGATGCTAAATGGGTCAAAGTAAGATCCGGGTAGAAAATTAAATGGATCTGATCCCGACCCGTAAAGGTATTTGTTTGGCCCGTTAGGGTCAAAATTGGAATCGATTAGCAAAAGATAGGTCTGATTAAGGATCCGAATAGAGACAGGGATAATGCATATGGGGGCAATAAATATGGTTGTTTGGTAGCGGTGGAGAGTGATAGGTGACCGCTCGCAGTAGACATCAACAATTGACCTGGGGGCTAGGATGATGAGACGCCGGTTGAAGAGTGCGATCGTCGGCTGGGGATATGGTTGCTGGTGAAGAGGTAACAACTCTGCAGCAGACGGACACGGCGGCAACGATTTTTGATGGCCGACGGCTATTGTAGATGGCCAGCGGCGGCTGCTAGATGTTGCCGGCGGTGGTGGCGCTACTGTTCAGGCTGATGGCGGCTACGGCTGGCGACGCTGTTGGGGTTCGGTGATGGCTCCGATTGGAGAGGAGCTTGCTCTTGGCGGCAGCTGCTGCGGCTGGGCCTTGGGCTGCCGGCGATAGCTCGGACGACTGCTGGTGTGCGCTGGCGGCTGCTGCGGTGCGCTGATGGCTGCTGCGGTTGGAGATTGACGACGGACAGAGATCGCCGTGAAGAAAGATCTCCAGCGTACAGAAAGAAAATTGGATCTTTTAAGAACGGTGAATAGATACGACCATGGAGGCCGGGATATGCCTGGCGGGCAGCCGACCTAAGCCATGGTAATGGCGGCGGCCGCCCGTAGGCGGGGGTTCTCCCCCTTGGTTGCTCTCTCAGAGAGAGGCGGCGGCCGGCCTGGAGCTGTGTTCTTCGGCGGCTAGGAGAGGAGGGAAGCAGAGGCGGCTAGGGTTCCCTCAGGAGCAAACACGCTCTGATACCATGTGAAAAATAATATTGTATTGAACACAATGGAATTAGATGATTACAAGACTGGACGCCCTCTCCTTTATATAGAAGAGGGGAGAAACCCTGAGACTTGTGTCCCAAGTAATCTAAACGGGCCGAGACACTAAAGGCCCACTAACTAATTAACCTATTAACTAAATAGGCTAATATAGACTCTCTAACAATGTGAAAACTTACATACCTATTAGTTTTGTCCTACTGCTGATACAAACAATTTTTACCTATTGTTAGTTGCTGCTGTAAACAATTTGAAGCAAGCTGACAAGATCTTGTATCCGCTTAAGTGCTAGATGGGTGTTTTTTAAAGGGTGATGTTTAATCTATCATATATTTTTCGACATTTCATACACATATATACATAACATTTTGATTTATGAATCTTTTACATAGTTAAACGTATGAGTTCCTTCAAAAATAATACTAAGTAACAACAACAAAGAGTTACTAAGCTCAACAATTCAATATATATATATGTATGTATGTATAAGGAATAACTAAAAGGCATGACATAATATACACACACACACAGATATATATATATATATATATATATATATAGAGAGAGAGAGAGAGAGAGAGAGAGAGAGAGTCAGGCTAGAATACACTCGTGTACAGATCGCACGAATACACTCAAGTGTGTTTGCATATCAAGACTATTTTTTGCAAAATGTAAACCATTGATCTTCATCGTCATACTATAACTAGGCTACATACAAATTTTGAGCCCATTTGGATGAGTGTAAGTCACTCATCCAAGGGCAACAAAATCGACGCGCGAAACTAATTTGAAATGCATAATTTTTCATAAACTTGGCTCGTATAAGAGAAAGAAAATGAAGAGACTTGAGTCAAGTAAAATCAAATAAGAACGAAGATGGTAGAGTGCTGGTGAAGGACGATAATATCAAGAACTAATGTAGATTTTTTCATAAACTTCTCAATGGAGTTACTGTGGATAATGTAAAAGATTCGTGTGACATGAATATAAAAGACATCATTTAGGCACGGTGTATTTCACTATTTGAGGTCAAGAATGCTTTGAAAAAGATTTAATGAGAAAGGTATGTGGACCAGATGGTATTCATACTGATGTATGGAAGAGTATTGGGGATGAAGGAGCTGTATGGTCAACAAATTTCTATAATAAGATTATGAAAACCAAGACGATGTTGGATAAGTGGAGACTAGTACTATAGTCCCATCTACAAGAACAAAGGAGATTGAAACAGAACACGTGAAACTGGAGAGCATAGGGTTACACTATGTGTGTACCCTTGTATATATAATAGCAGAACATTTACAGAGAGGTCCATATATAAAAGTAAATTAACAAAACACTAAATAAAGACACACACACACACACATATATATATATATATATATATTAACACTCCCCCTCAAGTTGGAGCATAGATGTCAATCATCCCCAACTTGTCCACCAGAGAACATAAGTGCTTTTTTGTCAACAACAACAACTTTGTAAATATGTCAGCAACCTGGTCTTCAGAACGGGTGAAAGGAGTGCAGATTTTCCCAAAAAGAATAGCTTCCCTGATGAAGTGACAGTCAACCTCAATATGTTTTGTGCGCTCATGATAGACAGGATTGTTGGCAATAAAAATGGCAGCTTTGTTATCACAGTGCATCAGAATAGCAGAAGAAGACTCAACACCAAAGTCTTTCAGAAGAGACTGCACCCACAGAAGTTCACAGGCAGTATGGGCCATGGCCCTGTATTCAGCTTCAACACTAGATCTAGCAACAACATTTTGTTTTTTGCTGCGCCAGGTGACAAGATTACCCCCTACATATGTGCAGTAGCCAGAAGTGGATTTCCTGTCAATCTTGCTTCCTGCATAGTCAGAATCAGAATAGCCTTCTAGAGAACAATGCCCATTTTTCCTGTAATGGAGGCCCTTGCCAGGTGACTTCTTTAGATATCGCAAAATATTACATAGAGCATCCCAGTGACACTGTCTGGGTTTATCCAAGTACCTACTAAGAAGCCCCACAGCAGTAGATATGTCAGCTCTAGTCACCGTCAGATAGATCATCTTACCAATCAATCTCCTGTATTTTTTGTTATCAGCAAACAGAGGTGAAGAATCATCATCCCAATTAACATTGGGATTTAGAGGAATATCAGCTGGCCTTCACCAAGCATTCCAGTTTCCTATAAAAGATCCAATACATATTTCCTTTGAGATAGAGCAAGAGCATTAGAAGTTCTAGATACTTCTATGCCCAGAAAGTATCGTAGTTTTCCCAGATTTTAAGTAGCAAAGTGCTTGCAGAGATGAGCTTTAGTGGCCTGAATAGCAATAGAATCACTGCCAGATAGGATGATATCATCAACGTATACAATAAGTATCACTATACCAGAGGAAGTCTTTTTTGTAAAGACAAAGTGATCAACCTGTGATCTCAGAAAACCAAAGGCAGTCAAAATTTTGCTAACTTATCAAACCAAGCACGAGGACTCTGTTTGAGCCCATAGATAGATTTCTTCAGCCTGCAGACTTTATGTGACCCCCCTTGAGCAACAAACCCAGGAGGTTGCTCCATATAAACTTCCTCTTGCAGATCACCATATAAGAAGGCATTTTTAACATCCAGTTGTAATAGAGGCCAGTCACGGTTAACAGCAACAAATAGTAGAACTCTGACAGAATTAAGACGGGCAACATGTGTAAATGTTTCAAAGTAATCAATACCATAAGTCTGTGTATACCCTTTAGCAACAAGGCGTGCCTTCAGACGTTCTACAGTACCATCTGGTTGATATATGACAACATAAACCCATCTGCAGCCTACAGGCTTACACTGAGGAGGTGGATCCACCAACTCCCAAGTCTGTCTATCAGCAACAACAAGCATCTCCTCCTTCATAACAGTAGTTCAAGCTGTATTTTGCAAGGCATCCTGTACAATCTTTGGTATAGCAATAGCAGATAAAGCAGTGACAAAGTTGCTAGCATGAACACTTAAATGGGCAGTAGAGACATGGTTAGCAATATTGTGGATAGTGCAGGAACGGGTACCCTTCCTAAGAGCAATAGGTACATCAAGATCAGAGATTACCTCAGGTGACGCAGAACCTTCTGGAGGAGAAGATTGGCTTGGAAGGGGGGGTTCTTGTGTAGGTTGAGATCTGTTCCTACGCTGATAAACAATAAGAGGAGGTGCCGGTTGTACGTGAGTAGTATCATCAGAAACACATTCACTAGTAATAGGCAGCGGAGAAGCAATAAGCTCAGAATGAAGACTATCTCCTTTAGTAGAGTAGTAGGGTGTACCCTCAAAAAAGACAACATCGCTGCTTGTGAACCATCTCTTTGTAGTTGGACTATAGCATTTTTACCCTTTCTGTGTACGAGAATACCCCCAAAAAATGCATTTTTCAGCACGTGGAGACAGTTTATCATGAGTAGGACCAAGCACCTTTACAAAGCATGTAGAGCCAAATATGCGAGGAGCAACAAACAAGGGTTTGTCAGGATTCAGAATTTGTACAGGTATTTTATTTCCAATCACAGAAGAAGGCATTCGATTTATTAGAAAGCAGGCAGTCAAGATGGCTTCTGGCCAGAATAACCGAGGTACATTAGCATGCAACATAATAGTTCTTGCAACCTCTAGCAAGTGTCTATTCTTCCTTTCAGCAATGCCATTCTGCTGAGGTGTGTATGCACAAGAAGTCTGGTGTATAGTGTCAACTGATTTACACAACAACTCGACATCTTTTTGAACAAATTCAAGTGCATTATCAGTTCTAAAAATTTTAACAGTCATAGAGTATTGTGTTTTCACCTCAGCAAAAAAGAATTTAATTGTAGACAACACTTCAGATCGACTTTTCAAAAGAAATAACCAAGTGGCCTGAGAAAAATCATCAATAAACAGAATAAAATATTTGTTACCAGATAGACTAGGGACATGACATGGACCCCATACATCAGCATGAACAAGATCAAACACATTTCTACTACTAATCTGAGAACGTTTAGGATAAACAGCCCTAGTCTGTTTGCCTAACTGACATGATTCTCATTGAAACACATTTGTTCCTACATCAGATACAATATGGCGTAGTTTCTCAGATGAAGGGTGCCCAAGTCTGTGGTGCCACTGCAAAGCCGATACCGAAGAAGATAATGCAGAAGCCAGAGCCGCATCGTCCACTCTTTTCAGATTGTCCAGGTAGTACAAGCCATCAGATCCTTCATGCCCCCACCAATCTTCATCCTCGTGCGAAGGTCCTGAAAAACACATGAACCAGGTACTAAGGTCAGGTTACAGTTCAGGCTACGCAGTCTTGCTGACAGATAATAAATTCAGTGGAAAATGAGGCACATAAAGAGCAGATTTTAACATGATATCAGACACAATGTCTCCAATCCCCGAAACAACAGACTTGGAGCCATTAGCAAGCATAACAAACGAATTAGTAATCGGTCTAGATAAATTTTTGAACAATGACCGGTTCCCAGAAATATGAGAAGATGCGCCTGAATCAATAACCCATTTCGTATTACCAGAACTAGAAGATCCTTCATGCCCCCACCAATCTTAATCCTCGTGCGAAGGTCCTGAAAAACACATGAACCAGGTACTAAGGTCAGGTTACAGTTCAGGCTACGCAGTCTTGCTGAAAGGATAATAAATTCAGTGGAAAACGAGGCACATGAGCAGATTTTAGCATGATATCAGACACAATGTCTCCAATCCCCGAAACAGCAGACTTGGGGCCATTAGCAAGCATAGCAGACGAATTAGTAATCAGTCTAGATAAATTTTTGAACAATGACCGGTTCCCAGAAATATGAGAAGATGCGCCCGAATCAATAACCCATTTCGTATTACCAGAACTAGAAGATGGTGCAGTGAGGAAGGCAGTATCACAACTAGAGTACGTCGCAGCATGCGCTCCAGAGGTGGTGGCAGCAGACGATGAGCCAGTACGCTCAAGCAACAGGCACTCGACCTCAACACGAATGAAGTTAGCAGTAGAAGTACCCGAGGCATCAGGCTGGGTAGACATCTCAGAAGATGTAGTAGCATCAGTGGCCGCATTGGCCCAAGCTGGTTTGTCGTATTTCTCCCATCATTTATCTTCAACATGGTTAAACCGACCACAAAAGTTGCAGAAGCGTTGGCCAGTCTGAGGGCGAGCAACAGCAGTAGCAATAGCAGGTCCAGAAGATGCTCCACGACCTGAAGAGTTCCTCCCCCTGCTAGCACCAAGGGGAGGGCGAGTGTCGTGAGAGCGACCGCGTCCACGGCCACGACCACGACCACGACCAGACATCACAACAAAAGCAGTAGTATCACCAGTGTCAGTGGGTGTCTCAGATGACGATGCAGGCAAGCGCTGTAGACGCTGAAAGGCACTCTGTAGAGTAGGTAGCGGATCACTGGCTAGAATCTGATCCACTACCCCAGTAAAGGAATCAGGTAGGCCACAGAGAAACTGAACTACTTGCAACTCCTGGCGCTGACGTTGCATAGTAGCCAAATCAGTAGACAAGGTGTGGTAGGCTTCCAACTCCCCCCACAATCCCTTGAAAGCAGAAAAGTAGTCTGTCAGGTCAGATCCCGAGAAGCGCAGGCGGCTAAGCTGCTTGTTGATATCGAACGCTTTCTTGGGGTTTTGACTGTGTGAATAGGTAGGCCTATGATATCGAACATTTACAGGTAGGCCTATGATGACTTGGCAAGCTGATCCCACATCTGCTTTGCCGTTTTCAGGTATAATAGCGTGACACTGATCTTGGTCTCACTACTATTCAGAATCCATGTCATAACCGTAGAATCATCTTTTACCAAGTCATCATAGGCTTTCACATCTTTTGAGTCGGCTGTTGCAGCAGGCACGGGAGGCGGATCATGCGTCAAGTGAGACATCTAGCCCTGTGATTTGACATATATCTGCATGGAGCACACCTAGTACTGGTAGTTTCTCCCATCCAACTTTACAGTTGTAACCTGACGGCGCAGATCCTCATGTGTAGACGCCATGAGGTAGAAGCAGATCAACTCCTGGAGAAACAAGCAGGCAGCCGAAGGCAGAAATAGGCAGTAGAAGGCTGCCTACATCCTCAGATAGGCAGCAGTAGGCACAAATCTACAGATCGGAGGGACCCCTCACATACGGGCTACGCCGGAGCGCAACAAGGAACCCGGTGGCTCAACCGACCACACGGGCAGGCACAAAAAAGGCAGATCCGAAGGTGTTCTTCAGTAGGGAGTCAAGCTACCGGACAACCGTGGGCAGATCGGAGCCCAACAACGGCGGACTAGCCCGACAGCAGGCTGCCCCGGCGGCCTAACAGCCCTGGTGGCACGGTCGGCCCGGTGGCACAGCAGCCGCGCGGCGCTGCTGCAGCACGGGTAGCCGGCCGGCGGCGGCGGGCTGCGGAAGGTGGCGCCAGGTGGGCGGGGGGGGGGGGAGGGTGGCGAAGCCAGGTAAGGGAGGACCCAGATCAGTCCTGCTCTGGTACCATGAAACAGAACACGTGAAACTGGAGAGCATAGGGTTACACAATGTGTGTACCCTTGTATATATAATAGCAGAACATTTACAGAGAGGTCCATATATAAAAGTAAATTAACAAAACACTAAATAAAGACATAAATATATATATTAACAGAGATGGTATGACCTGGACAACCTATAGAGTATCAAGTTGATGTGTGACACTGAAGCCTTGGGAGAGGATTATTGAGCAAAGGCTAAGATCTATAACACATATATTTGAAAACTAATTTGGTTATGTGACAGAGTCAGTAATTTTGGGAAGCGTAGGGTTGCACAATGTGTGCACCCTCATATATATAAAACTGAAACATTTACAGAGAGGTCCACATATAATATGGAAATAACAAAATAAATAACAGAATACATAAAACATGAATACATGTTAACACTCCCCCTCAAGTTGGAGCATAAATATCAATCATGCCCAACTTGTCCATCAGTGTGCAGAATTGCTTCTTCGCCAACAGCTTGGTGAAGATATCAGCAACTTGGTCTTCAAAACGCGTGAAAGGAGTGCAGATCTTGCCAGTAAGAATGGATTCCCGAATAAAATGACAATCGACTTCAATGTGTTTGGTGCGCTCATGATAGACATGATTATTAGCAATGAAGATAGCAACTTTATTGTCACAATGCATGGGTATAGCAGAAGAAGAGTCAATCCCAAACTCTTTTAACAGAGAGCGCACCCACAATAATTCACAGGCAGTATGGGCCATGACCCTGTATTCAGCTTCATCACTGGACTTGGCCACAACGTTTTGTTTTTTACTCCTCCAGGTAACAAGATTGCCTCCAACATAAGTACAATACCCAGAAGTAGATTTTCTGTCAGCTTTGCTTCCTGCATAATCAGAATCAGAGTACCCTTCAAGAGAACAGTGTCCATTCTTTCTGTAGTGAAGTCCCTTGCCAGGAGACTTCTTCAAATATCTTAGAATATGACATAGCGCATTCCAGTTACACTGTCTGGGTTTATCAAGGTACCTGCTAAGAAGGCCCACTGCAGTAGAAATATCAGCTCTAGTAACAGTAAAGTAAATGAGCTTACCAATCAGCCTCCTGTACTTTTTATTATCAGCAAAAAATGGAGAATCATCATCATCCCAATTCACATTGGGATCTAGAGGAGTATCAACAGGTCTCGCTCCAAGCATACCAGTCTCCTGCAATATCTAAGACATATTTTCTCTGAGACAACACAAGAGCATTAGAGTTTCTAGAGACCTCTATGCCCAGAAAATACCGAAGCTTGCCCAAATCTTTGGTAGCAAAGTGCTTGCCTAGATGAGCTTTAGTAGCCTGAATACCAAGAGAATCACTGCCAGATATAATAATGTCATCAACATAGACAATCAGAATAATAATACCAGCTGAAGTCTTCTTGATGAAAACAAAATGATCCACCTGAGATCTCAGAAACCCAAATTCAATCATAATTTTGCTCAATTTGTCAAACCAGGCACAGGGACTCTGCTTGAGTCCATAAATAGACTTTTTTAACCTGCAAACTTTGTGAGACTCCCCCTGAGCAACAAACCCAGGAGGTTGCTCCATATAGACCTCTTCTTGTAAATCACCATACAAGAAAGCATTTTTCACATCTAGCTGCAGCAGTGGCCAGTCAAGATTAACAACAACAGAAAGAAGAATTCTGACAGAGTTAAGACGAGCAACAGGAGAGAAGGTCTCGAAGTAGTCAATACCATAGGTTTGTGTGTAGCCTTTAGCAACTAACCGTGCCTTCAACCTTTCAACAGTGCCATCAGGTTGGTATTTCACAACATATACCCATCTGCAGCCTACAGGCTTACACTGAGGGGGTGGATCCACCAACTCCCAAGTATCTCTTTCAGCTAGAGCCAACATTTTCTCTTTCATAGCAGACGTCCAAGCAGTACTCTTTAAGGCATTTGAACATTCTTTGGAACAGTCACAACAGATAAGGCATATACAAAATATCTAGAATGGACATTCAGATGATCAGTGGAAACAAACTGAGCAATACTATGAGATGTGCAGGAACGAGTACCCTTTCTAAGAACGATGGGTATGTCAAGGTCAGAAGTTACCTCAGGTGTAGCAGAACCTTCTGGAGGTGAAGATTGGTTTTCCTGGGGGGGTTCTTGTGTAGGAGGTCCTCTATTCATGCGTTGATAAACAATAATAGTAGTAGTATGCTCAGTAGTCACAGTATCAGTAATATCAGGTACACAATCAGTAGTAACTGGCAGAGGAGAGGCAATAAGGTCATGCTGTAAACTTTCTCCTCGAGTAGAATAGTAAGGTGTATCCTCAAAAAATACAACATCACTGCTAGTAAACCATTTTCTCGCAGTGGGGCTGTAACATCTGTATCCCTTTTGGGGGCGAGAATACCCCAGAAACATGCACTTCTCAGCACGAGGAGAAGGCTTATCAGAAGCTGGTCCAAGCAACCTTACAAAGCAAGTACATCCAAAAATCCGAGGAGGCACAGTAAATAACTGAATATCTGGTTGAAGAACTTGAATAGGTATTTTGTTTCCAATCACAGAGGATGGCATTCTATTTATCAGAAAACAAGCAGTCAAGATAGCCTCAGGCCAAAACGAGCGAGGAACATGAGTATGCATCATAATAGTCCTGGCAACTTCTAACACATGTCTATTTTTACACTCAGCCACACCATTTTGTTGAGGTGTATAAGCACATGAAGTCTGATGTAACGTACCAACAGATTTGCAAAAAACATCCACATCTTTTTTAACAAACTCAAGCGCATTGTCAGTACGAAATTTTTTTACAGGCACACCATATTGTGTTTTCACCTCAGCAAAAAAGAATTTGATAGTAGACATAACTTCGGACCTACTTTTCATCATAAACAACCAAGTAGTCCTAGAAAAATCACCAATAAAGAGAATAAAGTACTTGTGACCAGATAAACTCGGCACATGACAAGGGCCCCATACATCAGAATGCACTAAATCAAAAATGTTTTTACTGCTAATATGACTGCGTCTAGGATAAACAACTCTAGTCTGCTTTCCTAGCTGACATGACTCGCACTGAAAGCTACAAGTGCCAATATCAGAAACTAAATGACGAAGCTTTTCAGATGATGGATGTCCCAGCCGGTAGTGCCACTGTAATGCAAAAACAGATGTAGATAGTGCAAAGGCCACAACCGCTTTCTCTGCTTTCGGCAAATGATCAAGGTAGTATAGTCCATCAACACCTTCATACACCCCCCACCAATCTTCATCCTCGTGCGAAGGTCCTGAAAAACACATGAACCAGGAATAAATGTCAGGCTACATTGTAGACTTCTCAATATCTTGCTGACCGATAATAGATTTAGAGGAAATCGAGGTACATATAAGGCAGATTTCAGCAAAAACTCAGAAATAATATCCCCTACTCCAGATACCGCAGACTTGGAACCATCAGCAAGCATAACAGATGAAGGATGAGCAGGTTTAGATAACTTTTTAAATAAAGATCGATTTCCAGAAATATGCGAAGAAGCACCGGAGTCTATGACCCATTTAGTATTACCAGGAGTAGAAGAAGAGGTACTTAGGAAGGCAGTGCCATAACCAGAATAAGTGGCAGCATGAGCTTCACTAGTTGAAGTAGTAGACGACGATCCAACCCGCTCAAGTAGCAGGCGCTCCACCTCAGCACAGATGTAATCCGCAGTCTCACCCGAAGAGTCAGACTCAGTAGGCTGAGTGGCTCCCCTCGGTGTAGTAGTAGAAGAGTCAGCAGCTGCGTTGGCCCATGCCGGTTTACCATGTTTCTCCCAACATTTTTCTTCGATATGGTTGGACCGGCCATAGAAAGTACAGATGCGCTGTCCCTGCTGAGGACGCGCAGCAGCGGGTAGAGCAACAGAAGGGGCTCCCCGACCAGAAGAGGCACGTCCTCGTCCTGGACCCAGAGGAGGACGGCTGTCAGCAGAACGGCCACGGCCACGACCGCGACCACGACCCGACCAAGCTGCAAGGGCAGTGGAGTCTCTAGTCTCCGAAGATAGTGTTGGAGTCAACGAAGTTAGACGCTGAAAACGCTGGTAGGCACTCTGCAGAGTAGGGAGCGGATCGCTCGCTAAAATCTGGTCAACGACACCAGCATAGGACTCTGGCAGTCCACATAAAAACTGAACCAACTGCAGCTCTGCTCTCTGACGCTACATAGTGGCCAAATCAGTGGACAGTGGGTGGTAGGACTCCAGCTCCCCCCACAGTCCAGTAAAGGTAGAGTAGTAGTCCGCAATATCGGACCCCATGAAGTGGAGACATCCCAGTTGCTTGGTGATGTCAAAGACCTTCTTGGGTTCTGGCTATGCGAGTATGTGCCGGCGAGCTGATCCCACATCTGTTTCGCCGTAGGCATGTGAAGCAGGGTGGCACTGATCTTCTCAATGCTGCTGTTGAGAATCCATGTCATCACCGTCGAGTCATCCCGGACCCAGTCATCATATGCCTTCACATCTTTGGAATCGACCTCCGCTGCAGGTTGTGTCGGGCCGGCACGAATCATGTTTGAGTATTTTCCCTAGGATTTTGCATAAATCACCATGGAGCATACCCAATGCTGGTAATTTCGCCCGTCAAGTTTCACAGTCGTAACTTGACGACGAAAGTCATCTCCCGAGGACGCCATGAGAGCAACAAACACAAGCAGGCAGTGGGTCCGGAGCGCAGACGGACAGGCACAGGTAGGCACGAGCAGGCAGAAGACGGACTACACCGTCAGGCAGGCAAAAAGCAGGCATAGATCAACCAAGGTGGAACCTCTCACATACAACCTACGCCGAAGCGCAGTAGAGAACCCGGTGGCACTATGGCCTACACGGGCAGGCAGGCAAAAAATCGAAGGATCGGTCTACGTCATGACAAACTCAAGCCACCGGACGGTTGCGGAGCTTCACGGAGCCAACGATCCGGCGACGTTCAACCGCGGAGGCACACCGGCCCCTACGGCTGCGTGGGCGGCCGGCCCCGGCGGCACTGCCGGCCTGGCGGCCTGCAGCCGTGGCGGCGCTGCTGGCCTGCCGGCGCGGCTCGGGGAGGGACGGCGGGCGGGCGGCGGGAAGCAGGGGGGCGGCGGAAGAAGAGAGAGAGAGAGGGAAGGGAGGGAGGGCGGCGGTTGGATCTTACTGCTCTGGTACCATGTGACAGAGTCAGTAATTTTGGGAAGCGTAGGGTTGCACAATGTGTGCACCCTCATATATATAAAACTGAAACATTTACAGAGAGGTCCACATATAATATGGAAATAACAAAATAAATAACAGAATACATAAAACAGGAATATATGTTAACATGTTTTATGCCTAGAAGATCAATAACATATCTACATTTCTGATAAGGAGGCTTATAGAGAATTATAGAATAGCAAAAGGGATCTTTATAAGGTTTTATTGATTTTGAAAAAGCTTATGGGCGAGTACCCATGGAAGTGGTGGATGGTTTTGGAGAAAAAGAGTATGCCAATTCAATACATTGACTTGACTAAAGCCATGTATGATAGTTCAACTGCAAGTATTATGAATGAGGAGAGACGTTAACATTTCCTATCACAATTGAGGTACATCAAGGATCGACACTCAACCCATATCTATTTATACTTGTTATAGATGAGTTGAGAAAGCATGTTTAGGATGATATTCCTTGGTGCATGTTATTTGCTGATGATATTCTGTTGATTAATGAAACTAAAGATGGATTAATGATAAAGTTGAATAATGGAGAATTGTGTTGGAATCAAATGGATTGATGATAAGTAGGAGCAAAAATGAATATATGCATTGCAATTTCAGCCAATCTAGAATTTGTGAATGGCGGGGCCAAGTTGGGCGGAGTGGATTTATTACGTGATAAATTTAGTTACTTGGTTTCTATCATTCACCTAATGGGGATGTTCAAGATGTGTTTATCAAGATCACTTTAGGACAGTTGAAACAAAGAAGTGCAACTGGAGTATTATGTGATCAGAAGATCCCTCTTTAGATTAAAAGTAAGCTTTATAGAACAGCTATACAACCAACCATGCTATATGGGAGTGAATATTGTGCAGTGAAGAAACAAGGGCTCGACAAGATGAATGTGGCCAGAATGTGTATGCTGAGATGGATGTGTGGGAAGACAAAAAACATCGCTTGAGAAATGACTATATAGAAACCAAGTGGGGATAGCGAGCATTGGGGACAAGTTGCACGGGGTCGAATCGTCGGGTCATGTGCAACATAGAGCGACCGAAACGCCTATACGAAGCAATACTATTGAGTTAAGCATAAATAAAAGAAGAGGCATGCCTAAATTTACTAGGGAAGAGCTTATAAAGAGAGACTTTGAATCTTTATATCTTGATTATAATATGACCCATAATCTTAGAATTAAATGTCCGATTCCAATGTCGTATCTAATGGCCCAATTTTTTTTTGAAATTTCGGTGTTTATTAGCCCTAACGATTTCTATGACCAAAAAAGGGAATTACATCATGAAAATTTATCTGCACAATCAAAATGGCAAGATCTACTCAGATTTGCAATAATATTTCATATTGGATTTGTGGGGGAGGGGTCTCCCACATTTGTAAGTGAACGAAGTTGAACAATTTTGACAGATTTTGATGGCAAAATGAAGGAATTAGGGTATGAAATTTGCAAACACAATGTTTAGACATATGCACACTAGACTATATAATAAATTTATATGTTCAGAGGTTAAGGTGGGATCGATGTCTTGATGAGTGAGTTCACAAATGAACAGAAATGCCAAGTCTGCTATATAGTTAGACTGCTAAAAACTTCAAGTTATAACTTGAAATTAAAACTTACAGTTACAAGTTTCAAACTTACAAACTACAACTTGTATAAGTCTAGTGTTAGCATATAATTAGGTTACATGGGACAATATTATACATAGATCCAAGAAATAACTTTCTTATTTCGAAGTATTTCTCTAGATCTCTATAGAATATGTAGAAATTGAAGGACGTAATGTATAGATGGTCTAGGGACAGGGGAAACATACCTTATAATTAAGAGAAATACAAGAGATTATTTTTTTGGCCATAATACCCAAGATGTAGATTAGCAACCCTTGGAACAAATTTCTCAAAATTTAAGTTGTCTTTTTGTCCCATTTTGCGATGGGCTTGTTGCTGCAAAATTTCACACTGTTTTGCGAAATTTCGCACCTAGGGCTTTGCAAAATTACGTCCCACTCTGAATTTGTGTCTCGATGTCCGTTCACACATTTGATGTCTGGTTGCAAAAAAAAACAAAATTTCGAACAAAATTTTGCAATTTTGATCAAAAATTGAATTCCATGCTCATAATAGAGCTGATGGGAAAAGAAGGATTCGTGTAGCCGACCCCAATTTGTGGGGTTGAGGCTTAGATGATGATGACAATGGCTATATGCCCAAGTGACCAAAAATCCAAAATGTCTGCAATGTGATTACTCTTCCCTTTAGAAAAACATCCGTATTTCCTACTCCCTAGTACCCCCTCCATGTCATATGCACTAGGGTAGCCATCAAATCATTCCCGCTTGCAAATAGCCATCCATCATGCTCTAGCCCAAAATCTTCTTAATCCTTTACTCTATCTCTAAGTGAACCAAAAGGAGGGGTGACCTGGATAGGAGGGGGTGTGCTGGCTGTGTCTTTTGGTTCTAGTATAAACTCTTTCTGCAACTCCAGATGCTTTAGCTACTTGTCCCCATGCCTGTATAGCACTTGGGTAAACATCATCTTCCTCTGTATTAAGTTCTACAACCAACTTTTGCCTTCTAAATAATCAGACTCTAGGTCCTCTAGTTCTTTCAGTTTCTCATTGAATAGCACGCACACAAAATCATTTAGTTGCTACACATCTAGTCGACTCCTCTTCTTGGTGTGGATCTGGGTAAATGTAAAAGGGTTAGTTGATGTCATATACAAAAGTATTGAATGCTCAAGACTCCAAGCAAGTAATTTACCATCTTTAGTGCACTCTGATTCCATTTATACCCAAAAGATGTGCATGTCAACTTAAGAGTTTCAAGTACCATTTTGTACGAATGCCAACTTTCCTGCCCATGGTTGGTTCATTCCACTGTTTTAAGAAATTAATAAAACATTAGTTATCTTAATTAGAAAATAATGACCATGAGTGAACTAAGAAATAAAGTTGCTGACTATATACCAACATCCAAGTTAGGACTAGATCTTTATCTAATGGCATTTGGTTTCCCAAATGGTCCCATAACACTCCTATAAGATGTTAAGTCCTCTAGAACAATCTTATCCTCTTAAGTCCATTTCTGGGAAAATATGTCTATGCATTCTGAGAAACAACACAAGAATTGGAGAGCACAGGGTTACACAATGTGTGTACCCTTATTTATATTAGTAGAACATTTACAATGAGGTATATATATAAATGTAAAATAGCAGAACAGTAAATAAAGACATATAGAGATATGTGTTGTCTTTGAGTGTCATGTGCTTAGCATGTGCTTTACTTATGTTGTTTCTTATGTTGTTTAGTCCCATATGGGCTGCTGCTTATCTTGTTTCTGTCTCTAGTTGTTATATAAGAGACTACGATGTACACTGTTGAAATCATCCAATAAACAACACTTCTCCATTTCTATATGGTATCAAGAGCAGGTTCCATTTTATTTCTCCCTCCCTAGTTTCCCACCCATGCCCTAATCATCTCAGCCCCCCCCCCCCCCCGCCGCCGCCGCCGCTGCCCCCCCCCCCCCCCCCCCCCCCCGCCGCCGGCAACAGCCCCCCCTTCTCCAGCCGCCGCCGGCAACAGCCCCCCCTTCTCCAGCCGCCGCCGCCCTCTCCCCCTTCTCCAGCCGCCGCCGCCCTCCCTCCCCTCTTCCGCCGCAGCCGCCGCCACCCCCACTCCTCCCCACTCCCACCCTCCACCGCCACAGCCCCCCCCACCCTGCCGCCACTGCTTGCAGCAGGTTGGCCGTCCACCACCACCCCCACCGGCTCCCTCCACCATCCGGTGACCCCCCCGTCTCTTCCTATCCATCCTCTCTACCTAATCCTATTTTCTTCCGCCGTTTTCTCCACCTATAATCATCTCTCCACTCCTACGTACGGCCTGAACACTTTCTAATTCTTTTACGTCTACGACCGGGCTTCCGTCACTTTCTGCTCGGGTCTCTGCTGGACATCTAAGTTGAGAGTCCTCTTTGTTCTTGGGGATTTCTGCCTGCGCCTCATGAGAGAACGTTGAGTTTTTTCTCATGTTGGCGCAGGATTCTATGACTTTTCTGCCCGTTTTCGGGTCCTTCTGATCTGCTGCGTCAGATCCCTTCTGCCCGGTTCGGGTTCCTCTGCTCTGCCCATTACGGGTCTGTACTACTTCTCAAGCATCCTCATAATCTGCTATGGCTTACTCTGAACACCCCAGATCTCTGTGTGTCACTACGGTGAAACTCGACGGCGGGTCCAACTACCACCTATGGTCGGCGTCGTTTGTTCTTTATGTCAAGGCGCAGGGCCGATATCACCATCTGACGGCCGACCCTCCTGTTGCTCCTACGGCGGATTCTGATGATAAAACTAGACAAAGCTACATCCAGTGGTCCAAAGATGATTCAGGCGTCATGTCTTGGCTCCTCAACAGCACTGAGCCCCGGATCAGTCAATCTCTTCTCTGCCACCATGATGCCAAGGCGATGTGGGATCATTTGGCACATGTGTACTCTCATCAGGAGAATCCAAAGCGGGTCTTTGAAATTTTCAAACAACTCGCCAAAAAGGAGTTCTCTACTGACACATCTATTGATGATTTTTATAATCAATGTTCTGCTTTGTGGAATGAATATGAGTTGTATCATCCTCTTACTGCTGATATCAAGATTGCCCAGAAACAACGAAATGAACTTCAACTTGTGCACTTTCTTGCTGCCCTGCCCGCCTCCTTCTCGGGAGTTGTTGATCAAATTCTATCCAGTGATCCGCTGCCCACTGTTCGTGATGTCCTCAAAAGAGTTCAGAGACTGCCTTCTCTGACTCCTGCACCTGCTCCTGAGCATCCTGCGCTCGTTGCGCGCTCTTCTGATTCTACTCGTGGCCGTGGACGTGGTCGCGGTCGTGGTGGTCGACCTCCTCCTGCTGGTGGCCGAGGCTCCTCTACTCCGGGTCGAGGTCTGTCTCAAGGACCACGTCATTGCAACTGGTGTGGCCGCGACAATCACAATGAGGATCGCTGCTGGATAAAGCACGGTAAACCTGCTTGGGCGAACCAAACTGCTGATGATGCTGCTGTGACTGATTCTTCTACCGATTCGACAACTGTGCCACCTAATACTGACTGGTTTCGCTCCGAGTTTGAGAAGATGTTTCAAGAACGTCTTGCACAACTGCCCTCTGCATCCAGCTCGTCTGCCATGCTCACATCTTCGTCTTCTGGTAACAAACAGTGGTGCATCGACTCCGGTGCTTCCACTCATATGACTGGTGCACATCATTTATTTTCACAACTTAGTTCTACATCTCCGATTTCTTCTGTTACTGTTGCAAATGGCTCGAAAACTGCTGTTCACGACACCGGCACAGTTCCTTTGTCACAAAAGATGCATCTCAATTCTGTTTTATACATTCCAAAATTTCCTGTTAATTTACTGTCAGTCAGCAAATTGATTAAACAACTACACTGCTCTGTCAAATTTGATCCCTCTGGTTGTATTGTGAAGGATATCCGCACGAAGACGAAGATTGGTTCGGGCCGTGAAGGACCAGACGGGCTATACTACCTGGATGGGCCACCTACTTCAAAGGCGATGATCTCCACCTCTGTGTCAGGTCTACAGTTGCATGTTCGGCTTGGACATCCATCTGCTGCAAAACTGAAACTCCTTTATCCACATATATCTGAAAATAAATTTTCCTGTGAAACATGTGTTATGGGCAAACATTCTCGTTCTGTTTTTCCTGCTAAAAAGGTTATTTCTTCTAAAGCCCCGTTTGAATTAATACATGCAGATATTTGGGGACCTTGTTCTGTGCCTAGTATTTCTGGTGTGAAGTATTTTTTGACCTTTATTGATGATCATTCTCGTACTACTTGGCTGTTTCTTCTCAAAGGTCGCAATACTGTGCTTGATTGCATTCGTACTTTCTTTGCTGAAAATTAACACCCAATTTGGCCAACCTATTAAAATTCTTCGCACTGACAATGCTCTTGAATTTATGCAACAAGCTGTTACTACTTTTTGTATGTCCCAAGGGACTCTCCATCAGACCACTTGCCCTTATACACCACAACAAAATGGTGTAGCAGAACGGAAGAACCGCCACCTTCTTGAGGTTGCTCGCACCCTTCTCTTCCATTATAAAGTTCCTCACTGTTTTTGGCCTGATGCTGTGTCTACGACTTGCTATCTTATCAATCGCATGCCGTCCTCTGTTTTGCAAAACAAAGTTCCGTACGCCCTTTTATTTCCTGATAAACCTTTATTCTCTGTGCCACCTCGTATATTCGGGTGTACTTGTTTTGTGAAAAATCTTCGCCCCGGTATAACTAAGTTGGATGCTCGATCTGTGAAGTGTGTTTTTTTAGGGTACTCTCGCACTCAGAAAGGCTACCGTTGTTTTGATCCTATTACAAAACATTGGTATGTTAGTGCAGATGTGATCTTTTTTGAACACTTGCCCTATTACTCTGCCCCGGGGAAACAAGTGACTCCTGATATTTTGGTTCCCACTCCTCTACCTTTAGTAGATGATCCACCTCCTGCTGCGGTACCTTCTGAACGCCCTCTGCAGGTTTACAAGCGCCGCTCGAAGCCTGCCCCGGCCGAACCAATTCCTTCGTCTGCGGATGATCCTCCATCGACTGAGGTACCTTCTGACCTGGATATTCCTATCAGTTTACGGAAGGGTGTTCGTTCTTGCACTCAGCATCCTATTAGTCACTTCTGCTCATCTGCCAATCTCAGTAATGACTTTGCCTGTTTCACATCTGCTATATCTGCTGTGACTATTCCTAAAAATGCAAAGGAGGCGCTCTGTCATCCTGCCTGGAAATATGCTATGAAACAGGAAATGCAAGCTCTGACTGATCAACATACCTGGGATCTGGTTGATCAACCGTCTTCTTGCCATCCAGTAGGCTGTCGCTGGGTCTTCACTATTAAATATCAGCCCGATGGTACCATTGAGCGTTTAAAAGCTCGACTCGTGGCCAAAGGATATACCCAGACTTATGGTGTCAATTATTTTGAAACCTTTTCTCCAGTAGCTCGTCTCAACTCTGTTCGTATTATGATTTATGTTGCTGTCAATAAAGACTGGCCTCTCTTTCAGCTGGATGTGAAAAATGCCTTTTTATATGGCGATCTACAGGAAGATGTCTACATGGAGCAACCTCCCGGATTTGTTGCTCAGGGGGAGTCTGCTTCAAAAGTCTGTAAACTTCGCAAGGCAATTTATGGCTTAAAGCAAAGTCCACGAGCTTGGTTTGATAAACTAAGTAAAATCTTACTCTCTTTTGGCTTTCGCCGATCACAGGCTGATCACTCGGTTTTTATCAGAAAAACCACATCTGGGCTTGTTATTCTCATTGTGTATGTCGATGATATTATCTTATCTGGCAGTGATAGTGCAGGGATTCAAGCAACCAAAAACTACCTCGCACAACATTTTATCACAAAGGATCTTGGTAAATTACGATATTTTCTGGGCATTGAGGTTGCTAGATCTTCTGCAGGATTGTGCTTATCACAACGGAAATATGTTCTGGATTTGCTGAATGAAACAGGCATGTTAGGCTGTAAGCCAGCTAACACACCTTTGGATCCCAATATAGATTGGGATAGTGACTCTTCTCCCCCATATGCTGATCGACACCAGTTCAGGAGATTAGTAGGCAAGCTTATCTACCTGACTGTCACTAGAGCTGATTTAGCTGCTGCTGTTGGGTTTGTTAGTCGGTACCTTGACAAACCTCGACAATGTCACTGGGATGCTATCTGTCATATTCTTCGATATCTCAAAAGTGCTCCTGGGAAAGGACTATTATACAAGAAGCATGGGCAGTGTAATTTATCTGGCTTTTCTGACTCCGATTATGCAGGCAGTCGATCTGATAGAAAATCCACTTCTGGGTATTGTACATTTGTAGGGGGCAATCTGGTTACATGGCGCAGTAAGAAGCAAACAGTTGTTGCCCGGTCCAGTGCTGAAGCAGAGTACAGAGCGATGGCTCATACTACATGTGAGCTTCTGTGGGTCCAAAGCCTTCTGAAAGAATTTGACATCTCTCCGACTAGCCCCATTCCTATGTACTGTGACAATAAGGCATCGATTTTTATTGCGAGCAACCCTACTTTCCATGAAAGAACGAAACATATAGAAGTCGACTGCCACTTTGTACGAGAAAAAGTTATGTCCGGCCAGATTCACACTCCATATATCAGCACGGAGAAACAACTTGCAGATATCTTCACCAAAGTGCTACCCAAGACTCGCTTCCAGACATTGACTGACAAGCTGGGCCTCTTTGACATCTACACTCCAGCTTGAGGGGGAGTATAGAGATATGTGTTGTCTTTGAGTGTCATGTGCTTAGCATGTGCTTTACTTATGTTGTTTCTTATGTTGTTTAGTCCCATATGGGCTGCTGCTTATCTTGTTTCTGTCTCTAGTTGTTATATAAGAGACTACGATGTACACTGTTGAAATCATCCAATAAACAACACTTCTCCATTTCTATAAGACATATATTAACACTCCCCCTCAAGTTGGAGCATAGATGTCAATCATGCCCAACTTGTCCACCAGAGAACAGAAGTGCTTTTTCGCCAGCAGCTTGGTAAATATGTCAGCAACCTGATCTTCAGAGCAGGTGAAAGGAGTGAAGATTTTGCCAGATAGAATAGTTTCCCTGATGAAGTGACAGTCGACCTCAATATGTTTTGTGCGCTCATGATATGCAGGATTGTTGGCAATAAAAATAGCAACTTTATTATCACAGTGCATCGAGATAGCAGAAGAAGACTCAACACCGAAGTCTTTCAGAAGAGATTTCACCAACAGAAGTTCACAAGCAGTATGGGCCATGGCCCTGTATTCGGCTTCAGCACTAGATCTAGCAACAACATTTTGTTTCTTGCTTCTCCAGGTGACTAGATTACCTCCTACATATGTGCAGTAGCCAGAAGTGGATTTCCTGTCAATCTTGCTTCCTGCATAGTCAGAATCAGAATAGCTTTCTAGAGAACAATGCCCATTTTTCCTGTAATGGAGGCCCTTGCCAGGTGACTTCTTTAGATATCGCAAAATATTGCATAGAGCATCCCAATGACACTGTCTGGGTTTATCCAAGTACCTGTTAAGAAGTCCCACAGTAGTAGATATGTAAGCTCTAGTCACCGTCAGATAGATCATCTTACCAATCAATCTCCTATATTTTTTGTTATCAGCAAACAGCGGAGAAGAATCATCATCCCAATTAACATTGGGATCTAGAGGAGTATCAGCTGGCCTTGCCTCAAGCATTCCAGTTTCCTGTAAAAGATCCAGTACATATTTCCTTTGAGATAAAACAAGAGCATTAGAAGTTCTAGACACCTCTATGCCCATAAAATATCATAGTTTTCCCAGATCTTTAGTGGCAAAGTGCTTGCAGAGATGGGCTTTAGTGGCCTGAATAGCAATAGAATCACTGCCAGATAGGATGATATCATCAACATATACAATAAGTATCACAATGCCAGAGGAAGTCTTTTTTGTAAAGACAGAATGATCAACCTGCGATCTCAGAAAATCAAAGGCAGTCAAAATTTTGCTTAACTTATCAAACCAAGCACGAGGACTCTTTTGAGCCCATAGATAGATTTCTTCAGCCTGCAGACTTTATGTGACTCCCCCTGAGCAACAAACCCAAGAGGTTGCTCCATATAGACTTCCTCTTGCAGATCACCATACAAGAAAACATTTTTAACATCCAGTTGTAATAGAGGCCAGTCAAGGTTAACAACAACAGATAGAAGAACTCTGACAGAATTAAGACGGGCAACAGGTGAAAAAGTCTCAAAGTAATCAATACCATAAGTCTGTGTATACCCTTTAGCAACAAGGCGTGCCTTCAGACGTTCTACAGTACCATCAGGTTGATATTTGACAGCATAAACCCATCTGCAGCCTACATGCTTACGCTGAGGAGGTGGATCCACCAACTCCCAAGTGTCTATCAGCAAGAGCAAGCATCTCCTCCTTCATGGCAGTAGTCCAAGCTGTACTTTGCAAGGCTTCATGTACAGTCTTTGGAATGGCAATAGCAGATAAAGCAGTGACAAAATTGCTAGCATGAACACTTAAATGTGCAGTAGATACATGGTTAGCAATATTGTGAGTAGTGCAGGAACGAGTACCCTTCCTAAGAGCAATAGGTACATCTAGATCAGAAATTACCTCAGGTGATGCAGAACCTTCGGGAGGAGAAGATTGGTTTGGATTGGGGGGTTCTTGTGCAGGTTGAGATCTTCCTGCGCTGATAAACAATAAGAGGAGGTGTTGTATGTTCTGGAGTAGAGGCATCAGAAACACAATCACTAGTAATAGGCAGTGGAGAAGCAATAAGCTCAGAATGTAGACTATCTCCTTTAGTACAGTAGTAGGGCGTATCCTCAAAAAAGACAACATCACTGCTCGTGAACCATCTTTTTGTAGTAGGGCTATAGCATCTATATCCTTTCTGTGTACGAGAATACCCCAAATAAATACATTTTTCAGCATGTGGAGATAGTTTATCATGATTAGGGCCAAGCAACTTCACAAAGCATGTAGAGCCAAATATGCGAGGAGGTACAGAAAATAGGGGTTTATCAGGGTACAAAACTTGTACATGTATTTTATTTCCAATCACAGAAGAAGGCATTCTATTTATTAAAAAGCAGACAGTCAAAATAGCTTCAGGTCAGAATAACCGAGGTACATTAGAATGCAACATAATGGTTCTAGCAACCTCTAGTAAGTGTCTATTCTTCCTTTCTGCAATTCCATTCTACTGAGGTGTGTATGCACAAGAAGTATGATGTATAGTGCCAACAGATTTACAAAACAATTCAACATCTTTCTGAACAAATTCAAGTGCATTATCAGTTCTAAAAACTTTAACAGGCATAGAGTACTGTGCTTTCACCTCAGCAAACAAGAATTTAATTGTGGACAAAACTTTAGATCGAATTTTCATAAGAAATAACCAAGTGGCCCGAGAAAAATCATCAATAAACAATATAAGATATTTGTTTCCAGACAGACTAGGGACATGACATGGACCCCATACATCAACATGAACAAGATCAAAAATATTTTTACTACTAATCTGAGAACGTTTAGGATAAACAACCCTAGTCTGTTTCCCTAACTGACATGACTCGCACTGAAATACATGTGTCCCTACATCAGATACAATATGTCGCAGTTTCTCAGAAGATGGGTGCCCAAGTCTGTAGTGCCACTGTAATGCCGAAACTGAAGAAGATAACGCGGAAGCCAATGCCACATTGTCCACTTTTTTCAGATTGTCCAGGTAGTACAAGCCATCAGAACCTTCATGCCCCCCACCAATCTTCATCCTCGTGTGAAAGTCTTGAAAAACACATGAACCAGGTACAAAAGTCAGACTACAGTTCAGGCTACGCAAAATCTTGCTAACAGAGCACATATAGCGCAGATCTCAGCATGCACTCAGAAAAAATATCTCCAATCCCCGAAACAGCAGACTTGGAGCCATCAACAAGCATAATAGACGAGTGAGTAATCGGTTTAGATAAATTTCTGAACAAGGACCGATTCCCAGATATATGAGAAGATGCGCCCGAATCAATAACCCATTTAGTATTACCAGTACTAGAAGATGGTGCAGTGAGGAAGGCAGTATCACAACCAGAGTAAGTCGCAACATGTGCTCCAGTAGTGGTGGCAGGAGAAAATGAGCCAGTACGCGCGGCGGGTGGGGGCGGTGGGCGGGGGGCGCGAGGCGCCTGACGACAGCGACGGTGCTGGTGGGGAAAGAGAGAAAAGGGTGGGAGGGTGGCGGCGCCGGATCTACTGCTCTGGTACCATGAGAAAGAACACAAGAATTGGAGAGCACAGGGTTACACAATGTGTGTACCCTTATATTTATATTAGTAGAACATTTACAATGAGGTCCATATATAAATGTAAAATAGAAGAACAGTAAATAAAGACATATATATTAACACATTCGATTGGACCCTTCATGACACCTTTGTTGGTGTTTATCATAGAATTAACCCAACAGTAATAAGGATTCTGGTAGTGGCCTACAATGATTGAATATTACATTCGACATCAAACCATACAAAAACAACAAACATAAAAATTACAGTACTTTTTAAGTTACCGACCACTTGTAAGCGATGGTGCAGCCTTTTGTCCCATTTTTTTTTAATCAATGATGTTCATAACCTTCTACATGAATAATGGATCATCACTCAATTTGGTTGTCAACTCCTTTATAGTTGTAGCATTTCGACATTTATAAAGCCCCATTGTTGGTTTCTACTCACTATCAATTAGCTGTGCCTGTAACACATTTTCACTAACAACTTTAACATTCTTAGAATAAACAAGATCTCGTTCCAGTATTACCATGGTAGTAAAGCATGGTCCCTTTCTTGTGCTTGCGTACCTACATTCTTCCCACTCAACAAAATTGAACATTATCCTCAACTCATTTTTTGTTAAGCAAGCTTTGCAAACTAAGATATGTCTTGGCAAAGTGCCACACAAGGTCTCACCTAGTTGCCATTAGTGGACTTTCTCATCAACCTAAGAGTGGTGTGATGATTATAGATGAAAATAACCAACTCCCTACTCGTCTGCGTCATCGACTTTAACCTAGAAAGTTGCTCAATACCCTCCCACATAAGATCTATACAATGTGCCGCACATGGAGTCCAAGATATTCCCAATCTTGTGTATTTCAGAACCCTCCCCGCTGCAAGATTTGATGGGATGTTATCAATGACTACCTGCACAATGCTTTCTACTCCAACTTCCTCAATGCAAGTCTCCACCAGATTGAATATGAAAACATTGTGGATATCAATAAATGCATTTATCACCTAGCAACAAACTCGTGCTTCTTTTGCAATTCACACATAGATTCATGATGCTTCTTCCCCCGATATCAGTCTAAGCATCTGTCATAATAGAACAACCACTCTTCATTCCCTATTTGTCTTCAGTGACTTCTTAGTCAATTCCACTTCATTCTTCAATATAGGCTCGCACAACTCGTGGATAGAAGGTCCCTACAAGCCTGGACTGAATTGACCAATCACCTTTAACATCATACTGAAACTCTTTAGTGTCACAATATTCATGGGTATAGCTGCGGTACTTATGTAAGCTCATTCAAGTACACTTGCAGAATTTTACAATAAAGAAGAATTTAGTAGAAAGTAGCTACTTATTGGCTTGGTAAAACCAACATGCTATATACTACAAAGTTTTCTTTCCTTTCTCTTTCTTCAAATTGTTATTGATAATCTCATGCTTTGATAGTCTTCTCTCATTGACAACATCCTCTGGGTTTCTTTTAAAAAAATTGTCAATCTTACCCATCACCTTGATTTTTTTTGCATTGGAACCGATACCACCAATCAGGAGAACATCCTCCTCCTCTGATCATTCCCTAATATGTTCACCTCATCCCTGGCTTCATTCATCTCTAGTATTGTCTTAGACACTAAATACTCAATTATTGCCCTCTTCACTTCTGGTGATACGCTCATGCATGCATTTACATTCCCCGACTTACAGGAAAGATGCTTCTTAGATCTAAAACTTCCGTCGGTGGATATCTGTTTGCAGAAGAAACATCTCAACAACTCTTTTCGAGCCAGGTCGGGAACCTCACCACACTTCCAACCTGGGTAGTTGACCTTGTTGGATCTATAATGGGTTCTAGAGGGGGTGTGTGAATAGAGCTAAAACCACTTAAACAAAATTCATTAGACCCTCAAGATATTTCTAAGATAATATTTACAAGTATGAATTTTGAGTGCAACTAGACATGCGTAACAAGGGAGAGAGAGATTGGACAAGCACATGATAACACAAGTTATTTATAATGGTTCCAACCTCCAAACTAGGAGATGTACGTCCACTACCTAGAGAGGTTAACCTCTAGGATTTTCAACCACGTCTCACTCCTTATATTCCATTGTAAGAGTTACAACATAAGGCCACCCTTTTCAAGGTCAAGGGTGTCTAGCTGTCCCTTTAAGGTCAAGGGAGTCAATAACCTTACAAAGGACTTACCTATCCATGACCAAGAGTCTTCTACCTTGTCAAGGACTTACCTACTCTTGCAACGAGTCTTTGCCCTTCTCCAATGACTTACCCACTCTTGCAACAAGTCTTTCGCCTTCAAAATTTAACCATTCTTGACTTAGATCTTCCGCCTTTGACTTCACCTTCATCAAGGAGAAGCTTTTCACTAAGGGACTCCTTCCCTTATTCTTCTTCACCTCTCTTAGCCAAGAGAGGGAATCTTCATCTTAATGGGAGAGAGAGATTGAGAGGTGGAGGAAGTGAGAGCCTCATAAGATATACATGTAGGATTAACTCTCTTACAAATCTCTTACTCACTCTAATGGATGTAGCAAGTGATTAAGCTCATGAGAATGGATGGAGGCTCTTGGAGGAAAATCTCTCTCAACTATAATCTAAGGACCTTCATAGTGCTTGGCTAACCATGGGATGAAGCCCAAGAGGTCCTATTTATAGTTGAAGTTGCCTACTATCCAGTAGAGACACTTAGGATCGAAATCTAGCCGTTTTAGGTTTGTTCTAACGGATACATATATATATTCGAGTTTTGTAACACTCTTAACGGCCAGAAACACTTTTCTGCACTTTACTACACAGTGTTGTCGGCTTAGTTATCTTTTTGGAAACTCGACCGACATTACTATATGACAAGTCAAAGTGTAGGGTGTGGGTCGAGTTGTCACTAGGACAAACTCGACTTACTCTGGGCATTGTCAAGAGCCAGAGTGACTGTCGGCTGAGTTGTCCCAGGAAGAACTCGACCGACAAGACAACCTATAATCACTTTTGACAAATGTCCAAAAGTGTTTATATATTCAATTTAAGTGCTCTAAATTTTTATTAAACTTAATTACAAGTCATACAATCATTACAAGTAAATTACATCAAAGATCTATGGAGAAAACTATCTATACTTCAATCTTGAACTTTATGCATGTATGACCTGATTTCTCCAAGTTAGAATGTGCAAGTTTATGCATTTGGAGTGTGTCTATCTAATCTGAAATCACTCAAGTAGAAGCATTAGGCACAAATAAGTGAAATGGTTAGTCATCATCAAAACAAGGGTTTAGTCAATTTAGACCTTGAGTCAACTGACTTAAATACCTAATGTTGGAAGCGGCATGCCCGGAGGTAGAGCTGCATCAACCATCTACATGAATGCTCAATATATAATTCATGAAGTATAAGGAAACAATATAAACATAAAACATATTAGCATATATATATAAATATAAAAAAAATATATATATATATAGAAAATCTATCATATAACTTTATATGATGATCTGTTCATGTTAGTGATTAAATATGTAATAATAATCATCATCATCATCTAAGCCTCAATCCCAACTATGTTGGGGTCGGCTACATGGATCCTTCGTTTCCATTCAGCTCTATCATGGGCCATATTCTGATTGAGATGTAGAGATTCAAAATCTCTCTTTATAAGCTCATCCCATGTTAATTTAGGCCTTCCTCTTCTATTTATAGTGGTTGGCTCAATAGCATTGCTTCGTATAGGCGCACTAGTAGGTTTGCATTGCACATGTCCGTACCATCTGAGTCGGCCCTCGCGCAACTTGTCCTCAATGCTCGCCACCCCCACTTTATTTCTGATATAGTCATTTCTCAAGCGATCTTTTCTTGTCTTCCCACACATCCATCTCAGCATACGCATTTCAGCCACGTTCATCTTGTTGAGACCTTGTTTCTTCACCGCCCAACACTCACTCCCATAGAGCATCGCTGGTCGTATAGCTGTTCTATAAAACTTATTTTTTAACCTGAGAGGGATCTTCTGATCGCATAATACTCCAGTTGCACTCCTCCATTTCAACCATCCTGCAGTGATCCGGTGACAAACATCATTTTGGACATCCCCGTCTATTTGAATAATAGAACCCAAGTAACGGAATTTATCACATTTTGGTATATCTACTCCGTCCAACTTGGCTCCATCATTCACACTGCGAGATTGGCTGAAATTGCAATGCATATACTCAGTTTTGCTCCGGCTAATCATCAATCCATTTGACTCCAATGCCGTTCTCCAACGTTCAACTTTATCATTAAATCCATCTTTAGTTTCATCAATCAAAACAATATCATCAGCAAATAACATACACCAAGGAATATCATGCTGAACATTCTTTGTCAACTCATCCATAACAAGAACGAATAGATATGGGCTGAGTGTGGATCTTTGGTGTACCCCAACTGTGATAGGAAAAGTTGGTGTCTCTCCTCCAGGAGTCTTGACACTTGCAGTAGAGCTATCATACATGTCTTTGATCAAGTCAATGTATTGGATAGGCACATCCTTTTTCTTCAAAACCATCCATAACACTTCTCTGGGTACTCGATCATAAGCCTTCTCTAGATCGATTAAATATGTAATAATATAGTAAGTAATTAAGTATATTGTACACCATATAATTTACAATAAAAGATATATAATGTATTGTATAAGGTACAAAATTACAACATAGAATAGAAATATAATGTATAATACAGTGAGGAATTATATGATGTATGATATAGGCGTACATGCGTACGTTGTATGTCTTGATACCATTCTAGTAGTGAAATCAAGTAGTATTACTGTATTGCATGCTCTTATGTTCATATTTGCATATAGTAAGATAGTAGAGCACATAGCATCATCAACAGTACATGACTACAAAAAAGCACTATATTTCATGCTCTTATATTCATATTTGTGTATGGTTAGTAAGATAGTAGAGCACATTGCATCACATGACTACAAAAAAGCACTGTATTGCATGCTCTTATATTCATATTTGTGTATAGGTAGTAAGATAGTAGAGCACATTGCATCATCAACAGTACATGACTACAAAAAGAAGCAACAATACAACCGCCATATGTATTGCTGGAGAAAAAGAGGAAACTGACAATCAAATAGCAAAAATACAACACAAAATGATATCCTGAGATTGATCGTCCTATTTTGTGGCAGGAACAAGTTTCCCCAACCGTCCACAGGCAACATAAACTCCTCTGCAACGTGGAAACATCACCAGTAGCAAAGCAGGCACAAGCTCCCTCTAAAACAGCTGCTACATGAGGAAGGGAGGATGTCGAAAACGGCCCAAATCAGCAAATAATGTGCCGTTGGGGTCCTTTAGGAGCAAGCCAATCAGCAATCCTAGAAAGTTTGCCACTAGAGACGATTGGGGGGGGGCAATTTTGCGGCCTTGTATTAATGTAGTCAGTGAATACAGGGGTCGCATGCGTGGTTTACATGGTTTTTTAACCCTCGTGAGCCTTAATTTTGGCTTGACTTTGGACGCCTAGGCCGAGAGCGGCTCATGTTAGGTTTTCAGATGGAAAATTAAGCTGGTTGAGCGGGCCAAGGCTTATGGGCTTAATTAAGCGCCCAACCCCCGTTGCTGCTTAAGCGGCCACTCGGGGGCTTTTCAAAACATTGGCTTTCACTTTTGCTTCATGTCAGTTACGTAAGGGCTGCGTAGGGCAGCATGAGATGGCTGAGAGCCATCTCCTCTTTATTTATATAGATGGGCAAATTACATAGAGGTACAACAGTAATAAGGAAATGACAGAAATAAATAATACAGATAATAAAGAGATATGTTAACACCCCCTCAAGCTGGAGTGTACACATTGTGTATGCCCAACTTGCCACATAAATTGTGAAATACTGCTGGACTCAATGGCTTTGTCAGAATATCGGCCAGTTGATGTTCAGACTTGACATATGGTGTTACAACAACACCATTCTTGATCTGATCTCGGATAAAATGGCAATCAACTTCTATATGCTTCGTGCGCTCATGAAAGACATGATTCCTGGCAATGTGTATAGCTGCTTGGTTGTCACACTTGAGTTTCATGGGAGATGAAATAGGAATCTTCAGCTCAGAAAGCACATATTTTACCCATTGTAACTCACAACATGCATGTGCCATTGCCCGATATTTAGCCTCAGTGCTAGATCTTGCTACAACATTTTGCTTTTTACTTTTCCAGGTGATCAGATGATTCCCTAGAAAAGTGCAATATCCTGATGTAGATCTCCGGTCAATCTGATTTCCAGCCCAATCTGCATCTGCATAACCTGTAAGAACCAAGGTAGAAACAGGCATCTTTGGTTTATAATAAGTGATTCCCTTGCCAGGAGCACTTTTCAGATATCTCAAAATCCGACAGACCGCTGTCTAATGTGACTGCCGAGGTGAGCTCATATGCTGACTCACCACCCCTACAACAAATGAAATATCAGGCCGTGTAACAGTCAAATATATCAGTTTACCAACAATCTTCCTGTAATATCCTGGATCTGAATACTCTGCATCATCAACCATTTCCTTGATGTGATAGTCCATAGGAGTAGATACTTGCTTGGACTCGGTCACGCCTGTCTCCTGTAGTAAGTCTAGCACATATTTCCTCTGAGATAGGTTGATACCTACAGGAAATCTAATACCTCAATGCCCATAAAATATCTCAGTTTACCCAGATCCTTTGTTTGGAAGTGTCCCTGCAAATCTTCCTTCACTCGTGATATTCCTGTAGAATCACTGCCAGTAATCACTATGTCATCAACATATACAACAATAATTATAGATCCACAGGAAGAAGTAGAATAAAATAACGAGTGATCAGTGACAGAACGAGAGAAGCCCATTTGCAGAACAACATCACTGAACTTGTCAAACCAGGCTCTAGGAGATTGTTTCAGTCCATATATGGCCTTCTTCAGCTTACACACCTTCTGATACTTCCCTTGAGCAACAAAGCCAGGAGGTTGCTCCATATAAACCTCTTCCTGCAAATCACCATGAAGGAAGGCATTTTTGACGTCCAGCTGAAAAAGAGGCCAATCAAAAGTAGCATCCAGAGAAATAATAATCCGCACAGAATTCAGACGAGCTACAGGGGAAAAAGTCTCAAAGAAGTCGACCCTATATGTCTGTGTATAGCCTTTAGCCACCAATCTGGCTTTCAACCTTTCAACTGAGCCATCTGGATTGTGTTCGATGGTGAATACCCATCTACATCCCACAACCTTCTTACCTGCAGGTAAGTCAACAAGATCCTAGGTGCCATTATGTAATAGGGCAGACATCTCAATCTGCATTGCCTGTTTCCAGCCACTGTCCTTCATAGCATCATGATGATTCCTCGGTAAATCCACAAAATCAATCCCAATGGCAAATGCGCGAGCCTATTTAGATAATTTGGACAAAAAACACACATTTGCAATAGGATGTCGAATAATACATGAACGAGTACCTTTCCGGACAGCAATAGGAATGTCAAAGATCGGATGCAGGAATCTCTGGAGTAGAAGACGATGGGGAAGGCACAGAGACTGGTGTCGCTACTTCTTCTGGATTCGGTCTACCTCGCCTGCTATAAACATGTGGATAATGCTCAATTACAGATTCATCTGCTAACTGCTTTTCCTGAATAATAGTATAATCGGGAATGATGGGTGGCACTCCCTCACTCTGCATAGATGGTGGCACTCTCTCACTCTGAAAAGATGGTGGCACTCCCTCACTTAGATGCTCCCCCTTACTCATGGCACCAGAAAAATATGGAGTAGTCTCACGGAAAGTAACATCCCTAGACACAAACATGCGGCGAAGACTAGGACAATAACACTTGTATCCTTTACTAGTACCGGAGTACCCAAGGAACAAGGTTTTAATCGATCTAGGGGATAACTTGTCAGCCTTAGGGTCAAAATTTTGAACAAAGGAGGTGCAACCAAACACTCTAAGGGGAATAGAAAATGGCTGATCCGTGGGACGTAATACAGAGAAAGGAGTGCGCCCTTTGAGAACAGAGGAGGGTTGTCTATTAATTAAGAAGCAGGCAGTGAGAAGGGCCTCAGACCAGAATGTTTTGGGTACATTGGACTGAAACATGATAGACCTGGCAACATCAAGAAGGTGACAATTTTTTCTTCTCGGCCACCCCATTTTGTTGAGGGGTGTGAGGACAGGATGTATGATGAATCATGCCCACAGAACTGCAAAAGTCAGACATGGCTTTTTGAACATACTCTAAAGCATTATCAGATTGAAGAACTTTAATGTTACAATCAAATTGAACCTGAATTTCTTTATGAAAATTTTTAACAATAGACAACACAAACTCCCAACTTTTGAGTAAATAAATCCATGTCATACAAGAAAAATCATCCACAAAGGAAATAAAATAACGAAAACCATTATAACTCTAGTCTTTAACAGGACCCCATACATCACTATGAACCAACTCAAAGGGGGACGATGCCCGTTTATTGACACGAATGGGATAAGACAATCTATGATGCTTTCCCAACTGACACGACTGACATTCTAAAGATGACACTTGGGACAACTCAAGTTCCAACTTCCGCAGGCTTTCCAAAGACGGATGTCCATATCTGCAGTGCCATAGTAAAGGGGAACCACTTAACAGGACGGCTGGAGCAGGATCAAATACTTGGCGAGGTAGACTATCACCACGGAAGAGGTAGAAATCACCTTTCCTAGGCCCCCCACCAATCGTCCTCATACTCTTGAGATCCTATAAAACAAAACCAGAGGGCCCAAATGTTACTGTACATTTTACAACGTCAATCAATTTTGCAACAGAAAGGTAGATTGAAAGGAAACTCAGGCACAAAATGCACAGATTTAAGATCAATTTTAGGTGTTAGAGGAACAGATCCACTAGCTAACACCCTTCTTACTGAACCATCTGCCAGTGTAACAGATTGATGGGGAATATACGAGTCAATGGAGTGGAGCAATCTCCTCATACCAGTCATATGCTGTGATGTGCCAGAGTCAACCACCCAAGAAGAAGTAGAACCAGAAGCTATAAGAGATATAGCCTGATTACCCGCAGTAGATGTCAGGTTTACTGAAGATGACGTTCCCAGATTCATGTGCTGAGTGGCAAGAATAAAGCGGTCATACTCCTCCTGAGTGAGAGTAATGCCCGAGGAGCTAGAACTCACAGCTGGAGATGCATAAGGCTCAGTAGTAGTGGCATAATTTGCTGCCCCCACTGGTGGTGCAGCAGGTCTCCCATGTTTCTTCTAACATTTCTCCACCGTGTGTCCTGGTTTGTCACAGAAAGTACACCTGGGACGTGTCCCGCGTCCTCTGCCCATACGAAGGCGTCCTCCTCGCACTACAACAACTATAGATGCATGAGACTCCCCAGAAGATACAATTGGTATAGGATCAACAGACTCAAAGTTGGATTGTTGAATCCTCGAGTAGACTTCCTTAAAGCTGGGCAATTTATCAGAGGCAAGGATAACACTCCTGGCAGAGCTGCAGGATGAACTAAGTCCAGACAAGAATTTGGCAGTAATCAAATCATCTCTGTCTTTGACCTACTCTGCAACTGTCACAAGATGATAATAACTCAGCTCTTGGGCAATAGCCTGAATCGCTCCAAAATATTCTTCTAGTGACCTGTCACCATGTCTCTCTGCAAAAAGGCGGTCATAGATCATAAACTGGCGAAGAACATTCTTCTGCTTTTTCACTGCGTCCCATATCTCCTTGGCTGTAGAGTAAAACATGAACCTTGCAACAATCGCAGGTTCCATACTCCCCCACAACCAAGTCTTCACAAGACTGTCATGACGCTTCCACTCAACATATTCTTTATCAGTAGCAGCAGGGGGAACAAAGTCAACATGCTTCGCCTTGTCACGAGACTCCAAAACTGTATGGACAACATTCATCCATAAAAGATAATTTTTCCCATTCAACTTTATAGAGGGGATAGGAGACATCTCGCTGTAGATAGTAGACATCTTGGTATCCGCCATGATTTAACGGGACTTTGTGACGGACTGATACGCGTCACAGTGAAAGCTCGAGTGACGGAGAGATACACGTCACACCACAGAAGGATGCGTTACTGACACATTAACAACCTCCAATCAATTTTCCTAATCACACATGGAGGAGATGTGATTAGGAACACACTCTGGAGGTGACGAGTCCTTCGGTTTGGGTTTAGACACCCGTTGGATCAATTGAAAAACCCCAAACAATAACTACGACACTTGCTGATCTAGCCGACAGTTGCTGTGGATGATCGCGTGGCTTGGACGATTGAACCTACACCAGCGGCGGCAACGGCTGGAGGCCGCTAGCCCGGTGCCGGCGCCGTCTGCGTCTGCTGTTGGCGGCAGCGTCTGCGTCTGCTGCCGGCGGCGGCGACTGTGGTCCTTGCTGCTGACGGCGGTGGTTGGTGCTGGTCTTGTTGGTGGCCGGTGGCTAGGGTAGGAGTGGATCGGGCAGAGGCTCTGATACCATGTCAGTTATGTAAGGGCTGCGTAGGGCAGCGTGAGATGGCTGAGAGCCATCTTCTCTTTATTTATATAGATGGGCAAATTACATAGAGGTACAACAGTAATAAGGAAATGACAGAAATAAATAATACATATAATAAAGAGATATGTTAACACTTCATATGTTTAACAAGGTGAAAGTGCACTATATGTACTCTCCTGCTTGAGGGAAATTGTTAGAAAAGGCTTTTAGAGTTATTGGGCCTACATGGGCCTGACCATGCCCAAGGGTGACAGAAATTGTATACACCCCATTGACCCTCCCTTCATGGCATCACAGTACACTACGGTATTATTCAGTCTGATCATCTAATCACAATGTATTCATACATTTGAAGGATGTAAAGATTATGGTGAAGTTTCCTTGAAGTAGATTGTTCCAAGTGGTTTAATGCTTACTTGGATGTTTCAAAGATGGCAGGTTTCCATCCAGTGAATGGCATGATGCTGTAAGTATCTCAGTAACGACATGGGAAACTCATCCAGACTACCACTCTTGCTTTCATCAGGCTCATCTTTTGCTCGAGGACACTTGATCCAGATGTAGCGATGTGAGTGAGGCAACCTGCATAATGATAAAGAGCTGTTTAATTTGCCCTTGCAACACAACATCAGTGAATAGTTGTTGAAACATATCAGGATGCCACAGATACAAGCAGGAGTGGATCGTTACATGGAAGAAGGCACACACATGCCGAGAATTACAGAGTCAGGTAAAATCCATTGGTCTATTAGTCCTTTCTATGTAGAGAAAACGAGCAATTTCCCACTTAGTCGCTCAAAACACCAGATGATGGGAGAGGAGAGAGAGATCTGTCATTTTGAAGGTAGAAGAGTTTGGGCAGGAGAGATTGTTAGATACTTACTTGCAGGGTGGATGGAGACCTTTTTTATGGTATCAGCGATGACTGGTACCCCCTTTAGGTCTTCACATCTAGCCTAGTAGCTGGTGATCCTTCTAGGGCATGAGAAGGGGTCGATGGTCCTCCCAGTTGCTGTCCTAGCAGCCCCTCAAAATTAGGTGCTGCTCCCTTATGGTGTGTTGAACAGGCACCAACAGCTACTACAGAGCTCGGTGCAGACTGCAGAGTGGAGCAACCCCTCTAGGGCCAAGGACCCATGACAACACCCCTCCATATTGATGCAACAATGGGCGGAGCCACAGAAACTGGAATGGCGGTCTTTAGGACAGGGAGAGACGACAGTGAGGAGAGAGAGAGAAGGAGAAAGCTGGAGATCAGTGTCTGATACCATGCAGAATACAAGAAGTTTGTATCTTCTATTGATAAAACCACTGTTTATGGAGGAAAATGGAAGTGTGACGACCCTTTATACAAGTGGTATACGTTTAACGTCAATGTGTGTATGACTGTATGTATCAAGTGTTAACAACATGCATCGTGCTTTATCCTCTCTGTGGGTTAGAACTTGGAACTAGGGAGGTTGCATGGAACACATAAAATTGGACAGAGATCCCTGCTTGGAGAAGATTGCAGATGGACTATTAGATAAAATATTTGATAATCCAAATTTCCAAACAAACAGGTCCAAAAATGTGCAATTGAAGGTTGCACGATCTCACTGTGAAAAAAGCCGTAGGTCTTCTAGCATCATCAACTGTTTTACGCACAAAACTGGCAAGTTCATTAAGCCAATTTTTATATAAAATGATAAAAGAATTACAAATATTTAAATATGCATTCATACAGACAACTGTGCCACTATATTGTGCATATAGGGATTTCTTTTTTACCCACAAATGTTTTGCCAAACATCAACCTGTGATAACCTTTTTCATTTTTATATTCAGCTTGTTTGGTGCAAAGAAGTGGGTGGACAAAAGATGTGGCTATTTTTCTCCAGTGGTTATCAGCACTTTCGTTCAGTGGTGGTGGGTTTAATGAATCGGCCATAACAGAGGGACTTTCTGAAGCACTGCTGGTAGGAGTTTTTTGTTGGGTGACAAGGTCTTATCCATTATTGTTTGCTTTCCAATTCCTCTTTTGCTAGTCCAGTTCTTTTTGTTTATGTTTCGGACCTTAGCTTTGAGAACTATTAAAATATGTTTAAACTATTGTAAAGTTAAAATTAGGAAATTTGCTTTGTGAAGTTGAATGCCTTTCTTGATGAGAAGGCAAAACATGAAAGTTCCCACCATATCCATTTGTGAATATAGTAGTCCTGCATGTATGCATTGATTTTATTTTATAATAATCAAATGGATGACCGACCAAAAAGATAATCAAATTGATGATTGACTCAAATAAAAAATCAAACTGATGAAAATTTAGTTGTACATCTTCACCACCACCATGACCACTGTACCCACTACCACAATCGTCACTACACCCACCACCGCCATCACCATCAACCATGTTCCATTCAGCTCTGTTTTGACCATTTTGGGTCATATTCTCATTGAGACCCAATCAATCCAGATATCTTCAAATTTTATCTTCACAAGGCAGTTTACCTCTTTCTATTTTGACTTTGTCTGACTCAATAACAGCATTCATACTGGTGGATATGGTCTCTGCTCAACATGCCGAACCTTATACGGTCGTCCTTTTGTAGTTTATCGTCGTTATTGGACCTGTGTAGTTCATTAAAGCACAGTCCAAATCCAAATTTCTCAAGCAGCAGGTAATAAAATGAATCAATAGTCGAGTACAGTATAATATAAACATAAAGAAATTCCTGTTCCAAGAGATATCATGTTCGGATCTAATAGGTGTATTTTGGGTCTTCAAGTGACTGACTTGTTTGGATTACAGTCTGACAGCTAGAATCCATGATGTCTAGTCTGTTATCAGGCCAGAAGGAGGTAAAAACCAGTTCATGAATCCCTCCCAAAAAAGTGTATGGTCGGCTCTGTGCACCTTGTGCTTCCTTTCTACTCTATTTGGGTAGTAATTTCGAGCTTGTTTTTTAATCTGAATCCTTCTCTATTAGTTCTCCGCATATGTGTTTTGATCTATCTCTCTACTCCTAACTCTATTTTCCACAATTTCATTACTTTTCCTAACAGGTGCGTCGTTGGCTGACATTGGACATGAAAAAAACCATTCTAAGCAACAAAATGAAACACCATTGAATTTTAAAATTGTCTCTTTATACGTTATTTCTGTTTGACAACAAGTTTGATGTAACACCAGCATAATGTTGATTTAGGTAATTTCGAATTATTTTCTGTGAAGGACCTTTCGCCAAATCAATAAGAATCTAAGGGATATAGTTGTAAAAAATTATAAATTTTTATCAGTTCTAGATTATCTCTGTTCCTCTTGTATACATTCTTCTTATCTCAATGGATTACTGGATTATTGGCTTTTACTCCGGAAGTCTTGAGCAAACTGCAAAGTCAACTAGGTGAAGAAAAGACCACTGCCCAGGACTGGTCTTTGATTAATTGAAATCTTCTTGGCTTCGCGCGACAATTGCTTCAACTATTTTGTATTTTGATAAGAGGGATCCTTTTTTTCTGGCTTGTATTATTGATCTTATATGTGAGCAGAAGATGGCTTCCAATTTCGTAGTAGGCCATTTGAGTAACCAGCTGGTTCAAATCAGATACTGTTAGAAGCGGATTCCTACTTCTCGAAATCCCTTCTATGGTGAGGACCCGAGATACAGATGGCTATAGTTTTACACCACTTAAACAATGTCTCCAGCGCCAGGAGACCTTGCATTGATCATCCTTTTGATCTTGACATATTCACCAACTAACTGGCAGATTGAAACAATTGTCAACTGAAATCTTGTGATTTCAAATCCTCATTTGTGCAGCTTATTAGGCGAGGGGTCATATTTGGATGTCACAATGGCATTTCATGATAATGGTGTCATATTTCCAGATTTAGATTTGGGATGTTGGTAGTTTTTTTTTGTTGAGTGATGGTAGCTTGCTTGATGTTGGAGTGACGAGCAACATTTATAAGACAGGATTCACTCCATTTTTCGATCACAAAAGGGAGGCATTCCCTTGTGAATAATGAGGTGTAGTATACTGGCGTGTGGAGTTTGAATTTAAAGAGCCTGGTTAACAATTATTTCCACTATCCTTTGGAATGCCTTCCTAGGGTACAACAGCTGGGGAACCATCCATGTGACGTGCTTGTTATGCTCTTAGGGTTTAGGGTTTTTTAAGTATGAAAATTTCTTGGTTTTATAATATAAAATGCCATTATATATTGATCATTTGATAGCACAACTTCAATTAGGAGTTAATAGTTATGACATGAAGAACTTCTTTAGCTAGAACTATTCGCTACTTGAGGAGACTTTCAACCAGAAATTCAAAACTTGGATTTTTCATGCTATGTTAAGTGATGGTTGGAGCTGTGCTTTTTATTGTGATTACAACCACCATGACAAACATGCTAACTAGAAGTGATGGATATGTTTCTAACTCAATCGACGCTTATTAAAATTCGTGAACCAAAGACTGCAAACACAATTGACCTTGATTAGGCATGCCTAGCGCACACTCACCCACACATAAATGGATTAGTTTGTATACACAAGCATATAAGTTGCTTGAGTATATACGCCCCGAGAGTTCTCTTTTCAAAAATTGGAAACATGTATTGGTCATTAAGTCTGTCATTTTTGCTTATTTAGCATTTTATATCAGTTACTACTGGTTACTTGACATACATCTATGTTTAATAGGCCTCAATGAACTAAAGTAGTGATTCTAGCATGGGTTGACACGTTGACGATTTAAATGTGAATCTAGCTTCATAATATAAGCTCACCTAAATATTGCTTCAGGAAACCAAGGGCATACACGTGTTTGCATGAACCAACATTTGGAGGACATCACGAACCTCATTTTGGACGTGCACAAGCCCCTCAAAAACTCCATGACCGCAATGTAGAAACAACAAGACTCGGTTCCAGGATCTGTTTGCAGGTGACAAAGGTGGTCCTTTAAAGATGAAACACGTTTGAAGGTGGTGAATACCTCAGAGGCACCCGATCACACCTCCATGTAGCCTGATCAGGAGAGATTCGTCCGAAGGGGTATGTCGAAGAAGAAGCCACCGGGTTAGATCAGCTGCATGCAACCCAATCTAACCCCGCAAGGAAGCACCAAGGCTTGAGGAAAGCATCATTGGGTTCAGATCCAACCACAAACGGTTGGAACCAAGTAAAACCCAACCATGTAGGGGGCAAGCTCACGTTCGGAGGAGCCAGATGACACCAAAAGAGCCGCATAGAAAACTAGCGGTAGATTTGATGCTAGGGGGAGAAAAATAAAAAGAAGATGACTAAGATGATATGACGCATGAAAGGGATTCCCGAAGGCAACAGAATAGGGAGGCAACAGTGGATCATCTGCTCAACTCTTTTTGGTTAGGGATTCTTTGAAATGCGCCGATATCATGTGAAAAATAAGATAGGAGGCAATGCAATATCCTATTATGGAACTACTACTATATTTAGGAGAGGGGACTACTACAAGCATGAACTCAAAAGTCCTAATGGTCCAAACATAATTAGACCCATATACACAATAAATTCAGTAACCAATAACTCTTAACACCTCCAATTTTTGGATGATGCCCAACCAAAAAAGGAGCCCAAAGACACCATAAAATATTTGATCATGGATTATGGTTCAACCAATGAGCCAAATATATCCAAATGGTAATTTATTTTATTGGTTTTGCTTTTTCTAAGATAGAATGTTAAATGATATTAAGAGATAAATAATATGATTAGGAAATAAAAAGCATTGCACCTGAGTTTTAGTTCTATGCATTGTTAAGTCAATTCTTGAAGCAGAGAATTGATTTGTGGATGTAGGGACAATCAGTTTCAAATGTGCCACTGGATTGTTTGCAAAGTTATTTGTGTCTTAGTTCTCTAGGGCCTCGACTTTCATGCACCCATCAAGTTTCACTAAATATTCACCAAATGTCACCAGACGTCCAACAAGTTTGTTTGAGCGACCATGGTGCCTTAGGCAACTAGGTTTTTAGGAATTGTCCCGCTGTATTCAATTTCAAATTATGTTTTGACCTATATACCCATATTTTACTAAAACCATACTTGTTTATAGACCTGTAAACAGATCAAATACGGAGCGGATACCGCTATATCCGAATCCGTAAAAAAATCCGATCTGATATCCGACAGATATCATATGATAACATCCGAATCTGATCCTAATGGAAATATTCGAATGGGATAAATATTCGATCCCATACATTTAATGTTAACAATATCATATATAGAAAATATTGATATTACATTAAATATGTAGGATAAAATATCTATATTTTCATATTTCTATACATAAATAACATATTTTAAATAATATATGTATATATTTGTCGAATTCGGATTTTTTGGAGCGGATATAGCAATATCTGATATCCGATCCGAAAATTTTGGATCTGAAATCTGATCCGCATGCTGCGGATGTCGGATTTTTTCTTAAAATTTCGGACTCGAATTCGCATCGAATGTGCGGATTCTAGATATCCATTTATAGGTCTACTTGTCTAGGAGGCTAGGCAGTCCTTCCACTCAAGGGGAGTCGAGGCGGGAGCCTAGGCGTTTCTAGGTGTTCTTCATATATGTTTATTTTTAACATATATATAAATTATTTTGTAGCTACATATAGATATATACATTATTATGTACATTTTTATAGCTTATCCTTAAGCTTAATCAATCATAACTTCACCTACGTGAGACATGCCATGACCTAAGGTAGACCGATTCAGCCTTTATTTGACCTAACATGATCTGGGTTTTAACCTAATTTAACTTAATCTGCCCTGATTTGGCCTAAGTCATACCTATTTTGGCATAACATGACCTAATTAGACCTAACTTCCCCTAGTTTGTCCTACATTGGCCTAAATGAGCCCTAATTTGGCAAAATTAGACCTAATTTCCCTAACTAATACATGTTTTCCCAAAATCAGACCTACCCCCCTAAATCAGACCTAATATGCCCAAATTGGATCTGATTCGGCCTAAATTAGACCTATATCCTCCCTAAAATAACTAAATCTCATTTGCCCAATTCAGACCCAATCAATGCTGATTTGGTCATTAAGTGTCTAAATTTGGGCCTAAAAGGCCTTAGGCATCCACTTCAGTCATATGAAAACTTAGGTATCCAGTTTAAGGCGGGCCCACCTAGAGCCTAGGGGGCCTAGGCGGGAGCTTTGATAACTATGACTAAAACTATAAGATATCAGGGCCATACATATAGTCATTGGGCCCTACTGCGTATGGCAATGCTAGATTTGTTATTTTTGGCCCTGAAATTAGTATCAAGCCCAAAAGTAGGATAGAAGTTATAAAGATTGAGCTGCAGAACTAAAGACATAGGCACCCATCTAGGCAAAGCCTACTTGGGTGCATAGATGCCTAGGTTGACACCTTAACAACCGTGGTCTATGTTTATATTTCTCTTTCTTTTATATATCGATGTGTGTTTACTGCCTTTCATCTTTAAGCAAGATATCACTATTGAATGTGGTTGCTGCTGTGTATGTTGTTCAACTGACAGTCTCATTTATCTTTTGCAGTGCGTTGATTCTACAATGCATTGTGATTGTTTTTTTTTCTCACTTAGAATAATCAAGTGTTTTGTACTTACTAAACATGATGTTTTCTGCACATGCTATATGTGATAATCTGCCTTTTGTTTTTCTTTAGATGTTCTCTGCAACTCCTAGTCCAAACCAAAGTCAACAACATATTGATTTCCAAAAACACTGTATTCTTATTGCTGGAAGCAACCCCAATCCTTTGCCTACCCCAGTACCTAGACCTGCTATGGTGATTTTGGACAAGAGCGACAATGCTGAGACACCAACAGAGGGTTTTCTTGCTGATGCTGAGGCTATTGCTAGATCCTTCCCGCAGGTAAAATTTGTGATGTTCTTGTACTGAGATTAATTTTATAGACTCTGATGGAATCATTATATTGCTTGCAGAGCTTTGTTTCTCTATCCGTTGTTGCTCCAAAGCAGCTCCCTAAACTGAGAGCTATATACAATGCTGTAAGAACCTTTGTAAATCTAAGCTGCTACTTTCTTTCATGCAAAATTTACTTCTGTTTATTTATCGTGGTATTGAAAACTAGCTGGGGAACATATCAGCTTGCCATAATACAGAAAATGATCCATCTTTGCTGTGATTTGCTTGAAGCTGGGGGCTGTAAAACTAAGTACAGTACTCACTACTATTGAAATTGAAGGGACTCAAAAATATGCTGCTAGTAGGATTCTAGAAAAACTTGATCGAATAAAATAAATCATCAAGTTTCAAAATCTATCACTTGATCCAAGTTCTCACTGCTTTTAGAACAAAAGTCTCTTAGCTCTAAAGTTGGAAGCAGAAGTAGATGGACAGACACAGAACAAGAAAAAAAGATATACATTTCCCAGAACAGGACAAAACAAGAGAGAAATTCTTATCCAATTTAGTTATCATTAGACCAATAAAAACTGAGAATTATTAACAGGACGCTGAATATACTAGAACAATAATAAATAAAAGTAAAAACAAGAACGCAAGCCATGGTTGCTAGGGAAAGACAGCAAGATGGCGAGGTGCTTGGATAAAGCCCCTTGGGGTCCGAGGTTGCATTTTCTTAAGTTAAATTCAGGTTACTTTTCCCCTTAGAGGGCTGTGATGTAGGTTATGTGGAAGCCATGTTTGCTAGGGAAAGGCAACAAGATGGCAAGGAGCTTGGATAAAGTCCCTTGGGTCCGAGTTTATCTCTTCTAATATTAAATTCAGATTTGTTTTTCCCTAAGAGGGCCATGATATAAGTTGTGGTCTCTTACATTCCAGCTAATGCCCTAAAGGTACGTTCAACATGGAAATTGACTTTGCCCTTGCCATTGGGGCCCATTACATAGGGATCATGGGTGGTATAATAGCAAAAAAGGATAAGGCTACTAAGTTGATTTGATTTTTAATTGAAATGCTAGGGCACTCAAGGTGGCCTTTAAGACCCTAGATACACACGAGTGACGAGACATTAGAAAAGGATCTGAGCCACTATAGTCAAAGACTCAAGAACAAGAAGGCTACAATAGTCTTCCGCCCATGTGCAAGTCTTGACAATTATGAGAAAACCAATGACCAAAAAACATTATGTTTGTTAGACATCTGTTAACCAACAACTTGTAATCCATAAATGACAAAAAGTTAAATAACTGGATAAACTCTTATAATTTATTGACGACCTTTTATAAAAATATTTATTGTTCCTTTGTTTGCTTCCGTTCTTATTCCCATATATTGGTGAGTCATACCTTTGTGGCTTCTCTAGCCTTATATTAGAAAGTTCTTGGTACTCCTATTTTAATCACAAAATAGCAACATGGTATTAGGGCGGTTTGGTTCCCACTTACCTCTGAGACACTATCGTCGACCCTTCCCTCCCTCCCCTTGCCCAAGCCGATGCTGCCCTCCACCTTTTCCCTCCTTCCATGTCGCCCTACCCTCCTTTTCTCCTATCTCCACTACTGACCCTACCCTCCTTTCATGTTGCTGTCATTGCCTCCCTCCTTCCCGACCTTCTTTGTCCTCATCCTCCTTGTCGCCATTGCCCTCGCCTTTCTCATTCGATACTTGAGCCCCTTGCCATCTGTTTTGGTATGTATGCCCAGAGAGCCAATCATACGATGATCGTAATGGGGCAATAGATACCTAATTTGATAATGATAATGGTAATTCCGTCTATTATGTTTGTCTCAATCATGTATTGATGACACAAACACAGTAGATGTCTAAAGAATGATGTTACTTGATGACATATCTCTTCAGGTTTAGGACTTGGGTAATGAGATCATATGTATGATAAGAGTACATACATTCTTGTTATGTCCCTAGTCAGATATTACTGTGGAAGCAAAATAGACAACAGTAATACATAAGACTAGTATGTGTGTTGGTTGATGACAAAATCTCATCAGTCATGATATGTGATATCAAACCAAACACATAGGTACATGTTAGAGAACACTGTATCAGACAGACCCACCTTGACAGTGATACATGAAGACCATGGAATGGTAGTCAGAATCAACTCTCATAGTGATAGTGCCATAATGGTGGTTGTGGTTCTTAGACCTGAATTCACTACACTCATCACATGTTGTTCGATGTATTTTGACATCATCCAACGTGACCTTGAATAAGGATTACCATAAAGGTGGTGCTCGGGTACATTGTGACACATGGGCATCGAGTGTGAGAGATGTAGATGAGATTTGTCCCTCCTATAGGAGATTGATATCCGAGCCACTCGATAAGCGAGAGTAAGATGGCCGTACTCGTGTGGCTCAATATATGATATGTGAGCTCACATGTATCGCATATAATCTGCTCTAGTTCAAGGAACATGGATTGAAGATTGAAGAGGATGACGATTCCATCCCTCAAGTTCAATTCGAATATCAGAGACAAAGGAACTATACAATCACATTAACACTAATCACGGATTGTAGGTTGAAGTTGTTCTCCAACTTTCTAGTTACTTGGGTAGCAATGATGTGTTGCTAGATATCGCTCATTGCTTGTGATGTCACATAAGTTGGTTATGGACATTCGCTGCCAACGTAATTTGGGACGTATAGGTTCACACACATAGGATGCATCTGGAATAAGAGTTTATTCATGAATGATGTTTAACTTGACTACTAAAGTGTTTAGGTATTCAATTTAAGCAACAATGGTTGAAAATTTGATTGACTGGACTGTGAACCGATCAGTTGAAGTGTTGAACCGATTGATTCAAGTGTCAGGTTAATTTAAACCGCATTGGCTAAACATTGATTGAGCTGGGACATGAATCGATCGATTCACTTAGTGAACCGACCGGTTCAAGATCTGAAACGACCAGTTCATTTAGTGAACCGCCCGGTTCAATGATCAATTCGATTGGATCAAGGACTGATGTTGACGTCATGTTGTGCATTAATCGAATATTAAATGCCAATACAATTGCAAATAGGAAACATGGCGATTCGACCGATTCAAGGGTTGAACCGATCGACTCACATGTGAACCGACCTGTTCAGTAGTGAACCTACCTGTTCATTATTCGCAGGTTCTGAAAAATTTATGAAAATCCGTCTCTTCGACTCCGGGTTGAACTGGAAACGCTGTCCCTGGCCCACCTAAAAATAGAGGGGTAGTCGAGGCTTTCAAAGATACAACAACTCTCTTGACAAGAGTTGTCCTCTCTAGTTGTGGTAACTAGAGAGCTCGAGCAAGTCCTACCCTAGAAAAGGGAAGGACACTAAGGGAGAGACAACACGGGAGAGCGAATCAACCCTAGCAGATTGACGTTCAAAGGAACAACTCCTTCCTGTTGGCTCTGGTAGCGTAAGATGGAGTTCTCGGTGGTTCGCGTGGACTACGTAGAGGCGTGTAGGCCGTTGTCACCATGCTAGGAGGACAACAACCACCACCGTCTGTGGTGCTGCACCAGAAGGCCGTCGTCGCAAGTTGTTCGAGTGCTGCTTCAAGAAGCACGCCGCAACAAGAGTTGTCGCTGGACTTGCTCTAGGACCAGGTCTAACTCTTGTAACCTTCCTTCCTAGATATATTGTTGTTGATGCGATCTCGTTGGTTTGGGAATCAGACATTATTTTTTTTGTTTCCCTTGCCTTATCCGTCGCCCAAAGTTCCCAACATTCTATCCGTGCCACCGCCACCTACCTCCTTCAACCACCACCACTACCCCCACACCTCTTTCCCCATTTGCACCCCCACCATCTCCTCTTATCCTTGTCGCTGCCAGGCTCCCGATCCGTTCATTGTCACCACCTCTTCCCCCTCACTTGGTGGCTAGGCACCCAAGGGGATTCACCTAGGCTGCCGCCGCATGGACACATCTTTTTTGGATTTTCTTTGGTATAAAGTCATTTTAACCATACCTGTAAATGGATATTCGAAATCCCCATATTCGATTCGCATTTGACTCCAAAAATTAAGGAAAAAATCCGTATTCTACATCTGTCAGATAGGATTCAGAATCGGATACAATATTCGGATACTTTCGGATCGGATATCCGATATAGTAATGTCCGCTTCGAAAATATCCGCAATCCAATTGCATGTATATATAAAAAAATAATGTGAACAGATGTCTACTGTTAATATTACGCCGTATTCGCTTGCTTGGATAGCCTTGTTCGCGTGCAACCTCACACGTCCTATCTTGTTTCTAACGCCCTATGAGTCTATGGCCCACCACAATTTATTTTACTATATACAAACCACACTAACCCTAGGTATAAACATATGAAGTTGGCTGTTCACCTAACCCCACGCTCCCACTACCAATTTCTCACAAGAACCCTTGCGGCTACTGGTTACATTTCTTTCCCGCAGCTCCCAACCGCTACCGGTGTATTTAACCAGTGACGACTAGAGATAAGAGGTTGGGGCTCTTCCCTAGCTTCATCCGGCAGCGACAGAAGATCAAGAGGCTCTCTTCCTCAGCTTTAGCTCCTCTCCGGTAGCGGCTGTGAAGTGAGGAGAAAAGTCATGACAGCACGGATCGACACCATGCAATGAGGTTCTTTGGCGCTAGAACAAAGCTTCCTGAGGCACAACCGTCCTCATCCTACCCCGCTCGAACCTCTAGTAGCCAGATATGTTGCTCAGGTATTGTTCCCCATTACGACAGCCTAGGGTTTGACAAAAGTCAGGCTTTTTTGGGGGAATTCAGATTCAGGTTGGGGATTTCACAAGGTGGGTTGTGACCATCATCGAGCATGTCCCCAAGTAGCTAACATTCCTCTTAATCCCCTCTTTTCACTACAGAAAGTATACAATGCTAGATCCTTGATTTTGCTTCGACTTGTAGATACTGGTGTCTAGCAGTGACCTCCCGACAGAAGTTTATTTGGATCATTTGTAATGTATGGAAAAGCGGATGTTGTTGTAACCATAGTCTAAATTGCAATCTCAAGATGACAAGCTGCCTCTTTGGTAATTTCTAGTTGATTTGGGCGTTTGCAGAACTATGTATGTTTTTTTGAGGTGAACATGTCTCGTAACGAGAATCTTTTTGATATCTTTTGAAGAACAAGTAATGTATATAGTTTAAATGTATGTGTTCTTATTCCGAACATTCATTTATACCGATGCTCCCAATATCAGTGGAATTAGTATGCACATACTCTCAGTGTGTTTCATCATTTCAAGCAGGAAAAAAGATTTGTTGGTGCCATTAATACATGTAACCTGTTATATCGATCATTAGACTCATTTTTGTAAGATTAAAATATGTCTTAGAAGCATGTTCGAGAGCAACACCAATCAGAAATTAATGTCTCACAGTGTTGCACACAACGGATTTTTGAATTCGAATATCATCCGAATTCGAATTCTTAAATTCGAATTCGGATGCGGATAGCATTTTTAAAATCCGGCGGATATCGGATATGTGATGGGAAAAGTCGGATTCAGATATCGGATATATACATATCCGATTCGAATTCGATCTGTTTACAGGTCTAATTTTAACATCTTGTTGATGTGTAAGTGCTTTTCATGCCTTATTTAAGCTACTAGCCAACTGTTACATGACTGTTTAGGGTGTAAAACATCAAATATACATAAAATACCTTACATGTAATGATATAATATATCATATATAAAAATTAGAATATTTAAAAACAGGCCAGGCGCCCAGCTAGGCCTGACTGCCTTGACAACTATGATCGTTGTAGGGCTTCCTAACCTCCATTCAGTCTCTTTATCAACAAAGGGGTTCCTTTCTCTCTGTCTAGGGGGGGTCTTCCCCCATCAAATCCCATCATCTGTCCATGTATACTGATATCATGACATTTTTTTTCATTGCCCATGCTACGGGTTTCTAACTCTGCTATTTTTGTCTGCGTTTAATAGTTAGTTACACCTTTTCTGACTATTTTCTCACTTTCCGAGACACTATGGAGACTACTATGTACGGCTGTACGCCTTCCGTGCCCTGTGTGAATACATCAAGCTTGATAGTACTAATTATAACATCTGGTCTGCATCCTTTGAATTCTATGTGAAGGCTTAAGGGAAAACTCCCATATTGTTACTATTGCCCCGAGCCACCGACTATTATTGCTGATGCCAAGACTAAGCAAGCCTATGACCTTTGGGTCAGCGTTTATTTGGGTGTTATGAACTAGGTTGTCCACCGTGCTGAACCCAAGAACAATTGGTCTCTTCCCCGCTTCAAGACTGTGAAGGATATGTGAGATTAACTCTTCCATACCTACTCTCATCAATATGAATCATTGAAAACTTTCACGACCCTTGATAACAAGAAATATCTGGAGGGAGTTTTGTGAAGAATTACTACAGTAGTGAGGGAGTATCCTGGAGGGAATTTAGTGGAGGATTACTACAATCAATACCAAATACTATGGGATGAATTTGATATATATCACCCTCTCACTACTGATATTATTGAGAGCAACACCAACACAGCCCTCTTCTTTTCTGGATTTGTTTATCAAATCTTTGCCTACGACCCTCTTCCCTATCCACGAGATGTTCTAAAACAAATCAAACACATTGCCTTTGTACTTTTCCTTAGGAGTCATCTGATGATTGTACCCTTGGTGTTTGCTTTGGATACCGTGGTTGTGGCCGCAGTTGTGTTCATTCCTCAAGGGGAGCCAGACGAGGAAGAGGACAATCTACTCCTGGCTCTCACTATTGTAACTTTTGTGGTAAAAATAGTACATTGAGGATTGTTGTTAGGGCATAGCAAGGGACGCATACGAAGGTGACCTCACATCATTTGAGTCTGCTCCTTTGCCTACTACTTCCACATTTGTGGTTCCTTCTTTTGATTGGACTCATACCAGGTATAACTTTTGCCAAAATGACGTCCAGCACTAACTGCTGCTGCTCACCAGGATGGAGGTTTTGTGTTTCTTGCATCTTTTGCTTCCTTTAATAACAGTAAACGGGAGATAGATTCTGATGCCTCACCACATATTTATGGAAATTCACATCTTTTTTTTTTGCTCTTACAAAAGAAACTACTATTCCCCTTGTTATGTTGGATGATGAATAATAATATCGATCTTCTGTAGAAGGAATGAAATTTTTTTTGCTCTTACAAGTACAACCACTATCCCCCTTGTTATGTTGAACGATGGATATCGATCTGTTGTAGAAGGATCAGCAACATACATGCTTCTAATTTATCTCTAAAATCTAATCTCTATGTGCCACGTTTTCCTTTGAATCTCTTACATCTTATCTGTTAGCAAGACCGTGAAGAATCTTAATTGCTGCATCATGTTTGACCTTGATGGTTGTATTTCTTTGTATCTTCACACGAGGATAAGGATTAGTTCAAGCATGGAGAACTAGAGTGATCTTATTATCTTGATGTACCCATATCTTCTCATGCTCCACTGCATACTGCTGTTTTTGGGCAACAAGCGCATCACAAATCAGGACATTCGCACGAGGAAAAGGATTAGTTTGAGCATGGAGAACTAGAGTGATCTTATTATCTTGATGTGCCCATATCTTCTCATGCTCCACTGCATACTGCTGTTTTTGGGCAACAAGGGCATCACAAATCAGGACATTTGTCTTCCGCTAGTATGGGTAGTTGATTCCTCATGTGTCTACATCTATTTTTCACTGTGATGTGTGCCAAATTGTTAAACAATTCCTACTTATTTGAGTAAAAATACTATCAGTTCTTCATCATGGTATGAGATTGGGCATATACTGATATTTGCGGTCCCTTCTCAGTAGCTAGATGTTTTGGTTTCCAATATTGTATCACATTTATTGATGATTACTCTAGCGCAACGTGGTTGTTATACTGAAATATCAATCGCAAGTTGTGGATGCTATTGGATGTGTCGTTAAGGAAGTACACACTCAATTCTCACTATCCATTTAGATCCTCAACTAACAATGCCCTATAGTTCATGCAAATCGCAGTTCAGGAGAATTGCAGATCTGAAGGCACTATCCACTAAACCTCTTGCTCTTATACCTCACAATAGAATGGTATTGGTGTACAAAAAAAACAATCATCTCCTTGAAGTTGCTTGGACAATTCTACTAGTGTAACATTCCCAAGCATTTTGTCCTGAAGCTGTCTCTTCAACACGATTTCTGATTAACACGTGCCTTTTTATAATTGGAAATGCCCAGAGTTAATGTAAAATGCTATTTGAGAGTTATGCAGATCTGGAGGCACTATTCACTAGACGTCTTGCTCTTATAGCCCACAGTTAGAATGCTATTGCTGAATGGAAAAACAAACATGTCTTGAAGTTTGCTCAGACAAATCCTGCTGCACTACAATGTTCCCAAGCATTTTTTTTGGCCTGAAGTTGTCTCTGTAGCATGGTTTTAACTGTATGCCTTCTTCTGTGCTTTAGAACCAGATACTTTATCAACATCTGACTTGTTTCTTGTACCACTGAGGATTTTTTGTAGCTCACGCTTTGTGCAGGATCTTCGTCCGTACCATAATAAATTCGAGCTGAGATATGTGAAATGTGTATTTTTGGGGGTACTCTAATACACAGTAGGTGTACAAATGCTGTGAATCTTTTTTACTAAATCTTGTTTTATAACCTCTTTCAAAATTGTCCCTATTTTTCTGAAGATAGTTCATTTTTGACTAACATTCTACAAGGATCTCTATTACCTTTACCTGTATCGGCTGCATGAAGTCACAACAATCTTAGGATAAACCTTACTGTCTATCAAAAAAAAAAAAAACAAATCTACTAGTCCCGAAGACACTGTTGCTCCCCACATGGCCCCTCCTTCCAGTCCTCCACCGTTGGGATATCCCACTATTCCTCAGCTAAATGCTTCTTTTTTCTGATCTGTGTCATCCTGCTGGCTTATAGAACGGTGTTCGCTCCTACACTTTACACCCTATCAATAACTTATACTCCACCAGTTTAGCTCTAGCTTTGCCTGCCTTGTCTGCTATGTTTGTTCCTCAGACTGTAGATGATGTCCTTCATCGTCTTGTTTGACGTCAAGCAATGGATGCTGAGACGAGTGCACTTTTTGATCAAAATATTTGGGACCTTGTTGAACCACCTACTGATTGTTCACATGTCGGCTCCCTCTTGGTCTTCACTATTATTAACTATTAAGTATCAAGACAATGGCATAATGAATAAAAATGAGCGTCTAAAATCCCGATTAGTGGCTAAATGCTAAACTCAAACTTATGGTGTTTATATTTCAAAACATCAACTTGTGTTGCTCGTCTTAACTCTGTTCGAATACTTATTTCTATGGCCGTTAATCTTGATTTGGCCGTTGTTTCAAATACACGTGAAACATTTTTGTATGGTGACTTACTAGATGTATGGAGGTCCTTTTAGGTTTGTTGCTTAGGGGGGAATGCACCAAAGTCAGCAAATTTAATAAAGTTATATATGGTCTGAAACAAAGACCTTGGTCTTGGTTTGATAAGTTAAGTTACATCTTACTACATTTTGCTTCCCGCGATCCCATTCTGATCACCCTACGTCTTTGTCAAAAAAATTATTTCCGGGAGCATGATCTTTGTTGTGTATGTGGTTTGATATTATTGCATTTGGAGTAACTATCCATGTGCTGGTTTTCAAGCTACTGAAGACTATGTGAGCAAACATTTTGTCATGATATATTTTGGTAAACTTTGCTACTTTTTTGGAATTGAAGTCTGTCGATATGCTTCTGGTGTCTATTTATCACAGAGCAAGTGTGCCAATCTGTTACATCGAACATGTATGCTGGGAGCTAAACCAGTTGAGACACCTGTGGATTCTAATACACATTGGGATGATGATACTTCTCCTACCTATCCTGAATTCCTGATAATAAATGACACAAAAGGTTGATGGGCAACCTTACCTATCTTACTGTGACTAGAAATGATATTTCATTGGTTATTGAGCTGGTTAGTCATTATCTAGATATGTCACGCCAATGTCGCTGGTAGGCTATCTACCATATTCCAAAGTATCTTAAAGGCTCTTCCAGACAAAGGAAATTTTGTACAAAAAGCACTATTGTTGGTGGATCATTGGTTAACTACTCTGACTACACTGGTATGAAATCCCGATAGGCAGTCTACTCTTGCATTCACACCTTTGTTGGTGGTAATCTCATCATCTAGAGGAGCAAAAAGTAGACTGTTGTCGCTTGGTCTAGTGTAGAGCCTCGAACACAGAGCTATGATACAAGCTACTTATGAGTCCTGTGGGTGCAAGGTTTTCTTAAAAAATACCGTATCTCTGATAATGGACCAATACCTATGTATTATTATAATAGGCCGCAGCCGCGGCACCTTTATTACTAGCATGAAGAACAAAATACAGAATTGGATTGCCATTTTTCTTGAGAAGTAAATTTTATCTAGACGTATGCCCACGCCCTACACCTGGAAAGAAGAGCAAGTTTCTCATATCTTCAGTCTCTTACAAGGAAACGATTCTTGACCATGGATGGACAAGTTGGGCTTGATTGGTATATGTGTTCCAGCTTAAGGGGGAATATTAAACTGTATACTTGCTATTTCTTTTTTTTCTTTTAGTCTGGTGAGTTACACCTTTGTGACCTGCTCTAACCTTATATTAGAAATGCCTTGTACTCCTATTTTAATCAAACAATAATTTTTTTGTCTACTCAACTAATAACAACAAATTGGCAAGAGAAATTGAAGAAACAAAATAGGTGGAATTCGAAGTTGTGCGGATGGTTGATTGTCGACTAATTAACAAAATGCGAGTGTATTTGGTGTGTTCGCAAGTAAATTCTACTCCCCTATTCAGAAAGAGAGGGAAGCATAGTAGCGTACATAACACGAATCCAACTTGACAACTAGTGGTCCAGAAACAACAACCCAAACAAGATAAACATACCACATTCATCACCATTGTCACTACTGCTAACAACAACAATCAGACTCCCTAACTCTCACCCTCAAGCTGGAGCATGTGGGGAACCTATAGCATGGAAGACTCAAAGGTAATCTCTTGGATATCAACTAGCCCAAAAAGTATACAAGTCACCTTCCTTGAAATATAAGTCTCAAAACAAAGGATTGAGCCATCTTCCTTGAAATAAATTACACTCGAAAGTGGAGCATTGCACTTGAAGCAATCGTCAACATAGAAGGAAACACAAAAATTACTAGCTACCTAGGTTCTCTTGTCCTTGAAAAATAAATAAAAAATGGTGTCTATGGTTTCGCTAGATGTATGGAGATTGCTTTAGGTTTGGGAGAGAACTGATTCAACAACCATGGTGGACTAGAAAGAATGTGCTTTGAAGGGCTCTTCCTCAGCCTAGCCCCTTGTTTAATTGATAGCTTTTCTCACATCATTGTCTATGTGAGACTAGGTTAATGGTCATGAATGCTTGTATGCTTAGCAATGCCGGGGCTTACAAGGGCAAAATGCACCTTTAAATAGGGTCTCTGGCTCCTTGTGCTCATTAAATGTTAATATTGCCCCCAGCCTTCTCTATCTTCAATATTGTAGTTGTCAAAATGCCTATTAGCAATACAATATTGGTGGATTGAGCCCAATGGGCTGTTTAGCCTCTTATGACTTTAGGGCGTTTAACGAGTGACTGGACGATTAGACGGGGCACTTTACATGATCAAGCATGATGGGGAAATTTGGTTGTTGATAATTGGGAAGAGAGAATCTTCATCCTCTTAGTCAACCCTTTCTAGGTTCTTCCGTTTTTGTGGGATTAAGGGGGAGAGTGGGGAAGGTTGAGGATCGAGGCAACAAAGTGAATGCTGTGCGTTCAAAATTTATGTTATGTGAGCTTGGTAGAGAATATTTTTCATCATAAAGGAAGTCTTCAATTCGGGATTATGATTCTTCAATGGTTTCTGACTCCACCTTCAAATTTCCTCTTTGAAGTATTAGTGAAGGGGGCAAGAAAAGATATATTGTGTGGCAACGTCTTATTGTCATTGAGCCTGATTGTGGATATCTTTCATTTATGGGAGAATTGTACTCTTTTTTAGATCTTTCTGCAGGAGTCTTCAATGGATTTTTAGTCTGACTCCAAAGTTTTCCTTCTAGGTATTAGGTGGGGGGAATGCTGATGGGTACTCCTATAAGATTCCCATAGTTTCAGATGTTGAGAATAATTAATGGTATTGATATTTGCAAGGAATGAAGATGTGCATTAGAAAGTTTTTCTTATGGCTCTGCTCTCAAACAAGACAAAGCATGTCCCAAGCAGGTTGGAGTAGCTAGGGATACAATCTTGAGACTAACGTTGAGTTGATAGAGTGGGTGTAGCTAAATAAATATGCTGTCATTTATTGTTAAGTGGAAGTTAGGCCTCTCCATGATATGCCTTTACTAATAAGAACTATAATGTTATAGTCGAGCTTTGACACATCATGTTCCAAAGATATGATCTAGATAGGATGATATTAGGGAGGAATGGGGATGTGTCTAACATTATGGTGTTGCTTCTAGATTTATGCAAATGATGTCCATGACCCCATGGACACCTTGGCAACTTTGCATCAAGGTTTTTATCCCCAGAGGGTGACCATGAATAGCTCTAGGTCTTAGGTGTACTACTCCTAAGTCAATTCAGTTGGCCTGATGTTGATATGATATCATTGTGATAATGTAGGATGTACATTATCTATAAACTTATTCAATATAAAACATTATATAATTAAAGATAATTTGCTCAAATTTCATTGGGAAGGAGTGTATAAATATGCAAAATTTTGATATTATTCCATAATGCATTCTTGTACCAAATAATGCAAACCAAATGAAATAATGTATCCAACACTCATTATTTTATAAAATCATAACTTAAAATGCATCAAATTTGTTAATTACTATCCAAGAACCTCACAAAGAAATGTAGCAAATGGAAATTTACATTCTCATTTTTCATATAGAAGCTATATCATCAACTAATCTATAATAATTGACAAGATTTGATGATAGAAATAAGGAATTTAGAAACCTAATCGTGCAAGTAACTTGTTGGGTCATGCAAGTCAATGGCTAGTCTGATTTTAGTAGTAAATGAAAAGGTTGCAAACAAAGATAGTTTTATGATAAAAATTCATTTCTAAGATAATGATACATGACTTCGAATAGAATTTTTTTAGGAAGTGTTTACATTATTCTTACAAGTAGAAGGAACATTTGTGTTTAATATAAGATATAATCATCTAGATTTGAGGCTTGCACCCCAACTAAGCCTCAGAGGCTCAATGCTTTGAGATGAGCATCAATCATCTTTATAGACATAAGCCTCAGTCTAGGACATCAAGGCGTAAGCCTCGAGGCACAAATCGGATAAATTCATACATGCATACATATATGATATATCTACATGTGCATGGAAACCCATGTTCCCCATATCTATGCATATATTGATATGTATTAATTTCTATGTTTTATACATATATCCATATGTTAATGTGAAATGTGGTGCCGCAATGCAACATGCAATGCAACGTTGAGAGAGGCCATAGGCCTTCTCCCTTTTTATTAATAAGAGAAACTGGATAATTTACATAGAGGTCCAGCAGGATATAGAAATTACAAAATATAATAAATATGAAATATATTAACACTCCCCCTCAAGATGGAGTGTACACATCGTGTAGACCCAGCTTGTTGCAAAAACTCTGGAAAGCTGCTGGACTCAATGGCTTCGTAAGAACATCTGCAAGTTGATCTTCAAACTTGACATGTGGAGTCACAATAGTTCCATTCTTGATCTGGTCTCTGATAAAGTGGCAGTCAACTTCAATGTGCTTAGTACGTTCATGGAAGACTGGATTCTTAGCAATGTATATGGCCGCTTGATTGTCACATCTGAGTTCTATAGGAGACAAAACAAGAATCTTTAATTCAGAAAGTACAGATTGAACCCACTACAACCCACAACATGCATGTGCCATTGCTCTATACTCAACTTCTGTGCTAGATCTTGCTACAACATTTTGCTTTTTGGTTTTCCAGGTAATAAGATGATTCCCCAGAAATGTGCAATATCCAGACGTAGACCTCCTGTCATTATCCTCTAGGGTGTGATACAACTTAATACTCGTGGTATGTATAGGAGTGCTTTCAGAGACTGTCGAAAATGTGAGCGGGATAGGGAGGAGGAAGCTCAACTTATGAGGATATAGGCCATCTGGTGCAGGTGGAGGCAGTAGGGTTGCACATGTTCCTATCATTGACTTAGATGTTGATGAATATCTACATACTCAACATAAATGAAAGAAAGGCATCATTGATACACTTTTTCGTCCAGCTAGTGTTAGATTGTAGCATTTTGATGAGCCAGGGGTTAGGAAGCCTGATGCTAGGCAAAAAACCCTAAAAGCAATGTTTACTGGTGCAAAAGAGAAGGTTGGCAAGGTAGTGGGTAAGTTTTTTTGCTCATGTTATACCCGTGCATGTTGCAATTGGACCCTATCTCTGACCTATGGTAGATGTGATAGAGGAGTCTGGTAGGGGTATCAAGGCCCTCAATGCATATGAATTAATGAACAAGTATCTTCTCTAAGAGAAGAAAGATCTACAAGACTGGATTTCAGACCAGAAACAATTGTGGTATGAATATGGCGTCAGACTCGTGTGTGATGGGTGGACTAGTGGAAACAGAAAGCAAATTATTAACTTTCTTGCACAATGTCGTGGATCAACTATTTTTCTAGACTCTGTTGATGCTTCTGGTGAAGTTAGGAATACATCAAGAAGCTAATGAAAACATACATCAGGCTGGTTGGGGTTGAGAATGTGGGATAGATAGTGACTATTAATGGCTCTAACTTCATGAAGGTTGGTGACCGTATAATGAAGAGATATCCGGTCAACTGGACACCATGTGCTGCCCTGTGCATATGTCCGATTCTTAAGGACATGGACACAATTGATTACATCAAACCCATGACAACTGATGGTAGGTTGATCACGGGTTTCATCTACAACCATTCCTTTTTGTTAAATGCAATGAGGCGACCTGAGTACTGTGGTGGCGATCTAGTTAGACTAGGGGTAAATAGATTTGCACAAAGTTACTTGGCCTTGCATTCATAAAAGTCCAAAATGGATGGACTTAGGAGGCTCTTCAGTGGCGTGGAGTGTGTTGGATCTATAATGGGCTCTAGAGCGGGCGTGAATAGAACTAAACCCACTTAAAAAATCATTAAACCTTCAAGATATTTCCAAGATAATATTTCTAGTATGAACATTGAGTGCAACTAAACATGCATAGCTAGGGAGAGAGAGATTGAACAAGCAACAAATAACACAAGTTATTTATAGTGGTTTCTATCTCCAAACTAGGTGATGCACATCCACTATCTAGTGGGGTCAATCTCTAGGATTTTCAACCATGTCTCACTCCTTATTATTTCATTATAAGAGTTACAACATAAGACCACCCTTTTCAAGCACAAGGGCTAAACTAGCATTCCTTTCTTGGATCAAGGAGCCAATAACCTTACAGAAGACTTATCTATCCATGACCAAGAGTCTTCAACCTTACCAAGGTCTTACCTACTCTTGTAACGAGTCTTTGGCCTTCTCCAAGGACTTACCCACTCTTGCGACAAGTCTCCCGCTTTCAAGAATTTACCCACTCTTATCTTAGATCTTCCGCCTTTGATTTCACCTTAACCAAAGAGAAGCTTTTCACCAAAGGAATTCTTCCCTTATTCTACTTCACCCCTCTTAACCAAGAGAGAGAGTCTTCATCTTCATGATAGAAAGAGAGATTAGGATGCGGAGGAAGTGAGAGCCTCACAAGATTTACTTGTAGGACTAGCTCCCTTACAGATCTCCTACTCACTCTAATGGATATAGCAAGTGATTAAGCTCATGAGAGTGGAGGGAGGCTCTTCGAGGTAAAATATCTCTCAAGTTTCAACTATAGTATAGGGACCTTCATAGTGCTTGGCCAACCATGGGATGAAGCCCAAGGGGTCCTATTTGTAGTTGAGGTTGCCTACTAGCCAATAGAGACACTTAGTATTGAATTCTAGGTGTTTTAATAAAATTTTGAATTTTCCAATACTCCAAGTGTTAGAAACATTTTTTTGCACTTTATCGTATAGTGTTGTCGGCTGAGTTACTTTTGGGAAACTCGACTGACAACACTATATGACAACACTTTGCAGTTGTCGATCGAGTTTATTTGGAATGAAACTCGGCGGACAGCTGTAATTTGTTTTGCTAGGCAGGGTGTCGGTAGAGTTGCCACTAGGTTAAACTCGGTCGGCCCTGGGTATTGTCAAAAGCTAGGTGGCTGTCGGCTGAGTTGCAACTAAGAGAAACTCGGCCGACAAGCCAGTCTGTTATGACGAATGTCCAAAAAGTGTTTAGATATTCAATTTAAGTGCTCCATGTTTCCATTAAGCTTAATTACAAGACATACAATCATTACAAGGGATTTACATCAATGATCTATGGAGAAAACTATCTATTCTTCAATCTTGATCTTTATGCATGTATGACTTGATTTCTCCAAGTTAGGTTGACAAGCTTTGGCATTGGGAGTGTGTCTATCTATTCTGAATTCACTCAAGTAGAAGCATCAGACACAAATAAGTAGAATGGCTAGTCATCATCAAAATAAGAGTTTAGTCAATTTAGACCTTGAGTCAACAAGGTGGACCTCTATGAAGGAGCAAAACACCCAATTTGGTAGAAGAATTCAAGAACTAATTGCTAGTCGGGCTTTCTAGAATAAGGTTACAAAGGTGCTGCAAATAATGGAACCTATTGTCAAAGTATTATAGCTGGTTGATGGTGACAAAGCTGCAACGCTTACTTGTGTGATGCAATGCAACTAATGGTGGACGTTATTAAAAAAGCAACTCCTAGGTCCATTTCACAATACTTGTCAATTGTAGACAAGTGTTGGACATACATGCTTTTGCATCCATTGCATAAATAGGTAAATAACTCAATTATTTTTGTCTAATTCTAGTTTCTTCTAATTTGTTTCTCTAACTATATAACTTAGTATAAGTCTCTAAAATCTAAATCTTATTTCCTTATTTGCAGTTGATGACAGCTTACTATATGAATCCAAGGTTCCAATACACACAAAAAATTGGGCTTATATGCGACTCCAATGAATGCTATAAGAGGAATAATTAACAAATTCATTACTCTACTGAACATAGTAACAATAATCGGCGTTTTAAAAAAAAAACGCGTTTAAAACGCGAATTATTCTGGCCTCGTATGTTACGGCCGTATTATACTGGCAGCCGAATAAAATGTACTATACGGGTTTTAAACGCGTATTTCGTATTAAACGTGTTTTTGACGTTTTTTTTGCGTTTTAAACAGTGAAATACGACAAGGTATTTCTTTCTCGCCTTTGCCTCGATTTCCCCCCCCCCCCCCGCTCAACAGAAACCCTCGCAAACTCTCACAAACCCCCACAAACCCCCGCAGACCCCCGACCTTGAGCCGCGAGTCCCCGACCCAGCGAGACGACGACGACAGAAAGAAGCCACCTGACGGCGGCCACAATAGTCACGCCGGCCTCCAGGAGCTTCTTCGACGAACCTGTGGAGCATCGTGGACTGGCGGCTTGAGCTCCTCGTCTTCTCTCTTGCGGCGTCTTCTCTCTTGGCGACGGCTTCTTTGTCCAGGCGTGAGGTAGGTCCACTTATCCTCCATTTCTTTTTTCATTTACTTCTTCGGTTCTTCCCTCCCTTCGTCCCCTATTTCTCAAACTTCCTCTTCCCTTCGATTGTCCCCTATTCCCCTTTTTTGTCTTGCCCTCTTCCACCTGTATCGCTCCATTTACAGGAGCTTCTTCTCTTGGTTGATTGCCTCCTTTCCCCTGTCCGATGCTCATCATCAACGCCAAGTTCCTCCTCACGTCATCCTCTAACCCCCACACCACTTTCAGCCCTCCTTCCTCCCCATTGTCTATAATTGCAGCTCCCCTAATCCCCTGGCTCGTCACTATCTAACCCCAACAAACCACCTGCTTCTTTCTCCATCACTTGTGACTCTGTCGTCCATAATCCCAACCCCTTACTCCTTCACTGTCCACCCAGTTCACACTCTTTTTTCCCGCTGCTTATTGCCCTTCTCTTATTTTTCTTCTTGTTGATTTGTTGCAGCTCAAGAGGTTGCTATCATTGCAGGTGTGACGCAAATCACACACCATCTGCCAATTTCGTCCAGTACCTGATCAACCAAAGAGAAGGTGAGTCCATTCACTGACTACCTTGCTGTCCGCTATTACTGGATCATGAATTATTATGTTCTGGTTGAAATATATGTGTTAGATATATACAATCACTAAATAAATGTTATTTGATGAACGTGAGATTCAATCTAATTGCAAGATGCACGTAGCAAACTAGCACTCTACAGTCTAATTAATATTTGGTTGGTTATTTTATTAGGATCAACATGCCAAGAGGCAAAGATCCTATTTGGGAGCATGTAGAGCAAACAACTGATGGCAAAAATAAGTGCAAATTTTGCCATGAAATATTTAGTGCAGGGATCACTCGTCTGCGCTATCACTTTGGAAAGTATCCTGGAAAGGATATCAGACCTTGTCCTTCAGTGCCAGACGATGTGAGAGCCTTGGCTCTTCAATCAATTGGGGACTTGAATGCCAAGTCAAAGAAACAGAAGGTGTCAGACTTCTGGAGAACGACTAGTTCTCAAAGTTCTAGCCCGACAGGTGGGTCTACAGTTGTGGATGTTGTTGATGCTGACAAGTACAACAAAGAAATGCTTGATCAACAAACTTTGTATAGAGTGGTGAAGAAAGGGGAGAAGAAGGATGCATATAAAGCAATCTTGAAGTTTTTAGTTTCTAATAACATTGCATTTCATGTTCTTAGGACTCCTGAATTCAAGGAGGCATGTGCTGCTATTGCAAATGCAGGTCCTGGTTATGAACCACCTAGCAGTGAAACAGCTAGGACACGCCTTCTAGATGAGGTGAAGGCTGAGGTGGATGCATATGTCAAATCTGTGAAAGAGAGTTGGCAAATTTCTGGTTGCACAGTCATGTCTGATGGGTGGAAAGATATGAGGAGTAGATCTCATTTGAACTTGTTGGTTCAAAGTCCAAAAGGGATGGTGTTCTATAAATCTTTGTGCACAGACGGTCATGCTAAAGATGGACCCTATATATCTGATTTTATCTCATCATGCATTGAGGAGATTGGTGTCCAGAATGTTGTGCAGTTTGTGTCTGATAATGCAAGTAACTATAGTAGTGCAGGAGCATTATTAGAAGTAAAATATCCTCAGATTTTCAAAACAAATTGTGCAGCACATGGCATGAATTTGATTTTAAACGATCTTGGTAGTCTTGCTACAATTTCTCCTGTACTTGATAATGCCAAGAAGATTGTCAAATTAATGTACAAGTATCAACATGTCTTGGATTTGATGAGAAAACACACAGAGGGTAGGGAATTGAAGAAACCCGGTGCCACTCGTTTTGCTACTTATTTTTTGTGCTTACAATCTATACTTGCACAGGAGCAAGGTTTGAGGTTCATGGTTGCATCCTCCAGTTGGAGAGATTTGCCACAATCCAAGAGTGAGGATGGACTTGAAATATGTGATACTATTCAAGATAATAATTTTTGGGAGTCTGGCAGGAAGGTCATTCGTGTTGTCGAGCCATTGATTCGAATTCTGAGAATGGTGGATAGTGAACGTTCTACTATTGGATACATTTATGAAGGATTGGATAGAGCGAAAGAGGCAATAAAGGATATTTTTGAAGGAGTTGCAGATAAATACATGCCCTTTTGAAAGAGAATTGATTATAGATGGGATAGAAACTTGCATAATCCCCTTCAAGCTGCTGCGGCTTACTTGAATCCTATGTTGCACTATCAAAAGAGAGTCACAATGGATGCTGAGGTAAAACAAGGTGTTGAAAAGTTGTGATGAAGATGGTTGCCGATGCGAGTACTAGGAGTTTGATATCTAAGGAGCTTCGTGACTATCATTCCAAGTCTTCTCAGATTTTCTCTCCTTTGGCGATTGATTGTCTTACTACTACTCATCCAAGTAAGACTCAAACATCCATTTATTTTAATTCTTAATGTTTTAACATGAGTGGTTGACCAATTTTGTTCCATTTTGGTAGGAGTTTGGTGGAATATGTGGGGTGGAAATGTCAGCTTATTGCAAAAGTTGGCCATTAGAATCTTGAGCCAACCTTGTAGTGCTTCTCCTTGTGAGCGCAATTGGAGTGCTTTTGATGCTGCACATACCAAAAAGCGTAATCGCCTTGATCCAGAAAAGTTGGAAACATTAGTCTACATTAGGATGAATTCTCATTTGATGAAGACTACTGTTGCAAAGGAGGAGGAAGACAACTTGCCGATTGAGTTGGAGAAGATAGATGCCTTTGCAGGTGATATCAATGATGGTTTTTCAAATACAGACGATGATGAACCAACTGAGGAAGGGGGAGATAACCATCAAGCTGAGAATGTGACTACTACAACAAATGTTGAATTTGATTCTGAGCCTTTCAATCTTGATTTTATGTCTCCAGAGGTGTAATAGACTTACACTTGATTGTTGTGTGATGTTAATGTAATGGTCTACTACTCTTTGGTCCTAAGATGCCTTCTTTTTTGTAAGCCAAGATGTGGCAAACTTTAATTTTCATTTGTAGCACCTTAATTTGCACTCCATATCTCAAGTTTGTTGCCCAATTAATATATTTTTGCAAACATGTATATATATGTATGTATATATATCCGTTTTTTTCCCGACTTTTTCCCGAATAGTTGACCGTACTTTTACCGTACGTTGACCGTTTTTTAAGCCGAATTTTCCGCATAATTCCCGAATACCGAATTTTTCAGCTCGACAGTACGTATCCCGAATACCGAATTTGTTACTATGCTACTGAAGAGCGCTTGATAGTGCTGGATGAGGTGTATATTTGATTAATAAATTAATTACATAACTTACATGAAGTCATGAACATCTTCATTCTTGTTTGATGTTTCATCATCTAAATATCTTAAATATTTTGTAGTTGTGACAGTTTTGTGAAGTCACCGGATGCTTTGGTCATCCAAATACAATTACTGACCGTGAGGAGGTGATCTTTGTGAGTGATGTGTTTGGAATGGAAGGGTGCTGTAAAAGAAATTGGAGCACTTCAATTTAACGTACTCAAAGAGAAGGAATAGGTTGGGGGAAATATGTTGAGAGATCTGGTCTATATTCACTACAACATGCGGTTGAGGGCTAGAGCAATATGAGATGCCAACTACAAGTGGATTTTGCTGTTGTCTACAATCCCATTGACACCACATGCACATTCAACCAATACAGACGTAGAGGCATAGAAGAAAGTGATGATTCATAACATCCTTTAGAGGGATGTTTGATTGTGATAGGTCGTCCCATTCTTGATAATCTAGATGGCTGTCCAAATCCATACACAAGAGCAATTTGAAGCAGATTCTGATACTAATGTTGATCAACCCAAACCTGGAGGACTTGAGGCCGAGCCTGAGCACAAAAATACTGATATGGAAATCAATAGACCGCCATCTAGATTACTATTGTCCACGATCCCATTGACATCGCATACACATTCAGCCCATCCAAACGTAGAGGCATAGAAGAAAGTGATGATTCAGAAGATCCTTTACAGGAATGAATGAATGAGATAGGTTGTCCCATTCTCGATAATCTAGATGACCGTCCAGATCCTTACATAGAAGAGCAATTTGAAGCAATATCTAATACTAATGTTGTTCAAACCCCACCTGGAAGACTTGAGGTCGAGCTTGAGCATGAAAATACCGATATGAAAATCAATAGAGTAGTGCAAGAAGAGTTGGGTAGCTCGAATTGTTCTTCAAAAACTACATCTGGGTCCAACTCCGAACCTAAGTCTGATGATGGTGGTGATGATGGAGGTTGTGGTGAACGCTCTCCAGAATACCCTCCTATTGTTGATCCTGAGAATGATGATAGTCCTTATGTTACTAGGGCTGCACCTCCTCCACCAGTTGAAAAAGAATATCTGCATGGCTGAAAAAACTTTTCAAAGGAGGAAAAACTCGAACCGGCAAAGACTACAACTCCTTACCACATGAGGTTACAACTACATGCTCCTATTGCTACAACAATGATTATTATTCTGATATTGCAGATTCATTTTAGAGCATGAGTATTTCTAATTCTCAATCTCAATATCCAACATTAGGTTTTGACAATATACTATTTGGGCAAACACATGCACAACCCTACCCATCTCATTATCAACATGGGTATGGGTATTTTGGATATCAAAATCAGCCACCACCACAACCAGAAGCAACTAGAATATCATATTGGATATACATATACTGCAAATTTTTCAGGCACACATGGAAGTCACTACTTACTAGTACAACTCCCTTGCGTTCGCTGAGGATGGTGGGAAAACATGGACTAGTAGTCATTGAGTTGTTCCTATTTCTCCGGTCCCAATAGTTCTTGTGGCTATTCAGCCTGTTCGTCAAGCTTGTCAACCTTCTTGAGCTCCTCCAACTCTATGTGAAAGCAAGAAAAAACATCTCAAAGATCTGGAAGAGCATTTTGCAAAGCTTGGGGTGATACAATTTACCAATGATGATGTGTATGAGGAGCACATGCCTACATACAACCAAGCTTATAGGATATATATGTCATGGCCGCATTATCTTACCATATCAACTCGTTATTGTATGAAGAACAATCACGACTCTCGACATACAATTGAATTGAGTTGGTAAGTGCATATGTCATTCATATGTTCTAAATTGTATATTATTGCATAATTGTGTGTATCTAAGATTGTGGATTGTGCTAGTAAAATTTCGGATCTTAATTTTTACATTTTGTCATTGAAATCCCAACAAAACATGACATATTCCTTACCTCCCACATGAAGGACCCCCTCACACCCAATATAGAATTTTATTGCATAAAACAATGCATTTAGGTGTAGATATTACACTTGTAAAACTCATGAATTAATCATTCATTTTGACATTGAAACATCCATGAATGCATCTATCTGGTATACCATAAATTAGGGGTGAGCAAATCATGGTCCATACCGCAAAACTGAACCAGACCAGTCAGTTCGGTCCGGTCTGGTCCTGGACCGCTTTGAGTTCGGTTCGGTCTGCGGTCTGGAAATTCGATCCGTAGTGCGGTCCGGTCCTAAGCCGGTCAGATCGTGGATTGGACCGTGGACCGTTTTATATGAAGTTTTATTATGTCAAAAGTACAAACAAATCACATATTAAAACACTAATAGTGTGTATATTTGATATTAATGTTAAACTATCGTTAAAAGTGATTAAAATTATCAAACTTTAAATATTAAAAAAGTTACAAAATGCGAAAAGTTCTGATTGCGGTCCAGACGGTCCAGTCCTAGTTCGAAACGGTCCGGTCTACGGTCCATACTTTTGCACAAATACGGTCCCCGGTCCGGTCTGGTCCGATCCGGTTCTGGACCGATGCTCACCCCTACACTAAGTACCTATTTCCAAGCTGTCAAAATGGCATTAGTATCAGTCACCTCGTTCGTCTATGGTATGTGTTAAAGTTATTAGTGATTGAGTATCTTATTATGGGCCTACGTGTAGTTTAGGGGTGAGCATCGGTCTAGAATCGGACCGGACCGAGGACCGTACTTGTGTAAAAGTATGGACCGCATACCGAACCGTTTTGAAGTAGGACCAGACCGGGACCGGACCGTTTGAACCGTAATCAGAACTTTTTAAACATTCGATAACTTGTTTAATAGTAATACTTTGATAATTTTAATTACATCTAACTATTGTTTAGCATTACTATCAAACACTTACACTACTAGTGTTGTAATATGTGATTTATTTATACTTTTGACATTACAAAATTTCATATTTAAAGGCATTTTACATATAAAACAGTTCATGGTCCAGACCGCGTTCTAACCGGTTTTGGACTGGACCGGACCGGACTGCAGACCGAATTTCTAAAATTTCCGGACCGCGGACCGGACCAAGCTCAAAACGGTCCAGGACCGGACTGAAGTGACCGGTCCGGTCCGCTTTTGCGGTCTGGATCATCACTTGCTCACCCCTAGTGTAGTTGGCCCATCAGGGTTTGAGCGCAAGTTGTAAGTGTTCCCCTCTTCTATATACATGAGCATGATTTTGTCTAGTAATATCAATGTTATTGCTTCCATCTTATTTTCCACAGTATGAAGCAATTGCCTCGTGCTGTGTTTGGCAGATTCAGTAGTGCACTTTCTCAGTTAGGCCTTCACACATGCAACATGAACTACTTTGTTCTTATCTTTGATGTGATTCTGTGTGTAATTTCTGGTTGGTTATGTTGACGATGACGTGACCACCGCTGATGATCGGTATGGTTCTGAGAAACTCTTTAGTCGTTCCTTCAAGGATAGTAATAAACCAAAGACTTAGGCAACAATATATTTTCTTGGCATTGAACCATCCATGTCTAATAGTGGACTGTCATTTCACAGTGAAAATATGTTATATCTTCTCACAAAGATAGGTATGGTATGCACTAAACCATTAGATACCCTAATGGACCCCAAGGTCCGTTTGTCTGTGGAACATAGGGAACTCCCTAATGACCCTTCATGATATAGAAGACTTGCTGTGGATATTAATTATCTGAATGTTACCGAATCTTATGTCTCTTTGATACCAATGTTGCTAGTTAATCCATGGAGAAGCCCTGCACGATTCACTTGAAGGCTGGCATGCATACACTGTAATATTTGAAGAAGCCTCTCACATAAGGAATTTGACATTCAGCGGATATTTGTTTTGCAGATCTGACATCCTTTTCTTTCAAAGGAATTTAGTCACTAACGTCTTCTGTCTTTCTCACCCGTATACGATGTTAAAAAGCAATCTTATTGTAACAGAAAAAAGTTAACCATTAGAATCCTTTCAGCTATAACTCTTTGTCGTCTATTTCCTGGAAACTTGCCTAGATTCTCAATCAGTGGCCACCAATTTGCCTTAATTTGTTAGTTCATAGTTTTATCTTCTAAATTTATTGATATATTTTCTTAAATTACAGGGAAGACGCAACCCTCGGACTGTTGATCCGACGGTTGATTACATAAAAAATCCTCAATTCCTGGTTTTGCTATCAGAAAATTTCTTGGAAGCCCGTCTATCTCTCAATCAGCCTGGAATGACTGGAATCCAGCCAAATTCCGGTATCGCAAAGGTGGAGGGACCTCCCTCAACGACTTCCAATCCAGGTTTATGTTTATCTTCAGTTGCTGAAAGTTGTATGAGTTTGTATATACTAACTACTATGTTAGTAACCCTTCATGTCCTATAGTTGTTTAAGACATGCTTGCCTTTGGTTGTCTTCCTCATCTTTTTTTTTTCATGTTATCTTGCAGTAGTCAATGGCATATGAAGATATTACAGGGAAGCCTAGTAGAATATACGCCATTCGAATATTTCTTGTCACTTGGCAGCAACACACACTGGCAGAATTGCTGCATTGTTTGACTTCCTTATCTTGATATTATACATCAAATAAAAAGACGTAAAGAATGTGATATATAGTGGCTAGAAGATTGGTCATAGTTCCCACTGTGTTTCTCTCTGGAAAGATACACCTTAATTAAGAACCATGGTCCATGATATACCAATTTCAGTATTTTTTTGTTCCTGTATATATACGTCCAGTGGAAAAAAACATGTTGTTAACATCAGCACTTTGTCTGATATTTTTATAGTAAACTTTCATATTATGAAAGGAAATATGTAGCTCACCAGTAAAATTCAAGCTAGGAGCGTATACAATAAACTAATAAAAATCTCTCTCTCTCTCTCTCTCTCTCTCTATATATATATATATATATATATATATATATATATATATATGTCAGACTTCTATCCTACCCAGACTTGAATTCCTTTTCTCAAGTTTTGTATGTTGTATAATAATCTTCAAGAGATAGGGACAACGAGAAAGAGGGTGGTTGGCTATGAAACTAGATAGGTTGAAGAGATTAAAGTGCTGATAGACTGGGGAGGCAATTGTGAAAGTCTTACCAACTGTTGACTAATATATGAAGACGGGGACATCAAATATTTCTGAACTGACTGAAAATGTTATGCCTGCTAAGGCTTTGAACATACTGTTATAACTTTACCTAGGGATGGGGCAAATGTGTGGGCATAACATGAATAGGAGAGAGGTAATGGATTAGGAAGGAGGTCAGAATTGTGTTGGAATCTCTGACAGCATGACAATGAGAGAGTACTATGGAGGCAGGCAATATAAAAAAGACGTTCTTTAATGTTTCTCATTGGCAAAAAAGGAACCTAACAAGAAAGTGAAATGAGGGGTCGCATGAAAATTACCCCTGGCTGCTCCATAGGTGTCAATGCAGAGATTGGTGGATACCCAGGTTCGAGGTTATGGAAGAGCAATATAGAGCTATGAAGAACCTTGGAAGTTATCTTACAGTCACTTGGTATATAGGAGGGCCTGAAACATGCAAAATCTTCAATATCATTCACTGGAACTTCAAATCGTGGTAAGACCTAATCAGAAAGTGAGAAGATGGGTAATGAGATATAATATCCTAATGATTTCCCCACATGCATCAAATGCTGAGATGAGGTAATAATATGTATTTCATTTAAAAAGTTTAGACTGGAATAATGAGGTTAGAGGCTATGAAAGGGCAAAATAGAGCTAATGAGAACCTAGGACATTATCTTTTGGTCAGTTGGTACTTAAGAGGGTCCGCATCATGCAAACATGAAAAGTGCTTATTAGAATTCAATTTTTGTTCATGAACCATCCAACAAAAAAGGGGAAAATGGGGTTATCTTGTTTGTAGTCCATTTGACACCAATGGACATCTTGAAAGGGCTAATCTAGATAGGGCTAAAGCTATACAAATGAGGGAGGTGCAACCAGAGACGATGGACCAAGAGAAAAGTAAGGATGATGGTAAGAAACTCAATGTTCAGAATATTTTTGTTGAGATTCAACCCATGTATCTTGTATTAGCATTATATTTCTTTTATCCATGGTGTACATAAGCGAGTATTTACCTATCTTGCTAATATTCGTTATATAGGAGACCTTGTACTCTTAATTTAACTAATGAGAATTACTCCATAACCATCATCCCTCCCTCCCTTGTATCATAGCATATGCTCAAACCTGACTTAGCCATCATCCTCCCTCCCTTTACTTCCTACACCATCGCTGCCCTACCCATCCTTGCAGTCGCTGCCAAGTACATGAGCAGTAGCCCTAAGGACTTCTATAGGCCGGGCTAGCCGCTGTCCGCCCCTAGGCCAGTAGCCGACCGTCCTAGGGTAACCAATGCTGGTGCCCTAAGGGTTAGCAGCCGCCGACACCCAAGAGGCAAGTAGCAGCCCGCTTCAAGAGCCATCAGGCCAACCACCAGCAGCCTGTAGTCATCAACACTTCCATGGACTAGTCTGTCCAGTTCACTCTTTCCTCCTTTCTTTTTTGTTAAATCTATTTGTGATAATGACAAAGAAATAGAAAGGCCCTTCCGGGTGCTAATCCTATAGAGTATCAACAAATAAGAGGAAAGAGGGGAAATCTTTACTGTTTCTTCCCCTCCAGTCTCCATGCAGTCCCCCCTGAACTACATGTTTGAGTGCTATATATGTTCATTTATGGGCTTCATGTTGTAAAATCACATCGCCATATTCTTGTGATTCGTCCTATTGTGCCTTGTATTCCAGTAGCACTTTCTTTACTTCTACTGTATGTTTGTACCGTGCCCCTACATAGGTAGTGCTCTGTGTGTGTGTGTGTGTGTGTGTGTGTGTATTTTTGTACCTCTCTTATTGTTATCTATAATGATATGCTTGCTTTTGAATTAAACAGTGACATCTTTTTTCTGTGGATGAATGTAGTACAAACTTCTTTGAATCCCACAAAACTAAAACATCATATATGTGGTGCAAGCATAACTCGAAGACAAGTGGGTCACCAAGAACATTCAGGTCATGGTTTAAAATTTTGATTTTGACGCCGATTCTGATGGCTCAAAAACATAAATTTATAGAAATTTCGATGGAAATTTCGACATTTACGCTTATTTCGACGATCAAACAAAGGGATTAAGCCAATTTTTTTTACCAGGATGATCTACATACATAAATACACCTATTTTATGCACTAAAATCATATATTGATCTTGGTTGAGGGGGGTCCTACATGTGTGAAAAGTTTGAAAACTGTATCGAAGGTGATTTTGATGACATGTTCCATAACATAATGAAGGAATTAGTTTATAGGTCATCATGTTAATATTTTATTTCAATTGATACTAAGTAGGACATTATAAATCATCAAAGAATGAAAATACTAAGGTTATTCTCCATTTAGGCATGAGATTATTCATAAAATTGGGACAAATTACTTAAACTTAGTTGACACTAATAGTCTAATTCATTGAATATATCAATTGAATGCTTTAACTTTATACTATTCCCATTCGTAGTTGAAATTTTATCTATCTAAGTAAACATCATACATCTCAATCTAAATTGTTTTAGTTTTGTTTTTCATTTTAAGGTCTAAAATTATATATATTAATATTCAAAATATTACATAGTTGTAAATTGTTGTTACAAAATTCATCTTTAATATAAGATATTTATTTAAATATTCAACATCTGTTAAATGTTCGTTATATATATGAATATAACGTTGAAAAAAACTTAAACAAAGCTCATTTTGAAAAAAAAAATTATCCATTATCTGACAAATAGGATGTATATCAAGTTGGATTTGTAAATTAATTGTATTTATATGTAATTTATAGCAAAATTTCAAAAATCCTCAGGTTTCAGTTGTAGTCTATCACTTACAACTGGCAATTTTGGAGTAATGTTTTGGTCAAGATGGGGTAAAAGTGGAAGAAATAGATGTAGATGGAAAGGAGAGAGAGTAAACTTACCTTAGATCTGAAGAACTAGCCTTTAAGAGCAAGAGGATGCAAAAAAATCACCGAAGAAGTAACCCTCCCAAGTACAACAGGCTTTGGGCTGTTGATTTTCAAAATTGTGAACCCATTACGGTTGTGTTCGCGAAATGTATGCCCAAACTAGCCTTTTTCAACGAAATTTCTGTATATTGTCAAAATTTTGCCCCCTTTGTGAAATTTCTATTGAAATTTCGAAATTTTACTTACTATTTTTTGACAAGTGCATTTCTATGTCCGATACCCGTCGAAACCCGAAATTTCGAGATTTCAACCGAAATTTCAAACCACGATCCAGATCCTATCATAGTTCTGTGGTGCATTGGAACCCAAATTGTTGTCATATACATGTGGCATTGCAAAGCAAATGCGATGTGGGGTGAGATAAACCAATTCTAGATTCCTCAAAAGAGCTACTTTTGTGTTTACAATGTTATTGACATAATTTTTTCTTCTTCTGAGCAATAGGGTGACCGTCCTATAAGGAAGTTCTTTGGCTTGATGAAGGCCTCACTAACCAACTCATTTTTTTCTCACCTACTACTTCTGCTAGGGTCATCAAGGAAAGGGAGACTCACTTCCTTGATGGTCTCAACCAGTGTTTTAAAAAGCGTCCTAGGCGGCCGCTTAATAGCCACAAGGTGATGGCCGATTAAAATGTGCCATAAGCGCCGCTTGAGTGGATTTGAGAAAAGCGGCCGCTTTTTGCCCGCTTAAACCGCTTTTTGCCCGCTTTTTTTCCGCTTAAAAAAAAAACCGCTGTAAGCATATAACATTAAGTACATTAAATGCCCTTATTAGTATTAACTATAATATATTAAACTGGCATACATTAAATGTTCTATGATATACCTAGTTCTAATTTAGAATGCATACTTTGTATGTAAGCTGTAATGATATGGTACCTTTGTGATGTATCCAAGTATATTATAGGTAATTATTATCTAATTTAGAATGCATACTTTGATTAAATGTTAGCTGTAATGTATGAATATTTGATGGTGTAAATGTAACAATATGTTTGTAAGCTAGCTATGATCGGTTTATTGTTTATTGTTTACTGTTTAGCTATGCATCTTGTATATACACTTATTATTTTGTGTTGTTTACTATATTATATAGATACAATCATTGTTGTATAGTTGTGTTATAAACTATTTGGGTGTTTTGTATTGTCTTGTACAATGTTTAGATATGTACAAAAAATTCAAAAATATAAGTATTTATATACATATGTAATTTTGCATAAAAGTTTATAGGAATTGGAAATCCGCTTTTCTAAAAATTGCCCGCTTAGCTGGCGATTAATCGGCTACAAGGTCCCGTCCACACGCTTCCCGCTTCACACTTTTTAAAACCTTGGTCTCAACTCTCTATATGCCACTGTTTGCCAACTCCCGCTCCTCGGCACATTGCTTACCTCCTTGGACCAAACATATGCTTGTTTGTCACAGTTTGATATGGCATTGACTCTTTATCTCCAACGACTCCTTTAAAGCTCAAGCTACAATGGTTGTTATAGCCCATGGTCGTGGATGGGTAGGAGGACTGCGTCTAAAGTTTACCTATCGTGGCAAGTTGGCCCACACTAAAGAGGTCTGCCATTCCAAGCTCGGATATCCAACCCAATATGGGCGTGGACATGACAGAGGCACTTCACATTTATGCTAGACTCCACAACCCCATATCGAGCGGGGCCCCAACTCGGTGAATACTGCTCTTTCAACCTCTACTTGAAGTTCCTCTCACGTCTCTCTAACAAACGAGGAATGTGTACAACTACTTCATGCATTCCAATAGCTTGACAAATCTTTGCTACATGGGTCTACACACTTCTGCATTAAACTCATAGAATCCAATGCCCGATTTTGATGCCATATCTAATGGCCTAGAAACAGAAATTTCCACTGGAAATTTTGATATTTACGACTTTGACAATTTCGACTCCAAAATGAGCGAATTAAATCATGAAAATTTACGGGGAAGATCGAAACGTCAACATCTACTCAAATATGCAATAATATTTCATATTGGATATGTGTGTGGGGGTCTCCTATGTTTTTAAGAGAAAGAAGTTGAGCTGTTTGGATGGATAAAATGAAGATATTAACTTATGAAATTTAGCGAACACAATGTTTAGACATAGACACACTAGATTATATAATAAATTTGAATGTTTAGAGGTCAAGGTGGGATCCATGCCTTTATGAGTGAGTGCACAACTGAACAAAAATGTCAAGTCTGTCAAACATTTACAAACTTAAAAACTTCCATTTACTATTTAGAATTGAAAACTTACAGTTACAAGCTACAAAGTTACCAACTGCAACTTGTATAAGTCTTCAATTGAAATTGCAATATTTCGCTCAAAATTTCCATCTTTTCCAATCGGACATCAAAACGCATCGCAAAAAAAATGCCCTTAGGTGGAAATTTCGTAGCAAAAAAACTAGTGTCGGTCGTAGTTTTGCAAAATGGCATAGGATCAGAAGTTATTTCAGAAATTTGCTCCTAGGCTACTACTACTACATCTTTGGTATTTTGGCAAAAAAAAAAATTAATTTCTTGCTTCTAGAGGCTATTTTTCTTCAACTTTTGACACCTACCAAAATTCTTATACTTGCTAGTTGCTACAAGAGATTTGGATGACACCATCTAGACTAGCATCCACTACGATGGACCATCACATGAAATTTTCAAGTGGAGAGACTTTTCTTTGTTTCATAAAGCATTGCAACTTGGTTGGGAAACTGATGTATTTGACTATTACTTGACTGGATTTCACCTATGCTGTTGGAGTAGTCCTTCAACATATGAGTGCTCCTCTACAAGCATACTGCTGCAATGCTCAAGGTATATTACGATATCTCAAAAGTGCTCCAGGAAGAGGACTATTTTACAATCAACCTACGCAAAAGGATATTACTATATCTGGGTACACAAATGCAGATAGAGCGTGAAATGCTCTAGGCCGACAAATTACATGTGTTTGTATAATGCTAGACCATAACCCCATTACTTGAAGAAGCAAAAAGTGCGATAACATTTTCTCTTTATCGCTTTCTTGCCTCATATTTTTAATATAATGTTTTCTGTTGCATTTATGTTCATGAAATGCTAGCACAAATATAGTTTTGATCATGCTCAATTATATAGTATGGAGCAATGTTCAAAATTTCGACGAAGTTGTCGAAATTTCGGCCGAAATTTCTGTTTCTGTGGCAATCGGACATCGAAATTGACTGACGAAACTCTCGAAATAGGCAAATCATCGATTTTTTTTCCACATTTTCATATACTATGTACTACCTAGAGCATATTTTTTTGCACAGTTTTGTATTTTTAAGTCTATATATTGTGCTTGCAAACTATAATGACTTAAATTATTGATTTCACCATTGAAAATTAACTTCAAAAATCCCCATCAAAATGCCCATCGAAACAGTTCGTGGTCATTCACTAAAAAATGATGAGACCCCACCCCCCACATATCCAATACGTAATATTATTACATATTTGAGTAGATCTACACTAGTAGATCATTCTAGTAAAATTTCATAAATTAATTTGTTTATTTTGCCGTCGAAACGCCAGGAACGCATTTATCGAAATTTCAGTCGAAATTTGTCGAAATTGGGTAAGGAGCTTATTACTTAATGATGGTCATATATTATTTTTGTATAAATAGGAAAATAAGAAATTTACATTTTGTTTGTGGTTCCAAGGCGTGCCACAACTCATGAGGCGTCACAACATCCACCATGCATCCTTGGCGCCTTAACAAGTATGGTTGTCATAAAAATATTAGCCTTGAGTTATATTCTAGAGTTTAGAGATTGATTCAATAATGATATATAAGCCAGTTTTGACATAGAATCTGAAAATATCCTATCAGATTATTCAATTTTTCTACACGGCACACACCTTATTTAATCTATAACACATTAAGCAAATAAAATCACATTTATTGTATTAGTATTAACAAGTATTCCCCACAAACAACAAAAATGGCGTGCACATGTGCAGTGCTAGTAATTAACAATTATTTTTAATTCAAAATATCATAAAGTGTCATCTGCTGTATAAATTGCCTCCAACTATTTCGATTCCGAACTAACAAGTTCACTATATGTATGTATGCATGGTTGTGTGCATGTATTCATGTTTGTGTATATATGACATCACTGGGTCGACTGACTGTTCAGTTGGGGACTCAAGACTCAGTAGCTGTCCGAGACACATTCCAGGCTGGGTTTTAAAATCTTGCTTAGAGCTTCTAAATTTGTTCATTTAAAGTTTAATCAAACAACAGTTTTGAATGCTTAGTCCGATTCTTCTCTTTCAGTGAATGCACCAATGGTAAGGTGTCAAACAATCTCTACCAGTAACATTCCACCAGCAACAGTGAAAGCGGTGAGTCTTGTAATCATTCTATTGCATTTGTCAGTTTTGTTTATCAGGCATATGTAAACCTTTTTTCCTGCATTGACATCATAAACTATATTCTTGCTATGATAGGAACCTACCACATTACCATCTCTGGCCACATCGGCCCCCTTTTCTCATCTACCGTCAGTGGCAAACACTACCTCACAGGGGAATCCTACTCTTCCCACCTCATCTGCAGCTTCTGCTTCCCAGGAATTGAATACTAATGCTGAAAGTGTGCAAGAGTTTAAGCCTGTTGTTAATCCTACTCCTCAGCCGCGCCCCATGGGCCCTGGTGCTGCAAATGTTAGCATCTTGAACAGCCTTTCTCAAGCTCGCCAAGTAATGAATGCTTCAATTACGGGTGGAAATTCTATTGGGCTTAATACAATAGGTGGCACATCTATGGCTATGCATATGTCAAATATGATCTCGAATGGAATGGCTTCGTCAGGGCTGTCTACAGTAGCTTCATCGGGATTGTCTGGAATGGCTACAGTACCTGGATCTGGTGCTTTAATGGCAACAGCACCTGTTGGGCAGAATTCAACTCTTAGTTCGTTTCCATCCACTGTCTCAAACATTGCAGGGAATTCAAGCATGGGAGTGACATCTTCATTGCAGAATATTCAGGGTATGGGCCAGTCATTACCTGGATTGAGTCAAACAAGTTTGTCTTCTGTTTCACAAATGGGGCAAAATGGGATTGGTATGAATCAGAATGTTATGACTGGCCTCCCTGCTTCAAACGTGTCCTCTGGAGCTGGGAATATGATGCCCACGCCTGGAATGTCTCAGCAAATACAGCCAGGATTGCATCCTCTGGGTCCTACAAATGGCTCACTAGGTACAAATAATGGTACTCTTGGTGCGCCCAATGGTTCTGGTATCATGCCACAGCAGCAAGTAGCTGGCGCTCAACAGTCACAATCCAAATATGTCAAAATCTGGGAGGTAATTCTAATTTTGTATAATATTTATCACTACCGCTTTCATGGCAATTTATCTTGCTCACTACTGCGAAACAGTTAATCCTATCAAAACTCCACTCTTTTTGTATGACTCTTTGCTTTCACTTTTGTCTTTCATATAAAGAATCTAACCTTTTAGCTTTATCTGGGTTATAGACATACATTACTTATTCCTAGAGTAAAGCCTGGAGAATAGGATGGATATCTCGTATCTGAGAACTGGCAGTTCTCCTGTCAATTCTCCAGGACCCAAATAACTCAATTTTCTTCCATGAATACTGAATGGTTTGTCTTGGATTAGTTCGATCCAAAACTTGAGATAGGGGATGTAGGCCGAAATAAGATTCATAAGCGGTTGTTAATCAATATTAAGTTGAAAAGCGAGAAGGAGGTGTGAAGACAACACCTTGTGACCGCTTGATCGCCAGGCTACACAACTATGTAGCTAGTTTATAACATAACTGTACCTACCAAAAAAAATGTAAAAGTAATATTATCAATTTGAGTACTGCTGTAACTGTCATAAGTAGTAAATTACCTGAATCGTAATATACCTATATAGAAATATACTAAATTAATATGCAAAACCGTAACCGGTACATTATATATAATTATAGTTCATCAGCTAGTGGTACATAGTATATAATATATATGTAGTGGTCAATTATGTCTAATTATTCAGGCATAGGTAGTTAAGTACATACTAGTAGATAATACATACACTGGTCAGTTACATATAATTATTTAAGTATAAGTAGTTAATTTCATACTAGTAGATAATACATACACAAGTACAGAACAATACAAGAGATAGGATATGTGACACTGTAGAATACTTTTTACATTAAAGTTTAAGAATCTTAGTATAAGACAAAAACATAGTATATAATAATGTAGGTCATAGTATATAATAATGTAGGTATTAAGTAATTAAATGCACATTTCGTTGATAATATACCACACTATACAGTAGAAATACGAGAGTACAATATTATATTTCTCTATTCCAGTAGTATATTTCAAATTACAGTAGTATATTTTGAATATTACTGTAGCATATAACTATATTAGAATACTGTAGTGTTATATTTATGGGCTGGCAGTTATTGGGCTGATAATTGGGCCTACATTGGTCGCGTAAAACTTAAGTGAGTAGAAACGGGCCACCGACGCAACCTTTGGAGTGGCCACTCAACCGGGCTGAGCGGACAATAAGCGTCCGCTTAACTCCAAGCCATCTGAATCCGCCTGAAGCTCCAACTGAGCGGCCAGCACCTTGTGGTGCTCAGGCACCCACTTTCTAAAACATTGGTATCTATTTATGCTGGATTGCTGCACATAATTCCTCAAACTGTATATTGTTGATTGTAATGAATATTTAGAAGAAAACTTGCCAGATACCGAAAAATTAAAGACGGAGCTTAAGCCTTACTGCAAATTTCTTTAGTGATCCTACTGGCTTTTGTATGGTTCTGTTATGTAATTTCTATCTATTCGTCCACATGGTGTTGGCATAGACCTTAGTTTGCTAGATGTAATAGCTTCTATGTGAGTATATTAGCAGAGCACACTGAGCTGCTGATATATTATACCATTGTGTGAATTTGGTTAAGATTGCTGTTAGTTTTGTGCTGTTGTACTTTGTTCTGTTTTTGTTAGTAAGCGGTACCTTGTTGTCTAGTACTGTGTTATAGAAATTTGCTATGTATTTGCCTAGGCTAGCATATTGTCGCATGCTCATTCTTCGGTTTTGGCTGCAACCTAGGCATATAATTGTCAATGGATAGGGTCTGCTATATCTGTTGTCATACGGCATTATCTCAGTGTATTTAGTTCTGGTGAGGGGTTGATTTGTAGCCTCAACAGTGTCTTGCATAGTATATTTGTCAGCTCATTTTTTGTTATCACCTTTAGCCTAGATTGAAGATCCTTCGCCAAAAAATTAAGCTGGTAGATTGAAGGGGCACCTATAATGGGCATAAATTGATTGCTACATCCAAACAAGGAAGCAAGATTCTATTAGAAAAATGAATATGCCCAAAACACATATTTTGAATCCAAACAAACCCTAATTAATATGATTTTGTTCATAGATGATAAAATCCTTATTTTAAGCGATTTTAAGCTATGCTATTTATAGAATAAGTAAATCTTTATTTAATGTATTTACAACAAATACAAGACACTCTTTTATAGGTGCTAGAAAGTATATTAGCCTATTTAGTTAATAGGTTAATTAGTTAGGGCTTTAGTGTCTTGGCCCATCAAGGTTTGTCTTGAGTCTGTATGCTTCCCCCTTCTCTTATATAAGGAGGGGGACTCCTCTTATCAAATACATTGAATAGCCGTCTTTTATTTCTTAACATGGTATCAGAGCATGGATCCTAACCTAGAGAGACAAAGAAAGAGCATCCGCCTGCGGGCGACCGTCGTCGCTTCTTGACTTGGTCGCCCGCCAGGCATCTTCATCCCAACCTCTACGGTCGTCTCCTTTCTTCTTCTTTCCTAAAAAATCCAGTCTTTTTTATTTGTACGCCGACGCTTTTCTTCCCGGCTGTTATGTACATCCTCCAAATTATATTTCAGATCCGCCCCTTCAATTTTTCATGATTCTCTGGCCATCTTCCATAATGAAATCAATTTGCGTGATCACATCAGTGGGCCGCCAATCTTCAACGTTGGTTGCCTATCATCCAGTTGGTAGCGGGTCGTTCTTGATCTACAACCGCCCCAGAAACATTTCCTTCGCATTGACTGATATCTGCTGAAGCACAATCTCCTTTGATCCGCGGTAGAGAAACAAATTGCTGGTCAACACCTGCGTTACCTATCACCCAAGTGATAGGCACAGCCTACCCGCGTGGGTGTTTTCAGATCTCCACACCCTGACTTCTTTTCAGAGTCAGCGTGGAAACTAAAATCATGACTCTTCAATGTCGTGTGTTACTCGTCAATACCGGTGGCAAAACAACTTCCTCACCTTTAAAACCATATTGCCTCATGCTGTATTGTTTGGTATTGATTTATGGAAAGAATGTATTCGTTTCTTTATAATATCTGGTCAACGTAATTGAAAAAGACAATCTGACTTTCCTAGAAATAAAAAAAGGATTGATTTAAGAGAAGATGACGACATAAATTGTATGTAATCCACCAATAACATCAATGCAATCCACCAGCATAAAAGCTCAGACTACCACACCTCTCTTAGCTCTTCCAATTTTAATAATTGCTTTTGACCAGCCTTTGACTAGCCTAATAAAGCACTTCGTAACATTACGGTTGCGAAAGGAAAGCAACCGACAAATCTTCTTTCCTGGCCATAAAAAGATCTATTTATTTTTCTACCCAGATCTTACATTGATCCATTTAGTATCTTCTCTCCAATTATCGGTTTCCATTCTCTACATACAATACATCTCAGTTTCACAAATTTCTATGTTTTCACCGATTCCTTTCCCACCCTCCCACCATTCGTGTGTGTATCCCCTTTCCACGTGCGGCAGTTCATGTGTCCCTATCTCCACACCATATATTCACTCTCGTCGTATTTGGTGTGCGGGGGGATAGAGAGGAGAGGAAGTGTATGAGAAGAGAGAGAGAGAGAGCATGAGAGAGAGTATGAGAAGAGAAAGAGTATGAGAGAGTATGAGCAGAGATGAAGAGAGTTCATCCAGTTTTATATTCCAGGGTATTTTCATAGAGTTTCACATTGTTTAGCACATTTGTTCTTCACTTCCAGACAACTTTGTAGGATCTCCGCAGTGTTGACATCGAGTTTCTCGCGTTCGTACCACATTATGTACATCGGGACGAGTTTGCTACGCATATTTCAGCCGTCTTGTTTTCTCTTCCTTCGGTATTAATGGTGGTTCTGATGATCACTCTTGCTGCATTCTTGAGAGACAAATGAGTGCTTCTTTAGACTTTCCAGAAGCTTAGCAGTTTCAAGCCTGCCAAGTCTACATTTGCAAGGTTGATAGTTCATCCAGTAGTATCTTCACTGAGCTGCTTTCATCACGTCTTCACCGCACAACTTTCATCACGTCTTCTCCGAGCTGCATTTGTTGTTTTAACATCACCTTTTGCTGATCTACTTGGGCCTTTCCTTGATGCATGATCTCCTTTCCCGTCAAGCCCCCATGGTTCATGCGTCAGAATTATGGTACTTGCATCGTATCATCAAATAATCGTTTGTTCTTGTTTGTGCCAAGTTATGCACGTTTTTCAGACGATTTGAAGATTCTACTACTGCTACAATCGTCATTGTGTATCCGCATTAGTGCCGCGTTAAGTACGTGGGGTGTGTGATCGTGCCCTCTTTTCCACTCACATATTCTTTTCCAGTGAAGATGGCGTAGTCATGGTATTTATGATCGTCTGCTCCAAGTGGTGAATTTCTGTTGTAGTATTCAAGTCCATTCATCAGATGTTCTTCATTCCAAATGCACTCCAAAAGAACTTCTTCAAAGCTTGAGGATCGCCAACCCACAGAATACAATTCCTAAGAAGAGAGGCGTCACCATCATATTGTTTAGGGGTAGTACTGTTTAAGAGGGAGTATCAATCTTTTGTATGGGGGAGTGACATTTACCTTTTATCGTTTCTATCTTTCATTTATAATTTCTTTTATCGTTTAATCGAGTCTTGTAACTCTAAGCTTGGACATGTGTTTCACCTATGATCCCGCTCAAGGGGGAGTGTTAGAAAGTATATTAGTCTATTTAGTTAATAGGTTAATTAGTTAGTGGGCTTTAGTGTGTTGGCCCATCAGGGTTTGTCTTGAGTCTATATGCTTCCCCCTTCTCCTATATAAGGAGAGGGATTCCTCTTATCGAATACATCGAATAACCGCCTTTTATTTCTTAACAATAGGATAAGAGAGCAAGAGAGAAATAGAATTAGGCAATATGGGATAAAGGAAAAGTTAAAGACAAGACAAATCTAAAGCACACAAATACATATAAAGCATAAAGCATATAAACTAAAAATCCCCCTCAAGCTGGAGCATAGATGTCAAACGTGCTCAGCTTGTCAAACAATGTAGTAAAGCGAGTTTCGGACAGTAGCTTGGTGAAGATAGCAATTTGATATTCTATCTGAAGGTAAGGAGTGCAGATGCAATCAAAGAGAACAAATTCTCTGACAAAATGGCAATCCACCTTGATATGCGTGGTGTGATCATGAAAGGTAGGATGGGCGACCGCCCAGGCCGCCTAACAACCAAGTTAGGCTGGGAGCCCAAGTTTTAGAGGCCAGGTGGGTGTTTGCCTAGACAGGCAGTCACACTATGCTTACGCCTCGGTGTCCTGTTTTGTGGCTTACGCCTATAAATTTCTTGAGACCCACCTTAAAGCACCGATGGTCTGAGGCCCAGCTAAGGCGCAAGCCTCAATTGTGGATAACAATGTCTTATGTTAACGACCGAGTGTTCTACCTATAAGATTATGACAAACAACTTTTTCAAAGTTTCTGAAAGTGTTGTACTTTATTATCCTTATCTTATTAATGAAATTTTGAATTATCTCTGGGCGAGACCTTTTAATTTTATTTTTAAATTTGTCTCTTTGTTTGATACCTTTTTATTTACAATCTAGGTGAATTTTTATCCCATTGTTACCAATTTTGGTTCCTTGTTTCTATTGCCAACCTCTGCAAATACCATTTACTATTGTTGTCACCATTGCTATCTTAGAGGATCCCGTCACCGTCTGCCCCTTCCCATATTATTGCTATCGCCCCCTTCCCTTGCACCAGTTGTTGTCTCTCCTACTCCTCCAACTGTTGGCGCCACCCCTTGGAGCTCCTGTGATCGTCGTCGCCTCCTTTCCCTACTGCCGCCACTACTCCTTGGGGCTCCAATTATGTTTTGGTGTGACTATAGACGATATGCACACTAGACCATATTTTTTACTGATCACCTTGGTGCTTTTATTATGGTGTTTGGAGCTGTGGCAAAATTATTTTGTAGGAGACGCTTCTATATCTTATTCTTTTTTTGTCATTTTTATTTGTTACCCCCTTATTTTTTGTTTGTATCGGCACATGATACATCTATTATTTTTCTTTCTACCCCTGAATATCACTACCCCATATATGTTTCATGTCTAATGCTAATCGAATCTTTAATCGATCCACCTAGATTTGTCGACCAATGGGACATACAAATCTTCTTTTTCAGGTCAAGAACGAATCCATTTATTTTCCGTATTGATCTCTCTGATCGGGTAATGTTGCACATTGACTCCAATTCTCGGTTTCTATCCTTCACATGGTAGCCTAAATATTGACTATCTTTACCTATATTGATCCAACATTCATTTTTTTTCTTAATCTCTTCCTTCACCTAATTTGTTATTTTTTGAACTCCTCTCCAATCTCTCCACACTTCCTGTCATATGTTTCACTTGGTTGTTCATGTTCTTCTCCCTTCCCTCTCCCACATTTGGTTTGCTGCCTTGCTTCTCCACCCCAACCACTCTTTTGCTTCTGTATATGGTTTGCGTGAGGGGAGGAAATAGAGGAGAGAAGAAGAGAGGAAAAGATGAAGTGACGAGAGAAGAGAGGAAAAGATGAAGTTAGAAGAAGAGGAAACAATGGATAATAGAGAGGATTTATTTGGTTTGTCAAGTAGCTTTGATCTCTTTTATCATACACCATCTACTTGGCTATTTGAGTGGGTCTTCGGAGTTATGTCTTTAGCTTACTTTTGTGTAGCTTACACATTTGTTCCTTGGAGTGATGTCATTTGGTTGTGTCATCTTCTCTACTTGTTTGCACTTGTACACATCGAGTCTCTACTACTTGTGCACATGTTTGTGTGTTGACTTTCCATTGCCTTTTTGTGCATTATGCACGTTGATTATCAAACCGCAAGTCTGCATCTTTTTATGCATCGACTCTCTGCCACCTATGCACGCCTTTGTGGGTGTTGATTTTCGTCCACCTTTTATCTGCACGCTTTATGCACATTGACCATTGCTTGTTCATGCTTTGTCGTGCAAATTGACGGCTATACTTGTATGCCAACACTCTGGCATGTCTGTGCTTTGCGATGGATGTTGACTATATACTATTATGTACTGCCACCTCTAGAATTCACTATCTGGGCCCCGACACTCTGAGTCTCTGGTCTACTCGATGATGCTTGTGACTGTGATGGAGTCGCCTGCTGCAGTTTGTTGCTATATCTGGCTGCTCCAGATATCGCTCGTGCTCTGCTGGTGTACTCTGTTGATCGCTTGCTGCTTGCTCTTGATATGATGTGTATATGCTATTTGCTCCCTCACAAGCTAGTCAAAGATTGAGTTAAGACCTATTGATTCATTATGTTGATATTATTTGCTTGAGGGGAGTTCTTCAATTTTTGAGTCACCAATTTAAAAACGGCTGCTGTGCCGCTTAAGCACTTGCTTTAACGGTTGCAACCCATCAACCTGAGGAATCCTTGGAGGAAGGAGATGGTGACATGCTTTTGATCAGACTCTTTTTCCCGCTTCAACCCGATTTATCCCGCTTTGTCTGGGCCATTTAATTGCCCACTTGGGTTTTCTTACTCAAAACAAGGTCCAACATGGTCCAACAACAAGTATATAAAAAAGAATATGGATTGCTCGATACCTACTATATATTATAGGCTATAAAGGTAAAAGAAGCAAACCGTAGTATTGTGTTCTTCTCCCACTTATACAAAACAAGATCTGACATGATCCAACAAGTATATAAGAAAGAAAATGGATTGCTCGATGCCTACTATCTATTACAGACTCTACAGCTAAACTAAGCAAACTGTAGTATTTTCTTCTCCTACTTATACTAAACTTGTGTACCCGTGTTTTATGTGTTTCTACCATTCGCCACCTGTTATAGATGTAGTATGTTGATAGCTGATTATTTTACCGTATAACAGTTCTATATTGGTATTGTGAAAGTACTATGTGAAAGTACATGAATGCATGAGTACTTTATAAGTAAATATATAAAAGTACAATCTACATTATACGAACTAGAATATATGTGTGTACTATTATATTAAATGTGGGTAATTAAATAATGTAAAATATAGTATACATAACATTGTCGGATACTAAAATTACTATAATATGCTATAGGACACCCTAATTTAATCTAATGTTGACTTCATTATTCAATAACTAATACAATTTAATAGTTAAAAGTAATCGAGTATAATAACGTACTTTTCTATTATAAGTCCATAAACTGCAATAAATACAAATAGTTACATATTTACAATTACCTAATGTATTTGAATGATAATAATCACATCACTTGGTTATTGCATGTTCTTTTTTAGTAACTTATACATTGTATTACCAAAATCTAAATATGTACTTTATTTCACTACACAGTCCACCAATGTTTTAGAAAGCGGGAAGCGGGAGGCGTGCGGACACCACCTTGTGGCCGCTTGAGCGCCAGGAGCGGCCGCTTTTTGAAAAAGCGGATTCTTAATTTTCTATATGATTGTATACAAAAATACACACATTTGGATATATATATATATATATATATATATATATATATATATATATATATATATATATATATAATTTTTTTTAGAAACTTGTATACATAACCAAACCCTTGTGGCAGTGTAAAATTCACCCTACACAACAATATTGCTACTTAATAGTTGATTATGTATACATGAAGCACTAAGATACATTTCTTATATATAACAGTATACTAGTATCATACTATCATGTAATAATGTAATCTACTTAATAGTTAGTACAATTTATAGATAAATTTATCACATATAGTCGTATACTAGTATCAAGCCATGATACAATGCACTTAGTAGTTAGTAGTTAGTGTAATATAATAGTACTATACTTCACAGAAATATGCATTGATTTTGTATTACATTTACACACTGGTTGTTTCTTAGATTAATGTTCTATAGTTAGTAATTAGTACTATACAGCAGTACAATATTACTGAGTTGTGACAATTACATAGTTTTATGTTACATATACATGGTAAGTTTTATGTTAGTATTACTTGCTATAACAGACTTAATAGGTACATAGTCGTCACTACTGTATATAGCAGCAGAATCAGTGTAGTATTTATTACACTGATTAACTACTATACAGTATTTAGATACATACATAGTTACTTAATACAATAATATCATATTAACATGTTAAATAATGTTATACAATATCAATAGTGTAATATTACATAATGAAAATATCATTACATTTCACTTTTGGGCCTAAGAAGTGGGTCTAGGTCCTGCTTTTCACTTAAGCGAACTTAGGCGGGCGCTCAGAATCAGTGTCCAGGCGGGCGCTTGAGCGGGCTGAGCAGGCATGAAGCGGCCGCTTAAAGCAAAACCGCCTGACCAGCCGCCTAAGGCCTATTTGGAGCGGCCAAGGGTCTCATCCATTTGAGCGGCCGCTTAAGCGGCCGCCTGGGCCGCTTTTTAAAACACTGACCTCAATATGACCTCTTATATACTGGATGTCCGCATACGGCATATCAATCTGTTTTTTTCTCTGTTTTTGTTACATTTTCCACACTGTTTAAATGAGATTTTGATTTGATGCAAACATTAATTGAGATATAGAATGCAATAATGCAATTAATGTCTTTTAATAAAGTACACATTCTCACATTTGCATATTTACTTTGTGATTTCTAGAAATGACTATGTCAACCATTGCCTATCACAATGTGCTATATTTCTATAAATTGGGAACTGGGGAAAATGGTGTGTCCACCAAAGTTAGAAAAATATTTATTCATACAATTTCACGACTTGATTATTTTTTTTGTTTTCCCTTGTGTGGAAAGGCAACCCCGATTATTTAAAGGTTTTGCATCATTGTTTTGCAATCTCTGAAGATATGGACTATTTTATTTCTTGGTTTCAGAGCGGGTGATACTCTTGGGACCTGCTCATCATGTTCTCATGTCTACATGAATAGAGTGTGATTATTGCTTCTTACACTTGGTTTTCTCTGCTTCCTTATGTGTTCCACATTGTTGTCTTTCCTTCCTCCCCTCTCATTTAACTGCTGGGTCCTGCTGCCTACTCCTCTTCAACTTAGAAATGTGCAGCTACCTGCAGTTGCAGTGGGTGTTGCTGCAACTTGCATCTGGTATAGGTAGCAGCATTACCACTACGAGTAGACAGGGCACTTGTCCGCTACATGACTGCTCCTAGGGCGCTTGCCTCAACTGCCCTTGGGGGCTATTTCTGGTATGCAGGCGCACACGTGTAAATGTGCTCACACTCGAACAGTAGCACCCACACGTACATGCACACACACATTCATGCCTCACATACTAATACTATCAATTATTCCCTAAAAAATAGGTCTTTATTGTGTTGACGATTTTATCTTCATGTTTCTTTTAGCATTTTTAACATGTGATTTGTGAATTGAAGTTGGAATTGCAATATTCTTATATTGAGGTTGTGGTACAGGGAGCTTTATCTGGTCAGAGGCAAGGACAACCTGTGTTCATTTGCAAACTTGAAGTAGGTTCTTTAACTTATTTCCTTATCTTATTATGAATGACACTCATTTGAATGCGATCAGTTGTGTTATTATTTATATAAAATAATAGTTGAAGAGCTAGCAAGTAACAACTCCAAAATCTATTTCTTTCAATATAATTCTGTTGCATTTTAATATACTGGTAAAAACACACGTGTAAAACACACGTTTGCATGCACGTTCCTACACAATGACATATACTTTATTGTGACATTGTTGTTGTTTATTTCCTTACTTTTGTATGTGAATATCATAATAACATATATTTCTATGATGACAAAAAATATTACTCTTTCTTAATATGGAGAGAGTTGAATTTCATTCAGGAGAGGGAATGGTTTATGAATTTCTATTTTTTCGCTAACAAACAAAATAAGAAGTGCGCTATTCGTATCTAAGAGCCAAAGTCCATTAATTATTGCTACGGAATTGACAACATGGACTTGAGACAATTGGTTGAAGAGAGGGGGCATGCACATGTTAATTTTTTTTCATCACTTTGGCATTTGACCAGGGTAGTGAGTTTGGGGTCGTTAGGGAATCATTTATTAGATTTGACTGTCGTATTAATTGTTGTTGGTCAGGGAGAACACTACATAATAGGAGTGGGGGAAGGTAGTGAAAAATTGGACACAATCTGTGAGATATTTGAGTGTGCCTCCTAGCCAAGGATGAGATGTAATTGAAGAGAAAGATATGAGGTCAATGGGGGATCCTTTACTAAATTGACTTTGTTATCATTGTTGTTGGTTTAAAATAAAGAAATATTTGATGGTCACACTCTAGGTGTTGGAAAGTGCGAAGGTGAAAGCGAGCTGATTGACCCCTTGGAGCGCTTAAGCGCAAAGTGGGTTTTGAAGTGGACTGAAGCATGCACTTTATGAAGAAGTGGTCCGTATTGTTCTAACAAAATTAGAAAAAATATGTCATACTACTAACATAAAGAAATGACACTTGGAATGATATTTCCCTGTATCAAAATGACTTTCATCGATAAAAAAAAGTCCTAATTACCAAAACAAATGCAAAACAAATAGAAATAGTCAATCAACAGAATATAAATATCCATCATCTTCACTCCCATCACCAGTAAACTATCTCTATCATTCCCATAACTAGTTTCAGCATCATTAAAATCTTTGTGAAAATCCAAGCTATCACCATCAGAAGCTTCCTAATACTCGTCTCTGCCTGCCCTATTTACATCAGACATCTTAAAATCACTGTTAAGATTGACCACTCTTACTTTTCTTGGTTTCTGATTCTTCTGCTGCCCCACTAGCTTCTGTAACCGCTTCCCAAGTTACTCCAGCACCTGGACAGATTCCTTGTTCATCCGGATTCGAGTCTACCATCCAGTCTTTTGCTTTTTCATTGTCTTGAGACTCTTATCACATATGTTTCCTTCTCATGTCTCTCCTTCCACTCCTTTACTTCCACGTTAAATTGGATGAACATCGACGATTCAAGCCTCTTAACGTCCAATAAGTTGTATGAATTTGGACAACAAGTTAAAACATTCAAAGTGTCATTGTATATACATATATTTTGGAAAATTACGCAATTGCTATTGTAACTCAACATACCCTCTGAAACGAAATCCTGTTTCTCTTACATCTCAATGATGAGCACATAATTAGAATGTGTAATGTTATTCGTTGCAAATAAGGCATAGCTGACCATTGTTAATCCACTTTGGACTATGTTTTCAAGGCAAATTGCATTAGGAATCCCTTCCAATGTATAATAATCATCAAATGAGATGAGTTTGTGGTTGTGGCTAATATCGGGATTATATCCCTTGTCATTTCTTTGTCAAATTGCAACTAGCCTTCCACCAAGGCATCGATGTATGAAAGTAATTCCTTCTTCACAACAGTAGCATCCTGGATGTGTGGCTTAGGATAGCATGTCTTTATGCACACGATAAGACCATCCATTATCGTGCTCGTGCTGTTGATGTCAACATCTCTCCAATATAAAAATGGATTCAAACAGTACCCTGTAAAATGTTCAACTCAAAGACTGTTTTGTGTCCTGCACATCATTGAAATAGGTAAGGCAAGTAGGTAATAAAACATTTACCTGCAGCAAGTAAGGGGCGATTTAGCCCAGTGTCTCATTTATCTCCCACTATTTTGAGCACCTGTTTGTGAAGTGGCCCGTCATCCGTCAAGAATCTGTCAATCTTATCTAAGCGTCTAGCAAAACCGTAATGTATGAAGCCCATATCAGGAACTCTTAGAATTAGGGCTGTAAATGGGTAGGGTATTATCCGTTTAACCATCACCCAAGCCCTATTGGGTAGGGTAAGGGTAAGCATTATTTCTACCCATTACCCATGTACTCGCTCACCCATTCACCCGCTGCTGTATTGGGTAGGATAATGCGAGAACTTTAACCCATACCCGTCCGTCCACTCATTCACCCGTTAAAACTGTATAATAATCATCTCTCACAATATATAAATCACCTCAAAACATTATTGTTAACTAAGCGTCTGACATACCGGTCACTATTTCGCTATGTATCACATCACTCCATGGTTTTTTCACGGTGCATTTGGGGTTTTCTTTATGGGGTTTGTTGACTAATACGTTGTAGTTATATATTTTTTACAAAGAATCAAGGTTTTTCCTTTTTTTTTTCAAATTTTAGTTTTGCAAGTGCAAATTTGAGTGTATTTGTTGACCAGCAACAACGTCATCCAATCGCCAATAATTGTATATGAAAATCAAATGATTATGTGAACCGATGCAGCCGAATACTAGAGGAGAATGAAATGAATATGATTTTAAAAATCACAGCCAGGAAGAAAGTGTTGCTCACGTGATCTGAAAGTTCTTTTCTTGTATGAATATTTCAATCAGTTCTTACTGTAACATCAATAAATCATCATTTAGTCATGAGAATGAAACGCTGGTGTTTGAATTAAAAGACTACCAGATCGCTAAAATAAATATATTGCGGTTGCACTTGAACGTAAAAGTAGATAATTTATTCGGTTCAATTTGCCTTATCATATCATTTACCCTTTGCGTAAGAGGGTAAGGGTAAGGGTAGGGTAAAGATTTTTAGAAAGCGGGTAATTGCCCTACCTGTTACCCACTTTTTGAATGCAAGTAAGGTATGGTAATAGGCCTTTACCCTACCCTACCCTACCTATTTACAGCCCTACTCAAAATCAACTACTGGTAGTAACTTCTAGCAGTGTGCTAAATTACCTTGTTTTTAACCTACAGTTATATATCAATTGCATCTTTTTTGTTAAACACATTTTGAAATAAAATTTCAAATGGAGGGCCGAAATACTAATCATATAGGCAGGTGGCTATGTTGAGAGAGAACCAATCATCCAGAGTGGAGAAGGTAATTTAGGCAGATTCAGCATTTCAAACAGTCCTCTTGAAGTCCATGCATGTAGGGATCGGCATACACAAGGTGTATACAGCAGGACATTAACCATAAGGGGATTGCCACAAAAGAACCCAATGACTTGAAAACACAAAAGAATTGAAATGGGTTACATGTAGTTCTTTGAAAATGCATATAATTATGCAATAGTACGTGCTATTTACCTTTTTGCTATATGTATAGCATTTCACTAGTGCTTGGATATTTTCTAACAATGAGCATGAGAAGCTAATCATATTTTCCTTGTTGCAGGGTTATAGAAGTTGTACAGCATCAGAAAAGTATGTTGCAATACTCCCAATTTTTCATACTGATAATATCTGTTATGACCCTTAAATCTTTATCTGTTGCCTAATTTTTATGTCAAGGATGAACTCATTTTCTTTACAATGCTGTGAACGGTTTATACCTTTGCATTTTTTTCCACTCCTAAAGGCATTCAAAACTAAGGACTGTAAAACCTTCTTTTTTTAGAATGACATTACACAAGCTACAAGATGGATAGATGCATTTATTTCTTTTTGTGTTTGTCAAATAGGATACTCAAATGGTGGTTGATACACCTCTAGTACCTCAAAACTTATTGCTCAGCTTTTGCTGTGGCACAGTAGAGTATTAGAGAGGGAACATTTGACATACGAATGGCAGAATTGAGAAGCACCATACTTGTCAAAGGTCATGAGTGAATCAGCTAGGTGATGGTGGCCTTAGTGTCTAGTTGACTCCTACGCACTTGGATCATCTCTTTAAACAAAGGAACAAGGTATGTACTTGAACCTACCACTTTGGAGAGGAATTCTACAGGCCTTTCTCTTGCTCTTCTTCAAAATCAACCAATGACTTTGGCACTTGATTTCACAAGCGTGACGGAACTTGGGCAGTCGCTATATTGGAGCACCATATATTACCATGATCTTGATACCCAACAGTAGAATCTCTCATGGCTTTTTCACATAAGTCGTGGGATTACTTGCTAGATTGTTTCTATGAGGATCATAACTTCATAAGTAATTCCCTGCAATAGATGGTTTTTGAGCTACATCAGAGCTTCCTCTTTGTCAACAAAATTTTCCAACCAATGATGGGTTGTAATGGTATGGGTTTTTCTTTGAATTTAAGGAGGTCCATAGTGATGTCTTGTCTCGTGCCCAAAATTCGGATTAATGTGCCAACTACTACAACTGAAAGTACACGCAATAGACACACAATTTTGGTTGTGTATGAATTTTAGGGATGACAAATACAGATTTCTTATAGCTAGACTTGCCATTTTCTGTAGACAAGTCAAAAACCTTGTAGTTGTCAAACCATGGGTCATTCCCCATACTTGAATGGCTCCTTTTAATAGCACGAGTTGGAGTTTTTTGTATCATCTTTAGCTTCTGTCAAATGTTACGTGCCATGATGCTGCGTGCAGTGCAACAGTGGAGAGGAGCAATGCACCTCCTCTCCCTTTTATTAATAAGAGCACTGGGGAAATTACATAGAGGTCCAACGGATAATACAAATTACATAACACATGATAAACTGAATATAATACAACTATATTAACACCCCCCCTCAAGCTGGAGCGTACACATCATGTATGCCCAACTTGTTACTAAGACTCTGAAAAATTGTTGGACCCAATGGCTTTGTAAGAACATCAAGAAGTTGGTCTTTAGATTTGACATGAGGAGTCACGACCTTCCCATTCTTGATCTGATCTCTGATGAAGTGGCTGTCAACTTCTATGTGTTTAGTGTGTTCATGGAAGACTGGATTCTTGGTAATATAAATAGCTGCTTGATTATCACATCTGAGCTCTACATGAGATATCACAGGAATTTTAAACTCAGAAAGCAAAGATTGAACCCACTGGAACTCGCAACAAGCATGAGCCATTGCTCTATACTCAGCCTACGTGCTAGAACGAGCCATAACATTCTGCTTCTTGCTCTTCCTGTTGATAAGATGATTTCCTAGAATAGTGCAATATCCAGATGTGGATTTTCTGTCATTTAGATTACCATCCCAATCTGCATGTGCATAGCCAATAAGAATAAGAGTAGATCTAGGATTCTTAGGTCTATAATATGTGATCCCTTTTCCAGGAGCTCCTTTCAGAAACCTAAGAATGCGACAAATAGATGTCCAATGTGATTGTTTTGGTGCGTTCATATGCTGACCCACCACTCCTACAACAAAAGAAATGTCAGGGCGAGTGATTGTCAGATAATATCCTGGATCAGAGTAAACAACATCATCAACATTTTCCTTAACATGATAGTCTATAGGAGTCGACACAGGCTTGGACTCACTCGTTCCAGTCTCCCGAAGTAGATCAGGTACATATTTTTTCTGAGACAAATTAGTACTTGTATGTTATCTAAGTACTTCAATTCCCGAAAAATATCTCAATTTGCCCAGATCCTTCATATGAAAATGTTTTTGCAATCCATCCTTCACCTTAGATATGCCTACAGAGTCACTGCCAGTGATAACAATATCATTAACATGCACTGCAATAATAATCAATCCAGTGGGAGAACTAGAATAGAACAAAGAATGATCTGTCACAGACGTGAGAATCCCATCTGTAATACAATAACACTGAACTTGTCAAGCCAAGCCCGAGGAGATTGTTTTGACCTATAAATGACTTTCTTAATCTGCACACCTTCTGACACTCTCCCTGAGCAACAAATCCGGGAGGTTGCTCCATGTATACTTCTTCATGTAGATCTTCATGTAGGAAGGCATTTTCGACATCGAGCTGATATAATGGCCAATCAAACGTGGTTGCTAGAGAAATAAGAATCCTCACAGAATTGAGACGAGCCACATGTGAGAATGTCTCAAAGAAATCAACCCCATATGTCTGAGCATAGCCTTTTGCCACCAATCTAGCTTTCAATCTCTCTACTGACCCATCTGGATTATGTTTGACAGTGAAGACCCATCTGCAACCCACATCATTCTTGTTTGCCGACAAATTAGTAAATTCCCATGTTTCATTCTGTATAAGTGTAGACATTTCAGAATTCATAGCATGTAACCATGGTAATAAAAAACCCGCCTTGAGGCTCTCGAGGCTTACGCCTCTTGGTGAGGCTATCCCAAATGCGCCTCGAGGCTTACGCCTCAGTGTGCTAGACTGAGGCTTACGCCTCGCATTGTCTGAGGCCCGCCTCAAAGCACTGAGGCTCTGAGGCTTAGTTGAGGCATACGCCTCAATTCTAGATGATAAAGTCTGATGTTAACCATCAAATTGTGTACTTTTAAGATTATTACAAACACTTTCTTTAAAAAATTCTTTTAGATCTTATAGTTAATTGTTATTTCTTATTAATGAACATTTAATCATCAATCTCTAAGTTACAGTTTTCAATCTTCTTTGTCAAATTTATCATTGTTTGCTTCCCTTCTTATTCAGTATCTTGTCGAATTTCGTATCATTGTTAATTAACTTTGGTTTCTTGTTCCTACTAATTCGAGATTCTAACTCCTTTAGTTTTTCTGCCATTGACATCTTTTATTCGAATAGTATAAAAAATTGATATCTCGTTATTTTTACATATTTATTTTGGTATTGTGGTGGGTCCTTAGTCTATATTATCACTATTAAGTTTCACTATTAATTTCTATTTCATTTGGTTATGTTTGTATATATTATATTTCTGTTATACACATGCATATACATAACACACACACACATATATATGTAATTACATGTATAAATTTATTTTTGTTACCGCCTCATACATATTTTGAGGCTTACGCCTCAAACGCCTCGCCTCACTGAGACAAAAACGCCTCATTACGCCTCACACATTTTTCAACCTTGCATGTAACCAACCAATGTCCTTCATGGCATCTATATGGTTCTTTGAAATTATCACATAATCAATCCCAAGAGCAAATGAACGAGCCTACTTAGATAAATTGGACAAACAACAAAAACCTGCTATAGGATGGTGAATAGTACAAGATTGAATACCTTTGCGGACAACAATGGGAGCATTGAGGTTAGATGAATCTTGAGGATTCTCTTGAGTAGAGGAAGATGGGGAAGGCTCATGGACTGGAGTCGCTGCCTCATCATGATCTTGCCTGCTCCGTCTGTGATACACCTGTGGATATTGCTGAATTGAAGGAACATCTCCAGATAGCTCTTCCTGAATTATAGTCTCCCCATGAATGGTAGGTGTCACTCTCTTACTAATTTTTGGTGGTAGCACTCCCTCACTGATTTGTTATGGTGGCACTCCCTCATTGTGAAAGGTTACGTCCCTATACACAAACATACGACAAAGATTGGGGCAGTAACACTTGTAACCCTTGCTGGTGTTGGAGTAACCAAGAAAGAGAGTCTTAATCGACCTAGGAGATAATTTGTCAGCTTTAGGATCAAAACAATGGACAAAGGAGGTACAACCAAACACCTTAAGGGGAACAAGAAATGGCTGATCATTAGGACGTAGAATAGAAACGGATTACATCCTTGAAGAACAGAAGAAGTCTGCATATTAATAAGGAAAACAAGTAGTAAGAACAACATCAAACCAAAATCTCTTATGTACATTGGATAGTAACATAATCGTCTTGGCAATATCAAGAAGGTGACGATTTTTCCTTTCAGCCACTCCATTTTGTTGTGGAGTGTGAGGACAGGACGTACGATGTACCATCCCAACAGAACTACAAAAAGCAGCCATAGCATGTTGAATATATTCTAAGGTATTATCAGACTGAAGAATTTCAATATTGCAATCAAATTGGACCTTTATTTCTTGATGAAAATGTTTGACAATGGACACAAATACTCTTGACTCTTCAATAGATATATCCATGTCATACGAGAAAAATCATCCACAAAGGAAATGAAATATCGAAAACCATTATAACTGTTTTCTTCTACAGTACCCAGACATCACTATAGACTAACTCAAAGGGACGAAGGGCCCTTTTATTGACACAACTAGGGTACGACATCCTATAATGTTTTCCCAACTGACATGACTGACACTCTAATGAAGACACCTGTGATAAAATAGGTTGTAACTTCTACAAGATCTCTAGAGAAGGATGTCCATATCTGTAGTACCACAATAAGGGAGAACCGCTCAAAAGAATAGCAAGAGCTAGAGCAGCAGATACTTGACGAGGTAGACTTGCACCATGAAAGAGGTAGAGATCATCTTTCCTAGCCCTCCACCAATCGTCCTCATACTCTTGAGATCCTATAATACAAAACAAGGACCAAATGTCGCCGTACATTTCACAGTACCAATCAATTTTGCAACCAGAAAGAAGATTAAATGGAAATGCAGGCACATAATGTACAAATTTAAGGTCAATTTTAGGAGTCGGAGAAACAGATCCACTGGCTAACACTCTCCTCACTGATCCATCTGCTAAGGCCACAGACTGGTGAAGAATATGTGAGTCAATGGAATGAAACAATGTTCTCATACCAACAAGGTTTTGGAAAGCGCGAAGCGCGAAGCGTGCGGAATGCCCCCCATGAAGCGGAAAGCGGGAAGCGGGTTTTGAAGCGGACTAAAGCGGGCGCTTTTTGAAAAAGCGGTCCACATTGTTTTAAAGAACTTAGCAAAATTTAGACAAATTTGCATTTCACTTTCTCCCTTCACGCTGGATCTGGAATAGTGCATTACTTCCACCTTGGATCACTTGTCTTAGCCAAACTTTATTCACCCTCGTCCATACTAATTGTGATATAAAATAGAATAATTAGTAGATTAATTTCCAAATTGAGTAAGTATATTTTAGAGTCATAGAATCATAATGCATACAATTAAAATTTAAATATAACAATGTAGGCTAAGTCTTGATGAATGATACATTGCAGCAATTACTACTGAATTTACAATAAATAAATTAATCATAATATTAGTTTTTACAGTGATTAATATGTGACATTGCAGCATATTTTATTCATTATGGAATCATGCAATCATATACAAGTGTCATGATGGTATGTATCGATTCTTCCGACATGATGAAATTGTACAACAACCAACAGCAAAAGCAATCGTATATATGTGATGGGATGATGTGCTTTCCTATAGGAGGACCTTATGAGATTGTGCAATATCAAAAAAATCATGCAAATTCAACCACAGCTGAAACATGATGTATTACTAATATTATATGATGTAAATTAAAATATAGAAGGAACAGGGATGAAACATCAAAGAAATCCTGCAACTATTACTAATATTATATTACAGACTCTATAAATGGCAGATGAAGTACATAGTTTACATATAGACGTACATAATGTACAAACAAAAGTAATTAATTAGAGATACTAATTACCAAAGTGATTGTTACACCTATTACAATACATAGTTTTCATTCTTTTTAAATTTAGAAGGAAATTGGGCAAGTCCAGGAAAACATGTTGTGAAGCGCCCTGAAGCGGCCACTTAAGCGGACCCAGAAAAGCGGCCTGAAGCGGGAAAAAGCGGAAAAAAGCGGCCGCTTCAGTGCAAAACGCCTCACAGTCCGCTTCAATGAAAATACAGCGGCATATGTGCTTGGGCGCTTAAGCGGTCGCTTAAGCGGCCGCTTCATCCGCTTTTTTATTCACTGATACCAGTCATTGCTGTGAAGCTCCATAGTCAACCACCCATGAAGAAGTTGAACTGGACGCCAATAAGGAAGTAGCCTGATTACCAGTAGTAGACGCCAAGTTGGATGAAGAAGAAGATCCCAAACTCAGATGCTGAGTAGCCAAAATAAATCTATCATATTCCTCCTTGGTGAGTGTGATGCCAGAATTAAAACAGGAGGCTCAGAAAACTCAGTAGTGCCAGTAAAATTGGCTGTCCCCATGGGTGGTGCAGAAGGTCTACCATACTTCTTCCAACATTTCTCCACCATGTGTCTAGTACGGACACAAAAAGTGCACTTAGGTCGTGTGCCACCTCCTTGTCCTGTACCTGTAGTTGTATGACATCCTCTAACTGCAACAACTACATATGCATGAGATTCTCCAGGACACAGGACAACTGTAGAATCAACCAGCTCAAAGTTGGACTACATAACCCGTGAATAAGCTTCTTCCAAGCTGGGAAGTTTGTCAGAAGCTAAGATAACACTACGGGCTGAACTGAATGAAGGACTCAGGCCAGATGAGAACTTTGTTGTAGCTAAATCGTCTCTATCCTTGACCTGTTCTTGGACAATCACTGGATGATAGAAACTCAGTTCTTGAGCAATAGCTTGGATCACCCCAAAATACTCTTCCAAAGGCTTGTCTCCCTGTCGTTCTGCAAATAAGTGGTCATATATTATCAACTAATGAAGAGCGTCTTCTCTTGAGAGTAATGATTCTTGATTGCATCATATATCTTTAACAGTGGTGGAGAACATGAACGTAGCCACAATTCTAGGTTCCATGCTCCCTCATAGCCATGCCTTCACCAGACGGTTATGACACTTCCATTCCACATAGCCTTTGTCAGTAGTTGCAGGAGGATCAAACTCAACATGCTTTGCCTTAGTCTCGTGATTCCAACACTTTATGGACAACATTCATCAACAAGAGATAATTCTTCCCGTTCAACTTGATGGAGGAGATAGGTGACATCTCATTCTAGACAACTGATGCCTTAGTGTCCTCCATGATTTAGAAGGAAGACAAAGTGACAGAGTGATACACGTTACAAGAAAGACAGAGTGACGGACGGATACACATCACGTTAAAATAAACGAGATGCGTGACTGACGCATCCACAACCCCAACTGAAAATTTCCTAATCACACATGGATGAGATGCGATTAGGAATTCTCTACGTAGAAGCAGACCCTTCGGTTTGGGTATTTAATAACTCGTGAAATAAACGAAGGAGTCCGCTGGTGTGCTGGCCGGCGGCGGCTGTTGTTGGCTTGTTAGCCGGCGGCGGCTGCTGCTGGCTAGGGCGCCAGTGGCAGTTGCTGTCCTCTTCCTGACTGGCGGCGGCGACGCTTGTTGCTGCTGCTAGCAGTGGCGACGCCCGCTGCTGTAGGGCGGAGGAGAGGAAGAAGAGGGATCACTTTCCCTGGGAACATGTACCATGTCAAATGTACGTGCCGCAATGCTGCGGTAGAGATTAGTGCGCTTCCTCTCCCTTTTATTAACAAGAGCACTGGGGAAATTACATAGAGGTGTCCAACAAAAATTACATAACACAAAATAAACTATATATAAAACAGCTATATTAACAGCTTCTTTTGGTCTCTAGTTGTTTGTTATATTTTTCCTTTGGAGTTGATGATATAGGAACATATTTAGGCTGTAGGGATTCATAAGCATCAATCATTAGATTATGAGGTATATCTTGATATAATTGTATATAGTGTTGTCTTCCATCAACTCATTTTAAGGTAGTTATCCTAGTGGAGCTTGGAGAAGCTCTTGATGTTGGTGCAGTGGAAACTTGTAGTTTCCATGTGGCTGGTTTGCATCGATGGACATTCTCCACCTTCATATATAGGCTTTCAAGCTTTACCAATGACTATGTTTGGTCTCTATTGAGGTGCCTATCAAAATCCACAATTCCTTTGATATCATTGGAACCCTAACCTGAGGGAATCTAGATCATCATCATCAGCTGTACTAAGGCGTTTCGTTGCTAATAGTATTGTTGTAGGGGTATCTGTGAATGTCTTGAGATTTACTCTGTCTGTTCTGCTTTGGCATTACATTTTAATGGACAAATGAAGTATTAAACCTCTCCACTCTTAACCTATTATCATCTTGGAGAGGATCGGGTTATACACTTAGCTATCAAGGCGTCTGCCTAGGCGCCGTAGGCTCTAGAGTCTAGACAGGTCACCTCAAACTAGGTGCCTAGCCCTAAGATGACTTCACTGGATTCCTAAGGCCTTTTAGACCAAAATGAAGCCTTTTAATGGCTAAATAAGCATAAGTTAGGCTAGATTGGTCCAATTAGATCAAATTGAATCATTTTTATGGGTGAAATAGGTTTTGATTTAGCCCAAATCAGGCCACATTTGGGAAAAATAGGTGATGTGGTGAAAACATGCCTGATTTGTGAAAATAGGTCTAATTTGGGGAAATTAGGTTTGATGTGTGCTAATATTAGGTCTCATTTAGACAATTATAGAGCAAATTAGGGGTAGTTAAGTTTGATTAAGTCAAAATTAGGTTTGATTTAAGACAAATCATGCCAAATTTGAGCAAACTAGGTCTGATTTGGGGAACACAAGTCTGATTTGAGAGAAGTATATTTTCTTTGGTGACATTAGGCGCCAAACTAGGTCTCATTTAGGTCCATATAGGGAAAATTTTGGGAGTTAAGTCTATTAGGTTATATTATGCAAAATTAGGTTTGATTTAGACCAATCATGTAAAATTTGGTCTGATTTAGGTATGATTCTGCTTTTTTTAATCAGAAAGCATGGGACCCTCCTTATTTATGTTGAAAAGTGATACAGTCTCTGTACATGAGTGAAAAGCTAGCTGTGCAACTATGAATAAATAGAAAAGACTATTTATCAGCTATAGAAGTATCACTTTGGAAGTAACTTTGGATTCTATCCCAAACCACTTCAGGCTGAGCAAAATTGTTCCTGAAGAGCTTAGCATTCGTCTCATTTCAGAGATAGTGAAGAATGGCAGTGGCAGAGAAGTGCTGTGTACGGGGGTACCTCAAACACAGATCAAGACTACCTGTAGGATTTTCTTGACCCAGCCATCATCAAGAGCTTCAGACCAGATTCTTGCTGAGTATTTACATTCACAACAGAGATGACTGCAGGTTTCATATTGCTCCTCATATAAAAAACATCGGGAAGTAATAAAGAACCCTTTGCCTCTGAGAAAATCTTGATTAAAAATAGCATTATGACATATCTTCCATACATGAAGAATATACTTCCTAAGGTTATGCCAACACTATAACCAGCAAGACCAGTAGGCAGGAGTAAGGTCAGGTCTAACTAAGGGGTAAATATCTTTTATTCTGCTGATTCGGCTAAATTAGGTCTCATTTAGGTCAATATACGGAGATTTGGGGAAGCTAGGTTTGATTAGTATGTGTTATGCAAAATTTGATCTATTTAGGCCAAATTAGTTTAAACCAATGTTTTAGAAAGTGGGAAGCGGGAGGCGTGCGGAGAGCACCTTGTGGCCGCTTGAGCGCCCTGAGCGGCCGCTTTTTGAAAAAGCGGGTACCTGAATTCTTCTATAATTTAATAAAAAATATATACATATTTGTATATAAGTAATATATTTATAAGGAACTTTTATACTTATTTAGACAGCCTACACAAAAAAATAAAGCACTCAGATAGTTTTTGACACAGTTGTAATATGGTATTTGGGTACTACTAATACCCAAATAGTTTACTTTCACTGCAGTGAATATATTCTGATTATATGTACTAAAATGCAGTAAGCAGTAGAAGATATATAATGTATTAATGTAGATTATGCAGTAAACAATTAGAATATATAGAATGTTTTATTATCAATATCCAGTAAACAGTAGAATATATATTACACGATAAAATGTATTAGTACATTATATTATATAAGGTAGAAGGGTACATAAATACAATATGCAGTAGATATTTATGTATGTATTGGTGCATTATAAAATGTATCATACAGTAACGTTTCATATTAAACAATGTACAACAGCAATGTATTATATTATTACAGACTTATAATATTGTATATTATATTACATGCTAATACAGTCACTCATGCACATACATAGATACTAGGCAAGTCAATATATAGTAGCAGCAACAACATTTGATTACAAAAAATTGAAAAATGAAAGCAACGATACCAAAATCCAGCGCCAAAAAATTAGGCGGCCAAAAGCAGGCGCCCAAAACAAGGAATCAGGCGGGCGCATAGGCGGGTTGAAGCGGGTTTAGGCGGCCGCTTAATGGGCTGCCGCCTGAGTGGCCGCTCAAAGCCTTAACCAGGCGGTTGGGCCTCTTGGCCGCTCAGGCGGGCGCCTGGGACGCTTTTCAAAACACTGGTTTAGACTAGGTCATATCTGATCATATTAACATCAAGTACAAATTAGGCCTGATAAAGTCTAGGTTATGTCATGTTTGGTTTGATTTAGCCTAAACACTATGTGATAATGTCAATATTATATATTTACAATTACAAAATATGAATGTAAATATTTGAATATCAGCATTATTTAAAAAAACAAAAAAACACCTAGACGCCCCCTAAGAAACGCCTAACGCCTAGCCGCCTTTTGAACTATGGTTATACATATTCCTATTTCTCATAGATCTACTTTCTGAGGTTATTTGGGACAATCTTTACTTTTTATGAGTAGATGATGCTGATGGAAAAACCATAAAGTGCACACCATTCAATTAAACCAGTCTCGTCTCTAGAATTAATTGTTACATATGTACCAAATGATCTTAAGGCATCTCTGAAAGTTTTCACCTACAGAAGTACAAAAAACTAAAAGGAAAACAAAATTAGACATACTATGAATGTAAAATATGACATTAGCACAGCCAATGCCATTCAAACTTCTCTCAGTACTTTGCTCTAATCTGTTGTCTTAGGAATGGGCCTGCTTGCCACCTCCTTACTGCATTGATAACATGAAGATTCATTCTGAATTGTTGCTTGTGTTGGTTCCGTGGGTAGACACGGTGAACTAGATAAACTCAGTAGATTACGCTAATATCTTATGAAATAAAATGAATTTGACAGTTATTAGTATGTTACATAGCGGCATGCCCTTGCCATCGGCTTTGGTGAATGTGACATATTGCTTTGCTCCTGTTGTAAGCACCCTGCATAAACCTCTCACATAACACATCACCTCTAACAAGCATGGCATTGTTGCATGCATGATATCTTCAACTAAACATGACAGTTTCAGAAATGACTTAATTATATATAATACACAAGTAACCTTATACTAAAAAAATAGTATCATATTGACAACAAAAAAATATTTTCTTAAATTTGAACCCACAAGGGTCATCATGTTTGGTTCGACTTTGGTTCAGCCGATTTCTTTTTCTTGAGGTGAATAGTGCTTCGAGGCCAAAGTTTGTACTGCTGGAATTAGCGAGGAAATTGATGGAAAATATTTGAATTTGTTCCTGTCCGTTGTATTGAAAAATGATTTCCCAAGCACGGACTTAGTGTATAGGGGATCATTTGGGAATCAACATCGATGCGGCATAGGGAGTAAGTATAATTAGATTAAAAGATGTTTTCTTTTTATCATTTTGAAGATTTAGATGATCAGCAGATACATTAAATTGGTAATAGCTTCAGTCACTCATCATAGTTGATGTCTCTAATGAATTTTCCAAATGACTAGGATAGAACGTGAAGTGGGTTCAATGTTGGGTCCATTACTGTGACAAACTAACATGTATTTTATGGTTCTTGTTTACTCAAGGTTCTTGGGGTGTTGAAGAAAAATCTTGAAAAGTCCAGATCAGCAGTAATGTCGATCATGTGGAATGTTTATAGTCGCATAATACGTTCTAATTCATCAAGATATGATGGAATTTGTTACATAATGTTTCTGCTGCGTTTTGCAATTGTACCAAGTCAATCATCATCTTTATGATATATAATATTTCTTGTTTTGTCAGGCTTGCAGAGGACTGGCCACCATCCATGCAAATTGTTCGCCTTATATCGCAGGATCATATGAACAACAAGTTCGGATTTACTTGTTTCTCTTTTGGTGTAATCTACTTTTCTTTACATGTTAATCATTTTGTTCGTTGTTGGTCCAGGCAGTATGTTGGGAAGGCTGACTTTTTAGTTTTCCGCACACTAAACCAACATGGTTTTCTCGGTCAACTACAAGAAAAGAAATTGGTGAGTCATTTTCAAGTTAAACTTTTTGTTTCTTAAACATGTAAAATGTCGTGTTGTTTATGTGAGGCAAGGAAATCTTGTTAACTACAAATGCATGCACATTGATTTTAAAATTAGCATTCATTAATTACGACACGTCTTACCGGCCAAATATTTGTTTTGCATGTTTGAGTTCTTCATTATCAGATCTACAGAATTCAGGAAATTTTATATTCCTTGCATGCTATCAAACACATGCTTGATATAGTAGTACTGTTGCAGCTAGAAGTGCGGACATAAGAAAATAAATCATTAAATATTTTCCCACTAGCTTTAAGTTGGAGCACACACATTCAATGATGCCTAGTTGTTGGCTTGAGTGTGAATTGCTGCTTGGCTTTAAACATCACAAATTGATGAGCCACTTGGTTTAATTATGGAATAGCATTCATTCCTTTATCAAGGATTTGCTCACAAATGACACTTAACCGTATTGTGCTTGGTTCTCTTAAGGACGATGAATTGCAAACTATGAAGAGGCCCTTGTCATAAAAAAACATGGATGTGGTAGTAGTACTCTTCAATTTTTAAACAGCATATGAGTTTTTAGTTGCACCATCACACAAGTAATGAGTTAAAGCCCTAAATTTTGCCTCAACCTAGCCACACGCTATGTTTCTCAATGATTTGATTAGCTCCTATAAACATATAAATATATAATAAACTAGAGTTCAACATGGCTTCTCGGTTCTCACATGATCTACATCACGTGACACCATAGATTTCAATAGACCCATGCTTTTTCTACACAAGTCCTTTTGGATTATTTTTTTAGCAACATGCTACTTGTCTAAGTATCTGCATGTGAATCCAACAATATAGGGAATTATAGTCATACGGTAACTAGACATGTATACTTCTCAGAGTTTGATGATATGTAATCAAAACAAGACCTTGGTTGGACTTGTAAGACGGTATAGAAAAACCCTGAAACTTAGATTAAAATCAATGTTTTAAAAAGTGGGAAGCAGGAGGCGTGCGGACAACACCTTGTGGCCACTTGAGCGCCAAGCGAGCGCTCGAGGGCCGCTTTTTGAAAAAGCAGGTGCTGAATTCTTATATAATTTTTTAACAAAATACATGTATTTCGATATAATTAGGAACTTTTAAATCATGTATTTAAGGGTAAAAATTATCCTACACAACAATGTAAACCATTTATGATACAGCTATTTTAGTGTATGTTCATATTGTGACTATAGTAATTTACTGAATTATAAAGTAAGATACTAGTAATACGTAGTAGACAATAGAAGATGTATGGTGTACTAGATTATGAATGTATTATTATATAATATAAGGTACAAAAATACAATCCGCCGTAGACATAATGTGTATATTATGTATTATAGAATCATGTATTATACACTAATGTAGTACATGTTAAATGTGTACAACAGTAATGCATTAAACTATTGATGTATTAAACTATCGATGTATGCTACAGTAATAATGTATTAATGTATACTACAATAGTATTGTATTAATGTACTATTATACTAGTACAATGTTATTAAACAACATCTTTTGAATCCATGTGAGCCGGAAAATAATTGGGCCTGAGGATTGGGCCTGATTTGGCCGCCCCAAACAAAAGCGGGCCCATGCGGCCACTCAAAGATGACCCTCAAGCGGGTGCTCAAGTGGGTGAAGCGGGCTTTAAGCAGCCGCATAGCTATAATCCGCCAGGCAGTCCGCTTAGCAATGATTTGGAGCGTCCAACACCTTGTGACGCTCAAGCGACTGCTTAAGCGGCCGCTCGGGCTGCTTTTCAAAATATTGATTAAAACCCTAATGGGCCAATAGACTTCAACTTTAACCCATTACCTAATAATTCTTGATGCCCCCCCCCTAAGCTGGAGCATGGGAGGAACCTGAGCCCAATCACTAGTGTTGTTGGGTTGGAAGAATGCCAATACACTATACTAGAATCCAAACAGTGTTTCCATTGCATTCAATGACAGATAGCCAATGTGCACACAAATGCATGTGCAACCAAGCCAACAATAGATAGTCAACATGCACGACAAGGCATGGATTGGGGTAGTCGAGACCATAGTGCTAAACATCCTCGACACCTGGCTATTAATTCTCGATGTTACATATGTCTAGGTCTATTGATGTTCAATGTCGATGTCGAAACCTGGTAAACTTCCATGGCTGTCGAAGTTGACAAGAAGACAATGTCTTGTACATTTGGATGTGACTGTGTTTTTCTACGTATCTAAACCTGTATGAATGGCTATATATAAACAAATATTTTTGGTTTTATGCTACTAGATTTGATGAAATATTATCGATTTTATCATGAAATCACTACGATAGCTTGATTTGTGTCAAAGATGTGTCGAAGTTTAATTGTAAAATCCTTGATGTTTCCACAGACTTCCACTTCCACACTTGTCGGATTCGACTCGAAGTCGATGTCCTGTTCCATGGTAGAGACGACGTAGCTGCATGATGGACCACGTGTGCGCGTGCAAACATATGGAAAGAATAACAACAGATATGCAAAAAAGGAACAAAGTCAAAGCTCCACCATGAAAAAGCAAACGTGCATCATAATTAACTAATAAGAAATCTTTCATATGTTCACTTCATTTCACCTTCCTTCTCCCTTTCACACTACCATAGTTATTCAGGCTCTAGCCTAGGCTCTGCCTAGGCGTGCCTAAGCCCCCTAGGCTCTAGGTGGGTCACCTTAAACTGGGCGCCTAGGCTTTCTGATAACCAAAGTGGACGCCTACGGGCTTTTAGGCCGAAATTAAGACACACAAAGACCAACTTAGCATGAAGTAGATCTGAATTTGGTCAAATTAGACCAAGTTTAGTTATTTTAGGGAAGAAATAGATCTGATTTAGGCCAAATCAGATCTAATGTGGGCAGATTAGGTCTGATTTGGGAGGAAATAAGTCTGATTTGGGGAAATCATGTCTTATTTAGGGAATTGGGTTTGATTTTGCCAAATTAGGGCTCACTTAGGTCAATGTAGGACAAACTACGGGAAGTTACGTCTAAATAGGTCATGTTATGCCCAAATAGGTCTAACTTAGGCGAAATTAGGGCATACCAAGTTAAATTAGGTCCAATTTAGATCATGACTGGTCAAATTAAGGCCGAATTGGTCTAGATTAGGTCATGACAAGTGTGTTATAGGTGAAGTTATGATTGATTAAGCTTAGGGATAACCGACACAAATGTATATAGTGGTGTATATTTTTGATATAGCTAAATGTATACACAAAATCATTTACATATATGTAAATATAAACAAATATGAAGAACGCCTAGAAACTCGTAAGCCCCTAGGCTTCCCTTGGGTTGGAAGGATCGCCTAGCCGCCTAAACAAGTATGCACACAACAACTAATAAATGCAAGGAGTAGTTGGGATGGATAAACCCTTCCATCAACAAAATAACTCACTTGGTCACAAGTGGTGCGATATTAATGTCTAATTAGTTAAAAAATAAGGTAAGTTGAACCATGCATGCTAAGGGATAACATGGTACACGCTAAATCATGAGGTCGGGGGCTAAGCTAGCATTGCAATGCCAAAGGAGGCATTAGAAGAAGATGATGTTTATCAGTGGGACATGCAAATAAGTTAGTAAAAACAATGGTTTAAAATTTCGGTCAAAAGCTCTAAATTTTAGTCAAAATTTCAATTTTGACTAGGATCAGACATAAAAATGCACCTCTCTATGGAATGGTAAGTGTTTTTGTCGATATGTTGCCAATGGGGGCAAATATTTGTCAAAATGTAGAAATTTCAGTAAAAACAGCCATTTTGGGCATGCATTTCTCGAAATACACCCGAAATGGGTTTACAATTTTGAGAAACATCTCTGTAATACCTGCCGCTCTTAGAGGGTTACTTCTTTGGAGATTTTTTTTGCATATCTTACTCTGGGAGGCTTTCATATTCGGATCTGAGGTAAGTTTACCCTCTCTCCTTGCCATCCACATCTGTTTCTTCCACTTTTAACTTCTAACCCCTTCTATCTAGATTAAAAGATTTACTCTGAAATTGCAAGCTGCAAGTTGCAAGTGAGACACTACAATAGAAAGTTTCATCTATGAATTTATATTATAAATTGCATAGATCTAGAATATTTTTACAAATCTAAGTTGACATATATGCCATTTCTTAAGATAATGGATAAAATATTTCCAAAATCAGCTTTCCTTGAAGTGTTTCCTAAAGTTATCTTCATATATATTATGCAACTCCCAACAAATGTTAAAATTATAATTAAATATCATATATTAAATGATTTCAGTAAAATAACATATAGATATCAAAATGCGAGTACTAAACTAATCAATATATAATGTTAGACCTTAAGAATACGAAAATCTGTAAAAAAATAGAATTGTTATTATGATGTTAAGTTATGCACACATAATTTCAATTACTATTTTGGAGCAATATATAGTTAAATTAAATGTATTCAATTGGTATATTTAACATATTAGACTATTGGTTCACTAAATTTTAGTGGTTTGTCCATATTTTATGAATAGTTTTGGATCTAAATTGGGATCAATTTTAGTATATCATTATTTGATGATCTATAACAAAAGCTATCAAGTATTAGTTGAAATTAATTGATATGGTGATCATTGTTGCTTGATTTTAAACTTTTCACGAGATGGCATCTTTACGTGATAGTGATCAGTGGAGCTTCCGGAGTTGGTAGGGGGAAGGGTGCCTTATAAACTAAGTTGTAATAGAGTGTGCTTGAAAAGTTCTATATACTAACTTCTTCATTATGTTATCAGAATCGTCATCAGTCTTTATTGAAACAAGTCTGTTTCTTTTCACTCACAAATGTCGGAGAACCTTTCCCTTAAAATATCAATATATAATTTTATTGCATAAATAGGTGTATTTATGTATGTATTTTATCCAGGAAAAGTCTCACGACCTGATTCCTTTTTTTGGTCGTCGAAACCGTGTCAAAATGTGTCGACAACAATGCATTTGTTGAAATTTCTTGAAACTTCTGATCCGGATCATCGAAAATAGTGTCAAAAAACATTTTGAACTATGGTAAAACACAAGCGATTGGAAATTGCAAATATGTAAAGGGGGGAATTACAAACACTTGAGAGAGAACATAGGCTAGAATTAGACAACAAACAGCTGGAAAAAGAAATAGATTCACCGTGGGTTTTTTAAAGCAGTATACGGTATACAGACAGAGAGGTTACCAAATAGGAGTATATGTAGTTTCAGATTTTTTAATATGAAGTGGCTGTATCTGGCATGAAATGGTGTATTTAGCTTTTAAAAGTAAAGTTTTAGTTATATAACATATAATTGTGTATATTAAAATGTAACTGTATAAATTGTACATTTTACGATTTTTCCATGTGTATATATGTGCATGTAACCATTGAAATGTGTATATGTATGTTCGTAAATATTGAGGTGTATGCATATATAATAACATAGGTATATATGTGAAGATCTGCGTCTGTATATTTCTATGTATATAATGTATGCATGCACATATATTTCAAAATGCATATGTAAATAGAGAACGATATGTTTTGGAAATGTCTGTATATTATATATGCATGTGTATATGTAAAGATATATAAATGTCCACACAAGACATATACATATACCCATAAATATGTATACATGTAGATATCCATATACATATGTATATGTTGATGCATGGGTGAGGATGTGGATGTCTTAGTAAATTGAAATATTGTGATTAAATAACTTACATTGATGAAAATATACATTTATACCATGCCATTCGTTCCAAAAGTGATCACATCCCTGCATTTACCCTCCTATGACTACATACTGCCTCTTTGGAAATATGTGGTGCGGTGAATTGACCAAATCAAATACGGTGACGCGCACCACTTAGCCCAGTTTTGAAACCTTGATCAGCAACACTTTTACTTGGGCCATGAAACAAAAGAAGACGAATGCTTGAGGAAGACTCGTTGCTCTCCTCGTCTTCCCTACATTGTGGAGGGTTTTGACATTAATCAGTTGTAAACATGTCCTACTTATATATAGGACTCGTTGTATTCTTATTTTAATAAATGAAGCCCTTGAATATCACATGGTATCATAGCATCTAACCTAAAAACATAACGGGTGCCAACTACACCAAGGACACCAAGTGATGTCCTTCCCACACATAACGGGTGCCAACTACATCAATTGAAGTTGCCTCTATGGGAGGCAACCAACTACTGGAGGAAGTGTTGGCCCCAGCAAAATCGGTCACAACTATCGCCACTAACCAACCAACATCATGAGTGAGTACTATTATAGGAAATCTTCCCCATTCATATCACAATACAACTTACCTGTAATAGTGCATCAATTACACCGTGCTTCTTATCGACGTAAGTCTCTCTACTCACCGTGAATCCTATTGGGACTCTTTTGCACCTTTCTCACCATGCTCCTTCTCGGCGACTTACATCTCAAACTATGGCTAACGACAAAGCTTCTCAACCTACCACTCAAACCATTGTCTACAATGACAATGTGCCTACCTCTGTCATAAAATTAAATGGAGATTATTACCAACTCCGGATGAATTTGATCTATATGATTCTTAAATCTAGAGATTGGTTGAAGTTCATTGAGAAACCTATTCAGGATACTTCTGAGTGGAGACGGGGAACCAATCAAATCAAGAACTAGTTGTGGAACGATATGGGTCCGTCTATTGTTTCCAATACTCGCTCAACAGAAATGCCAAAGACTTGTTGGATGCCGCTCCATGCGACTTCACTTAAAAGAAAAATGCAATGCATATCTATAAGATTTGTGATAAATAGTTTGTTGAAGACCCTGAAAATAAATATCACAAAACTATTTTTTATCCGGATCCTAATCCCACTGCCAAGACAATGGTAAAGAGATTTAAGCGCATGTCCCTGGTTAGCCCAATTAATCTCACACTATCATATGCATAAAATAAAACAACATCTCTTACTATTGATAATGAACCACAAGTTTTTGCATGGCTGGTGGGAAACAAGATGGAAACATAAAAGGAGAGAAAGACTAACTGCGACAAAACATATAATTGCTACAACCTATTGCATATCATCCTCTCAGGTTTGCTGATTTATTGGTGCAACTTCAAATCTTCTAGTAAGAGTTTAGAAAATAAAAGGACATGTGTATAGTCTTCATTTGTTTGCCTAAATAAAAAATCATGACCCACTGTCAATTGCAAAACATTGAGTATGGTTATGAAAAACATGAAATAATATATGTATATTAGAAAGGAAATAACCACTTGACATATTGATAGAAATCAAATAATAAGAAAGAGATAACTTTCAAGTGTTCAACAAGTAAAGATCTCAGAACTGTTCGTAATATACTCTGAACAAGAGTCAATCACCTCACATATACAAAAGCGGGTGGAAAGACTAACAAGGTGCCACTTAACCCTAAGGGAAAGACCATAGCGCCACTTAACCCTAATGGAAAGGCAAGGATTTCCACTTGACCTCTATAAAGATAAATAGAAAGGCTTAAATGGTCGACAAGAAGGAATCGAGGGGAGTATATTGCAAATCCAGTCATCAAATAAATGAACGAACAATCTACATATAGAAATTTGAAACACTAGTTGGGAACGTGGTAGCTCGTGCAAGTCACATAGCCAAGTGTTCTAGTCATACATCTGCACACATACATTACATCACATCAATCATGGTCAAGAGGATATAATACACGTGCCTTCCAAGAATTTCTTAATTTGCAAATTCCAAGACGAAAGAGATCAGGGAGTAGGGTCAAGACCTGGTCAAAGGGTCATGTTTTGATGTTCGACAATTTTGGTATCCAAAAGAATAAGATCTAGGGTACTTGTTCCACTTGACCATAATAAAAATCATTCTTCTAGAAAGATCTCACAACTTGTTAACAAGATCGAATATCTATCGTACTCATGTGGCTAGATGATCAAATAGGCCATTGAAACATCAAGAGACCCATAATGTATATCAAGTTTCAAATTCGTACTATAAGTTTGAGATTACGATTCTAATAATAGATGTGATATCTTACAAGATTTTCTGATAATACGGTCAAAGATAAGATAAAGTAAAAAATGATGTGATTTGAAATACTTTTTCAAGTTTTCATGAGAAAATAGAGTTATATTGAAGCATTGGTTTATTTTATATAAGGATAAGTATGAATTTGGTAGACAAGGATGTATTTTAAAATTAAATTATGATTACAGAAAGATCTTGTGATGGTTTGGTGAATCTTAATGATAATTATGACTTTTTAACATTTATCTTGTTATGTAAAATGGAACTAAATCATGAAAGAGGTTTGATCATCACTCATCCACTTCTCTCCCCCACCTATATATATACACACCCTATTGACTTCGTCCAAGCACACAACTAGCAACTTGGATTGTTCCATAGATGTATATACCCCTGGTCGACTCGTCAAGGTTTTATAATCCAATATATGACTTTGAGATTTTGGTGTATCTAAATGACCCCGAAGTTGGCCATGAAGCTTATAATCATTTATTAGATCTATGGTTAAGATTTCAGAATTTTTAGAGATCGTTTGAATAATAATAAAATTCATATGGCCTTAAAAGATATGAGTATTTTTACATATTATTAGTATTTTTTTTAATAAATAAATATATGTGTTGGTTTGGTTTGGTTAAGTTACATCCTCAAACCAAATCGAGCCAAACCATTGTTTTATGTTGGAAAATTTAGGAGCAGAACTAAATATGTTCATTTCCCTAAAACAGAGCTGAATTGTTCAGTTTGGTTTGGTTTGGTTTTGTGCCCAATCCTAGTTCAAATGTATATGCTATAAGGAACTTTATTTGGTTTGGTTTTGTGCCCAACCCTAGCTCAAACGTATATGCTATGAGGAACTTTATTAGCTCACAAATGTTTCGATATGGTTGAGAGGGTGCTTGAAAAAAATAAATTGATCTCGTTCTATAGCACTTACTGTGTTTCTTTTCTTTTCAAATAAAGTATGGAGAGATAATGTTATTAGAAGTTGGAATAAGTGAACTCTGCATATCAGAGATGAAAAGTTAGGAAAGTAAAAATATCACAAAGTAAATTTTTGTCTAGCTATCCCTGCTTCTAATAAATGTGAAGGGCTGCATGCTCCTATGGAGATATGATTCTCAATTGGTGGTGCTACTCAACATAGGGGAATCTATAATTTTGTGACTGCATCCTATTCCTTATTATATGTGATAAGATTCCATACTAATATAGGGGAATATTTATACGCCAGTGAACTGATGATTCAGAATTGATTTTTACCATGTGTGGTATCAATGGGTAGTCAGGGTGCTGAACATAAATGTTATTTGCATTACCAATGATCTAGTATGAATCATTGGAGGTCATGAACATCTAATACCCGAAGTGCTAAACTCTAGAATCCATGTATAAAAGATTTTTTTTAACACAATTCTTCTGATGACCGTGTAATCTACAGCGGGTGCAACTGTCATTTGATGTCAGTTTATAAGGTGGTGTCATAAATACATTTTTAAATGAATATTAAACCATCATGTTGTAAATATTACCTACTAACGATTACTTTTGCTCCAGTGTGCAGTAATTCAGCTGCCCTCGCAGACTTTGCTGCTCTCAGTCTCCGAGAAGGCAAGCCGTTTGATTGGCATGCTTTTTCCTGGGGTAAGGATTAAAAAGCCTGTACTATTAAGGTCTAGTTGACACTATCTGTTTCTGTCCTGACATTATTTTCTTCTGCTAAAGGATATGGTGGTATTCAAGCCCCAGATATCCAGTCAGCAACAGCAGCTGCAACAGCAACAACAACTTCACCAACAAACACAACAACTTCAGCAGCAGCCTCAACAGCTTCAGCAGCAGCAATTACGTCCGCAGATGGTTGGCCAAGCCATGGGTCAAACATTTGTTCAAGGCACAGGGAGACCTCAGATGATGCCTCAAGGAATGATGTCTCAGCCGGGTCAAGGAAACATGCCCACTGGCGGTGGTTTTATGCCTTAATTCAGCTGATGTATTTATATTTATTGGGGCCAGTGTATATGGAATGGGTGTAGAGGCCAGGTGTACAAAGAAAAAGAAAATGTTAGACAATTGAATTTATTCAATGAATGTTTCTCATAATTCTTCCAGGATGTTTGTTTTTAGCCTATAAAAAGGCTACAGATCATATTCTTCTGTGAAAAGCAAATACTAATGTTCTCGACTACTGATAACTCTCACCATTACGTGTAGGACTGTTAAATGTTTATGGTTGGACATGGTAAGGCTTACCCAAGCCCCTACCTTCGCCATATTTGTGGGCAGGGTAATTATTCGTCTATAGTTTTACCCTACTCTTAGCAGATACTCTTATCCACATGACAAATAGGGTGTAGCGTATGGAAAGGTAAAACATCATGAACATAAGAGATTAGGCTATGTAGATTGTTATCAGTGGGAGTTTTATGCGATATTCTACATCAAACAAGACATTACTTAGAAAGTTAGGCATAGAGGGCCCAATGGACCAGCTAGAAATTAGGCATAGAGGGCCCAATGGACCAGCTTAGAGGTTGTCAATGAAGTAATTTGAGTGTGATCGTTGGTGACATCACCAACTTACCTCCCACTATTGATCTTGGCGTTGGTTGGTTAAGGCACTTCAGTTTTTACTTAAAGCTGTGATACATAATTTATAAGTTATATTTAGTGGCAAAATGTGCTTGTAAAAGTAGGAATCGTCTCATGTCATTTTTGTTAGCAAGACCTATTTACACGAGTTTATGATACATAATTCTTCTAATTTATATAACAAAGAGTAGTGATTGTTTACTAATTGCTTAATCAATTTAATGAAATCATAGTGATCAAAGTCAAATAAATAAATCATGTACTAAGTGTATTTGAGGTTTTGCTACTACATAGGATCTCGTATACATGCTACACCCCTGATTAGCAATGTAGCTTTATACAACTTGCTATACAGGCTAAGTAGGTAGACTAAGATGTCTCTAGATTTTAGACATAGGTAAACACCTTAACTATTTGCTTGCTACCACCCCCCCTCCAAACAAATGAACAGAGGAAGTGACAAGTAGGTAGTTTTCTTGATTTTCCTTCTAATTGTTTAGAACATATAAGGACAGTGATTTTACATTATTTCATACTACAAATAGTATGTTGTAAACATGTCTGTAGTTTTGGGCTTTCTTGTTAACACAACTAGATTATCTATGGATATGATTAGATATTGTGATGAAGAATGTTTCTAAACGATCTTTTATTGAATGAATGAGAGTACACTATTCATTTGATTAAAATTCACAACATAGAGATGGTGTTAGGGATTGTGTGAAGGAGGAGCACTGATTTGAACCTCTTCCTTGATCTTCTGAAAGTCCCTCTTTTACAGACATCTCTTTACTACTCTTCGGTTCACGCTCTTTATACCATTAATTTGTTATAAAACTATGTATTTTCTTCACAGGGTTGGTCTCACTTCAACAAAAGGAAAGAGTTTGTCCATATGTCCTTCCTAAATCCCCCATTCTTCCCTCATGTTCTATAACTTGTATTTACTAATATCCAAGTGATGAATTTAGCAGTCTATATCTCCACTAAAACAAACCAGGTGGACTCTTATTTGGAGGCTCCAACTCAAGTTTTAAATAGAAGCAATATCATAGAAGGCTTTTTAGTGGAAATGAAGAGCAACTACCAACTTACATCTCTGATGATGACAGAGGGCAGGTCAATATAACTACTACATTCAATAGAAAAAAATTGTCTCCTTAAGGCATAAATCATGAGTAAATCTTGTAAGACGTGTTGGACGAGTCTATCAACCTCAATTACTCTTAGGGTGGTAAGATCATAACTCTATACAACTTCACAAAGATAAATAACTTTCTACGGATGATTCACAAATGATCAAAGAATATGTCTACTTATTAGTAGAATTTACTTAGTGCTTGAGGCAAGTCGGTATTTGGTTATCATAAGGTACACTTTTGTTAATTGTGTGGACTATGTAGAGTATGATCACTTTTATGTGACTAAAAATTCTACCATATGAAGAATTTGAAGGTAAACATCGACCGCTAAGGATGCCGATTTAATGCTAGCTTTTCCGAGTTAAAGGAAATCAACTCTCCTTGTTTGTTCCTAGCCCTACAAACAACGTTGAGGAATTGACAACAAATACCAAATATCAATGGGCTGAGGTAGGAGTGTTGATAATTCAAGAATTTCAACTGTTGACGTTCTTGGTAAATTTGTTAAATGTCAAGCTCAATCCAATAATTTGTTTACTCTCATGGTTGTGAACTTCCTCAAGAAACGACTAATAATCCAACAACTTCGGCTCAACACTCAAGGTTCTACAACTCAACTTGACAAGTATCAAGCAAGATCATGATGCCTTTGTATATTAGCATAGGTTTGACAACAAATATCAAGGATGAATGCTCTTAATGCTTTTGAAGAAATTGTAAATTCCTTATCTAAAATGGAAGTCATAGAATAGGATCCTAATAGAAAGTCATCCTAATTGTTATATTGTGAACAATGTATATTATCCTCTCTAATCTCATTTTTGACAATGGTTTTGAATACATCATGCGTGGAGACTATGCAACTAGCTTATGGCACGTGTTTGAAGTAGATTCCTTATCCAAACTTCTCCTTTGTTGTGAAATCAAATTTAGTTTCTTCTCCTATCATGAAAAATCATTTGTTGAGTTCTTAATGCACCTCCAACTTTCTTCGCTGATTCATATACTTTGATGTATTCTCATTAAGGTTTTCAAGAGTCATGATTCTAGCATTTTGCTGCAAATACATGATGTACATGTCAAATAAAGTCAACTTTGAAGCTAATTTTCCAAATACCTTTATGAAAACTATTGATCATCTATGGCAAGTGTCTATACATGTTATTTCATTTGTAACTAGAAACATGCACAATGTTTGCTTAAGTTGTAAAATGAGTAAGATATGTTTGATCTATAACTTTTCATTGGAGTAGAAAAGTACCATTTTTAGTCGTACGATTTGATATTTGGGGGAAATCTTCAGTCTTTATAATCAACGCAGGTTGTCACCATTTACTTTATTAATTCTTTCAGTAGTTATATAAGGATTTTTTTGAAAGACAACATTGAAGTGTTTGATCTAATTATGTTTTTTGCAAGATGGTCATATCTAAGTTCAAAACATACATTGATGTATTGTAATGTGACAATGAAGGATGACACATTCATTATCATATAATCACACATCTTAAAGATAATGTGATCATTCAACACTTCAACTTTTTGTATGATCATGAGTAAAATAGGTCCTCCGAAAATAAACATCATCACTATAATCGGTGGAACTAAGGTCATTACTCATTACTTAATAGAATAATAGGAAGCATCCCAAAACCCCAACATCAAAATAATTTTCCTCAAATTGATGGAACCTCAACATTTAATTATGATAAGTACCATGAACTAGATAGTAGCAGCTGAAATTTTAAATTAGACCATACAAGTTTCTAAAAAACTCAAGACAATATTTCTCTGACATTGGTGGATACATAAAGGAGATCTAACTAAGTAAATTGATAATGAATGGATATAGAGGGCAATATGGTCATTCCAACTCCATATCCAACATGTCAAATACTCATGCGCAAGCTTCAAAATTTGGGAAACACCTCCAACATTCTCTCCACTTCAGGGGTTGAAAACACAAACCCCAAAAAGAAAGGACAAATTAAGGAACATCAACAACTCTGGTATGTGTGTATGATGAACAATCATCTCAAGAAGTATGAGGTAATCAAATAGGCAAGGATTAGTATTTTCCATCAAAAAGAGGAATTCAAGATTCATCATCATAGAAGTGATGTAAAGAGGAAATTATGTTACATAAATAAGATATGAGGGTACAAAAGTACTCCATCAAATAAGTATTGTTAAGGGGGAATCACATTACACAAATAAGATATGACGAACCAAGTATGATAATAAGTATAAGGCACAAAGATATCTCAAACACTTAACATATAATGTATTGTAAAAATTGCACATGTTAGGGATAATATCCTCAGTTTGAAATTTGCATGCATGATATAAACACTAGTGAAATATGTCTACAGAATACGTCAAATAAGAAATATAAAATAGAGAATCAACATGTTGAAAATAGTCTGTCTCTAAATGTCGTAAGTTTTAGATGGTAGATGGTAAATCTATTGTTGATCAGGTACACTATGCTCAAATCTTATGTCATGAACTCTAAGAAGAGAGTATGAGATTACCTAAAAATTTATTGTTATGCTTATCATTGAAAAGTTCCTTGATGGGAGGCCTTTGGCGTGAATCTCAAGCATGTAAAGGGTGACATATTCTAAAATGAACTTACTTTAGATATATCAATAAGGGAGGAGCACTGAAAAGAGGTGGAGGTTAAGGTGCCTGTTGATGTCAACCCTATAGTAAATTTGTAACTATTAAAAATAAAAATAAGAAAAAATGAATATACATAAACCTAAGGCCAACATTCATAAGAAACCAAAGAACAAACCTTATTGGACTTGTAGACATGTTGGTTACTGCAACAAGAATTATTCTAAAAAGAAGGGGAAGAAAGCTATTACATCTTTGTTTGAGGAGGTTGTGGTTAGGATTATGACTACTTCCCTAAACCTCAATGATGGGTATGTTTCTATTAAACCTAATATCCTTTATATATTTGAACCAATTTATGAGATTATAAATACTAGGGATAATGTTCATGTTTGTACTAAAAAGTCTTTTCTTGTACCGGGCCTCTTCAAGTCAATTCATGACTTTGGACAATGCAAACTCTGTAGATGTCAAATGTAAATGACTTTTGGATATGTAGTTTCCATCAAGAAAGGTTCTAACTCTTCATGGCGTAAAAAATGTTCAATCTATTTGGTGCAATATAATTAGTGATGCAATTTTAGTTAGAGATAGTTTCAGAAAAGATTGCAAGTGTAATAAAGAAATATTACTTGTGTTCAAGAGGTTTATTCCTTGAAAATGGGTACTTATGTGATTTGAAGAACTTATTTAATATTCATGTAGAACCTACTATTTCAAATTCTATTCTTAATTTGAATGAAAATTCAATATTGTGCTTGAATCTTGTTTCATTTGATATATGTCATTGGCATTTGGGTCATGTGAATGTTAGATTGATTAAAACATACAATGAATCTTGATTTAATCCCTAAATCATACATTAATATTAGTAGATGTGCAATTTGTGTGCAAACTAAATTACCTAGAAAACTTTTTCTTTATGTGGATAGGTATTTAGCAATATTGGAATTAGTACATATTGATATATGTGAATTTAATGGGATTGCAACTAGGGAGAAAAAAAGTTATTGGATAGCTTCCATTGATGATGCTAAATACTATTACATATATTTTCTTAAAACTAAAGATGAGTGTTAGAAAAATTCAAAATATTTAAGAAAAAAGTAGAGTCACAAACTAGTAAGATACTTAATAGATTATGGTTTGATAAGGGAGGAGAGTATTCTGTGGTATTGTTCATGAAGTTACTGCTCCTTATACACCACAATCCAATGGTATTGTAAAACGTAATAATTGAACCCTCATAAATATGGTAATACTTTGCTCCAATTATCATGTTTTCCCAACTTTATAGGGAGAAGATTTCAATACAACTTTGCATATTTTGAATAGTTCCCCATAAACATAAAAAGAGTAGTCCATTCAAGTTATGGAGAGGTCAAGAAACAAGTCTCAAATTATTTTGAGAGTGGGGGTGCCTCGCAAAGGTACTTGTCCTTGAGCGTAAAAGGAAGTAATTGGGACCAAAAATAGTAGAGTCACTTTCTTGGGTTATGTAGAGATGAGTTTGGCCTATAGATTTCTGATTGAGAAATCTGAAATATCAGACATAGATATCTATACTATGGAACCTTCACGATGCAACCTTTTTTGAGGATATTTTCCCAATGAAACTTGGTGTTTCTAATGAAGTTTGTCATGAGAATCCAATCACCATAGGTTCCATTTTGGAGCACGTGGAAGCATGCCAAACGTTGGGGGTCCACTCATAATGTACCATTTCTAATTTGATGATGCTAAGGAAATGGTTGAACTAAGGGGAAGTAAACGGACTAGGACATCCAAGGACTTTGGACTCACCTACAATTTTGAGGAAGATCTTGTATCCTTTAAAAAAGACATGGCTTCCACAGAGACTAAGTTATGGAAGGGAGTTATTAATGATACATTCCTACCAATTCTCTCAAATAAAACCTGGGAATTGGTGGATTTACCTCCTAGTTTTTCAAAAATTGGATGTAAATAGATGGTTAAGAAGAAACTCAATGCATATAGGATAATCGATAAGTATAGGGCTAGATTGGTTTCTAGGAGATACAAGCAAAAGGAGGGATTGTACTATTTGATACCTATGTAGGGAAATACGACATCAGATAGGTAGTAGAAACAAAAATTTTAAGTGTCATAATTCCCATTAACCAGTAGACCGCGTCAATAACTATGTAATGGGAAGGACAGTTTCACGAAGATATACTTGGTCTTGAAGCAAGTCCGGTGACAACCCTTGTCAATGTAGATACACACTCTGTCTTGGATGGTGTCTGTGTAACTCCTAGTTGCACTCGGACTCATCTGACTGCTCCTCCATGGATAGTAGACTCAGACAACTGCTGCAACGACTCCTCAGATCTCGCCACAGACTGTGAGTTGACCTTACCCTCCTAGCAGTAGCCAAAGGACTCCTACCTCTAGAGTAGTCCACACGGACCAACTAGAACTCCTATCGTCCTACAGGAACGGACAAGAAAGAGTTGTCCCTCTCGTTGGTGTACTAGTCACCAACATGCTCTCCCACAACAATGATCCTCAGTTGTTTCTCTCCCTTTGGCTATCCCTCCCTAGTCGGGTACGATTTTCCTGGGCTCTCGTGGTTACCACAACCAGAGAGGACAACACTTTTCAGAGAAACTGATTCTCAATTATCTCTGTAGTAGTTGTACTCTACAATGTTTGTATGGTTCCTTTGTCACTGATATACAGATTGAACTAGAGGCATGGAGCAGTCATCCTCAGTATTATTTAATCTTGTTACTTGAACCAAAGTAGACTGCATGAGATATATGTAAGCTGAATATCATATATTGACTCACATGCGTATGGCCACACTTTTCTCAGTCTCGCTAATCAAGAGGCCTTGGATATCATATCCTATCGAAGGGACAAATCTCATATATATATCACTCATAGTCAGTCCCCATGTGTCAAAGTCACCCAATCATCACCGTTATAACTACCCATGTTTTAAGATTGTGTTTGATGATGTCAAAGTGTACCCATCGACATGTGATGAGTGTAGTGATTTCAGGTCTAAGAACGACAACCACCTACATCACTGTGAGAGCTGACAATGACTTTTATGATGATGGCTTCCATGTGTTAGTCTCACGGTGGGTCTGTCCGATACATTGTTCTCTAACATGTATTTGTGTGCTTGGTTTGATATTGCCATATCATGACTAATGAGATTTAGTCATCAACCAACTCACACTCTGATCTTACATTTTATTGTTGCCTATCAACCTTCCACAATAACAACCGATCAAGGACGTAATGAGAATATGTATATGTACTCTTAACATCCATATGATCTCATCCACAAGGTTAGTAACTTGACAACATATGTTATTGAGTAATATAATTCTCTAGACCTTCACTTGTATCCTCATTATTTCATAACTGAGTGAAATAGATGATTTGGAAGCTTGAATTTATTATTATCAAATAAGGTATCTAATGTAGCATGCCAATCATCATATGATTGGTTCTCTAGGCATACATACAAACAAACTCCCACTTGCACTTAGAGCCAATCACCCACGACTCTCATCTCGAGTGACCTAACATGACCATCATGCTTTTGTTGTGCAAGTGCTTTTATAGTGGGTTTAGCAACGTTTGCTTTAAGTCGGTATTTTGTAATTTCACATCTCTTCACTGTATGACTACTCGTATGAGATGGAAGTGCCAAAGTATGCTATCTGAGATTCCCAACCTAACAAGTATCTCTATTGTTTTCATCAGTATCAATGGTTGGAACCTCACATGTTCATCCATATGAACTTCTTGATCCATACAGTATACACTGTTGTTCTCATAACACAGAGATACCTGACTTCTTTTGTAGATTTGAACAACTATCATTAGCTTAGAACTATTTCTAGCTTACAATTCTTGTTTGACGTCAAACATAAATTTATATTGTGATTATATTATTAGTTTGAAAGCTTGCATGGGTGTAACTCTTTACATCCAACTCTTCCTTATTACCATGCATAACCAAGGAACCAATCCCTTGAAGGTTTTACAAGCACCTAAGGATGTTGTTTATGTAATTAAGTGACTCTCACTGGTATCTGACATACACCCTCTCATCATGTCTTAAACATACGAGATTTCTAGGCAGGTGTATATATCTTCTCATCATGTCAAATACATATGAGATGACTGGATATCCTCTCTTCATGTCAAATACATACAAGATTACTAGATATATCCTCATCATGTCCAATACATACGAGATAACGTGATAAGTACATAACATTGCATTCAAGATAGATCCAATGACATCTATCCATGTGTCCCTATTCTTCATAAGAACTAGGACACTAGGCTCTTGAAAGATTAACTCCATAGAACATGGACAAGTTTTCTCTCATTGAGTCTTGCATGTTTAACCCTTCAACATCTTACTAATGTATGTGCTTTTACTTAGGTCAATAAGCTTTCAGGATCTATCTCTATAGACCTTGATCCCTATCATATAGGTTGCTTCGCCTAAACCCTTTGTATAGAAGGTACTTTCCTTGTCAGGTTTTAACATTTATAGGATAAGGACGTTATTCCACATCATTATGTGGAATATCAATATGATCCTACTAAATATTTTGTAATCACAGATTCCATCTTCATTCTGACTCAAGTCAATCCCTTTGACTATCTTGTCAAATTGAAGATTCCAACTCTGAGATGCTTGCTTCAATCCTCAGATCGACCTTTGTAGCTTATAGACTTTATTTGCATTAATGGATATATAAAACCAATAGGTTGTGTCACATACACATCCTCTTAATTATTCCAATTAAGGAATGCAGTTTTAACATATATATGCCAAATCTCACAGTCATAATAAGCTACAACAGCAAGCATGATCTAGATGGATTTAACCATGGTAACTGGTGAAAGGCTTCATCACGTTCAAATCATCACATTGAACAATTTGAACTATTTTGAAACTCTTTGCAACCAATCTACCCTTCCACATTTCTCTTCTTACAAAGACCCAAATGCACCCTATGGGTTTTACGTCTTCAGGTGGATCCACCTAGGTCATACCTTGTTGGTTTACATGGAGTGCATCATTGATCTTATGGACTAAAGCCATTTCTTAGATTCTAATCTCTCAATAGTTTCTAGGTGGTTTTTGAATCATCACTATGATCAACTTACCGCCTTCTTGAGTTATAAGATATCATAATCTTTCAAACTCAAGGCGTTCTACTAAAACTATGAGTTTTGTGTTTACATAAGGAACTTGAGATTCCACAATAGTTTGTGATTCTCCTTGTTCCTTGTTGTAACTCTTTAGGGTCAATTTTTTCTTGTTTTTCTTGAACATTTTGAGTTATATTTTACTCCCACTGATTCCTTTAGAACTAAGTTGCCTTTAGGAATTCAGCCATCCAAGCAACAATCATTTTGTTGTCGGGCTGAAATATAAGTAGTATTCAACAATATAACATTCATGTGATTTGTGGATAAAGACCTTTAAGAAACTATTTTCTTATATAAGCTTTCAATCCCAATCACTGCACAAGACTCATCGGGACACTTTCGATGCCATATCCCATGTGGTGTATTTTGAACCATTTTAGGGGGTACATTGTTTAGTGTTTAAGCATGTGCCCAAAAGAAATTGTAAGATTAGCTAGATTTTATTGATAATCTCATCATGACTTAACATTGTGTGATACCTTCTTTCTGACACATCAATATGTTTAAGGTGGAGTTCATTATGATACACTATCATGATCTCCCAGAAGGACCTCAAACTCTTACATACATATTTCAACATCGATCATCTCGAAGTATCTTAATACTTTTACCAATTTAGCTTCGTACTTCATTAATGATCTCATTGAACACTTCAAGAGATCCAAACTTGTATTTTAATACATACAAATTTCAATATCTACTGATTGTATCAGTAAATATAATGAGGTACATGTAACTACCTTTAGAATTCATCCAAAAAGGTCTATGTACATAAATATGTACTAGTACTAATGGAATAATCGATCTCCCACTACATCTAGTGAAGATGCTTTTGTCATATTGCACAACAAATAAGATATGCATGTCTCTATTGGTTCTATAACCAAAAGAGTCTAGATAACCATCACATGGATTCTAGAAATGCATTTCTCATTTTTGCGCTCTAGATGACAGTGCTATAGGTATTCATTGTTTGAGTTATCAAGTCATTCAATATATGTTTCATACACATTTTTCTTTACAACTATCAAGTATAGTTTATGAGACATAGGGCATCGCCATAAAAGATCATAATGTTCTTGTCATATAAAACATATGATGTTTGGAAAGTACAAAATAGTTGTATACTAATTCTATTATGTGCCCATGAATGACAACCTTTAACTATAGTGGCAACAACCCTTGCTCCATATAGTTATAGCTTACTTCTTCTCAGGTCCTCAAGTAGAGATCTCTATCTCTATCTTCTTCCTGAGATATGGCACTTTGTTTTCTTTATCCTTTAAGTGAAAAGGACATATTCCTTTTACACTTACCCTTCTCCATATATTGAGTAGAGAAGACTTGGGCTTCAATTTAGCCTCAGAACACTTCTTGGCCTTACTTTTTCCCTAGGACTCACTTCCGCTGATCACCATCACGGATTTGTCCTTGTTCTTCCTTGCTTTGGCATCAACATGCCAAGCATGTGATAAACTGACTATTTGATTCATGCAACGCTTGCATAATCATATTCACGATCAACTCTTCACCTAAGAGAAATCCCAGTCATTCAACATGTCCAATCACATTGAGCACATGGGGTTCTACTAGACCTCTCTTTGTCAGTTTGCACTCAAATTATACCTTGTTTTCTTTACATGATTCTTAAGATGTGTTACCATCTTGATAATGTCCATGTATTCATGTTGTTCATGCAACTCATAGTTCATACAACATAGCATTAGGTATTGAAATGTCTATGGAATCATTGACATGCCTCCAATAAGCATCCATTTAGCCTTAGGCGCATTTTGAGCGGGTTCCTCTAGCATTGGTCTATCAAGGACATAGAGCTTTCACTCATGAGAACATTTCTCAAAGTCCTTAACTAATTTGTGGAACTTTATCCCATTTTGTCCTTAGTGAGGTCTGATCACAATTTGAACGTGTTTATGTTTGACATTTGATTCTACAAAGAAATATTGCAACTTTTTTCAAAATATTTTTGATTTGGTTTGATTTGATAATTTGACGATATTAATTAGGTATTTAGTTAACTACCACTCCTACTATTTTATTCGAATTGAAAACCCTCAATATCAATTCAAAATATTGTAGTGTACCATTTTCTAGTGGGCCAAGATCCATATTTCATCAAGTCATGAGTTGGATTTTGCCGATCACCCACAACCTAACTATTTAGGTAGTCCGTCATGCCAATTGCATCATATACAACTCTTGGATAGATGGTATACGCAACTCCTTGCCATAATCATCTGCATGCCTCTGGGCCTGGACTCTTTAAGTCATTAGTTAAGCCTGATTGAATAAACAATACGATAGATATGCACCATGATTTGTACAAATCTACATACCTACCATCACCATTCTACGATATAGACAGTGCACCATTCTTTGTGCAAATCCACACTTGGTCGATCAAGCTTTTCATGCTTCTTGCTAATGGAAGGCATCTTAGACTTAATATTTAAGTTGAGGGAGTTTGTCTGTATAAATACATATACTTTATCCAATCACCACATATATAGTACATATAATATACATGTTATAACCATAAATGAGAACATGCAATAAATAAAACACACAAGCGATGGTTATGGCCATACTAATGTAATTCTTTGAAGCCATAAGGAATTACTACCATCTGTGGTCCACATCATATGTAACATGTTGTTGGTGAAGATCTTGTGCTCGAACCAATCTGGGTTGATCGGTTCAACTCTTTAACCGGTCAGCTTGCCTCCTGGTCTCTTGGTTGGACTCTTCTGAAATGGTCATCTGGTTCTCAGGTCCATTGGACGTCTGGACACCTCCAATCAGTCAGTTGGGCCACCAATCAATCAGCTCATCCTCCTGTCGTCTGGCCTCCTTGGTCCTCCACTCGATTGAGTCGTCTCACACACCGCTTGCTTTGCCTTTGTACAGATCATCATCTCACATTGAAACATAACTGAAAACTATCCTATTTCTTATTAAATTGTATATGGGAAAACCTCAAGTGAAATTCAAAGAGAAATAGTAATAAGAGCATTAATTTACATTTGGAAAGAAGAGACATGCCCAGTACACAGACAAATTAACAACAGGAATAGATTACCACACCCATGCACACACAGATCTAGGGTTTTGTCCATAACCATGCTTCTTATCCACCATCAAAATTGATTTTATGGAGACACTGGTAAATTGCATATATATATGTATGTATATATATATATATATATATATATATATATATATATATATATATATATATGGGCGTTCATTCATTTCCCGTGCGGGTAGTTTGGATTTCGCTACCTGACAGCCAAAAAAATAACTATTCTTGCTAGAAAAGTAATCATGTTATAAAAAAAAGTAACTATATTGATCAAAAAGTAACTATGCGACTAAAAAAGTAATCCTGTACAAAATACACAGCATATATATATACTCGTGTTTTAAAATCAGCTGTTGCAAATGTAACTATCTATGCACGAAACTTAGCAGTTTGCAAGGTAAAGTAACCCTTTACATGTCAAAAGTAACCAACTTGAAAAAAAGTAACCGAAATGGGGGGCGGGTAGCTACCCGAACGGGCAATAAAGATGGGCCCTATATATATATATATATATATATATATATTCGTTTGGGTTCTTTATATGGTGACTTAGACGGATGTGCACATCAACCAGTTTAAATATTCATGTGGGTTCTTTATGTTGTGACTTAGACGGACATGTACATCAACTAATTTAAATATTCACATTGTATGCAATAAATAAACTCTATAAAACCAAAATCCAATCATATAGATTATCCCAAAACATAATTAATTAAAGTGACTTTGATACCACTGTAGGAAAATACAACATCAGATAGACAGCGGAAACAAAATTTTTACTAACATATTTCCCATTAACCAGTAGATCACATCAATAACTATGCAATGGGAAGGATGGTTTCACGAAGATATATCTGACCCTGGAGTAAGTTCGTCGATAATCCCCATCAATGTAGATGCACACTCTATCTTGGATGGTATTTGTGCAGCTCCTAGTCAAACTCAGACTCATCTGGATTTTCCTCCATGGACAACAAACTTAGACAATTGCTGCAGTGGCTCCTCAGATCCTCGCCACGGACCGCGAGTTGACGTTGCCTTCCTAGCAGAAGCCAAAGATATCTTGCCTCTAAAGCAGTCCACATGGACCAACTAGGATTCTTGTCCTTTTGCAGGAATGGATGAGAAGGATTTATCCCTCCCGTTGGTGTACTAGTCACCAACATGCTCTTCCACAACAATGATCCTCAGTTGTTTCTCTCTTGTTGGCTATCCCTCCCTAGTCAGGTAGGACTTGCCTGTGCTCTTGTATTTACCACAACCATAGATGACAACACTTTTCAGAGCAACTGATTCTCAATTATATGTGTAGTAGTTGTTCTCTAGGAATCTCATTGTACCCCTATATATATAGGAGGGGTTAGGGTCAGGGTTCCCAGTCCCCAACCAATACAGGAATAAATCGGGAGTGGAAAGGATCGAAAGATCTTGAATTTTCGCAACAATTCTGGAAGTTTCACAACCTGTGTTAGCCAAAATGGTCATCTCTCCCATTGAGACGGTCGTCTCATTCTCTAAGAAAAATGGTCATTTCATAGTTTCTAGATTTTGTATGTATGTTGGCAATTCAATTCCAATTAGTATTCAACTTGAAGTTAGCACCAATCCTTGATGCAATCGAATTGCACCCCCAAAACTGGCATTTGGTGCATCTGAGACAAGCAACTTGCACCAGGCCAAACAGCCATTTGGTGCAACTGAGACGGGCATCCCACACCAGGCTATGCAAAATTCCAACCAATGTACAAAACAATCAACCTGACACTCCAAACAACCGTCTCAACTCTTGAATTGATCGTTTGGCAGTCTAGTCAGGTGATCCATTGTGTGAATTGAAATACCTAAATACTTTAGTAATTAATTCAATTATCATTCAAGATCAAACTCCTCTCCTAGATAAGTTCCTATGTGTGTGACCCTATAGGTCTCATATCACGTTGGCAGTGAATGTCCATAACTAGCTTATGACATCACAAGCAAAGAGTGATGCCTAGTCACACATCATTGCTACCCAAGTGAATAGAAAGTTGGGGATCAAATTCAACCTACAATCTATGTATGATGTTACAATGTTTGTATAGTTCCTTTTTCACTGATATCCAAATTGAACTAGAGGCATGGAGCAGTCATCGTCATTATTATTCAATCTTGTTCCTTGAACTAGAGCATACTGCATGAGATATATGTAATCTCAATATCATATATTGACTCACATGAGTATGGACATACTTTTCTCAGTCTCGCTAATCAAATGGCCTTGGATATCATACTCATGTTAGAGGGACAAATCTCATATCTATCACTCACAGTCAGTCTCCATGGGTCAAAGTCACCCAATCATCACTGTTATAACAACCCATGTTTTAGGAATGCGTTTGATGATGTCAAAGTGTACCCAATGACATGTGATGAGTGTAGTGATTTCAGGTTTAAGAACCACAACCACCACCATCACTGTGAGAGATGACTATGACTTCCAAGATGATGGCTTCCATATGTCAGTCTCACGATGGGTCTATCTGATACACTGTTCTCTGACATGTATCTGTGTGCTTGGTTTGATATTTCTATATCATGACTAATGAGATTTAGTCATCAACCAACTCACACTCTGATCTTATATGTCATTGTTGTCTATCAACCTTCCACAATAACAACTGATCAAGGACATAATGAGAATATGTATATGTACTCTTAACATCCGTATGATATCATCCACAATGTTAGTAACTTGACAACATACATCATTGAGTAATATAAACATATAAACATTCACTCTGTGTCCTCATTATCTCATAACTGAGCGAAACAAATGATTTGGAAGTTTGCCTTTATTATTATCAAATCAGGTATCTACTTCCGCATCCCAATCATCATATGATTGGCTCTTTGGGCATACATACCAACAACCTATTCTCCTATTTCTAGAATGACCAACATTGTGTGTGCTCATAACATTGACTACCATCTATAATCTGGCTATCCGTCATATGGATGTGAAGACCACATTATTACACAGTGATCTTCAAGAGGATATTTAAATGGAACATCTTGAGGGTTTTGAGGGATGTAGGAATGGTCCAAAGTGTGTTAACTTGTTTAGTATTTGTATGGCTTAAAACAAGCCCCTAAGAAATGACATGAAAAGTTTGATTCTGTATATCATCTTTTGATGTTGTTTCTAATGAATTTGATAAATGGTTTTACTACAAGATCATTAATGATAAGTTCATCATCATATGCTTATTTGCAGACAATATTGTACTTTTTGGTTCCTATATGAAAGTAGTAAATGAGACAAAATCATTCTTGTATAGCATGTTTGAGATGAATGATATGGTGGTCAATGTTGTGATTTAGGGATTATAATTAATAGGTCCACTAGAGGTGTTACACTCTCTCAGTTTCACTATGTTGGGAAGATATATGATAGGTTTCAATACACATCACATAAGCATGTTAATACTTCACTTGATTCATCCAAGCCTTCACTACTACAGAAATGACTTATAATGTCACATTTATAGGCGTCGGTTATTACCAAAAATCAATGCCTAAACCCTACAACGTCGGCTAATTATAAAGACTGACATCTATATTTGAATACCGGCCAGACACGGGTATTGCTTTTTATTATGGGTCAGCTCCCTAAGACGAACCGACGCCTAAAATAGCCCGCCAAATCTAATTTTTCGAGTGAAAAAAATTCCCCCCAAAGTTTCACATATGGCGTCGGTTTTTTACTTAATAACCGACGCCTAATGACGAAAAAAATTACCTCCAAAGGTCGTCGGTTTTTGTGGAAAAACTGACGCTGTTAAGGTTTCACGCGCCGTCCCCGCTAAAATTTTTAGGACTAAGATTGTCCAATAGACGTCGGTTTTTGCTGGCAAACGACGCTGATGTATATTAGGTGTCGGTTTCTTAGTTAACCGACACCTTTGCTAACTTAATAACCCCCGTGAGAAATAGACTCTTCCCCATTCATATTTGTTTCATTGCGATGACGCCCTTCCGCTCGCCGCCGGTCACGCTCCAGCCTGCTCCCTCCTCCTTGCGCACTGCCGCCACCCTTCTCCCTGCTCGCCGCTGCCAGTGGCCCTCTCTCTGCTTGCCACCGACTCCTTACTCGCCGCCCTCCTCCGGCTCCCTGCTCGTCGTCGCCAGGTGTGACCTGCTCCCTAACCTCCGCCGACGCCGCCCAAGGTCAACACCTGGTCGTCCTCCTCAGCCTGCTCCCTACCCTCCGCTGCCCAAGGTCAGCACCTGCTCATCCTCCTCTGCCTCCGCCTCCGCCTCTTCCCTGCCCTCCGCCGCCCAAGGTCATCCCCCCTCTTTTCTATATCACTATTTTCTTGTCTTCCATTGTTTTTTGGATACGTTTGAGGTGATGCTAACTAGTCCACACTACACATCACTTGCTAGCAACTTGGGCCTCCTTGATTTTGATCATATTACTAGCATTAAGATCATAGTAAGATGTCCATGGTTTCAAAACACTAAATCATCTACTGTTTGTATTTATTTATGTACTGATTCAGGAATTAATTGATCATCTACTGATTTATATTAATTTATCAAAAGATTTGTATTTATTCATCTACTTATTTGTATTTTTTATCTACTATTTTTTATTTAGTTATCTACTCATTTGAATTTATTTGCGTACTGCTTTTGAAATTATATAATCATCTAGTGATGTAACTTTATCACAGGCTCATTATGAACCATTAGATCAGATCTTAGGGTATCTCTATCGTCCTAACTATGAAATTGGTAACTTAGATTGTATTTTTGCAATTAAGGTTACACATGCAACATATTTTTTGATTTCCCATGTGTAGTAGCATGGACTAAGAGAGTCTCACTAAAATTGATGCTTATTGACACCTAATTAATTCATTATAACAGAATTGCGTTGATTGCACTTGTACTCTTGGGCTGAATTGAGTTGTTGTGTCATCCATTTGCGTTGTTGACTTGCATATATTTGTTCTTCAGCCTTCAAGTGAGGTATAATCTCACTCTCCCAATGTGCCATTAGGCTTCATTTTGATTCAAATCTTGTACTTGCATATATTTGTGCTTCTAATCCTCATGCTTGACCTAATTCAGTAAAATTTGATGCATGTTGAAATAAGATTCAACTTGTCCATTCTCTTATACATCATTCTCTTATACATCATTCTCTTTGCAGGTGTTTAAAACTGACCACACTACAGGTAAGGCCTTATCAGATGTACATGCTTCCTATACGACGAAAGAATTAAATGATGTAAGAGAAGAATGGGCAAAAGCCATACAAGTAGTGGGGAATTTAAAATATAATTGGGATGTTGATAGCGATGATGACTAAAGAATGATATTTTGTAAATGAATTTTTCTGAATTGTCATATGTGTGAATGTTTCTACATGTGTTTGAATGTTTATACATGTGTGAATGTGAAAATGAAAGAACTGTAGGTTGCTACATGAATGTTTCTACATGTGCATGTGTGAATGTGAAAATGAAAGGAGCTGTAGGTTGCTACATGAATTTTCTACATGTGTCTGAATGTTTCTACATGTGTGAATGTGAAAATAAAAGGAACTGCAGGTTTGTGGCCTATTTCTACATGTGTGTGAATCTTGTTAAATTTGCAGGTTTGTGGCCTGTTGTTGGCTAATATCAATGGATGTCGTAAACCTGTAGTTCAGTTCCACGAAACTGCAGGTTTCTTTATCCTGTGACCAGCCACAATAGGCCTACAAACTGATATGAAAAAAAATCAAAATATAGGCGTTGGTGATTAGTCGAAAACTGACAACAAAGGCTTACATCGTCGGTTAATAGGTAAAAACCGACGTCTAATGTGGCCAGACAACACGGCCGTGCTGGCCAGCACGGCCTTGGTGGCAGGTGATATGGCGTCGGTTTGGGCGTCAGTTGCCCTACTAATAACTGACGCCTATAGTGCCCCTATTGCCGCCCTTTTTTGTGGCGTGAAGGGTTTGGGCGTCGGTTGCCCTACTAATAACCGACGCCTATAGTTCCCCTGTTGCCACCCTTTTTTGTGGCGCGAAGGGTTATGGCGTCGATTTTCCCACTAAGAACCGACACCTATAGTTCTTTTGGCGTCGGTTTTAAAACTGACGCCTAAGGGTTCACCTTTTAGTGTCGCCCACATAGGTGTCACTTTTTAACTGTCGCCAAAGGCCTTAAATTACCGACACCAAAGGTCGGTTCTATAGTAGTGCTTGCTCAAGAATGATATTGATGTTCCATTGTCTCAATTATGATACTCTCATATTATCAAAAGGTTGATGTATCTTATATACTACACGAGTCCCCACATTGTTTCTTTCATGAGAAAGTTAAATGGATACATCAATTGTCCCGAAAAGAGCCGTTGGGGATCTCTTAACTGAGTGTTTAGGTATATAAAGGGAACTAGTTCCTTGGGATGCATTATGGAAAGTATCATTATGTATTCAAAGGATATAGTGTTTCAAGCTATATTTCCATGAAACTTGGGAGGAATGTGTCTCAAGATATGTATTCTTATTGGGATAAGGTATTGTTGCCTGGAGGTCTAAGAAACAAACCATATTGTCTCATTCCATCTTTGAATATGAGTTGTGTTCTTTGGATGAAACTAGATCATAAGTTCAATGGATACATGGACATATGTCCAGTTTACCTATGGTAAAGAAGTTGCTTCCTACAGTTTCAATTCACTATGATAGTACAAAAACTATAGTAAAGATAAGGAGGTCTAAGTACAATACAAAACAATGTAGACAGATCCAAGTCAAACTCAAGTCTATAAGGGAGATAGTGTCTAATGGAGTTGTGTTTATAGACTACATAGCTACAAATGAAAATACAACCGATCATTTGACTAAAGGTCTTGCCTTGGCCTTAGTTTAGAAATCCAGGTTAGGGATGGGACTGAAACCCCTTATTATTTGTAGGAAATAGCAATCCAACCCAAATGAGTGGAGATCCCACACATCAAGTTCAATGGGGTAATTATATGTTATCGGGTGAATTAGATGACAATATGTACTTTTTTATGTTTTAGCATCTGAGTGTCTATCCTCATAAGACCTGTTACTATCATGGCTACAAGTTATTAAGATATTAGTTTTTTTTAATGATGCCATGCCTAGGATAGGAGGTTAGAAACAGATATTTGGAGACTCCAACTAAGTAGTTCATATTGTGTAGGCCATGATAGGGGAATTGGGTTTTTACTTGATATCAATCATGATTCTTGATATGTATTCATGACCTTTAAAGCATCATTCTTTTCTTTGTTTCCATTATGTCTTTTGTGTTTTTACCAACTAATTATCTTGCATCCAAGGTTTGAATTTAAGATGTTAGTTCACCAAGTTCATGTTGGAGTCTATGTTGGATAACCTAGGCATGGTTCAAGCTGAAAGAAACATGGAAAAGTATAGTATGAAGAATTGAGTGGTTGAGCACACTACACATTAAACTGTGTGGGATTATTAGCTATATTAGCTTTAGCTAATTTAGTTAGCATGGGTTAACCCAATATAGGTGCACTACTACATATGGAATGCGGAGGAAAAATTAGTTTCTATATTTTGTGCATATGGGACGAAGGTTTAGTCCAACATTACCCACTTCTAAAACATTTGTGCTCCTTATATGTAGGAATACATATGCCACTAGTGTCCAAAATGTTGACTTGAGAGTTATGCATTGCCCATATTTTGATAATGACTTAACCATTCCATTCCTATGTATCCAACATGTTTGTTCAAGATTGATTTCAGGCTTTAGGTACATGAAAAGGATCAAATTACACAAGCCCTAGCTTGTCCAAGTTCAAGTCAAAAGAAATGCAAGTGCATGTTTTGGGAAATCACTCCAAATGACCTTAGATTAATTATGTAATCACTTGTATTGATGATATGACTTGATTTAAGAAGAGTGGTAAATCCTTCAAGTTTGAAGACTTGATGCAAGTGTGGGTAAGTCCTTGTTGAAGGTTGAAGACATCTTGATCAAGTGGGTAAGTCAATGTGTAGGTGGAAGACTCTTGTCTTGAGTAGGTAAGTCTTTGGATGTATGGTGCTTTCCTTGTATATCTTATGAATGAATATAAGTATACACGAATTGCAAAGTCCTAGAGGTTGACCTCTCTAGGTAGTGGATTGACTATCTTCTAGCTTGGAGGTTGGAACCACTCTAAACCACCTTGTCCAAGTGCATGTTTCAATTTGTCTCATCCTTGCTAGGCTTGCTTAGATAGGAATTCAATATTGCTCTCAAGCTATTGGTTTTGATTGATATAATTTGAAGGTCTAACTTATTTTGTGAAAATTTTGAATCTCTATTCACCCCCCTCTAGAGCCCTAGATCCAACAAGTGGTATCCGCACCAAGGATCTTCTCCAACAATCTCCCACGAGCCAAGAAGATGGGAAACAACCTACTTGGTTCACACAACTTAGAGGGAGTCTTCTCCATGTGTCCTCCGATCTTCAATGACACCAACTTCCTCTATTGGAAGAGGCGTATACAGTTATACATTCAAGGGATGAACTTTTATATGTGGAAGGTGATGGTCACACCATACAAGGAGCCAACCAGAGCTGTGTCAACATGGAATGAAGTTGCGCTAAAAGAAGCCCAGCTCAATGCCAAAGCCATAAGCATCCTCTATACTACCATTACCTCAACAAAGTTCAACCACATCTCCTCATGGGATACAACCTATGAGATTTGGGACAAGTTGTGCATTACCTATGAGGGCACAAAGCAAGTCAAGGAGGCTAAGATCTACATGTTGAATGTCTTTCTAGAGAACTTCAAGATGGGCAAGAAATAAGGGATTGTTGAGATGTACTCTAGGCTCAACGTCATCATCAATGGCCTAGCTACTTTGGGAAACACTTTGGATAGAGGTATAATCAACTCCAAGATCTTGAGGACTCTACCAAAGAGATGGGAGTCTAAGGTGACCTCCATTGAAGAAGTGAGAAGCCTTTGTGACATCCCAATCGAAGAGATCATTGGCAATCTACAAGCTCATGATCCAAGGCTTGACAAGTAAAAAGAAGAAGCAAAGCAAGAAGAGAAGGAAGCAAAGAAGTTCAAAGATAGTTCCTTTAAAGGTCAGGTGGAGGGTGTCATCTTTCAATAACAACTTGCTTGCCGGACTTCTCCCTCCTCCTCTAGTGAAGATGATGGCCCTAGTGAACATGAAGCCAACTACACCAAGGACAAACACTTCAATGGAAAGCAATGCTCCTCTTCCACTCCAAGGTGCTACAAGTGTGGACAAAAGGGGCACTACAAGAGTGAATGCCCAAAGTCTAGAAAGTCACACCACTAGAGTAGATGCAAGAAGGAGTAAGAGAACAAGGAGGAGATAAAGTACTATAGGAAGGAAAAGAAGGAGAAAAGACACAAGAGTGCAGCTTGGGAAGCTTCATCCTCAAGTAGCTCAAGCTCCGAAGAAGATGGAGAGTGCCACCTTGCACTCATGGCCTCTACAAGTGAAGAAATTGGTGAGGTAAGTGAGGTAAGCTTACATGAGTTATCTAAAGATACTCTTATTGATATGCTTGTTTCTACTCATTCTTCGTTGCTAAATGTAAACCTAAAAGAAAGAGGTTAGGGAAAATTATGTATGATTTGTATGCTAAACTTGAAATTCTTGAGAAAAATTAGAAAATTCAATTTGAGAACATTGATAACCTGCAAGTCCAATTTCTTGATCTTGAGATCCAATACAATGGACTTGAGGTAGAGAATGGTGTTTACCTTAAGAACATTGAAACTCTTAAGGAAGATGACCAAAAGTGCCTAAATGAGCTTTAAACTCTTAAAACTAAAAATGATGAATTCAAGCTTATTGTTGATGCTCGGAGAGATGAAAGGGATGTTTATCTCAAAGAAATTTAAGTGATTAAATATGAAAATTCTAGGTTGCTTGGTCAAGTTAATGATTTATCTTCTAGACCTATTTTTCCTAGTATTGATGTTGCTTCTATTTCTCTTGAGAAAGATTCTTATTTGACTAAAGCCCTCTATTTAGAGGCTGACATTTTTCATTGTAGAGATGATCATGCTAGTTTGTATTCTATTGTTATATCTTTTAATGATGAAAATCATAGACTTAGAGTCTCTCTATAGAAATTCCTCAAAGGGAAAAACTCCCTTAATGAAATCCTTGACCATTCTACCAAACAAAGTGGTACTAGTGGTTTGGGATTTGTAGGGGGAGCACCTAAGGACAAGAACAAAGCCAAAGGTAAGAAAAGGAGTAAGGAAACCTCCTTTTTCATTGGAGAGTCTTCTGGAACTAAGAACCCTATGATTTTTTCTCATTGCAAATGTGATGATCATTACTCTACTTATTGTCCTTACCAGCCTAAGGGGACCAACCCAAAGATGAAATGGGTCCCCAAGCTAACTTTGGATCTGAAAGTTTGAGTTGGGAACCTGTGATGAAGTGGACTTTTGGAATCCTTAATTATCAAGGACATAAGTGATTTCATGCATGTTGAGTTATTTTGGGAGTTCCAAGTGTCTTGTCAAAATTTGAATGGCACATGATAAGTATATTATGATTAAGTTCCTTAACTTTATGCCATTTTGAAGTTTATAGTTGGATGATCTAATAGCTGAGTTTTATCACCAAATTTGAGTGGAAGGTATCTTGAGTTGTGAGGAAGCTATGGTTAAAATTTGGTGGCATTTGGATATTCCTAGAAGAAGTTATGAAGGTTTGCAATTTGTGAAATAATATGCATATATTGAGGTATTTTGGACTAAGGTTATTGCTATATTAGCCAAAGTAGTTGATCAAATAGGGTTTCACGCGCCCCTTTCATTGAAGGTGGGATGGGTGGCTAGATCTTGGTCATTCATAATTAATCTAATGGTTGAGACTGCCTACTTTAGTGAGCCCCGGATTTGGTCTTGTAAAGGGCCTTGTACAGCCGTTAGATGCTTTTTGGACGGCGATGAGATCATCTCCAAGATCTGGCTTTGGAGGAGTCATGGAGCAGTGAGATAAGAAACCATCCACACAACCACAAACTAGTGGGGTGAATAGAGCGGGAAACTGGGTGGTTGGCCTCATCTAAGCAAGTGCTTCCGTCCTGGCCTTGATAGCATAGCTTTTGGAGAAGTAGATAGAGAGAACGAGCCCCAGTCTCACACTGCTTCTCCATAGCAAGGAGCAGGTGGTGGCCGAGAGTGTAGAACATAGGTATAGGGCTCGTAGATGAGAGCAGAGAAGAGGAAATGAAATAGGGTGAGTAGAGGAGTTCCTCGAGGCACTACACAGCCTTCAGGAGCTTCAGATCGACACGAGGAGGAGCTGAGACAATTTGCCCCTTTGCTCCATCGCAGCCAAAGATGGCGACAACGCCCCCACCTAAATGGAGGATCAGAGGCAGAGCAACTGAGGCAAGTGGTTGGCGGCGTTGAGGGAAAGAGATCAAAGCTCGGGCCGGGGTAGATCCTTTGTGAGGAGGAGGCAACACTTGTTGCTAGCTCGCCGGAGGAGAGCCCGTACGGCGGTGCTCTGTTTCACAGAGGAAACAGAGGCCGCAGGCTAGATCGCGAGAAGGGGGGAGCCGACCAGGTTGGCAGATCCTGAGATTCATAGATCCCATCCGTGATCCGGATCGGGTGGCCAACCAGCGAGAGAGGGAAGCACCCAGGACACGTGGCGTCCCACGATTGGCCCATAAAGGTAAATTGCCCAGTAATTCCAGTAAATACTTAGATCTTGTATAATTCATAGAAATTAGTATGTTTATCAGAAAAATACGTTTAATATACCAAAATTCTCAGAAAAATGTGTAGAAAAATATAGAAGCATAATATCAGCCTTTTTAATGCTTTAATATTAGTGATATCAAGTAAGATGTGTAATGCTTAGTTCATGAGTAATAAATATCAAATGATGATAGAAAATTATGGAAAAATGTCAGTAAACCCGTAATTATGTTTATAATGCATATGATGTCAGTTATAGTCATGTTGATGCATGAAATCATGTGATTTTCTTCATATGGCTATGTAGGGCTAATAACCCTAAATAAAATGTAATAAATACACGCATGCTCAATAAATGGTGAAATTTATAGAGTAGGTTCATATCACTAATTTGAAGCTAAGATGTAAGTCAGATATATGTTAGATGCATAAAGTTCATGTTATACGAAGATGACCCATAATACATGCGATGAAACCCTAATTTGACTAATACATGTAACATAGGGTTAATATGTATAAATAATGATATGGAACCTGATATTCAGATTATGTATCCTAATATGGAACATGACATCAGTAACATAAATCCCACATGAGGATGAAGATAAGACAAGTAATAATGTATATAACATAATGATCTAAGTGAAACCCTAAAATGGACATATCTAGGGTTGAGATGATGAAAACCTAATGATGGTACGTATGATCTTGTCTTGATCATGTTTAACAAAGATATACATGACATGAGGAATATGTGATTAGTATATCTCTTTGGAAGGTACACCATTACCACTTGCTTGGCTTATTATACATTTTGCTTGTGTTATATGGTAGTAAAGACTTGGCATATGGTATTGATTGAAATGATTATCTTGTATGATATGTTGCTTGAATTTCCATACTTATTGCTATGAGCACAAGAAACATAATATATATGTTCCATTATATCTAAGCACTTCAACTCTTCGGTAGTAAAGTGTTGGAAAACAAGTACTTCAACTCTTTGGTAGTAAAGTACTTGGAAGTGATCCAACTCTTTGGTAGTAGATCACATTGTGAAATGATCCAACTCTTTGGTAGTAGATCATAAAGGCCTTAATGCATTCAACTCTCAGGTAGTAAATGCATGGATGATATAATGGAAAATATGTTTAAAATATGTGTTATCTTTTGTTAATGAACATCTTTGTGGAAGTATATGCTTTTTCTTATATTTTTTTATAACTGCCAAGTATTAGTTTTATCTTATTGCCAAGAGGTATATAAAAAACACATAGGCGTACTCAGTACAATATTCTTGAATATTGTGCTAACATGTACCACATGTAATCCTTTGTTTAGGTTGTGGACATGTGATCTTGAAGATCCAGGATAGTTGAGAGTTGTGTAGCAAGTTGTTGTACATGTGGACCTGTTGTCTTAAGATCCTGTAGTTTAGTTGTAGTACATGTATATGTATAGTTTGTTGTTCAATATGTAATATCAAATGTTGTAACAATTCATTATGTAATTATATGTTGAATGGTGAACATATGTTGTATGGTTTTATTATTGTTCATGTGCATGTGCTACTGATTGTTTCCTTCTGACTTCCTCTGATTTTCTTCTTCTTAGCCTACTTTGTGGTGTTTAAATTGGGGTTCTTGTTGATGTGAGGTTTCAATTTGGACATCACACATCAGATTAAGTTTTAAAAAATCCGGGGACGTCACAAAACCGAAACTATCCTTTCTTGCAGGAAAAAAGAAGATGGATTGTTGATAGTGGTTGTACTAAGCACATGAAAGGTGATATAAGCCATTTCAACAACTTCACTAAGAAGAAAGGAGGTTTAGTTACCTATGGGGACAACAAGAAATGTAAGGTGAGGGTGATGTAGGTGAATCCTTGTGTATCAAGAATATTCTCTTTGTGGATGTCTTACATCAAAATATTAGTAAGTGTAAGTCAATTATGCGATAATGGTTACCTTGTTCTATTTACTTCTTTTGAATGCTTAATTCTAGATTCCCTCACCTATCAAGTCATATATAAGGGAACTAGAAGTGGTAATCTTTATGTAATTATGCTTGACTCTATTAAGCCTATTGTTGGTAGATGCTTAGTAGTCAATTCAAATGATATTTCTCTTTGGCGTCGTTGGCTTGGTCATGTAAATATGTATCCGTTGAAGAAGTTGAGAAAAAAGGACTTGGTCAAGGGACTTCCCAAATTAGATTTTGAAAAGGATGAGGAATGCCAACCTTGTACCCAAGGAAAGCAAACCAAGTCCTCCTTCAAGTCCAAAGGAGTCCTTAGTACCAAGAGAGCTCCTGAACTTCTTCATATTGATCTATTTAGATCAACGAGAACTCAATCGTTTTGTGGTTCCAAGTATTGTCTTGTTATTGTCGATGATCTCTCTTGATATACTTGGACCTTCTTTCTCGTTTTCAAGAGTGATACACTTGATGTTTTCTCCAATTTTTACAAATGAGTTGAGAGAGAAGCTTCTTTCCAGATCATTTCTATCCGTAGTTATCATGGGGGAGAATTTGAAAATGATCTTTTTGAATGCTTTTGTGAAGAATTTGGATATGCACATAAATTCTCTTCACCTCGAACACCTCAACAAAATAGGGTTGTAGAGAGGAAGAATAGGTCACTATAGGAGATGGCTAGGACCATGATTTTAGAGTATGAAACTCCAAAGAAGTTTTGGGCCGAAGCCGTTAGTACCTCATGTTTTGTGCAAAATTGGGTTTTTACACATCCTTCGTTAAAGAAAACCCCCTATGAGCTATGGCGTGGAAGGAAGCCTTCTATAGAGTATTTCTATATTTTCGGATGTCCTTATTTTGTTTTAAATACGAAAAATTCTCTCAACAAGTTTGATCTCAAGTCTTATAAGGCTTTCTTTCTTGGCTACAACACTACTAGTAAGTCTTATAGAGTATTTAATATTGATCTTGCTAAAGTAGAAGAATCCATAAATGTTAAGTTTATTGAGACTAACCCCTCTATTCCCAAAGGTATTGTTCCAAATGATGATATTGCAGGTGAAGTAATTCCTATCCTAAAAGAACTCAACATCACCCAAAAGGGAAAAGAGGTGGCCACCCAAAAGAGAAAGATGAACAGAAGAAGGATCCAACTCCCCGCGTTGCAAAGATTCATCCAAAAGAGCTGATATTAGGTGACCCTTTTGAGAGAGTGAAGATGTGAGATGCCTTCTAAAAAGAACAAGCCAACAATGCCTTCATCTCACAACTCGATCCAAATAATGTCAAAGAAAATCTTGGGGATGATGAATGGATCCTAGACATGCACAAAGAATTGGAGCAATTCAAGAAGAATAAAGTTTAAACCCTAGTGCCAAAACTAAGTGACAGAAAGATCATTGGCATCAAATGGGTCTACCGCAACAAGCTAGATGAAAGTGGCAAAGTGAAGCAAGGTTACTGGATCAAGGCTACAATCAACATGAAGGTATATGTTTTGATGAAGCATATGCACCTGTAGCTGGACTTGAGTCAATTCGTATGTTACTTGCTTTTGCTAGTTATAAAAACTTTGTTCTTTATCAAATGGATGTTAAAAGTGCATTTTTTAATGGTACAATTAAGGAGGAAGTGTATGTTGCACAACCCCCGGGCTTTGAACATGATAGTCTACCCAACCATGTTTATTCGTTGCAAAAAAGTTCTCTATGCACTGAAACAAGCACCTAGAGCTTGGTATGAAAAATTAAAGAACTTTTTGTTAGATCATGGGTATATCATCGGCGAAGTAGATTCTACCTTGTTTCTCAAACATTTCTCTAACAATTTTCTTATCATTCAAATATATGTTGATGATATCATTTTTGGCACAACTAATCTTGATCTCTGCAAGGAGTTTAGTGGTCTTAAGTAGATTGAGTTTGAGATGAGCATGATGGGTGAGCTTACATTCTTCCTCGGATTTCAAATCAAGCAAACTAAAGATGGGAACTTCATCAACTAAGAAAATTACACAAGTGAGCTACTTAAGCGCTTTCGGATGGATAACACCGAGTCGATGGACACACCCATGTCAAACACCACTAAACTTGATAGTGATGAAGAAGGTGAGAAGGTAGATGAGAAGCTCTAGAGAGGTATGATTGGAAGTTTACTTTACTTAACTACCTCTTGATCTGATATAATTTTTAGTGTTGGCTTGTGTGTTCACTTTCAATCAAATCCCAAGAAATCACATCTTATAGCTATCAAGAGGATTTTAAGGTACCTAGACAAAACTCCAAATTTTGGACTATGGTATCCCAAGTCAAGGGACTTTACTCTTATGGATTATAGTGATTCCGATTACACAAGATGCTTGATTGATAGCAAGTGCACAAGTGGCACTTGCTTTCTCCTATGACCATGATTGGTGTCTTAGTTTTCTAAGAAACAGAGCACAATGGCATTATCAACTACCGAGGCTGAATACATTGCAGCCGAGAGTTGTTGTGCCCATGTCCTATGGATGAAGCAAATGCTCCAAGACTTTAACATTCATTTTGATGCTTCTCCTATCTATTGTGATAATACTAGTGAAACTAACTTGTCTTACAATCCTATATTGCATAGTAGAGCTAAACATATAGAGGTTCCTCATCATTTTCTTCATGATCACATTGCCAAAAAGGATATCTATATCACACATGTGAACACGGAAAATCAGTTGGCGGAAATTTTCACTAAACCTCTACCTAGAGAGAAATTTAATTTTATTAGATCTAAATTGCTCATAACTGCTTTGAATGAATCTTATATGCCTTCTAACTAGTTATCATCTATCCTATATGATTTTCTCATATCTTAATCACCCTTGCTTGCTATGTGCTAAAATGCTAAGTTTTTCATGTGCATTTGCCTTGTCTTTCGTTTGATTTGGGTAATTTTTGCAAACACATGTTTTATCACAAAATAGTATTCAATGATGAGTGATATGTGCCTAAATATGTTTAAAATACAAATTGGACTTAAAAACTAAATTTAATTAGCACTCTAATGGCTGAATTTCTAAAGTTGGTTTAGGTTGACCATCGGTCGAGTTGCCAACTCGACCGATCTGTGGCTGAGGGTTTTGCAAGTGCCATTCGGTCAAGTTTCCGAGTCATAAAAATGGACCAATGGCCTGTTGGTATGTATGCCCTGAGAACCAATCATGGGATGGTTGGTGGGATACATTGAGATTGATTTGATAAACATCAAAGGCAAGCTTCCAATTCTTTCTGGTTCAGTCATATGAGATAGTGATAGAACAGATTGAATGTCTAGAGAATGACAGTACTCAATGACGTATGCCTTCAGGTTGAGGACCTGAACGATGAGATCATATGGATGCTAAGAGTTTGTACATTCTTGTTATGTCCCTAGTCAGATGTCATTGTGGAAGGTAGATAGAAAACAATGACACACAAGACTAGATTGTAGTGTTGGTTGATGACAGAATCTCATTAGTCATGATATAGTGATATCAAACCAAACACATAGGTACTTGTTAGAGAACAAGTGTACCGGACAGACCCACCATGAGTTTAACACATGGAACCATGACATGGTAGTCACAGTCAGTACTCACAGTGATGGTGGTGAGTGTGATTCTTTGACCTGAAATCACTGCACTCAACACATGTCGTTGGGCACACTTTGACATCATCAAACGCAGTCCTGAAACATGGGTTGTTAAAAAGGTGATGATTGGGTGGCTTTGACACATGGGGCTTTTGAGGGGTGAGTGATAGATATGGGATTTGTCCCTCCTGAGGGAGTTTGATATCCATGGCCACTTGATGAGTAGGATTGAGAAAGGCGTGCATGCATGTGTGAATCAGTATGTGATATTGATGTCATACATATCTCTTCCAGTCTACTCTGAGATCAAGAAAGTGAATGAACATTGACAGGATGATTGTTCCATGCCTCGAGTTCATTCAGGATATCAGTGATAAAGGAATTATACATTCGCTGTAACACCATTCACGGATTGTAGGATTGAAGGTTGTTCTCCAACTTTCTACTTTCACTTGGGTAGCATTGATGTGTAACTAGGCACCGCTCTTTGCTTGTGAAGTCATAAGTGTTATGGACTTTCACTGCCAACGTGAAATGGACCTGCAGGGTCACACACATAGGATTTAACCTGGAAGAGGAGTTTTGTCCACAAGCAACATTTAGATTGATTACTAAAGACGTTTAGTAGTTCAATTAAACACTCAATCAATTGATAGCTCAATATCATATTGTTCAAGGTGTTGGACACATTGATTGGAGTATCGGATTGATTGAAATCGCAATTGACTGATTCTGCACAACCTGCACTCCCAACCGATCGGTTCAAGTGTTGAACTGGTCGGATGAGGTTGCTGAACCGGTCGGCTCAAATGTTGAACCGATTGGCTCAAATCCAGGATGAAACGAGCGGTTCAAATGTTGAACCGATCGGTTCAACTGGTGCAACTGAGCAACTTGGGAAAGTCAGGTCGGTGAGAATTTTCCTTTCGTTTCAATTGCCCAATTTGATTGGGAATAGGATTGGTATTCGATACCAATTAGAAACAAAAGAAGGAAAGTCAATAGGGAATCGACCAATACCGCCAACTGATCGGTTCACTTGTGAACCGATCAGTTCAGGTGTCCCAACCGATTGGTTGAGGTGTCAACCGACCAGTTTAGGTCCCCAACCGACCGGTTCACTTGTGAACCGATCGGTTCAGGCTGCGAGTTGGTTGCTTTTGTGGAAAATCTCAAACCCTTCTACTCCTGCTTTTAGTCCCGCATTGCCCGAGATGGAGAACCCTGTCCCATGACCCTCCTATATATAGGGGTATTGGGGGCTTCTCAAAGTACAACTCAGTGCAATCAGTTGCTCTGCAAAGTTGTCGTTCTCTCTGGTTTTGGTAACCGAGAGAGAGCCCGAGCAAGTGCTTCCCGCAAAGGGAGGTGCAGCAAGGGAAGGACAACTGCAGTTGCAACTGGCAGCAGGAGAGTGTGTTGACGACTAGTACATCAACAGGAGGGTGAGACACCTTCCACTTCCTTGTGCGACAAGGAGTGTGGAGTTCCAAGTGGTCCGTGTGGACTACTTCAGAGGCGGGAGGTCACTGCCACTCAGGAGGACAACTGTCATCCGACAGTCCGGTGTGAGTAGGAGTCGTTAGTCCCGGTGCGACCAGGAGCTGCACAGACACCGTCGAAGACCGGATTTGAAGACCGTGCAAAGCGCGAGGTATTGTCGCCAAGCAAGCCTTGGGAAAAGGTATGATTCCACAAACCATCCTTTTCTATTATATAGACGTTGACGTGTTTCCTTGTTCCGGGTTTGGGGGAGAATTTTTTTTGTTTTCGCTACTTTCTCTGTCTCCCCTAAAACCCAATAGTGGTATCAGAGCCACGTCAACTGTTCTATATTTTAGGAATATCGATATGATCGATTTTGGTTCGTCGCCTTTATTTATTGCATACGATGTGAATAATATTGGCTTTATGCATGTCCAATCCTAAATCCACAAATCCCAAATTACATATATGATATGTATTATTAATGCACTCGATACGCGTCGCCCTTAAACGAGTTTTGTGGTGGATGTATAGCGTGATTATGGCCAATAAACCCTATCTATGTATGGTTGTGTGTGGTTGCTTGCATCTCGGTCTACGCACCGATCTTCCTTCTCCTATTCCTGATGTAACTTGAAATAATTCAAGATTCTTTCCTACCTTTGCTCCCCCCGAATGTAACTCGGGGTTTCCCTTTTAAGCAATGTAATATTAGAATAGATTTTATTTCCTGTTATGTCAAAGACCGGAGGACATCGAGATGACAGCTGAGACGATCGGTTCAAGGCGTGAACCGATCAGTTGACGTTCCAGACGATCGGTTCAAGGAGTGAACCGATCGGTTGATGACCAGTTCGAGGAGCGAGACGAGAAGGTGGCGGCCATGATGAGATGCACGACGTCCAGGCAAACCGATCGGTTGGAGGAGCCAACCGATCGGCTGGTGGCACCAGACGACCGGCCAGAGAGAGCAGATCATTCATATGATGAGTTGATCAACTCGGAAGGCAAAGGCACAGAAGTTCATCTTGTAAAGGTTGCATGTGATGTAGACCTAGATGATCGTGATTCCTCTTGGCTCGAGGAATCACATTAGGATGGCCATAATCATCACTTTTTATCGTTTGTGCATGTTTTCTGTGGGATATAGCATGTATATGATACATACTATGAATTGTGGTGATTGGATATGTATATGTATATAAAAACCAAATTCCTCATTAAAATATTAAGTCTTATATGCCTTCCATTAGTGGCACACATGAAAAGCTCGATCGACCAATCGTAGGTTACGCCAAAGCGTGGTGCGCCGTCTATCTTGTGGAAGTGTGAAGGGTAGACATGTAGGTTCTGCCAAAGCAGGGTGCATGTTTACCGTGTCGGCTTTTGGGTTAGACTTAACTGGTGATTCTTAGAGCGTCTAAGCCCAGAGGCAAGGAATGTTCATGGCAAGGTGTTGTGCATGTTCATTCAACAAGAGTTGCATATGATGCAATTGGTAAAAGTTGCCTACCTGAGAGATCTATGTTGTGGGTGACAGCCCTAGCTAGTCCATGGCTTAGAGGATTTCAGGATCTTGCCCACTAGAAGGTTCTACACTGCAATCTTCCGAATTGATGGTGAGGGCTATCAATTTGAAGTAAAATAGTGGGAGCGATAATTAATTAAAGGCCTAATTATATCGTCAAAATTTTCAAATCAATCAAATAAGTCAAAATTGAGTTTTTGGACTAAAATTGCATATTTCCTTTTGTAGTACAAATGACAACAAACAACAATCACTTCTCATTGCGATCGGTCCTTGAAAAGGACAAGCTTAATGGGACAAACTTCCATGACTGGTATCAGACATTGAGAATTGTTCTCACTCAAGAGCGTAAGCTCTATGTCCTGGATACTCCAATTCCAGAGGAACCCGCTCCTAATGCACCAAAGGCAGAAAGGGATGCTTACAAGAAGCATGCTGATGATGCCATTGATGCAAAGTTCTTGATGTTATGTTCTATGAACCATGAGTTGCAGAGACAACATGAGAACATGGGCGTCATTGAGATGATTCAACATCTCAGGAGCATGTATGAAGATCAGGCACAGCAAGAGAGACACAATGTTTCTAGGATGTTGTTCGAGTGCGTCATGACAGAAGGAGATCCAGTTGGTCCTCACACACTCAAGATGATTGGGTATGTGGAGAACCTACAGAGACTGGGATTTCCACTGAGCCAAGAGTTGGCTACTGACGTGATACTGCAATCGTTGCCAGAATCCTACAGTCCATTTGTGATGAACTACAACATGAACAACTTTGATAGGCCACTGTCAGAGTTGTTGGGCATGTTGAGGACAACCGAGATACAGATGAAGAAGGACAAGCCTAAGCCTATGATGGTGATCACGAGCAAGAAAGGCAAGTCCAAGCGCAAGGGCAAGGGCAAAGCTAAGAAAGGTTCTGATGCTAGCCAGGAGTCCAAGCCGTCTTCAGCTCTCAAGGCCAAGGGAGGCGTGACCAAGAAAGGAAATTACCACCATTGTCAAAAGCCAGGACATTGGAAAAGGAATTGTCCTCTCTATCTGGAAGAACAAAAGAAGAAGGAGGTGACTGAAGTTTCTGCTTAAAGGTGTCATGAAAGTAAACTTGTAACACTTTTTGAGGTATATGATACCAAGATGTAAAGTGTAAAGCACTCATAATTGGGGCAAGTGTTGCCACCATAGATAGGAGTACTTTAGTTTATTTTCAGCCTATAAGGCATGTAATACAGTTATGAACTGCTATTTCATTTTTGCTAATAGATAGAAACACTTTATTTTTGCATATTGTATGACAATGATGGCAATTAATAAAGTTGAGTTTTCAATCTTAAAGATATGATCTTTGTGGCAATGCCTTATTTATCTTGTGGTATTTGATATGCATAAGATAAGATGATACCTAAAGGGTTATAGATAACTCAAACAATCAAATTAGCATCAATCATGAGAAATTCATTTCTAGTTTCCATATGATGGATAAATCTAGACTCTTTTGGTTAGAGAACCAATAAGAGACATGAATATCTTGGACATGATTAATCAATCTTCACTAAAGGTAGTGGGAGAATGATTATCCTATTAGGTATAATACATGTGATGTATTTACATACCTATTGGAATAAATGCTAATACTTCTAATGGTGTTTAGAGAAATACCAATATGAATGTCTTGAAGTGTTCAAGATTATCATAAATGAAGTATAAATTTGGTAAAGTGTTAATTCTTGATGAGATCAACGAATGAAATACTTGGACCAAATGTTTGAGATCCTTGTGAGTAGTTATGATAGTGTATCATAATGAACTCATGATTAAGGCATGGTGATGTCTAAATCTAGAAGGAATCATACTCTAAGGAGTTAGAGAATGATTATCGAATAACTGAATTCTTCTTATTAAAAGAATACCCCACACTAATAAAAGAAATTAAGAATCACAAGGGTTGTGAGTTCTTATATCCTTAACAGATACACCTCAATTATCTATGTGATGAGTTGTTCATGTGATGAGTCAACTTTCTAGATGAATATGAGGAATCAAATTTTGAGTTATGGTTTATGGCCATTACATCCTAAATGACATCCATGTCAACCATAAGGTATGACCTTGATGGTAGCACTCATTGGATGAAATCCATAAGTGAGAATGAGTCTTAAGTGTTAAGACACATGGATAACATTTGAGAAGGATGATGCTTGTTGATTGCAACTTAATGACTAAGACATTTGGCATATGGATACTAAAACCACATTCCTATGAGGAATAAAACAAGGATGTGTACGTGACACAACCTATAAGGTTTATGAATCCACTAATGCAAATGAAGTCTATAAGTTACAATGGACTAATCAATGTGATTGATTTAGTACAAGCAACTCAAAATTGGATATTTTCTTTGATGATATAGTCAAAGGGTTTGACTGATATGTCAAAGATAAATAAGGGATCAGTGGTTTAGTGGGAGCGTGTTCACATTCCACATATTGATGTGAAATGGAAATGTTCTAAAATGGAAATCCAAAAGTGGAAATTATCTTTAAGTAAGATAGAGATGTTTCCTATGTGATAGGAATAGAGATCTATAGAGATAATTCTCGAAAAATCTCTTGACCTAGAAAAGAGAGAGCATACATTGGCAATCTGTACTGAAATGTTTAGTATGCATAGATTCAGTGGGAGAAAACTTGTCCATGCTACATGGAGTTAGTATCCCAAGGCTAAGTGTCCAATTATTATGAAGAATGGGAATACTAAGAATAGATATGGATCTATCATGTATGTAATCACCCCATTATCTTGCATGTATGGACATGGCAAGAATAAAATGCATTCATCATCTTGTATGTATGACATGACAGTATGATGTGCTCATCCTGATAACTCGTATGTGGGACATGACGAGTGGATGTCTGTCTACTTCCAGTAAGGGTTACTGGAATACCATAAGAACTTGATAAATACTTATGAAGTACCAGTTCTATGGAGATAAGGAAGAGTTCGATGTAAAGAGTTATATTGATGCGAACTTCCGAAAGGACAGAAGATTAATCGCAAAATATACATAGGATGTATAAAAGTGAAAGTTTGTTAATAATTGGAAGTGTTCCAATAAAGCCACTTAAAAAGGAAATGTTGAGTATCCGTGTGTTAGAGAACATCAATGGATACTATATGGATCTGGGAGTTCATGAGATGAACTTATAGATATTCCGCTCATTGATGACAAGTATGGAATCCTTGATCATGCAATGTGGCTAAAGATTAGTAAAGGAATACTAGATCGCATATTACGACAACTCCATCTCATACGTGTGATGTACAGCGAAGAGATGTGAGACATGCAATTTATACTGAATTTGGCAAGGTGTTGCCATTACTCACTATGATGGCACTAGAGCACAGTGACATGTGGGACATGTTTGAAGATCACTATGAATATGATTCATTGGTGATTGGCTCGCAGTGCAAGTGGGAGTCTGTTGGTATGTATGCCCTGAGAGCCAATCATGGGATGATTGGTGAGATACATTGAGATTGATTTGATAAACATCAAAGGCAAGCTTCCAATTCTTTCTGGTTTAGTCATATGAGATAGTGATAGAATAAATTGAATGTCTAGAGAATGATAGTACTCAATGACGTATGCCTTCAGGTTGAGGACCTGAACGATGAGATCATACAGATGCTAAGAGTTTGTACATTCTTGTTATGTCCCTAGTCGGATGTCATTGTGGAAGGTAGATAGACAACAATGACACATAAGACTAGATTGCGGAATCTCATTAGTCATGATATAGTGATATCAAACCAAACACATATGCACTTGTTAGAGAATACGTGTACTGGACAGACCCACCGTGAGTTTGACACATCGAACCATGACATGGTAGTCACAGTCAGTACTCACAGTGATGGTGGTGAGTGTGATTCTTTGACCTAAAATCACTGCACTCAACACATGTCGTTGGGCACACTTTGACATCATCAAACGCAGTCCTGAAACATGGGTTGTTAAAAAGGTGATGATTGGGTGGCTTTGACACATGGGGCTTTTGAGGGGTGAGTGATAGATATGGGATTTGTCCCTCCTGAGGGAGTTTGATATCCATGGCCACTTGATGAGTAGGATTGAGAAAGGTGTGCACACATGTGTGAATTAGTATGTGATATTGATGTCATACATATCTCTTCCAGTCTACTCTGAGATCAAGAAAGTGAATGAACATTGACAGGATGACTGTTCCATGCCTCGAGTTCATTCGGGATATCAGTGACAAAGGAATTATACATTCGCTGTAACACCATTCACAGATTGTAGGATTGAAGGTTGTTCTCCAACTTTCTACTTTCACTTGGGTAGCACTTATGTGTGACTAGGCACCGCTCTTTGCTTGTGAAGTCATAAGTGTTATGGACTTTCACTGCCAACGTGAAATGGACCTGCAGGGTCACACACATAGGATTTAACCTGGAAGAGGAGTTTTGTCCACAAGCAACGTTTAGATTGATTACTAAAGAAGTTTAGTAGTTCAATTAAACACTCAATCAATTGATAGCTCAATATCATATTGTTCAAGGTGTTGGACACATTGATTGGAGTATCAGATTGATTGAAATCGCAATTGACTGATTCTGCACAACCTGCACTCCCAACCGATCGGTTCAAGTGTTGAACCGGCCAGCTGAGGTTGCTGAACCGATCGGCTCAAATGTTGAACCGATTGGCTCAAATCCAGGATGAAATGAGCGGTTCAAATGTTGAACCGATCGGTTCAACTGGTGCAACCGAGCAACTTGGGAAAGTCAGGTCGGTGAGAATTTTCCTTTCATTTAAATTGCCCAATTTGATTGGGAATAGGATTGGTATTCGATACCAATTAGAAACAAAAGAAGGAAAGTCAATAGGGAATTGACCAGGACCGCCAACCGATCGGTTCACTTGTGAACCGACCGGTTCAGGTGTCCCAACCGATCGGTTGAGGTGTCAACTGACCGGTTTAGGTCCCCAACCGACCGGTTCAGGCTGTGAGTTGGTTGCTTTTGTGGAAAATCTCGAACCCTTCTACTCCTGCTTTTAGTTCCGCATTGCCCGGGATGGAGAACCCTGTCCCATGACCCTCCTATATATATAGGGGTATTGGGGGCTTCTCAAAGTACACCTCAGTGCAATTAGTTGCTCTGCAAAGTTGTCGTTCTCTCTGGTTTTGGTAACCGAGAGAGAGCCCGAGCAAGTGCTTCCCGCAAAGGGAGGTGCAGCAAGGGAAGGACAATTGCAGTTGCAACTGGAAGCAGGAGAGGGTGTTGGAGACTAGTACATCAACAGGAGGGTGCGACTCCTTCCACTTCCTTGTGCGACAAGGAGTGTGGAGTTCCACGTGGTCCATGTGGACTACTTCAGAGGCGGGAGGTCACTGCCGCTCAGGAGGACAACTGTCATCTGACAGTCCAGTGCGAGTAGGAGTCGTCAGTCCCGGTGCGACCAGGAGCTGCACAGACACCGTCGAAGACCGGATTTGAAGACCGCAAAAAGCGTGAGGTATTGTCGCCAAGTAAGCCTTGGGACAAGGTATGATTTCACAAACCATCCTTTTCTATTATATAGACGTTGACGTGTTTCCTTGTTCCAGATTTGGGGGAGAAATTTTTTTATTTCCGCTGCCTTCTCTGTCTCCCCTAAAACCCAACATGGCCGGGCTGGAGCAAACTTGAGTTAGGTTTGGCCGACTTTTCTCCCTCTCAACTAGAGAAAAATTGACTGATCCAACCTCTAGCTCCCTCAAGCTCTCAACCCTATCCCCAACCTTCTTCTCCCTAGCCCTAGTTCGACCTAAATCGACCTCCCTTGACCCTTTTCCCGTCAACCCTAGGTGTGTGGAGGGTTTTTGGTGGTGTTTTCCTTGTTTTTGTTCTCTCAATCCTTCTATTTTCATCTCCATGGCTTCAAATGGATAAAGAGAGCCTCCCCATCCAGAGCACCATCCTCCTCCTCCTCCTCCAAATAGTGCCTTATACCCTTTGACGATGCCTTCTTTGTCTCCAATGAGGCTCTAAATAGGTACATGGAGCTCCTTCCTAGGAACCCATTTCCTTTTTGTGCCCTTTTTGAGCCAAGCCCACATAGACAAAGGGTTATCGACCAAGTAGTCAAGTTACTTTACGACCACCACCCCTCCACCTTGTGTGTTGAACGCGTGCGCTACCACAATGCCATCACAAGCACCAAATCCATTCATGAATTCTATGCTAATTTGCAATGGAATTATGACACTTTCATACCCTTATCGAATGCTCAAGTGGTCCTTACTTCCATGATAGCCGGGAAGAAATTGCAAGTCTCTGAGGATACCCCAAATGTATTTTTATTGGGTACTGAGGTGACTGACACTTGGAGGAATGATTACCCTGAGTATTTTGACCTTGTTGACCTTGAGGACTTCTACAAGCAATATGATTTCACTCTTCCTGACATTCATAAATTCTTGAACAAGCCTCAGGTTCCCTATAAGAAGAAGTCTACCCTTCCCTCCTTAGCCTTAGATCTCAAGAACCGCATACTGGCCCTAGTTGTCAACTAAAATATTCATCCAAAGAAAAAGCAGACTGAAATTGCAGAGAACATATCAGTGATTATGTTATATATCTTAAAGAACATCAGAGTCAAATGGGCCAGATATGTCCTTCACCACTTGACCTATTTTGACTCTGGTAAGAACACCCGTGGAACCCATCCACCATATCCTTCTCTGATGTGTGTTCTTTTTCAAGTTACCATTGGCAAATCTTTTTTCCATGACCTTCATTACAAACCTTCCCAAAAAGGAGTTTGTATAAGTGAGACCACACTTCAAAAGTCTGTTCCTATCCCTTCCTCTACCACCCCTAGAGCCTCCACCTCCACCCGTGCACCTCCACCACCTCAGCCTTCCCGACCTACCCAAACCTCGTTCCATGTATCAAATGAAACCCTCACAGACTACATGATTCATCAATAGATGTATAACTATCAGGTTCAGGAGCACATGCATCAAAATCTCTGTGCTATCATGTCTAATTTGAACCTATCATGTGCTCATTCCTATCCTACCTACCAGACCTACCCAGGAGGTGACTATGCATCCTATGCATATGATCACTTTTACCCAGCCCCTCCACCTACTGCTTCTGTTGCTACACCCTCTGCTATTGGTGGATCTACCCCTACTATGCTACCTCTCCCTGCTGGTCCTATAGCTACCCTGCTTGTAGGACTTGGCACTTCTGCTCCTTCTTACGCCTAAGCTCAAGAACTACATGACCTTGGTATGTCTTGGGCTGAGTAGAATGTCAAGTGGCCCGATCGTGGTTTTGGTTCCTCTGCTGATGAGGAGATGCTAGATCAGGCTGATGAGGAAGTTGTTGCTACTGATGTAGAGGCTTCTGAGGATGATGGTTCTGATGGCTCAGTTGGTGGTTCTAGTGATGAACATGGTGTTGCTATCTCTACTTCACCCTCAGACGGAGATGATGACTATGAGCCAGAAGCCTCTGTTGATGATGCTTATGATGATGATGTTGTAGACATATATGACCTAGATGTTTAGATGTTTTAGTTTTGTAGTCTGTATATGCTAATCACATATATATCTTTCTAGAGTATTTTTGTACTAAAAACATCTGGGCACATTATCTGAGATGTACTATTTATCATTATGTTTTCATCATTTTAGTTTCTAGTTACTTTTGAGGACATGCTCTCTATGTTGTAATCTTAATCATATGTACACTTACTCTTTGATTTACTATATCTCATGAGTTGGTGTTGTGTTTACCATATTTTGATTATGACTTGGATTGCTTGTTTCTCTCTCATCTCTACTTGGTGTATGCTTTGAGATTGCATGTTTTATTTTGTGGATGTATGTTTTGGTTGTACTTGGAGAAGACCTATTTTTGTGCTCTTCTACCCCCTTCCTTTTTGATAATGTGAAAATGGGGAGAGAAATTCAATATTTTGAAGCTCAATCATATTGATTTTATTGCCCATGTGATCCTTTTCTTGTTCATTATATGCTTTATCATGTGACTTGCTAAAGGACCATATAGTATACATGTTATATTGTTTTGTATAGATAGACTAACTATGCATGTAAGAGTAAGCATATATTGAGGGGGAGAAATTCACATTATTAAAATCATAAATGCCTCTACATTTCACAAGGCAAAGGTATAACTTTACATATCCTTTTCAATATGATTGAGGAATGGTTTGTCATTGTCAAAACGGGGGAGAATGTAGACTTGAGAGTTATACATTGCCCATATTTTGATAATGACTTAACCATTCCATTCCTATCTATCTAACATGTTTGTTCAAGATTGATTTTAGGATTTAGGTACATGAAAAGGATCAAATTACACCAGCCCTAGCTTGTCCAAGTTCAAATCAAAAGCAATGCAAGTGCGCATTTTGGAAAATCACTCCAAATGACCTTAGATTAATTTTGTAATCACTTGTGTTGATGATATTACTTGTAACTAAGATGAGAAAAAATCAGGGACACTTAATTCCAATGTTTGATCACTCAAAAGTCAAATTAGAAAATTTGTCACATGATGTTTATCAGTCAAGTTGGAAACTCGACGGATCTAGTGATGGGTGTTCTGAAATGACCAATTGGTCGAGTTTCACATTCACAGAACTCGACTGATCAATCAACTAAGTAAAACTTATTTTGACTCATCGGTCGAGTTTCCCAGAACAAACTCGACCGATAGTTTGAAAATTGGCTTTGTCACTTAGTGGATCGGTCGAGTTATCTTTATTAAAACTCGACCAAATGTACTCTATGAAAAACACACAAAAAGTGATTATAAACATTGGAGATTTGTTGTGAGAAAAATAGATCTGATACAAGTTGTAAAACAACTATTTTTCATTATTAAGTGACCCCACACTCAAAGGAACACCCCCATCTATAAATAGGACCCCTTAGAGTTCATTCCAAGTTTGCTCATTCATGCTATCCTAAGTCCTTGCTATAGCTGAGAGTGTCGCAACCCTTTGAGCCCCTTTCTCTATCTCATTTACAAAGTATTTCATGATTATGAGTGAGATAGGTCTGTTGTAAGAGAGCTACCTTCATGTTCTTGTAAAGCTCTCATTCCTTCCATCTTCCCTACCCCCTTTCTCAAAGATAAAAGGTTGAAGCAAGATACTCTGAGTGAATGTGAAGTTGTTGTTGTTCTTCTTTAAGGTTGAAGAAGAGGTGAAGATCTTCTCTAGGTGAAGAAGAAGGGAAAGGCCAAGATTCAATAAGAGTGGGTAAATCCTTCAAGGCCAAAGACTTGATGCAAGTGTGGGTAAGTCCTTGTTGAAGGTTGAAGACATCTTGATCAAGTGGGTAAGTCCTTGTGTAGGTGGAAGACTCTTGTATTAAGTAGGTAAGTCTTTAGATGTATGGTGGTCTCCTTGTATCTCTTATGAATGAATATAAGTATACATGGATTGCAAAGTCCTAGAGGTTGACCTCTCTAGGTAGTGGATTAACTATCTCCTAATTCGGAGATTGGAACCACTCGAAACCACCTTGTCCAAGTGCATGTATCAATTTCTATCATCCTTGCTATGCTTGCTTAAATAGGACTTTGAATTTTTCTTAATAAATTGGTTTTGATTGATACAATTTGAAGGTCTAACTTATCTTGCGAGAATTTTAAAGCTCTATTCACCCCTTATAGAGCCCTAGATCCAACACAAAAAGCTCCTGGGAAGGGCATGCTCACCCTTGTGGTGGGTATGGTGACCACATACCGTGTCTGGATGGACCAAGATATGGAACATGCACATGTCTAGTAGCTCAAAAGAGTTGTCTTTCATCTTCAATCTCTTTTTGCACAAGAGGGTAACTGTGTAATTAATTGGTTAAAAAATTCTTTCTTAGACAATTTAGTTAAACCAAATAAAAAAGTGAATCTTGATATGTCTTCTATGTGTACAAGAGTGAACATGTAATTGTGTTAAACTAAGAATAGGGCAGAGCATGTGAATGCTATAAATAAGGCCCATGCATTAGGGTTAATCACAACTTAGAGTGTCTATTTTTTGTGTTTGAAATTATGAATCCAATTTCCTACCATAGTCATCGCTTCCTATGTTCGTTCTCTTGTAGAATTCATCAATAGTCCAAGAGAAATCTTCTCTGTACCCTCTCTTGCTCTTGACACGATCCGTTGGGTGATGGTACCAATGACCATTGAGCTATACCAGTGGTGGATTTTCATCGATATGTGAAGTTGTAAACTTTCCACATACCATTCCAACAACTTACACTCTGTAAAAATAATTTTGTGGGTATATACACTTAGCAATAGGATGATCCAAGAGACAATTACCAACAAGACTAAATCTAGAAATGTACCTTAAGAGGAGTATATATATAGTTAGACAGTCTATCATTATTCATTTAGTCCTAAAGATGTGAGAATAAGAATGAGAGAAGATTTATATAATATTGCACATGATGTGACTTAAATTCTAGAACAAGATTACTTTTAATTCAAATTTTGTTGTAAAAGTGAAACTGAGTTGTGAATATCTTTCTGTCAAGAATAATCTGCTATATATATTTGAGTAAGAGTACCAGATGTATTAACTAGTTTTACATGCTTAAAGGAAAAACAAATTGAGGTCGGTTTTCAATTAGTGGATAAATGTGGATAGTTTGTCCAATTTCATCCTTCATAGGACTATTAGTTAATGGGTTTGCATCACAACATTATCTCAAGATATATACGAGTAGACTTAACTACAATTTGCATGATTTGATTTGTAGGCTTAATAATATAACCCAACAGAGGATAATGAATTTGTACTTTCCTATGGGAGGTGATGTTATCTTTGTCTATCCACATGAGAATGGGAAACTAACTTCAGTATATATAGTTCAACAATGAACACTCTTAAAAATAAGCATAAACTATGCAATAATATAAACCATCTAGCTATAATCATATACATTTGTAGAATATGTGTAATCCCTTTTTTTCAATTGAGATCTTAATTTGATATACTTAACATCCATGTACACTTCAACCTATCTGTACATATTGACTACTATAAATTCAAGTTTAGATAAGCAACTACCACAAATTCAAGTTTAGATAAGTAATTTTACATCATAAAGGCACATATGCTATTAGTTTACAAATATGTAATGGCATGTTCAATGACACCTAAAATTGGCCCAAATAACTATTTAGTGGTTTGAATCAATTCACAATTAATAAAACCATTGACCTCCCCAACAAAAATTGAAAAAGTCATGTGTTGGATCTAGGATTATGGGCTCTAGAAGGGGGTGTTGAATAGAGCTAAAACACTTAAATGATATTCATTAGAACTTAAAATTACTTCAAGAGATAAGTTTACAAATATGGAATTTGAGTGCAAATTAACATACATAGCAGCAATGATAGAGATTGAATAAGAATAAGAACACAAGCTATGCATAGTGGCTCCAAACTCCAAACTAGGAGAGTGTACATATACTACCTAGAAAGGTCAACCTCTAGGATTTTGCAACCATTGCACCTTCCTTATATTCTGTTATAAGAGATACAATAAGACCTTCCTTTTCTGGGACAAGGATACCCAACCTTCCCTTTGAGGACAAGGGAGACAATAACCTCACAAAGGGCTTACCCATACATGACCAAGAGTATTCTACCTCACCAAGGACTTACCTAATTTTGCAACAAGTCTTCCGTTATGGCGCACCAACGCCACAAAAGCAAGATAACTCAAAACTGAAGCGCGATTAACAACTAAAAAAGCACATTAGCACAAAATAGGTAAATTAAAACCAATCTTATATAACCATTATGTGAGGAAACATATTACATCGAAGGTCCTCAACTATACCATATCACATATCAGGACATGTATGTACATCTATATAGTGGCCAATTGACACACACCTATTACAAAAGATAACTTGTTCACATACACAAGCCTTATATACAACCAAGACATACAACAAAAAACATGTATTGAGGTACAACATAAAAAAAACACCCCTTCCGGGACCTAAGAGTACATGGACGACACATAGGACTCTACTACAAAAACTAGAAGCACATCCAACCTTTTGCATTCACTGATCTCATTGATGCTCCTCCTCAACAACATAATTCCTACCACACCATGCACGACCACCTACAAAGATGCAACAAACCACAAGGGTGAAACCCATGTACCAACGACAGATATAAATCTCCACCAAAAAATATTGTAAACATAAGTTATACTCAAGTAGGAAATAACATTATTAAAAGGATGAGCAAATTCAGCTAAATGGGTAACTTAAAACTGGTTATACAGACTAAGCATGTTAAGCAACTACAACTGATAAGTAGAACCAGTTATGCATTTAGAAGGAATATGAAGAACATGTATAACAATTGATTTCTCTTACCGCATTATAATACGATTGAGCAGTAAAAGAAACAAGGCAAGGGCTACAACCAATGTGAATCATGTTTAGCCCTAAGTAGGTATACTACACAGCTGTATTACATCTTTTATTAATCCCTGAGAATTTGAATCATACCACCCAAATCCAACTGACAACTGCTAAGTCAAAATCAATGCCATACAAGATCAATGGAAGAGCTGGAATCCAAGATCTCACCTCCACCTCTCAGTCAGTACAAGAGACACTGCAGAGACATAATAGTCAACTTCCACCACTGACATAGAGTGAAGATGAAAACACCTAGTCCAACTTGGTACAGGTCATGATGCTAGAAACCAGGTTGTACTCACCTATATAGTTGAGGCATTATCACAATTGTTCTCAGTGTTGCCTCATACAAACACATATACCAATATCCGAGACATGACCTCAGTCATTCTCAACCACTTATTTAGATCTGTATGACAAGGATGTTCTCTCAAAGCTCCCCACATACTCAACAATATGTGCTTTGAGTTTCCGTAATGTACTCGTTTCACCATCCAGAAATTTCTGACACTGGAATGGATCTATGACACATGCAACTACATTATTAGGGTTTTAATTGATTAATTAAGCCAATTGGGTATCTTTTATACTACATCAATCAAGTTACAATGTACACACCCTAAAAACATTGTAGAAAGATGAGGTAGATTGCAACTCTAAAAGATATAAAACGCATAAGACATAAACTTATCACATCACTTCTTGATATTGTTTCAATGTCATACATAAGACCATCACCATTAGCACATCATCATGGAATACCAATCCCTTATCACATCGCGTAGAGCATATCACCTCAATTAGGCACTAAGCCTATGCCCAGGTCATAAGACCATTCACTCGTTCCCTGTAAGAAACATCATTATCTCTCTATGCCTCATCAAGGCTCATAATCATCACACATGTGTCACATAAATATCATCACAAGCAAGCATAAGCTATGATGTTCATTCAACCCAAAAGTTAGGTTACAACAAGTAGGAGAGAGAACAGTGTTTCATCAACATGTTAATTACTCAAGCAACTAAGCATTAATCACTGTGTTACTCAAATTAGGGTTAGGTTCCTCATAGATAACCAATTTGCATTTTCATAACAGTAATTAACATCATACCCTAATGTTCATAATTTTCCCACATTCTTGGAATCCATTAGATCAAACATTAACATCAAAACCAAAAGATCATAGAAACCAGCAAAGTGTAGCAACCATACAAGATATAACATCTCTAGCAACTGTTAACCATTGGTTTCCCTAGTGACCACTAGGGTTGGGTTAGACATAATGACCACTAGGTCATGGCGACCACAACAAAAACCATCAATCGTAGTGACCATCACTATCATCAACCATAGCGAATACAAAAACCACTTTGACCAACTCACATCAACCAAGAACATTAGGGAAACACAATGTCCAAGTGAGGCCAGTAAAGCATAGTAACTAAGAGATTTAGGGTTAACGTTATAGTGACCAAACCAAACCCTAACCTCAAGGACCATCATAGCCATAGCAACCACATCGACCAAAGAAGCATAGCGACCAAAATAGGTGATCCACTTCAAGAATTTGAAGCGTCACCAAGGTGAAAATATCATGAAGAAGATGAACACCAAAACCCTAAAATCTGATCATCACAAGGGTCAACAAGAACCATGACATGAGAGAGAAAACCAAGCTTTAATCACATGCATGCGAGAATCAAAATCTCCATCTTCCACATGATAGCTGAACCATTCTCATGAAGATAAAACCCATGTTGAAGATGTGCATGTAAGAAATAATGACTCCACCATCAACAAAGTTTTGGGTTTAAGAATTGGTGTTTAAGAAAAAGAGCTAATCAATACAAGATCACCACACAATCATAAACCCTAAATTAATATATCATCACTAAAAAACTTATAATCACATTTTAAGGATAGATCACTAGCATGCAAGATGAGTGAAACAATAGTTGAGGGGAATGTTATATAACTCACCTTGGATTATGTAGAAACAAATCCAAAGCCAAGAAGCTTAAATAGAAGAGGGAAAACTAGAGCTTGGCTCAACTCCACGGCCAAGCAAGGTTACCTCAAGAGAAGAAGAGAAAACCTAGGTCAAAAGGTGTGTAAGGAAGAGAGGGTACACACCCTAGGCCGAAAAAGAAAGGGAAAAGAGGAGATCTTCATCTCGTTGTAGGTACTACCATGGGAAAACCATGGATTTGACCCACAAAGAGAAGTTCCTCAAGAGAACAACCATGGAGAACCATGGATCGACTAAGAGAAGAAAGAGAGGGGTAGGATTTTCAAGAAAACAAAACCAAGAAGGATAAACCACTTACCACAATTAAGGTGCATCAAAGGATCACCAAAAGAGAGATGCTCCAACCCTAGATCACACATGCAAGGGATCAACCTCCTTACTCTAAGGTTGAGCTCTTCTCCACCACCAAGATCACAAGGGTGAGCTCCAAGGTTGAGAGAGAACAAGAGGGTGCAAAGAGGTTACTTGCATTTAAGAGATGGGTATAAATACCCAAGGGTAGAGAGAGGTGAGGGAGGTGAGGCATCAAGACACTAGTGACACTTGTCCTTCTAAAACTCATTCATGCAGGAACTACGAACATGTGAGCAACAAGGGTGATACAATCAAGGTAGAGTAGTGACTACATGATCATTAAAGCACTTCGGTTGAAGAAAAACATGACGACCAACATGGTAACGACCAAGAACATAGCGACCATGGTCAAAGATCGAACGATTGCCACAGGAAAAGCACATATATAAAAAACCTTTGACCACAACAAAAAAGGTCCAAGAAAAGCTCGTTGGTCTCTACAAATAAGACCAAGGGAAACACTTCAGTCGCAACACACAAAGGATCAACATCAACATCAACTCAAGCATCCATGCAATCCACGCAAACCCTAACTTCAACACACATGGGACACCTCATCAACCAAGGTCCTACAAGGTGCCACTATGAATAATTCTCTCACCAACATGATGCAAAAGCATAGGAGGCACATCCAACGTGCGACAAATTGCAAGATAAACCCCCAACATGGGTAATTTGAAACTTGGTCCAAAACAAGCATACATATAGCATAACTAGCTCAAACATCATACAAACATGGCCAAACTTAAAATGTTAGCATGTCACATGTTATAAAAGCACCTCAAGAGATTAGATTAAGGTTTTAAGAATCTTATTATGCTAAGAAAGCAAGATAAAGCATAAATCTAGGTCAGGGGCCTTACAACCATAAACCCCTAACAAGAATTTTGCCCCTAAAATCCTACGTGAAAAGAGATGGGTACTTCCTATGCATCTCATCCTCTAACTCCCACATGGCTTCCTACACGCCACAATGATGCCACAAAACCTTAAATGACACTATATGATTCATCTTCATCTTCTTCACCCTCCAATCTAAGATCAATACAGGACCTTCCACATATGACATATCCTCTTCCAATTCAACATCCACTAGCTGTTACACTGACTCAATATCTGGACAACACTTCCTCAAAATTGATACATGAAAGACTGGATGCAACCTGTGCAACTCTAGAGGTAGCTCTGACTTGTAAGCCACCTTCCCAACATGTGCCACCACAAGATAAGGTCCCATATATCGGGGAGCCAACTTACCCTTTTTCCAAAACCTCAACACACCTTTCCTAGGAGAGACCTTGAGATACACCTTGTCCCCCACTTGGAACTCCAAGGGTCTGTGGCAATTATAAACATAAGACTTCTATCTATCATGGGCTGCCATCAATAACTTTTGTATCACTTTGATCTTTTCTATTGTCTACTATACAAACTCAGGACCCAAAAGCTAATACTCGCCCATTTCATACCAAGACAACCGAGACCAATGACGTCTTCCATACAAATCCTCATAAGGTGCCATGTCGATGCTCCTTTGGTAGATGTTGTTGTAAGCAAACTCTATCAAACTAAGGTGCACATCCCAACTGCCCACAAACTACAAAACACAGGCTCTCAATAGATCATCCAAAATTTGAATAGTCCTCTCTGACTGACCATTTGTCTACGGGTGAAATGTCATACTGAACTTCAGCTGCGTACCCATGGCGGTGTGCAAATGCTCAAAAAAATGACTAGTAAACTGATGACCTTTGTCATAAACAATCATAGTTGGGATACCACGCAGACGTACTATCTCATCCACATACACCTATGCCAACTTCTCTGTTGTATACATCATCCTTATAGGAAAGAAGTGTGCTGACTTGGGCAACCTGTCAACTATCACCCAAATGGAATCATGACCTTTTTTTGGCCTACGAAGACCAACCACAAAGTCCATAGTGCATGATCCCATTTCCACTGTGGTATAGGCAATGGTTGCAAAGTTCCTAAAGGTTTTGATGCTCATCCTTAACCTATTGACACACATGACACCTTGACACAAACTTAGCCATGTCACGCTTCAACCCAAGACACCAATATAAATCCTTCAAGTTATGGTACATATTGATGCTGCTTGGATGCATCATATACATTGAAGAGTCAGCCTCTTCCAGAACATGCTGCCTTAAACCATTAACATCAGGAACCACTAACCTGCCATGGAAACATATTGTCCCATCCTCTGTCTCATGGAAGCCCTCACACTTCTCGCTACCAAACTTTGATCGGATTTGTTATAACATAATATCATCACATTGTACATCTCTGATCTGCTATCTTAATGTGAGCTTCACCTGCAACTGTGCCAACTAGCTTGCCAAAAACAAAACTTCTAACTTTATGTTGATCTAACGCAAGGACACCAACATGTCTCTATTATGACACGCCAAGAAACACAACTATGCCTTATCAGTAGATGATGATGAAGAAGACTTCATGCTCAAAGTGTCTTCCACCACATTCGTCTTTCTTGGATGGTAGTCTATAGTGAAATCATAGTCCTTTATCAACTCCATCCAGCGTCTCTACCACATGTTCAAATCTAGCTTTGAGAAGATGTACTAAAGGTTCTTGTGGTCGGTGAAGATTTGACAGATCTCACTATAAAGGTAGTGTCTCCAAATCTTCAAAGTATGAACCATAGCTGTAAGAACTAAATCATGCGTTGGGTAGCTCTCCTCATGTTTCTTAAGCTATCGTGAAGCAAAAGAAATTATGTTCTTATACTACATCAGTACACATCCCAAGCCATTCTATGACACATCACTGAAGACGATATAACCTTTCCCTTGCTCATGTAACACTAACACTGGTGCACTGGTCAGCTTCTCCTTCAAAAGATGGATATCACACTGACACTTCTTGTCCCAAACGAACAATACATCTTTCCTTGCCAACTTCTTTAGGGGTAACACCACAACATTGAAGTTCTTAATAAACCTCTTGTAGTATCCTGCTAAGTCTAGGAAACTGTGAACCTCCATTGGTGTCTAGGATACTACCATTCTAATACTGACTTAACCTTCTTAGGATATACGTGAACACCTTCAAAAGATATCACATACCCAAGAAAAGATACCTCCTTCAACCAAAACTTGCACTTGATGAACTTAGCGTACAACTTGTGCTGCCTCAACAACATTAACGCTAGGCGTAGATGTTGTTCATGTTGCTAGCTATCTTGGGAGTATATCATGATGTCATCAATGAACACAACAACAAACTAATCAAGATAAGGCCTAAACACTCTATTTGTTAGGTCCATGAACATTTTTGTTGCATTGGTTAGCCTAAACAAGAAAACCACAAACTTATAATGACCATACGTAGTCCTAAAAGCTGAGTTGTGTATGTCATCCACCTTGATCCATAACTGATGGTACCCTAACTTCACATCTATCTTAGAGAACACTAAATCACCTCTAAACTGATAAAAAATATCATATATCCTCGGCAAAGGCTACTTGCTCTTGATCGTCACCATGTTCAACTCCCAGTAGTCAATGCACAACCTCATTGATCCATGCTTCTTCTTCATGAACAACATGGGAGTACCCCAAGGGAAAGTGTTCGGTCTGATAAAGCCCTTCTCTAACAAATCCTGTAACTGGTTCTTCAACTCTTGCATTTCTGTTACTACCATCCTGTATGGTGATTGCACTATCAACTATATACCTAGAACCAAATTGATCTCAAAATCAATCAATCTAGGAGGGGAACACTGGGAAACTCGTCAAGGAACACATCCTTGAACTCTCAAACAATGGGAACCTCCTGAATACTCAGACTCCTCACCTTGGTATCCACCACATGTGCTAGAAAAGCCTTACAACCTTGCCTTATCAGCCTCTCTGCCATCATCGCTGACACCAAGCATGTTGGGAGAATCTTCCTATCTCCTAAGAAGATCAACAAAACATTAAAATCAAAGAATGTAGATGCCTTGGAACTACAATACAAGACCACCTAGTTCTTCTCCAAAGTATCCATTCCAAGGATCACATCAAATCCATGCATGTCACATGGCATAAGGTCCACTTGAATGTTGCATCCTGAGAAAGAAAGAACATAGGATGGACATATGTCCCACAACTCAGAGGAACCAACAAGAGGGGTTTCTAGAAGAAGACTATCAGATATATGACTGACATGCAAAAAAAACTACAAATAACCTCTCGGGTGACAAAAGAGTGTGTCGTATCTGGGTCAACCAAAATAGATACAAAGGAAGATGTAGAAAAATTAGAATGAAATAACTCCATCTGACCTATCACGAAACGCAGATTGACCACTCATTCTGACTGACTCATTGCGTAGAATCAAGTCATCACCTATTGTCGCCCCTGTCCTTTGCTGGCCTACCCTGAATATCCTACCTGTGATGGTTGACCGCATCCTCTGCCACCACCACTGCTGAACTGTTGTCATTGGGAACCCTGCTGACTCTATCTTGGTTTTTGGGTCACCTCATCATCCTTCACTGGGCAAGCCCACTTCAAGTATCCTAGCTTTCCACACCTATAATAGGTATTTTGTTCATACCATGGCCTAAAGAGCCCTGTCACTGAAACTGATGTTGTACTGCGAGCTCCTGTTAGAGGAAAGCTACAACCTCTACCCTTGCTCAGTGACCACTGAGACTGTACTGCTAACCCTTGTTGTGACTGAGGTGATGAAAACCTAGGTTTCTTGAAGCCTCCAGAAGACTACCCCTACAACTGAGATGGTCTCTTCTTAGCATTAGTCTCTCACTTCTCCACAGTGGACCACTCTATCTGTCTCACAGACTCAACAAAGGTAGAAAATCCCTCTCAGTTCTCCAAATCAGACACCGTCGTCGTCAACTCCTTACTTAGACCCTTCTCAATCATCAGATCCTCTCCTTATTCTTCACAACCATGTGAGGATAAAACCTCAACAACTCCATGAATTTGGCCTCATACTCATTGATCGTCATTGATCTCTGTTGAATCTTCTTAAACTATGAGATCCTCTCATCAAGATACGTTTCTGGGAAGTATTGACTCACAAAATCCCACCTATAATCTTCCCAACTGCTCACTACACCATGCCTCTTCTCCTCCTCAATGATCCACCAATGGCCCACACTTCCCTTAAATAGGTACACTACATGTTTCACCTTATCCTCTTCTGGGATATTTCATATTTTAAATGCCTTCTCCAACTCCATCAACCACATATCCACAATTTTCGGGTCTACCATACATGCGTACTCCAACTCTCCAACATGCCATAACATCTTAAAAGTCTTCCCAGAACCCGGGGATTCCACATTGTAGACAACTTCCCTCGCTTGAGGTACATGCACTCTATCCGCCATATGTGAAATCATGGCCATAAAGTGTCCAGACATGGACTGAAAAGTAGGATTTATCATAGTTTCTGGGTCAAACTGAGGCACTTTAGGAACTCCATCTACTATTTCATGCCTCCTTGCACCATTTCCCAGTGCGACAACACTACTCTTAACATATTCTTTATGTTCTCCATGCACTTCTTCTTCTTCTTCTTCTTCTTCTTCTTCTTCTGCATACGCAGAAGCTGCAATTATATATGTTGGATAATGCAAGAACAGACACAACCCTAGTCCTATGTCCCTATAGTCTCAACGAACCTAGAACTATGATACCAACCTAACCTATGGCACACAAATGCCACAAAAGTGAGATAGCTCAAAACCAAAGTGCGAGTAACGACTATGCAAAATAGGGTAAATTAAAACCAATCTAATATAACCATTATGTGCAAAAACATATTACATCAAAGGTCCACAAATATACCATATCACATAATAGGACATGTATGTACATCTATATAGTGGCCAACTACAATACACCTGTTTCAAAAGATAACATGTTCACATACACACGCCTTATATGCAACCAAGGCATAAAGCCAAAAACATGTATCGAGGTACAAAATCCAAAAAAAAAACCTTCCAAGTTCTGAGAGTGTAGGGACGACATAAGACTTTACTACAAAACATTAGCAGCATATCCAACCTTCTATGTTCACTAATATCCTTGCTACTCCTCCTCTACAACATGATATCTACCATGCCATGCACTACCACCTAAAAAGATGAGGAGAACCACAGGGGTGAGATACATGTCCCAACGAGAGATATAACTCTCCACCAACAAATATTGTAAACATAGGTTATACTCAAGCAAGAAATAAGATTATTAACAGGATGGGCAGATTCTGCTAAAGGAGTAACTTAAAATTGGTTATACAAACTAAGCAGGTTAAGTAGCTACAATTGATAAGTAGAACAAGTTCTACATTTAGATGAAATATGAAGAACATCTATAAAAGCTATTTCTCTTACCGCATTATAATACAACTGAGCAATACACAAAACAAGACAAGGGCTACAACTAATGTGAATCATGTTTAGCCCTAAGCAGATATACTGCATGGTTGTGTTATGTCTTTTATTAAGCCCTAAGGATTTGAGTCGTACCACCCAAATCCAACTGACCACAGCTAAGTCAAAATAAGTGTCATACAAGATCTATGGAAGAGTAGGAATCCACGATCTCACCTCCACCTCTCAGTCAGTACAAAAGACACCACAGAGACACAACAATCAACTGCCACCAGTGACATATAGTCAAGATGAAAACACCTAGCCTGCCTTGGTACATGTCACATCGCTAGAAACTAGGTTGTACTCACCTGTATCGCTGAGGCATTACCGCAATTTTTCTCACTGCTGCCTCAAACAAACACATATACTGATACGACCACAGTCGTTCTCAACCACTTGAGATCTGGATGATAAGAATGTTCTCTCCAAGCACCTCACATACTCAACACTATGCACTCTGAGTTTCCCTTAGAAACACTTGTTTCACCACCCAACAAATTCTGACACTGGAATGGATCTATGACACATGGCAACTACATGATTAGGGTTTCACTTGATTAGTTAAGCCAACTAGGTATCTTTGATACTGCATCAATTAAGTTACAATGTAAAAACCCTAAAAATATTGTACAAAGATAAGGTATATTGCAACTCTAGAAGATATAAAACACCTAAGACATAAACTTGTCACATCATGTCTCAATATTGTTTAAATGCCATACACAAGGCCATTTCCATTAACACATCATCATGGAATACCAATCCCTTATCACATCGCATAGAATAGATCACCTCAATTAGGCACTAAGCCTTTGCCCAGGTCATTAGACCATTCACTTGTTCCCTGTAAGAAACATCATTATCTTTCCATGCCTCATCAAGGATCATAATCATCACACATGTGTCACATAAATATCATCACAAGCAAGCATTATCTATGATGTTCATTCAACCTACAAGTTCGCTTACAACAAGTAGGAGAGAGAAAAGCAATTCATCAACATGCTAATTACTCAAGAAACTAAGCATTAATCACCATGTTACTCAAATTAGGGTTAGGTTCCTCATAGCTAACCAATTTAGGTTTTCATAATAGTAATTAACATCATACCCTAATGTTTATCACTTTCCCACATTCTTGGAAGCCATAAGATCAAACGTTAACATGAAAACCAAAAGATCATGGAAACTAACAAAGTGTAGAAACCATACAAGATGTAACATCTCTAGCGATCGCTAGCCATTGGTTGCCCTAGAGACCACTAGGATTGGGTCAACCATAGCGACCACTAGGTCATGAAGACTGCAATACAACCCATCAATCGTAGTGACCATCACCAAGCGTCAACCATAGTGACCGCAAAAACCACTTCGACCAACTCACATCGGCCAAGAACATCAGGGAAACACAATGTCCAAGTGAAGCCAGAAAACCATAGTGACAAAAAAAGTTAGGGTTAGGGTTATAGAGACCAAACCAAAAACTAAATTCAACGACCATCATAGCCATAACAAACACATGGAACCAAAGAAACATAGAGACCGAAACAGATGATCCACTTCAAGAATCCAAAGTGTCACCAAGGTGTAAATCTCATGAAGAAGATGAACATTAAAACCCTAAAATCAGATTATCACAAGGGTCAATAAGAACCATGACATGAGAGAGAAAACCAAGCATTAAGAACATGCGTGTGAGAATCAAAATCTCTATCTTCCACATGATAGTCGAACCATTATCATGGATATAAAACCCATGTCCAAGATGTGCATGTAAGAACCAACAACTCTACCATCAACAAAGTCTCGGGTACCAGAATTAGTGTTTAGCAAAAGGAGCTAATCCACACAAGATCACCACATAGTCATAAACCCTAAAATCAAGTATCATACCTATACAACTTAAAATCACGTTTTAAAGATATATTATTAGGATTCAAGACGAGTGCAACAATAATTGAGGGGAAAATTATATAACTCACCTTTGATTATAAAGAAACAACTCCAAAGCCAAGAAGCTACAAGAGAAGAGGTAAAACCACAGCTTGGTTCAACTCCAAGGCCAAGCAAGGTTACCTCAAGAGAAGAAGAACAAACCTAGGTCAAAAGGTGCACAAGGAAGATAGGATACAAACCCTAGGCCAAAAAGGAAAGGGAAAAGAGAAGATCTTCATCTCATCATAGGTACTACCATGGGAAAACCATGGGTTTGACCACACAGATAGAAGTTCCTCAACAGAACCATGGAGAACCATGGATCATCTAATAGAAGAAAGAGAGGGGTAGGATTTGTAAGAAAGTGAAACCAAGAAGGACATACCACTTACCACAATCAAGGGTCACCAAAGGATCACCAAAAGAGAGATGCTCCAAACCTAGATCACACATGTAAGGGCTCAACCTCCTTGCTCTGAGGTTGAGCTCTTATCCACCACTAAGATCACAAGGATGAGCTCAAAGGTTGAGAGAGAAGATGAGGGTGCAAAGAGGTTACTTGCATGGTAAGAGAGGGGTATAAATACCCAAGGGTAGAGAGAGGTGAGGGAGGTGAGGTGTTAAGACACTAGTGACACTTGTCCCTCCAAAACTTGTCCATGCAAGCACTAGGGACATGCATGCAAAAAGGGTGATAAAACAAAGGTAGGGTAGCGACTACTTGAATATCAAAGCACTTTAGTCGAAGCAAAACATGGATACCAACATGGTAGCGACCAAGAACATAACGACCATGGTCCACGATCAAATGATTACTACAACCAAAGCACATGTCTAAAACACCTTCGACTGCAACAAACAAGGTCCAAGAAAAGTTCATCCATTTCTACAAACAAGACCAAGGGAAGCACTTCGGTCTCAACTCATAAAGGATCAACATCAACATCAACATCAACTCAAACATCCATGCAACCCACGCAAACCATAACTTCAACACACATGGTGCCACCTCATCAACCAAGGTCCAACAAGGTACCAATATGCATCATTATCTCTCTAACATGATGCAAAATCATAGGAGGCACATCCAACATCTGACAAATTGCAAGATAAACCCTCAACATGGGTAAATTGCAACTTGGTCCAAAACAAGCATACATATAGCATATCTAGCTCAAACATCATCCAAACAGGATCAAACTTAAAACGCAAGCATGTCACATGTTATTAAAGCACCTCAAGAGATTAGATTAATGTTTTAATAATCTTATTATGCTAAGCAAGAAAGATCAAGAATAAAGCTAGGTCAAGGGCCTTACAACCATAAACCCCTAACAAGGATTTTGTCCCCAAAATGCTACTCAAAAAGAGATGGCTACTTCCTACATTTATCTTGTCCTAAAACTCTCACATGTCTTCCTACACGCATGCCACGATGATGCCACAAAACCTTAACTGACACTATACCATTTCTCTTCAACTTCTTCACCCTTCGATCCAAGATCAACACAGGACCTTTCAGATACAACATATCCTCTTCCAACTCAATCTACCTTGGTTGTAACACCGACTCAGTATCTGGATGACACTTCCTCAACATTGATACATGAAAGACTAGATGCAACCTATGAAACTCTGGAGGTAGCTCCCACTTGTAAGCCACCTTCCCAACACGTGCCACCACAAGATAAGGTCCCATATACCGAAGCAAGCTTACCCTTATTCCCAAACCTCAACACACCTTTCTAAGGAAAAACCTTGGCATAAACCATGTCCCCCACTTGGAACTCCAAGGGTCTTTGAAGATTGTCGGCATAAGACTTTGGTTTGTCTTGGGCTACCTTCAGCTGATGTAGTATCACTTGGATCTTTTCCGTTGTCTGATGTACAAGCTCAGGACCCAAAAGATGACACTCGCCCATTTCGTACCAACACAACGGAGATCGGAAACATCTTCCATACAAAGAATCATAAGGTGCCGTGTCTATGATCCTCTGGTAGTTTTGTTGTAAGAATACTTTATCAAACAAAGATGCACATCCCAACTACCCAAAAATTGCAAAACATAAGCTCTCAATAGATCTTCTAAAATCGGAATGGTCCTCTCTGACCAACCATTAGTCTGTGGGTGAATTGTTAACTGAACCTCAACTGCGTACCCATAGTTGTGTGGAGACGCTCCCAAAATTGTATGGTAAACTGAGGACCTCTGTCAGATACTATTGTAGCTGTGATACCAGGCATACATACTATATCGTCCACATACACATGTACCAACTTCTCTGTTGTATATGTTGTCTTCACAGGAAGGAAGTGTGCTGACTTGGTCAACCTATCAACTATCACCCAAATGGAATCATGACCTTTGTTTTCCTAAGGATACCAACCAAAAAGTCTATAGTGACATGATCCCATTTCCACTATGGTATAGGCAACGCTTGCAATGTTCCTGTAGGTATATGATGCTTCACCTTAACCTATTGACACATAGGACACCTTGCCACGAACTCAACCACATCACACTTCAACCCAGGCCTCCAATACAACTCCTTAAAGTTATGGTACATCTTGATGCTTCCCGGATGCATCACATACATATAAGAGTGAGCCTATTCTAGAACCAACTTTGTCAAACCATCAACTTCAGGAACCACTTTCCTTCCATGGAAACACACTATCCCATCCTCTGTCTCATAGAAGCCCTCATACTTATCACTGCCAAACTATGATTAGATCTGTTGTAACATAGTATCATCATGTTGTGCATCTCTAATCTGTTGTCTCAACGTGGACTTCACATGTAATTGTATCAACAATCCTGCCAACAATAAAACTTCTATCTTTATGTTCATTTGACGCAATGACACCAACATGTCTCTCTTATGGCACACCAAGTAGCACAACTATGCCTTATCAACACATGATGACAAAGAAGAATTCCTGCTCAAAGCATCTACCACCATATTTTCCTTCCCTAGATGGTAATCTATAGTGAAATCATAGTCCTTTATCAACTCCATCCAACATCACTGCCACATGTTCAACTCCTACTTTGAGAAAATGTACTAAAGGTTCTTGTGGTCAATGAAAATCTGATACTTCTCTCCATAAAGATAGTGTATCCAAATCTTAAAAGCATTAACCACAAATACAAGCTCCAGATAGTACAGTGGGTAGCTCTCCTCATGTTTCTTAAGTTGTCACAAAGTAAAAGAAATCACGTTCTTATCCTCCATCAGCACACATCCTAAACCATTCTTTGATGCATCATAGAAGATGATATAACCTTTCCCTTGATCAGACAACACTAACACTAGTGCACTGGTCAGCTTCTCCTTCAAAAGCTGGATAGAACATTGACACTTGTTGTCCCAAACGAATAGTACATCTTTCCTCATCAACTTTGCTAGGGGTAACACCACAACACTAGAGTTCTTAATAAACCTCCTATAGTAGCCTGTCAGGCTTAGGAAACTACAAACCTCCATTGGTGTCTTAGGTTGCTCCCATTCCAATACCGACTGGACCTTCTTAGGATCCACAGTAACACCTTTAGAAGATATCACATGCCCAAGAAAAGACACCTCCTTCAACCAAAACTCACACTTCTAAACTTAGCATACAACTTGTGCCGCCTCAACAACGTCAACGCTAGGAATAGATGTTGTTCATGATGTTGGTTGTCTTGGGAGTATATCAGGATGTTATCACTAAACACAACCACGAACTAATCAAGATAATGCATGAACACTTTGTTCATCAGGTCCATGAATGTTGTTGATGAATTGGTTAGCCCGAACAACATAACCACAAACTCATAATGATCATACCTAGTCCTGAAAGTTGACTTGGGTATGTCATCTGCCTTGATCTGCAACTGATGGTCTCCTGACCTCAGATCTATCCTAGAGAGCACTACAACACCTCTCAACTGATCAAATAGATCATCTATCCTCAGAAAAGGGTACTTGTTCTTGATTGTCACCTTATTCAACTATCAGTAGTAAATGCACAACCTCAACGATCCATCTTTATTCTTCATGAACAACAAGGGAGCACCCCAAGGGGAAGTTCCAGGTCTGATAAAGCCCTTCTCTAACAACTCTTGCAACTGTTTATTCAAGTATTGCATCTCTAGTGGTGCCATCCTATATGATGATTGCACTATCATTTGTGTACCAGGAACCAAATTGATCTCGAAATCAATCTCTCTAGGAGGGGGAACAGTGGGAAACTCATCAGGGAACACATTCTCAAACTCTCAAACAATGGGCACCTCCTGAATACTCAGACTCCTCACACTGGTATCCATCACATGTGCTAGAAAAGCCTCACAACCTTGCCTCATCAGCCTCTCTTCCATAATCACTGACACGAAGCACGTTGGGAGAACCTTCATATCTCCTTGGAAGACCCAGAAAACATCACCATCAAAGAATATCACTACCTTGAAACTACAGTCCAAGACCACCCGATACTTATCCAAAGTATCCATCCCAAGGATCACATCAGATCCATGCATGTCAAGTGGTGTAAGGTCCACTTGAATGTTGCATCCTGAGAAAGAAAGAACACAATATTGACACACCTCCCGCAATTTGGCGGAACCAACAAGAGGGGTTTCTAGAAGAAGACTATTAAATCTTTGACTAATAAGAAAATAATAACTACAAATCACCTCTCGGGTGACAAAAGAGTGCATCACACCCGGGTCAACCAAAACAAATACAAAGGAAGATGTAGACAAATTAGAATGAAATGACTCCATATGACCTGTCACGACCCGTGGATTGACCACTCCCTCTAGATGAATCATGGTGTACAATTGATCCATCACATGTTGTCGTCCCTGACATATGTTGGCCTACCCCGAAGATCATACATGTGAAGCCTGACCACATCCTCTGCCACCACAACTATTGACTTGTTACCGTTGTAAACCCTGCTAACTCTGTCTTGGTTGTTGGGTCACCACCTCATCCTTCAATGGGCAAGCCCACTTAAAGTGTCTTGGCTTCCCATACTTGTAACATGTCTTATCTTCATACCATGGCCTAGATGGCCCTGTCACCGAAACTGATGTTGTGCTGCGAGCTCTCGTCAGTAGAAAGTTGTGACCTCTACCCTTGCTCGGGTGACCACTGACACTGTAATACTATCCTCTGTTGTGACAGAGGTTATGAAAACTTAGGCTTCTTGAAGCCTCCAGAAGATTGCCCCTGAAACTGAGCTGGTCTCCTATTAGCATTGGCATGTTTCTTCTCCATAGCAGAATGCTCTATCCTTCTCATGGACTCAACAAAGATAGAAAACCACTATCGGTTCTCCAAAGTAGACACCATTGTCATCAACTCCTTACTTGGACCCTTCTCAAACCACCATATCATCTCCTTATCTGCCACATCCATGTGAAGGAAAACCCTCAGCAAGTCCATGAACTTGTTCTCGTACACATTGATTGTCATTGATCCCTGACGGATCTTCTCAAATTATGTGATCTTCTCATCAAGATATGTCTCCGAGAATTATCGACTCACAAACTCCTACCAAAAATCTTCCCAACTGATCACTACACTAGGCCTCTTCTCCTCCTTAATGGCCCACCAATGGCCAGCACTACCCTTCAGCAGGTACACCGCATGTTCCACCTTATCCTCTTCTAGGATATGGAGGATCTTAAAGGCCTTCTCCAACTCCATAATCTACATATTTGCACATGTCAGGTCTATTGTACCCGCGTACTTCAACTCTCCAACAATCCACAACCTCTCAAAAAGTCTTCCCACAACCCTGGGATTCCTCATTGGAGACAGCTTCCCTCTCTTGAGGTACGGGCACTCTATCCGCCATATGCGAAATCAAAGCATAAACTATCCAAACATGGACTACAAAGCAGGATTTCCCATAGTTGTTGGGTCGAAATGAGGCACTTCAGGAACTCCATCTATTCTTGCCTGCCTCCTCGCACCACCTCCTGGTGCGAAAACACTACTCTCAGCATGTTATTTGTGTTCTTCAGACATATCTTCTTCTTCTTCCGCATAAGAAGAAGACACAACTAGATATACTGGATAACACAAGAATAGACACAACCCTAGTCCTATGTCCCTATAGAATCAACGAACCTAGAGCTCTAATACCGACCTAACCCGTGGTGCACCAACACCACAAAAGTGAGATAACTCAAAATCAAAACACAATTTACAACTAAACAAGCACACTACCACAAAATATGGTAAATTAAAACTCATCTTATATAACCATTATGCGTGGAAACATATTACATCAAAGGTCTACAACTGTACCCTATCACATATCAAGATAGGTATGTACATCTATACAGTGACCAACTACCACACACATGTTACAAAAGACAACTTGTTCACATACACAAGTCTTATATATAACAGGGGAATACAACTAAAAACAAACATCAAGGTATAACATCCACAAAACACCCCTTCTAGGACCTAAGAGTACAAGGACGACGCATATGAATCTACTACAAAACACTAGCATCATATCCAATCTTCTGTGTTCACTAATCTCCTTGCTGCTCCTCCTCAACAACATGATCTCTACCACGCCATGCATGACCACCTAAAAAGATGTAGCAAACCACAAGGGTGAGTCCCATGTCCCAACAAGAGATATAACTCTCCGCCAACCACTATTGTAAACAAAGGCTATGCTCAAGTAGGACATAAAATTATTAATAGGATGAGAAGATTCAAATAAATGAGTAACTTAAAATTGGTTATACAAACAAAGCAGATTAAGCATCTACAACTGATATGTAGAACAAGTTATGCATTTAGACAGAATATGAAGAACATATAGAACTTGATTTCTCTTACAACATTATAATACAACTGATCAGTACAAGAAATAAGGCAAGAGATACAATCAATGTGAATCATGTTTAGCCCTAAGTAGATATACTACATGGCTGTGTTACATATTTTATTAAGCCCTGAGGATTTGAGTCATACCACTCAAATCCAACTGACCACTGCTAAGTCTAAATAAGTTTCATACAAGTTCTATGGAAGAACCTAAATTCACGATCTCACCTCCACATTTCAGTCACTATGAGAGAACCATAGATACATAACAGTCAACTACCACTAGTGACATATAATCAAGATGAAAACACCTAGCACATCTTGGTGAAGGTCACAATGCTAGAAACTAGGTTGTACTTAGTTGTATTGTCAAGGCATTATCGTAGTTTTTCTCACTGCTGCCTCACACAAACACATATACCAATATCTGAGACACGACTGCATCCTTCTGAACCACTTGACATCTGGATGAAAAGGATGTTCTCTCCAAGCACCCCACATACTCAATAGTAAGCACTCCGAGTTTCCTTCAGGAATACTCGTTTCACCAGCCAGCAAGTTCTGACATTGGAATGCATCTATGGCACATTGCAACTATATGATTAGGGTTTCACTTGATTAGTTAAGCCAAATGGGTATCTTTTATACTGCATCAATCAAGTTACAATGTACAAACCCTAAACAAATTCTACAAAGATACAGTAGATTGCAACTCCAAAAGATATAAAACACATAATACATAAACTTGTCAAATCACTTCTTGATACTATTTCAATGCCATACACAAGGTTATCGCCATTAACACATCAACTTGGAATACCAATACCTAATCACATCACATGGAGGATATCACCTCAATTAGGCACTAAGCATCTTCCCAGGTCATAAGACCATTCACTTCTTCCCTACAAGAAACATCATTATCTCTCTATGCCTCGTCAAGTCTCATAATCATCACACATGTGTCACATAAATATCATCACAAGAAATCATTAGCTATGATGTTCATTCAACTTGCAAGTTAGGTTACAACTAGTAGGAGAGAGAAAAGTGATTCATCAACGTGCTAATTACTCAAGCAACTAAGCATTAATCACCATGTTACTCAAATTAGGGTTAGGGTTCCTCATAGGTAACCAATTTGGGTTTTCATAACAACAACTAACATCATACCCTAATGTTCATCGCGTTCCCATGTTTAAACTATGATTGTCATGCGTAAGAGAAGTAATAGTAGAAGACAATTGATTGATATCATCTCTAGCATGTAAATGGTCGGTTTATAAACAAAGAGCTTTGGTCATATAAGAATATTTTTCAATATGAAGGGTAACAAAATTATTCTCTCTATTAGTAATAAAAAATAAGAGAGACAAAGCTATTTTTCTCATAACTTCTAATCCGATCGATTTTTTTTTATCAAAATAAAATGCATTGTATTTGCTATAAAAATAATTTCTAATAAGACTAATTTTGACATAATTTAAAAAATAATAATATGAGAACAATATAATACTCATATTTTGGGGAAAATATCCATGTTTATAGGTACAATACATTAACAATAAACAATGATATTGTACCCCGGAAAGGGGAGTTAATGTACTCCAAGACACGTGTATTGTGCACCTAAGTATATTATCAATATTTTAGGGTACAATACTCATGTTTTTTGGTATGATATCTGTATTTTTACATACATTTGGGGTACACTCTCGTGTTGTGAAGGTACAATATATGTATTTTGGAGGTACAGTACCTGTAATTTGGAGGTATAATACCCGTATGTATCAGGTATCTACATCACATCCATGACCTTCGCCACCGCAATAAGCAACCTCAGACCGTTGATGATGTTCGTATGTGGTTTTTTTGACTAATTCATAAAAATCAACTTAAGTTGCAGATCATTATCATGTTGTCATGCCGATAATTGAACATACATAAACAAAACTTCAAGGGTGGAAGCGGTGGGGATGTGTACGGCCGCATGAGGCCTTAAGGTTGGCGGGATTGTGGTGGCCTTAGCTAGTGCCATGTTGCTCACTTTCCACAAAGGTATCAAGCTACAACTTTGGTCACCGACTGTCAACCTCCTTGACCATTACACGTCGGGGCCAGCAAAAGCACAATAGCGGAGGGAAGTTGTCTGTCCTGATCGGCGTGTTTCTGTACCTCAGGAGCTGCATGTCCAATTCTATGTGGCTTGCATTGCAAGATCATATGGGTCATCAAATACCTTGGCCTTACTCCATTTCAATGCTCATGTACGCCATGGCCAGTGCGCACGCCATAGTTCGCACTCTATTTGACCACAAAGGAGACTAAAAAGCTTGAAGTTTAGGGTTTTTCATTAGGCTGGTCTTCGTGTTTTACAATGTAAGTAGTTTGATCTTCGTAGGAATTCAGTTGGTTATTCAATCAATCAATACATTCATTCATGCCGTTAAACATGGAGTTCTGGGGTCGGCTATCGTTGCGACGGCGGTAGCGTGGGTTTTTAGTAGAAATGTGCACTTTACATGTCAGGTATGTTGTACCGATACGGTCCTAGATGTGAAAAAAACTTATTGCGGAAGTGTTACCGACAAGCGTATAAATCCAAAGAAGAAACATCATATTTAACGTGGAGAACTCTCCCCAAGACAAGGAGAGAAAAACCATAGGACAATACTGGCCAACAGACACAATGTAATTAAGATTACAACTCACACTGCCCGTATTTAATTACCCCTAAATCCAGGTACCCCTCCCCACACAAGAACAAAGATGAGGAAGAAGAAAATCACAGTCAGTGTGTATAAAACCTCGCTCTTTACTTGATCTACTCATGAGGCCACTATTGTTGTTGGGGACTACTTGATGCCGCTGCGACCACTGATCGACCGCTATGGCAACACTGTGTCTGTAACTGCCAACCGCTACTTTGCTTCAAAGAAAAGTCACATGCTCTCTCTTATCAACCAAGAGAGCTGCTCTGTCAGTGCACCCAATGTGTCACTGAGACAACCGCTACTTTGCTCAAGGCAATGTCGCTGACCCTCTCTCATTTACCAACATAGCTCCTCCAGTTGTTCTTGTTCTCTGGCACCCTCTACCACAGAAGGCACCAACAAACAACTAGAGGGATCACACCTCAACTGGTGGGATGATCTCAATGGTTTCCCCCAGGGCCTCTATTTATAGGCCTCCATGGCATTTGGTTGCAACTAGGAATTTGTGTCCAATTATGAGTCCAACTCCATGTAGCACATAGAGAGCCATCTTCTTTCCCTTTTAGATTTGATTCCTATTAAGATTGGTAGAACAAGCCAACTCCTACTCAAGTCCAAATCCAATTAGGTATGGTCTGGAATCCTATTCCTTTACCAACAATCTCCCCCTCTAGCCCATGAGGGAGACGTTGTCTTAAACAATCATATGGAGTAACTTCTGGACCCCATCACCACATGTGATGGATCCATTATCTTCAAGCATGCCATCATCCTATCATTTTCATCCATCTTCTTGAATTCCCATCTTGACTTCACTTTATTCGCAAGAAACTGAGAAGAAGTATCCTGGCAGTACCACTTCTCTCTCCATGCCCACACCTAGAACTTTGTTGGCTCCCCCTTACTGGTAAGTTGAGCCATCCTGGATGAAAATGTTGTTTCTGACATTCTGTACCAAAGTTCAGAAACCCTCTGATGATGCTTTCCTTATCCATGTAGCTCCTCATTAGAAGTTTGATCCTTGCTAATGTCATCTCTCTTCATCCTGTAGACCCACTTGTTCTTTAGTGTTTTTTTGGTCCTTGAGGAGCTCCCCAAGCTCATAGGTATCATTCTTCTATAAAGAAGACATCTCCTCTTGCATCGCCTGATGACATTGTGCTTTATCTCTATGAGTTTGTGCTTCATGATAAGTCTCTGGCTCCCCCTGATCTATCATGAGAATATACTGAGATGCCAGATATCTGGATGAAGGATGATGACTCTGACATACCTCCTCAACTGCTGCTCTAAGGACTCTGCCTGGTGATGATCTGGATCCCCCTGCCCAGAAGTCTCTGACTATGAATCTAAATCACTCAATTGTGCATCGAGAATAAGAACACTCGACGTGCTCTCACTCTGCTGCTCAGGGTGATCTTGCTGCTCTTCTCGGTCATATGAAGACTACACCTGTGAATAAGCTGAAGCATCCTCATACTCATCAATAGAAGAACTGTGATTTGATCTTACAACCTTTGCATCATCACTCTTAGGCTTTGTAATGGTCTGACTTTCACCGAATGTCACATCTCTGTATCTGCTCATGGTCTTTTTCACAGGATCCCATAACATGTAGCCAAACTACCGATCTCCATAGACAAGAAAGATACATGGCACCTCTTTATCATCCAACTTTTGCCTCTATTACTTTGGAACATGTGCATAAGCCTTGCACCCAAATACCCACAGATGAGCATAAGAATCATCCTTTCCTGTCCATACCTTCTTAGGTATTATCAAACCCGATGGAACTGATGGAAATTGATTAATCAGATAGAAGACAGTACGTACTGCCTTGCCCCAAAATGTCTTTGTCAACTTTGCAGGCTTCAACATGCATCTAAATTTCTCCACTATGGTACAGTTCATCCTCTCATATGTACATTGTGTTGTGGTGTGTCAGGCTTTGTCCTTTCATGTCATATTCTATGTTGCATACAATAATCTTAGAACTCCCTGGAGGTGTACTCTCCTCCATTATCCGTGCAGAGATACTTCAACTTTTTTTTCTGTCTCCCACTCCACCATGGCATGAAATTTCTAAAAACACTGAAAGACCTGATCTTTGGTCTTCAGCAAGTAGGCCCATACCTTCCTAGATGCATCATCAATAAATGTGACAAAATGCCTATTTCCACCCATTGAAGCCACCTCAAACGAACTGCACACATCTGAATGAACCAGTTGTAAAAGTTGTGACTTCACCTTTGATCTTGTCTTGAAAGAAACACGTCAATGCATTCATGTCTGACATGCATCACATGAACTCAGACCAGTATCCTTGACACAAGGAATCAATCTCTACTTTGATAAAATATTCAAGCCTTTCTTGATCATGTGTCCTAGTCGTATGTGCCATAGATCTATCTGCTGAACCTCAAAAACATATATATGGCTGCCTTTGAGCACTTTAAGTTTGGTCTTATACAATATGTGACATAATTTTTCCTACACAATAACCAAAGATCCCTTGGTGATCTTGCATTTGCCACCACCAAAATCTAGATGACAACCTTTTCTATCAAAGAATGAACCAGATATCAAACTTAGCCGCAATCTGGAATGTGACGAACATCCTTTAGTGTAAGCGTGCAACCGACACTTGTTTGAACACAAATGTCTCCAATCTTGATATTTCTGGAGAAGCTTTAATTTCCCCTGTTCGCCCTTCCAAAGTCTCCCCTCCTATATGAAGTGAACAATTCCTTACTCAGTGAAGCATGATAAGAAGTTACAGTATCCACCACCCACTCAGAATCATCATCCTCGGCATACAAACACTACTCTTGGACTGTTAAGACCACATCATCGTCATCATACCTGTCATATGAGATTTTCGCTGTAGTATTCTTGTCGTTGTCTTGCTTGTATTTGGTTTCAGACCCATGTTTCTTTTTCCAAACCTTGCAATCCCTTTTGAAATGACTTGGCTTGCCACAATGGAAGCACCCTCTACTACTCTTTGACTTGGATCTACCACGAGACTTCTCACAGTTTTGGGACTCACAACGGCTCTTAGATCTGCTATGGTCTCTTGCTCTATCAACACCTTCGCTCTCTGTGAAGTGAACCTCTGATCCTCTATCTCTTGAGGCTCATCGCCGAGTCTCTTCATTCATTAGACTACTCTTCACCTGGTCAACTGTCAACTTGCCTTCCTTTATGGAATTGTTGACTATCACTACGAGTGTCTCCCAGCTGCCAGGTAACGACCCAGAAGAATTAAAGCCTGGAGTTCATCATCAAGAATCATCTTCATGGATCCCAATTGATTTACAAGGATTTAGAATTCATTCATATGCTCAGCGATGCTTGTACCGTCCCGGTACTTGAGGTTCACCAACTTTCTAATCAAGAAAACTTTATTTGTGACAGTCTTCCGCTCATATAACTTCTTGAGCTTCTACCACATATCTTTGGCATTAGTCTCTTCTGAGACATGATGGAACACAGAAATGTCAAGCCACTTTTGAACTATTCCAACAATATTCCTGTTTAATTTCTTCCAGTCCGCCTCATACGTACTCTCTGGCTTTTGTCCCTCTAACGAATCATAGAGATATTTGTAATAGAGAATATCCTCCATCTTAGGTTTCCAAATTTGTTAATTTGTACTTGTCAACTTTATCATCGTAGCATCTTCATCCCTTTTCATCTGGACCACTATCTGCAGCCTACACTCTGATACCACTTGTTGGGGATGTTGTACCGATATGGTCGCGGATGTGATGCAAACTTATTGAGGATGCATTACCGACAAGCATATAAACCCAAAGAAAAAACACCAGATATAACGCTGAAAACTCTCCCCAAGATAAGGAGAGAAAAACCATGGGACAATACCGGTCAACAAGTACTATATAAGTAAGATTACAACTCCCACTGCCCGGATTTAATTACCCCTAAATCCAGGTAGCCCTCTCCACACGAGAACAAAGATGAGGAAGAAGAGAATCACACCCACTGTGTACAAAATCACCCTTTTTACTTGATCTCCTCACGAGGCCGATGACGTTGTTGGGGATTGTTTGATGCTGCTTTGATCGCTAACTCGGTCAGATCGTTGCGCTATGGCAACACTATGTCTGTAACTGCCAAACGTTACTTTGCTTCAAGGCAAAGTCGCTGACTCTCTCTTATCAACCAAGAGAGCTGCTCAGTCAGTGCACCCAATGTGTCACTGACTATCAATTGCTACTTTGCTTCAAGGCAAAGTCATTGACCCTCTCTTATTTACCAAGATAGCTCCTCTAATTGTTGTTGTTCAGTGACACCATCTACCACAGAAGGTATCAACAAACAACTACAAGGATCACACATCAACCGGTGGGATGATCTCAATGGCCTCCCCCAGAGACTTTATTTATAGGCCTCCATGGCATATGGTTATAACTAGGAATCCTTGTCCAACTCTAAGTCCAACTCTGAGTCGTATTTCATATAGCACATAAGGAGCCATCTTCCTTGGGAGAGAAAATTCACCTAGCTTTTAGTCACTTGCACCCAGTGTTGACAAAACTACTGCAGCTAGCTTTTGCATTTTCTGTTGTGTTTTATTTCAAAATAACATGCAAGATGTGTCTGTAGCGTATTGGGATCCTTGGTAATCATAGTCGAGCTCTACCTCATTCTATTGGGCAAGATGAGCACGAGACCGACACCAAAGCTGAGGACGCTGGTCGAGAGAATCTCGTAACCACGATGACGGTGCAGGATTCAGATACAAAAGAGGGATCACGGAGCACTTGCTCCGTCGAGATTGGGCCGTCGAGATTGGGGTTCTGGCACCGTTTTGGTTAGAGGAACAAGTCAGGGAGACAATGGCGGAGGAAGAAGAGCAGAGGCAACGATGGTTGTGTTCAAAGGATTTAGAGGCGAGCTTGGGTAAGCAACAATGGAGGTCGGGATTGCACATATTGAAGACAAACAATTCAATAGTAACGTCATCGTTGTTGGCTCCACCACTGACTACTAATATTAAGGCTAAAAAACCAAAATGGCATGTTTGGCCATTTTAATTCCCAGAATAGCACGTTGTTGAACTTAATTCCCAAAATCGCACATTTTGGGAGCAATGTGTCTCGCCTTGAGACACATTGCTCTCTCATATAGCAATGCATCCTAACTGGGGACGCATTGGCCCCACAGAAGGGCAATGCGTCTCGAGGCAGGACGCATTGGTTCCACCGCAGAGCAATGTGTCCTGAAGCGGGACGCATTGCCCTGTTGTGGGACCAATGCGTCCCATCCTGAGACGTCCCAATGGCTCTTTGGGGCAATGCATCTCGGCTGGGGATGCATTGCTACCCCGACCGTTGCAACATAGCCATTGCGGGTCATGGGCGGTGCCACGTGGGGGTGATGCGTCCCCAACCGGGACACATTTCTCTCCTATATAAAGGAGCCAAGATCAACCCCCAAACCCACATCATTCATCATTTTCTTCAACTTCTCCTCTACTCCCACTTCTCAAGAGTTCACTGCTTGGATTTTTATTACTTGGAGGTGATTTTAGGAAATCTTGGAGCTAATTTTAGGCGATCGTGGACCTATAATCTTCTTATCTTCTTCTTTCGCTGTCTGGCCGGGATTCTACTTCTCTTCTTTCTCTTCTCGGATATTCTGATTACAAGGGAGATCTCTCCATTTCAGGTATTTTTGCTACTATATTTTTTCTACTTAAAATGAAATAATTGTATTGCTAATATTTAATTCCACATTACTAAAATAATTTTATAGGAAAAGACACTTGAAGGTTAATTACTGTTCAAAAAATTATTGTTCCAAATTCCAAAATTATTGTTCTAAAATGTTAATGTTATAGAAAAAATATTATTCCAAATTTAATTCCAAATTCCAAAATTATTGTTCTAAAATGTTAATGTTATAGAAAAATATTGTTCCAAATTTAATTCCAAATTCCAAAATTATTGTTCTAAAATGTTATTGTTATAGAAAAAATATTGTTCCAAATTTAATTCCAAATTCAAAATTATTGTTCTAAAATCTTAACTACTCTTTTAATAATGATGTCAATGTTTAAAATATTAATTCATGCTGTAAAACATTAATTCATGTTCTACAATATTAATTATTGTTCCAAAGTTAAATTACTATTCTAAAATCTGAATTACTGTTTTACAATGATAGGAACATGGCATCTAGTTCACATTCACGAATTGTCAAGCTTCGATATAATGGTCAATTTCTCTCTGATGGGTCATATTCTAGTCGATCTGTTAGACCCATAAATATTTCACTTATCGATACCCTATCCGAACTAAAATTATATATCTATACAATACTTGACATCAATCCCAACCACTTCTCTATCAATATATCCTATCTTTTCCCTGGAGAAGATCATATGCTCATACAAGTTGATGATGATGCATACATAACCTTGTTCTCACTTTCATCTGATGCCTATATTGATGTGTTTCTTGAAAAAACATCTTTCCACCAACATTCTAGTTTCATTAGTCTATTGAATCAATTTGAATCCCAACCATGTAACAGTAATGTAACTACTGAATGGAATCAACCACCTGAATTCTCTCAAAATCCTACTATAGAGAATATTGGTGTTGAAGTTGGGGAGGGAGAACAAAATATTGGACAAGAAGGTGATGATAATAGTGATCATGAAGGTGATAATGATAGTGATCAGGAAGGTGATAATAATAGGGATCATGATGATGAGTCATTGACTGAAACTGATGATGAGCATGAACATCCATTCCCTGACTCTATTACAACATTGAGTTTCGTTCCATCTATATTTGATAAACAATGGCCCCGACATGAACACATTGGTACCAACTATGAAGCTTTTCAAGATGAAGAATGGGTGAAAGATTTTTGTCAGGAATTCCGTCTCAATTACAACCCTTCCAACACTGAAATATATGAGGGTTCTTTATTTGCGTCCAAAGCTGTAATGGTTGAGACAATCCAAAAATGGTCGGTACAAAAGAATGTCCAATATCATACACAACGCTCAAATAATCGTCATCTTAAATTTGTTTGTATCCATGACCAACGATGTTCTTGGAGTTTGACCGCTTGCCAGTCCAAAAGAGCAGGTGGCATGTAGAAGGTAAAATGTTATAGTACAAGCCACAATTGTCATTTAACTATTCTGAATTAGGACCATCACCAAGTCACATCATCTTATATTTCTCGTATGATAATGCCAATCCTAGTATCACGATTGGATATATCCACACGAGAAATTCGTGACAAGGTGAATGTTGAACTAGGGCTCCATATATCTTACAAGAAGGCATTTCTAGCGAGGAGGAAGGATGTCTGTAAAATATTTAGAGACTGGGAATCATCATATCATACTTTGTTGCCATTCCTGATTTCTCTATCATAATATATTCCAAGAACTATATATTCCCACCTTGTAGATGATTATACCCTTCAAACCAGAAAGCACTCATAGATTCAAGCGGGTGTTCTAGGCATTTGGTCTAGCTGTGAGGGGTTGGGCCTATTGCAAGCCTATTATTACTACTGATGGCACATTTCTAACAGGAAAATATTTTGGCACACTTCTCATTGCATGTGGCATAGATGCTGATAATGGTCTATTTCCATTTGCTTTTGCTGTTGTCGAGGCAGAAAATAAGGACTCATGAGAGTGGTTCTTTGGTTCTCTACAAACTTGTATTCCAATCATTCCACGCCATACAGATCTGTGTATTATTTCTGATCGAATGAGTGGAATTTTTCTAGCACTTAGGTCACAATTTAACTAGGCACAACATCGTTATTGTCTTCGACATCTTCGTGAGAACTTCCATCAAAAGTTCAAGTCACAGGAGTTGAAGGAACTTTTGTGGAAGGTGGGAACAACAACTGATACACTTGACTTTGATCGTCTAATGGCTGATATAGAAACCATAGAACCAACTGCTAAGGAGTATTTGATAGCCCAAAATCCAATATAGTGGTCTCTCACATATGAAAGAGGTTACAGGTATGGGTCATTGACTAGCAATCAAGTTGAAGGGTGAAATGGAGTCTTAAAAGGTGTTAGAGGTTTACCAATACAGACACTAATTGTTGCCACATACTATCACTTTGTTACAATGTGGTTGGAGAGGCTTAATAAAGCATATTGTCATGCACAAAAGGGACATAAATATCCCTTTAGGTTTCATGATAAGCTTTTTAATGTATCACAAGATGCAGAAAAACTAGCAGTAAACATCTACATAAACAATGATGAATGGCTTGTTGATGACATGGACAGACATAAATTTCAAGTGATAGTGTGTCCAAATGGTGCAAGTGAATGCAGTTGTGGTTTTCCACAACAATGGCATTTTCCATGTTCTCATGTTTGGGTAGCTGCATATTTCACAAATGATGCTTATTTAAACGCATACAAAACTAAATTTCATGGTATTCCCGAAAAGAGGTATTAGCCTCAATTTAATGAAAGCAGAGGTATTTATCCCTTATTACCCCCAAGGAAATGAAGGCACGCTGGAAGACCAAAGAAAAAAGAAGGCCTTCAACTATGGATGTTGATCCAAATCAATATACATATCATTGTCATAAGTGTGGCAGAAGGGGCCATAATACACACACTTGTCAATGTTTGCAATTTCAGTTTGTTCAAGTCATGTAATGTTTCTAATTTCAATTTACTCAAGTCATGTAATGTTTGCAATTTCAATTTACTCAAGTCATATAATGTTTGCAATTTCAATTTACTCAAGTCATGTAATGTTTGCAATTTCAATTTGTTCAAGTCATGTAATGTTTGCAATTTCAATTTGTTCAAGTCATGTAATGTTTGCAATTTCTATTTACTCAAGTCATGTAATGTTTGCAATTTCAATTTACTATAGTCATGTAATGTTTGCAATTTTAATTTGTTCAAGTCTTGTAATGTAATATTTGCACTTTTCATTTAATGTAATATTTTCACTTTTCATAGATATGGCTCCTAGACAAATATCCTTCCGACTCTCCCAACACCACTTCATGTTGTCACAGTAGCCTATTACTGACCCGGGTTTTGGAAAACATTTCTTTGGCTGGTTTTGGACTTGTTCATAGGCTACAACCTATCCACCTTGATCCCAATTTAATCACTGTCTTAGATAACCGGTGGGACAACTCTAGCAATACTTTTAGGTTTCCCCCTTTTGAGATAAGTGCAACCCTTCAGGATGTTGCAGTTCTTTTAGGCCTTAGGATTGATGGGCCACTGGTTATAGCTTCATATCCTTTAGGCGTAGATGAGAGGCACTTTTCTTCATGGTCTCACCTTTGTGAGAGTTTCTTAGGAGATGCACCAGATGGGATGTCTAAGGGGAATATCTCCTTGATATGGTTGCATGAGACCTTTAGGGTATGGATTTCACCTTGGGAGATGAAGAACAACAAAGATAAATGAGGATAAGGTATACTAGAGCATATATCCTATACTTTTTAGGTAGTTACCTTATTCATGATAGTACCGGGGACATAGTTCATGTACGGTACCTCCCGCTTGTGTCTGACTTTGCAAGTTGTAGCACTCTATCTTGGGGTGTTGCAACTCTAGCATACTTGTATAGGGAGTTGTACAAGGCTACCACCCGTTCTAGGAAAACTACCCACCTGTCTGGTTGTATATGTCAACTGCAGATGTGGTGTTGGGAGAGGTTAGGAATTGGATGCCCAGGTTCACTGGTTATGAACTGGGGGGAGTGGCCAGAAGATGTTCCCTTGGGTTATAGGTAAAGATTTGCACAATTTATTTATACATTTGTCCAAACATTTTGTAATATTTATCTAAATTTAGTTTGTCAATTTAATAGGTGGCCTACATTTGTTCAAATGAGTGATACTATGAGAGGATCGGTCTAGTTTTATGATTCAACATTTGACCAGATTTTGCCCTCTCAAGTATAACTTACTTCTACTAACATGTTGTATGATATATGTTGTATTTTTTATGCAATTTACTCTATTTTATATGATACATGTTGTATCTATTTGAATAATAGATACAGTTAACTCCTTACACTGCTGATATTCTAGAGAGACTTCCAGCCTTGTGTCAAGAGGGCCGTGTACACAATAGTAGAGTGTCACTTCCCTGACAGAGTACTTGGACAATTCGTATTTGTTCAAGTACAACCTACTCTGGAGTTGCCACATCTTAGTAGGATAGTTGGGAGGGGTCATGCAGCTGATGACTGGTTGCATCATTATAAGCATGAGGTGCAACTGTGGAACAACTAACGTGAGAGCTTAGTTCCCCCTCCACCGACAAAGACAATTTTTAGTCCACAGGTGCACTACGCATGGTATCATCCCCAGTACGTACTGCCCCCTCTAGCTCAGCCTCCGACCACATACTACCCACAAAGTTATCGTCAACAATAATTTGTTAGTATCATTATTATTTCTTTTACAAATTGTTATCATTTATCTTTATTATTTGTAATATATGTAATTGCTCTTTATTATTTGTACATATTTTGTTTGAACATGTGCAATCACATGTGCGGATCTGAGCGGTTTTACAGCATGCCCCTTCACAGATCAGAGATGACATCTATGGCATCCAGGGGACTTACTTTGACAGTATTCCTGACTATGCTCGCCCGTATGATCCCATACCCACTCATACCACATCCCCTGAGCCTACTCCTACTCCTACTCCTACTCCTACTCCTACTCCTACTCCTACTCCTGTGCTTACTGCTCTTGAGCCCACTCCCACTTCTCAGTTCATGGCACGGGGTCCGACAGGGCCATACTTTTTAGGAGCTGGTTCATTTTCTTCATACATCACCCCACCTCCACCAACATCCTACTATGGAGCAGGTTCTTCTTTTGTTCCATAAACTTCACTCCCACCACTAGTTATTCATGAAAGTTGACCACCATCTTATGTCACATACTCACCGTCTCCATTTGATTTCTCAGGATGCACCCCACATGATGCCCCACATCCTAGTATTCAGAGACCCCTCACCTCACCTCCATCTTTTCATTATTTCCCTGATCCTCGTCAGCCTACTTCTACACAGTTATCCCCCATTGAGGCATCTCCAGATGACTTCGGTACTCAGGAGCCAGATGTATAGGGAGGTGGGCGAGGACGTCGTGGGCGTGGAGGACGTGCTTAATTTTTCATATATTGTATTGTGTTGTATATATGCCTTTGTTCAGACATTTATTTGGCTTGTATGTAGATCTATCATATTATGATATCATATTGGTTCATTTTGGATCTATCATATTGTTCTATTGTGTATTATTTTCTTGTCAAGTTGGTTCATATTTTAATCTTATTTTTAATAATATCTCATTTTTTGGGATTAATTTCTTCTTATATAATCAATTAGGAACCAACTAGTGTTGGTTGAAATACAACTTCTATTATCCATATGCATGTTTAGAGCTATTCAAATTAACAAATTTATAATAATTGCTATATTATAGACATTCATATATAAGTGAACGAATAGTAAATGTACAAATATAATCAATATACAAATCAATATGCATGAAAGAATAATAATGAATGCAAAAAAATTTAAAAAATTGCAATACGTCATGCATGGGGACACATTGCTTTCTTGTGAGGACAATACATCCACATGTAGGACGTATTGCTTTCTTGTGGGGGCAATACATCCCTACCAGAGACACATTGGCCCCACAGCAGAGCAATGCATCATGTGTGAGGACGCATTGCTCTGCGGTGAGACCAATGTATCCCGCCTGGAGATGCATTGTTCTGTCGCAGAGCAATACGTCCTGATCAGGGACACATTGTCCTTTGTGGGGCCAATGCGTCCCCCGCCGAGACGCATTGCTCTGCGACAGAGCAATGCATCTCAAGGCGGGGCGCAATATTACTCCCAAAATGTGCCATTTTGAGAACTAAGTTCAAGAATGTGCTATTCTGGGAATTAAAATGGTCAAACGTGTCATTTTAGTTTTTTGGCCTAATATTAAAACTGAAGTAACATATTAGTGGACAGTCTTATAGCAATGGAAGGCAGATTTGATATTGGGTACAAATGTAACGGGTCTTATCAAAAGCAACAGCTTAGTGTTCAATTCCTTATGTTCTAGTAGTCCCTCTAATGCTGCATACATAGTTTATGTACGATGGTCATCATTCTTAGTTTAATCGTCATTACCTAGTTCCTTAAGAAATAAACAAGCTTTGCAAATGCCAAACCTACTCGAACTCCTTCTCACGAGTGCAATCAAAGTTGACAATAATAGGAAAAAACTTAGAAACGTGCTTTTACCAATTAAAAGAGCACATCATCATCATAAAGATCAAGATACGGAAGAACAACCATTGGTTTTATAGAAGTCATAACTTATGTGGAACTCTGGAAACTGTAGTTCAATTTCTAGAAATGAAGTTCCATTCATTTTTATGTAAGTTGTAAGTGTAAACGTTTTTAAGATTGTTAAATATAAAAAATGTTAAAATGTTGTTAATATTTTACTCTGTAGATATAATAAGTAAGGACGAAAAAGACATAATGCACGAATCACATCTGTGGTAATTATAATATTTTTTTCAGCCATAATAACTTTAACAAGTAGCCATGACGCGGATGTTGTTTCCGTAAAAAATATTTTTGTGTGGTACAATTTCAATATTAGTAAATATTATGATTAAAAATCACATCATGATACTTTGTTTCACTGTGTATGTACAAAATATTGTAATTATATCTTTATGTGTTGTAAATATAAATGTCATTTCATAATTGTTTAATACAATGCATACTATAAATTTTTAGTGTGTTCTTGACACAAGATTATAGTGAATTATTCTTTTATTCGCTATATCGCTTAAACATGACGATTGAAAAAATGTTAGATAAATCAAATTCACGTGGTGTGGTGGGATTCTTTTTTCTTAGTGTTCATATAGTTATCATTCTAAAAATTTGCACGATAATGGTGGCTATAATGTAAAACGTCTTGCATGGTGCGTCTATAGTATATAATATTTTGTCATATGATGTTATAATTTTGACAATAAACTATGTCCGCACTGGTAACATTCCTAGCTATACATATTTTATGTGTGTAAAATCTGACGAGTTGCGAATATAATTGTACCGGAAATTTTGTTATTTACTCCAAAATTTGTTTTTTGCTATTTTTAAGAGGGAGAATTCAAGGAAATAGATTTTTGATACTTACGTAACATTAATCATGAAAAATTACTTAATAAATTTCAGTTTATAAGTTCTGCGGACCAATTATGACAAATTAATCAAAGCTTAGGAGGGTAAAGAAAAGAGTCTTGTTATAATCAATTGTAAAAGCTAGACGAACATATCGTGTGTCGTTTTAAGATACCAATTGGATAATACATGATATTCATGAGCCGATGGCATGATTTGGGTAGGGCACAATGAAAGAGGAGCAAAAGATACATTGTCCATCATGGGAAAAGCAGGTTTGGAGCCTCGTGATGACTCCAACATTTCTTGCTGATACAATTTTAGAAACAAAATACTATAAAAACACATCTTTTCTTGAATCTTGAAGAGGCTATCATGAGTGTATGGAACGTAAAGTCCCTAGTGACAGGAGAAATCACGTGAGGAATTAATAACAATATAATAACTAAATGTTGGAGTGACCGCTAATAACCAACTGTTGGGATCTGATCGAGTTATTGAGGCAAGAGGAAACATATTTTAGATAAATCAGAAACTATTCAATAACACGATGACAATCTGAAGGAAGCCTCCAGAGTAAATCAAACAAATTTATATCATAAGAAGTATATGATTGAAATGCAAAAAAAGAAGAATCAAAAAGTTGGACGTCGTTTGTTTGTGATCCAAAAATGATTGTATGTTTCAACTTTAACCCCCTTCCTCTTTTGGGCATTTCATCCCTAAACTACCTCGTAGTGCATCATTTCGATTTATTTGTACAATCGACTTTTGTTTGCTCTAGGTCTTCGTTCATGGTAATCAAACATACTTTCTCTACTTTGAATTGTTATTTAGTTCATAAAATCATAAATCCAATTTAACAATCTCAATTGTATTAAATCATTCATAAAGCAATCCACTAAAATATGGAATGAGTACGACTACTTCAGTATATTATAAGAATCAAAATATAATGCAATATTAAAATATATTTCTTAATTATCTTGCAATTACCAACAATTTTCATGCATCAAATGGAAGTAACAAGATGTCTTAGATTCAAGTTTATAATGGGAGTAAAACATGTTATCAAAGAGAAAATTTTGATATCAAGGCGTGGCTTCTACATTGAGACGACAAACTTGCTACACCTATGGTCGAATTGACCCATATCGTACCCGTTCTGCACTTGCTCTGCCGAAGAATGCCTTGCAGCCAACGCCCCTCCATCTCTCCTTCCAAGGTCGATGTTTCCTCACCTCCCCTCTCTCATCTTTCTGACTCCTCGTGGCCTTCTACACCGACTTGATTGGTGACCCTCTCCGAGAGCACCACCACCCTCTGCAAGCTTGGAGAGGCTTCGTCATCCCTTGAGGTGGGCTTTATTGATTAAGAAGTGATTGTGACTTTGCCATGGGACCCCAAATTCGAGACACCAATGCTGACAGACTACGGAAGGGAGCCATTCATGATCTCTCCTTTAGCGACGCCATGGTGGGGGACATTTACTTGACTTCAGGTTCTCTTGGACAAAACGACTTGGAAAACCTACACTTGAAGTTTGTTGCAACTTCTAGGACACGAACCATTGTGTATGATGCTAGAAACTCCATTGTGTTTGTGCTCACTTCCTCCTTCCTCATTCACCATGAAAAGGGTGTTGAGGATTCCTCAACACCTTCTTGGGTTTACGGGCTCCCATGCACTATCTTTGTGGGTCTCCCATATAGATCATTTGTGTGGGTCAACCCCCTTGCACATGATCCCAATAGTGACTAGACTCTCGCGGTTGTCCCAGAACCCAAGGGACACATAGAACTATGACCTTCTGCTCTTTTTAGAGCAATGAGAAGACTAAATGGTTCAGGAGTGAACCGGCTACAAAAGTTTCCTAAAAACTTTAAGTGGTTGGTTTAATATTTACATAAAGAACATAGTTGTGTTTATCACCTCTTTTTTCTCTATTTTTCACAGAAAACACCTCATATATAAATTCCACCAAACCATAACCATTATCTCATAATATCCTTATTTGCACTAGAGAAATATCAAAAATATGTTGGATCAAGGGCTCTAGATGGGGGGTGAATAGAGCTCCACAAATCTCACAAAATAGATTAGACCTTCAAATTATATGAAGTACAAAAGCTTCAACATACAGCCAATTTGAAGTCATAACTAACAAGCATAGCAAGGGTGAGAGACAAGGATAGCATACACTTGAACAAAGTGGTTTAGAGTGATTCCACACTTCAAACTAGAAGTGAGTCAATCGACAACCTAGATGTGGTTAATCTCTAGGAATTTGCAATCTTGATGCTTTTATATTCAGTCATAATATTACAAGACAAAAACCACATTCATCCAAGGACTTAATACCTCAAGCAAGGATCTTCAACCTACCAAAGGAACTTACCCACTTGAGCAAGGAGTCTTCAGCCTTCAACAAGGACTTACCCACTCCACCTTCAAGTCTTTGGCCTTCCAGGGATTACATGTCTGCCTTGCCTATCTCCTTCACTCGGAGATCTGGATCACCGTGCCTTCTTCAACCTTGAAGAACAGTAAGAAGATCTTCAAGCCTTTTCTTCAAACATGAAAGGGGGTAGGAAGATGGAGGTGGAGAGCTTTACATGGATACAAGGGGTAGCTCTCTTAAAAGGGATCCTAACTCACTCATTTTCATGAATTTGAATTGTAAGTAGAGAGAGAAAGGGGCTCAAAGGGATGCAACACTCTCAACTAGCCTAGGACCAAGCATATAGTGAATAAGCAACCTTGGAATGAACTCCAAGTGGTCTTATTTATAGCTGGGGGTGCTCCTTTGAGTTGGGGAACACATAGGGTCAAATTATAACCATTTTTGCCCAAGGCAACAGATCTATTTTCGTCCAAACAAGTCACCAACAGTTAGAATCACTTTTTCTGTGTTTTCCATACAGTACATTTGGTCGAGTTTCAATAAAGGTAACTCGACCGATCAGGTAAAAGACAAACTCAATTTTCAAACCATCAGTCAAGTTTGTCCTGAGGAAACTCGACCAACCAATGAAAATTGCATTTGGTCAGTAACCCAATCGGCTGAGTTCTGTGTATGCACAACTCGACCGATGCACTCTTCAGAAAATGGATCCAGTGGATTGGTCGAGATTGTAACTCGACCGATCAACAACCTATGATCGATTTTCGAAAGTGCTTAAAAAGTGATTAAAACTTGGTCTAAAGTGTCCCACATAATTTTCTCATCTTAGTTACAAGTCATATCATCATTACAAGTGATTACAAAAATCTTCTAAGGTCATTTACAAGGATTTGCTAATTAGCACACTTGCATGCATTTGACTTGTATTTTGACAAGCTAGGGCTTGTGTAATTTGATCCTTTTCATGTACCTAACACCTGAAATCAATCTTGAATACACATATTAGATACATATGAATGGAATGGTTAAGTCATTATCAAAATATGGACAATTTATAACCTCTAGATCAACATTCTCCCCCTTTTTGACAATGATAAACCATTCCTCAAGCATATTGAAAAAGGATTATAAAAATTGTACATTTGCCTTGTGAATTAGGGGGATTCAAGATTTGAACAATGTGAATTGCTCCCCCTCAATCTATGCTTACTTTAACCTTCATAGTTAGTCTATCTACACAAAGAAATAATAGCATACATGTACTATATGGTCCTTTGCAAGTCACATGATAAAACATATAATGAACAAGAAAAGGATCTCATAAGCAATAAATAGTAGTATGACAAAGAATAGAAATATGATTGAGTTTCAAGACATTGAAGTTCTCTCCCCCTTTTGACATTATCAAAAAGTGAGGGGGTAGAAGAGCATATAACCAGATCTTCTCCAAACACAATCAAGCAAATATTCAAGCATGCAATCACATATCATATATCAACCAGATATGAGAGAAACACACAAGCTAAGTCGTAATCAAAATATGGTGAACTATGGCACCAACTCATAGGATATTATTGATCAAAGAGCAAGAGTGTACATAACATAGATTACAACTCAGAAGCATGTTCTCATGAAATAGCTACAAATGATGAAAACTGAAGATAAAACAGTACATCTCATATAATGTGTCCAGATGTTTCTAATACAAAATATCCTAGAAAGATATATATGATCAGCAAACTAGACTATCTATGTCTACAACATCATAATCATCATCATCTCTAGGCTCGTAGTCCTTGTCTCCATCTGAAGGTGCAGCAGTAGTGCCTTCATCACCAGAATCAACACCAGAGCCAACACCATCATCAGAAGCTTCCTCACCATCACCATCATCGTCAAAAGTAGCAATAGTATCAGCATCAGCCTGGTCAGGCATCTCCTCATCTATAGAAGGACCAAAGCCATGACCAGGCCAACGAGCATTCTGCTCATCCCAAGTCATACAAAGAGCATAGAGATCATTGGCCTGAGGGAAGGAAGGAGCAGAATTGCCAAGACTGGAAAGCAGGGTGGCCAAGGGGCCAACAGGCAACAGTAGGTATACGAGAGAAGGACCACCAACAACAGAGGGAGAAGCAGCGGAAGGCTCAGGGGTAGGGTATTAATGATGATATGCATAGGAAGCATAATCACTACCGGGGAAAGGCTGGTAGGTGGGGTATGGTTGTACACAGGATATATCCATGTTTGACATGATTGAACATAAATCATGGCGCAGGTGTGACATGTATTTTACTACGCGCTTAAACGCAAGTATACACGTCGAGTAATATAGGCCTTGTGAGGCCCGAGTCGAACTCAGGGATACGTGAATTATTGGAGACTTCTACTAACTAATCGCAATCAGCTAGACCGATTAACAAAGTAGGGTTTTGTTGTTGAAATTAAAAGAAAATAAAAATCAAACAAAGGAAACAATCGATTAAAGGTTAATTTAATCAATTCAAAGGGATATCTTTAGGATGGCGGTTTCACCGCGGGTCAACATTGTATTAGGTTTCATATAATTCCTCACACTTCTCTCTCTATCCGGGTAGTGGCCTGAATACAGAATTACCCACTGTCGTGGTGTAATTCACTACTTAGGTTTAGGTTGATTCCACCGTCGTAGTAATCATTCCCCTAAACTAAGTGCATTATAAACGGTCCCTCAGTTCCCACCATTAATTTTACAACTCCTTTGTCAAGGGTTTTCTTGATTAATGTAGAATTCGTCTCTTTTCAACCGTTAATCCTTCTGTCGAAGTGATTAAGGGTGTTAAATTATTATTATGGTGATCAAGCATAACAATAGAAATGGAGAAAATGAATCTATACCACGGATTTGAGAGAGAAACTATGAATTATCAATATAAAAATGTCATACAATGTATTCCCGGGCTACTCCTGGTCCTAAAGATTGAAGGTTTTAGCCTCGCATGTTCATCTCACACGAATACATGGTAGAAATAGGGGATTTCATAAGAAAAACGTGAAACAAGTGGGAAAACCCCTGAACGGAGAGGAACCGGTAGATCCTTGGCGTAGAACACGAGCTTCCCCGCCTATCGGTGGTGGAAATCGTCTTTGGCAGCGTCCGAATCACCCGGGATGAGCTTCTGACCTCTGTTCTCCTTTTTCTCCTTTCTCAGCACTCGTGCAATCCAAGAATCATCCCTCCCTCGTCTGGGCGGCCGTCATTAGGTATAAGTCCCTAATTAGGTCGTCAAATAACAACAGCCGTCCGATCGAGATCAAAATAGATCCAACGCATATCTGCCGGCGTCGATACCATCGACGCAGGTCGATGGTATCGACCCAGCGGATTAGCGGCAACTTTCTTTTCTTTTGATGTGAGCGCCTGTGTTCATCTCGATACCATCGACTTGGGTCGATGGTATCGACTTTCTTTAGCGTCGGTTGTTGTCGTTTAGCGACGTTGTAGCTCTCCATGCGTCGATGGCATCGACTTGGGTCGATGGTATCGACTTTGTGCTGCTCTTCTCGGCTGGCAACCTGTGGCTTGGTCGATGGTATCGACTCTCGTCGATGGTATCGACGGAAGCAGATACTTGTTTTTCCTGAAATTTCACAACAAGCCCAAGTAAATCCACACAATTTATAATAAGATGATAAATAATGCTCAAAATAGTAAAACAAAGGGGATTTGATATAATATGATGGCAAAGACCAAATTAAGTGAATTTTATCCATAAAAATGAGTAATTAGAGCCAAAACACATATGAAATAGGTCTATAAATGCGACTCAAAATCATCGCATCAAACTCCCCTAAGCTTAAACATTGCTCGCCCTCGAGCAACTAATCCTTAGAATAGGATTACAGATGTCAACTAAAAATCAACACATCACCCCACATTCCACATGACTCCCACTGAACGTTCTCAAACCGGCCTTTCCTAATCACAGAACAGTAATTACCCTACAGGCGACAATAATCATCAATAAGAAAAATTATCCTTCAAACCGATGAACACTATCACATAAGGCAGTTAACATAATAAGGTTCGCCGATTCAGCATTGGTGCATCTTGTGATCGCCTACACTACGTTGCTCGCCCTAACTACCATCTACATGGAAGCAGTTCTCCTGATAAACATGAGTGAGGAGAAAATCACAGTGGCCTACCAATCCGAGCAACGGGTGGATGGAATGGGTGGCTCGTGAAAGAATCTTGGAAGTATTACACAGTTTCAACATGCACATAACAAAATGTCCTAAATGATGCAAATGCACATTGAAAATGCCCTAATGCTTAAAATTGGGTGGAATGATGCATGCACTAACCTTCCACCTCAAAATGAGATGGAAATCTAATTAAGCCACATCATGTACTCAATTTCCCTGTTATGCAAGTGATATAATGTTCCTTTCTCCCTCTTATTCCATTTCCTTCTAAATTCTCTTTTTTTTTCAAATTGTTTTTCAGATTTTCAGAATATTTTTTTTTCTTTCTTTTAGCCCACATATCCATAATTGCTTAGAGATACATGTATAAGGCCATTTTCTTCACGATTGGAAATCTTTGCATTATTTTGAGGGTATGGAAAAGTTTAGATCACTTTTTAGGAAAAACTAAGGTACATGGTGTACTTAAGCATGAAAATCATGAAAGTCATGAGTGCAACTACATGGCATGCACCTAAAGGTAGTGTGCATGAATCACTATATATATATTTATTTATTTATTTTATTTTTTTTGATGCAAAAGTATGAAAAATTTCAATGCAAGTCCTATCTAAATGCTATGCACGCAAAAGAAATTAAAATTGTACTTTACTTCCCATTCTTAGGTGGGTTATAAGAAAATGAAGTGGAATGATCACAAGATTTAAGTGACTGAACCTTAGAAGAAAATTATGTGTCCCTCCTTACTGACCTGTGTATTAGTTCAAAGGGTTCTCTCTCTTATATCCAATTAAGGTCTCATTACCATTTGATTAGGTTAGGCTCAAACAACCGTTACTATCCACTTTTCGTGAGTCAGCGGGGGTATGGGTGTGACATATTGCTTTAGAGTTTACATAATCAATAATTTTCATAGGACAAGTTTCCCAAGGACAACCAAGTCAAGCTATCCAAAAGACACAAAAAAAAATTAAATTCCCTTAGATTTCCCATGAAAACAGCGAGATGACAATTTTTAAGACATCCACGGTTACACTAGATAGATGTGGATCCTAAACAAAAACTAAAATTGCAAGAACAAACAACAAAGCAAAAAGCAAAAACTAAGAAAACAACAAAAGAAAAGATAAAAGATAGAGCTGTTCCAGCCACCCCCCTAAGCTTGAATTCGAATATGGCCTCATAGTCAAAAACCAACTTAAGGGTGGAACAGTGATACCCTGATCAATCCTGTGGAGGCGGTGGTGGGTATTGTGGTGCCGTAGGATCCCAAGACGGGTACTCCCCCTGGAAGCTTGGATCATATTGGGTCCTTGGCGGAGGCTGTGGATAGCCTCCAAAGTAGTCTCGACTCCAGTAGTGGTCGAAGAAGGGCTCCTGTTGCGTCTCTATCCTCTGCAACCGGGTGTGCATTTGCTCTTGGTTGGCGAGGATGAGCCGCTCGTTCTCGAACATAGCCCGTTGGTTGTCAAGTACCCGGCTCGTAGTCTCATGAATGCCGGTATACATAACCATGTGCTGCTACTGAGTCTGCTGGATGTCCTGCAGCATGGTGTACATCCCCTGCATGGAATAGGGATCCTCGGTTGGCTGCTCGTGCTGTGGTGATGGCGGCGGGGGCTGAGATGATGAAGATGCACCCGGATGCATCCTAGGACGCTTCTGTGGTGCCACACGTGCACGAAGAGGTGTGTAAGCCTCCTCTTCCTCTGCAGCCTCGCCTGCTTGCTCGTCACCTCCGCCTTCTTCTTCGGAGGACTCGATGGCTATGATTGGCCACCTGAAATGCTGCGCTCCTTGGATGTTGAAGACGTCGTCCGGCAGTGAGCGCTCCTGATAAGCTTGGTTGACGTGGCAATGTGCGTACGCCAAACCGTCCCGGTAAAGGATGAGGTTTGAATGGTGCAAGTGTTGCACGTTCACCTTGCTCCTTGTAGAGATCGGAGTCCTGGACTGAAAGTTCAGCCCCAAGTAAGACGCCAACTTGGTGACAAGCCCACCAAAGTGGATTGGAGCCTTCCTTGTACTCCTCTTCACCGCCAAGACGCGCTATAGCCAGAACGCCCCCCAGTTGCACTCTTGACATTTTAGGAGTGCGTAGAGGAAGAACAGGTCACTCTCCTGAAACTTGCTTAAAGCAAGATCACTTCGAGCGAAGAAAGTCAAGCTCAACATCCTATGCAGAACCCGAACGAACGGGTGCTCAAAATCTGCTACCGCTGCATTATGGTAGCTCACAGTCTTCTCTGCCGGCACTGTCACTAGCTCAGTGAAGATTTTGTCGTAGTCGGTGCGGGCGTCGGGGCGTCGGTGATCGTTGCGGCCGTGGTTCCAGTTGAAGATGTCATTGAACTGCTTCAACGTGATGTTGTAATTGTTGTTGAAGAGTCGGAAGGACACCCTTCCCTTGATCCACGCCTGGTCCGGTGGTACCACGTCGTTTGGTACGATGCAGACGTCGAGAGATGCCATGAACTCCGCCACCAGTTCCTTGTAGGTGGCCCATTCGCCGAAAAACGGCTGCCCATCCGCATGACATTCTATCTGCTCGTAAAGTCGACCGGTGTGCCGTGCTTGCCCGGCCAACATGTAGGCCAAGTTGGCCTCGAACCCCAGCTCCTGGAGCATACCCCGGTCCACATACCGGGTTGGCTCAAACTTTCGCTTCATTATCTCCTCGTAGACCTTCCTCGCCTCCATGTGGGCATGAATCAGGCGTGGACGAGAGATGGAAGCGGTTGGGGGAGTAATGAACTCCTCGATCTCCATAGGGTGTGCGCTCGATGACGACGTTCCAGCGACATGCACCATGGTTGCGAGAAAAGATGGGATTAGAAGAAAAGAGCTCGGTGAAGATGGAGAAGAAATTCTCCGCTCGATGAAGATCTCCGCTCGATGACGCTTCTCTTCAGTCTTGGAGGGCTCGGGGGAGTGCTCGGCGCAAAGGAGGATGCTTGCTCTGAAGGTGTGACGTCGAATGACGTTGCAAGTCCCCTTAAATAGACTGGATCGGCGCCCCTGTTGACCCGTCGATACCATCGACGCGGGTCGATGGTATCGACACATCTCGCGGGTATCCGCCTCCCTCGCGAGTATCGACGGCTGACGTTTGCTGGATTGAGAAACCCGGATTGCTGACGAGTCGATACCATCGACGGAAGTCGATGGTATCGACGCAACACCCGGATCGCTGACATGGATCTTGCGAGCGTCGTCGATGTCTGTGTGCGGATCGGTGACATGTCCGTCGATACCATCGACGAGTGTCGATGGTATCGACTTGCTTTTATTGCGACGCCGCCGTTTTGTTGCATTCAACCTGTGATGATGTCGATACCATCGACGAGGTTGTCGATGGTATCGAGTTGACTGAGCAAAATTCGTCTGAACTTCTCCAGAGATCTCGATGGTATCGACTGGGGTGTCGATACCATCGACACTTTTATTGCGACCTGCCTGTGACCATGTCGATACCATCGACGAGGGTGTCGATAGTATCGACGCAGTGCGATTTTTGCTGGTGTCAACCTGAACCCATGTTGATACCATCGACCAGTGTGTCGATGGTATCGACCCTGCCTATTCCTGCACATTTAACAAACGGATCAAGGTATCTTTTTTAAACTAAAATCTAAACAAAATAAAAGCAATCTATGACTCGAATTACACTATCCTAATGTACCAATGTTGGGTTGCCTCCCAACAAGCACCCTTGTTTAGCGTCTTAGGCTAGACATCTTCCCATTATCTCATTCGTGCACAAGTGAAATGAGTTTAACCTCATTCACTTTCCTCTTGTAGTTCTCACCAAAATACAACTTCAAGCGTTGCCCGTTCACCAAGAACGTGGCATCTCCATCACGCACAAGAATCGCTCCGTGCGGTTTCACCTCCTCCACAATGAAGGGTCCACTCCACCGGGATTTCAGCTTCCCGGGATGCAGTTTGAGATGGGAGTTGAACAATAGAACGCTGTCTCCCTTCTTGAACATGCGCATCTCAATATGGCGATCGTGGATCAGCTTTGTGCGCTCTTTGTAGATGCGGGCATTCTCATATGCCGTCATGCGTAGCTCATCCAATTCATTCAATTCAAACATCCTTTTTCTCCCGGCCTCATCATAGCGCAAGTTCAGCCTTCGTAGCGCCCAATGGGCCTTGTGCTCCAGCTCCACCGGAAGATGGCAAGCCCGGCCGTACGCCAACCTAAAAGGCGTGGTGCCTATAGGTGTTTTGTATGCCGTTCTATACGCCCAAAGTGCGTCCGGTAGCAATGCACTCCAATTTTTCCTCGTGGATGCTATAGTCCTTTCTAAAATCTTCTTGATTTCCCTATTTGATACCTCCACTTGTCCTTGCGTCTGTGGATGATATGGGGTGCCAATGTTGTGCTTGACCCCATACTTCTTCAAAAGTGTCGCGAATTTCTGATTTCGAAAATGTGTGCCTCCATCACTTATGATCATTCGGGGTATCCCGAACCTGCAGAAAATGTTCTCTTTGACAAACCTACACACTACATTCGAATCATTAGTCCTTATGGGGATTGCCTCCACCCACTTCGACACATAATCAACAACAAGTAAGATATACAGATTTGAATTTGAGGACACAAAGGGTCCCATGAAGTCAATGCCCCATAAGTCAAATACCTCAACTTCCTAAAATACATTCAGGGGCATTTCTTGTCTCCTTGAGATATTACCTGCGCGCTGGCACGAGTCACATTGCCTAACAAAATTATAGGCATCCCGGAACAAAGTGGGCCAATAAAGGCCGCTCTCCAACACCTTGGCTGCTGTCCGTGAGCTAGCATGGTGTCCTCCCGTAGGCGACGCATGACAATGGTGGAGAACACTCTCGTACTCCACCTCCGGCACACACCTGCGAAGAATACCATCCCTGCACTACTTCAAAAGAATTGGGTCATCCCAAAAATAATATCTCAGCGAATGAAAGAATTTCTTCTTCTCTTGATAAGACCAATCATCCGGGATGATCCCGCAAGCCAAATAGTTAACAATATTAGCAAACCACGGTTCCTTAAAGTTAATTTTTAAAAGTTGTTCATCAGGAAAGGTCTCGGTTATGGGTATGTGCAAACCTTGTTCATCAACCCTCTCTAACCTAGACAAGTGGTCAGCCACCACATTTTCAATTCCCGATTTATCCTTGATTTCAATATCAAATTCTTGTAGGAGCAAAATCCACCTAATTAGTCTAGGCTTTGCATCTTTCTTCTCCATCAAATATTTTATTGCAGCGTGATCGGTCCACACAACTACTTTAGAACCCACTAAGTACTGCCGAAATTTTTCAAAAGCAAATACAACGGCAAGTAACTCTTTTTCCGTAGTTGTGTAGTTCAATTGAGCATCATTAAGTGTTTTGGAGGCGTAGAAAATCACAGCAGGTTTATTGTCTACCCTTTGCCCCAAAACAGCTCCCACAGCATAATCGGAAGCATCACACATCAACTCGAATGGCTTTGTCCAATCCGGCGTTTGAACAACCGGAGCCGAAATCAACTTTTCTTTCAAAACCTCGAATGCGTGAAGACATTTCTTATTGAAATCAAAAACTGTATCTTTTTCCAACAATTTCGATAAAGGTTTTGCGATTTTTGAAAAATCCTTGATGAATCGCCGATAAAACCCGGCGTGTCCTAAAAAGCTTCTCACCCCTTTTACAGAATTTGGTGGGGGTAGCTTAGAGATCACCTCAATTTTTACGGGGTCTACCTCAAGACCCTTGCTAGACACCTTGTGTCCTAGCACAATTCCTTCCGTCACCATCATGTGACATTTCTCCCAATTAAGGACCAAATGTGTGTCCTCGCACCGCTGCAACACCTTATCTAAGTTATAAAGGCATTCATCAAAAGATGCTCCATACACCGAGAAGTCGTCCATGAAAACTTCAAGACACCGCTCTACCATGTCAGAGAATATGGCGAGCATGCAGCGTTGAAAAGTCACCGGCGCATTGCATAAACCGAACGGCATACGTCGGTAGGCAAAAGTCCCATAGGGACATGTGAACGTAGACTTCTCTTGATCCAAAGGATCAATAGAAATCTGGTTGTACCCCGAATAGCCATCTAGAAAACAAAAATGCGACCGACCAGCTAGGCGTTCCAAAATCTGATCGATAAATGGCAATGGAAAATGATCTTTAAGCGTTGCAGCATTCAATCGGCGGTAGTCAATGCAAACACGCCACCCGATTACCAATCGGGTGGTGACAGGTTCATTCAGAAGATTTGTAGTGACAGTGATTCCCCCCTTTTTAGGGACTACCTGTGTGGGACTCACCCACGTCGAATCGGATATGGCATAAATGATCCCTGAAGCAAGAAGCTTTATGACTTCCTTCTTTACAACCTCCATCATGCTTGGATTTAGATGTCTTTGAGGCTGTATGACTGGCTTGGCTCCCTCCTCGAGCCGAATCTTGTGTTGGCAAAGTGTAGGGGAGATCCCCTTGATGTCCGCCACAGACCACCCAAAAGCTCCACGGTGGTTCTTGAGCACTATCAGTAGTTGCTCCTCCTCATCCGCACTCAAGTATGCAGAAACAATCACTGGTAACTTGTCCTCCTCAGCTAGAAAGATGTACTTCAGATGCGGGGGCAATGGCTTCAACTCCAGATCAGGTGGGCAAATAAGAGATGATTGTAGCGGTGGGGGAAGTGTACCCAAATCTTCATAGTGCCTCGTGTAGAAACATGGAAGCATTTGAAGCATCTTGGCGCACTCCTTGAGTGAAGTACTCCACATCCAATCATAAGTGACATTTAGCAAGCACGCTTCCAAAGGAAATTCCGGATATGCGTCGGAAATAGGAGTAATAATCGCATCATCCTCCCATGAAGGTGGAATGTCCTCATTCTCATCATTTGGAAACCCAACAACCTTGCATAAAGAGACAACTTTAGTTTGCTCCATAAGGTCCACTGCTAGGGTCCCATTATCTATCCTGCTCATCACATGAGCCATATCCAAAAATGGCTTCCCATGACAAAGTGAGATATTTTGTTCCACATGCTTAACCATGTTGCACTGTGCTTTTGCTTTATTAGATGCATTGCCATTGGGCATGACCATCTCAAAGCGATCATCCGCAATGCCCAAGGTCAAGCGACCTCTCCCCATCTCCAAGATCATATCAGCTGTAGCTTGGAATGGGCGACCAAGTAGTAACTCATTGCCGTGCTCGTCCTGCATTTCCATAACGACGAAATCAGCCGGAAAAACAAAGCGATCTACCTTTACCAAAACATCCTAACAGATTCCATACGGTTTCACCACAGAATTATCGGCCAATTGGATGGTCATGTTGCTTGGCCTTGACTCTTTCAATCCAAGTTTCTTGAATGTAGAAAGGGGCATCAGATTTATGCTTGCCCCAGAATCACAAAGTGCCTCGCCAAATTTGAACTTCCCGATAAAGCAAGAAATATTGAAACAACTGGGATCCTGTCTCTTTGGCGGCAAAGTGCCCATAATAAAAGCACTCACTTGCTCCTTCAATACCACGACCTCAGTGTCGGGTATCTTCCTCTTCTTGGTGATTGCATCTTTGAGAAACTTCCCATAAGACGGGATTTGTTCAATCGCCTCTAGCAAAGGAATATTCACTGATAACTTCCTAAAGCTGTCCAGAAATTTCTTAAACTGTGCATCCACCTTTCTTGCCTTTGCACTATTGGGATATGGGACCGGAACAGTATGTGCCCTTTGATGAGGTGGCACATAGGGAGTTAATTTCTGCGGTTCCTCCTCAGTGGCTTGTTCTTCCTTACCATCTTCAGCTATGTCCTCAGGCTGCTCTTTGACGGTTGCGTCTTCAACTGTGCCCTGCGGTGTGCTTGTGTCATCCGCCTTTGGATTTAGCACTTTCTTACCGCTCCTCAACAAGATGGCCTTGGCCTGTTGGTTTCCCCCGGGAACATTGGTGTTCCCCGGAAAACCCGGATGTGCCGGCTTTTTCAAGCTTGCAATCTCGGCTGCCATTTGCGCCATGGAAGCCTCTATAGTTCTCATTTGAGCCCCGTGGCTCTGCAAAGTCTACCCAAACTGGTTCATAAATTCACCCTGTTGCTTGATTTGTTGCCCAAAAGTGTTCATCAACTCTTCATTTTGCTTGATGACTTGATTGAGCAACTCCGTGCTCTTGTCCTCTGTGACCGGTGCAGGCTTGGCGTCCGGATCCTGCAGAAAGTTATTTGGATCCTTCCATGAAAATTTCTTGTCCTTCCGCCATGAATAATCGTTGTTCCTGTACCCCTGCTGTTGCCTCATGTACTTGACCTGAGCCTCATCCTCGGACTCATTGTCTTCCTTCTGCAGCAACCTCTTTGCGAGAAGATCCATCTTCTCGTTCAGCTCTCTCATTGCCTTTGACTCACTGGCAACTCTTGCTTGCTCAACTGGGCCTCTTTCTCTTTCTCCCCAAGATTGCTTTCGTGCCATATTCTTCAGTATTTCCCAGCATCTTGTATCAGTGTTATTTAAGAAAAATTCGGAGCCAGCCGAGTCCAAATTGCTTCTATCATGCTCGGAGAGAGCAAAGTAGAAGATCTTCACTTGGGTTTCCTTGTCCAGTCCATGGTGTGGACATCTCCTCAACATGACTTGGAATCGCTCCCAAGTCTCAGAATAAGTTTCACCCGCCTGTTGGGTGAAATTGTGGATCTTCCGGATCATATCATTGGTCTTCTCAGGAGGGAAGAACCTCTCGAAGAAAACCTCCACCATGTGATCCCATGATTCAACAAACTTGTCGTCGAGGTTATGAAGCCACTCTCTTGCCACTCCAGCCAAGGAACTCGGGAATAACTTGAGGTAGAGCACATCCTGTGGAAATCGATCTATCTTCACCATATCACAGTTCTCCACGAACTGGCTGATGTGGGCCACTGGATCTTCATTTTTTAATCCGTGAAATGCGTTTGATTTAACCAGGTTAATCAATGCTGGATCGATCTTGTAGGTTGGAATGTTTAGCCCCTGTTTCTTTATAGGCCCCTTTGATGCCGAGGAAGAAGACGCCTTGATCTTCTCCCATATTGTCTGTGCTTCAGCCATTGCTTCTTCTTGTTCTTGCTCAGATTCAGAATTTATATCACTTTGGTGCTCCTGCTCGTAGTAGTCCTCGTCCTCTGGTCCCGCAGATGGAACCTCAGGTGTGCGATTCGCGTAGTCGGTACTACGCGTATGCACCATGCAAAGTACCTGAAATATGAAAATCGGGGTTCAGTACAATGCTTTGAATGAGTAAACACAATTATAGAGAAATATAGGAATTTTTAAAATTGTTTTAGAATAAAATAAAAAAATGTGGCCTAGAGTGGCCGCTCTTAGCACTCAAAGTGCCAATAATTTGCCGTATCCCCGGCAACGGCGCCAAAAACTTGACGTGTATTTTACTACGCGCTTAAACGCAAGTATACGCGTCGAGTAATATAGGCCTTGTGAGGCCCGAGTCAAACTCAGGGATACGTGAATTATTGGAGACTTCTACTAACTAATCGCAATCAGCTAGACCGATTAACAAAGTAGGGTTTTGTTGTTGAAATTAAAAGAAAATAAAAATCAAACAAAGGAAACAATCGATTAAAGGTTAATTTAATCAATTCAAAGGGATATCTTTAGGATGGCGGTTTCACCGCGGGTCAACATTGTATTAGGTTTCATATAATTCCTCACACTTCTCTCTCTATCTGGGTAGTGGCCTGAATACAGAATTACCCACTGTCGTGGTGTAATTCACTACTTAGGTTTAGGTTGATTCCACCATCGTAGTAATCATTCCCCTAAACTAAGTGCATTATAAACGGTCCCTCAGTTCCCACCATTAATTTTACAACTCCTTTGTCAAGGGTTTTATTGATTAATATAGAATTCGTCTCTTTTCAACCGTTAATCCTTCTGTCGAAGTGATTAAGGGTGTTAAATTATTATTATGGTGATCAAGCATAACAATAGAAATGGAGAAAACGAATCTATACCACGGATTTGAGAGAGAAACTATGAATTATCAATATAAAAATGTCATACAATGTATTCCCGGGCTACTCCCGGTCCTAAAGATTGAAGGTTTTAGCCTCTCATGTTCATCTCACACGAATACATGGTAGAAATAGGGGATTTCATAAGAAAAACGTGAAACAAGTGGGAAAACCCCTGAACGGAGAGGAACCGGTAGATCCTTGGCGTAGAACACGAGCTTCCCCGCCTATCGGTGGTGGAAATCGTCTTTGGCAGCGTCCGAATCACCCGGGATGAGCTTCTGACCTCCGTTCTCCTTTTTCTCCTTTCTCGGCACTCGTGCAATCCAAGAATCATCCCTCCCTCGTCTGGGCGGCCGTCATTAGGTATAAGTCCCTAATTAGGTCGTCAAATAACAACAGCCGTCCGATCGAGATCAAAATAGATCCAACGCATATCTGCCGGCGTCGATACCATCGACGCGGGTCGATGGTATCGACCCAGCGGATTAGCGGCAGCTTTCTTTTCTTTTGATGTGAGCGCCTGTGGTCATCTCGATACCATCGACTTGGGTCGATGGTATCGACTTTCTTTAGCGTCGGTTGTTGTCGTTTAGCGACGCTGTAGCTGTCCATGCGTCGATGGCATCGACTTGGGTCGATGGTATCGACTCTGTGCTGCTCTTCTCGGCTGGCAACCTGTGGCTTGGTCGATGGTATCGACTCTCGTCGATGGTATCGACGGAAACAGATACTTGTTTTTCCTGAAATTTCACAACAAGCCCAAGTAAATCCACACAATTTATAATAAGATGATAAATAATGCTCAAAATAGTAAAACAAAGGGGATTTGATATAATATGATGGCAAAGACCAAATTAAGTGAATTATGCAATATTATCCATAAAAATGAGTAATTAGAGCACAAAACACATATGAAATAGGTCTATAAATGCGACTCAAAATCATCGCATCAAGGTGCTCCTGAACCTGGAGGTTGTATGCTTGTTGGTGCATCATGTAGCCCATGAGGGTTTCATTGGACACACGAAACGAGGCATGGCTAGGTTGGGGTGGCTGAGGAGGAGGAGCTCAGGTAGAGGTAGAGGCAGGGGCAGCAGAGGCAAAGGCTAAGGGTGAAGCACTGGGTGTGGTGGAGGCAAATATAGGCACAGACTTCTGAATTGTGGTCTCACTGATACACACACCTTTCCTAGAAAGCTTGTAGTGGAAGTCAGAAAAGAATGATTTCTCAGTGGCGAATTGAAAAAGACCACATATCAGGGCTGGATAAGGTGGATGGGGGTCGCAGATGTTCTTACCAGAGTCAAAATAGGTCATGTGGTGGAGAATGTATATTGACCATTTGACTCTGATATTCTCTAGAATGCAGTACATTATAACTATTGTGTTCTCTGCAATATCCATTTGATTTTTCTTTAGATGAAAGTTGCAGTTGATCACTAGGTCTAATATACTCTTTCTGAGATCATGGGAGGAGGAGTGTAGTGTGATCTTCTTCTTGTATTGAAAATCGGGTTTCTTTAGGTAGCGATGGATATCAGGAAGAGTGATCTTATTATTCTTGTAGAAACCCTCAGGATCCAGAAGGTCAAAATACTCCCCCTAATCCTTACGCCAGGTGTCATTCTCCTCATCTCCTGAGAAGAACACATTCATGATTTCTTCAGAGATTTGAAATCTCTTCCTGACGATCATGGATGTAAGTCTCACTTGAGTATTTAGTGGGGGTACAAGGGTGTCGTAATTCCAACACAAGTTAGCGTAGAATTTGTGAAATGCTTTTGTGCTTGTCATAGAATTATGAAAGCAGTCACGCTCGACAACCAGGGCTGATAGGTGATGAACGGATAACAACATCGCCACTTGGTCGATGAACACTTGACGCCTAGGGATAGGCTCAAACAAAGCTCTAAACGGAAAAGGACTCCTAGGAAGAAGGTCCTTATACCTATTTACAGCTTCTATTGAGACAAAAGAGGTGTCATCAAATGAAACCAAGTAAGAAGACGAAGAAGATGGTGGAGCATTGCTAGGGGTGGGTCTCTTTCTTCTATGAGAAGCCATGGAGGCGAAAAGAAGGAGGAGGAGAGAGCAAACGCACAAAGCAAGCCACCAAAACTATCCACACACCAAGGAAGAGCAAGAGGGAAGGTCTAGGGCAACCTATCTAGGTAGGAAAAGGGCTAGGATAGGGAAGGTATGGGTTGGGGTTGAGAGCTTAGGTCTAGAAGAAGGGGAATCGGTCAGCTATTCTCTAGTTGAGAGGGAGAATAGTTGGCCAAACCCAACTTAAGTTGGCTTCAGCCCGCTGATCAGTCGAGTTCTGAGAGTCGGAAACTCGACTGATTGGTCCATTTTAGAACAGCTCTCAGCCAAGGATCGACCGAGTTTGTTCTGGGGGAAACTCGACCGATGGTCAACCTGACCTAAAACCATCAAACTTAATTTCTAGCCATTTGAATGCTAATTAAATTTATTTTTCAAGTCTATTATGTATGTTGAACATACTTAGTCACATATCACTCATCATTGGGTACTATTTAGCGATAAAAACCCAAAATTCAAGAAATGTCCAAAAACAAGCAAAACTAAGCATGTCAACAAGCAAAATTTTAGTAATTTTAGGCAAGTAGGTGATATAAGCATGAGCAAGACAAGGTGATATAAGCATGAGCAAGACATATAGGATGAAAGCAACTAGGTAGATAATATGTCAATATCATCTAAAGAAATTATGCACAGTTTAGATCTAATGAAGTTAAATTTCTCTGTAGCTAGAGGTTTAGTGAAAATGTCCGCCAACTGATTTTCTGTGTCCACATGCGTGATATATATATCCTTTTTTGGCAATGTGATCATGAAAAAAATGATGACGAACCTCTATATGTTTATCTCTACTATACAATATAGGATTATAAGAAAGATTGATTGCACTAGTATTATCACAATAGATAGAAGAAGCATTCAAATGTATGTTAAAGTCTTGGAGCATTTGCTTCATCCATAGGACCTGGGCACAAAAACTTCCGACTGTAATGTACTCAACCTTGGTAGTTGATAATTCCACAGTGCTCTATTTCTTGGAAAACCAAGACACCAAGCATGGTCCTAGAAGGAAACAAGTGCCACTTGTGCACTTTCTATCAATCAAACAGCCCACATAATCGGCATCAGTATATGCTACAAGAGTAAAGTCCATTGACTTAGGGTACCATAGTCCAAAGTTTTGAGTTTTGGCTAAGTACCTCAAGATCCTCTTAACAACAATAAGTTGTGATTTCCTAGGGCTTGATTGAAAGCGAGCACACAAGCCAACACTAAACTTAATGTTAGGTCTAGAGGCAGTTAAGTAAAGTAAAACTTCCAATCATACCTCTATAGAGCTTCTCATCTACCTTCTCACCTTCTTCATCTCTATCAAGTTTGGCGGTGTTGGACATGGGTGTGTCCATCGACTTCATGTTCTCCATTCCAAAGCATTTGAGTATCATTGGTGTACTTGCCTTGGTTGATGAAGTTTCCATCTTTGGTTTGCTTGATTTGGAACCGAGGAAGAAAGTAAGTTCACCCATCATGCTCATCTTGAACTCACTCTGCATAAGAGAACTAAACTCCTTGCAAAGATCAAAATTAGTTCCGCCAAAAATGATATCATCAACATAAATTTGAATGATAAGAAAATTACTAGAAGTGTATTTTAAGAATAAAGTAGAATCAACTTTGCCCATGACATAGCCATTATCTAACAAAAAGTTCTTTAATTTCTCATACCAAGATCGAGGTGCTTGTTTGAGTCCATAGAGAGCTTTTTGTAGCAAATAAACATGATTAGGTACCTTGTCATTTTCAAAGCCCGGAGGTTGAGCAACAAATACTTCCTCCTCAATTGTACCATTCAAAAACGCACTTTTAACATCCATTTGATATAGCAAGAAATTCTTATAACTAGTAAAAGCAAGTAGCATTCTAATAGATTCAAGTCTAGCAACAGGAGCATAAGTTTCATCAAAATCAATACCTTCCTGCTAATTGTAGCCTTGAGCCACTAACCTTGCTTTTTTCCTTACCACCTTGCCATTTTCATCAAGCTTGTTGCAGTAGACCCACTTGGTGCCAATGATTTTTCTGTCACTTGGTCTTGGCACTAGAGCCCACACTTGGTTCTTCTCAAACTGCTCTAGTTCCTCCTACATGGCTATGATCCAATCATCATCTCCAAGAGCTTCCTTGATGTTCTTTGGCTCTAGCTATAAGATGAAGTCACTATTTGCTTGTTCTTTGTTGTAGGTAGATCGTGTCTTCACTCTCTCAAATGGATCACCAATGATTAGCTCTTTGGGATGATTCTTTGCGAAGCGAGGAGTGGGATCCTTCTTCTCTTCATCTTCTGCTTCAACCACCTGCTTACCTTTGTTGTCGATGTTGAGGTCTTTTAAGATTGGAATTAAGTCATCTGCAACATCATTATCAACAACATTCTTTCCAATAGCAGGGTTAGATTCAATAAATTTGACATTAATGGATTCTTCAATTTTAGATAGCCCAATATTGAAAACTCTATAAGCCCTGCTTGTAGTGTTATAGCCTAGGAAGAAAGCCTTGTATGATTTCGGATCAAACTTGTCGAGAGAATCCTTTGTGTTCAAAACAAAACAAGGACATATAAAAACGTAAAAGAAGTCGATGGATGACTTTCTACCATGCCATAACTCATAGGGGGTTTTCTTCAAAGATGGATGCGTAAAGACTCGGTTCTGCACAAAGCATGCGGTGCTAACAACTTCAGCCTAAAACTTCTTTGGAATATCATATTCTAGAAGCATGGTCCTAGCCATCTCCTATAGCGACCTATTATTTCTCTCTACTACCCCATTTTGTTGAGGTGTATGAGGAGAAGAGAAATTGTGTGAGTAACCAGATTTTTCACAAAAGCGCTCAAAAAGATCATTTTCAAACTCTCCCCCATGGTCACTACAGATAGAAACAATCTGGAAAGAAGCTTCGTTTTCAACTTGTTTACAAAAACTCAAGAAAACATATAGAGTATCACTTTTAGAGATGAGAAATAATGTCCAAGTATAGCGAGAGAAATCATCGACAATCACAAGACAATACTTGGAACCACAAAGCATTTGAGTTCTCATAGGTCCGAATAGATCAATATGAAGAAGCTCAAGATCTCTTTTGGTACTAAGGACTCCTTTGGATTTGAAGGAGGACTTAGTTTGCTTTCCTTGTATACAAGGTTGGCATTCCTCATCCTTTTCAAAATCCAATTTGGGAAGTCCCCTAACCAAATCCTTTTTGCTCAATTTCTTCATTTGATGCATATTCACATGACCCAACCGGTGATGCCAAAGAGATATATCATTTTTATCCACAACTAAGCATCTATCAAGTATGGGATTTAGAGCATCAAGCACAATAACATAAAGATTACCATTTCTAGTTCCCTTATATATAACATTGTAAATGAGGGAATGTTGAAGCAAACATTCTAAAGAGGTAAATAGAACAAGATATCCATTATCACAAAGTTGGCTTACACTTATCAAATTGTGATGTAGACCATCAACAAGCAAATTTTTTTTAATACAAAGCTCATTGTCTACATCACCCTCACCTATTACCTTACCCTTTTTGTTGTCCCCGAAGGTCACCGATCCTCCTTGCTTCTTTTTGAATTTGTTGAAATTGCTTATTTCACCTGTCATATGCTTTGAGCAGCCACTATCAACAATCCACCTTCTTTTGACCTGCATGAAAGAAGGATGTCAGTGCCCAACTCAAACTTTGGGATCCGAGGTTAGCTTGGGGACCCATTTCATCTTTGGGTTGGTCCCCTTTGGCTTGTAAGGACAATAAGTAGAGTAATGATCATCACATTTACAATGAGCACATACCATTAGGTTCATAGAGCCGGAAGTCTCTCCATGGAAGAAAGGAGGTTTCACACTCTTCTTCTTACCCTTACTCTTGTTCTCGTTCTTACCCTTAGGAGCAGTCCCATCATATACTAAACCACTAGTACCAATTTGTTTTGTAGAGTGTTATAGGACAACATAAAGGGATTTCTTTTCCGTAAGAAACTTTTGCAAAGAAACTCTTAATTTTTCGTTGTCATCACAAAGATTAATAACAATAGAAGATAAACTAGCAAGATCATCTCTAGCATGCAACAAGTCGGCCTCTAAGAAGAGGGATTTAGTATGAAAAGAATCACGTTCTAGAGCAATACTAGCTACCTCATTACTTTGCAAGATAGGTCTAGAGGATAGATCATTTACTTGAGCAAGCAACTTAGCATTTTCATATTTGAGCAATTGAATTTCTCTTTGATAAGCATAAGTTTCTTGCTTCCTAGCTTCATCAATGAGGTTAAGTTCTACATTTTTAGTTTTAGGAACATCAATTTCATCTTGGCATTTTTGGTTCTCTTCCTTAAGAGTAGCAATGTTCTTAAGGTAGACACCATTTTCAACTTCAAATTCATTGTATTGGAGCTCAAGATCAAGAAATTTCCCTTACAAAGTATCAATACTAACAAGATGTAACTTTTCATTTTGATCTAGAATCTCAATCTTAGCATAAAGATCATATATAATCTTTCCTAACCTTTTCTTTTTAGCTTTGCATTTAGTAAAAGATGACCGGCTAGCATTAAGCATATCAATAAAAGTTTCTATGGACAACTCATGCAAATTAACTTCACTTACCTCACTTACCTCACCTACATCATCACTTGTAGAGGCCATGAGAGCAAGGTGGCATTCTCCATCTTCAGAGCTAGAATAACTTGAGGAAGACTCCTCCCAAGCTGTATCTTTGCTTCTTCTTTCTTTCTTCTCCTTTCTCTTGTATTTGCCTTCTTTCTTATACTCCTTGTCCTTCTTGTGGCTACTCTTGTGGTGGATCGTCTTGGCCTTGGGACAGTCACTCTTGTAATGGCCTTTTTGGCCACATTCATAGCACCTAGGATTAGATGAAGAAGACTTCCCTTTGAAGTGCTTGCCCTTAGAGTAGTTAGCTTCATGCTCGTTTGGGCCTTCGTCTTCACTTGAGGAAGGAGTAGGGGACCGGAGTGCAAGTTGTTGCTGCCGAACCATCTCTTCAATTTGAGCTTTGAAGGTTGTGTCCTTGATCTTCTTGGACTCCTTCTCTTCTCTCTCTTCTTCTTCTTCTTACTTGTCAAGCCTTGGCTCATGGGCTCCCATCTCTTAGGAAGAGATCTCAAGATCTTTCAGTTGATTGTGCCTCTGTCCATCACACTACCAAGAGTTGCCAATCCATTGATGATGACATTAAGTCTTGTGTACATGTCCGCCACTCTTTCATTCTTGCCCATCTTGAAGTTCTCAAGGAGACCACCAAGCATGTAGATCTTATCTTCCTTCACTTGCTTCGTTCCATCATAGGTGACACATAGTTTGTTCTAAATTTCATGTGTGATGTCCCATGAGGAGATCCGGTTAAACTAGGATGGGGTGAGGGATGCATAGATGATGCTCATAGCTTTGGCATTGAGCTTAGCTTGCTTCATTTGGGCTTCCGTCCATGTGGAGATTTCCCCCTTTGGATCTTCATACTTGAGGTGCACCACCTTCCACATCTCATAGCTTACTCCTTGGAGATAGAACTGCATTCTTCTCTTCCAATAGAGGAAGTTGGTGCTGTCGAAGACTGAAGGTCACATGGAAAAGTTTCCCTCCAAGTTGAGAGATCCAAGTTCTAAATTGTCCATCTTCTCCTACTTGTGGAAATATCTTGGAGAAGACCTGCTCTAATACCACTTATTGGATCAAGGGCTCTAGAGGGGGGAGGTGAATAGAGCTTCACAAATCTCACAAAACAGGTTAGACCTATAAATTATATTAAGTGCAAAAGCTTAAGCATACAACCAATTTGAAGTCCTAACTAACAAGCATAGCAAGGGTGAGAGACAAGGATAACATACACTTAGACAAAGTGGTTTAGAGTGGTTCCACACTTCAAACTAGAAGTGAGTTAGTCCACTACCTAGAGGTGGTTAATCTCTCGAACTTTGCAATCTTGATGCTCTTATATTCATTCATAAGATTACAAGAAAAAAATCACATTCATCCATGGACTTAATACCTCAAGCAAGGATCTTCAACCTACCGAAGGAACTTACCCACTTGAGCAAGGAGTCTTCAACCTTCAACAAGGACTTACCCGCTCCACCTTCAAGTCTTTGGCCTTCCAGGGATTACTTATCCTTCTTGAACTTTTGCCTTGCCTATCTCCTTCACTCAGAGATCTGAATCACCATGCCTTCTTCAACCTTGAAGAACAACAACTCCTTCTCCTTCACTTGGAGAAGATCTTCAAGCCTTTTCTTCAAACAGGAAAGGGGGTAGGAATATGGAGGTGGAGAGCTTTACATGGATACAAGGGGTAGCTCTCTTACAAGGGATCCTAACTCACTCATATTCATAAATTTGAATTGTAAGTAGAGAGAGAAAGGGGCTCAAAGGGATGCAAAACTCTCAACTAGCCTAGGACCAAGCATATAGTGAATGAGCAACCTTGGCATGAACTCCAAGTGGTCTTATTTATAGCTAGGGGTTCTCCTTTGAGTTGGGTAACACTTAGGGTTGAATTATAGCCATTTTTTCCCAAAGAAATGGATCTATTATCATTCAAACAAGTCACCAATGGTTAGAATCACTTTTTTTGCATTTTCCGTACAGTACATTTGGTTGAGTTTCAATAAAGGTAACTCGACCGATCAGGTAAAAGACAAACCCAATTTTCAAACCATCGATCGAGTTTGTCCAGAGGGAACTCGATCGACCAATGAAAATAGCATTTGGTCAGTATCCTGATCGGTCGAGTTCTGTATATGCACAACTCGACCGATGCACTCTTTAGAAAATGGATCCAGTGGATCGGTCGAGATTGTAACTTGACCGATCAACAACCTGTGATCAATTTTCTAAAGTGCTTTAAAAGTGATTAAAACTTGGCCTAAAGTGTCCCATATAATTTTCTCATCTTATTTACAAGTCATATCATCATTACAAGTGATTACAAAAATCTTCTAAGGTCGTTTATAAGGATTTCCTAATTAGCACACCTGCATGCATTTGACTTGTATTTTGACAAGCTAGGGCTTGTGTAATTTGATCCTTTCATGTACCTAACACCTGAAATCAATCTTGAATACACATATTAGATACATATGAATGGAATGGTTAAGTCATTATCAAAATATGGACAATGTATAACCTCTAGGTCAACAAAATATAGTTAACTATTATCAATATTCTAATTTGGTCAAAATAAATATTCACCCTTAGGTTCCTCTAATAATCAAACATGCTCAACATATAGGTGATTAATTTTATACTCATTTCATATGGCTAAATCTCAATCGCAAAACTTCTCTATGACAATCTCAGTGACCACCACCTTACCATCAATCTTTGCTTCCATTCCATAACTAAACACATCAAGATTGACTACCACTACATTCATGAAAGAGTTATACAAGTCAACCTCATCACACAACATATCCTAAACAAATAGCAACTTGCCAGTGTATTTACTAAATTGCTTCCATCACCAAGTACGGTGCATCTCAGTGGCCTACTAGCAGTTAACATGCCAAGATTGAGGTGGTGTCTTGAAGGACCGCAAACTCAAAAAATATAACTGAGTCTTACATGTATCTCGCCAACCACTTCACATTACAAACCCAACCTACATGGGTCACCTTTTTAGAATGTAGTTGTTTCCATCCATGTAAGGATGGAGATAGGGGTGGCAAGCGGGGGCCTTCACCCCCTAAGAAAAAAAGAAAATAAACTATTCATGTATAGCTAAATGTATTTACATGTAGATTGGTAATAATATATATATAGACTTATATTTAACATGACTTGTTTTGTAGACTTGTAGGCATAAAGTTATGGAAATACGATAGCATAGACGACCAGGTAGTCTATTGGAATAGTAAATGTTGTGTAGTGCTTCTTTCACTTGTCATCATGGATTCAATTTTCAACTACTATATTTTTTCAATATTTTAGCACATCTTTATGTTTGATTGACCTTGCCAACCATAGACGTCAGACTCCACCCCTACATCTATGGATATAAATACCTCATGTGCATTCTTTCATAATGCAATAAGATACGACGAATATGATATATTCACATTCACATAATAAATTAAATTACTAATAACTCTAACAAGATTGAAGCATACATTTATTATAAAAACTAGCGACCTATTGTGATAGAACGGTCAAGAGTCGGCATCATGCATATAATACTTGATAAGCAGTTAGCCCATGTTTGGTTGGATATAATAAGAGTAAAATAAGTTAATATAATAGGTAGATGTTAGGATTTATATAATTTAAATGATCAACAATGTGTTACACTGGTAAAAAAACAAATATTCTGCTCTTTTATTTAGCAGTTAGTTGCATAGGTAGATGAAGATCTTGCCTAAACTAGTGTAGTTTCTGAACTACACCGATGTCTGGTGTAGTACAAACTGTAAAAACTGCAGCCAAAACAAGAGGTGTTGGGGTTGCAAGATGTACATTTGCTACTCCTTCAAATAAACCAAACAAAAATCTTGATTTATATGTTGAGTTTGTTTGTCATGAAATCATTTGACATCCATCCAAACATGACCTTATTGTGGATGAGATTGAGTTTAGGAAAATAATCTTTTCCCAAAACATGCACGGTTGTTTTAATTGGATTGATGTGTTTCCAAAATTGATTGTATTCATCAATTTTTCACATCTAGAGTTGAAGCTTCATCAAACATAAACATAGTAATTGAAAGCCACTCACGATTACAACTCGTACAGTCTAGTTTTATCTTGATCAAAGGTGTCCTAATATTAAACCATTTATAAATTAACAAATAAGTATATTAATTGAAGTATCGAAAAGGGGTGGCGACTGAGGTGTGACATTCCTCGACGGAGAGGAAACTCTTAAGTTGAGAACCTAACAGAAGCCATATACTGCTTTGAGATCAAGACTAAGGGATGTTAGGCTTTAGATTATCAAAAACTAATAGGTCAATGTATGCCCAGAGACCAAATCATATGATGATCATAATGGGACATTAGATATCAGATTTTATAAATATGAAGGTAATTTCTACTATTATGTTTATCTCAATCATGAGATGATGACACAAATATAGTAGATGTCAAAATAATGATGTTACTCAATGACATATGTCTTCATGTTTAGGACCTAGACAATGAGATCATATGTATGATAAGAGTACAAACATTCTTGTTTTGTCCCTAGTCAGATATTAGTGTGGTAGAAAAATAAACAATAGTAATACAAAAGACTAGAGTGTGTGTTGACTGATGACAGAATCCCATTAGTCATGATATGGGATATCAAGTCAAACACATAGGTACTTGTTAGAGAACAGTGTACCGGACAAACCCACCTTGAGAGTGATACATGGAGACCATGGAATGGTAGTCAAAATCAGCTATCATAGTGATATTGGTGATTGTGGTTATTAGACTTGAAGTCACTACACTCATCACAAGTCGTTCAATGTATTTTGACACCATCCAACATGACCTTGAATAAGGGTTGCCATAAAGGAGATGCTCAGGTACGTTGTGAGACATGGGGTTTGATTTTGAGTGATGTAGATGAGATTTTCCCTCCTATGAGAGATTGATATCCTAGTCACTTGATAAGCAAGACTGAGAAACGTATGGCCATAAGCATGTGACTTAATATGGGATATGTGATCTCACATGCATCCCATGAAGTTTTCTCTAGTTCAACGAACATGTATTAAGCATTGAGAGGATGACGATTCTATGACTCAATTTCAATCCGAATATCAACAACAAAAGAATTATATGATCACTATAACACTAATCACAGATTGTATGTTTAAGTTGTTCTTCAACTTTCCAACTACTTAGGTAGCAATGATGTGTTTCTAGATACTGCTTATTTCTTGCGATGTCATAAATTGGTTATGGATATTCACTTCCAATGTAAATTGGGACATATAGGGTCACACTCATAGGATGCACCTGGAATTGGAGTTTACTAATGAATAGTTTTAACTTGATTACTAAAGTGTTTAGATTTTCAATTTAAACTACATTGGCTGAAAATTGGCTTGGTGGGAATGTGAGTCGACCGACTCATGTGTTGAGTCGACCGCCTCCAGTTTTGAGTGAATTTAAATAAAACTAGTTGTACATTGGCTCAACTAGAATATGAATCGGCTGGTTCAAAATGTGAACCGACCGGTTTAAAATTTGAATCAACTGGTTGAGCGATCAGTAAGATTGGATCAATGGTTGATGTTGACGTCATAGTGTGCATTACTCATATATGAATAGAAAATATAGTGAATCGACTAATTCAAGTGTTGAGTCAACCAATTCACATGTGAATCGACCAATTTAATTGTGAACTAGCCGATTCATGATCCGTAGTAGCCAAAAATTTGTCTCTTTGACTCTCAGTTGATCAAGAAACCCTGACGATGTCCCTCTAATAAATAGAGGGATAGTCAATGCTTTTAAAAGATACAACTGACACTGACAAACATTATCCTCTCACAGTTTGGTATCATGAGGGCCCTGAGCAAGTCTTACCCGTAAAAGGGAGAGACAACAAGGGAGAACAAGTTAGCTCTAGTACATTGACATCAAAAAGAGAAATTCCTTCTCGTTAGCTCTAGAAAGCATGATAAGGAATTCCCAATGGTCTTTTTAGACTACATTGAGATGTGGAGTCTATCTCCATTGCACTAGGAGAATATTGTCAACCACCGTTTGTGGTGTTGCACTAGGAGGCCATTGCTGATAATTATTTGAGTGTTTCTTGAAGAAGAAGCATGACGTTGTGAGGCTTGTCACTGTACTTGCTCCAAGACCAGGTATATACCTTGCAAACCCTCTTTCCTAAATATTGTGTTGTTGACACGATCAGTTGGTTTGAGATTCAGGTATAAATTTTGTATTTCATCTACCTCGTCTGCGGCCTCGATTTTCCAATACTTATCGTCATTAATTCTATCAACATACCCTCCAAGGAGATACCTGGGGTAGATGAGTGGCCAAATCTTTTATGCATTACTAGCAGTAATGGGTGTGTTACTATATTCTTATTAATAAAAAAATGAAAAAAAAGAAACAAAAACATGAATAGGAAGAATCACATGAGAATTGACAGAAGAAATCTATGTCATGAGAAAAATTCAGAGATGAATCCTTATCCCAACATCATTCACATCATTCTCTTTTGATGATTCCTATGTGAGAAAAAGAATAATGGGGTAATGAACGCAGTTGGGCAAACCGTTATCACATTTTCAGTAATTACTACTTACAGCGACGGGGTGGAGTAGAGAGTTGAAGTTGCCAAGAGGCGGCGGTTGGATACCACCACTGAGGCAGCTATGTCTTATGTGGAAGCTAACATGTGCATAAGTTGCACTGCATTCTGAAGGTGACATCACTAACATCAATTTAAGTCTTGAGGTGGAGCAGTAGAGCCTATAAAGCTTGGTATGTTGGGTGGGCAGCGGCAAATGTTCTTCCCTTTTAGACCACCAATCTAGAAATTGATTTGAGACACAGTCGAGCAGTCAGGGGTTGAAGATGGTGTTCCTCGCATCCTGTGTTTCTTTTGATGGAGTGGTGAAAGGGGGAAAAGGAGGAAAGCTTGACAGAGTCGGTAACGGGGGTGCCTACTTTGTGTGTGTGTTGGGTTTTGAAGAGACTTAGATCTAATACCCTTGTGGTATCTTATCCAATACCATTCATAGGATACCAATGATAAACTAACATGTGTGTTGTAATTCCCACCTTTCATCTAAATTTGTAGAGAATGATACACATCACCACACTTGCACTTGATTTCATATCTTATTCTTGCTCTCAAATAGCTGAAGTCAATGCGATTGCACCATTTTAAGTAAATTGCAGTAAGTAATAAAGAAAGGAGAGAGGGGAAGTAATAGGAAAGTACAAGAAAGTATAAAAGATGTGAGAGAAAATTGTTTCATTTATAACTTTCAAATTGAAATGAATTAAAAAAACTAAAATAATTTGAGTTCTTACGACAAATTCATTCTAAAAATACTAATGTTGATGCATATTTGAAAAAAAATGAATAGAAAAAATATGAAAAATGAATATTGTTATATATATGTATATATATACAAAAATTGAGTATCTCCACAACATAATATATATAATACATATTTTTGAATAAATAATATTGAAAAATGTGTATATTCTCATTAAAAATAGTATTATTTTAAAATCAATACTGTCTTATCATTTTAGAGTAACACACTGACTCAAAAATGAGTATTGTGCCATTTTTTGGTATAATAGTCATTTTTATCTCATTATTTTTTAAAATATGGATTGTGATTTATTTTATATGGGAAATAATTATTTTTAAATATACTGACATAAAAAATGAGTATTGTCTTTCAAAATATAATGTAATACTCACTCAAATACTTATTTTAAAATATAATGGCATCAAAATGAGTATTATACCAAAAGAGAGACATGTGGTACCCATTTGTGAATTAGTGTGTTATTTAGAAAATGAGTACTACTTCTAATATATCATACTCAATTTTATGCTCCTTAATATATTTTTTTAAAATATGCCTACATTGGTATTATTAGATTTTATTTTTTATAAAGATTGTAATAGTTTTTATTTCACCAAAAAAATCGCTACATATTGAAAGTTATAAACCAAACAAGTCTCTCTATCCTATTTTTTCTCTTTTGTGGGCTCTTTTTTGCCTCATAATTTCTTTCTTTTTCCTGTCACATAGTACCTTATCCCTATTTGTTGGAGATAGTAGACTACCAGCACATATGGGCTATTGAAATCAGGTATGTGTATAATTACTGTAAATTTTTCTTGCCTAATAAAAACTTCAACGTGCAAAACTTACCTTGAGGCCCACTACCAACGTTCAACAACTACCTAGCAGATTATTCTCTGCATGCAAAACTTACCTTGAGGCCCGCTACCAACGGTCAGAAACTACCTATTGGTAGTGTATGTCGACCAAAAATAAGGTAGCTTAGTAATTGCAAAAGTGAGATGAAATGTGGTCATGATGTGTTGATTTCTGGATAAGTTATCAGCCATCCTATATTTCGGGGATGAACCACTTCTGGTGATGACAACATCACAAATAGTGGGATGTCTTACATGGACTAAAAACCACACATAAGCTGTATATATTTTGTTTTTATGTATACATAAAGACAAAAAGAAGAATAGAAGTAACAAAGAAATCCCTCTTGCTTTTATCTTTATGATGCAAACAAATTGAATGTATGCATATTTATGTGGGGCTTTTACTCCACATAGCATATTCTTTAAAAAAAGGGTTCATCTTGAAGTAATATGCGGAAGCTTCAAGCCCAAGAATCTCGAGCATACACAAGAAGAACAATAGTGACCCCTGTCAAAGGATCCAATAATTGACAAACTAACAACCAACGAGAGAACATAGTTGGTGAAGAAGATAGCAAAATTCTACTAAGCAAGTTCAAGAAGATTACAAAAATTGTCACTCTCTCACAATCATATGCCCATAATAGAATCATGTAACCCACACACTCTCTCTCTCTCTTCTTTGGCTATCTTTTTTATTCCTCCTTCTTTTGGCACCCCCATAACATAAATTTAGTATAGACCCTAAGATAACACCAACTCAGATTAGGAATAGGACAAGAGGATACAATTATTTTGTTAGGAAAGAATAATGAGAATATAATCTCAAAGTAAATAGAAGAGAAAAAGAGAAAAGAGTAAGTAAACAATATCATAGACTCCAAGTTTAATACCATTTTGTACATTCTTATATTGTTAAGACAACATTTTTTTTCCTAATAGGATAAGAGACATTATCAAAACACATCTTACAAGATCATACAAGCTATGAAAGGTTTCAAAGATCCTCAGAGATAAACATTTAACAATTAAAGCTAAAATTCAAAAGTGGATTGTGGTGCAATGATGGAGATGAGTCTTTTTGAGTTACCTCTTGGTAATTTTGTGACCTTGAAATGGTTATGGATAGAAAAAAGAGATCTACTATATGAACTCAAAACCAACACCAAGTTACACACATTTTGTCTCTGTACATGGATAAAGACAAAAAGGAGAGAGGTAATAAATCACACTGACCTTCTTTGTACAACTTCAAGAATGACAAGAGTCAATGTAGTAGTTTCAGGAGTAAAGAGGAGTTGGCAGAGGGAAATGTCAAACATCTTAGGATCAGTCATCTAGAATGGTCAATTATAGTTAGAAACGTAGCCACCCAATGGCAACTAGTCGATTCACATTTGGCTAAACTAGGCGTTGTTACCCCCATAGGTCACAATAGATCATACGAAACTCATTAAGTATGACTTATTTACATCATATTTTGTTTTAGTTTTCATCGACATAGGTGTGACACAATCATTAACGAGTAGAGGGGTAACATATTTTTAAGATTTGCATGTTTAGAGTTTGTCTTTTGAGTATTTAATGGAGATTTACACTGACACTGTATGAAACTGACCTGATTGTATATAAAATGTTTATAGGTGATGTATTGTCACATCCCAATCGTTAAAAAATAGCTAACTAAAAGATAATGATTTTTCAAAATAAAAATAGGGTGATTGTTGGATCCTAGATGGGTGATTAGGTGCTCTAGAGGGGGGGGTGAATAGAGCTGAAAGCACTTAAACAAAACTCATTAAACCTTCAAAATATATGACAAGATAAGGTTTCTAAATAGGTAATTTGAGTGCAACTAAATCATGCATAGCAAGGATAAGAGAGATTGAACATGAACCAATTAGACAAGCTATTTAGAGTGGTTCCACACTTCAAACTAGAAGTGTGTCAGTCCACTTGCATAGAGAGGTCAACATCTAGGACTTCCAATAATTGCACTCTTATATTTACTTATAAGACTTACAATACATGACCAACAAAGGACTTACCTATCCAATACAAAGAGTCTTCAACCTTACCAAGGACTTACCCACTTTGCAAGAGTCTTCGGCCTTCTCCAAGAACTTACCCACTCTTGCACAAGTCTTCGGCCTTGTAGGAATTATCCACTCTTCTTGGATCTTCCGCCTTTGACTTCACCTTCACTCGGAGAAGCTTTCCACCAAGGTCTTACCTACTTGAGCTTGAGTCTTTTGCCTTCTCCAAGGGCTTACCCACTCTAGCTCCAAGTCTTCTACCTTGATCTTCACCAAGGGACTCCTTCCCTTATTCTTCTTCACCTCTCTTGGACAAGAGAGAGAACCTTCATCTTCATGATTGCGAATGAGAGATGGGGAGGTGGTGGAAGTGAGAGCCTCACAAGATATACAAGTAGTACTAGCTCTCTTACAGATTTCCTACTCACTCTAATGGATGTAGCAAGTGATTAAGCTTAGAGAGAGAGAGGAGGTTGTAGGATCACTCAACTATAGAATAGGAACCTTCATAGTGAATGCTCAACCTTGGAATGAAGCCCAAGGGGTCCTATTTATAGCTGGGGATGCCTCTTATCCTTTGGGAACACTTGTGAATGAAAACTAGCCGTTTTGTGGCTTGCAACAGATATATTTTCACTTGTTGCAACTCCACAACGGCTAGAAACACTTTTCTGCACTTTTCCGTATAGTGCAATCGGTCGAGTTTCAATGGGGGTAACTCGACCGATCAGGTAAAGACAAAACCGATATTTAAATGATCAGTCGAGTTTGTCCTGGGGAAAACTCGACCGACCATTTAACTGGAAATGGACTTTACCCGATCGGTCGAGTTCTGTGCAAGCACAACTCGACCGATGCAATCTTTAGAAAATCCACTAAGGATTGATCGGTCGAGTTTCAGGGTGAGAAACTCGACCGAACAAGTGCCTGTAATTGATTTTCAAAGTTGCATTAAAAGTGCTTTAATTTTCGATCTAAGTGCTCCTAATATTTTTCTAAGCTTAATTACAAGTCATACAATCATTACAAGTGATTTACAACATGATTCTAATGGATATACATCATATTACAAAAACGTGCACTTGTATGACTTTTGACTTGTCTTTTCTCCAATTTGAGATGCGCAAGTTAGGGCAATTGGAGTGTGTCTATACCTAATCTGAAATTACTCAAGTAGAAGCATTAGACACCAATATGTGGAATGGTTAGTCATCATCAAAACACGAGTTTAGTCAATTTAGACGTGAGTCAACATTGACCTAATTGACCTTGAGTCAACATTCTCCCCCTTTTTGAAGATGACAAACCATTCCATATATGTATTGAAAGCATTTAAGGAAATTCATACCTTCGGAGAAACCTAGGGGTTTCAATAGAATGGAGTTCATATGCTCCCCCTCAATTGATGCACATGGAGTTTTCATACCCCCCCTCAATTGATGATATTTCTCCTGCATGGTTAGCTTTCATAACATTTACAGAATACTATGTCTTCTACTCATATATGTTCTACACATATATGTCTTCTCCCCTTTACCTTCTCCCTTTACATGAACATGCTTCTCCTCTTCATGTAAGACATGCCTTCTTCCTCTTTTTAAAAGAAGACATACCTTTCTCCCCCTTTGTCATTTCAAAAAGTGGGGTTATGAAGAAATAAGAAACATCACTTTGTTAAAAAGAAAGGAGATAACACAAATATATATAAGGAGAGTAGAAGAGCACAAATAGTGGCTTGTCCAACCATAGAAAGAAAAGCAAGTTAAAGCATATACTTGAACAACCCAAAAATGCAAGATAAAGTGTTGTAGAAAAACAATGATGGAATTTGACCAAAAACCATCGGAGCTCATGGCAAAGCAATGAGTCTTGCTTAGAAGGTCGTTTCTGCATGAAAAACACTAGTCTTGCACCAAAAACTGAAACTGGAGCAAAAGCTGCATAAAATCCAAAAAATACTCCAATTTCTACATATAATGTAGCTCTATGTGCCCCGCATCACAATGTTATGCAAGCAACTCAAGATAGTAGATATGCAATTCAAGGAACAATCTTGAGCATGTATGAGACAAGATACAAGCATAGCATATAGATGAGCAAAGATGCCAATTATTGACAGGGTTAGAACTACATGTATGTGAACTACTAGTAGATGATATCACAAGTTAGGACTACTAGTAGGATCTAGATCATAGCAAGAGATACCACAATATAAAGCAAGCTATGAGTAGATGTAGAGATATATCCAAACAAAGAGATAAGCAATTTTAGACGCATGAAAGGATATAACTCACAAGATATGCATCCTTACCAAAAGATGATTATCCATAAGAATCTCAAGGTTGTATCAAAACAAGATATACACCTAGATAGATGTAGCAAGTTAGAGTACAACGGAAGCAATTTAAGACACAACCAAGAGATCCAAAGAGATCATCATCAAAACCTGCAAAACAACTCAAAGCAAGTAATTGCAAGATATAGATATACCAATTTAGAGCAATTAGAGAGATAGAGTTGTAAGCAAGATAGGAAATTTAGAACATGGAAATATGCATATATAACGGTACCAAGGGAGTGCCAAAGAATAAGGCTATTTGTTGAGAAAATCTAGTTGAGAGGGAAATTCTCATTCAATAAGCCAAATGTATATTCTGTGCACAGTGTAATCGGTCGAGTTCTGTGCATTGGCAACTCGACCGATGGCAACTGCTGGCAACACCCATTGGTGCCTATCGGTCGAGTTTCAATAGGGCAAACTCGACCGATAGAGCAGCTGTCAAAAAGCATATATATTTCATAAAACCATATTTAAAGGCATGCTAAAAATACAAACCATATCCAAACATGTTTAATCAAGTTAGTAATGCACTATAGAAGCATTAGAAACAGTTTTTGAGCAAGAGTGTGAAGATAAACACAAAATGCCACTTTTGACTCAAAAACCATATGTATAGTGCACACTAACTTGACAAAAACAAGTTAGAGATGGTTATAAGCAATAAAAGCTTTACCTTTTTTCTTACCATTTCTTTTCCACTTGTTGTCACCCTCTACACATCTCACCTTTCTTCTTTTATGTGGATTGACAAGTCAATTTGCAATTCAATAGCTCAAGTCAATCCATTTGCAAGTACCTACAAGAAGAAAGATGAAATGGTCCCCAATCATGTTTTTGGGTCTGAAAGGGTTAGTTTAGCAACCCAAGTCCTATTGCTCTTGGGTGCTTTCCTAAAAGGACAACAAGTAGAATAATGACCAATATTATTGCAAGAATTACAAGTGCCCGTAGCCTTGGAACTGGAGGATTCTTCATTGAAAATTGAAGGTCCTTTGTCTTTGTTGTTCCTTTGGCTAAAGTCAAGTCCAATGCCATCTCTACCCATTTGTTTGGTAGTATGGTCTAGGATTTGATTAAGATTCTTTTTATCACCAAAGAATCTTTGCAAAGAAGATCTCAAACTATGATTGTCATGCATAAGAGAAGTAAAGGTAAAACACAATAGATTCATATCATCTCTAGCATGCACAAGATAGATTTCTAAGCAAACATCTTTAGTCATATAAGAATCTTTATCACAAGATAGAGCATCAAAAACTTTATCTCTATAAGAAAAGATAGTATGAGGGTCAAGAGCAGTTACACTACTATGCAAGGAAGCAAGTTCATATACAAGACAAGTAATATTTGAAGTATAAACTTTATCTACACATTTTATTCCTTGCAAAGTAAGCTCTTGACTCTCATAAGCACATTTAAGAGCATAAGAAACAATAGAGAGAGAAACAATAGTAGTAGCAAGCTCAATAAATGAAGTAGTTATAGAAGGTTGAGATTCTAAAAACTTAATCTTATCAAGCAAGCTAGAATTCACAAATTTAAGAGCATTTAGTTGACTAAGATAAGCATTTGTTTGAATCTCAACACTTGAATTTACCTCATTTAAATCTTTAGTTGAGCTTGTCATGAGGGCGCAATGGCATCTTCCATCTTCACATTCACTAGATCTTCCACTAGTACTTTCAGATGTTGATGGAGCCTTTGTGATCCCTTTTTCACTCTTGTTTCCTTCTATTGCTCTCTTTGAAGGTTTCCCATCTTCATAATCACCCATATTCTCCTACTTGTGGAAGTATGCTTGGAGAAGACCTGCTCTGATACCACTTGTTGGATCCTAGATGGGTGATTAGGTGCTCTAGAGGGGGGGTGAATAGAGCTGAAAGCACTTAAACAAAACTCATTAAACCTTCAAAATATATGACAAGATAAGGTTGCTAAATAGGTAATTTGAGTGCAACTAAATCATGCATAGCAAGGATAAGAGAGATTGAACATGCACCAATTAGACAAGCTATTTAAAGTGGTTCCACACTTCAAACTAGAAGTGTGTCAGTCCACTTGCCTAGAGAGGTCAACCTCTAGGACTTCCAACAATTGCACTCTTATATTCACTTATAAGACTTACAATACATGACCAATAAAGGACTTACCTATCCAATACAAAGAGTCTTCAACCTTACCAAGGACTTACCCACTTTGCAAGAATCTTCGGCCTTCTCCAAGGACTTACCCACTCTTGCACAAGTCTTCGGCCTTGTAGGAATTACCCACTCTTCTTGGATCTTCCGCCTTTGACTTCACCTTCACTCGGAGAAGCTTTCCACCAAGGTCTTACCTACTTAAGCTTGAGTCTTTTGCCTTCTCCAAGGGCTTACCCACTCTAGCTCCAAGTCTTCTACCTTGATCTTCACCAAGGGACTCCTTCCCTTGTTCTTCTTCACCTCTCTTGGACAAGAGAGAGAACCTTCATCTTCATGATTGCGAATGAGAGATGGGGAGGTGGTGGAAGTGAGAGCCTCACAAGATATACAAGTAGTACTAGCTCTCTTACAGATTTCCTACTCACTCTAATGGATGTAGCAAGTGATTAAGCTTAGAGAGAGAGAGGAGGTTGTAGGATCACTCAACTATAGAATAGGAACCTTCATTGTGAATGCTCAACCTTGGAATGAAACCCAAGGGGTCCTATTTATAGCTGGGGATGCCTCTTAGCCTTTGGGAACACTTGTGAATGAAAACTAGCCATTTTGTGGCTTGCAACGGATATATTTTCACTTGTTGCAACTCCACAACGGCTAGAAACACTTTTCTGCACTTTTCCGTACAGTGCAATCGATCGAGTTTCAATGGGGGTAACTCGACCGATCAGGTAAAGACAAAATCGATATTTAAATGATCGGTCGAGTTTGTCCTGGGGAAAACTCGACCGACCATTTAACTGGAAATGGCCTTTACCTGATCGGTCGAGTTCTGTGCAAGCACAACTCGACCGATGCAATCTTCAGAAAATCCACTAAGGATTGATCGGTCGAGTTTCAGGGTGGGAAACTCGACCGAACAAGTGCCTGTAATTGATTTTCAAAGTTGCATTAAAAGTGCTCTAATTTTTGATCTAAGTGCTCCTAATATTTTTCTAAGCTTAATTACAAGTCATACAATCATTAAAAGTGATTTACAATATGATTCTAATGGATATACATCATATTACAAAAACGTGCACTTGTATGACTTTTGACTTGTCTTTTCTCCAATTTGAGATGCGCAAGCTAGGGCAATTGGAGTGTGTCTATACCTAATCCGAAATTACTCAGGTAGAAGCATTAGACACCAATATATGGAATGGTTAGTCATCATCAAAACACGGGTTTAGTCAATTTAGACGTGAGTCAACATTGACCTAATTGACCTTGAGTCAACAGTGATATCAAGACCTATGGGACCAAGTATAATGTCTTCACCTGAATCTGAGCATTTAATCTTAATGAACATCAAGTGAAAATATGTAATTTGTACACCTTATGATGATATTTTTAATCTAATTAAATTTTAATTTGATCTTTTTGTTTTGTATAAGATTCAATCTAATTTGATGTTAATGGATCTAAGGGGAAAAAGTATGTAGAATAGGGTCTTTCATGCACTTTGGTCAGCTTTGATGTTTAATAAGAAATGACTGTAAATTTGAAGACGTTCTTATATTTCTAAGACAAAATAAGACAATGTTTCAACATTGGTGAAGTTTGAAGTTAATATTGTAGGAAAATATGACGACAGAGATGGCAGCAGAAATAAAAATTTCTTATCATATTCCCCATAACCAGTGGATCATGTCAATAACTATGAAACAAGAAGGATGGTGCAATGGATATACCTGGTCCTAGATCAAGTCCAACGACAATCATTGTAGAGGTTTTCTTCCTTCGTAAGAAGCACATGAACGGTAATTGATGAATTTCTCTTGGTGTAATGACCAAGGATGGAGGTTAACGACGTTCTCCCGGTGTGGCAATAAAAGCCTTCACACCTTTTTGTAGTCCAGTAGACCACCGGGAACCCCAGGTTGTGCATTCCAAGCTAACATGAAGGAGTTGTCCTTCCGTTATCAATTTGTTAGCACCTACTTCCTTTCCACTTGTTGTCTCTCTATTTCTTGGGTATGACTACTCAGGCTCTCATGTTACTGCAAAAAAGGTGTGTTTAGAGCCTTGGCTATCGCTTCCTTGTATAGGATTGTATGGACTAGGGTTTCCATCAACCCATGGTATACAAAAAGACAGATCTTATACTTTGATGGCTGCTACGCACCGCCAGTCGATTGGCTGAACAATCCAATCGGTCGATCGGCGCACCACTCAATCTAATGGACTCTCTAGTCGATCAATTGGCTCGTATCCAGTGACACAACTAAATTGACGTTCAATGCGATGATTAATGCATATTAATAATCATTTGACCCATTTAAAATTAGTCATTTTGCATCCAGTCGATTGATTGGACATTCCAGACAATCAACTGGCACACCAGTTACTTGACTGGAAATCCCATTCGGTTGAATCGTAGCTAGAGTTTCTTAATTTGATTACCAAAACACTTTTAGTAACCAAGTTAAACCTTACCTATAAGTAAACTTATATTCCAAGTGCATCCTACGTGTGTGACCCTATAGGTCCCATATTACATTGGTAGTAAATATCCATAACCATGACAACATAGGAAATTAGAGGTATCTAGCAGCACATTATTGTTACCTAAGTAATTGAAAAGTTTGAGAACAACTTCAACCTACAATCCGTGATCAATGATATCATGATCGTATCGTTCCTTTGTCTCTGAAATTCATATTGAACATGAGGCATGAAATCATCATCCTCTTAACATTCAATCCATGTTCCTTGAACTAGAGCAGACTATATGAGATGCATGTGAGCTCACATAGTATATATTGAGTCACATGAGTATGGCCATATGTTTCTCAGTCTCGCTTATCAAGTGGCCATGATATCAACTCTTATGGGGGGGGGCAAATTCCATCTACATCACCCACAGTCAATCTCCATGTGTCACAATGTACCCAAGCACCACCTTCACGACAATCCTTATTCAAGGTTACGTTGGATGGAGTCAAAGCATCAAGCGATTTGGGATGAGTGTAGCGACTTTAGGTCTAAGAACCACAATCACTACTATCACATTGAGAGCTAATTCTAACTATCATTCAATGGTGTCCATGTATCACTCTTGAGGTGGGTATATTTGGTACATTGTTCTATAATAAGTACCTATGTGCTTGACTTGATATCTAATATCATGACTAATGGGACTTTGTCATAAGTCAACACACATTTTATTCTTATGAATTATTGTCATATATTTTGCTTCTACAATAATATCCGACTAGGGACATAACAAGAATGTATGTACTCTCATCATACATATGATCTCATTATTCAGGTCCTCAACCTGAATACATATGTCATTGACTACATCATTCTCTAGACATCTCTCATGTTTGCGTCATCATCTCATGACTGAGACAAACATAATAGATAGAATTAATGTTGTTATTATAAAATCAATTATATGATGTCCCATTACAATCATTATATTGTTAGCTATATGGGCATACATACCAACAAATATATTAAGTTGGACTATGTAATCATAATCACATGGATTAGCTAGTTGGGTATTTTTATGAAAAATTTAGAAGTGAATTGGGGTATGAGAAATTGATTAGGATCTAAGTAGTTTTCTACATGTAGAGAAATGATGTATAATACTACAATCAAAATTTGGGGTTAATCCTATGAGAGATGTGGCTTAATAAGATATAAGAGTATAGTGAATTTTGTTACAGAGATATGGCTTCTTAATTTCTTAAACAACCCAAAGAAAAGTTGTGTTTGTTCCACCGGTACAATATCGACACAAAAATAAACCATAAGTGTCGTACCAGTCATTGTTTGTTACATTATTTATAAGACAAATAAGATTCTGCACAGTTTAGTTAATTAGAAAATCTCTAGGTAATGTGTCATGTGAAATCCTCGCGATAGAAGATAGGTTAATCTGTTATAGATGTTTATTTCCCATAGAACCCCTCTGCCATATCCTTTAATATAATGATGATATTTATATGTAGGGTATAGTAGACTTTGTAGAAATATAAAATTATTACTTACGTATATGCCAAATGAAGGACATCTTACCATCAAATTTATTTATCATTGCTTCAAAAAAATAATTATCTCACACAAGGTTAACATATCATTAGTTACTTTGTGTATGACAACTAAACTTACCACTACGGCGTCCCAAACGCAGCCCAAGTCTGGACTGGCGGCAACTTAGTCTTTTGTGATTAGAAATAGAATATTAAACAAATAAGGACCATCGTTGCCTCCTTAAAGGGACGCGCAAAGATTCCTTTTTACACTAAAACTTGGACTTGAGTAGCAATCTGTCTGGGTTCAATACTATGTACGCAGAGAAAATATGCTCATAAATATTGCAGATCAGGAAGTCCTCAAGCATACAACTACATGTCAGGGCCCCAAAAGATTGCAACACACGTAGGTGGAAGAAATCTCATCGGATGTCTTGGAGGTCGTGAAAGTGGACAAGCACCGCTGCCAGAGCCATTCCCCGACGGAGGAACTATATCCCTCAACGAATGTGAGAAATGGATACGTGCAGAAAGAAAAAGGAGATCAAAGAAAATTCATCTCAAAGTGAAAGTACACTGACTTCTTGGGGAGGAGACACAATCCTCGTCACTTTTGACAGACCACTAACTGCATGTTTGAGGTGCATCCTGTGGTGCTATGTGCAAGGCACACATACGTGGAAGCCGAGAGTCAGAGGGAAAGAACTGGCATTTCTCAAGCATGACTCGTGTTTGGCTGAAGGATGACAGGGAGGATAATGGGAGAGACCCAATGCGGCCTTGTTGTGAGGGGGACAAGTTCTATCACAGACCCGGGTTGCCTAGAAGCTGGATATTTGGGAAGACCCATGAAGAGAAAAGGATGTCTAATTAGTTAAGAGTAAAAATAACTACGATTATCTCACACATAGGGTGCGTGGGTATACGTGTGTTTCAGATGCGAGGACAACATTACTGCCAACCCATCTACAACATGCCCCCTTTTCCTCCTCCACTCATTCTCTCTTCTTTTATCCACATGCTTTTTTGTATTTGTTTTTTATTTATTTATAACTTTTAATCCGTAAGGAGTTTTTTGATGAAATAAAAATCACTAAAATTCTTATAAAAAATACTTTCTAACATGACAAATGTTGACATATTTTGAAAAATGATAAAAGATAAGGGATGTAAAGAGAGTAGAAAAGGAGAGAGGAGAGAAGTAAAAAAGAATAAAATGAGTGGAGGGAAGATAATGAGGAGGAAGGAAGTAATGAAAGATAGTAAAGAAGTGTGAGAGTAGATGAGGTAATTAATGGGAGGATAGGAGGGAAGTTTAGAGGAAAGTAATGCACCCACATATACTAGTAATGTGCTCATATTTGAGTAAAATGTGCCCACTTATATTAGTAATGTACTCACATTTTAATGGAATATAAGTGTATTTCTAGTAGAATTTGGATCATTTCATTCAAATGTGGGTGTGTTAGTGGTAGAAGTGGTGCATACCACAATTTAATAGAATTCTTATGCTTCTAGTAGTAATGAGCCCACATGTGAGTGGAATGCGATCACTTTTACTAGCAATGCATCCATACATCAGTAGAATGTGCCTATTTCAATCGTAATGCACCCACATTTAATTGGATGCACTGTTACAAAAGTGGGCGTATTGCTAGTAGAATTTTGCGCATATCACTCAAATTGGGTGCTTTACTAGTAGAAGTAGATTCATTCTACATTTCAGTAATGAGCCCACATTTGAGTTTAATGTGCCCACTTTTACTAGCAATGCGCCAACATATCAACAAAATGTACCTATTTCTTGAGTAATGCATCCAAATTTAATTTGATGCATTGCCATAAAAGTGGGTGCATTACACTCAAATGTGTCCATATTGCTAGTAGAATTGGGTGTATTCCACTCATAGGCACCATACTAGTAAAAGTGGATGCATTCCACATTTTAATGGAATGCGCCTACATTAACTGGTAATGAGCCCAAATTTGAGTGAAATGTGCCCACTTCTGCCTATCAACTCTCTCCTTCTTCCATTTACTCCCATCTCATTAATATTTTCCTCTTCTCTCTTTACTTCCCTCCCCACTTCTCTCATATTCTCTCTTTACTTTCCTCCTCCTTTCTTTTACACCCACATCTCACAGTAACCATTACTCGTGAGATTAGGGCATAATTTTAGGATTTAACATAATACTAAGAACACCCTTGATATTTTTTTTATCTCAAACTCTTTGTTTTCTCACGTTTAGTCACATTAAATAGCTATACAAGGGGATTGAAACTTGATTACTTAAACAATAACAGTACATATCTAAACTTTTATTATGTTTCTCACACTTTCATGTACATATAACTTGATAATTGGAAACATTCTCTATTATTAAGAAAACGAAGTTGCACATCGTCATTAACAACTCTCTCACTTCTATACAAGAACCAAGAGTGATAGGGACTGACTAAACTTAACTAATCTGATACTTAGATCTTATGGTACTTTACCATTGACATTCTTCAAATCCACATGGTTTTACTAAAAAAATTGTGAGTGGAGGGTTTAGCCTACTTGCTCAGTGAATGAGTAATTCAACGAAACATTTTAAAACACTTAACTAATCGGTGAAATGTTATTGAGAAACTGAATATAAAGTAGAAGTGGTCTATAAAGGAACTATTCATTCACAAATATATGTATGGCAGGTTACTCTAGATGACAACAAAGAGTAAATAAATCATTGGACATTCTTAAACAATCACAAAGGAAACTAGTGATTCAAAAACATACAAATAGCAAGTTACTCTAGAAAACTCCAATAAATAAATCAATAACTATACACACTTGATTAATCTTTCATTCATCTTATTATGCCATGAACCCACATAAAGTGTGTCACAACATGTGAAAGCATCGTATCAAGATACAATTTAACTGTAATGGACATATAAGCATGTACAAGTTCCTAAGTCTTTAATCTTGATACTATGCATGCAGTTGGCACCATGACGTTTGGCTCTCAGCAGATAATAGGAGTGGTCGGATATCTAGATCCTCCAATAAACATGGGTGCTCAGGTAGAGAATTAAATCACTCTGGTTATTTTGCATCGGTGAACCTACCAACGATGTCCACTGATCAACAAAACTTGTAACACAAGTAGTACTAACATCTCTAGTTTGTGTTGGGTACCACTCAACTGTAAAGAGTCTGTTATCATTGTCCTATACCACACACCCTACTAGTACACTCCATCTTACCTTGATCTGGACAAATACCTCTAGTTGGAATTCATGTTTCTGTTGGTGGTGATAGATAAGGCAGCATAAACAAAAATTTGATGCTTGATTCCCAAACCAGGAAGATCGCATCAACAACAATGTAACAAGGAAAGAGGATAAAAAGAGTTATACCTGGTCCTAGAGCAAGTACAATGACAACTCTTAATGTGGTATCTTGCTTCTTCTCCAAGAAGTAGTGTGTTTCTTCCTTAGGTAGCAGTGCTCGTATAGTCATCAGCAGTAGTCTCCTAGTGAAAAACCACAGGCGGTGGTTGATGTTGTACTCCTAGTAGCAAGCAACGACCTCCTCCCCTCTAGAGTAGTGCACACAAATCACTAGGAACTCCATGTTGCGCTACCAGAGCCAATAGAAAGGAGTTGTCTATTCAAACATCAGTGTACTAGCATTGATTCACACTCCCATAGTTGTCTCTCCTTTACTATCCCTCACCTTTTGGGTATGACTTATTCGTGATCTCTATTTCTTACCACAACTAGAGAGGACAACAATTGTTAGAGCATATTTTTGTGTCTGGGAAGCCCCAATACCCATGTATTTATAGGAGAGGCCAGGGTCGGGATTTCTAGTCGGTATGGAAGACCAAGATATGGAGTTCATGAATTTTCTAGAAACTACAAATGGTGAATTGATCCGTTCACTATCCAACCCACTAGTTCACTGTCCAACTGGTCGGTTGACAGGGTGAACCGGTCAGCTCATCCTTCAACCGATCGCCTCAGTAGCATTCCTTTTTAGAATCACATTGGCATTCAAAATTTGATTAATGCGAAATGTTATGTCATCATCAAATCCTTCATCCAATTGAATTGATCACTGAACCGGACAACCCATATGATGAACCGATTGATTCACTTCATGAAACGGTCATTTTACATCATGAAACGGTCAGTTCACATCTTGAAATGTGTTGAATTGAGAGTTATACATTGTCCATATTTTGATAATGACTTAACCATTACATTCATATGTATCTAATATGTTTGTTTAAGATTGATTTAAGGCTTTAGGTACATGAAAAGAATCAAATTACACAAGCCCTAGCTTGTCCAAGTTCAATTCAAAAGCAATGCAAATACACTTATGTGGAAATCACTCCAAACCACCTTAGAATAATTTTGTAATCATTTGTATTGATGATATGACTTGTAGCTAAGATGAGAAAAAATCAAGGACACTGAATTCCTTCGGTTGATCACTTTAAAATGATTTTAGAAAATTTGTCACATCACTTTAATTGGTCGAGTTTGAATCTCGACATATCCGTGATGGATTTTTGGAAATGGTTGTATCGGTCAAGTTGTACACTCACAGAACTCGACCGACCACTTACTGACCAAAGTTGATTTTAGCTGATCGGCCAAGTTACCCCAGGACAAACTCAACTCATAGTTTGTAAATTTACTTTGTCGGTTAGTGTATCAGTCGAGTTACCTTTATTGAAATTCGATCAATGTATTGTACGGAAAATACAAAAAAGTGATTTTAATCATTGGAGAGTTGTTATAAATGAAAATAGATCTGTTGCAAGTTGTAAAATGGCTATTTTTTGTTCTTAAGTGATCTCACACTCAAAGGAACACCCCCAGCTAAAAATAGGACCTCTTGGAGTTCATTCTAAGGTTTCTCATTCATTCTATCCTTGGTCCTTGCTATACTTGAGTGTGCTACAACCCTTTGAGTCCCTTTCTCTCTCTCATTTACAAAGCATTTCGTGATTATGAGTGATTTAGGCATTTTTTAAGAGAGCTACCTCAATGTTAGCTTGTAAAGCTCTCCATCTTTCCATCTTCCCAATCCCCTTTCTCAAAGAGTAAAGGCTGAAGTGATCTTCTCCAAGTGAAGGAGGAGTTGTTTTTCTTCTTCAAGGCTGAAGAAGGTGTGAAGATCTTCTCCAAGTGAAGGAGAAGGACAAGGAAGAAGATTCAAGAAGAGTGGGTAATCCCTGTAAGGACAAAGACTTGATGCAAGTGTGGGTAAGTCCTTGGTGAAGGATGAAGACATTTTGATCAAGTGGGTAAGTCCTTGTGTAGGTGAAAGACTCTTGTCTTAAGTAGGTAAGTCTTTGGATGTAAGGTGGTCTTCTTGTATCTCTTATAATGGAATATAAGTATACGTGGGTTGCAAAGTCCTAGAGGTTGACCTCTCTAGGTAGTGGATCGATAGTCTCCTAGTTTGGAGATTGGAACCACTCTAAACACCTTGTCTAAGTGTTTGTTTCAATCTATCTCATCCTTTATATGTTTTTTTAGATAGGACTTCAAATTTAGTTTTAGCATTTGGTTTCAATTGATATAATTTGAAGGTATAACTATTCTTGTGAGAATTTTGAATCTCTATTCACCCCCCTCTAGAGCCCTAGATCCAACAAGTGGTATCAGAGCAAGGATCTTTTCCAACAAATCTACTACGAGATGAAAAGATGGGTGAGAACCTACTTGGTTCCCTCAACCTAGAGGGAGGCTTCTCCATGTGCCCCCACCCCAGACTGCAACGACACCAACTTCCTCTATTGGAAGCGGCGGATGCAATTCTACATTCAAGGAATGAACTTTGATATGTGGAAAGTGATGATTACATCTTACAAGGAGCCAACCGGAGTTGTATCAACTTGGGATGAAGCATCCCTAAATAATTTATAGCTCAATGCCAAAGCAATTAGCATCCTCATGGGATACAACCTATGAGATATGGGACAAGTTGTGCGTCACTTATGAAGGCACAAATCAAGTGAAGGAGGCAAAGATCTACATGTTGAACAACCTCCTAGAGAACTTCAAGATGGGGAAGAAAGAAGGAGTTTTTGAGATTTACTCAAGGCTCAACATCATCATGAACGACCTAGCTGCTTTGGGACATACTTTGGATAGAGGAGCAATCAACTCAAAGATCTTGAGGTCTCTTCCTAAGAGATGGGAGTCAAAGGTTACCTCCATCAAAGAAGTATGAAGTCTTGGTGATATTCCAACTGAGGAGCTTATTGGCAATCTGCAAGCTCATGAGCTAAGACTTGACAAGAAAGAAGAGGAAGCAAAGAAAGAAGAAAAAGAATCAAGGAAGATCAAAGATAGTACCTTCAAATCTCAAGTGGAGGCTCTCATCCTTCAACAACAACTTGTTTGTCAGACCTCTCCCTCCTCCTCTAGTGAAAATGATGGCCCTAGTGACCATGAAGACAACTTCTCCAAGGGAATTAAAGCACTTCAAAGGAAATCAATCTTCTTCCTCTAACCCATGGTGATACAAGTGTGGTAAAAAAGGACACTACAAGAGTGAATGTACTAAGGCTAGAAAGTCACACCACAAGAGAAGCTCCAAGAAGGAGGAAGAGTACAAGAAAGATAGTAAATACAAAAGGAAGGACAAGAAGGAGAGGATGCACAAAGATGCAACTCATGCAGCTTGGGAAGGATCATCCTCTAGTGGGCCAAGCTCTGATGAAGAGAGAATGTGCCACCTTGCACTCATGGCCTCCACAAGTGAAGATATTATTGAGGTAAGTGAGGTAAGTTTGCATGAGTTAGCTAAAGAAACTCTTATTAACATGCTTGTTACTACCCGTTCATTATATTCCAAATGCAAATCTAAAAAGAAGAGATTGGGTAAAATCATTGATGAATTGTATGCTAAACTTGATATTCTTGAGAAAAATGAGAAAATTCATCTTGAGAGCATTGATTCCTTGCAAGGCCAATTTCTTGATCTTGATCTCCAATGAAATGGAGTTGAAGTAGAGAATGGTGTCTATATTAAAAACATTGCATCTCTTAAGGAAGACAACCATAAGTGCCTAAATGAGATTGAGTTACTTAAAACTAAAAATGTTGAACTTCAACTCGTTAGTGATGCCCATAGAGATGAGAGGGATGTTTATCTTAAAGAAATTCAATTGCTTAAATATGAAAATGCTAGGTAACTTGGTCAAGTTAATGATTTATCATTTCGACCTATTTTTCCTAGTAATGATATTGCTTCTATTTCTCTTGAAAAGGATTCTTATTTGACTAAAGCACTCTGTTTAGAGGCCGATCTTGTTCGTGCTAGAGATGATTTTTCTATCTTGTCTTCTATTGTTATATCTCTTACTGTTGACAATCATAGACTTAGAGCCTCTCTGTAAAAATTCCTCAAAGGGAAAAACTCCCTAAATGAAACCCTTGACCATTCTACCAAACAAAGTGGTACTAGTGGTTTGGGATTTGTAGGGGGATCTCCGAAGGAAAATAGTAAGGCTAAAGGTAAGAAAATGAGTAAGGAAACTCCTCTTTTCATTGAAGAGTCTTCTGGCTCTAAGAACCCTACGATTTTCTCTCATTGCAAAAGTGACGATCATTATTCTACTTATTGTCCTTACAAGCCTAAGGGGACCAACCCAAAGATGAAATGGGTCCCCAAGCTAACTCCAAACCCCAAAGTTTGAGTTGGGAACTGAAACTTTCCTTTCTTGCAGGAAAAGGAAAATGGATTGTTGATAGTTGTTGCACAAAACACATGACAGGTGATATAAGACATTTCAACAATTTCACAAAGAAGAAAGTAGGTTTGGTTACTTTCGGGGACAACAAGAAGGGTAAGGTAAAAGGTGAGGGTGATGTAGGTGAATCCCTGAGTATCAAGAATGAACTCTTTGTGGATGGCCTACATCAAAATTGAATAAGCGTTAGTAAATTATGTGATAATGGTTACCTTGTGCTATTTTCTTCCTTTGAATACTTGCTTCTAGATTACCTCACTTACAATGTCGTATATAATGGAAATAGAAATGGTAATCTTTATGTAATTGTGCTTGACTCGATTAAGCCTATTGTTGGTATATGCCTTGTAGTCAATTAGAATGATATTTCTCTTTGTCATCATCGGCTAGATCATGTAAATATGCATGAATTGGAGAAGTTGACCAAAAAGTACTTGGTCAAGGGACTTCCCAAATTGGATTTTGAAAAGGATGAGGAATTTCAACCTTGTACCCAAGGAAAGAAAACCAAGTCCTCCTCCAAATCTAAAGGAGTCCTTAGTACCAAGAGAGATCTTGAACTTCTCTATATTGATCTATTTGGACCTATGAGAAATCAATCACTTTGTGGTTCTAATTATTGTCTTGTTATTGTTGATGATTTTTCTCGATATACTTGGACCTTATTTCTCATTTCTAAGAGTGATACGCTTGATGTTTTCTCTAGTTTTTGCAAACGAGTTGAAAATGAAGCTTCTTACCGGATTATTCCATCCATAGTGATCGTGGGGGAGAATTTGAAAATGATCTCTTTGAGCATTTTTGTGAAGAATCTGGATATGCACATAACTTTTCTTCACCTCAAACACCTCACCAAAATGGGGTTGTAGAGAGGAAGAACGGGTCATTGAAATAGTTAGGAAAATGCTTTTAGAGTATGACACTCTAAAGAAGTTTTGGGCCGAAGCCATTAGTACCTCATGTTTTGTACAAAACTGGGTTTTCACACATCCTTCTTTAAAGAAAACCCCCTATGAGCTATGGCGCGGTACGAAGCCTTCTATCGAGTATTTTCATGTTTTCAGGTGTCCTTGTTTTGTTTTGAACACAAAAGATTCTCTTGACAAGTTTGATCTGAATCATACAAGGCCTTGTTTCTTGGCTATAGAACTACTAGAAAGGCTTATAGAGTGTATAATGTTGATCTATCTAAAGTAGAAGAATCTATTAATGTCAAATTTATTGAGATTAACCCCTCAGATTCTAAGGATATTGGTAATGATAATGTTGCAGAAGAAGTAATTCCTATCTTGAAAGAAGTCAACACCACCCAAAAGGAAAAAGAGGTGACCACTCAAGAAGAGGAGATAGATGAAGAAAAGAAGAATCTAACCCTCCACTTTACAAACAATCATCCTATAGAGATAATCCTAGGTGACCCTTTTGAAAGAGAGAAGATGCGGGCTGCCTACAACAAGGAACAAGCAAACAACACCTTCATCTCACAACTCAAACCAAAGAATGTCAAAGAAGCTATTGGGGATTATGAAGGATCCTAGCCATGCAAGAATAACTAAAGCAATTTAAGAAGAACAAATTGTAGACTTTAGTGCCCAGACCATGTGATAGAAAGATCATTGGAACCAAGTGGGTCTACCGCAACAAGCTAGATGAAAGCGGTAAGGTGGTAAGAAATAAAGAAAGGTTAGTGGCTCAAGGCTACAATCAGCAGGAAGGTATAGATTTTGATGAAACATATACACCTGTACCTAGACTTGAGTCCATTCATATGTTGCTTGCTTTTGTGAGTTATAAGAATTTCCTTCTATATCAAATGGATGTTAAAAGTGTGTTTCTGAATGGTACAATTGAGGAGGAAGTGTATGTTGCACAACCTCCGGGCTTTGAACATGAGGTTACCTAACCATATTTACCCATTACAAAAAGCTCTATATGGCCTCAAACAAGAACCTCAATCTTGGTATGAGAAATTAAAGAACTTTTTGTTAGATCATGGGTATATCATGGGCAAAGTAGATTCTACCTTGTTTCTCAAACACAATTATAACAATTTCCTTATCATCAAATCAAGAAAACTATTGATGGGAACTTCATCAACCAAGGCAAGTGCACAAGTGAGCTACTCAAGCTCTTTGGGATGGAGAACACCAAGATGATTGACACCCCCATGTCAAACACCTCCAATCTTGATAGAGATGAAGAAGGTGAGGAAGTGTATGAGAATCTATATAGAGGTATGATTGGAAGTTTACTTTATTTAACTGCCTCTAGACTTGATATAATGTTTAGTGTTGGCTTGTGTGCTCTCTTTCAATCAAATCCCAAGAAATCACATCTTTTAGTTGTTAAGAGGATTTGAAGGTACTTAGCCAAGACCCAAAATTTTGGACTATAGTATCCCAAGTCAAGGGACTTCACTCTTACTACTTATAGTGATGCTAATTATGCAGGATGTTTGATTAATAGAAAGTGTAGAAGTGGAACTTTTTTCCTCCTAGGACCATACTTGGTGTCTTGGTTTGTCAAGAAATAGAGCAAAGTGAATTTATCAACTATCGAGGTTGAATACATTGCAGCCGGGAGTTGTTGTGCCCAGGTTCTATGGATGAAGAAAATGCTCCAAGACTTTAACATTTATTTTGATGCTTCTCCGATCTTTTGTGATAATACTAGTGTGATTAATTTATCTTACAATCCTATATTGCATAGTAGATCCAATCATATAGAGGTTCATCATCATTTTCTTCATTATCAAATTTCCAAGAAGGATATTTATATCACGCATGTGGACACGGAAAATTAGTTGGCAAACATTTTTACTAAACCTCTAGCTAGAGAGAAATTTAATTTTATTATATCTAATCTGCTCATAACTTCTTTGGATGAATCTAATATGCCTTCTAGTTAGTTTCTATCTATCCTATATGCTTTTCTCATGTCTTGATCACCTTTGCTTGCTAAAGTGCTAAAATTTCATGTTCTTTTGTCTTGTTTTTTCGCTTGTTTCTGGTATTTTTCGTAAATGCTTGTTTTATCGCTAAATAGTACCCAATGATGGGTGATATGTGCCTATATTTAAAATGTAAAATGAACTAAAAAATAAATTTAATTATCACTCAAATGGCTATAAACTAATATTTCTAAGTTTGAGACAAACTTTCTGTCGGTTGAGTTGCAAACTCGACCGATTGGTTGCTAAGGGATTTTGTAAAAATCCATTCGGTCGAGTTTCCATTTCACAGAACTTGACCGATGGTCGGGCTAGAGCAAATATTAGGTAGGGTTCACCCGCCTTTTCTCCCTCTCAACTAGAGAAAAATCGATCAATTCCTCCTCCAGATCTCTCAAGCTCTCAATCCTAGCCTTGACCTTCCCTCTCCTAGCCCTAACCAACCCTTGTTTGACCTTCCTAGATCCTTTTTCTATCAGCCTTAGGTGGTTAGAAGACCTTAGGTGGTGATCTTCTCCAGTTTCGGCTCCCATTCTTCTCCATTTTGCCTCCATGGCTTCCAATAGAAGAAAGAGGGTTGGCCCTACTGGAGTTCCATCTTCCTCGTCCTACTCTCACCTCAATCCCTATGACAATACCCTCTTTGTCTCAACTGAAGCTCTAAATCAGTACAAGGAGCTCCTTCCTAGGAACCCCTATCCATTTCGTGCTTTTTTTGAGCCTAGACCCTCTAAGAAAAACGTCATAGATGAGGTAGCCGTGTTGCTTTATGATCACCATCTAGATGCCCTAAATGTCAAACGTCGGTACTTCCACAATTCCATGACAAGCACTAAGGAAATTCATGAGTTATACGCTAATCTATCATGGATATGTGACACTCTTGTACCCCCTCCTAATACTCAAGTGATTATCACCTCCATGATTGCCGATAAGAAATTCACAATCTTATTAGATACCTTGAATATCTTTTTCAATGGTAGTGAGGTAACTGACACATGGATAAAAGATTATTCTGAGTATTTCGACCTACTAGGCCCTGAGGCATTCTACAAGAAACATGATATCATCTCCTTAACATACATAAGTTCTTAAAGAAGCCTTAGTTTCCCTACAGGAAGAAATTCACCCTACCTTCCTCTGCCTTGGACCTTAAAAACCACATTCTCTCTTTGGTAGTCAACTGCAATATTCATCCCAAAAAGAATCAAATTGAAATTGTAGAGAATATCGTAGTGATTATGTTTTGCTTGTTGAAAAAATCAGAGTCAAGTGCTCTAGATTTGTTCTCCATCATATGACCTGCTTCGACTCCGGGAAGAATACCCGAGGTACCGACCCCCCTACCCAGCTTTGATCTATGGTCTCTTCGCCTTTGCGACTGAGAAGTCTCTTTTTCATGATCTTCATTACAGACATTCTAGAAAAGGAGTCTATATCAGTGAGACTACAATCAAGAAAAGCTTTTTTCCTACATCTTCTTCCACCAAACGTGGATCCTCTACCTCCACCTAGGAACCACCACCTCCACCACAATCCCGACCTACCCATGCCTCTGTTCATGTATCCAATGAATCCCTCATGGGTTACATGGTGCATGAATAGGCGTACAACATACATGTTTAGGAGCATCTTCATCAGGATCTTTGTTCTATCATGTCTTCTTTGAACTGATCTTGTACCCATCCTTATCCTACCTACTAGCCCTACCCAGGTGGTGTTATGCTTCCTATGCATATATCACTTTTAGCCCACACCTCCAACTACTTCTTCTACTGTTACACCCTCTACTGTTGGTGGATCTACCCCTACTGTGCTACCTCTCCCTAATGGCCCCATAGCTTCCATGTTTGCAAGACTTGGCACTTCTTCTCTGACTTTCCCTCTAGCCCAGGAGTTGCATGACCTTGGTATGTCTTGGGCTGAGTACTCATACCATGTGTCCAGGTCGTGGTTTCGATCCTTCTACTGATGAGGAGCTGCCTTACCAGGTTGATGAGGAAGTTTTTGTTGCTCATGAGGAAGCATCTGATGATGGTAGTGAGGATGGTTTAGATGATGATGATGATGATTATGGCTTTACTGGTGGCTCTAGTGATGAAGGTGATGTTGTTGCACCTTCAGATGGAGAGGATGACTATGAGCCTGAAGTTGATGATGATGATGTCAATGATGATGCAATGGACATAGATGCCTTAGATGTTTTAGTTCTTAGTCTTAGATGTTGATCATATATATCTTTCTAGGATATTTTGTACTAAAAACATATGGGCACATTATCTGAGATGTATTATTTCTATCATCATGTTTTGTTTTCATCATTTTGGCTTGTATTTTCTTTGAGAACATGCCTCTGTGTTGTAATATTAATCTTCTATATCATAAATCTATGTATGTTCTATCATGTGAGTTATTGGTATGCTTTCCATACTTTGATTATGACATTGGTTGCTGGTTTCTCTCTCATTTCTATTTGATGAGTGTTATGTGGTTGCATGTTTTATCTTGTGGTTACATGTTTTGGTCATGCTTGGAGAAGACCCATTTTTGTGCTCTTCTACTCCCTTAAATTTTGATAATGCCAAAAGGGGGAGAGAATTTCAATGGTATAAAGCTCAACCATATTGTTTTTACTGCATATGTGATCGTTTTCTTGTCTAATATATGTTTTATCATATGACTTGCTAAAGGACCATGTAGTATATTTGTTATATAGATTTGTGTAGAAAGACTAACTATACATGTAAGAGTGATCATAGATTGAGGGGGAGCAATTCACATTGTTCAAATTATGAATCCCCTTGCAATCCACAAGGCTAAGGTATAACTCTACATATCCTTTTCAATATGTTGAGGAATGGTTTGTCATTGTCAAAAAGGGGGAGAATGTTGACTTGAAGGTTATACATTACCCATATTTTGATAATGACTTAACCATTCTATTCATACGTGTCTTATGTGTTTGTTTAAGATTGATTTCAGGCTTTAGGTACATGAAAAGGATCAAATTACACAAGCCCTAGCTTGTCCAAGTTCAAGTCAAAAGCAATGCAAATGCACTTTTGTGTAAATCACTCCAAACCACCTTAGAATAATTTTGTAATCATTTTATTGATGATATGACTTGTAACTAAGATGAGAAAAATGAAGGACACTTAATTCCATCATTTGATCACTTTAAAATAATTTTGGAAAATTTATCACAACACTTTAATCGATCGAGTTTGAATCTTGACCGATCTGTGATGGATTTTTGGAAATGGTTGCATCGGTCGAGTTGTACACTCACAGAACCCGATCGACCAACTTACTAACCAAAGTTGATTTTAGCTGATCAGTCAAGTTACCCCAAGACAAACTCGACCGATAGTTTGAAAATTGGCTTTATCAATTAGTGGATCGTCTGAGTTACCTTTATTGAAATTCGACTGAATATATTGTACATAAAACATAGAAAAAGTGATTCTAATCGTTGGAGAGTTGTTACAAATGAAAATAGATCATTTTCAAGTTGTAAAATGACTATTTTTCATTCTTAAGTGATCCCACACTCAAAGGAACACCCCCAGCTATAAATAGGACCTCTTAGAGTTCATTCCAAGGTTGCTCATTCATGTTATCCTTGGTCCTTACTATAGTTGAGTGTGCTACAACCCTTTGAGCCCTTTTCTCTCTCTCATTTACAAAGCAATTCATGATTGAGTTAGGAATGTTGTAAGAGAGCTACCTCAATGTTATCTTGTAAATCTCTCCATCTTTCCATCTTTCCAATCCCCTTTCTCAAAGAGCAAAGGCTGAAGTGATCTTCTCTGAGTGAAGGAGGAGTTTTTTTTCTTCTTTAAGGTTAAAGAATGTGTGAAGATCTTCTCCAAGTGAAGGAGAAGGACAAAGAAGAAGATTCAAGAAGAGTGGGTTATCCATGCGAGGCCAAAGACTTGATGCAAGTGTGGGTAAGTCCTTGGTGAAGGATGAAGACATCTTGATCAAGTGGGTAAGTCCTTTTGTAGGTGAAAGACTCTTGTCTTGAATAGGTAAGTCCTTGGATGTAAGGTGGTCTTCTTGTATCTCTTATAATGGAATATAAATATACATGGGTTGTAAGGTCCTAGAGGTTGCCTACTCCAGGTAGTGGATTGACAGTCTCCTAGTTCGGAGATTGGAACCACTCTAAACACCTTATCCAAGTGTTTGTTTCAATCTCTCTCATCCTTGCTATGCTTGTTTATAGGAATTTGAATTTAGTTTTAGCATTTGGTTTCAATTGATATAATTTGAAGGTCTAACTATTCTTGTGAGAATTTGAAGCTCTATTAACCCCCCTCTAGAGCCCTAGATCCAATAAAATGATCGTTTCACATCATATAATGGTCATTTCATATGTAAAATGGTCTTTCACATGTCCAGCTCAGGAAAATATTCATCCAATTGTGTTTCCAATTGATCTGGCATTCCAATCGATCGGTTCAACACTTGAACTGGTTCGGAGTCTAGTCTGTCAATTTTGAATCTATGTTGTTTAATTGAATATTGAAACACTTTTAGTTATCAATTTAATTGTTATTCATGAATAAAATCCTATTTTGAGTGCATCCTATGTGTGTGACCCTATAGGTCCCAAATTACTTTGGCAGTGAATGTCCATAACCAACTTATGATATCACAAGTAATGAGTGGTATCTAGCAACACATCATTGCTACCCAAGTAGTTTGAAAAGTTGGAGAACAACATCAACCTGCAATACATGATTAGTGATATCATAATCATAAAGTTGGAGAACTTGTGGCATGGAATTGTCATCCTCTTAACATTCAATTCATGTTCCTTGAACTAGAGCAGACTGTCTAGATGCATGTGTGTTCACATATCACATATTGAATCACATGAGTATGACCATACTTTTCTTAATCTTGCTTATCAAGAGGCATGGATATCAATCTCTTATAGGAGGGACAAATCCCATCTACATCACTCACACTCAATCCCCAAGTGTAACAATGCACCTGAGCATCACCTTAATGGCAACCCTTATGATGTCTAAAATGCATCGAACAACATGTGATGAATGTAGTGACTTCAGGTCTAAGAACCATAATCACCACTATCACTATGAGAGGTGATTGTGACTACCACCCCATGGTATCTGTGTATCACTCTCAAGGTGGGTCTATCTGATATACTGTTCTCTAACATGTACATGTGTGCATGACTTGATATCATATACCATGACTAATGAGACATTGTCGGTCAATACACACTCTAGTCTTAGGTATTATTCTTGTCTATTTGGCTTTCGTGGTAATCTATCATTAGGGGCATAACAAGAATGTATGTACTCTTATCATACATATGATCTCATTATTTAGGACATCAACCTGGAGACATATATCATCAAGTAACATCAATATTTAGACATCTACTACGTATGTGTCATCATATCATGATTGAAACAGACATAATAGATGGAATTACATTTATTATTATCAAATCAGATATCTAATGCAACATTCCTAACATCATATGATTGGCTCTCTAGCATATAATACCAACAATTTCCTCCCTAAAACACATGCCTCCTTTGAGGATTCTACTATTTTCAGGGCACCTAATGTTTAATTCACTCTTTAGATTCATAGTTTGATCATCAAATCAACATTTCTTAATTTAACCTTATAAATGGCTATTTTCATACATTATCGACAATCAATACTATAAAATGAACAACTAAGAAACACCACACATCATATTAAAGAACAACAAATTGAAATACATGACTCACCAAATACCCTATCATTATGGTTTCATTTTCCTAGTTCACATAACACTTGAATCACACAAGGATTTCATGCATCATAAACTTTCACAGAAAAATACTGCTTTCAATGGTTCACATACAACAAAACATATATATGAAACTCTGGAATTAACTAAACTGGGATTTTCACACCATTCACCAAAATATCATCCATAACCTTGAATAAATAAATCTATAACATTAAAAATAATCACTTATGTTGGATTTCATAATGTCTATTCACAAGCTTCAAACTTTCCACTCATGTAGGGTTTCACCCTCTTTATTGAGATTTCAAGCAAACACTAATAACATCAAATAAATTCCAAGATAATATCCATCATATTTGTACTAAAGATTTTGATAGAAAAATCATCAATAAATAAAGAGATTCAAATAGGGCAAAGTTTTTTATTCAATTATACCATAATTTCTTACATAGCCAAAAATCCTAAATTTTGGTATATTCTTATAACTTATGCATTAATTTTGGGAATCCCATTTTAGATGATTTTTATCCATTTCTAATATGGTATTATCATCTGCAATTCATTACAACAGGAAAACAATCTATTTCTAGATCAACTTTCATAAGTTTAAACTGATATGCAAATTTAGGGTTTGTAGTCGCATACAAAAGAAGTAAAGATTATTGTAGATTTAATGCAATTTTGTGCAATCTATTGTTGAATGGAAGTAACCACTCACCTAAGGTTTTAAAATATCTTAAAAAACGTAGCCAAATATATGAATCCTAGAATCCATATCAAACTTCTATCAATCAATCACTTTCGTCTTCCATCCAACTCGGAAACCCTAGAAATGGAGAATTATGGAGAAAGAGTGAGAATAGATGGAGATTTGATATCACTTTGAATCAAATCATAGAAGGGACGGAATCATGACATGTGAGAGAAGAATCACCAAGAAAATTTGTCTACATATGACAAACTTACTTTATTTCATCAACTCTAGAAAGTGAAACCCCTTGATCGTCACCTTCGCCACTTTCTCCATCCAAACCCCAAATCTTCCTGACTCTTTAGGATTTCATTTATCTAGAATTAATCACTAAATATGGGAGCTCCTTGTGTGTTAGGTTACTCATATAGAGAAACTGAGGTACATGGGTCAATAGAAAATTGATCCTACTTACACTTACTTTTATTTCAGAAGAAATTTCTATCATAAATATGTTTTCTTAGTAGGTCAAAATTCTTACAAATATAATAACAATTATTAATATATTTTTAAACATAGTTTCAGAGCTCCAACAAAAATTTCATATCATTATGAGTTACAGTTAAATAACTAAAAATCAAATAGTACACTGCTATATTGTTGTCAGAATGCATGGTTGGTTGAGTTTACCCTGAGGAAACTCGGTTGATCAATAATTCCATCACATATCAAAAATTCTCTTTTTCAATATCACTTATGTTTGAGTTATCTAAACTATATACAAATTTCAAATAAATATGAAAATAGAAAATATGACAAATTATTTACTAAACTACTAGACTGATCAAATTCCATATTCATATACCATCAAAACCCTAATTTCTTTGACTAGGGTTTACACTTTCCATACCCCAATTCTTCAAAACTAGAAGCATGTTTAATGTTTCTTATTATGTATACAACATCATCATTGTTCTACCATCATTAATTAGGTTTAAGTGATGATCAATCTAATTACACATGTAATCATCCTAGAAAACCCTAATTTAGCAATTAAACTCAGATGTGGTCATAACAACTCTTTCCCCTTATAATGGTTTCATCCCGTAAACATAAAGATGCAATAAAACTACATTTAGGGTTTCTTTTAACCTTCTAACATCTTATATGTCACTATATTCTTATATTTCATATTTGAATATTGTTTTCAACATTGAGTCCTTTTTACCTTCTAATCACAATAAAATTTAAACAAGGCCTCTTAAATACAATAAAATAATTTTCTATTTCACAATCAATCACTAGGAAAGAGAAAAATGAATTAACTATTTTCAATATTTTTATTCTCTCTAGAGGTGTTACCTCAACACCAGTAATATGATCCAACTATCTCAATTCATATAGTTCAATCTATACTATTGGTCTGCATCACATCTTACTAAAGAGAGTTCTTTTTAATATTTTGAATTTCACTATTATGCAACTCCAATAGAAAAATACTCATAAGACGCAAGACTAGATTTAACAACAATTGTACAATACTGGGCCACATTACTGGTATGAATGACTAAAAACATATCGCCCCTTTAATTTAATATATTACACACACATATACAAGTGAATTCATATGTAATACACTTTTACATCCCTTAATATGCGTTCAAAAAATTGCAAATCTAAAAACAAATTCACATATTATTGAAAGATATTTGTTTCCTTTGATTTCTTTCTTATTTGTTATTTCTTCCTTTTTGCTACTTATCCTTTCATTTTTATCATTTAGAATAAACATCCCTAGCATTAAAACAATTGAGATAAGAATGGATTATTCACCATTCTTTCTATGAATGCAATTATTTATTTAAGATTACACTTTGCTCATGTTACACTTCTCCTTTTGTTCAAATCACACTTATTACATTTCAAAATATATCATTTATCCCATGTTCTTTATCATTTTCATATTGTTAATCTACATTTTTTCATTTGCAACCATTAAACCTGAGATTCCTATCACTGATAGTTTCTACTCATATTGCTAATTTCATGATCTTATTTTATATTATTGTGTCATTATTATATTCAATCACTACTACAGAAATGGTTTATAACGTCACATTCACTGTCGTCGGTTGTATACAAATAACCGACACCTTAAACATACAATGTCGGTTATTTCATAAAACCGACATCTGATGTGCAGAGTGGACAGACACGGGTATCTCTTTTTATTTAGCGTCAGTTCTATATAAAAAACCGACGACTATTATCGAAACATAGTTGTCGGTTTTACATGAGAACCGACACGATTAGTAGTAAATAGTTGTCAGTTTTACATGAGAACCGACACTTATTGATAACTTAACCCCCGCGAGCCTGACTGTTCCCTTTCTCTCCTATTTCATTCCCGATTTTTCATTCTCGCGCTCTGTCGATTCCGCTCCCGCTGCTGCTGCTCCGCCGCTCCTCCGCCGTTGCTCTGCCGCTACTGCTGCTCTGCCGTTGGTCTGCCGCTCCTCCGCCGCGGCTGCTGCTCCGCCGCCGCTGCTGTTGCTGCTCTGCCGCCGCTGTTCTTTGCTATGACGCCGCTGAACACCTAAAGTAAGGTACCCTAGCTTCCTCCTCTTCCGCCGCCTTTTTTCCTCCGTCGCTGGCTTTCCTCCTCTGCCGCCGCCGACCTGGACCTCACCCAGGCGGCGCCTAAGAAGCCCAGGCATTCACCTAGGGTCCCAAGCCCAGGTGCCCTGCCTAGTTAGGCCTCTGGGCGGATGCTTGGGCGGTGCCAGGGCACGCCTAGGCTGCTGCTGGGGTTTGGATTCAAGAGATGATCATGAACCTTTTGATCCCTGGATTGAACCCTAGATCAACCTATACAAAGGATGCCCAAAACATGCACTATTATTTTCCCACATTAAGATTACAAGCACCATTCTTGTTCTTCTCGCTATCAAATAACTACACCCATATCTTCTCTAAGGTTTGTCGACATCCTCCTCCATTTTGATTTCACCAAGTCACCCCAAAAGCCATTGAAAAATATTCTGATTGTGTTTATTTATGTACTGATTCACCAAGCTAGTGGAATTTTTTTTTAAGTTATTTACTTATTGTGTTTATTTATGTACTTATTTTTTTATGATTTATTCATCTACTTATTTGTATTTTTCATCTAGTTATTTGTATTTTTTTGTCTACTGTTTTTTATTTAGTTATCTACTCATTTGAATTAATTTGTGTACTGTTTTTGAAATTATATAATCATCTAGTGATGTAACTTTATCACAGGCTCATTATGAACCATTAGATCTAGATCTTAGGGTATCTCTACCGTCCTAACTATGAAATTAATTGGTAACTTGTTTCCTTTTTGAGTATATTGACAATGTTAATCACCTAACTTGAAGAACTAGGATATGAATGATGAAACTAGGATTGTAGATATAAGAATGACAACACATGTATTTGTTGGCCTAAAAACCCGTCCAAGATTACTCATTAGGAGTAAATCTTGGATAGTCCCTAGTTTGGGACTGTTCTTGAACACCTAATCTCACTTAGGATGTAAGTGTATAATGTGTATTGGGTTTTCGAGAAAATTTTGGTAGCATTTCCTAGTTTGTTCTCTAAGTACATATGTACTTAGAGAACAGCAGGGAAATGCTGCCGAAATTTTCTCAAAAACCCAATACACATTATACACTTACTAGTGAGATTATATGTTCAAGAATGGGATAGGTGGTACATATTTATTATATATAAGAATGACAACACATGTATTTGTTGGCCTAAAGTTTTAACCATGCAAAAACTCTAATCTGTTAACCCTAGACCCTAATCTTGTTGTAATATATACTTGTTTTCTCTTTGATCATTGAATGGATAGATCATGGATGTCCATTCGCAATAGCGGCACCCCAGAGTTTATTTCTGGTCTTGACCAGTTTATTAGATTTGCCGAGGAACATAGGAAACAACCTGGAGATAGGTTCTACTGTCCATGTAGGCATTGCGGTAACAACTTGAAAGTTAGCACTGGTGACGAAATCAAAAGTCATTTCATGTGTAACAGGATTCTACAAGGCTATACAGAATGGCACTGGCAAGGAGAGATTTCAAACCCAAAACCAGTGGATGTCGATAGCAGTGCTTGTGTGGAAGAAGAAATTGCCTACGATGACGTAGATGTGAATGAACCCGTTCCAGTAGATATCGTTGATGCGATGCTGGATAGTTATGGGGTAGAGCACACCGATCCACCTCCCATTTTTAGAAACATTGTACATGATGCTGAGATATTGTTATACACAGGTTGTACTAAGTTTACGAAGCTTAGCGCTGTGTTGAGATTGTATAAGCTGAAAGCTAATAATAGATGGAACGACAAAAGCTTCACGTCATTGTTGTCTTTGTTGAAAGAAATGCTTCCTGAAGGAAATGAGCTGCCAATCTCAACATACCAGGTAAAGAAATTGTTGTGCCCAATGGGAATGGATGCCAAGAAGATACACGCATGCACGAATGATTGTGTATTATTTCAAAAGGACTATGTGGATTTGAAAGATTGTCCAAAATGTGGTGCGTCACGGTATAAATTGACGACTTCGGGGGAGTCCAAAACTGGTTCTCCTGCCAAGGTGATGTGGTATCTACCTATAATATCACGGTTTCAACGCTTGTTTGCCAATCCGTTAGATGCGAAGAACTTGAGGTGGCATGCAGATCTTAAGAAAAATAATGATGGGATCCTACGACATGCGTCTGATTCCCCACAGTGGAAGAAGATTGATCTATTGTACCCTAAATTTGGTGAAGAAGTTAGGAATCTAAGACTTGGGCTTTGTACATATGGGATGAATCTGTACGGGACATTGAGCAGCCAACATAACACTTGGCCAGTCATGCTTGTTATATACAATCTTCCTCCCTGGCTGTGTATGAAAAATAAGTGCGTAATGTTGTCGTTGTTGATATCGGGCCCTAAACAACCTAGAAATGACATCGATGTTTATCTTGAACCTCTGATTGATGACTTAAAGAAACTCTGGGGTGAAGGTGTGATGACCTATGATGCTTCACGAAGAGAGACATTTCGTTTGCATGCTATGTTGTTTTGCACTATTAATGACTTTCCAGCATATGGGAATTTGTCTGGATATAGTGTCAAAGGAGCTAAAGCGTGTCCTATATGTGAAGAGAACACTGATTCAACAAGACTAAAACATGGCGGTAAGACTTTATATCTCGGTCATTGAAGGTTTCTTACAAAATTTCATCCGTATCGTAGGAAGCGCAAAGCATTCAATGGATTGAATGAGGAATGGAGTGCACCTAAACCTATACCAGGGGAGGTTGTTTATGAAAGAGTAAAAGACTTTGTCAATGAATTTGGTAAGAGATCAAAATGTACTATGGCCACACGGAGTGACAAATCTTTATTCAAGAAGAAGTCAATATTTTGGGATCTTCCTTATTGGAGTTCTTTGACGGTCAGGCATTGTATCGATGTCATGCACGTTGAGAAAAATGTCTGTGATAGTGTCATTGGTACTTTGTTGAATATACCAGGTAAGACTAAAGATGGGATAAAATCCAGACTGGACCTACGTGAAATGGGAATAAGGTCAGAATTAATATAATTTCATGAAATGGAAAATCAGAGAACATACTTACCTCCCGCTTGTTACACATTGTCTAGAAAGGAGAAGAAAGCTTTTTGTGAATGTTTGGTAAATGTTAAGGTGCCACAAAGTTACTCATCCAACATCCTTAGGTTGGTATCAATGAAAGATCTGAAGTTGATAGGTCTTAAATCTCATGATTGTCACACTCTAATGCAACAAATATTGCATGTGGCAATTAGATCTATATTACTGAAGCGTGTAAGGTTTGCAATCACCAAACTTTGTTTCTTTTTCAACAGTCTGTGCAGCAAAGTTATTGACCCTGATACTCTCGATAAATTGCAAAGAGAAGTGGTTGTTACCCTATGTCATCTTGAGATGTATTTTCCTCCGTCGTTCTTTGATATCATGGTACATCTTGTTGTCCACTTGACTAGGGAAGTGAAAATGTTGGGACCAGTTTTCTTGCATTGGATGTATCCCTTTGAACGATACATGAGTGTTTTTAAAAGTGATGTTCGAAACCGTTATCGGCCTGAAGGGAGTATTATTGAGGGTTATGTGGCGAGAGAGGTTATGGATTTTTGCAATGACTTTCTCAGTGGTAATGACACTCCTGATAATGGCAAGAATATTGACGAGCAATTTGGCAAAGGAATTTTGGGATCACGTGTGAAAGTAATCAGTCGTGAGCAGTTGGAACAAGGTCACTTGTATATTTTACACAACATGGATGAAGTGAACGTTTATATCGAGGAACATACCAATTTCATCAAGAGACAATATCCTCGAGCCAATACAATGTGGCTTGCTAGAGAGCATAATAAGACATTTATTAAGTGGTTTGAAGATAAAGTCTTACATCAACTATCTCAAACACCAGATGATATTACTGAAACTATCAAATGCCTCACCTTTAAACCAAAATTGACTATTATGTCTTATGAAGGGTATGACATTAATGGATTCACATATTACACAAAGTGCCAAGATGATAAGAATGTCGTCCAAAACAGTGGGGTCACCCTTCAAGCATCGACTATGTTTTTTGCAAGTGCAAAGGATAAGAGTCCACGTAAAGCTAAAATGTCATATTACGGTGTCATTGAAGACATATGGGAGTTTGACTACATAGATTTCAGAATTCCACTCTTCAAATGTAATTGGGTTGATAACACCAAAGGAGTTATAGTGGATGAATTGGGTTTCACTTTAGTGAACTTTGAAAAGATTGGCGAGAAGGGTGAACCATTCATATTGGCATCACAGGCGAAACAAGTATTTTATATCGATGATCCTGCAAATGATAAATGGTCGGTTGTTTTTCATGGTAAAAGACAGTTCATTGAAGATCCTATAGATGAAGAACAGTACTATGATAAGTATGATGACTCCAGTCCATTCTCAGTTGGGTTGCCAACACCAGCAAATATTGAAGCTAATGATGACTTGTATGTATGCGGAGATCACAATGAAGGATTATTAATTGATAAAAAATCGCAATATTAGAGGCATGTTTATATTTTTTTATATGTTTTATTTTTCTGAATGTGAACTTTACAATGTGAATGTGAACTTTACATTGTGAATTACTTTACAATGTGAATGTGAACTTTACAATGTGAATGTGAATTTTCAGATGGCTGAGCATTCTCCTGATGACCGTGCTGATGATTACCGTGAGGGTGAGGACATCCATGCACCGCCTCACAATGTAATTTTTAAAAATATATCATATATTTATATCTATATGTCCAGTTATAGTTATATCTTGTAAATGTGTTTATTTTGTCAAATTTTAGGTTGATGATGCACATGTACCATCTGAAGCACTTGAGGCACTTGATCAGCATCACCAAAAAGTTGACAAGAGAAGGGGCATCACTATGATGAAGAAGTTAATAGTGCAAAAGGGCAATGGACCCAAACTTGTTGTGGATTTTGATAATACAGAAAATGCATCTGGTGTGAATCGTAATTCATTTGTTTCATATCTTGGGTATGTTACTCGTAGCCATTGTGGTTGTAAGATAGATTCTTGGCATAAAGTTCCTAAGGAGAAGAAAGACGTAATATGGAAGGATTTATGTGTGAGTTGTTATTAATTTGCAATTCTATTTTGTAGATTACTAATTTTTTGGATACTAGTTAATAACAATTCTATTTTGTAGAGTATATTTGAATTGGATGAAAAGTTGCATCGTAAATGCGTGATGCAACGATGTGGGAGAGTCCTAAGGAACTATAGGACAAATCTCACCCGAGAATACATAAAAGAAGGTGACAAGAGGAAGAAGACAGCCACTGAATAGTGGAACTTCCTGGACAAAGAAGAATGGGACGCATTTGTTGCTTCAAGACAAACTGATGAATTCAAGGTATTAGGCGTCAGTCCCAATCTCATTAAATATATGTTGTATTCACCTATTCAAGATTAACATTTAGTGTTACTAACCAAATCATTAATGTGCATACTAACTAGGCCCTTAGTGAGGCACAAAAATCAAGGCGTGCACTGAATGTGCATGACCACACAATGGGTCCAAAGGGGTATGCAGGCATTCGTCAAAGACTACAGCCTGATGCTACTGCTCAGTCTGCTGCTACTCAGGAGTCCTCTACTATAGGTAGCACACCTCTGCCTCGCCATGATGTCTGGATAGCTGGGAGGCAAAATAAGAAGGGAGAAATAACAAAGCCCGCAACTGCTGAGGCTGCTGTAAAAATGGTAAAATACAACTCTTACAGCAATCGTTCGAATATTGATTATTTGTGGTGTTTACTTAATTATAAATTTTTGTTTTGGCGATTAGCGGGAGCTGCATGGGCTGAGGAAACAAGGCAAGTTCATCCCTGAGGGCACAAGGGATGAATTGACAGTTGCTCTGGGTAACCCAGAGCATCTTGGACATGTTAGGGCTGCAGGTGCTGGTGTGGGCATCAAAGCTTTTTTTGGGCCATCCCAGCGCAAACATGTCCCAAAAGCGGGACTTTCACAAGAAGAGGTAACATATTCTTTCTTTATAATGTTACTGTAAAATAGAATTCAATAATTAGAAGCTAACGTTTCTTTTATCCATGTATAGGTATATAAGCTAGTTGATAGGAAACTCGAAGAAGCACTGAAAAAGTGGCAGGCATCTCAGACTATCACTCAGCAGACAATACCTATTATGGCATCCCGCTCTACTCCTACTGCAGAGGTTGGGAGTAATCCTGTAGACCCACCACCTAGTACATCCACTGTAAGTATTTTTATGACATAGTAACTAGTTTTTTAATTCAAGATGATGTGTTTTCAAGATGATATGTATATATGAAATTGTAGTCATTTCAAAAAAAGATGATATGTATATATGTATATAACATTCTTTCACAAAAATTTGTAGGGGTTGAAGCCATGCCTTCTAAAAAGTAAAGAACATGTCGTTGTAGAGGCGTCGACTTACCCATCCCTACCAGGGGAAATGTTTCACGGGTCTCCATTACCAGCTGGTTGGATTCGTGTGAGCCCGGTACATACATTCCCTAAGTGGATGGATCTTCCATTGCCATATGCCCACCCAGATTGTGAAACGCTTGGTGAGGCAGAAGACAGAGTGATATTGTGGCTAAAAGCGGATGTCCTCTTTACTGAAACTGTATGGTAAATTTACATTATGTTAAATTGTTAGTGTGTGTGTATATGATGTCAGTTGATCTGAAATTATATATATATATATATATATATATATATATATACAGGTTAAAAAGAAGACACCCACAACATCTATGCCTCCACTTCCAATTCCTACATTACCCAGTTGGGTTCCACAGGACCTACCTGTCCCGTTAGGTCCTAACTGTAGGGGTATGGCAATATGGTTAGGCGAACATGATATAAATTGCCCTATAACTGTTTCTATAGATTCAGATGCTGCAGGTCAGTCATACAAAAGCAAACTATTTATACAAGATATTTTGGAGTTGTTTCGATATGATTGGCTAAATACATCTGTGATAGAGCTATGGATAAGGTGAGATCTTCTTTATACATCCATATACCTTGTGTAGGATCTGGTGATCTGGTTTCTTATTTATTAATGCATGCGTAATTAATACATATTTTGCAGCTACTTAGACAAGATATGTGCAGATTTTGCATTCGAACATGTAAGATTTTTGATTCCATCTTTGATTAGTCTAGTAGCTAAAGACCCTTCGTCAGTTCAACAATACTGCTGTGAGGCTTTTACAATTTTTTCTCAAAATAAAAAGACGGTGATAATAGCTCCATTCAATGTAGAGTAAGTTTACTTTGCTTATTATAATTTGGACTTAATAAAATTAAATTTTTATTGTGGATTTTGAGTTATTAATTTTAACTTTTTTGCCTCTAGTGGTATGCATTGGGAGTTACTAGTTATTGTCCCTGAGACATTCACTGTCTATTATCTAGATCCTAAGGGGAGTAAATTGAATTCAAAAGAAGGACACAAAATGAAAATGGCATTATTCCGGTGAGAAATATTTCATTTTCATATCCGTTAACATATGTTATTATATTACTATTTAATTATGCAATGTATTGTGTTACATTAACATGTAGGGGTTTAGATGAGTCCAAAAAGGCTGGAGGAAAGGTCCCCATAAAAAGAACCAGCCAATAATTTGGAAGAACGTGAAAGTAAGTTCCCGACTGCAATATATGTATATATTATTTATGTGAACAGTGCTTAATTAGTTGTATTTTTTAATATTTTGTATGTTTGAATTTATAGTGTGCTACACAAGACAACGGATGGGCATGTGCATACTATATGATGCGATTTATGCACATGATTATCAAATATGCCGCAGTGGACATTGATACTATTCCTGAGGTATTATATAGTCTCATTAGATAATATGAAATATATCAATCTTATTTATAGTTCATTAATTATATATATACATCATTCTCTTTACAGGTGTTTAAAACTGACCACACTACAGGAAAGGCCTTACCATATGTACATGCTCCCTATGCGACGGGAGAATTAAATGAAGTAAGAGAAGAATGGGCAACAACCATACAAGTAGTGGGGGTTTTAAAATATAATTGGGATGTTGATAGCAAATAATGACTAAAGAATGATATTTTGTAAATGAATTTCTGAATTATAATATATGTGTGAATGTTTCTACATGTCTGGATGTTTCTACATGTGTCTGAGAGTGAAAATGAATGAAACAGTTGGTTGTTATATGAATGTTTCTACATGTGTGAATGTGAAAATGAATGGAACTACAGATTGCTAGCTACATGAATGTTTCTAAATGTGTGAAAAATCAAATGGAACTGCAGGTTGCTAAATGTGTGAATATTTTTGTTGTTAATTTTACAAGTTTGTGGCCTGTTGTTGGTTGATATTAATGGATGTCGTAAAACCTGTAGTTCATAACTGAACTGCAGGTTTCTCATCCTGCGACCAGCCACAGCAGGTCTACAGACTGACAAAAAAAAACAATACGCGTCGGTTATTTGTATAAAACTGACACCACATAGTTACAGTGTCGGTTTCCCTACTCGTACTGACGTCTATTTCCTGTGGCGCGAAGGTATATATGGCGTCGGTTTCATTTCTAATACCGACGTTGATAGGGCCCCAGATGGTGCCCTTTCTGTGGCGCAAAGGTATATGGTGTCGGTTTCTTATCTAATAACCGACGCCTATAGTCCCCTGCTGGCGCGTTTTCGATGGCGCGCGAAGGGTTTTTGCGTCGGTTTTTGAACCGACGCATAACGATTGGGCTTTTAGCATCGCCCACATAGGTTTCGCTTAGAAACCGACACTAAAAGACTTAAATAACCGACACTAAAGGTCGGTTATGTACTAGTGAATAGATGTACCTATCATGGTGGTTATACATCATTCAAAAGAGAAGGTGATTTTTAGGTCTAAAATTCTAATCTTCAAGTATTAACTTAACACATTTCACATATCTAGATTTAATTAGTTATCATAGAGAAGACTAGACTATTTAACATCTTCTCAAATCTCATAATCTCTCTCTTTTATAATATATATTACTCCGTCATGTTTCAAATCCTTCTTTTATTTCCATCATCCTCTTACTGTATACTACTCTTCCACCTATCATCTTTAACTTCTACTTATCTCTTATGATCATGTTGCTCATTGATGTGTGTAATTTCATATTCCATGCCATATATATTTCTCATTATCATTTTACTATTATCAAGTTGAAATTCTAAATCAATATTCTCTATACTAGTTTCATCTTGTGCTTAACACATTGCATGTCCTTTATTTCAAATTAAACGGTCATGCATGGGTCAGAATTAGTTTCTCTTACAATCAAATTGTTTTGTTCTGAATATAATTTACCTTAATATGACTTGTTCATTTTGTTTAGCTACACTTTTATTCTTATTTTGAAAAATAGTTCATTTTGTCACTAGGAACCTATTGAAAACATCTAATGGAAATTATGTTGTTACTCTATAGAGACTTTGAATCAAAAGGTAGTAAGGATGAATGCATTAGAGTTCATAATATAATGACACATTCCATCCTTTTTATTATATCATGTAACCATGTTTCCTTAATCAAACTCATCATCTCCAACATTTCTCTTTATTTCATCAGAGTTTCTTATTCTAGTCTTATTATTATATGTTTATCTACTCCTCATTACTTTAATTTTTATAAAAATTCTTCACTTCTACGTACTTATTATATACTTGACTCTTTTATCCCATTTTCCCTTTTTATTCAGAGTACATAAATGTATTTTACTTGATTATATGACCCATTCCTCATAATTGATTCTTTTGGTCTTCGCATCCTAGGTACTTTTCTCTTATCTTTTCTTGATTTCAAACTGAATTAAGTGCCTCACTTAGTTATATGATTCAGTTCTCTTTATCCTTTCTTTCTTCTTCATTTTGTATGCTATGTACTAATAGGTGTCTTGAAACTATTTTCTTTTTTCCTTTATCCCCAATTTAGGTTTTATTATCAAAGACCCCAAAGCTTGGATCATGGATATTAGCTCCAAATGATTCTTAGTTATTCCCGTCTTTCCCCTATATTTCAGTATCTTAGTGTATGTATCTCACTACAATCTGAGTTTGATTTATCTAGAGTATACCCTTATTATATTACTAATAAGAGTCATTAGATCCCAATAATGCATCTTGCCATCCGGACCACGCTGATCCTACAATCCTGAAGCCAAGAGCTACCAGGATTAATAAACTCCTATTTTATCTAATACATGTGGAAAGCATATCTACTTAGGTAAACCTCATTAAAGATCATTTATGGTCTACTTGATACAAGAATGTAAACAATAACTGAAGAAACTTCATAACATACAAAAATATTAAAGAACCACATATATTTCAAAAAACTAAATATCTAAATTCATATATAAGAGCATTTCTATTCATCTCAAACAAAAACAGAAAATTAAAATAAAAGGTGTATCTCGTTCTATTGTTATGCTCTTATTCTTTCATTACTTTCCGGTCTTCTAGCCCTAATATTTTTAGGGTTTCTCTCTATGTAAAGAAGTGAAACCACCTCTCTACTAAAAATTTGAATAATAGAACCTCCAGTCCAAACACACCTAACAGATATGTTGGAGTAGGTGTAAAAAATTCAAATCTTATCAATGGTATTCAAAACAACCAAAGTGTCGCAGTGGAATAAAAACATGACTATATTCAATTTATAAAATATGGTAACATCTTAAACTTACATGTAGGGTACAACATAATGATCCATGTAGAGGAAATCTAAACCACCTCAAGATTGTCTCCAAGCTTTAACTTCTCAATCTGTGTCCAGGTCAACATGCCTTGTCATCCAAGTCCTCCACCTAGGGCTGGAAGCATACCCCGGTAAGAAGAGAGAATAGATGACATCAGCAAAGGCTGGTATGTGCATACTAAATAGAAAAACTTGAGCAATATAAGAAATAAGGACATCCCATGCAAGAGATAAGGACTACCCAAAGAGGGCATAAAAGATAAGAATCATCATCATCATCATAAAAGAAGATACTTGCCATAGACAAAAACAATGATGTGGTGCCACATAAGCACATATCAAGAATTTTGGGCACATAACCCATCAAACATTTTGGGCACATAACCCATCATAATCATCATCAACCTGCATGCATGTGAGATAAGCATATCCCTAGAACAATATAAATAATAGTGGTGGCCAAGCCTCATAAACTTGAAACCTGATAGAGAATGGCACATAACCAAACTCCCAGTATATATAATGTGGGCCAAACCTCATAAATTTGAAACCCAGGTATGGGGCACATAGCCTCCATCCCAAAATCATCAAGGGAACATAACCCAAAACCAATGCAATTACACTACTCTAGTGCTACCAAATCACATAGCATGTTAAATGTAGAGGCAAGTAGAAAGTATAGTCAGATTATACAATGTTTCCATCACACAATGGACAACACAAACATATAAACATCCACTTCAAAGTGGGCACATATCATTATATAAGACCAACGTGAATAAAAGGTACAAGATAGATATCAAGAGAATATCAAAGTCCTTAACAAGCAAGATAGTTTACATGAACCATGATATCAAGAGAATAGACATAAATGTAGGCCAAAGTCAAAAGAATGATAAGTTAGGTGAATTTCTCAACATAGAGGAATAGGGGATACAACATACCACAACTTCAGAGTCCATAGTCACTTCTAGGTCCAAGCCTAGGCATCCAAAGAACCTATTAAGCATATAGGTAGATTTTGTGTCAACTTCATATTCATCAAACAACCCTAAGAATTCACCGTTTTCATTATTTATGATTCAGGTTATCAAAACCATGCCACATTTTAGTTCACATTATTCTGAGTCCAAAATATATTTTATTATATTTTATTGACGTATAAATATTTAATTATGATTTTTACAAGTTAATTCCTAATTAATTAGATTTATGACAAATACATGTTATTAATCATTGGATTTAGTTTTCAAAACTTATATCATTAGTCATATCTTATTTTTTTATTCCAACGAGTATTTTTCCAAATTTTTCTAATCAATAGATTATTAGTTATTAATTTTAAAAACTCGACCAATAAGAAAAATCCATGTTAGCGAGATATCAAGAGAGAGAGAGGGAGAGGGCCGCTTATGCTGAGTTGGCCCAACCAAATCAAACCAAACTCAGTCGCCAACTCACACAAGTCAGTGCTGCTTCAGAACTAAAAAAAACTGGATCTATGAGAAAGGACAAAAATGCCCTTACTACGAAAAACCAAAACTAGAGGAAACATAGGGGTAAGATAGATATTAAACATTGGGGATTCAACCCCCCAAACAAACTCCCTGCCAAGGTTGCGAGAACGCAAAGCCCAAAAGGCGAGATCTAAAACCAGAAAACAGAGGCCAAAGGAAGATCGAAAACCAGAAAACTGAGGCCAAAGGACAACAGAACTCCGACCGACGAGCTCTCTGGGACAAGGCAAAATCAAGGAACCAAACACCAGCAAAAACCGTGAAGAAAATCGTCAGAGACGGTGGTGGTTCAGAGCTAAAAAGAAGAGATCGTGAGACGGGGACTTACCGAGTAACAGAGCGAGCTAAAAACAAAAATAGCTCTGCCAACCTCCCAGGAACTGGTCCCCACGCTTCCAGCGTAAAAAGGTCCTCTGGAACACCCCACCGAGGTGGCTCTAGCGAGCTTCAGACCGCAACACAGGGTAGAGCTCCCCACACCAACTCAAGTAAAACTGAGGTGTCCGAAGGCATCAGGGAAAGGCTAGGATGGTTTGCGAGGAAGGAATTGGGTTTTTACGTTGGGAAAAGGCAAAACCCCAACCAAGAACCACAGGAGGAAGGATGGCGTAGGAGGCATATGAACGGGGTAGACTCAAAGCAATTGAAGAGGGATATCATCTACTGAGGGGATGACGACACCTACCATGCCCCTTTTAAATAAAAACCTATCCATCTAAGCTTCTGGAACCAAGGGTGTTGAAGGAGGATTTTAGGGTTAGGAAAGAAAGGTAGGTGAGTTAAGGATAGAAATGTTCATAATATTCTCCCGGTCGCAATGGGAGAAATTTCACGTAAAAACATGGAGAGGGGAGGAAGATATCTGGGAAACAAGAATCACGTTACTGTAGCGAGTAGGAAAGAAAGGAGTCGGAGGTAGAAGATGACTCCTGAGGCGCATGATCTTAATCCAATGGTTCGTATCAAAGGGATCATAATTGAAATCCATGAATTGAGAAACCATAGGGTGACAGCATGACAAAATAACCAAAATCAAATCCGACTTGAATAAAGTGATATCAAATTTTATTTCCTTTTTCTCTCTCTTCAAAAGAGGGTCCAAATATTACCCAAATTAGGTGAAATTTTGCATAGAGATCAATTAAGACATGTAGAATCCAATTATACAATTAGATTTTCCTTTTGAAGAATTTAGCTGCATTATTATCTAAATCTTAATTTTCTCTTTCCTCATGCATTAATGACATTAGGATTATCCAAATTAAGTGAAACTTCATCCATAAGTTAAGTTATGTGTGTTGAATACGAATTTGCCATTATTTCCATCTTTTGGTGTCATGTTTCATATTTATTTATTACTTACATCTTTTATGCTTTCACTTAATCCATAAGTTAAGTTATGTGTGTTGAATACGAATTTGCCATTATTTCCATCTTTTGGTGTCATGTTTCATATTTATTTATCACTTACATCTTTTATGCAGTTTTTCTCTCCTAACTCATCATATTATTTCAAGGTTTTCCAAATTAGATGAAAATTGACATGTAGGCTTATTTAGATATGTAGATTACGAATTTGAAGTTTAATTTCACTTTTGAGACTTTCTTATATGAGTTATGTCACTTGGCCCACTAATGGCCCATTATCTCAATAACTTATGCAATTAGGTTCATTAGGGTGATGTATACATGCATTAGCTCATTAGGTTTCACTAAACATCTTTTTAGGTCCAACACTTAACCTTTTTTGGTCAAACCCAAAAGCTCAAAGTTCTAGCATAGGGTCCAAGATCTGGTATGCTACACTCTAGCCCATATTCCTCTAAATACCTGGCCAGGGCATCCAGAGAAGAATAGACATTGTGGCTTGATATTGGTTGAGATAAGTATTTAGATATCAGGCCAGGATATCCAAATGTTAAGACTTCCTAGAGCTATTGACATGTCACCTCCTAACTGCCATACCTATATCTCCGACTTTCTATCCTAATGGCTTGTGATGACTCAGTATAAGATCTAATACTGGATGTTACACCCACATCTCACGATAACCACTACTCATGATATTAGGACATAAGTTGAGGATTAAACATGATACTAAGAACACACTTCACTTTTTTTTCATTTCAAACTCTTTGTTTTCTAACATTCATTCACATTAATTAACTATATAAGGGGATTTAAAACTTGATTACTTCTAATCTGACTTCAATAATAATGACATATATCTAAACATTCATTTTGTTTCTTAGACTTTCATGTACATATAACTTGATAATCAGATACATTCTCTATTTTAAGGAAACAAAATTACACATCATCATTTACAACTCTTTCACTTCTATACAAGGACCCAGAGTGATAGGGACGAACTGAACATAACTAATATAATACTTGGCTCTTGTGGCAGATCTACTCTAGAATTAACATTATTCAAATCCACATGGTTTCCCTAAAAATTGTGAGTAGAGGGGTGAGCCTACTCACTCAGTGAATAGGTAATTGTAAAAAATAGTTTAAAGAACTTAGATAATTAGAGATATGTTGTTGAGCAACTGAATATAAAGTATCAGTGATCTATAAAGGAACTATCCATTCACAAGCATATGGATGGAAGGTTACTCTAGATGACTACAAAGAGTAAATCAATCACTAAACATTCTTAAACAATCACAAAGAAAATTAGTAATTTAGAATCATACAAATAGCATGTTACTCTAGAAAACTCCAAGGAATAAATCAACAACTGCACATACTTGATTAATCTCTCATTCATCTTACTATGCCCTGAAACCACATGAAGTTTACCATGACATGTGAAAGCATCATAGACAACTATGATCTCACCGTAAAAGACTTAGAAGCATGTCCGTGTTCCTAATTTTTTAATCTCAATACCATGTCTGCATTTGCCATCACCACTTCTGGATGACAGCGGCTAACTAGAGAAACTGGATGTCTAGACTCCTCCTCCAAATTTGGGTACTCAGGTAGATAGTCAAAGCACTCCGGTCTATTATGCATCAGTGGACCTACCGAAGATGTCCAATGATTAACACAACTCATAACACAGATACCACCGACATCCTTTGTTGGTATTGGGTACCACACAACTGTAAGGAGTCCTCCCTCACTAGCTTAGACCCCCATACCCTAATGGTACACTCCGACTTACCTCGCCTTGGACAAAATACCTCTAGTCAGGAAGCATGTTTCCTCCCCATAGGCTCTTTTGAGGATTCTATAGTGTTCAAGACACCTAATGTCTAATTCACTATTTAAATTGATAGTTTGATCACCAAATCAATAGTTTGACCTTGTAAATAGTTCTTTTCATAAATTATTGACAGACTTGACTGTAAATTGAGCAACTAAGCAACACCACTTATCATACTGAAGAATAGTAAACTAAAAATACTTAATTCCCTAAATATCCTATCATTGGGGTTTCATTTTCCTTATTCACATATCACATGACTCGCATAAGGTATTCATGCATCATTAACATTCATTGAAAAAAGACTACTTTCAAATAGTTAACATACAACAAAACATATATATGAAACCCTGGAACGAACTGAACTAGAGTTTCCACGCCATCCACCAAAATATCATGCATCAAGAATAACCTTGAATAAATAAATCTATAACATTAAAAATAGTCACTTTTGTTGGTTTAAAAATGACTATTAGAATACTTCCAACTTTCAACTCAAATCAGGGTTTCTCCTTCTTTAATGAGATTTCAAGTAAACAATGATAACATAAATGAATTCCAAGATAAAATCCGTCATATCTGTACTAAACGTTCATGTAGAAAAATCATATGTAAACAAATAGATTCAAATAGTGTAAAGTTCATCATTCAATTATACCACAATTTTAGATATAGCTAAAAACCCTAAATTTTGGTATATTTTTATGACTTCTACAATACCTTTTGAAATTCTATTTTGGATGATTTATATCCATTTCTAATATGATTTTATCATCTAAAATTCTTTACAATAGGAAAACAATCTATTTCTAGATCATATTTCATAAGCTTAAACTGATAGGCGTGTTTAGGATTTGTAATCGCATACAAAGGAATTCAAGATTATTTTGGATTTAATCCAATTTCATGCTACAGTTAAATGGATTTAACCAATCACCTAAGGTATGAACATACCTTAAGAAACACAGTTTAAGATCTGAAATCCAGAATCCATATCAAACTTCTAGCAATCCATTACTATCTTCTTCCTTCCAACTAGGATACCTTAGAAATGGAGAATGACGAAGACCGAGTGAGAAATATGAAGATTTGATATCATTTTGAATCAAATTAGAGGAGGGACAGATTCTGACATGTGAGAGAAGAATTACCAAAAAAATATCTCAATATGACAAACTACTTGATTTCATCAACTCTAGGAAGAGGAAGCCCTAGACCATCATCTTCGCCACTTTCTCCATACAAACCCTAACTCTCCCTCTCTCTAGGATTTCGTTTTTATAGAATAAATCAAGAAATATGGGAGATCCTAGTGTGTTAGGTTACTCACGAAGAGCAATCAAGGTGCTTGGGTTGCAAACCTACTTACACATTCTTCTATTTTAGCATAATTTCCTGTCATAAAAATGTTACTGAAAAACGTCTACAGAACAGTCAAAATTGTTCAAAATTTATTAAATTCAGCATGTTGTCTAACACATAGTTTTAGACATAAAATAAAAATTTTAAATAATTTTGAGTTAGCATTAAATAACTAAAAATCAAATACTACATTGCTTTATTGCAGTCAGAATGTCTGGTCAGTTGTGTTTGTCCTCAGGAAACTCGGCCGACCAACAAGTCCATCACACATCTAAAAGTTTTGATATTTTTCAAAATCAATTATCTTTGGGATATCCAAACTATATCCAAATTTAAAATAAATTAGAATTATATAGAAAATACTAGAAATTCCATGTTCATATACTATTGAAACCCTCATTTTGTTGACTAGGGTGTACACTTCTCAAACCTTACTTCTTCAAATTAGAAGCATGTTTAGAGTTTCATATTAAGTTTATAACATCATAATTGTTCTACTATCATAAATCCAGTTTAAGTAATGATCAATCTAATTACACATGTAATCATCCAAGATATTCCTAATTTAGAAATTAAGCTTAGATGTGGTCATAAAAGCTTCCCTCATTTGTCCTCACTTCTCTCATCTATCCTCACTTCTTTCCACTCCTCTCTTTACTTCCCTCCTCATTTCTCCTCCCTTTACTTCCCTCCTAATATCCAGTGTACTATTTTCTCAAAAAGTATGTGGATATTGGTCTTGTTGGAATGTATTTTTGTGTGTAGAATTGAATGGTTTTTATTTCATCAAAAATTCATTATGGAGTCAAAGTTATAAACAAAATAAATTTCTCTCTCACTTTCTCACTCATTCTCTCTCCATAAACCACTCACCAATGTATTATTTTCTCAAAAGTCTATTCTTCATAAACCATTCACCAGTTTATTATTTCTCAAAAGTATCCCGATGTTAGTCATGTTAGAATTTATATTATGTGATGAATCGAATAGTTTTATTCCATCAACAAAATCCTTATGAATCAAAAGTTACAACAACACAAAATTCTCTCTCCCCGTTCCCACTCATTCTCTCTTCAAAAATTAGTCAAATCAGTCCATGTGTCACCCACTATCTACCCATGCCACATCACCAGAAAAAACCACCATCAAATGGGGCCTTGTCAGTGGAAATCACTCTTCCACTACGTGTTAGACATGCCTAGACGTGCCTAAAGCAGAGGGAGCGCATTCTCCACTCATCTTTGGGGGTGAAAATGGGGCTATGAATTAACCGTCAGATTCAATCTGGACGGCCAAGATTTTATAGAAGGAGCTAATCGTGTAATACTCATATCTTTTTATCTAGGAGTTTAAATGGAGCGAATAAGGTATTGTTGGACATGTTTTGAAGTAAATATTTTTATAATATGTTAATTTGAAGGTATTTGGATGTTTATTAGGTAACATCTTACACGAAAGAAAAGTGATATGATAATGATGTTGTACTAGATTTAGCCAGAAATAACAAAATTAGATGATATAAATATATTTGAAACTACGATGAGGTCTAGATTATAAATTTAGGGTTGTGTGTCAGGGCCTAAATTTCTTATATTAACTATACCCATTAGGTCATTTTGGTACTTAAGGAAAATTTCCTAGAAATCTATTTTTAGGTAAGGATTGATCATCATATTGTTGTATTTCAGTTTTGATAGTGTTTAATACATAATAAGGATTTTATGATAGAATCTAGGATTGTGATCTAATTTATGGTATCGATGTATCGATGATATTATAGTGATGTAAAATTGAGGGCATGAGATATTTTAAGGATTCATGATCGTATAAGTGTTTACTATAGGATGGAATGATGTCTATATGATACTTAAAGAAATATAACATGGACATGAAGATCTATAGAGTCTATTAGGGTAACCTTTCTTAGCACACAAAGCACTTAGGTGCAATTCAAGATGCACTTCACTACAATTATAGAGGCATTTTGATGCAAAGAGAAGAGGCACTTCAGCATAATCTTGAGGATCCACATACAAGTAATATAATAGATAATGACAAAAATCACATTTTGATGTTTATGATGTTAAACATTTTTAAGTACATGTTATTTTATGTTATAAAATGTTCAATTCCACTTACTGACTATTTTAAGCATGGTTGCAGATGCGATGTTCACAGCTAAGGAGCAACAACAAGTAGATCCATCTAAAGACCAACTCAGGGATTCAAGAAGAGTTAGCTTGGTGGGGGTACCATCTACACGATCTAAGATCTTATGATAGACGTGTACACTTTTAAATTATTTGCTTATAGTTTCAAATGAATCTTGATGCCAAATTTTCTTTTCTAAGAGTTTATGAGAACACATTTTATATACTAGTTTGTGTTTATTTCTTTCTATTATTCATGTGTTGGGTATCATGTTTGTGACACTCCCAAGAAAAAAAATGGTTCTTTATGCTTCTACTATAAAAAGTGTGGCGTTACATGTATAATCATGCTTCTACTATAAAAAGTGTGGTGTTACATGTATAATCATGGCTTTAACCTAGGGATTGACCTTGAATATGTTTAAAATGGAATTCAAGTATGTGCATCCACCCCATTTATATTTAGACACTTATTGATTAAACCCTAATTTTCCTTAATGAAGCAAAATTCTAGTTATGTTCTAATTTGGATCTCTTATGAATTTCTTATTGAAAGATCCTTTATTATGATATGTGTTATCTATTCTCAAACACTTTGATTGTATGGGTCCTTTAACACAAATTTTATGGTATGGGAATTCACATATATATCTTGTTTGAAAATAATATGATAAATTATTCAACTTTATTTCTTATCATTCTATTTGCATGTATGGCTGCATACTATGATTATCTAAGGTAGTAAAACCATGCATATTCAATACTTCTACCTAGTGTTTTCTTTCCATCCAACCAGTTGCGGATGTAAAAAATTACAGCAGGGGAGCTAAGTTAGATGATCATTGAAGTTGATAGTCAATGACGAAAATCTTTTTATTTTACCAATCAACAAAAGGTAGATTATATAGAAGAATACACACACACACATATATATAATTTTTTTATCCAAAACATTAGTAGGCAATGATTACAAAGAGAGCAAGAAAACACTAAAATGGCGGAGAGCTCTCTATAGATCACATCAACATTAATCTTTAAAAACTTATGCGCAACGGTATGAAAACAACAAATAATACACAAAAAAATGAAAATGTATTCCATACATTTTCTCTCTTTTTACTTGTTTATAGGAAAACTTAAATGCTTCTTGAGCAAAGCTAGGCAATCCAACAAATTTTCTTTTTTAAATAATAATTTCGTCGGACCAATAAAAAATAGATTATATAAGATGAATAATATATATATTCTTCTACAAATTTTGAGCCAGAACCTGAATAAGTAACAAGTAAAAAAACATAGAATACCAAGATAACATGATAAACAACAAAGGCATATTAATATAGTACCTAAAAGGCGTCTACGCTAAAATATGTAAACAACAAACAATGCAAGAAAACATATTGAATGTTTCAGTTTTTTTTCATTCTTCACTTATTAACAGGACTAAATAATGACTAAAGTTAGACATTCTTCGCTGAAAATCGTGGTGGTAGGGAATTGAACTCAAATAAAATAAATGGGGCATCATGAATCTACCAGATCAATTAGTATCTGACATGTACAATTGTGATGCATAAAAAGTAATAGACAAATATTCCACGTTCCTAGGGGGAAGAAAGATCATAGAGGCTGGCAATCGAAACCCATACAGGTAAGAAAGATTCAGATAGTTATACCTGATTTGCTAGCAACAATGTTTGCATAGCCTTGACGCATCATGTATATAAGCAGAATAAAAATGTCATAGACGTTGGGAGTCGATCCCTCACTGGTGATAACAATTCCAGAGATTTACACCAATCACTCTAGCAGCCATTTCTGCTGAGTGAGTATGCAAGTGTGGTATTATTACGTTTGTGGATGTGTATGTATAACGATATACATTTGGGGGGGTTTCAACCCGGCAGCCTCCTGGATACGCCCCCGCACCCAACCATATACATATAATTTGGGTGCGCCTTTCCGCCAGAAGTGTCTTCCCATCCAAGTTTGACTTGGAATCCCATGGTGTTGAACCCTACTTTAGATAATTTTAGTCTGCTAAGATCAATGCCCAATGTTTTATTTGTTTGTGACTATGAAATCATTTAAAAGACAAAAACTTCATATTCATTAATTATCTCTCTAAAAGAAAATGCTTCACTCTCTTGTTACTACTTACTTTACTTGTTTAGTGCCCCTTCCTTATGAACGAGAATAATTTTTATTGTGCCTTATCATCTAATGCCTAAATAATTTTACCAATATCTACCAATTATGTTTCTTCCATTTTTCTTAGTGTTGTTCCCAAATGATCTAGATGTAGGTTGTCTAGAAAAGGATGTTTCATGTGAACACGTCTCAAGATTTGGGAACAATAAAGGTAGCTTGAGATAGCCAGGTTGTCCTCTACTACTGGTTCATTGTATACATCTAGGCTGTAGCTTTTTTTAGTTATACCATCCTTATGGAGAGGAACAATATATATAAAAAGTTTGTTATAATGTAATAGTTCAATTCACCGCTGGTATAGGATCTCATTGCTTCATATACCAAGCTTTTTGAGAAATAAAAATAATGCCTTAGTCCATACTTCTTGGTAGTTTGAATTTGGGTGGGTTTTATTCCTCTATAAGTAATGTGTGGATCCCCTCTAGGATCCCACTCAATACAATTCATTTTTCTATGAGCTCCATCATTTCAAAGCACCTAGGTAGAAGTACATCATATCCATCATCATGAAGGTATTGGGGTGGCATAATGTCTCCTTTGTCTTCGAAAATTTGGATACATATACGATTTGTACTAGTAAGAGCGGACCATCCCTACTTAATTCTGATGTTTTCTGAAGCTCTAGTCATCCTCAAGGGGGAGGTGTTTCCGTATATGGTTGCGGACCTTGCAGCAGACATAGAGTTCTCCTTGATTCATATTGGGACAGTAAAGGTTTGGTTTTACTAAGATATGGAGTTTTGTGGGATGGATCGGGCGGTACTCAGAAACAGTCTCCACAAGATCATATAAAGTAGGAGCTGAACTAACCCTCATCGTCAGTAAGAAAATAATGCTAACAAAAGTAGCAGTAGCTAGGAACCCTATTTTAATTGTTTTACGTGTATGATGTTTGTTCAAATGTGAAGCATGACGGTTACATAGCTTATGGGTTGTCAAGCATTTTATATCTAATGTTATGTCCATTGGTAATGTGTTGTTACATCTCGCCACCAATCGTCACAGCTCATGTAGGACAAACAGTTATTGGAGAGGAGTAAAGGGCATGGCAGATGAAAATGGATGAAGAAAGGCAAGTCAATTATTTGATCAGTGAGATAAATGGATACTCAGCTGAGTAAACATCCCCCATAGTCGTCTCTGCTTATATTCGTCCTGGTGTAACTTGTCTGAACATCTGAGTATTTTTTTTACTTAAAAGGTAACACAGCATTTCGTTGTATATATGTTTGATACAAAACTATTTATCTGATAACGTGAATAAAGGAAAATGGGCACATAGTCAGCCCTACTCAATCTGATAATTTACATTATGACGTAATAAACTCATGTGATGATAGTTTGTAATCCACTTTCATTCACCATAACATAAGAATAACATGTCATTTATCAATATGAATGATTATACAGACTGAAGCTTAAAAATAGAGCAGAAGAACAAACTATAATTATATACACATCCTAAAACCAGCTGTATACTATATTGTTTCCCGTTAACTACAAATAGTTAACCGTTTAGAGTAATCACCGTATAGAAAAAATATGTTCGTATAAGTCGATTACTGTCTGTTGTATTTCCTTGATTCAAAAAAATCAATTTTACAGCCATCAGCTTTGTCCCATGTCCAATACTGTCATCAATAGGCCTCGTCACCCTTTGCCAGGAAGCCTTCTTCACCCAAACTCTCATCGACCTCCTTGGAATGCAGTTGAGGTTGCATCTGCTCTTCTTCCTCCCCTGTCGCTACTGCAACTCCTTCCTCTAACCTAAGCGGCACTACCTGGATTTTGATGGAGCTAGAGATCCTGGAGCCCACTTCAATTGTGGTAAGAAGATTCTCCCAGAAAGCTAACTCAGCCTCGAGCTTGTTGAGCAACAGTACGACAGAGAGCCCCGACATAATCAACACAAATCCCAGAATGCTGCACACACAGATGCAGAATTGAGTCGTGCAATCTGACTTTGAAGGAAAGGTAAGAAACAATAGCAATCTACGTGGAATCCGTGACCGAACATACCTCCCTAGATTCAACTTCTCCCCCAGGAACAGTACTTCCAGGATGGCAACTATGAAAGTGTGAGCTGGCTGAACATGGAGATATAGAACCCTCCTACCTTATTGGCGACCCAGGTTATCATAGTTCCTCCTATGGCTGATGTAAAACAAACCTGTGCAACACCATTTAAGAACAAACACACCAACAATACAATGGACAGACTTTACTCACTCATTTAGAAAATTGAATTTATACGCGAAGAAGAGAGATATCAGCCCCTTACATCATTAAGAACGGCGACCAACTTGGTATCAAGCCCCAGTCTCCATGCCCTATAGTCGCTTCTGTTATCCCACAGCGCGTAAGTCATTGCATGTACGCTCCCCATGATGTACATGAGCATTGTGGGTTTGTAGTGAGGTTGAAGGATTTATCTGCCAATCCTCAAGCAATTACACCAACAGCTTACCCTTTGCCAAAATTTCTAGGCAGCAGTCCAACGTTTAACATAAATTCCAAAGATCCCCTCCCCCTGAAATGATTAATATGACAACACAAGGTGTTTTGTGAATCTAGCTAAACGAGGGGGTTGTGAAGGTGTCAATGAATTGGGGTTTTCGGAAAGGACATCAATTCATCTTGTGATAGTGGAAAAGCCAATCACTGATTACTGAAGAATAACAAGTATGTTACAGAGAAATTATGAAGGATACTTGTTAACGAAAGGGTGTCTTGGGGAGGCACGTCAGTTTTTCTCGTATGGTTGATTAAGCCAATCATCGGTTACTCCATAAAACAGTATAGATGTTGCAATTAATTTAAACACCGCGGCTACATCAAAGCCTAAACTGATATCAAATAGCTTGATTTTGTGAAGACATTAGTGATATTCCTATACGTAGCAACCACATATCAGATCTTCCTACGTAGTGGTCATTCAAGCCCTGACATTAGAATGAAAGGTGATGAGTCATTCCATCTACAGCGGATTCACGGAATTAACTTAGATAAAATTCAAGTGCCAAACGAGTCATCATATGGAGACTGAAGTTAACAATAAAAGCTGCCTTATGGATGTACAGAAAGGTAAAAAATAATCACAAGGCGTGGAGATTTAATGACAATATCAATTTGCAAACTTATTTTTCTAGTTGCACTAATGAAGCATTTTCAAAAGCAGACTAAATAGCTTATTTGCTAATATGTATAAGTAAAAATCTTTCGTTGTAACAAGGACGTTACAATTTTGAGAGAAGCCATGATTCTACATGAAATTACAACTCCCGGATTTTCGGTTCCCTAATCCCTATCACAATAGGTAAAAAGGAAAAAAAATGCAAAGGTGCAGGGGGCGAGTGAGTTTTTAAGATCGGGATGGTTGGGAGTGCTAGAAAAAACTTGTTTAAGGGTTCGTTTGGTTCCGCTACAAATCAACTCATCCAGTTGCAAGTACACGACGAACTGTAATTCCTACGTTTGGTTAGACGAGGTCACAACCCGCGACAGGGAAACAAAACCCATCATCATCTCCGACTCTACAGAAAAGTGAGGGAATGAACCGCACGCCTTTTGGGCGCGGTTCCAGTTCACATTCTCTGCCACATACAGTCTGTCTCTTTTAGAACAACTAATTTCGTATTGTATGATGTCCGTTGTTGTATCAATATGAACTGCAGACTGTAATTGACGTCAACCAAACGTTTGCAAACTAGATCGTCTTATTAATTCTACTCAAAACCAAACATAGACAACTGGGTTACAACTCACTGCTTGTGAATTCCTGTTTTGCAACTCCTAATGTTGGTTGGTTTTACATCCAACCAAATTAGCCCTAAATAAGGTCAAATCAAACAGTCCGACGCCAGGTGGTAATAAATCAAAGTAAGACATAACTCGAAATGAATGATCAGAACTAATATGAAAACCAACGGCAATCGGTAAAAAAAATGAGTATATTAAATGAACGACCGGAAGGAAGTCGTGCAATCTCGAATGGCAGTCCTGACAAGGTCGTTCCCCTCGTTCCCATTAAAATGGCGAGATAAAATGAGTATATCCTTGCAACTGCAAATCTCGGCTTTCCTTCCTTCGACTCATCTGCCTTGTTCTGTCTGACTTCCCGCCGGCCACGATTCGAAGAGGCAGGCATAAACTTCAAGATGAAGAAAGAGTATGGGGATGCACCATTTTATTAATAAGGAAATCAAAGCAAATTAATCAATTCTAAAAGGCCACCTACCGTTTGCCAAATTATTGATAGCTACCTATTGTTTTAGCAAATAAGTTTCCAGACCCCCTCAACTTAAAAACGATTCCAAAAAAGAAAATACCCGTAAGTTTTAGCTAAACTAGAGGCTATGAAAGGTAATTGACAACGACAGAAGTGAAAGAAGGCTGCCGGCGGTGACTACGTCGAGGAAGCCAGGTGTATGCATGGATCAAACCGGGTGTATGGATCATGGCCTGTGTTTTCTTACTAATCCGAACAACTCCATTCATACCCCAGTAATCCCAACAGGAAGCCGTAACTGAGCACCCTCCACGCCGTTTGCAGCTTCTGCTTCCTGCAACGATACAGAGACGGACAGAGTAAGGAAGGAGCGTTTCCAGACGGACAGGACATCGCCGACGTCGTCACCTTCTTCACCATTCTTCTGTTTCTGCATCAGCTGAAATCGTTGGGGATGTTGTACCGATACAGTTCCGGATGTGACGAAAAGTTGTCACAGAAGCGCTACCAACAAGCGTATAAAACCCAAAGAAGAAAAACACCAGATTTAACGTGGAAAACTCTCCCCTTAATAAGGAGAGAAAAACCACGGGGCAATTCCGCTAATAAGCACTATGTAATAAAATTACAACTCACACCTCCCAGATTTAATTACCCCTAAATCCGGGTAGCAACCGCCAACCACTACTTTGCTTCAAGGCAAAGTCGCTGGCCCTCTCTTATAAACCAAGAGAGCTTCTCTACCAGTTGTTCTTGTTCTCTGGCACCCTCTACCACAGAAGGCACCAACAAGCAACTGGAGAACTCACACCTCAACCGGTGGATAATCCAAAGGCCTCCCCAGGGGCCTCTATTTATAGGCCTCCATGCATGTGATTGCAACCAGGAATTCTAGTCCTAGTTCGAATCCTAGTCCAACTGCATGTTACACACAGGAAGTCATATTCCTACTATTCAAGATTTGACTCCTATTATGATTGGTAGCACAAACCAACCCTCCCAAGTCTAAATCCCACTAAGACATGGGCTGGATTATATTTCTAATCCCAACAATCTCCCCCTCCAGCCCATGAGGGAGATGTGGTCTTCAGCGATCATCATTGGGAATGTACACCGCAGAGCTTCTTACAAAGTTCTAGCTTGTCTCGTGTCACCACCTTGGTCATCATATCAGAAGCATTCTTCTCAGTATGGATCTTTTTCAGAGTCAACAACTTCTTCTCTATAACATCACAAAGCCAGTGATATCTCACATCAATGTGCTTTGTCCGTGCATGATGCATTGTGCTCTTGCTCAAGTTAATGGCACTCTGACTATCACAGAAAATAGTCTGGTCAATCTGAATCATCCCCAGCTCCCTTACAAATCTCACCACCCAGAGAATTTCTTTTCCTGCTTCCGCTGCTGCAATGTATTCTGCCTCTGTAGTTGAAAGTGCAACACACTTCTGCAACCTGGACTGCCAAGATATGGCTCCCCCTGCAAAAGTGAAGATATACCCAGAAGTATATTTCCTGTGATCTATATCACCTGCCATGTCAGCATCAACGAAGCCCTTTAGAACTCAACGAAGCCCTTTAGAACTGGTTCCGAACCACCAAACATCAAACACGTGTTGCTCGTGCCTCGTAAGTATCTGAATATCCACTTGACCGCCTCCCAGTGATCTTTTCCAGGATTTGAGAGAAACCTGCTCACAACGCCAACTGCATGAGCAATATCAGGACGGGTACACACCATTGTGTACATCAAACTCCCTACAGCAGAAGAATAGGGAATCATTGCCATCTCCTCATTTTCCTCATCAGTAGATGGGCATGACTTCTTACTCAGTTTGAAGTGACCTGAAAGTGGAGTCCCCACGACTTTGGTTTTGCCCATGTTAAACCGCTCAAGTACCCGTTCAACATAACTCTGTTGTGACAACCACAACTTGCGCTGTGTCTTGTCACGTGTAATCTGCATCCCCAAAATCTGTCGTGATGGTCCCAAATCCTTCATCTCAAAGGCTTTGGAAAACTCTGTCTTCAATTTTCTGATCAAACTGAGATCCTGACCCACTATCAACATGTCATCCACATAGAGTAGTAGAATAATGAACCTGTCATTGGGAAACCTCCTGATGTAGACACATGGATCTGCACTTGTCTTCTGGTACTCGTGACTCTGCATGAAAGAATCAAACTTCTTGTACCACTGTCTAGGAGTCTGTTTTAACCCGTACAAACTCTTCTTTAATTTGCAGACTATGTGGTCTTTCCCCTTGACTTTAAAACCTTCTGGCTGCTCCATGTAGATCTCCTCTGTAAGGTCACCGTGAAGGAAAGCTGTCTTCACATCCATCTGCTCAAGCTCCAGATCTTGACTAGCAACCAAGCCTAGAACCAATCTGATAGAACTCATCTTCACAACCGGAGAAAATATCTCATCAAAATCCACTCCTGGTCTTTGACCAAGGCCCTTGACAACAAGTCTGGCTTTGTATCTAATATCACTACCAGTGCCGTCATTCTTCATCCTATAGACCTACTTGTTCTTTAGTGCTCTCCGACCCTTGGGAAGTGCCACAATCTCATAGGTGTCATTATTCTGCAAAAAATGCATCTCCTCCTGCATCGCCTGATGCCACTGTACTCTGTCTCTATGAGCTTGTGCCTCCTGAAAAGTCTCTGGCTCCCCCTGATCAGTAAGCAAGATATACTGAGATGTTGGATATCTGGATGAAGGATGACGTACTCTGTCAGACCTCCTCAGCTGCTGCTCTGAGGACTCTGCCTGGTCCTGATCCTGCTCCCCTTGCCCAGAAGTCTCTTCCTGTGAAGTTGAATCACTCGTCTGTGCATCTGGAACTGGACCACTTGATGTGCTATCACTCTGCTGCTCATGGTGATTATGTTGCTCTTCTTCATCATCATAAGACTGCACCTGTGAAGAAGCTGAATCATCCTCATACTCATCGTCTGAAGAACTGTCACCTGATCCCGCAGCCTCTGCATCATCAACTTCAGGCTCTGTCACTGTCTGACTCTCACAGAAAGTCACATCTCTATTTCTGGTCATGGTCTTTTTCACTGGATCCCATAACCTATACCCAAACTGTTGATCTCCATAGCCAAGAAAGATACATGGCACCGCTTTATCATCCAACTTTTGCCTCTTTTCCTTGGGAACATGAGCATATGCCTTGCATCCAAATACTCGGAGATGTGAGTAGGATGCATCCTTATCTGTCCATACATGCTCAGGTATATCAAACCCCAAAGGAACTGATGGAGATCAATTTATCAGATAGCAGGCAGTTCTCACTGCCTCACCCCAAAATGTCTTTGGCAACTTTGCAGTCTTCAACATGCATCTGACTTTCTCGACAATAGTACGGTTCATCCTTTCAGCTGTACCATTGTGTTGTGGTGTGCCGAGCTCTGTCCTCTCATGCCGTAGGCCATGCTGCGTGCAGTACGCCTGGAACTCCCTGGAGGTGTATTCTCCTCCATTGTCCGTTCGGAGACACTTTAATTTTTCACCGGTCTCCCGCTCTACCATGGCATAGAACTTTTAGAAACATTGAAAAACTTGATCCTTGGTCTTCAGCAAGTAGACCCACACCTTCCTAGATGCATCATCAATGAATGTGACAAAATACTTATTGCCTCCCAGTGAAGCCATCTCAAACGGACCGCAGACATCCGAATGAACCAACTGTAGAAGCTTTGACTTCACCGCCGACCTTGTCTTGAAAGAAACTCGTCGTTTCTTTCCTGTCTGACATGCATCACATGAACTGAGACCACTATCCTTGCCACAAGGAATCAACCTCTTCTTGGATAGAAGATTCAAGCCCTTTTCACTCATGTGTCCTAACCGTTTGTGCCATAGATTTGTCTGGTTATCCTCAACTGCATGTATACTGCCGTCTCTAAGTACTTTGAGCTTGGTCTTGTATAATGTGCGAGACAGTTTGCCACGTACAATAACCAAAGCCCCCTTGGTGATCTTGCATTTGCCGCCACCAAAATCAAGATGACAACCTTCTCTATCAAAGAAAGAACCAGAGATCAAACTCAGCCGCAAATCTAGAACGTGACGAACATCCTTCAGCATGAGCGTGCAACCAACACTTGTCTGAACACAAATGTCACCAATCCTGACAATTCTAGAGAAGCTGGAATTTCCCATGTTCACCCTCCCAAAGTCTCCCCTCCTGTATGAAGTGAAGAACTCCTTACTTGGTGAAGCATGATAAGAAGTTGCAGTATCCACCACCCACTCAGAATCATCCTCATCAGCATGCAAACACTGTTCTTGGACTGTTAAGACCACATCGTCATCATCGCACCTATCATTTGAGATCGTCGCTGTAGTATTCTTGTCGTCATCTTGCTTGTCTTTGGCTTCAGACCCATGTTTCTTTTTCCAAATCTTGCAATCTCTTTTGAAGTGACCTGGCTTGCCGCAATGGAAGCACCCTCTACCATTCTTTGACTTAGATCTACCACGAGACTTCTCGCGGTCTTGGGATTCACCGCGGCTCTTAGATCTACCACGGTCTCTCGCTCTATCAACGCCTCTGCCCTCTGTGAAGTGCACCTCTGATCCACTGTCGCCTGAGGCTCGTCGTCGAGTCTCTTCATTCAGTACACTGCTCTTCACCTGGTCAAGTGTCAACTTGCCCTCCTGTGCAGAATTGATGACTGTCACTACGAGTGTCTCCCAACTGTCCGGTAGCGATCCTAGAAGAAGTAGAGCATGAAGTTCATCATCAAGAACCATCTTCATGGACCCCAACTGATTTACAAGGCTTTGGAATTCATTCATATGCTCGACGATGTTTATACCATCTCGGTACTTAAGGTTCACCAACTTTCGGATCAAGAAAGCTTTATTTGTGGCAGTCTTCCGCTCATATAATTTCTTGAGCTTTTCCCACAGATCTTTGGCATTGGTCTCTTCTGAGACGTGATGGAATACGGAGATGTCGAGCCACTTCCGCACTGTTCCGACGGTTTTCCTGTTTAGCTTCTTCCAATCTGCATCAGATGTAGTCTCTGGCTTTTGTCCCTCTTGTTGGATCCTAGATGGGTGACTTAGGTGCTCTAGAGGGGGGGTGAAAAGAGCTGAAAGAACTTAAACAAAATTCATTAAACCTTCAAATTATATGACAGGATAAGGTTTCTAAATAGGTAATTTGAGTGCAACTAAATCATGCATAGCAAGGATAAGAGAGATTGAACATGCACAAATTAGACAAGCTATTTAGAGTGGTTCCACACTTCAAACTAGAAGTGTGTCAGTCCACTTGCCTAGAGAGGTCAACCTCTAGGACTTCCAACAATTGCACTCTTATATTCACTTATAAGACTTAGAATACATGACCAACAAAGGACTTACCTATCCAATACAAAGAGTCTTCAACCTTACCAAGGACTTACCCACTTTGCAAGAGTCTTCGGCCTTCTCCAAGGACTTACCCACTCTTGCACAAGTCTTCGGCCTTGCAGGAATTACCCACTCTTCTTGGATCTTCCGCCTTTGACTTCACCTTCACTCGGAGAAGCTTCCACCAAGGACTTACCCAATTGAGCTTGAGTCTTCTGCCTTCTCCAAGGACTTACCCACTCTAGCTCCAAGTCTTCAGCCTTGATCTTCACCAAGGGACTCCTTCCCTTATTCTTCTTCACCTCTCTTGGACAAGAGAGAGAACCTTCATCTTCATGATTGGAAATGAGAGATGGGGAGGTGGTGGAAGTGAGAGCTTCACAAGATATACAAATATGACTAGCTCTCTTATAGATTTCCTACTCACTCTAATGGATGTAGCAAGTGATTAAGCTTAGAGAGAGAGGAGGAGGCTGTAGGAAGCACTCAACTATAGAATAGGAACCTCTCAAAGAGTTTGCATGGAATGCTCAACCTTGGAATGAAGCCCAAGGGGTCCTATTTATAGTTGGGGATGCCTCTTAGCCTTTGGGAACACTTAGGAACGAAAAATAGCCGTTTCACAAGTTGCAACGGATCTATTTTGGGTCCCAACAAAGTCTCCAACGGCTAGATTTGCTTTTTCTGCATTCCAGTACAGTCTGATCGACCGAGTTTCTATAAAGGCAATTCGGCCGAACCACTAAAAGACAAGGCTGAAAGCTGGACTGTCGGCCGAGTTTCTTTTGAGAAACTCGACCGATCGGTCCATTTCCAGACTTGGACCGATCAGTGGATCGGCCGAGTTTCCTAGCTAGAACTCGACCGAACGGTGGATCAGCTGAGTTTGTAACTCGGCCGATTCCAACAAAAATCCCAGAATATATGGATCGGCCGAGTTTGGAATTCGGCCGACAAAATCCCTGTTATGGGTATTTTGGAATTTTCGTTTAACCGTACAAATGATGGATTTTTGTGTCCCAATAATTTTTCTAAGCTTAATTACAAGTCATACAATCATTACAAGTGATTACAAAGCAATTCTAAGGTCATTTACATAGAGATCCCAAATTGCACACTTGTAGCTATTTTGACTTGTCTTTTCTCCAATTTGATATGCGCAAGTTAGGGCATTTGGAGTGTGTCTAAACCTAATCTGAAATCACTCAATGTAGAAGCATTAGACACCGATATGTGGAATGGTTAGTCATCATCAAAACAAGGGTTTAGTCAATTTAGACGTGAGTCAACATTGACCTAATTGACCTTGAGTCAACATTCTCCCCCTTTTTGAAGATGACAAACAATTCCATAAATGTATTGAAAGCTTGTAAGTAAAATCATACCTTCGGAGAAACCTAGGGGTTTCAGTAGAATTGAGTTCATATGCTCCCCCTCAATTGATGCTAGTGGAGTTTTCATACTCCCCCTCAATTGATGCTATTTCTCCTGCATGGTTAGCTTTCATAACATTTATAGAAACTATGTCTTCTACTCATATATGTTCTACACATATATGTCTTCTCCCATTTACCTTCTCCCCTTTACATGGACACGCTTCTTTGCTTCATGTAAGACATGCCTTCTCCCTGTTGTCAAAAGAAAACATATCTTTCTCCCCCTTTGTCATTTCAAAAAGGTGGGGGTATGAAGAAACTAAGAAACACCACTTGTTAAGAGAAAGAAGATAACAAAAGTTATATAAGGAGAGTAGAAGAGCACAGATAGGGGCTTGTCCAAGCATAGAAAGAAAAGCAAGTTAAAGCATATACTTGAACAACCCAAAACATGCAAGATAGGGTGCTGCAGAAAAACAATAAATCGCAATTTTGACCCTCAAGATGATGGAATTTGACCAAAAACCATCGGAACTCATGGCAAAGCAATGAGTCTTGCTCAGAAGGGTGTTTCTGCATAAAAGGCACTATACTTGCAGCAAAAACTGAAACTGGAGCAAAAGCTGCATAAAAAACCACAAAAACTCCAATTTCTACATATCATGTAGATCTATGTACCCTGCATCACAATGTTATGCAAGAAACTCAAGATAGTAGGTATGCAAATCAAGGAACAAGCTTGAGCATGTATAAGCATAGCATATAGATGAGCAAAGATGCCAATTATAAACAGGGTTAGAACTACATGTATATGAACTACTAGTAGATGGTATCACAAGTTAGGACTACTAGTAGGATCTAGATCATAGAAAGAGATACCAAAAGGTACACAAGATAAAGCAAGCTATGAGTAGATGTAGAGATATATCCAAACAAAGAGATATGCAAATTTAAGAAGCATGAAAGGATATAACTCACTAGATATGCATCCTTACCATAAGATGATTACCCCTAAGAACCTCAAGGTTGTATCAAAACAAGATATACACCTAGATAGATGTAGCAAGTTAGAGTACAACGGAAGCGATTTTAGACACAACCAAGAGATCCAAAGAGATCATCATCAAAACCTGCAAAACAACTCAAAACAAGTAATTGCAAGATATAGATATACCAATTTAGAGCAATTAGAGAGATAGAGTTGTAAGCAAGATAGGCAATTTAGAACATGGAAATATGCATATATAAAGGTACCAAATGGAGTGCCAAAGAATAAGGATATTGGTTGAGAAAATCTAGTTGAGAGGGAAATTCTCATTCAATAAGCCAACTGTATACTCTGTGAACAGTGTTTTTGGTCGAGTTCTGTGTATTGGCAACTCGGCCGATCGCAGCTGTTGGCAACACCCATTGGTGCCCATCGGTCGAGTTTTAGACAGGACAAAACTCGGCCGACAAAACTACTGTAGAAAAAGCACATATTTTTTATAAAACATATCTAGAGGCATGCTAAATATACAAACCATATCCAAACATGTCTAAGCAAGTTAGTAATGCACTATAGAAGCATTAGAAACAGTTTTTGAGCAAGAGTGTGAAGAGAAACACAAAATGCCACTTTTGACTCAAAAACCATATGTATAGTGCACACTAACTTGACAAAAACAAGTTAGAAAAGGTTATAAGCAATAAAACAATACCTTCATGCTTACCATTTCTTTTCCACTTGTTGTCACCCTCTGCACATCTCACCTTTCTTCTTTCATGTGGATTGAGAAGTCAATTTTCAATTCAATAGCTCAAGTCAATCCATTTGCAAGTACCTACAAGAAGAAAGATGAAATGGTCCCCAATCATATTTTTGGGTCCGGAGGGGTTAGCTTAGCAACCCAAGTCCTATTGCTCTTGAGTGCTTTCCTAAAAGGACAACAAATAGAATAATGACCAAATTCATTGCAATAGTTGCATGTGCCCATAGTCTTGGAACTAGAGGATTCTCCATGGAATATTGGAGGTCCTTTATCTTTGTTGTTCCCTTGACTACTATCATATCCTAAACCATGTCTACCAATTTGTTTAGTAGAATTGAGTAGGATGTCATTAAGACTCTTCTTACCAACTAAGAATCTTTACAAAGATGATCTCAAACTATCATTATCATGCATAAGAGAGGCAATAGTAGAAGACAAATTATTGATATTATCTCTAGCATGCAAAAGATCATTTTCTAAGCAAAGAGCTTTAGTTAAATAAGAATCTCTATCAATATGAAGAGCAGCAACATCATTTTCTTTATTAGTATAACTAGAACAAGATTCATTCCCATTGATTTTAGCAAGCAAGGAGGCATTTTCTATTTCTAATTCATGCAAAACAAAATCTTTGTCCTTGTTTTCAGATTTAAGAACATCAATGTCATGCATGAGAGAATCAATAATTAGAGTATGCTCTTCATTTGAACTAGACATGAGAGGTTGAGCTTCTAGAAATTTAATCTTATCAAGTAAACTAGCATTTTCAAGTTTAAGAGAGTCTACTTGGCTAAGACAATCATTTTTATCAATAAGCAAGCAAGAATTAGCATATTCAAGATCATCTAGTTCTATATGCAAATTATCAACAATTTTAGCAAGCTTTTTCTTTTTCTTTTTAGAAGACTTATAAGAGGCACAAATATCATGAATAATAGCAATTAAAGATTCTTTATCTAAAGAGTCTAGATTTACCTCACTTGAGTCTTCACTTGTAGTAGCTATAAGAGCATAATGGCATTCTCCTTTATCAATAGAGCTTGAGCTGCCACTTGACTCATAACTTGATTCTTCACTTGAGCTTGAGTTGGAGGAGCCGCTTGAGCTTGAGTGCCATTTCTCCTTCTTGTGAAGATGGGTCTTTTTTCCTTGTGGGCAATCTTCCTTGTAGTGACCCTTCTTTCCACATGTGAAGCACCGGATGGAGGAGGACTTGCCTTTGTAGAGTCTACCCTTGGAGTACATGGCATCTTCTTTAGCTTGAGAGGATGGAGAGACTTTTTCCATGATAGCTTCAATTTGAGCCTTTATTTCAGCCTTCTTCGTTCTCTTTAGCTCTTTCTTCTCTTGTCTTTCTACTTCCTCCCTCTTGTCAAGCGTGGCTTCATGTGCTTGTAGATTTCCAATGAGCTCTTCAACAGGAATATCCCTAAGCGACCTTGCTTCTTCAATGGAAGTCACCTTGGATTCCCATCTCTTGGGGAGAGTTCTAAGGATCTTTGAGTTGATCTCTCCATTAGACATGGGATGTCCTAGAACAGCAAGACCATTTAAGATGGTGTTGAGCCTTGAGTACATGTTGGCTATGCTTTCCTCCTTTCCCATCTTGAAGTTCTCAAGCAACCCTTTGAGCATGTAGACTTTGCTTTCCTTCACTTGATTTGTCCCTTCATAAGTGATGCAAAGATTTCTCCATACCTCATAGGCCGTCTCACAAGAGGAAATCCGGTTGAACTCGGTGGGGGTCATGGAGGCATAAAGGATGTGCATGGCTCTTGCATTTAAGGTTGCTTTCATCAAGGTGGCTTCATCCCATTCTTCAATGTTTGTCTTTGGTAGAATGTATGGGATGTTCACCATTTGCCACATCTCGAGACTTGATCCTTGGATGAAGAATTGAAGTCTTCTTCTCCAATAGAGAAAGTTGCTCCCATCAAAGATTGGAAGGCTGGTCGAGAGTCTCCCTCCTAGGTAGTCACCCATCTTCTCCTACTTGTTGAAGTATGCTTGGAGAAGACCTGCTCTGATACCACTTGTTGGATCCTAGATGGGTGACTTAGGTGCTCTAGAGGGGGGTGAAAAGGGCTGAAAGAACTTAAACAAAATTCATTAAACCTTCAAATTATATGACAGGATAAGGTTGCTAAATAGGTAATTTGAGTGCAACTAAATCATGCATAGCAAGGATAAGAGAGATTGAACATGCACCAATTAGACAAGCTATTTAGAGTGGTTCCACACTTCAAACTAGAAGTGTGTCAGTCCACTTGCCTAGAGAGGTCAACCTCTAGGACTTCCAACAATTGCACTCTTATATTCACTTATAAGACTTAGAATACATGACCAACAAAGGACTTACCTATCCAATACAAAGAGTCTTCAACCTTACCAAGGACTTACCCACTTTGAAAGAGTCTTCGGCCTTCTCTAAGGACTTACCCACTCTTGCACAAGTCTTTGGCCTTGCAGGAATTACCCACTCTTCTTGGATCTTCCGCCTTTGACTTCACCTTCACTCGGAGAAGCTTCCACCAAGGACTTACCCACTTGAGCTTGAGTCTTCTGCCTTCTCCAAGGACTTACCCACTCTAGCTCCAAGTCTTCAGCCTTGATCTTCACCAAGGGACTCCTTCCCTTGTTCTTCTTCACCTCTCTTGGACAAGAGAGAGAACCTTCATCTTCATGATTGGAAATGAGAGATGGGGAGGTGGTGGAAGTGAGAGCTTCACAAGATATACAAATATGACTAGCTCTCTTACAGATTTCCTACTCACTCTAATGGATGTAGCAAGTGATTAAGCTTAGAGAGAGAGAGGAGGCTGTAGGAAGCACTCAACTATAGAATAGGAACCTCTCAAAGAGTTTGCATGGAATGCTCAACCTTGGAATGAAGCCCAAGGGGTCCTATTTATAGTTGGGGATGCCTCTTAGCCTTTGGGAACACTTAGGAACGAAAAATAGCCGTTTCACAAGTTGCAACGGATCTATTTTGGGTCCCAACAAAGTCTCCAACGGCTGGATTTGCTTTTTCTGCATTCCAGTACAGTCTGATCGGCCGAGTTTCTATAAAGGCAATTCGGCCGAACCACTAAAAGACAAGACTGAAAGCTGGACTGTCGGCCGAGTTTCCTTTGAGAAACTCGACCGATCGGTCCATTTCCAGACTTGGACCGATCAGTGGATCGGCCGAGTTTCCTAGCTAGAACTCGACCGAACGGTGGATCGGCTGAGTTTGTAACTCGGCCGATTCCAACAAAAATCCCAGAATATATGGATCGGCCGAGTTTGGAATTCGGCCGACAAAATCCCTGTTATGGGTATTTTGGAATTTTCGTTTAACCGTACAAATGATGGATTTTTGTGTCCCAATAATTTTTCTAAGCTTAATTACAAGTCATACAATCATTACAAGTGATTACAAAGCAATTCTAAGGTCATTTACATAGAGATCCCAAATTGCACACTTGTAGCTATTTTGACTTGTCTTTTCTCCAATTTGATATGCGCAAGTTAGGGCATTTGGAGTGTGTCTAAACCTAATCTGAAATCACTCAATGTAGAAGCATTAGACACCAATATGTGGAATGGTTAGTCATCATCAAAACAAGGGTTTAGTCAATTTAGACGTGAGTCAACATTGACCTAATTGACCTTGAGTCAACACCTCTATCGGATCGTATAGATCTTTGCAATAGAGAATATCCTCCATCTTGGGTTTCCAAATCTGCCAATTTGTGCTTGTCAACTTTATCATCGTCGCATCTTCATCTTTCCCCATCTGGACTTGTATCTGCAACCTCGCTCTGATACCACTTGTTGGGGATGTTGTACCGATACAGTCCCGGATGTGACGAAAAGTTGTCACGGAAGCGCTACCAACAAGCGTATAAAACCCAAAGAAGAAAAACACCAGATTTAACGTGGAAAACTCTCCCCTTAATAAGGAGAGAAAAACCACGGGGCAATCCCTCTAATAAGCACTATGTAATAAAATTACAACTCACACCTCTCAGATTTAATTACCCCTAAATCCGGGTAGCAACCGCCAACCGCTACTTTGCTTCAAGGCAAAGTCGCTGGCCCTCTCTTATAAACCAAGAGAGCTTCTCTACCAGTTGTTCTTGTTCTCTGGCACCCTCTACCACAGAAGGCACCAACAAGCAACTGGAGAACTCACACCTCAACCGGTGGATAATCCAAAGGCCTCCCCAGGGGCCTCTATTTATAGGCCTCCATGCATGTGATTGCAACCAGGAATTCTAATCCTAGTTCGAATCCTAGTCCAACTGCATGTTGCACATAGGAAGTCATATTCCTACTATTCAAGATTTGACTCCTATTAGGATTGATAGCACAAACCAACCCTCCCAAGTCTAAATCCCACTAAGACATGGGCTGGATTATATTCCTAATCCCAACAGAAATATGGATTGCTTACCTGTCCATCAGGATATATATGACAGGGCATAGAACTGCGACGGCGATGAGACAACGATAGGCGACGAGAAGGGAGGCAGACATGCCATCTCCCGTAGCCAGATTGTAAGATAAATCGGCCAGGGCCATGATTATCTGCACTACAACCATCAGGCTTGCTAAACACGCCATGATGTGCTTGTGTGCACTGGCGAGGTGCCAAAGTAGAGTTGGGTGGGGCGATGGTTACTGCTCAAGAAGCGCTGGCGGGGATACCTTGCCAAAGCGGAAATGACGGACGGCGGGGCGGCGGAAGGGTGGGGTGCATAACGACAAAGCTGAGAGCCGCTGGTGTCAACCAAATACCAAGCTGAGAGACGTTGGTTCGACGGAATATATCCCTCTTATTTTTCCATGTGGATTGCAGAAAGAGCACTGCTATACAAAGGCCAAAGCTGGCAACCACTGCTGTGCGGCCATTTTGTCCGTTCAAAAACGCCGAAGTCTTTGGAAGAGAGGGAAAGGGGGAAAGCTGGAGGTGGGGAGAGAGAACAGATGTAGAGAGAGGGGGAAAAGTTGTTTTAACTAATTTTTGACAAATAAAATTATTATATTTGTTATAAAAAATATTTTATACAAAATTAATGACGACATATTTTTGAGAAAAAATAATATACAATTTAGTGGCTAAAGCAAAATAAAATAAAAGAAGAGATAGGTTATTCTACTTATAACTTCCTATTTGAATTTTTTGATAAAGTAAGAATGTTTCAGTTGTGACATAAAATATGTTTCAACAAGACTAATTGTTGATGAGTTGACATTAAGAAATTAATTGCTGATGAGTTGACAAGTGAATTACCTCCTATGCGGGATATTCAACATCAAATTGATCTGATCTCGAGTTCCAATCTACCAAACGTCCCTCATTATCGTATGATCCCTAAGGAGAACGAGATCTTAAGGGAGAAGATTGAAGAGTTATTGAAGAAAGGATTCATTCGTGAAAGTAAGAGTCCTTGTACAATTCTCGTCCTTCTAGTTCCAAAGAAAAACAATCAATGGAGGATGTGCGTTGATAGCAGGGCCATCAACAAAATAACCATCAAATATCGCTTCCCGATCCCTCGATTAGAAGACATGCTTGACGAGTTATCTCGTTCTAAACTATTTTCCAAGATAGATCTACGAAGCGGATATCATTAGATCCGAATTAGACCAGGAGATGAGTGGAAGACAGCCTTCAAAAGCAAAGATGGATTGTATGAGTGGATGGTGATGCCTTTTGGGTTATCAAATGCCCCTAGCACTTTCATGAGGCTGATGAACCAGATTCTGCGTCCGTTTGTAGGTTCATTTGTGGTGGTTTATTTTGATGATATTCTGATCTATAGCAAGACCAAGAATGATCACCTGGAGCACGTCAGTCAAGTGATGCAAGTCCTATAAGAAAATCAGTTGTACGTCAATCTCAAGAAGTGTATATTCAGTACCAACAAATTACTCTTTTTGGGTTTTATTGTTGGCGAAGATGGGATCCAAGTTGATGAAGAAAAGGTGAGAACAATCTGGGATTGGCCTGCATCTAAGTCTGTGACGGAAGTTTGAAGCTTTCATGGCCTGGCTACCTTTTATAGGAGATTTATTCAGGATTTCAGTACTATCACCGCACCCATTACAGAATGTTTGAAGAAAGGAAGGTTCAATTGTGGGCTTGAACAAGAACATAGTTTCGCCTTGATCAAGGAGAAGTTATGTACAACCCCATTATTAGCACTCCGAGATTTTGATAAAGTGTTTCAAGTTTAATGTGATGCTAGTGGAGTTGGGATAGGAGTTGTGTTATCTCAGGAGAAGAGACCAATAGCTTTCTTTAGTGAAAAACTAAGTGATGCATGCCAAAAGTGGAGTACCTATGACCAAGAGTTCTATGCTGTCTTTAGAGCCCTTCGCCAGTGGGAACATTATTTAGTGCATCGAGAATTCATACTATTCACAGACCATCAAGCCCTAAAATTTCTTCATAGTCAGAAGGTGATAAATAAGATGCATGCTCGTTGGGTGAGTTATTTACAGAAGTTTCATTTTATTATTCAACATAAATCTGGAACTCTCAACAAAGTAGTTGATGCTTTGAGTAGAAGAGCATCCTTGTTGGTTACGTTGTCCCATGAAATCATAGGTTTTGAATGTTTAAAGGACTTGTACAAAGAAGATACTGACTTCAAGGAGTTATGGGTCAAATGCAACAACAGACACCCTTGTGCAGATTTTCATATTAATGACAGATTTCTTTTCAAAGGCGACCTCTTGTGCATTCCTTGCACGTCCTTGAGAGAGAAATTGATTCAAGATATACATGGAGGTGGGCTTAGCGGACACCTGGGAAGAGATAAGATTATTGCTAGCCTAGAGGAAAGATATTATTGGATACACTTAAAGAAAGATGCCAACTCTATAGTCAGGAGATGTCACACTTGTCAGATTTCAAAGGGACAGTCTCAAAATATTGGACTTTATATGCCCTTGCCTATTCCTGATGACATTTGGCAAGATTTGTCTATGGCTTTTGTGTTGGGATTACCCCGCACACAGTGAGGTGTAGATTTTGTGTTCGTTGTGGTGGACAGATTTTCCAAGATGACACACTTTATTGCCTGTAAAAAGACTGTTGATGCCTCCAATATAGCAAAGCTATTCTTCAAGGAGATTGTGCGCCTCCACGGGGTTCCCAAATTAATTACTTCAGATAGAGATACCAAATTTCTCAGTCATTTCTGGATTACTCTTTGGAGATTATTTGGTACAACACTGAAAAGAAGTTCTACTACTCATCCACAAATTGATGGACAAACTGAAGTAACCAATAGAACTTTGGGAAACATGATTCACAACATTTGTGGGGATAAGCGGAAACAGTGGGATTTGGCTTTGCCTCAAGTCGAGTTCGCATATAATAGCGTCGAGCACTCCTCTACTGGAAGATCACCATTCTCTGTGGTTTACACTTCAATTCCCATGCATGTAGTTGGCATGGTTAAACTTCCCAAGACACTTGGAACTAGTGAAGAGGCCAAGAATGTGGATGAAGAAATTGTAGCAGTTAAAGAAGCCGTCAAAGCTAAATTAGAAGCTACTGCAAAGAAGAACAAGACTGCTGACAAGAAAAGAAGAGTTAAAGTTTTCAAGGAAGGAGATGAGGTGATAGTGTTTCTACGAAAAGAAAGATATCCAGTGGGCACCTATAGCAAGCTGCAACCACGCAAGTATGGTCCATTCAAGGTGTCTAGGAAGATCAACGATAATGCTTACGTGGTAGCACTCTCGGATGACATGAACATATCCAACACCTTCAATGTTGCTGATATCCATGAATACCGAGCAGATGAGATCTTATGTCCTGAAAAGAACTCGGGGTCGAGTTCTTCTGAGGTGGAGGAGACTGATGTAGGAAGATTTGCGGCCACCATTGAAGATAAAATAGCAAGTATTAAAGACAAATCCCAGTTGGTCAAGAATTTCCAAAACCGGCGTCCGACGTCAGAAAAAACTCCATAATACCTTTTTGGAAAGGGAAACAGGCCAATAAATGCAAATCGCAGCCTCGCCGTGAGGTATACCCTCAAAATGGGATTCAAGTCCGTTTCAGCCTCGAAAATAGTAGTTTTGTATTTTTAACAATTTCCTTTTCTTTTGTTTTAATTCTTTTAGGAAAGTAATTGCATTAGGGTTAGGATCAGGATTTTCCCTACTTGTATAAATACACCCTCAGTTGTAACCGTCAAGACATCTCTTATCGTTTAATCAAATTCGAGAGTTTCTCTCTTTTTCTGGTGGATTCCAGGTTTATCAACTAAGTTTGTCGTTTGCAAACTTGGTTATTCTTTTAGGGTTCTAGCGCTTGCTAAACCCCGTTCTTCCGACTACGTCACCTATAGTCGCTTCCGTTATCCCACAACGCGTAAGTCATTGCCAGTACGCTCCCCATGATGTACATGAGCATTGTGGGTTTGTAGTGAGGTTGAAGGATTTATCTGCCAATCCTCAAGCAATTACACCAACAGCTTACCCTTTGCCAAAATTTCTAGGCAGCAGTCCAACGTTTAACATAAATTCCAAAGATCCCCTCCCCCTGAAATGATTCATATGACAACACAAGGTGTTTTGTGAATCTAGCTAAACCAGGGGTTGTGAAGGTGTCAATGAATTGGGGTTTTCGGAAAGGACATCAATTCATCTTGTGATAGTGGAAAAGCCAATCACTGATTACTGAAGAATAACAAGTATGTTACAGAGAAATTATGAAGGATACTTGTTAACGAAAGGGTGTCTTGGGGAAGCACGTCAGTTTTTCTCGTATGGTTGATTGAGCCAATCATCGGTTACTCCATAAAACAGTGTAGATGTTGCAATTAATTTAAACACCACGGCTACAACAAAGCCTAAACTGATATCAAATAGCTTGATTTTGTGAAGACACTAGTGATATTCCTATACGTGGCAACCACATATCAGAATGGTGCTTCCTACGTAGTGGTCATTCAAGCCCTGACATTAGAATGAAAGGTATGAGTCATTGCATCTACAGGTAACCTAAAGAATCGGATTCACGGAATTAACTTAGATAAAATTCAAGTGCCAAACGAGTCATCATAAGAGACTGAAGTTAACAATAAAAGCTGCCTTATGGATGTACAGAAAGGTCAAAAATAATCACAAGGCGTGGAGATTTAATGACAATATCAATTTGCAAACTTATTTTTCTAGTTGCACTAATCAAATGCATTTTCAAAAGCAGACGAAATAGCTTATTTGCTAATATGTATAAGTAAAAATCTTTCGTTGTAACAAGGACGTTACAATTTTGAGAGAAGCCATGCTTCTACAACTCCCGGATTTTCGGTTCCCTAATCCCTATCACAATAGGTAAAAAGGAAAAAAAAAATGCAAAGGTGCGGGGGGCGAGTGAGTTTTTAAGATCGGGATGGTTGGGAGTGCTAGAAAAAACTCGTTTAAATAAGGTCAAATCAAACAGTCCGACGCAAGGTGATAATAAATCAAAGTAAGACATAACTCGAAATGAATGATCAGAACTAATATGAAAACCAACGGCAATCGGTAAAAAAAAAAGAGTATATTAAATGAACGACCGGAAGGAAATCGTGCAATCTCGAATGGCAGTCCTGACAAGGCCGTTCCCCTCGTTCCCATTAAAATGGCGAGATAAAAAAGAAGCGACGGAGCGCGTCCAAGGAGTTCAGTATCGTCGGCGGTAGATATCCTTGCAACTGCAAATCTCGGCTTTACTTCCTTCGACTCATCTGTCTTGTTCTGTCTGACTTCCCGCCGGCCACGATTCAAAGAGGCAGGCATATACTTCAAGATCAAGAGAGAGTATGGGGATGCACCATTTTATTAATAAGGAAATCAAAGCAAATTGATCAATTCTAAAAGGCCACCTACCGTTTGCCAAATTCTTGATAGCTCCCTATTGTTTTAGCAAATAAGTTTCCAGACCCCCTCAACTTAAAAACGATTCCAAAAAAGAAAATACCCGTAAGTTGCTCTATGAATTTAGCTAAAGTAGAGGATATAAAAGGTAACTGACAACGACAGGAGTGAAAGAAGGCGGCCGGCGGTGACTACGTCGAGGAAGCCAGGTGTATGCATGGATCAAACCGGGTGTATGGATCATGGCCTGTGTTTTCTTACTAATCCTAAAAGTCGAAAGAAGCGAAACAGAGGAACTAGAAAAAAAAGAATCAAAGGAGCGAACAACTCCATTCATACCCCAGAAATCCCAACAGGAAGCCGTAACTGAGCACCCTCCACGCCGTTTGCAGCTTCTGCTTCCTGCAACGATACAGAGACGGATAGGGTAAGGAAGGAGCGTTTCCAGACGGACAGGACATCGCCGACGTCGTCACCTTCTTCATCATTCCTCTGTTTCTGCATCAGCTGAAATATGGATTGCTTACCTGTCCATCAGGATATATATGACAGGGCATAGAACTGCGACGGCGATGAGACAACGATAGGCGACGAGAAGGGAGGCAGACATGCCATCTCCGGTAGCCAGATTGTAAGATAAACCGGCCAGGGCCATGATTATCTGCACTACAACCATCAGGCTTGCTAGACACGCCATGCTGTGCTTGTGTGCACTGGCGAGGTGCCAAAGTAGAGTTGGGCGGGGCGATGGTTACTGCTCAAGAAGCGCTGGCGGGGATACCTTGCCAAAGCGGAAATGACGGACGGCGGGGCGGCGGAAGGGTGGGGGTGCATAACGACAAAGCTGAGAGCCGCTGGTGTCAACCAAATACCAAGCTGAGAGACGCTGGTTCGACGGAATATATCCCTCTTATTTTTCCATGTGGATTGCAGAAAGAGCACTGCTATACAAAGGCCAAAGCTGGCAACGACTGCTGTGCGGCCATTTTGTCCGTTCAAAAACGCCGAAGTCTTTGGAAGAGAGGGAAAGGGGGAAAGCTGGAGGTGGGGAGAGAGAACAGATGTAGAGAGAGGGGAAAAAGTTGTTTTAACTAATTTTTGACAAATAAATTTATTATATTTGTTATAAAAAATATTTTATAACAAAATTAATGACGACATATTTTTGAGAAAAAATAATATACAATTTAGTGGCTTAAGCAAAATAAAATAAAAGAAGAGATAGGTTATTTTACTTATAACTTCCGATTTGAATTTTTTGATAAAGTAAGAATGTTTCAGTTGTGACATAAAATATGTTTCAACAAGACTAATTTTAACAATTTTTTTAAAAAAATAATAACATAGTATCACGTTATTCTATATTAACCATGTTAGCTTATTATTTCATAGTATCTCGTTAATTCATGTTATCACGTTATTCCATATTTTTCATATTATTCATGTTAGCTCGTTATTATATGTTATTCATGTTAGTTCCTTACTCATGTTATCTATGTTAGTCTGTTTATTCTATAGTAAAAACACCTATTTCTTGTTTCGCTGAAGTCTCTTTGTGTCCTTTAAAACCCCTCTGTGTGCCCGCCTCTCTTTTTTATTCGCCGTGGGCCTGCTTGTTTTGCCTGAAGTGTCTCTTCACTTGTCCTCGTTTGAAACCCCCGTATCTCGTAACGCGTTGGACTATCCGAACCAACCCCCACCTGCTTTGGTAAACAAGAAGTGAGTTATTAAGAAGCCTCCACCCCCAGCCAACCGAGCTAGGAACCCAGCCCGGGACTGTGTTGTTCTCAATACGGAGGATGTGAAGAAGATAAGGATTCACTGTTACTTTTATCAACCAGAAGGATATGAGTAATTTCCCAATGTACCAATATTCTTCTCTCTTTATTCTTACCCACAAGTCAAGCGGCAAAGGTAAAGATAAAATGAGTATATGCTTTTTAAAAATGTGTCGGTAATATCAACCACAGTGACTTGTCTAACGCATGTTATATAAAGTAAATATTAAGGTATACTAGACGGACTATTAGCAATTCAAAATCTAAAGGATCGTTTACGACCTTATAAACATAGTTTATTTTATATTCAAAATACATTATTAAGACAGAATTTATTGTATATACAAATACTAGTACTCCGAATGGTGTTGTATGAAATTCAAATAGATTCTGACTTCCAAAAGAAGTGGATAAATGCGTCAAAATGCTATTCAATGGTACACACAACACAAAAGATTATTATGACCGACGTATATATTTTATACCTTCTAAAATTTTGTTGTATATATGATTTTTTTATAAATGAAGTACACCACCCCCAATATGCATGAGATGGTACGCGAACAAGTTCCTTTCCCTCTATGTCAAAGTACTTATCTACTCCTCGAAATCTTTATCTTCATAATTAATTTTATTGATAAGTGCAATTACAAAGCAAGGTACACCATATACAATCGTGCATGTGATGTCCTAAAGCGAGATAAAAACAATCAATGTTGATCGATACATTTTTATCCAATGGAAGGGAATTAAGATGAATAGAAGCGATAGTGAAGTAGGACGGGACTAACATCATGAGAGTGATAAAGTATCATATATGATTTGCGATTAACACCCAGGCTAAGGATTGTGAAGCCTTCAATTGTGGATGACAATCTTGTTTACATGCAATCAACAAAAAAGCAATCACATTTGCTTGCAAGAAAAATGCATAGATATAAGGGTTACAGCTATGTGACACTATAAATCATTAAATAGAGGTGAAAATATAAGCGTAGAGATGTAATTTCAGCCTAAAAAGTGAGAAGAAAACCTCCAATACAAGAAGGCGGCCTCAAACTTCAAGGAAGGATCATAGAAGTAACTAGGATCTCAGAGGGTAGAATGAATTATGATACCACATGTCGGTATCAATAGTTATAGTTGAAAATCTTTATTTCACATAAAGAAATTTGACATGGAAGTCAAAGAAACATCAAATATGTAGATGCAATAAAGATAAAAGAAAAAAAAACACCATGAGAGATTGAATCGGTCAAGTGAACACCAAGTGTTATCTGTTGTTCCGGCAGATATAAATAAGAAAATCATAAACAAGAAACAATATCAGATTCGCTGAGTGTGCAAGTATGCACTATTCTTAAGAGTATTTCTGTCTTATTCGACGACGAACGTCAATTCAGTAGTAAATGCGGAGGCTACTCTCTCAGGATGCAATAATATTTAGAGTGGCAATGCGTGCACTTGCAAGTCACAGTCTTCAGTGAACAACACTTGATCGTTCTTCTAGAGATCACACAAACATCGTTGATGACAACAAAAAAACATATAATACTCGATAACATTTACGTTTTATACAAGAGTTGTGACGGTGGTTGTGTAACATACTCAAATCTAGATATATGAGTTACATCTCACTTCTTGTAGGCCCCTACTTGATTATGTTAATATATAGTAATGATTCCCCTACTACGAAACACATTAGAAATCCTTGGAGTTGATTAGTATCATAGATGTATAAATACCCTAAATACCTTCAATAACAAACTTAATGGACATATATACTCAATATCATGCTTGACTCTAAATAGACACCCAAAAATATACCAAGAGGTATAAGATGAAATAAATCAAAGTAATATGTAATATAGTGTCACAATTAATTAATCAAGATGACAAAATGCATTATTATACGTTAATATACAAGTAATGAAATCTACACCTATACATCTTGAAAATGTGAAATTTATGGAAAATTTAGGATCTTCACATCCTAATTAGCATGCATGCCAAATCTCATACTAATAGGTCGTTGTCTACACTTCCATTCAAATGATTAGATCATAGACTTTAAATTGGATACTAATGCTTTTTTAACAAAAAAATATAACTATGCTCAGTTCCATTTAATTTCCTCCCCCTCTGTGACGTCACCTTTCTCCTACCTGGATCTCGTGGTTTTTCCTAGCCACTCTTCTTGCACTGAGGCCATAGTTTCAGACCCAGTCTTATACCCGATGGTCAGTTCTTCTCCCCCTTTTCTCATCTTCGTTTCCTCTTCCTCTCAATACTCCCCTATTTTCCTTTCGTTCCTCTCCATCTTCCTCATCCATAAAACCCTACTCACCATCATCGATTCACCAATCGTCCAACAACGAGCAGGGAACTTCCACCTGCAACCACGATGGACGGTGGAGCTATTTCCCTCAACGCTGCTCAGTTTGCAGTCTGAGACGCCACCACTGTGGCCTTCAGGAGAAAACCAGCACACTATGAAGCATTCACCATCTCCTTTGCTAACACCACCTCTACCTTCTCCCTCCTCCACCACTTCTTCCTCCCCTCAGTTGCACTATCGTCAACCCCTCATGTGGTGCAGATGTTGTAACAATGCCAGCGACTACTGCCTCTTATCCTCTCCCTCTATTTCCTCGTCGCCCTAATCCTAGGCAAGTACATATCCTTGATCGCTTGGCACCAGTTGCCGTAGCAGCAAGGCTCTACCTCCAACACCAAAATGGACTCTGTTCTTGTTTTCTAATGTAGAGCCGCATACCATGATGCTTCCACCACCAGCATCTCCTTCTTCCTCCACTCTATGGCCTGTAACCCAGGAAGCTATCATGACCATTATTGATGTGATGTTGGTCGTTCCATTCCTTCACGACACTACCAGGAACCTACCTCGACATAACCATCTCCCACCTCCTCAACCTGCTCTTCGGCCTCCAACAACCTTGGATATGATTCGACGTCAAAGACCAGCAAACCTTCAAAACAGCAGATTATGGTTAATTGATTGTTCACAGGTCAATAATCTCTTCATTGTTGCATTTCAATTGTTAATATGTCAAGTTAATAAAGATAATGATAGGATAGATTGAATAAGTCAATCCACTATATACTATTGTATTACGGTTGGTATACACACATATACAAAATATTAATATTGCAACCAGGGAGACAATGGTTTATATAGGCTTAGATTCCTAATATCCATATCAATTAGAGTTATTTAAGGTATAAGACATGGTTAGGAAAATGAACCTTATCATGTGACAATCTACTTCATAATAGTTGTATGAATATAAATGTTGGTGTATGTGTAACAGAAACATGCATATCAGTATATTCAATTCATGTAAACCTAATGATTCAACTTTATTAGCAATTATAACATATTAGGGAGATATATCTTTTGATTGAATATCCTAATAACTAGTGTGCTACCATATATGTGTTAGAGTACAAATATTTAGATATAATATGTAATCTTACACATTTTAAGAACTACATTTGAAACCCTCAATAGCTTTTGAGAAACACGCCCCCCTAATGAACATATCAATATTTGGTGATGATTAAGAATGCTTAGGGATCTGAGTAATGCATTTAACTATATTTTTCCAATTTGAATAAATTGACATATGATAGAAAGAATATGGAAGCTTAATTTTATAAGTATATGTATGGGTTATTTTATTTTGAGAAAAGTAAACTCATATATGAATGTGTTGGATTTAAACCTAGACTCCTCTAATTAAGGTATTTTGATTGAATAGTATCACATGTAGCACATTTTTTACCTAATTCACCAAATTGAGATTTATGATATAAAGATAGAAATGAAATACAAGACCCAAATTGAATGAACTCATATTTAACTTAAACATATCTAGAGTTATGTGACTAAATATGAACCTTAAAACTAAAACAGATATATAATGGATCATATATTCACTTAAAAATCCTAATATGCCATTAGGTGATCAGGACTTGAATAAGAACAATTCGAAAATCTATAATAGGAATGTATACACATGCTAATTTTGGTTTGACTATTAGACATGATGTGTTCCTAGGATGAATACTCAACCTTGGGGACCAATTATATCAATTGAGTTAACCTTAGGTGTGAAGATCAGGTATGTACATCCTCTATTTTATTTTGGGCATTATTTGACTAAAACCTACTTTCTTTTAATGAGGCATATCTTGAACTATTATTCATTATGAAATCTAATTTCTTGAACATTTATACTTCTTGATGTTGACTCATTATATCCATGTAGTTTTTGGACTACCTTGTTTATATGAGTTCTGGTTCCCCACTTTCTATGATTGTATTTTTATTAAAAATTGATAGATATACTATTCGTGCCTCTCTATTTTATGCATGCTACATATTTGACTAGAATATCTAGAATAGTGGTACTTATGTACAACCATACTTATATAGAGCGTGCATTTTCGCCCAGGGTGTGCGTTTCCACTCTTATTTCTTTTAGGCCATGATCCTATGATGTTATGGCCCTATTTTAGTTATATTTAGTCTACATTATTATGCATGCAAATGTTTATTCTTTAAAAATAGAATTATAGATAATCTTTATGGCAAGACACTTTTATTATCATGCTTGTAATCTAAATTTTATATGTCTCATTTCTATTACGTTTCTCTTGAGCTTACCTAATTGCAAGTAGCCCCCTTCTTGTGGGAACATCTCTTTTTCTCTCTTTTAACCCAATATAGTGCCCAAAATGTTTATTATATGTACATACTCGACCTTTGTTGACTTATACTTTGTTTCAAATGTTCTAGATGATGTTCCCTTCCACCCAAGTATAGGTACATTAGAAGAAAAGGATCATAAAGATCGTTTACATGGTATTGGTACTAAGGATAGCTTGAAATGGCTGAGCTACCCTCTATACTCGGTCCTAGATGTTTTAAATGTATACCTTTTATTTGTAATGACGCATTTATGCTGAGGAAAAATTGTATTTGGATGATCATGTAACATTATAATAGTTTTGTTTCCGTTGCTTTATTGTTACATGGATCTTATATTATATCATTTGAGGGGATCCCCTTTAGAGTCCCACTCTTTATAGGTTGTCAAACAAAAAGACAAGAGCAATTGTTAACCGAACAAACATCTACAGTTAGTCTCTTTCAAATAGCTCCAAATGCAGCCTTCAAAGGTTGCAACACATGTTAAAATTGACTAGCAGACCAAGTGGCAAAATCAAGCTGGGGTTGTGCCCATGCACAGGGCTATGGGAGGCCAGATTTGTACCCCCCTGTGCGTAGGATGCAACTTGTGCTGTTGCACCTGGTTAAAGGGTTTCCAGACCAGACCGACCCAAATTCGATTGGGTTGTCCCACCTTACGCATGGGAAGACCTTATATGGTTGTGTTCCTCAAATATCTTATGGATAAGAACCCACATATAAGGAGGAGGGAAGTGTCAAAAATTCCCAATGTGGGACTAAAGCCAATGCCTTTTGGTTTAAAATATAGTAGAAAATACAACAATCCTTCACTATTTCAAAATAAAACAAAATTAAAATTCGAATAAATCACTAGAAGAACTTAAACAAATGGCATGCATAAGCTTTAGTAGAATTATGTTCTTTAAACCAAAGTATAGACTAGATGCACATAATATGTAGAAGACTGGTAGAACTATCTACTTGAACTAATTCTTCTTTTGTTTGATTAGAGGTTCATTACTCACATAACATCCATAGAATCAATTGCCATTTTTACAGTTTGGTGCTTTAGGCCATGTTCCTACTAGGAATATTCATGAGTGTTTTAAAGACTTGCCGATGTCTCAATAGAGTGGCCCAACTCCACACTCATATAGTTAGACCTTCATCAAGTAAATTCTACAGTTATATACAACATCAATAATGGCTATAAAGTCTATTAAGAATAGAAATATATTCAAAGAATCCATTGTACATTTTTGTTTACATCATAAGAATGAGATACAAATCATTACAATACATTGAGTCGACAATGAATTCATTTTTCCCGTTGAACCTCCTTCCCGAGATCTCCGTTCATGAAGGTTGGGTGTCCATCACTTTGACTCTGGATATGGGCATAACCCCATTCATCTTGATGTGTTTATTACAATTCTATGACTTAATGTCTTTTTCATAGGATCGGCCAAGTTTAATTTTGATTTCACATGGTGCATAGAGATTATGCTATCATATATAATCTGCTTCACAATATTGTGAAGTAGACGAATATGTCTACTCTTCCCATTATAAGCTTTTTTAGCTCTCATTGTGGTAGCTTGATTATCACAGTGTATATACATTGGTGGAGAAGATTTCCCCCAATTGGGAAGATTCATTAGAATATGTCTTAGTCATTCAGCTTTAGTTCCACCCTTTTCTAAGGCAATAAACTCAGATTCCATAGTGGAACGAGCTATACATGTTGGCCTGGTAGATTTCCAAGACAAAACACCTCCACCCAAAGTGAAGCTGTAGACACTTGTAGATTTTAGTTCATATGAATCAGAAATTCAATTGGCATCACAAAATTCTTCTAGCACAGTCGGAGATCCACTAAAAATCAATCCATGATTCATAGTGCCTTTTAGGTATATTAAAACCCTATGTAGAGCGTCCCAATGATCCTTGTTAGGATTTTGAGTATATCTAATTAATTACCCAACTGCATATGCTAGATCGGGACAAGTACAATTTATTAACTGCATTACGTGTTACAACCCCAATTTTTGGGTTCATATGGTTGGAAATGCAATTTCCTCAATAAATGTATGATTATGGGAATTGTATGATCTATGTGTATTGAATGGATTTTCTTTACAATATTTCCTTTCTACATGTGATTTCATGGATCATAATATGTGAATGAGTCCAATATGATTAAAAAGAAAAAAGAAGAAATCAAATAATACATTATTAAGAAGGAAATTTGAGATAATGATGAAAATATGAGAAATATGTGGAAATATAGTTAATGGAATCATCTTGGATAAGATTTTATGTCCACGTGGTTTCTAATGGTTAAAGGAATCCAAACAAAGAGAATAAAAGAATAGAAGAGAGAAAATATGCATAAAATATGCCTTAATAAGTAATAACTTTCATATAAAGAAAAGTCTCTCATACTTTTGATTTTGAGTCATAAACTTGGCACACAACTAGTTTAAGACATTATGGACTTCTCTCTAAAATTTGGGATTAAAAAGATAAACGGTTTGAGAGATATGAATTTTTGTAAGTTTCCTAAAGTGTAAAGGATAACTTTAAATGTCACATTTTGATTTCAATATGTTCTAATACGAGACCCGGTGGCCGTTGATCTCAGATCCAACGATGGTTGTTCATCGTCTAGTTCTAGACAGATTAGGAATCTGGAGAATTTCTATCTCCAATTTTTTGTGACTCTGGGTATGAGAGGACCTGTGGATAGGTCGTTACATTACGTTACTAATTACTTGTGCATATTTTATTTTTTGAATGCTTTCAACTTTATTTTTCTTAAGATTACAATTTGGATTAAAAGGTGTACTAGCAAAATTTCAATCAAACATTGAAACCTTTTAATGATTTTCTTAATATAATTTTCTTGAGATAGCATGATGCAATCATCAAATTTAAGAAGTTTAATTCCTAAAATAACATATGTTTCTCCCATATCTTTCATGTCAAAATTAGAAGCCAAAAGACTTTTTGTACTGTTAATGATATCAATATTACTGCCAAATATAAGAATGTCATCTACATAAAGATACATAATAACACAAACTTGATTATCGACTTTAGGATAAATACATTTATCTCCTTCATTTATATGGAACCCATATGATATAATTACTTTATTAAATTTTTCATACTATTGTTTCAGATCCTATTTTAAGCCATAGATATATTTGATAAGTCTACATACAATATGTTCCTCCCTAGGAACAACATAAGCTTCCGGTTGATCCATACAAATTTTCTCATATAAATCTCCATTCAAGAATGTAGTCTTGACATCTATTTGATGTATAATCAATTTCTTAATAGATGAAAAAGCTATTAAAATTTTCATTGCAGAGATTCTAGTTACATGAACAAATGTATCAAAATAGTCGATATTCTTTTGTTGTTTATATCCCTTAGCAACTAATCGAGCTTTATAGTTATCAACAATTCCATCAGCTTTAAATTTTCTTTTGAATATCCATTTACAACCTATAGGTTTAATACCTTGTCGAAGATCCACTAACTCCCATGTGTGATTGGATAATATAGATTCAATCTTCACTATTAATTTCTTCTTTCCATAGAGAGGAATCTGACGAGCTAATAACATCATGATAAGATTGAGGATCATTATCCACAATTAAGGAATAGAAGTCATCACTGGGATTATTTTCCTTCCTCATCCTAGTGGATCTTCTAGGTTCTAAATTATCAGGTTGAAAAGAATAGTTATTATTAGATGTACTAGGCATATTTTTCAAAGTTTCATTCAATGGAATAGAACTTTTTTATAGGATTTTTCATAGGAAATATATGTTCAAAGAATTCTCCATTTTTAGATTCAACAATAGTATTTGATTCTACAATGTTGTTCTACTTCTAAGAACTAGAAATTCTATATGCATCGCTATCTTGAGCATACCTTATAAAAATACCATCAAGAGTTCTTGGTCCTAATTTTCATTTCTTAGGTTTAGTTATCAAAACTTTGGATAAACACCCCCACACTTTAAAATATTTTTAATTAGGAGGATATACTTTCCAATTCATATGGAGTTTTATTTGTCTTTCTATTAGGAATGCGATTTTGAATAAAACAAAATGATATAATTACTCCCCCCGCGAGTTGTTGAGTTCTTCTGACTTTATCATGATAAAATTCATCATCTCTTTTAAGGTTCTACTTTTATGTTCAACAATTCAATTTGATTGAGGAGAATAAGGAGGAGTATATTCATGTATAATCACATGAGTTACACAAAAATCATTGAACGGTGATCAATCATATTCGTCACCCCTATCTGATCGAAGATGTTCTATCTTTTGATTTAGTTGGTTTTCTACTTCTATCTTATATATCACAAACATCTCAAAAGCTTCATCTTTTGAGTGTAACAAATATAGTTTTGTATAGCGTGAGAAATCATCTACATTAAATATGTAAAATCTTTTCCCACCTCTAGACAGATTTCCTTTTAAATCAATAATATTTGTGTGTATCAATTCTAATAATTCGGAATCCTGATGTAGAATTTGAGAACACAGTGTCTTTGTAGATTTAGTTTTGGCATAGACTTTAAACTTATAATTAAATCAACAATTTCATTGATAACCTCCCATTTTGTGATGTTATCTTACTAGTTTTATCTTAGTTTTCCATACTCTTTCTCAATAAATTAGATAGAATAATTAAATTTTCGCTTTATCGTGAATATACCAATAAACTGATATTTTCCCCTTTCTTCTTACAGAAAAACACAAAAAATTGTAAAAGAACTCAAACGGTCCCAAGACCATATGAAGGCCAAACGGTCCCAAGACCATATGAAGACCAAATGGTCCCAAGACTGTATGAAGGCCAAACGGTCCCAAGACCGTGAAGGACAAATGGTCTGAAGACTGTATGAAGGCCAACCGGTCCCAAGACTGTATGGAACCCAAACGGTCCTAAGACCATATGAAGGCCAAACGGTCCCAAGACCGCATAAAGACCAAATGGTCCCAAGACCGAATAGAAGCCAAACGGTCCCAAGACTGTATGAACCTAAACGGTCCCAAGACCGTATGAACCTAAACGGTCCCAAGACCGTATGGAACTCAAACGGTCCCAAGACCGAACGAAGGCCAAACGGTCTCCAAACCGTTTGAATCCAAATAACTCAAGACCGTTTAAGACCCCTTTGGAGCCTATAAATAGGACCCAAGGGGTCCTCATTAGGCATCGAATTCTTGGATGTCCAGAGGCTGCCCCAATCACTCCAGAGCTGTTCATCCTTCATCCTTCGCCCCAAGGTTTCCGGTTCAAGATCCACACTCCATCCTCAAGCTACTTCCTCTCTCATCGACATAGAAGGTGGGAAGTGAAGGATTCTTCATCAAGGCAATCCCGTGGTGTGAAGATAGTTGCTCTCTACTCCAAGGGGTCGACCTTCCTCCCTCCTATGTGGAGATGATGCTTTCTTTCTCTCTTCCCGCCTCCTTCTTTGTTCTTGCCATGAGCAAGTAGTCCCATACACTCGGGTGCGGGGAGTAGCGCCGCTACCCATGTTTTCATTTCATACATTGTAATTCATGAGTTTGCAATAGAAAAAAATACTATCTTTTCAGTTCAACATCAATCGTTTAATGAATGCTAGATACTTGATCACCAACTTGTGTTATCTATTATCTATTAGTGCGAATTGTCTATGTTTGTACTTCTAGATTCAAATATTGACTGCTTGTTGGTTCCATATGTATGTAGTCACCATACGTTTGGTTCGGTATCTAGGATCGTTTCTCAAGGAGTGGAGTAAACTCACCTCCATCGTTGTACTTTCATGCTATGTAATGGAATCAGTTGACATATGAAAGTACAACCTTGATAGGTCGAGGAACGCACTTTGCGAGGGAAGTGATGCAAAGTAAGTGACTATTCGTTTGGGGATGGCTGGCATTGCAACACTTCCACATTTTTCATAGTTAGTTATCCTAAAGGAAGCTAAGTCTACAAAGATACTAATTGTTCTGACTCTCTTCTTTGCAAGTCATGTTTTACTGATGTATGTTTTGATCCATGTGTAGTGGTGGTGAAACTCAATCACATCCTAGTGGTTTCCAAAATCTTGTTTTCAACCTTAAATTTACTTTCCTGCCATCTACTTTACCTTGCACTTTAGTTTAATTATCAAATCAATTCTTCAATCTAAATATCAACTTTTAAGTAGATAAGTAGAATTATTATCCATCTTGTTAAACTCTTAACAAGTCCGTTGTCTCGTGGATTCGACCCTTAACTGTACTACGATAAGACTTCCACGTATCTTAGCATATGTGGGGTGGAGATCTTATTATAGCACATAAAAGGCTGAACCTAGAGACTTACTATCTCTAGGATTTTTTGTGGTGCACGCAACTCCACGCGAGTGGAGGCTACATCAAAAATTGGCGTTGTTGTCGGGGACAACGGAACGTTTTAATTCCATTTGCCAACTTGCTAGTTGATTAGGATTTTACACTTTACCTTGATAATTACTTCATATATCTTTTTGACCTCATCATTTCTCCACATCGTCTAAAGTGTGATTTTTCTTCTACTCAGGTAGAAAACGTGTATGCAACCTTTGCATAACATTGGATTCTCCTTTGAACCAGAGTATGACTCTGAGATAGAACGAAGCTTCCACCGAAGCATTAGACTCAACCGCCAATGAGCCAGACAGATGGTTGAAGAACAACGCCATGCCGCTTTGGTGTTGGAAAGAGTCAACGCAACCATAGCAGCTCAAAGAGCACAACTCATCGCTGATACACGTGCTGAAATTCAAGCTGAAGTTCGTACTGAAGAGCAAGCCTGTATCCATGCCGGAAATGAAGTAGCTACAACATCCGCTCGACTTTTGACAAGGAACCAGCAGCTTCGGGATTACGATGTTCCTAAGAACTCTGAAGATAATCACCCAGTCCAGCCACCTCTCATCAATGCTCCTAACTTTGACATCCGAACACAATAGATCCAAATTATGCAAGGCATCTCATTCTCTGGGAATGCTGGAGAGGATTGCATGGATCACCTGAAACGATTCAAGACACACTGTCGATTGGTACCACAGGCCGGAGCTACTAATGATGCAATCATGCTTCAACTTTTCAACTTTACTCTGTCTGGAAGGGCATTGAGTTGGTATAACTCATTAGATGGAGAGTCAATCACCACCTGGGCTCCCTTGGAAGAATTTTTTTTGGAAAAGTTCTTTCCTCCCTCACTGACCTACCAGATTAGGGGACAGATCAACCAATTCTCCCAACTTCCTAGAGAATCTCTAGAAGAATCCTGGGAAAGGTTTAAGGAATTACTGAGGAAATGTCCACATCACGGAATCTCACAACACCAGCTCATAGAAACATTCTATAGAGGAGTAAGTGATGACATTAAGAAGTTCTTAGATTCCTCATCTGGGGGGAATTTCATGCGAAAGAATTATGAAGATGCCTGGAAGATTGTCACACTCAGAGCTGAGAACCAATCTAATTGGGGAAGGCCATCTACCGGAGGAGTTCTAAAGGTTTGTAAAGCTGAAGAATATGTAGAGTTGAAAGCCATCGCCGAAGCTCTAAAAACCATAGCTCAAAATCAACAAGTTCTTGAAACATCATTTGGGGAATATGATAGAAAGAAGAACTCCCAAGTTCAACAAGTTAAAGCAGCTACTGAAACTTGCGAAGCCTATCATGCATCTGATCACCCCACATTATTATGTGGTCTCTTATACAATGTAATGATGGATCTACAACCACCACAACTACAATATGAACCAATTATTGAACATCCCGAGGATCAACTACCTGAGTAAGTGAATTATATCCACTCCATACCAGGCCAAGTATATTATAATCCATATCAACTGAGGAACCATCCCAGTTTTCAGTATGGGAATCATGCGGGAACTGCCAACCCGCAACATCAGACACAAGGTGGGTCTTCCAATAGATTACCACCTGGATTTCAAAGCAATTATAATCGAAATCAAGGAAATTATAGGGGTGGGCCTCAAAGGCTTGTCTACCCAAGAAATTCTTCTACATAGTACCCTCTGTTGCATCCACAATTCCAACAAACTCAACTACAACAACCACAACAACCTCAATTACCAGCACCTCAACAACAACAACTGTAAGGGCAGCAGCAAGTTACACAATATCAACAAAGGAATGTCCCGCCTCTGCCAACAGATGAGTTGTTCATGATTAGGCAAATGTTGCAATCTTAGCAGACCATGCTTGCCAATCAGCAAGCCCAACAAAAGGTTTTGGAAACTCAATTGGCACAGATCGCAGCCCAGCTAAAACCCCGATAGGTACTTTTGCTGGTCAGCCAGAAATAAACCCAAGATACGATCAACGTAGACCAGAACAACTGAACACAGTCACCACAAGGTATGGTCATGTCCTTGCTGAAGTTACCAATGTTATTCAAGAAGACAAAGATATAACTGTGGTCAACCCAATTGCAAGAACAAATCAAGAAACAAAAAAAATCTGTAGAGGTTGGGAAGGAAAAGGAAAAAGATCAAGTTACCAAGGAACCAGAAGTCCCACCGTATAAGCCTAGGATACCCTACCCAGGTAGATTGAGAGAAACTAAACTGGACACTAGATTCCAAAAATTCAAGGAAGCTATGAAGAAGCTATATGTCGATATTCCATTCCTCGATGTTCTTTCTGAAATTCCAGCTTGGTCCAAATACCTGAAGACTTTACTATCAAAAAAATATATGACTGAAGAACATGAGACTATCAAATTAGCCCAAACTACTTCTGACATCATTCTTAATAAGATGTCGAAGAAGCATAAGGACCCTGGTTCTTTTGGTATCCAATGTTCTATCATAAATACCTCTTGCAAGAAAGGATTAGCCAATTTGAGGGCTAGCATATCCATTATGCCATTTTCCATGTGTAAAAGATTGGGCTTTACTGATTTACTACCCACACCAATGACAATTCAATTGGCTGATTCTACCATCACTACACCTCTGGGGATTATTGAAGATATCCCAGTAAGAGTAGGGAAAGACTCGTATGTTCCCTATGACTTTGTTATTATGGATATAAAGGAAGACCTGCGATATCCAATAATATTTGGCAGACCCTTCCTTGCTACAGCTAGAGCTCTAATCGATGTTGAAGCTGGCACAATTACCTTAAGATTGGGAAAGCAACTCATTCAATTCAGAGTCATTGACAGCTTAAAAGGCCCTAGCATCCACGAAGAAGTTTTTCTTCTCGAGGCAATTGATAAAATGTCTTAGTTAAAACATGAACCTTCTGAACCATCTGATGATTTGGAAAACATTTTAAAAAATCCAGAAGCTAAATTCTCAACTGATGAACTGGTTCAACAATGTCTTCAATACCTTGAACAAGCCGAAGAAACCTCCGAAGCTACCTTTGAGGAGTTGAAATCTATCACCGTTTTGGAAACCGCAGAAGTACCCAAGACACCTAAGATGAAATCCCTACCAGTTGGGCTCAAGCATGTCTTCTTTGATGAAGAAAAATTATGTCTGGTCATTATCAGTTCCACTTTAATAGATGACCAAGAAGAAAGACTACTTATTGAATTAAGAAAGCATAAGAAAGTCATTGGATATAAGATGACTGACCTAACCAGAATAAATCCAGCTCTGTGCATGCACAGATTACCCATGGTAGAAGAGTTTAAACCTTCACGTGAACACCAGAGAAAACTAAACCCAAATTTCAAAGAGGTGGTTCACCTCGAGGTTCTTAAACTTCTAGAAGTTGGTATCATTTATCCAATTTTTGATTCTCTGTGGGTTAGTCCAGTCCAAATAGTCCCTAAAAATGGGGAACCACTATCGTTTTGAATGATAAAAATGAACTGGTGCCCACAAGGACTGTCACCGGATGGAGGATGTGTATCAATTATAGGAAACTGAATAAGGCAACAAGAAAAGATCATTTCCCTCTACCTTTCCTTGATGGGGTCCTCGAACGTCTAGCCCACCAAAAATTCTTTTGCTATCTTGACGGTTATTCAGGATTTTATCAAATTCCGATACACCCTAAAGATCAAGAAAAGACAACTTTTACTTGACCCTTCGGAACTTACGCCTTTAGAAGAATGCCTTTTGGATTATGTAATGCACCCGCAATATTTCAGAGGTGTATGTCTGCCATATTCGCAGGATTAACTGAGTCCATCATGGAAGTTTTCATGGATGACTTTTCAGTTTATGGGGACTCTTTTGACAACTGTCTGCTTAACCTCGGTAGAGTACTACAAAGATGCGAGGAAACAAATTTGATCCTTAATTGGGAAAAGTGTCATTTTATGGTGACAGAAGTTGTTGTCCTCGGGCATCGAGTGAGAGAAAGAGGGATTGAAGTGGACAAAGCAAAAATAGATGTCATTTCAAAACTGACACCACCAAAAGACATCAAGGGAGTACGAGCCTTTTTGGGCCATGCCGGATTTTATCAAAGATTTATCAAAGATTTTTCAAAAATAGCAAAACCCATGTCTCACTTGTTGACTAAAGATGTAGATTTCAATTTTGATCAAGAATGCCTACGCAGCTTCATGACCCTAAAGAATGCCCTGATCTCGGAACCTATACTAAGAGCCCCTGACTGGTCACAACCCTTTGAGATAATGTGTGACACCAGTGACTACGCTATAGGGGCAGTATTAGGGCAGAGAATAAGAAACCCTATGTGATATACTATGCATCAAAACAACTTGATGAAGCCCAAAAGAACTATACAACTAACGAAAAAGAGTTCTTGGTAGTCATCTACGTTTTTGAAAAATTTTGCTCTTATCTGATCGGATCAAAAGTCATAGTACACACAGACCACTCCGCAATAAAATATCTGATTCAAAAACAAGATGCAAAACCCAAACTTATTCGCTGGGTGTTGATGCTTCAAAAATTCGATTCGGAAATAAAAGATAAAAGTGGGGTAGAAAATGTCATCGTCGACCATTAAATTCGTATTGAGCCTCAGGACGAAGACAACATACCTATCCAAGACTCTCTCCCTGATGATCAACTCATGAAAGTCGCCTCTGGATTGCCTTGGTACACCGATATAGTAAACTATCTGGCTACAGGAATTGTCCACCGTGCTTCTTCCTACCACAACAGAAAGAAATTTCTTCATGACGTCAAGCAATACTTTTGGGATAAACAATATCTTTTCTACTTATGCACGGACAGATTATTCCGCCGAGATCTCCCTAAAGAAGAAATTATTCCAGTCTTAGAACATTGTCATTCTGGCCCCACTGGAAGGCACATGAGTTCGCAGAAGACCACCCTTAAAATCCTATAGTCAGGATTCTTCTGGCCAACAATAGCGAAGGATGCCCATGAATTTGTGCAATCTTGCAATAAATGTCAACTGTCTGGAGGGATATCGAAATGAAACAAACTGCCACTGACTCTATGGCAGGAGATTGAACTTTTTGATGTATGGGGAGTGGACTATATGGGTCCATTTCCCCCATCTTATGGATTCTCTTATATTTTGGTTGTGGTGGACTATGTATCCAAATGGGTAGAATCTATACCCACTGTATCTTGTGACTCTAAGCCGGTTATTAAGCTGTTCAAGGATATCATCTTTCCTAGATTCGGAGTCCCTAGAACGGTTATATCCGATGGGAGGTCACATTTCTTAGAAATAAGCTTCGAATCTCTTTTGCAAAGATACGGAGTAAAACATAAGGTCACTATGCCTTATCATCTGTAGACTAGCGGCCAAGTTGAAGTCTCAAATAGACAATTGAAGGCTATCTTAGTGAAAATTGTCAACAGAAACTGCACGGATTGGTCCACCAAACTTTCTGATGCTCTTTGGGCATATCGTACTGCTTACAAAACACCAATAGGAACACCACCATTTCATTTGGTGTATGGGAAGTCGTGTCATCTCCCAGTTGAATCAGAACACAAAGCATGGTGGGCTATCAAACAATTGAATTTCGATTTCAAAAGTGCCAATGAATACAGACAAGTCCAATTGCAAGAGCTGGAGGAACTAAGAATGACTGCCTACCAGAATGCCATGTGTTGGCTAAATTGGACATTAGTATAATCCCTTTGTTTTGATGATAACAAACATTTCATTCTTGTCGATCTAACGTGCTACTTGAGTGTTGCATGAATAAGGTGGATGACAAAGATTTGGGAAATCTATATGCTTGAATTGTTGTTATTTCATGAGTGTAATCAATTGTAAAACTTGTATAAATATATAATGTACAAGTACTTAGGCATCATGTAAATCAAGCGTTAGATCTTCCTTAGCCAATCACAACACTTAGATAGGTCATCCCCTATATTAGTGTCACAAATGCACACTCACACACACACTTAATAATTGGTTTAAGATGTTGAAACAGGGTCAATCTCGGTCGACAAACTCCTCGACTGAGACATTCTCGGTCGACAAGCTCCTCGACCGAGAATGACCTAAGTAGCCGTTAGACATTGCAGAAAAAGTGGTTGAGAGTTAAATCAGAACGTTATACATTTTACTCCAGACTGTCCCTCAGTCGACAAGTCCTCGACCTATGTCTCGGTCGACAAGTTCCTCGACCGAGAATGACCTAAGTAGCCGTTAGACATTGTAGAAAAAGTGGTTGAGAGTTAAATCAGAACGTTATACATTTTACTCCAGAATGTCCCTCAGTCGACAAGTCCTCGACCGAGAAGGACTCTCGGTCGACAATTCTTCGACCGAGATGTGTTCTGTCAGAACTTTTCAGAATTAATTAACTAGTCGTTGTTAAACCAACTAGTGGATACCTAATGGCTAATTGAGCACTTGGAACCCCCTAGAAAGTATCTAGAATGTCCTTAAGCATCCATAGGCCATTCCTATAAATAGGACAAGCCATAGGACACCTACAATACACTTGTGCTATACTTGAGCTTTCATACTTGCAATTAGCAATCTGTTTTAAGCAATTGAGCAACACTAGCATTGGCTACTCATTTTCCTTGCTCCAAATTCGTGTCCTATAGGCGAGCATCTCCTATCCACTAAACCTACACTTACATATTCATTGGTTAGGAGATCAATACGCTTGATATAGGCAAATCAAGCCTTGTGCTTCAAAGTGGTAATTGTAATTTCCATTTCCTTTCTTGTTCTCTCTTATTGCTTGTATTCTCCTTGCTACTCCTAGGGTTGGAGGCTGCGGATTGGAGAGAGCTTAATCTTCTTGGTGAAGAAGGAGATCTTTGGACTACTTCTAGAAGGCTGTTGTAACCGGAGGCTACTTCAAGAGGAAGGCTACTTCAAGGGGGAGCTTAAAGTTACTTCAAGAAGGCTGCTTCAAAGTTGGTGCAACTAATTCAGTTGAAGGCTGTCCAAAGGGTGTAGAAAGTATTGTAATTTTATGTAAATTCCTTGAGAGGTAATAAAATTTAATACTTTCAAAATCCCGGTTGGGTAAGCAACCGGGTAGTGGATTGACTGCCTTAATATTTGCTAAGGTTGGAACCACTCTAAACACCTTGTCTCCTTCTTATTACTTAAATTGTGGTTGTTTGAGTTAAATTATTTTAAAGTATCCATAAAACCCTATTCAACCCCCCTCTAGTGGTTTTTCAATTGGTATCAGAGCAGGGCTTCAAGGAACTCTAACAAAGTCTTTAAGAATGGGTGACGGGGTACTCAACAACCTCAACTTGGAAGGAACAATCGTGGCTAGACCTCCTTCTTTTGATGGCTCAAACTACACTTACTGGAAAAGGAGGATGCAGTTCTTCTTCCAAGGAATTAGAGGGGATTTATGGAGGATGGTATCAACTCCATATGAGTTTCCTCAAATGGAGTATGCAAATTGGGATGTCAATACGGTAAAATCAGCTCAAATGAATGCAAAGGCTGTAAGTATACTTTATTGCTCAATTTCAGTTGGTGAATTCAATAGAATATGAAATTGTGAAACGGCATATGAGATTTGGCATAGACTCTCTATAACATATGAAGGAACTATTCAAGTTAAGAATTCTAAAATTGGAATGCTTAAGCAAAAGTTTGAACAATTTCGTATGGATCCAAATGAATCTATTAGTGAAATGTATGCAAAATTTTCTTCTATTGTGAATGGTTTGAATGCTTTAGGCAAAGTGATTGTTGAAGAAGACCAAGTATCAAAGATTCTTAGATCTCTCCCTCCTAAGTACAAGCCCAAGGTGACTGCTATTGAAGAAGCTAATGATCTCACCCACTAAGGATGGAGCAACTCATTGGCAACTTAGAAGCACATGAGGCAACCTTGGAGGAAGAGGAACGACGAGAGAGTGAACTGCAACAAGGAAGAAAGAAAGATGTTGCTCTAAAAGCTTCAAAGATCATCACACAAGAAAGTGATGAGACAAGTGAAGGAGAAGGAGAAGAAGCCCTAATTGTTAATGGTAAGAAATATAGAAGATTTAGATCTAACAAAATTACTGGATCTTCTTCTTCCCCTCCTAGGTGTTTTGAATGTGGAAAGAAAGGACATCTTAGAAATGAATGTCCTAAAGCAAAGAAAGGAAATGGAAAGAAGAGCTCATTCAAGAGGAAAGGAGAAAAAGCTTATAAAGTTGCGTGGGATGATTCAAGTGATAGTGAAAGTGGAGAAGAAAATGTGGAGTGTCTAATGGCACAAGAAGATGACAATGATGATTCCCAAGAGGTAAGCCTTCTTGATTTTCCAAAAGAAGATCTAATTATTAGTCTACAAGAAACTCATGACAATTATATTGAGTGCAAGAAGAAATTAAAGAAATATAATAAAGTAAATGATGAGTTACATGCTAAACTTCTTGCTATCACATCTGAAAATGAAGATTTGTATGCTAAATTAAATGATCTTGGATTTGAAAAGGATAGCATTATTTTTGAAAATCAAACTTTGAAATCATCTCTAAGTGAATGTAATGTGAAGATTCTTAATCTAGAAACAAATCATGATCTTCTATCTCAAGAAAAGGTTGGATTAATTGCAAAGTTAAATGATCTTCAAAAACAACCTCTTTTATGTAATCATCGAGATTATGATAATGTTGTTAATTAAAGAAACTCTTTATTATCTGATTTAGATCAAGCAAGAATAGATATCAATAAGAAGATATATGAGATTTCTAAGCTACAAAGAGAAATAAATAGCTTAAAGGGAAATGATATTCTTGATGATATTCTGAAAACTTCCTCTAGCTACAATGGAAGAAGAGGCTTGGGATATGTTCCAAAAGGAAAATTCTATCATTCCAAAAAGACCCAAGCATCCAAGACTAAGATTATGTTTGTACCTAAGAACTCAATTCCCAATCCTAGAAAGAGAAATGAAATTGATTCTATTACTTGTCATTTTTGTCTTCGTCTTGGTCATTACTCTTTTTCATGCCCTTATAAGAAGAAGGATTCTGAATTAGTTTGGGTTCCCAAACCTCAAACTTAGAAGACTTGAATGTAATTTAGTTGAGAGATGATCTAATGCTTATCTTTGAAAAACAAAATGTCTTCTCTCAACCAAGAAAATAGCTTCATGTATTATTTTCAATTTAGAATCAATGTAAACAGATTAATGCAATAAAACAGAAACATTGTCGGTCGACATATAGTTCGACCGAGACATTCTTGGACGAGAACATCTTCGACCGAGCGAGTGCCTATAACAACCCAAAATCTACAGCAGAAATATTATTGAAGCAACAACCATTCTGGTCGAGAAATGATCGATCGAAGCAAAAACCGGTCGAAAAATGATCGATCGAACGGATTTCTGTTTCCATTCAGTTTTTTATCTGCAAACCAGCAACTTTCTCGATCGACAAATTGGTCGACCGAGACACCTGTCGGTCGAACTTTTGTCGACCGAATACAGTTCTGTTCAGTTTTCTTTGTTAAAACATGATCAGTTTATTATTAAATGTTCCTAACAATAATGGACCATCACATGGGTACCAAAACCTTTATCAAAATACATGATTGGGTGGTTGACAGTGGATGTTCCAAACACATGACCGGAAACAAGGAGGCATTTCAAACTTTTGAGGAAAAGAAGAGTGGAACAGTCACCTTTGGAGACAATGGTAAAGGCAAATTTGTTGGAATAGGTAATATTGGTACAAACCTTGAAATAAAGAATGTTTTACTTGTTGATGGTTTGCACCATAACCTAATAAGTGTTAGCCAATTATGTGATAGTGGATATGATGTTTTATTCAACAAAAACTGTTGCAAGTTGCTAATAGAAAATACTACAAATGTTGTATATGAAGGAAAAAGAGTTGGAAATCTTTATATTCTTAGACCTAACTCTATGCAATCTGTAGTTGGAAAATGCTTACTTGCAAAATAAAACTCCTTACAACTATGGCATAGAAAATTAGGTCATGCTAGTTCACATGTTATCCAAAAGCTAGTTAAATATGATCTTGTTCGTGGTCTGCCTAAATTATCTTTTGATCAATCTGAAAATTGTGAGCCATGTACTTTGGGTAAACAAACTAAAACCTCTTTTAAACCCAAAAATGTACTTAGCACCAGTAGATCCCTAGAACTCATTCATATGGATTTATTCGGACCTATGCGGACACAATCTATTGGTGGGAAAAGATATTGTTTTGTTATTGTTGATGATTATAGTAGATATACATGGGTACACTTTCTTGCACACAAAGATGATACCATTCACGTTTTTATACAATTTTGTTCCAAGATTGAAAATTTACTACAAAATAAGATATGTACCATTAGGAGTGACCATGGTGGAGAATTTGAGAACTATTTATTTGAATATTTTTGCACATCTCAAGGCCACACTCACAATTTTTCTGCTCCACGCACCCCACAACAAAATGGCATAGTAGAAAGGAAAAATCGATCACTACAAGAAATGGCTCGGACGATGATGCTTGAACATAATACACCTAAAACATTTTGGGCTGAAGCGGTAAACACAGCTTGCTATGTGCTAAATAGAGTAACTGTTCACTCTCATTTGAAGAAAACACCATATGAAATCATATATACTAAGAAACCTAGAGTTGACTATTTTCATACTTTTGGATCAACATGCTATATTTTAAACACAAAAGATGATAGAGACAAGTTTGACTCTAAATCACACAAAGCCTTTTTCTTGGGATATTCCACCTCTAGCAAAGCATTTAGAGTTTACAACACTATCTCTAGAAAAGTTGAGGAATCCATTCACATTACCTTTCATGAGGAGCCACAATCTGAAAATCCTGAAATAGTTGACCTTACTCATCAATTAGAAAACTTAACCATACCTAATGATGGTGACAAAAATACTACTAATGATCCACAAGTTGAGACACCACAATCTATTCCTAGACTCATTAAGGACCATCCTCAAGAACTAATTATTGGAAATCCTAATGATAGAGTCAAAACTCGTTCATCTTTTAGAGATGTTGCAAACATGGCTTTTGTTTCTATAATTGAACCTAAGAAAGTGACTGAAGCTCTAAAGGATGACTATTGGATAATGGCAATGCAAGAAGAATTAAACCAATTCACTAAAAATGATGTATGGGACTTAGTTGCTAAACCACAAGATAAAACCATTATTGGAACTAAATGGGTTTTTAGAAATAAGTTAAATGAAGTAGGGGAAGTAGTAAGAAATAAAGCTAGACTAGTAGAACAAGGATATAATCAACAAGAAGGGATAGACTTTGATGAAACCTATGCACCAGTAGCAAGACTTGAAGCAATTAGATTGCTACTAGCTATAGCTGCACACAAAAACATCAAACTTTTTCAAATGGATGTAAAAAGTGCATTTCTCAATGGGATAATCCAAGAAGAAGTATATGTTGCCCAACCTCCTGGTTTTGAAATACCGGAAAAAGGTGACCATGTATACAAACTTAAGAAGGCACTTTATGGTTTAAAATAAGCACCTAGAAATTGGTATGAAAGGCTCAAGAATTATCTATTTGATAATGATTTTCTTATTGGAAATTCAGATTCTACTTTATTTTTCAAAACATATGCATCTGATTTTCTAGTTGTTCAAATATATGTTGATGATATTATCTTCGGTGCCTCAAATGAATCATTGTGCAAACAATTTAGTGATATTATGCAACAAGAATTTGAAATTAGCCTTATGGGTGAACTAACTTTCTTTCTTGGTTTTCAAATCAAACAAATGCCCGCTGGAATTTTTATAAGCCAAGAAAAGTATACCAAAGAACTTTTAAAATGCTTTGGGATGGATCAGTGGAAACATGCTACTACTCCAATGTCTACCTCTACAAAAATTGATAAAGATGAACATGGGTAACCTATTGATGATTCCTTATATAGAGTTATGATTGGTAGTTTGCTTTACTTAACCGCTTCTAGACCGGACATCATGTTTTCAGTTGGTCTTTGTTCTCGATTTCAATCACAACCTATGCAATCTCATTTTCAAGCCGTCAAACGATTTTTTCGATATTTAGCCAGTACCACATGTTATGATTTATGGTATCCTAAAGGACAATAATTGGATTTCAAAGCTTATACCGATGCCGATTACGCTAGTTGTCGAATTGATCGCAAAAGCACAAGTGGTAGTTGTTTCTTGTTAGGAAGAGCCTTCGTATCCTGGTTTAGCAAGAAACAAAACACAGTTGCCCTCTCTACAACTGAAGCTGAATATATGGCAGCCGGATCTTGTTGTTCTCAAGTGCTCTATATGCAACAGGTGTTAAACGATTATGGCTTTACTTTTTCATCCACACCTATTTTTTGCGATAATACAAGCGCTATAAACTTAGCACATAATCTTATTTTACACAGCCATGCAAAACATATTGAAATCCGTCATCATTTTTTAAGGGATCATATAGCTAAAAATAATGTATCCCTTCATCATGTTGATACGGAAGATCAATTGGCTAACACATTTACAAAACCGCTTCCATTAGATCAATTCAATAAAATAAGGAAGCAACTACTTATTACTCCCTTAGAGGATGTTTTCTTTGATATTTGTGCTTCTTGAAAATGGTTTTATTGTTGGCTTCCAAATGGACATTTTAAAACGATTTGATGGTTATTTTTTTTAGGGATATCAAATTAAGGGGGAGTTTTTCTAAATTTTTACCGGATATCTTTTTGAAATGACAAAGGGGGAGAAATAAATGTAAATCTTGTAAATCTTAAAATGGTAACTTTGAAAAACTCAATCAATGAGTTTCATAAATCTCTTGGCTTTACATTAAAGTTGTTATATTCCCTAAAGAATTGGATCTTATGTTCCATACTTCTTTGTGAATAATAAGCACACATTTTATAAACAAGAGAAACAAATCACAAAGCAAATCTCAGCTATGAAACTCAACTTATTTTAAAGACTAGTTGATTTATATTTTGGAAATGTTTGTCATCTTCAAAAAGGGGGAGATTGTTGGCTAAATTGGACATTAGTATAATCCCTTTGTTTTATGATAAAAAACATTTCATTCTTGTCAATCTAACGTGCTACTTGAGTGTTGCAGGAATAAGGTGGATGACAAAAATTTGGGAAATCTGTATACTTGAATTGTTGTTATTTCATGAGTGTAATCAATTGTAAAAATTGTACAAATATATAATGTACAAGTACTTAGACATCATGTAAATCAAGCGTTAGATCTTCCTTAGACAATCACAACACTTAGATAGGTCATCCCCTATATTAGTGTCACAAATGCACACTCACACACACACTTAGTAATTGGTTTAATATGTTGAAACAGGGTCAATCTCGGTCGACAAACTCCTCGACCGAGACATTCTCGGTCGACAAGTTCCTCGACCGAGAATGACCTAAGTAGCCGTTAGACACTGCAGACAAAGTGGTTGAGAGTTAAATCAGATTGGTATACATTTCACTCCAGACTGTCCCTCGATCGACAAGTCCTCGACCAAGAAGGACTCTCGGTCGACAATTCTTCGACCGAGATGTGTTCTGTCATAACTTTTCAGAATTAATTAACTAGCCATTATTAAACCAACTAGTGGATACCTAATGACTAATTGAGCACTTGGAACCCCCTAGAAAGTATCTAGAATGTCCTTAAGCATCCATAGGCCATTCCTATAAATAGGACAAGCCATATGACACCTACAACACACTTGTGCTATACTTGAGCTTTCATACTTGCAATTAGCAATCTGTTTTAAGAAATTGAGCAACACTAGCATTGGCTACTCATTTTCCTTGCTCCAAATTCGTGTCCTATAGGCTAGCATCTCCTATCCACTAAACCTACACTTACATATTCATTGGTTAGGAGATCAATACGCTTGATATGGGCAAATCAAGCATTGTGCTTCAAAGTGGTAATTGTAATTTCCATTTCCTTTCTTGTTCTCTCTTATTGCTTGTATTCTCCTTGCTACTCCTAGGGTTGGAGGCTGCGGATTGGAGAGAGCTTAATCTTCTTGGTGAAGAAGGAGATCTTTGGACTACTTCTAGAAGGTTGTTGCAACAGGAGGCTACTTGAAGAGGAAGGCTACTTCAAGGGGGAGCTTGAAGTTACTTCAAGAAGGCTGCTTCAAAGTTGGTGCAACTACTTCAGTTCAAGGCTGCCCAAAGGGTGTAGAAAGTATTGTAATTTTATGTAAATTCCTTGAGAGGTAATAAAATTTAATACTTTCAAAATCCCGGTTGGGTAAGCAACTGGGTAGTGGATTGACTACCTTAGTATTTGCTAAGGTTGGAACCACTCTAAACACCTTGTCTCCTTCTTATTACTTAAATTGTGGTTGTTTGAGTTAAATTATTTTAAAGTATCTATAAAACCCTATTCACCCCCCCTCTAGTGGTTTTTCACCAGGATCTATAAAGAGCAAACTAAAATGTAGCATGACGGCCACCTTAAATGTGGGCTCTGATCTCCAAACCATGACATAAACACGATTAAAACTTAGCGGAAGCGAATCGGTAATCAGCGGAAGACAAAAATCACGGAAAATTAAAACTTTTCGAGACAAGAGCTTGGATCCATAAAAGCTTCTTCCACAAAGAGAGATAAACTGTTTACATCTCAGGATAATTACTTCTCGAGTAATTATATACATCAAGATATAAAATCTCAAGATCACTATACAAAAGACTCCAAGACCTGAGAGTACAGAGGACACATAGGACTGACTCTAACTACATCACATGGCAAGACAATCTCCACCTGAGATTACTGCTGCCCCTGGTGCTGCTGCTGAGACTGATCACCTGTAGGCTGGTTCCTTCATCTCTGACGTCCACCTAAAAAGTTGAAGTCTACGGGGTGAGACAATTATACATAATTGTCCCAGCGAGAGTTATAACTCTTCGCCAGAAGCTTTATTATAACATCAAAGAATATCTTAAGCAGTAAAGCCTTCAAAGTATTTTATAACCGTTGCAGGTATAACAAGATCTCTACAATTTAGGAGATATGGAGAATATAAACATTATTGCAATGTAACATCAATCAACTAACTTGGAGTCATCTCTAACAAGTTATACTACGTGGCTAATTATGTTTTACAAACAACATTATGCCCTGTGGAGATGAGGCTTACCACTCATACTCCAACTGATCGCTGAGAAGTCACATCAGTATCATACATAGGTCATTAAGAGAACCGGATTCTCATGACCTTCACCTTCCTCTGTCAGTAAGAGTATCACTTATAGGACATCTCGTGTCTCTACTACTATAGCTCACCAGGGTAAACTGGTCCTTCGCTATTCTAGAGTCACAGTGGCGTTCTGTACTCTCTTCGTCATCAGGAGGTTTCATATTTACCTACCACTGATACGGATATCTGTGCTTTCTTCGTCATCAGGAGGTTTCATGTTTACCTACCACTGATACGGTATGGAATTATAGTGAAGGATGGATGGATTACACATCTACATCACTTTCCTACACTAGGATGTAAGGTTCTACACATCCATGTACCCCACATACTCAAAAGTATGTGCTCCAGGAGTTCCCTGAGGAAAACCTGTTTCACCATCACTTAATCTCTGACAATGATGGATCTATGATCAGGGCTCTACATTATACTTGATTAGTTAGGTACATTCAGTATTCTTTAACAGCATACATTGTTCTTCAAACAATAACAGTAGCATAGCAGCTATAAAAGAAGAATACTAAATGTAACATGCCTAACTCATATCAATCATCATTTCTCATTATCCACATCACAAGTCATCTCTAAGGCATGACCCTGATGGTATTCATGGCTCTCACAGCCCATTATCAGCATAGGATGCCACTGACAAGGCATCATATTACTTTACTTATTCATAAGGCTAACAACATGCCTTTAATGAATATAACATTAACAGCTATATCTGGATATGATTACCTTCATATCAGAACCTGCATGGTTAATACAACTGATAAAGGTAATACAAAAATAAGGAATATACTTCCTACTCCTGTCATAAGAGTTGAATCTCTAATTCTCATCAAATAGAGTTTAATACTCAAAAGCATGCCATTACCATTGAATTAGGGTTTACTATTCATATCAAGGTGAATTGAACTCATAACATCATCATGTATGAGTAACATCTTCATTGATGCTCTTAGATTAGTTAAAGGTTCATCATTTATCATAATTAGGATTTCTATGATCTCACACAGGTGGATCATACCCAAATTATGCTTACTCATAAGCATTGGATATGCTTAAATTGGGTTTCCACTTAAAAAGGGTATTCTCTCTCTCTAAAAGTACTTTCTCTCTCTAGAAGTACTTTCTCTCTCTTCATACTATTAGGTGATGTCAACATCACTCTAGATCAGGTTGGATTGAGTCATCATAGGCTAACATAGCCCAAAACATCACCATCATGTGATTAGGGTTTGATTTGATCAAGGTATTACTTAATTTACCCTTCAGGGATATTTTGGTAATTCACCCCATTGATTATCATCATGGTAAAACCTTAGTCCATTAACCCCTTAATATCCTAGGTTATCATTAGGATTTGATTAGGGCAACATTGAACCATTTATTTCATCAATTGATTGAAAGAAGTCAACTTTGAATCACATTGATCGACCTTCAACCATCACTCTTCAATTGAGTTGAGATCGTTTGAAAGTGTTGACCGTTTAGCCAATTTGACTTTACAAGACCGCGAGCCCTCTTCTAACTTCAAGACCGCGAGCCTCCTTAAACTCCAAGACCGCGAGCCTCCTTAATTGGTTCAAGACCGCGAGGGCCAAGTTGATATCAAGACCGCGAAGAGATGTTGACCGTTTGCCCACTTTGACCTCAGGACCGCGAGGCCCCTCACAGTATTGAGACTGTGAGCCCCCTCACGGTCTTGAGACCGTGAGCCCTCTCACGACCTTGAGTCTGTGAGCCTCCTCACGACCTTGAGTCTGTGAGCTCACATGGTCTTAACCACTTGGACCATCAACAAGATTTGATGATACAACCGATAATGTCAACCAATGTTGAAGCTCTCAAAAGGTCAAAGCTCTGTTGACCACCTATGGATTGGATCAACTAAGGTTATGCTTAACCAATTGGTCATTCAATTGACCCTCAATTGTTGACCAATTAGGGTTGAAGTCAATTCAATTAGGGTCTATCAATGTTCACCCATCAACACTCAACAATGTGCACTGACACAAGGTTGAACCCTTCAATTGAGCTCCAATTGGGCCCAAACTTGGCCCAAACGGTCTTGAGGTCATGTGGGTGGACCCCACATGGTCTTGAGATCGTTTTCCCAAGATTTCATCAAAGTCCAAGGTGATTTGTTAGGGGTTGAACCATGATTGATCCACAAACAAAATTTTGATTAAATTGATAACTTACTTGCAATTGGGTCCTCAATTGGTCAAATTAATTAACCCTAGACCTTCAAACGGTCTTGGGTGATTGTCCTCTCGGTCTTGAGACCATTTGGATGAGTTCCAAACGGTCTTGAGACCGTTTGCCCATCCAATTTTGGATTCTAGTGCAATTTCATCAAGGTCTGACCTATTGAGTTGATGATCATATCAATATTTAATTGCAAAGTAATTTGGTGTAATTATACCTTCAATTGGTCAACTATTCTTGACCCCAGACCTCCATACGGTCATGGTTGATTGCACTCGCGGTCTTGAGACCGTTTGGGTGACCCCTAAACGGTCTTGAGACCGTTTAGGTCAATCAAATCTAAAAACCCTAATTAGGTCACCATAATTTCAGTACTGATTTCATCTAGGGTTAGCCCTAGTATTCACCCTTCAACTCTTAGCCCGTTTGTAATTAGACCATCAAACTTGGTGAGTTGTTAATTAACATTATTTTGAACAGTAATCATATACGTTCAACGCCTGGTCAACGACCTTACACGGTCTTGAGACCGTTTGCCCAAAAAGGCAATTTTAGACCGTTTGAAAATCAGGAATAAATTCAAATAAAGTTGTTACTTAAAAAGGTCATATCGCCCGATTCCCTTGGATTTAGCCTCCCATATTTTGAGGGTAATTAGCCTATATAATTAGGAACAGGTTTCTTATACGGTCCATGCCCGGTCAACGGGGCCAAACGGTCTTGAAGACCGTTTGCCCTATCGTGGTCTCGAGACCGTTTGCTCACCTCGCGGTCTTGAGACCGAGAGAGCAAACTTTTGAGACCGTTTAAGGAAGTGAAAATCGGTGGGTTTTTCTTGGAAATCACGCCTTCATCCCCTAGCTCAAGAACAGTACGAATATCCCATGGATTTTCTTGCAAAATAGCAGGGAAAAGTAGGGAAACATGAAGAACTATCATCTAACCGTATATAAGAGATGTATATAGTAAAGCATGGGTTTAGAGTTATAAAACCCGCCTAAAGCTTGCTTCTTGAGATCCAAGCTTTCATGCTCCAAGCTCTAATGGCGTCCTTGAGTTCCCACAGGTTGGCCAAGGTGAAAACGCCAAGGAAAGACTTAAAGAGATGGCTAGAAAGATAGGATTTCAAGAATTAGCCACCAAATTGATCTTGAATTCGAGTTCTAACCATGGAATTAGGCAAGAGAAGGGTCCCAAACCTACCTTGTTTCCCTTGGTCGTCCTCCTTAGCTCCAAGGCAGTCTTTGGTCGTCTTTGGTGAAATGGAACAGTGAAGGGAACGAAGGGCAAGTTCCCTTGCTTAGAGAAGTGAAGTATACATATACTTGGGTGATGTTTCATTAAAGGCCCATAAGTTTCCCCATAATCCCAACTAAGTCCTTTTCTCAAAACTTGCTCGTCCTTTCCTCTTTATTCCAAGGACAAACCTTATCTTAAGGTCTAGAAAAAGAAAGCAAAGAAGAGCAATCTAATAATATAATACATACATAAAGAGTTATTGCACATATACCCTGATTATTCAATCACAAGGTATATTTCATAATCTGATAGTTCAATTGAGGTGACTTCCTCATCATTTCTTCTCTAAATGATGGCAAGAGTCTAAAAAGATACTTTAGATGACATATTTTACAATTTACATCCCTAAATTTGGGTAAATTGCATTTTATCCCAAATTAGGGTTTTCAAGCACCGGGATTGCTTCCACAGCTGCACCTTGGTGCCCAAGCTTGGGAAATCCCTCAAACTTTGCTAAAAAGATTTCTCATGATGTTTCAACATCAGAGGAACATCTCATCATGTGCAAATTGCAAGCTAACCCTTTTAACTGGGTAAATTGCACATAGGTACCTGTATATCAAAACAATGCTACAACTTTAAATAAAAAGGAGCAAATACTGAAATATATGTTTCTGAGAAACTTAATTACATGCTCAGAGTTAATCAAAAAGATTTATTCACATATTTAGGCAAAACACCTAGGGTTAACTCATAACCCAGGTCAGGGATGTTACAAATTATCCACCCCTTACAAGGATTTCGTCCCCGAAATCGATAAAACATACTACGAGAAAAGGGCAGGATACTTCCTTCTCATCTCATCCTCTAACTCCCAAGTGGCTTCTTCAATACCACGATGGTTCCAGAGGACTTTCACAAGACTTATATCTTTCTTCTTTAACTTTTTAATTCGTTTATCAAGGATTGACACTGGTCCCTCCTCATAGGATATGTCATCATTCAATTCTACCTCCATAGGTTGTAGAACTGACTCGGTGTCTGGGTGACATTTCTTCAACATAGAAATGTGAAACACAGGATGTAACCTCTGTAATTCTGGGGGAAGCTCTAGTTTATATGCCACCTTTCCAATCCGTTCAATGATTGGATAAGGCCCCATATATCTAGGAGCTAACTTTCCTTTCCTTCCAAGACGAAGGACTCCTTTCCAAGGTGAGACCTTAAGATACACTCTGTCTCCAACCTGGAACTCTAAGGGTCTACGACGTTTGTCAGCATAAGATTTCTGCCTATCCTGAGCAGTCTTAATCTTATGTTGTATTACTTTAATCTTTTCTGTGGTTTGCTGCACCAGGTCAGGACCTAACAACTGGTGCTCACCAGTCTCAAACCAACACAAGGGTGATCTACAACGTCTACCATATAAGGCTTCATAAGGTGCCATATTAATACTATGCTGATAGCTATTGTTATAGGCAAACTCTATCAAGCTTAGGTGTAGATCCCAACTTCCGGTGAACTGGAGAACACATGCTCGCCACAGGTCTTCTAAGGTTTGTATGGTCCTTTCCGACTGTCCATCAGTCTGTGGATGAAAGGCCGTACTAAACCTCAGTTTGGTTCCTAAGGCTCTGTGTAACTGTTTGCAAAAATGACTCCTAAACTGTGGACCTCTGTCAGAAACTACTGTGACAGGGACTCCGTGCAAACGCACTATCTCTTTAACATACAATTCTGATAACCTTTCAGCAGAATAGGTTGTTTTGACTGGTAAGAAATGTGCTGTCTTAGTTAACCTATCAACAATTACCCAAATGGAATCATGTCCTTTGCTTGTCCTGGGTAGGCCAACAACAAAGTCCATGGTCACATGGTCCCACTTCCACTGTGGTATGGGTAAAGGTTGCATTGTTCCTGTAGGCTTCTGGTGTTCAGCTTTAACTTGCTGACACACGAGACACCTTAGAACAAACTCTGCAACGTCCTTCTTCATCCCAGGCCACCAATACAGATCCTTCACATTCCGATACATCTTGGTGCTCCCTGGATGCATAGCATACATGGAAGAATGGGCTTCTTCCAGGACTAACTTCCTCAAGTTGTCCACATCCGGCACTATCATTCTCCCATTATAACAAGCTACTTGATCCTCTGAGTCATGGAAACCATCTTGCTTCTCCTTTCCATACTCAGATCTAATCTGCTGAACTGCAGCATCACCTAGCTGTGCCTCTTTAATCTGCCCCCTTAGGGTAGGTTTAATATGCATCTCAGCTAACAAACCGGCTAACAATGACACTTTCAACTGCACATTGTCTTGCCTTAAAGAGATAAGCATATCTCTCCTAGAGCATACTAAAGAGTTTAGTTGTGCTCTATTCATGGTTGATGTTGCTGATTTCCTACTCAAGGCATCTGCAACAACATTGGCCTTGCCTGGATGGTAATCAATTGTACAATCGTAGTCCTTGATTAACTCCATCCAGTGACGTTGCCTCATGTTGAGGTCATGCTGAGAGAAGATATACTTAAGGTTTTTGTGGTCTGTGAAAATCTGGAATGTTTCTCCGTAGAGATAATGCCTCCAGATCTTCAAGGAATGAACCACAACAGCTAACTCCAAATCGTGTGTTGGATAATTCTCCTCGTGTTTCTTAAGCTGTCGGGAAGCAAAAGAAATCACTTGTTTATCCTGCATCAACACACATCCTAGTCCATTTTTGGAAGCATCACAGAAAACTATATACCCTTTTCCTTGTTCAGGTAGCACTAGCACAGGTGCACTTGTCAACCTCTCCTTCAGCAGCTGGAAAGATTGTTGACACTTATCACTCCAAGAAAAAGAAACATCTTTCCGGGTTAACTTGGTCAAAGATAAGGCTATAGAACTAAAGTTCTTAATGAACCTTCGATAATAGCCAGCTAACCCCAAGAAACTTCGAATCTCCGTCGGTGTTTTCGGTTGTTCCCATTGTAGAACAGATTCTACTTTTGTAGGGTCAACACGAATTCCCGAGGCGGATATCACATGTCCAAGAAAAGATACCTCCGACAGCCAGAACTCACACTTGCTAAACTTAGCATACAACTTATGTTCTCTTAGCAAGGTCAAAGCTTGGTGAAGATGTTGTTCATGTTGCTGAGCATCCTTACTATAGATCAGAATGTCATCTATGAAGACGACAACACACTGATCAAGGAAAGGTCAAAAAACTCTATTCATGAGTTCCATAAATGCAGCTGGTGCATTGGTTAGTCCAAACGACATAACCGTGAACTCATAGTGACCATATCTTGTCCTAAAGGCAGACTTGGATATGTCACTATCCTTAATACGGAGTTGATGATATCCAGACCTCAAGTCTATCTTTGAAAAGACTGTTGCACCACACAACTGGTCAAAGAGATCATCGATCCTCGGCAGAGGATACTTATTCTTTATTGTTACTTTATTGAGTTGTCTGTAGTCAATGCACAACCGCATTGACCCATCTTTCTTTTTAACAAACAAGACCGGAGCACCCCAAGGTGAAGTACTTGGTCGGATAAAACCTCTCTCAAGTAACTCTTGAAGATGTTTCTTGTGTTCTGCCATCTCGGCAGGCGCCATCCTATACGGAGTTTGTGCTATGGGTTTCGTGTCTGGGATCAGATTTATTTCAAAATCAATCTCCCGAGGTGGTGGTATACCAGGAAGTTCTTCAAGAAACACATCTTCGAATTCCCTGACTATAGGAACTTCGGCAGGATTGGTCCTTTCCTTGGTAACATCTACCAAATGGGCTAAGAATGCATGACATCCTTGCCTCAACAGCTTATCAGCAACCATAGCTGATACTAGACAGGTGGGCATAATCTTTCTTTCTCCTTGAAAGATCCATGTGTTGCTTTCATCAGCAAACACAGCCAACTTGGACTCACAATCCAAGACAACTCTATACCTTTCTAAGGTATCCATCTCGAGGATTATATCAAATCCCTGCATATCAAGTGGTATAAGATCCACTTGAATGCGATGGTCAGAAAAGAAAAGGATGCAGGGAGAACATACCTCCTGCAAAATGGCAGACCCACTTAACGGAGTTTCTAACAACAAACTATCTGCTCTATGACTAACAGTCACATTGCAGTTACGAATCACTTCACGAGTGATGAAAGAGTGTTTAGCACCTGGATCAATCAGAACGGATACAACACAGGATGTAGACATATCAGAATATAAAAGTTTCATCTGACCTGCCACTACCCGTGGATTGACCACTGCCTCAGGTGGGTTCATAGAATAGAATCTCGCAGTCGCCTGGTGTTGAGGTGGTGCTGATGATCCAGCTTGAGACGCTTGTCCACGTCCTCGAGCTGCTCCTTGATGTTGTCTATTCTGAGATCCCTGTTGATTCTGTCTCGGGGTTTGTTGTGTCACACCGACAGACCTAGAACGGAAATCCTTCATCAAGTGTCCCACCTTACCACAGTTGTAGCAACTCTTCTCTTGTTGCTGTGGTCTGGGTGGTCCAGTAACTGACACTGATGCAGAACTGTGTGTCCCTTGAAGTGGTTGACTCCGCCCTCTACCTCTTCTTGGTGTCCATTGAGTTTGAAAACTCGATCTGGGTGGTGGAGGGTTAGGTGCAGAGAATCTAGGTTTCTTGGAATCCCTAGATGAAGAACCCTGGAACTGTGAATATCTTTTATGGGTTTGTCTTTTCTCAACCACAGATCTCTCTATCCTTTGGACTGACTCAACGAAGGTAGAGAATCTCTCTCTGTTTTCTAAGGCAGACACAGGGGTTGACATATCAGAATTCAAACCCTTCTCGAATCTTCTGATTCTTTCCTCATCCGTAGCAGCCATGTGCGGACAGAACCGCAACAACTCCATGAACTTAGCTTCATACTCACTAATGTTCATCATACCCTGCCTTAGTTTCTCAAACTGAGAGATCTTCTCATCTAGGAAGGTCTTTGGAAAATATCTATTGATAAATTCCCGACGAAACTCTTCCCATGAGAACTCTACTCCAGGTCTCTTCTGCTCTTCCACGTTCCACCAGTGACCAGCACTGCCTTTGAGAAGATAGACAGCATGTCTAACCTTCTCAGCTTCCAGAATCATAAGAATCTTGAAAGCCTTCTCCAACTCTGTCAACCATAAGTCAGCATCTGCAGGGTCAGCAGTTCCGAAGTACTCGGTAGCTCCGACACGACGAAGTCGTTCGAATGTCTTATCGATACCTTGTGCTTCAGGCTGGACAGGTTCCCTAGGTGCAGGAATGGGCATCCTATCGGTTATATGTGTCATGGCAGTCATGAACTGCCCGAACATCGTCTGTACAGCTGGATCACTCATGTCAGCTGGGTCGAACTGGGGTGGCTCTCTTGGCGACTCAGGTGCAGGTTGTTCTATTCTCGGAACTCTTGCACCGCCTCGAGGTGCACTAGCACTACTCTCTGCCACGTGCTCATCACGATGTTCTGACATTCTTATGTATCTTCTTCTCCTGAGGAGCAGAAGATTCTATTGGATGAGGAAGGAGTACTAAAGGTAGACTCGACATCCTAAGTCCTATGCCTCTGTAGACTCAACTGAACCTGGAGCTCTGATACCACTAGTTGTGGGCTCTGATCTCCAAACCATGACATAAACACGATTAAAACTTAGCGGAAGCGAATCGGTAATCAGCGGAAGACAAAAATCAGGAAAATTAAAACTTTTCGAGACAAGAGCTTGGATCCATAAAAGCTTCTTCCACAAAGAGAGATAAACTGTTTACATCTCAGGATAATTACTTCTCGAGTAATTATATACATCAAGATACAAAATCTCAAGATCACTATACAAAAGACTCCAAGACCTAAGAGTACAGAGGACACATAGGACTGACTCTAACTACATCACATGGCAAGACAATCTCCACCTGAGATTACTGTTGCCCCTGGTGCTGCTGCTGAGACTGATCACCTGTAGGCTGGTTCCTTCGTCTCTGACGTCCACCTAAAAAGTTGAAGTCTACGGGGTGAGACAATTATACATAATTGTCCCAGCGAGAGTTATAACTCTTCGCCAGAAGCTTTATTATAACATCAAAGAATATCTTAAGCAGTAAAGCCTTCAAAGTATTCTATAACCGTTGCAGGTATAACAAGATCTCTACAATTTAGGAGATATGGAGAATATAAACATTATTGCAATGTAACATCAATCAACTAACTTGGAGTCATCTCTAACAAGTTATACTACGTGGCTGATTATGTTTTACAAACAACATTATGCCCTGTGGAGATGAGGCTTACCACTCATACTCCAACGGATCGGTGAGAAGTCACATCAGTATCATACATAGGTCATTAAGAGAGCCGGATTCTCATGACCTTCACCTTCCTCTGTCAGTAAGAGGATCACTTGTAGGACATCTCGTGTCTCTACTACTATAGCTCACCAGGGTAAACTGGTCCTTCGCTATTCTAGAGTCACAGTGGCATTCTGTACTCTCTTCGTCATCAGGAGGTTTCATATTTACCTACCACTGATACGGATATCTGTTCTTTCTTCGTCATCAGGAGGTTTCATGTTTACCTACCACTGATACGGTATGGAATTATAGTGAAGGATGGATGGATTACACATCTACATCACTTTCCTACACTAGGATGTAAGGTTCTACACATCCATGTACCCCACATACTCAAAAGTATGTGCTCCAGGAGTTCCCTGAGGAAAACCTGTTTCACCATCACTTAATCTCTGACAATGATGGATCTATGATCAGGGCTCTACATTATACTTGATTAGTTAGGTACATTCAGTATTCTTTAACAGCATACATTGTTCTTCAAACAATAACAGTAGCATAGCAGCTATAAAAGAAGAATACTAAATGTAACATGCCTAACTCATATCAATCATCATTTCTCATTATCCACATCACAAGTCATCTCTAAGGCATGACCCTGATGGTATTCATGGCTCTCACAGCCCATTATCAGCATAGGATGCCACTGACAAGGCATCAGATTATTTTACTTATTCATAAGGCTAACAACATGCCTTTAATGAATATAACATTAACAACTATATCTGGATATGATTACCTTCATATCAGAACATGCATGGTTAATACAACTGATAAAGGTAATACAAAAATAAGGAATATACTTCCTACTCCTGTCATAAGAGTTGAATCTCTAATTCTCATCAAATAGAGTTTAATACTCAAAAGCATGCCATTACCATTGAATTAGGGTTTACTATTCATATCAAGGTGAATTGAACTCATAACATCATCATGTATGAGTAACATCTTCATTGATGCTCTTAGATTAGTTAAAGGTTCATCATTTATCATAATTAGGATTTCTATGATCTCACACAGGTGGATCATACCCAAATTATGCTTACTCATAAGCATTGGAGATGCTTAAATTGGGTTTCCACTTAAAAAGGGTATTCTCTCTCTCTAAAAGTACTTTCTCTCTATAGAAGTACTTTCTCTCTCTTCATACTATTAGGTGATGTCAACATCACTCTAGATCAGGTTGGATTGAGTCATCATAGGCTAACATAGCCCAAAACATCACCATCATGTGATTAGGGTTTGATTTGATCAAGGTATTACTTAATTTACCCTTCAGGGATATTTTGGTAATTCACCCCATTGATTATCATCATGGTCAAACCTTAGTCCATTAACCTCTTAATATCCTAGGTTATCATTAGGGTTTGATTAGGGCAACATTGAACCATTTATTTCATCAATTGATTGAAAGAAGTCAACTTTGAATCACATTGATTGACCTTCAACCATCATTCTTCAATTGAGTTGAGATCGTTTGAAAGTGTTGACCGTTTAGCCAATTTGACTTTCCAAGACCGCGAGCCCTCTTCTAACTTCAAGACCGTGAGCCTCCTTAAACTCCAAGACCGTGAGCCTCCTTAATTGGTTCAAGACCGCGAAGCTCAACCTAATGTTAAGACCGCGAGGACCAAGTTGATATCAAGACCGCGAAGAGATGTTGACCGTTTGCCCACTTTGACCTCAGGACCGCGAGGCCCCTCGCGGTCTTGAGACCGTGAGCCCCCTCAAGGTCTTGATACCGTGAGCCCTCTCACGACCTTGAGTCCGCGAGCCTCCTCACGACCTTGAGTCCGTGAGCTCACATGGTCTTAACCACTTGGACCATCAACAAGATTTGATGATACAACCGATAATGTCAACCAATGTTGAAGCCCTCAAAAGGTCAAAGCTCTGTTGACCACCTATGGATTGGGTCAACTAAGGTTATGCTTAACCAATTGGTCATTCAATTGACCCTCAATTATTGACCAATTAGGGTTGAAGTCAATTCAATTAGGGTCTATCAATGTTCACCCATCAACACTCAACAATGTGCACTGACACAAGGTTGAACCCTTCAATTGAGCTCCAATTGGGCCCAAACTTGGCCCAAACGGTCTTGAGGTCATGTGGTGGACCCCACATGGTCTTGAGATCGTTTTCCCAAGATTTCATCAAAGTCCAAGGTGATTTGTTAGGGGTTGAACCATGATTGATCCACAAACAAAATTTTGATTAAATTGATAACTTACTTGCAATTGGGTCCTCAATTGGTCAAATTAATTAACCCTAGACCTTCAAACGGTCTTGGGTGATTGTCCTCTCGGTCTTGAGACCGTTTGGATGAGTTCCAAACGGTCTTGAGACCGTTTGCCCATCCAATTTTGGATTCTAGTGCAATTTCATCAAGGTCTGACCTATTGAGTTGATGATCATATCAATATTTAATTGCAAAGTAATTTGGTGTAATTATACCTTCAATTGGTCAACTATTCTTGACCCCAGACCTCCAAACGGTCATGGTTGATTGCCCTCGCGGTCTTGAGACCGTTTGGGTGACCCCTAAACGGTCTTGAGACCGTTTAGGTCAATCAACCCTAAAAACCCTAATTAGGTCACCATAATTTCAGTACTGATTTCATCTAGGGTTAGCCCTAGTATTCACCCTTCAACTCTTAGTCCGTTTGGAATTAGACCATCAAACTTGGTGAGTTGTTAATTAACATTATTTTGAACAGTAATATCATATGGTCAACGCCTGGTCAACGACCTTACATGGTCTTGAGACCGTTTGCCCAAAAAGGCAATTTTAGACCGTTTGAAAATCAGGAATAAATTCAAATAAAGTTGTTACTTAAAAAGGTCATATCTCCCGATTCCCTTGGAGTTAGCCTCCCAAATTTTGAGGGTAATTATCCTATATAATTAGGAACAGGTTTCGTATACGGTCCACGCCCGGTCAACGGGTCCAAACGGTCTTGAAGACCGTTTGCCCTGTCACGGTCTCGAGACCGTTTGCTCACCTCGCGGTCTTGAGACCGAGAGAGAAAACTTTTGAGACCGTTTAAGGAAGTGAAAAGCGGTGGGTTTTTCTTGGAAATCACGCCTTCATCCCCTAGCTCAAGAACAGTACGAATATCCCATGGATTTGCTTGCAAAATAGCTGGGAAAAGTAGGGAAACATGAAGAACTATCATCTAACCGTATATAAGAGATGTATATAGTAAAGCATGGGTTTAGAGTTATAAAACCCGCCTAAAGCTTGCTTCTTGAGCTCCAAGCTTTCATGCTCCAAGATCTAATGGCGTCCTTGAGTTCCCACAGGTTGGCCAAGGTGAAAACTCCAAGGAAAGATGAAAAGAGATGGCTAGAAAGATAGGATTTCAAGAATTAGCCACCAAATTGACCTTGAATTCGAGTTCTAACCATGGAATTAGGCAAGAGAAGGGTCCCAAACCTACCTTGTTTCCCTTGGTCATCCTCCTTAGCTCCAAGGCAGTCTTTTGTCGTCTTTGGTGAAATGGAACAGTGAAGGGAACGAAGGGCAAGTTCCCTTGCTTAGAGAAGTGAAGTATACATATACTTGGGTGATGTTTCATTAAAGGCCCATAAGTTTCCCCATAATCCCAACTAAGTCCTTTTCTCAATACTTGCTCGTCCTTTACTCTTTATTCCAAGGACAAACCTTATCTTAAGGTATAAAAAAAGAAAGCAAAGAAGAGCAATCTAATAATATAGTACATACATAAAGAGTTATTGCACATATACCCTGATTATTCAATCACAAGGTATATTTCATAATCTGATAGTTCAATTGAGGTGACTTCCTCATCATTTCTTCTCTAAATGATGGCAAGAGTCTAAAAAGATACTTTAGATGACATATTTTACAATTTGCATCCCTAAATTTGGGTAAATTGCATTTTATCCCAAATTAGGGTTTTCAAGCACCGGGATTGCTTCCACAGCTGCACCTTGGTGCCCAAGCTTGGGAAATCCCTCAAACTTTGCTAAAAAGATTTCTCATGATGTTTCAACATCAGAGGAACATCTCATCATGTGCAAATTGCAAGCTAACCCTTTTAACTGGGTAAATTGCACATAGGTCCCTGTATATCAAAACAATGCTACAAATTTAAATAAAAAGGAGCAAATACTGAAATATATGTTTCTGAGAAACTTAATTACATGCTCAGAGTTAATCACAAAGATTTATTCACATATTTAGGCAAAACACCTAGGGTTAACTCATAACCCAGGTCAGGGATGTTACATTAAAAGGAAAGATATCATTGTCGGAGACCAGGTCCTTCTTTGCAATTCCAAACTCAAAATGTTTTCTGGAAAACTCCGCACAAAATGGTCTGGGCCCTTCACTATCAAGCATATCTATCCAACTGGAGTTGTCAACATCTTTGATGACAATCGAGGAGAAAGGTCTATTAATGGTCATAGAATGAAGAAATACTATACTCCGGCCGATAAAACTCGAAGACAAACCATTGAGATTCATGATCCAACTGCATCAACCTAACCAAACGAGAACTTCGTCGAGCCAGCGATGTAAAACCAAAGCGCTACTTGGGAGGCAACCCAAGAACTCAGTATCACTTTTCCATTTTATTTTGCTAAGTTTTGACAATTTATTTTTTTTCTTAACTGCTTATTTCAAACTTATCATCTTTATTCAGAAAATATAAAAATTTACATAAGCAACTAAAATAAATATAAAAATTTAAAAACCAAAAACCAAAATAATCTTATGCAAACGGTCTCAAAACTGTTTAATCCAAACGGTCTTGAAACCGTTTGGACTCAAATGGTCTCGAAACTGTTTGATCCGAACGGTCTCGAAACCGTTTGGACCCAAATGGTCTCGAAACCGTTTGATCCAAATGATCTCGAAACCATTTGATCCAAATGGTCTCGACACCGTTTGGACCCAAACGGTCTCAAAACCGTTTGCTCATGAGAATTTGTACCGCCACCCCTCCTTTTCCTATAAATATCGCCCAACCCCCTCCCTCTTTCTTTCCCTCAGTTTCTCAAATTGTCTCTCTCGAGCGATTCCTGTTACATTCCTCCCATTTCTCCTGCTCCTGTGCGACTACCACCTCCATCACCTCTCGCGTGCTATTCTGTTCCACATTCACCGCCATCTCTGTGAACTTTTGTGGACGTTGCACCGTCCTTCTCCTCCATTTCGCTCTCTCTGCCACTAGCAGCAAGGTAGACTGCAAAAACTGTCGTTGTCACCTTCGTCGCCGATGCAACTGCACGTTTCGCATACTTCTTTTCATCGCCACCGTTATAATTGTTGTCGTTGCTATCTCCGCCGCTGACGCCTATGTCGTTGGTGTCGTTTGCACCATTTTCGCCGTCTCTCTAGTCACTCGCAGCCTCTGCCGCTTCACCTTCCTAACGGTTTCATCTCAAATGGTCTCGAACCCAAACGGTCTTGCAAATCATTTGGTTCAAAAACCGTTTGGATCCAAACGGTCGTAAAATCGTTTGGACCCAAACGCTCGTGAAACTATTTAGACCGAGAACTGTACCAAATGGTCCTGAAACCGTTTGGAACCAAACGGTCTTACAAACTGTTTGGTTCTTTCAAAACCAAAAAACCAATGAAATTTACACAATGTTGCATTTTCTTTTCATAAATCTATTATCTTTGCAATTTCAATCTTTTCTAACATACATGATCTCTTGTTCAAAATTACAGAATGGCCTCACCTGCAAGAGATGTCACATGAGCAGCTGAAACCCCATCCTAGACCAGGGAGCAACTATTGGAGTGCCGCTCAAAGCTTTAACGCATCCTTGACTTATGCGAAAAAGCTGGAAAGACTCCATCAAAAGTTAATTTGCCCAAGGTCATCTTTGCCCTTGAGCGAGTCAACAAATGTCTAGCAGAAGATCCTAACGAAGAAATCGAAGAGATCTCCTCCACTGATGAAGGCTCGGAGTACGCACCAAATTCAGAGGAGGAATCCCCCGTCACCGAGTCCAAGGGCAAAAGGAAGACCCACGAAGCTACCAAGGGACAACCAACCAAGAAATGGGCATAGAAACAAGTCCAGCCCACAACAGCAAGAGAACAAATCCTAGCAGGATATATTTCACCCCCTGCTACCAACACCGCAGAACCAGCATCATCTGACCTGTATATCCAAAACCTACAGGATGGTGACAATGTGTTGCGCCCAACAAAGTATGTCTCCTCGAACATACTAAAAAGAATGGGAATTTATGACAGAGTTCTCGCCTTGCTCGACAATGTGAATCTCTCAAAACTCTGCTTTGTTGAAGAAACTTCCTACGTTGAGCCCACGATAGAGTTCTTCACCTACCTTAAGAAAGAAACCATGGACGTAAAAGATAAATCAAAGGATGGAGGCGACTGCATACTGGTAACCTCACTTTTTGGAAAAAAGGTGGTCTTGACTGAGAATCTGCTAAATGAAATCTTTATCGACAACTAAGAATAGCTAAAGAAAGCTAAGGAGGCAGGCCTGAACCACTCCTAGTTCAACAGGCACACCTTCTGGAAGTCTTTAATAGGGATTCCAAGCTATGAGGCAAAGACTTGCAAGGCCTCCAACATACATTCTGTCCTGGTGCGCACTATGTACAAAATCATAACAGACGATCTTTTCCCCAGGACAGAGAGTGGGAACGTCATTATTTCAGACCTCTTTGTCCAATGGTCCATTCTCAAAGGGCAGCCGGTCAACATAGGACGATAATTGATTCAGAAACACACATCTTTTGCCCTTGGAAAGGAAATCTGTGTGGTTGGTCACATAACATCAATTCTGAAATATCTTAAGAGGGACATACCACTTTCCAAGTGCACAGTGATAAAGGGTGACATCCTAACAAATGAGCAGAGTCTAAAGAACTCATATATCATAAAGGAGAAGGATTCCAAACTTCATTATATCTTCTGCCCAACTATCAAAGCATCCCGGACACTGCTACTGCTTCCAGAACTGGCTGACTATGACAAAGAAAAGCTTCTCTTCACTAAAGAGGAGCTTTCCAAACTCCTAGCCTCGGTCAAAGAAAAAGAGAAAAAAGTAAAGATAGGGCAGATAGAGCATAGCGTCACTGCCCCAGCAACAAGGCCAAAGAAAATACCAGTGCCACGGCTTTCAAAACTACGCATACAACAACAACAGTAGTCGGGAACGCCCACATCAAAGATCAACCCAGAAGTAGACCCACCACACAGTGCTGAGAACATAGTAAACCCAATACTAGAACCCTTCATCTTTGATCTAGATGTTGGACTTACCTCTACAAACATCGTCACCATACTATCACCTTCCACCATTCTGTCATCCACCACTTTTCCACCATTTTCCACAATAATGCCCACCACATTTTCTTTCTCCACAACCACAACTTCACCCGCATCTTCCGGCTCACTCATTTTCTCTTTGAGTGTCCCATTCTCCACCTTGACGCCTGATCTCACCTTCACTTCAACCACTTTCCCCTCGGCATTCTCAGTTCTGCCTTTTTCACCTGGGATGTTGCCACCATTCTCATCCACCACCATCCCGATACCGTTGGTGACTCCATCTACAGTCACCACGCAATTCATGGGTCCATCAATAGTGTCTCTTTTGCAAGGCACTGCCTCCTTCCCACCTTGACCCCAGCCATCCCACCCATCCATCTCTGGGGTCCCCTTTTCACAAGTCGGTGAGAAATTCAGACGTCAATTTGATGTCATTCGAAACCTCCTCACCGACCCTTCTAACATATTACAATGCATTTTTTCCTATGTGCAGGGGCTTGCTACACAGGTCTCCAAGATTGATGAGCGGAACCAAGCCTTACCAGGCATCCTCTCAAGCATTTAACAAAGGCAGGAAGCAGCGACCAAGCAAGTCGACCGCATCGACGACTGCTTAAAACACCTGCCAGAGTTGGTACTTGGGATGAAAGGCCAGCAAGAAGCGTTGGCTCAACAAGTTGACAGGGACTCTAAGAAAACTCAACCTTTGCCTGAGACCCTTCGTGAGCTTCAGCAGCAACAAACTGCCCTAAGAACGTGCTTAGACGACATCAACAACAATCTCATCAAGCTCATCTGTCGCCAAGAGGAGCAATCAATCGATGAAATCAATCACCTTTGTGCACAAGTAATAGATCTATCAACATGACTCCACTCTGTCGAAGCGAGATATAATGATCTTAAAGAAAGCCACGACGCACTACTCGAAACCCACGAGCACGTGTAAGCGGCACTCGAATAATTACAAGCCATCCATCGGCAGTGCAAGAAAACATCGATAAAGAAAATAACAGATAAGGAAGCGGATGAAGATGAAGACAAAAGTGAAGACGACGATGAGGATTCTAATTCCTCGGTTGACTCCAAAAATGATAGCTCCTCCTCAGATGATCAACCCGACGACCCAGGCAATGCTGGAGAGGGCACCAGTCGAGGAGCAGAGCCTGCAGAGAAGGGAAATAATAGAGACCACCAAGAAGGTGGAAACAAAGATATCAAGTCCCCCGATAATAATGACAATGTAACGATGTCATATGGGGATCAATTCTTTAACTTCTCAGCTATTGGATCCCTAGGGGACGCTACAAAAGAAGCCACTTTTGCTGAGTTTCAACAATGCATAATGGAAACCAGCATTAGCCCACCCACAACATCCATTCATCAACTTTCTACTCCAGAGCAATATGCACCCCATCCCCCAGAACAGGAGGAATCTGATAGAGTGAGTCTCGACACAGATGATAGACTCGAATCTGGAGATGACTCTGGAAAAGATGAAGATTTGCCTCAACTTTTGGACTATAGCGAGCAAACTTCACTTCCTCCACCACAAGACCTTCCCGCGCCACCACCTCCACCTCACAAGATGAAAGACTTGGACATGGCAGCCATCTCTACATTAGATGTTCAGGACATATTTATCATGAACACTATTATAGATGATGTCAAGAACGGGGGAGACATCATCTATAACAATACAAAAACAAAGCGCAGGTTGACACACGTAAACTTTCGTATTCTCCTTCAACCACAATCGGAGGTGAAGATGGCTATCTTTCCCGTCCTCCTTGCTAACACTATAGAGGAATTCTGGAGCCCAAAGAAGTTGCAGCCTATTTTCAACGCTTCACCTGCTCTTTCCTTATCCTTATTATATAAGGACTTACAAGCAAAGTTCATAGAGCGACTGCGAATTGGTCTTGCGATGAAGGCACGCTACATCACAGTGCCCTTCAGAGTTTCCGGACACTGGCTGCTAATGATCATCGACATTGAGGCCCGCGACGCCAAGGTGTATAACTTCTGTGCCAGTGAGCTAACGGACGGACAGATAAATTTTGTTGGTTTAGAAACCGGGGAAGCACGATGCATTCCTTTCTGGCTTCTCAAAGTAATATGGGTTGTCTGCCCATCTCTTCGACATGGTTGGAACCAACCCTGGTTCTAAATCATCAACCCAACAGTCCAAACACTAAAAGGTTCAGGGGACTGCGCTTTCTATATAATAAGATTCACAGAAGCACTCAATAGACAAATCCCCTTTACCGAGTTAGCCACAGAGGATATGCACTTTCTAAGAGGACGTTACACCATGAAGCTTATCTGCGACATATGGTTCTTCAAGGACTCGACTATGGCACAAGACGACATCCCTCGATACCTTTTTTCTACTATCCAACATCCGCAAAAGCAACAGTAGACCGCCAAGGTCCCAGAACAACGCCAATTGGACCCTTATACTTTTGATATGGCGGATGACAAGGGGGACATCGATTTGTTAATCGGGGCCACCATCAACAAATTATCCCAACTAATGGTGCCTCTATCTGCCATACAACCAACGTTTCCAAACTTCGACCTTGCTGCATGCAAGAGTCTGTCTGATAATGAACTCAGACTCATCGTGCCTCGGCTTTATGCAGAGAACGACGAGCTTGTTTTTCTCAAAGGGAACATTCTAGTAATGGCAGATTCACTCCGTGAAACTGTACAGATGAAAAGTTCTTTATCTGTGAGCTTGATTGATAACACCCAAATTAGTGCATATTCTCTATGCATTTCATCTATAGTTTTGTGCCACTTTAGTCTTAATATGCCCAATAATGCTCATGTTTTATGCTTTCTTTCTCTCATTAGATAATGTAGTTAGAATAGCCAATAACGTATCCAATCTAGCCAATTTTGGGACTTGCATGCACCGAACCAGATAAGACGTCTATTCTCCAAAGATTCCTCCCCGACACATGGTTTTTACGGCAACTATGAACTCGCCACGACCGTAGCAATCCACCCCAACCATGACCATGGCAATCAGGCACGGCTGTGGTGCCCATCGCGATCGCGGTTTTCAACACCACGACCACGATTCCTCGCCACGACCGTGGTCACCTGCCACGATCGTGGCCGTCCACCCTCGCCACGACCGTGGCCAATAACCGTGAATGTGGCAATAATCGCGACCGCGATCTTCAACACATCGATCGTGATCCCTCACCACGACCGTGGCCAATAACCGAGACCGTGGCCAATAACCGTGACCGTGGAAATAATCGCGATCGCGGTCTTCAACACTGTGATCGCGATCCCTCGCCATGACCGTGGCCATCCGCCACGACCGTGGCCAATAACCACGACCGTGGCAAATAACCGTGACCGTGATCCCTCACCATGGTCGTGTCCTTCAGCCGCGACCGTGGTCGACTCCCTCCACCAAGACTGTGGTCGTCTACCACGACCATGGCCAATAACCACGACCGTGGCAATAATCGCCACTGTGGTCTTCAACACCTATGAGTCGCTGACCGCGGTGTCGGCCACGACTTTGGCCGACCCCATGATCTGCTGGCTGCGGTCTGCAGTCTGTCTCTATAAATAGGTGTCCCCTCACTCATTTGAGAGGGAGACCTCGACCAAGGACGCCGAGAGGCTGCTGCTCCAAGATCTGAAGGTTCCCAGAGCCCCGTGGGAGCATCCTAAGGTCCGAGAGGACCTAGGCGCTCATCTTATGCTCTCCTCTTCAGCAAGCTTCCATCCTTTCTCCACACATCCATCCATTTCCGCTCAGATCTGAGGTGGAAACCCAGATCTAGACCAACCTCCATCATCCTCCACCTTCGTTCACCCACCAAACTACTGTTTGGGGCGGATCTAAAGAGAAAGAGGGCCAAGGAGCCCATATCTGATCAAGGAGGAGGACCAAAAGACCAGATCCGGCCTATACGGAGGCAAAGGAGCGAGAGCCACCTCTCCTCCACAGGATAAATCTCTTCTTCTTCCCCTTTCTTCTACTGTGTTTCTTGGTTTCTTGTACAATGATGTTCTTCCATCTTAGTTCGGTGCCAACCATGCTTGTCCATGGCTAGTTGAGCTCCTTCTTGGCTATGTAGCCCGTTTTGGGCATGTTTATGTACTTTTGTCTTAAGCAAGTAGATTTATTTCATATCTAGTATGTTTCTTGTTCCATTTTCTCTTTCTAAGTTATGATAGCTAGTTTGGTTGATCTCTTTCTTGCTTGAACTGCTATTTCTGCCTGTATCGAGAGACCCGTGTAGGAATGGCTAAAAGAGAATAGTTTGGATCTGAACCCGAGAGGAGGAAGATACAAGGTGCTTTGTTCCTAACATCCTGGAATATCCTAAGACCCGAAAGGGAACTTAGCATATTCTGAGGTGTTGATATGTCATTCTTAGAGAGAGGCTCGATGACATATCGTTGATGGTTTTAGTCACGCTGCCCGAGAGTGAGTGGGATGACCCCACAGGAACGGACACGACAATACATACTATGTTTGGGTATAGATTGCTTGTCAAGTGTTCGAGGGTTGTCTATGCCCGAGAACGGGTGCATAGACTGCCCAACTTATAGTTACATAGCCAGGAACTCCTTCTCTCTGATTAGTAGAACCACAAGCTCTGTTCTATTTTGTTTTCTTTTCTTTGTTTTATTTTAATTCGTGACAACTCGCTAGACTAGTTCTAGCATATATTTTCATCGACTATCGCTTTTGGTTTATCTGACTTAAGAACAAAATCGGTGGCATCCAAAATATCCTCACGTCGCTGTGTTTGACCCCGTATATCTACTTCAACCCCGTGATAAAAGTTGCGGGGGCCTAGAATGTTTCGTGTTATAAATCTAAAAGCTTGATTCCTTCCTTTGTCCCGCGTTCATTTTTGGACGCGAGAAAAAGGCCGATCAACATTTTGGCATCATTGTCGGGGACATGGTTTTCCACGTTTACACGCCTAAAGGATTTTGTTCTGTCACTATAAGCTTGTATATATATATCCATAGTTTTTCTTTTGTTTTAAACATTCTTGTTCATATAAACTGAATACCTTTTCTTTTTTCTTTTACCTTTTTTCATCCAGGGATCTCGTTTCAGTGAAACAAGTCATCTTGTCCACCTGTCCTCCTGAGTTATTCTGCAGTTCTGACTGCTGGAAAATAATTGTAAGTCGTGCCTTACAACTCGTCGAGTTATATTTGCCCCCACCGTCATCATACAAAGATACCCCAACAACAGAGACTGCCAATCAGCCCTCGACTTCCGTGGCATCATGGGAGCAAGAATTGATCAAGGCAGTGGAGCTGACCGAGAAAGTGCCAATACACTCACCTCCTTAGCCCCTCATCTCCAAGAAGATGTTGATCCAATGCAACAACTCCTAGAAGAGCAGGATTGTCATCTCAAACTAGTCACTGAGGTTGTAGACCGTAGTAGAAGTCTACTTCAAACTCTTGAGAAAGGATCCATCCAAGCACATCAGTTTGATACAGCAGACTCCCCTCATATGTGCATGGAAGAATCGACGGGTCTCGAAAGCATTGCTGCTCAAGTACAACAACTTTGTGATAAAGATGTTGAACAAGGTAGGAGGCTCTAAGAGCTCATCAATTTGGTTACAATCCAATTACAAATGTCATCACAATATAACGAAGAAGCCAGTCATCAAGACCATTCCATTGGGTCTGAAGAGGAGTATGCTTCACCATCCGATTTAGACCATCAACTAGATGCACTGAGGTTTTTCTGTGAAGACCAACCTACGCGGGGAAGTTCTTCATTTTACCCAGATGAGCCAGCTAATGAACCAATGGAGGAACAAGAATGGGTCTATGAAGATGATGACTCCTATCCTCACCAGGAAAGTCAAACAAACTCACTATCAGAAAGTGAAGCTTGTTCTAACGAATCTGATTCAGATAGTAATCCAGACCAGAGTGATAACCCTCACATTGAGACTTGTCACTTAGCTTCGAGTAGTATGACGATCATGGTTTGGAACAATCTATATGGTGAGGATGACGATGACTATTCATCTCAGTGGAGCGAATACACCGACGATGATGAGTTGGAACAACATGAGCTTACAATCACCACCATCCCTCCTCAAGGCTTGGTGGAACTCAAGGGAGGTAGATGGACGGTTCACTACAACATGACTACTGAGCATGAAGATACCCCTGACTCCACGCCAGGTGATAAGCTTAGGGTGGTAGAACCACAAACCGATTCTTCAGGGAGTACTTCTTGTTCACAAGATGATTGGATGACTCAGACTGTATATGAAGATTTATCTGAGCATCCAACCTCAAGTTCAGAGATGGAGGAAGGAGAAATGGATCTTCTCAAGTCATTCAACCTATCCCCTCCATCTCATCCTGTGTCGAAATCCCAGGACCTTCGTATTTAGATTCATATAATGAAAGGTACCCTGAGGATGATATGCTGAAGAATTCATCCCAGTGCAGCTCAAGTCAATTCCAGCACCGAGATGACTTCGCCGAGTCATCAGATTTTATTCCTCTACTTCAGACTCGGTAGGGCCCACTTCTCCGCCTATTCTACTCCTATTATGTAGCGAAACCCTTTGGCAAGACACAAGTGACACTGGTCCCAAAACTTAGGATTTGGGATCCTAGTGTCGGTATTGTGGGGCAGCCACCCCCTTTCCTCTTACCCACCCTCCTTCCCTTTTAGTACAAGAAATTTTTCTTTTCATGATCTTGTTAGTTAGTTTCTTTCCTCTAACTATTTTTATATCCTTGCATCCATGCATCATCTTTAGAACTTCAATAACTGCCATTTAAAATCATGCATTCCTGCCTCACTATTTCAAGTTAGAGTCCTGCTCGAGGACGAGCAAACTTTTAAGATTGGGGTGGTAGGCTTTGCCCTTCTTTATCTTCACCCTTCTTGCATGCATGTTTATTTCTTGCATTTAGCATAAGCTTGTAGCTTTGCAATTATGGATATATGGTGCGAATCTAATAGATAAATGCTTGAATTTATGCCTAGATGCACAGTTTTATCTTAAAAATTACTTGACCTTTTGCTTGACTTTCTCTTTGACTCTTTCCTTGAGTTTGGTAATAAATCTAAGGTTATGTCCTCCTTTTTTTATAGCTTAAAGCTAGATTCCCTTGATTATAGTCGTGAATGGCGAACGCATGTTAAAGGACCGTTGGAATGAGCTAAAACATGATCAAAGAATACTAGATGTGGATTCACAAGCTTGCCTCTATTCTAAGGATTCTTGAATCATAATTGCAACTTTTCACACAGGTGTCAAGCGGGTCACGATGAGCTTTGAGCTATGATCAAGAGGAAATGTTTTCCTTGATGGACTACATGTCTTCTCACATTAGATTGAGTCAAAAAGATGAAATATAAACAAATGTGCAAAAGAGGATTGGCCGCCCATAAAATCTTAAAAATATCTATATAGTTCTCACCCAAGCCTAAAAAATAGAATGCAATTGATAAAAGCCTGAGTGTGAACAATAAATGAGCGTTGGTTTCTCTTTTAGGAGAGTTGAGGATGGTGCCCAACCAGTGTATGACTGCACTCACGAACGCGGGTATGTCACGCCTGGTAGTATCACTCCAAATGCTCATTAGAGAGTTATTAGGAACCCCTAGGAGACCTATGAGATCATCCCAATAGCAGGGTTGGTTCGGGCGCAGTACAAGGAGTTCATCTCACTACTTTGGACCAACTAGTTCGGACTGCAGGGACTGTTGCCCGCTACATGGACCAACCTGACGCAGATCGTGATCCTCAGAAGTCATTAGAGTCTTTTTGCTTTGTTTCTTAGGACATGAATAAGTGAGAGGCGTGGTATTCCTGATTGGTATGCATGGATTCATGGTAATGGCTCATTGCTCATCACCTACGTGATCACCTATGTGTCAATTCTTTCATGTTTAATAATTATGATTCAAACCCTCATGAGTATCAGCAGTCTATAGTGAATTCTCTTAATCTCGCCTGGACACTCTTTGATCTTGCTTTGGCAGGACTGTGGTTGATTGATGGGGATTTGTTTTGAAATGACATGGATCAGGAGAATTGATGCTTTAAACTATTTTTCTTATCCTTAGCATTTATTACCAAGCTTAATTTAGATGTTATCTTTTTGTTCTTTGAGCACAGTCTTGCTTGAGTACAAGCAAGTTTTAAGCTTGGGGTAGTTGATAACACCCAAATTAGTGCATATTCTCTATGCATTTCATCTATAGTTTTGTGCCACTTTAGTCTTAATATGCCCAATAATGCTCATGTTTATGCTTTCTTTCTCTCATTAGATAATGTAGTTAGAATAGCCAATAACGTAGCCAAGCTATCCAATTTTGGGACTTGCAGGCACCGAACCAGACAAGACATCTATTCTCCAAAGATTCCTCCCTGACACATGGTTTTTGCGGCAGCTATGAACCCACCACGACCGTGGTAATCTACCCTGAATACGACCATGGCAATCAGGCACGACCGTGGTGCCCATCGCGACCGCAGTCTTCAACACCGCGACCACAATTCCTCACCATGACCGTGGCCACCTGCCACAACCATGGCCGTCCACCCTCGCCACGACCGTGGCAATAATTGCGACCGTGGTCTTCAACACCGCGATCGCGATCCCTCACCATGACCGTGGCCGTGCGCCATGACCGTGGCCAATAATTGCGACCGTGGCAATAATCGCGACCACGGTCTTCAACACCGCGATCGCGATCCCTCACCACGACCGTGGCCATCGGCCACAACCGTGGCCATCCACCACGACCGTGGACAATAACTGTGACTGTGGCAAATAACTGCGACCGCGATCCCTCACCACAGCCATGTCCTTCAGCCACGACCGTGGTCGACTCCCTCCACCACGTCGTCTGCCACGACCGTGGCCAATAACCGCAACTGTGGCAATAATCACGACCGCGGTCTTCAACACCTATGAATCACGACCACGGTGTCGGCCACGACTGTGGCTGACCCCACGATCTGCTGGCCACGGTCTGCAGTCCGCCTCTATAAATAGGTGTCCCCTCACTCATTTGAGAGGGGGACCTCGACCAAGGACGCCGAGAGGCTGCTGCTCCAAGATCTAAAGGTTTCTAGAGCCCCATGGGAGCATCCCAAGATCCGAGAGGACCAAGGCGCTCATCCTATGCTCTCCTCTTCAGCAAGCTTCTGTCCTTTCTCCACCCATCCATCCATTTCTACCCAGATCTGAGGTGGAAACCCAGATCTAGACCAACCTCCATCGTCCTCCACCTCCGTTCACCCACCAAGCTGATGTTCGGGGCAGATCTAGAGAGAAAGAAGACCAGGGATCCCAAATCTGATCAAGGAGGAGGACCAAAAGATGAGATCCAATCTATACGGAGGCAAAGGAGCGAGAGACACCTCTCCTTCATGGGCTAAATCTCTTCTTCTTCCCCTTTCTTCTGATGTGTTTCTTGGTTTCTTATACAATGATGTTCTTCCATCTTTGTTCGGTGCCAACCATGCTTGTCCATGGCTAGTTGAGCTCCTTCTTGGCTATATAGCCTGTTTTGGGCATGTTTATGTACTTTTGCCTTAAGCAAGTAGATTTATTTCAAATCTAGTATGTTTCTTGTTCTATTTTCTCTTTCTAAGTTATGATAGCTAGTTTGGTTGATCTCTTTCTTGCTTGAACTGTTATTTCTGCCTGTATCGAGAGACCCATGTAGGAATGGCTAAGAGATGATAGTTTGGATCTGAACCCGAGAGGAGGAAGATCCAAAGTGCTCTGTTCCTAAAATCCCAGATGATCCTAAGACCCGAAAGGGAACTTAGCATATTCTGAGGTGTTGATATGTCATTCTTAGAGAGAGGCTCGATGACATATCATTGATGGTTTTAGTCACACTGCGCGAGAGCGAGTGGGATGTCCCCATAGGAATAGACACGACAATACGTACTATATTTGGGTATAGATTATTTGCTCAGGTGTTCGAGGGTTGTCTACGCCTGAGAACGGGTGCATAGACTGCCCAACTTGTGGTTACATAGCCAAGAACTTCTTCTCTCTTATTAGTAGAACCATGAGCTCTGTTCTATTTTGTTTTCTTTTCTTTGTTTTATTTTAATTCGTGACAACTCGCTACACTAGTTCTACCATATATTTTCATCGACTATCGCTTTTGGCTTATCTGACTTAAGAACAAAATTGGTGGCGTCCTAAATGTCCCCACGTCCCTGTGTTCGACCCCATATATCTACTTCGACCCCGTAATAAAAGTTGCGGGGGCCTAGAAGGTTTCGGATTATAAATTTAAAAGCTTGATTCCTTCCTTTGTCCCGCGTTCATTTTCAGACGCGAGAAAAAGACCGATCATTGATGACTGCATACCAATTTCTCCTCGCACGGGACCAACCTACGGTTTATATGGCGTCAACATACATGAAGGATGATCTACTAGGGTCAAAGAACTTCGGTACCACAAAGGCACTTATCTCATATCTTCAACATTCAACTCTGAAGTTCATCATGCTTCCTTTTCTGCACTCTGAGCACTGGATGCTACTGGCAACAAACCTACATGAAGGAACGATAATCATCTACAATAGTTCTGACAGCCAATTTGATCCAAACCAAAAATAGTATGTTGTGACAGCAAAGACGCCCACGGAGGAAGTGGCGAAGGACTATGCCGAATGACTACATGATCTTCTCGGAAAGCACACAAAGGCGTACAACAACGATCATTTTCACTGCCCAGCCTTCAGCCACAACTGTCTCCAGCAAATCAGAGAATCTAACGCCTGTGGTTTCCACGTCCTTTACTGGATGTATACCCTTACTATCCTCGGTAAGCACGTGGAGGACATGAAGGACGTGTATTATCATGCTTTACATGGAAAGTTTGCAGCTAATATCCTATGATCTTATGGAGCAAACAAGGGATTAATAGAACCGTGATACCCTTGACCATGTACTTCTCAACCTACCACCTTGACACTCTGAGGACAGAGTGGATGATAAGTTGGGGTGTACAATGGGCAAGGGTGAGGTATTATTTTCAAACCTTCTACTCTCCACTCTTTCTTTTACCTTTATTCTTTCGTACAATTTCTTTTCTTCTTCTGACAATTAGTTCTTCTGATAATTTCTTTGATAGAATAACTGTTTTACATAAGTAAACATTCGTTTTAGAAAAGGGACACCTCTAGCTAAATTAGAGACAGAGTAGTCCTCAGAAGCAATTAAATAAGTAGCATCTAGGCATGTAATGGTGAATTAATAAATCACTTTCATACTCGATTCTCATACTTTTGCTTCAATTCTACGTCAAACTCTCCACAAGTTAGCATCGTGGCCAAAACAAGCCAAACGCTCTTAAGGACGAGAGGGAACCAGGTGAAATCCAAGTCAAGGAACCTCACAAGTGGACCACCAAGTACAAAAATCGACACAAGTGCATGTCTGGAAACTCCAAGGAATAGTTTTCTTCTTTTCAAAAAGAGGCTTGGCAGCCCAAATAAAATCCCTAAAATACCCAATTCCTAAACCGGTGAGTATATGAATAAAATCCAGAGTGTTGAATAAAAACATGAGAGTTGTGCCATACATAAGGACCTATATGAAGAGTCAATAAAGGTCATGCCCGACCGGTACATTCAACTGCCCTCACAAAGGCAGATGTGTCACGCTCGATAGTGAGATCCTAAGGTCTCCAAATATATGAAAGCTGATAAAGGTCTCGCCCGATCGATACATTCAGCTGCCCTCACAAAGGCAGATGTGTCGCGCCCGGTAGTGAGGTCCTAAAAGTATAGATAAACCCTCCCCCCTTCGAAGGGGGAGTTACACAACAAGCCTTCAAGCCAACCCTCGTACCCATCTTAGCTTCCGGTAGGATCTACAAAGATGTATAAAACTTCTTAGAGTCAAAGACATGCACATAATGCGATTACGGAAAAGGTGGTCCCAATGCGAGTTACGTGATACAGAAGAAACCTGAGATCCACAAAACTCCTGATACCTGATAGAGTCAGTGCAAGTAAAAGCCCCGATAAGACCCTGGGAGATCTCTGGTTTAGAATTGAAGCAAGAATATGGAAATCTTCACTAAATAAAATTGCCTCGCCACTACATGCCTTAGCTCTATCCAGCTTGAAGACAAGCTAGACTCTAAGTTGGGGGGTGATAACCTCCCATTTTATGATGTTATCTTACTAGTTTTTTCTTAGTTTTCCATACTCTTTCTTAGACAAATTAGATAGAATAATTAACTTTCTTCTTTATCATGAATATACCAATAAACTGATATTTTCCCCTTTCTTCTTACAGAAAAATACAAAAAAAATGCAAAAGAACTCAAACGGTCCCAAGACTGTATGAAGGCCAAACGGTCCCAAGACCGTATGAAGGCCAAACGGTCCCAAGACTGTATGAAGGCCAAATGGTCCCAAGACCGTGAAGGACAAATGGTCCCAAGACCGTATGAAGGCCAACCGGTCCCAAGACCGAATGGAACCCAAACGGTCCTAAGACTGTATGAAGGCCAAACGGTCCCAAGACCACATAAAGACCAAACAGTCCCAAGACCAAATGGAAGCCAAACGGTCCCAAGACCAAATGGAAGCCAAACGGTCCCAAGACCGTATGAACCTAAACGGTCCTAAGACCGTATGAACCTAAACGGTCCCAAGACCGAATGAAGGCCAAACGGTCTCCAAACCGTTTGAATCCAAATAACTCAAGACCGTTTAAGACCCCTTTGGAGCCTATAAATAGGACCCAAGGGGTCCTCATTAGGCATCAAATTCTTGGACGTATATAGGCTGCCCCAATCACTCCAGAGCCGTTCATCCTTCGCCCCAAGGCTGCCGATTCAAGATCCACACTCCATCCTCAAGCTACTTCCTCTCTCATCGACATAGAAGGTGGGAAGTGAAGGATTCTTCATCAAGGCAACCACGTGGTGTGAAGATAGTTTCTCTCTCCTCTAAGGGGTTGACCTTCCTCCCTCCTACGTAGAGATGATGCTTTCTTTCTATCTTCCCACCTCCTTCTTTGTTCTTGCCATGACCAAGTAGTCCCATACACTAGGGTGCAGGGAGTAGCCCCGCTACCCATGTTTTCATTTCATACATTGTAATTCATGAGTTTGCAATAAAAAAGAATACTATCTTTTCAGTTCAACATCAATCGTTTAATGAATGCTCGTTGCTTGATCACCAACTTGTGTTATCTATTATCTATTAGTGTGAATTGTCTATGTTTGTACTTCTAGATTCGAATATCGACTGCTTGTTGGTTCCAGATGTATGTAGTCACCATATGTTTGGTTTAGTATCTAGGAGCGTTTCTCAAGGAGTGGAGTAAACTCACCTCCATCATTGTACTTTCATGCTATGAAATGGAATCAGTTGACGTATGAAAGTACAACCTTGACAGGTTGAGGAACGCACTTTGCGAGGGGAGTGATGCAAAGTAAGTGACCATTCATTTGGGGATGGCTGGCATTGCAACGCTTCCACATATCTCGTAGTTAGATATCTGAAAGGAAGCTAAGTCTACAAAGATACAAACTGTTCTGACTCTCTTCTTTGCAAGCCATGTTTTTATGATGTATGTTTTGATCCATGTGTAGTGGTGGTGAAACTCGATCACATCCTAGTAGTTTCCAAAATATTGTTTTCAACCTTAAATTTACTTTCCTGCCATCTACTTTGCCTTGTGCTTTAGTTTGATCATCAAATCAACTCTTCAATCTAAATATCAACTTTTAAGTAGATAAGTAGAATTATTACGTTTTCCATCTTGTTAAACTCTTAACAAGACCTTTGTCTCATGGATTCAACCCTTGATTATACTACAATAATACTTCCACGTATCTTAGCACACGAAAGGCTAAACCTAGAGACTTACTATCTCTAGGATTTTTAGTGGTGCACACAACTCCACGCGAGTGGAGGCTCCATCAGTCGTGCATATCTTTGAGGAATCCTAAAGATTGCATACGTTGTACGTATTTAAAATTAACATGTCTAAGTCTATTATTCCAAACATCAAATAAATCAACGATATAAGCATAAGGAGAAATATTATTTATTGAAATGTTTGGAATATTAAGGAGAAACAAACTATTTGAACTATAATCCATGCCAAGATATTCCCCATACTTAAGTATGGCCTGATCAGATTCCAAGGACGCCTATATCCCATACTTAATTAGTTAGAGATGGAGAGTAAATTTACTCTAAGGTCAAGCACAAACAACACATCTTTTATCAACAAGAATTTCCCATAAGTCATGTTGATCTCGACATTGCCCTTGCCGACCACGAGGGATGCGCTTGAGTTGCCCATGACAACTTGGTGTGCATCCCTTCCTACTTTAGTGTAGGTCACGAATGCATCTCTATTGATACTAACATGGCATGAAGCCCAGAGTTGACATCCAATCATGATTATGAAATGATTCCATATTGTCAATGTTGAGGAATGCCACGAACACTTCTTCTGTGACAAGGTTGGTAGTTGACTTTCGAATCTTATACCACTTACTTCTTTATATGCATGTAATTAAGAGAAGTGTAATCATATTTACCACAAACATAACAAAAAAACATTATTTTTCTTAATGTCATTATGGCCTTTACTTTTGTTGTTGTTTCTTTTATCATTTTTATTTTTCCAATTATTTTTACCATGATATGAAGATTTGTCATTTTGTTTAACATCATTATTAACAAAATTCACAAAAGACATCAGTTCTTTGTTTAAATCAAATATTTTTCTTGAATAATTTTTGTCTTCAACTCAGATGTGTATAGTTACATCATCGAGCGACATAGTCTTTCTTTTATGTTTTAGATTGTTCTTGTATTTTTTCCAAGAATTATCTAATTTTTCAATTAAACAACCAACAATGAAAGACTCGGAAAGATTTATCTTTTCATTTTTCAAATCATCAAGTAACATCTGAAAATTATGAATTTTGAGTTGCTATTTCCTTATCTTCAGACATACGAAATACCAAAAAAATTATAATTGTGAATTTTTGGGTAGAAGCCTTTCTAGAATATATTTTTTGTTTAGACTTGTCCAAATTTCAAATGCAGTTTGAGTTTGAAAATAAGCGTCAAACAACTGACTAGAAATAGTACTTAAAATAACATGATGACAAATTTGATTTTTCTTTTACCATTCAACGAAATCATTTTCCGATATGGGTTCAGACAAAGCAAAGGCTACATTAGCGACTATCAATACACTGTATACCTTTTCTTGCCAACGATAATAATGTGATCCATCAAAAGTTTCAATCTTAGTTACGCCAGGAAAGAATTTGTAGACACAGTAGAAACAGTAACAATCTACTTATTGGAAGCGGACAACGTCACATGAGTACAAGGGGTTTCAAAACTTTTCATATTAGTACCCATCGGAAAAATAAAATACTCTTAAAATTGTTGTTCCAGTAGATATAAATAAGAAAATCATAAACAAGAAATAGTACTAGATTCGTTGAGGTGTGCAAGTATGTGTTGTCTTTAAGTGTATTTTCACCTTATTCGACAATGAACCTCGATGCAGTAGTAAAGGCGGTGGTTAATCTCCTAGGATACAACATCGTTTGGAGCGGCGATACGTACATTCATAAGTCAAAGTCCCAATTAGAAATACTTGATCATTCTTCCAGCGATCACACGGACAGCGTTGGCGGCAACAACAAAAGATAGAAGAAATGAGTGGGAGAGAGTTCCTTTTTCTGTATGTATAACACTAGACAATGTTTATATCTTATAGAAGAGTTGCGACTGCGGTTGTCAAACAAAAATATATGAGCAATTGTCAACTGAACAAACACATGTCGTTGGTCTCTTCCAAACAGTCCCAACCACAGCCCTATAAAGTTGCAATACATGTTAAAATTGACCAGCGGATCAAGTGACAAGATCGAGTCGGGGCTACACCCACGCAAGGGGCTCTGGGAGTCTGAATTTTTACCTCCTCCCCCCTATGCGCAAGATGTGACATGCGACGATGCATCCGGTTAAAGGGTTTTCGTACCAAACCAACCCAAATCCAATTGGGTTGTCCCACCATGCGCGTGTGAAGCCCTTATCCCATTGTGTTCCTCAAATATCCTATCGATAAGAAGGAGGAGGGAAATGTCAAAATTTCCTAATGTGGAACTAAAGTCAATGAATTTTGGTTTGAAATACAACAGAAAATGCAACAACACCATCATCTTCCTTATCAAAAATATGACCTTTATGTATATTTAAGTCTTTCAAGCAGGAAATGTGATGTTCTTGGTGCCATGGTTGGCAACGAAAGCATCTGCATTTTGAGTGTAGATGTGTAAATATGCATATACATATTTTGAAAGTAGGTGTGCCATTGTAATAATTCTTTACAAATTATGCTATTGATATTATAGAAGCATGTGACAAAATTTTGGAAATATTTGTTTATTTCATTCCATATGTTCCAAAGAGGGCTGGAAAGAAATTGTTTGTCAATGCATTTACTTATTTGTGAGATGATGTTTGTTTTGGGTATAACATATGAGAGATTGGGGGAGGCAATAGAGGAGGAACATGTGACTTTATATCAAAGAGCCTTGGAGTAATCACAATCAAGGAATACATGTTTAGTGGTTTCTAGAATTTTTCAGAAGATAAAACATAAAAATGGACCATTGACTTGTTGATGAGTGAGTTGATTCCAATTTAATATCCATTTATGATCAAGGATCTATATGGAAATATTAACTTTGAGGGGGATATTACGCTTCCATAAATTCTTATTTAATATTTAGATAAAACACTCACTTGAAAGAGAATCTATAGGCATTGTTGATTGAGAAATTAGCACCCCAGACCCATGATGTAGTCGGTGATGCAATATGGATATTAAGGACAATATTAAGGTTGGAATAAATTTATTTAAGGTGAGTTTGTGAGTGAACGGATCTTGTAAGTATATTTTTCATGTTAGAGAGAACGAGTGTATAATGTTGATTTGTTGCATGTTGTCTTGCATGTTGTCCAGGAAATGGATGTCTAATTGAATGTGTATAAGAGTATTTGAGTTGACCTATTTGTCATCTTCGAAGGACATAGAGTGATGTAGACGGGTAGAGCGAAGGAAAAACTTGCTTAAACACATGACACTTTGTTATTACAACTTCAGATAGGATAAGTGCTTTCTTATAATTTTCTTGGAGGGGGGGAATTATGTAGTATTTGTATTTTAATAATGGAGGATTAAATGTGTGTTATATGTGACTAGTGAGTATATGAGTTTAAGTTTGAATCAGTGGGATGTGTATTGAGGTTGATTATGCCCCATCCATCATTATTAATGGTTGTAGTCAGTTTGTCCCAAGCCACACATTTTGTGGTTTGTAGTGGAATTTCATAAGAAGAACCTTCTCAAAGAGTCTATGTGTTTAAGAACTTAATTGGGGATGGGAATTATGCTTAGGAGTATCTTCGAAGGAAGAATAGACGGGTTTAGGAGAGTGACACAACCCACAGTGCTAAGACATTTTTCTATTCTAGCTGGGTAGGTGACTAATCATTTTCTAGTGATAGGGTTCCACGCATCCACTTGAATAAGTGAGGGGAAAAGAGGTATACGAAAATATTTAGTGGGAAAATCCAATGTTGAGCATTTTATAATGTGAATAGCAATATGTGACTGATGTACATTGAGGTTGATGGGTAGTAGGGCATATCGGAGAAGGTTGACTTTTATATCGAAGAGGAACTAAAAAATGTATATGATTTATTTCATGTTGATAACTCTAAAGAATAAAATTTTACCGCTCCATATGAAACATATTTTATTATTCTTCTAAATTTTACCACTCCATATTTCACAATATACCATAATAACATCAATTTATGGTGTATTAGGATTAAATCTACATGATCGGCTTTTATTTTATCATTTATTTTGTTGTGTACTATGTGAACATTATCGCCCTTGGATACGTTTTAAATATTTTATAAGCTAGAACCCGCTTTAGTCGGGTAGCTTCTGGTCAAGTCTAGTTTTGTCAGCTCTACGTGGAGACGTCTTGCCATCCTCGAGAGTGAGGTCGAGATGATATGTTCCTAGTTTACATCCAAACATTACTTTTAGTTATCAAAGTTGCATTCGCTGCTTCTCAAACTTTGTACATGTAATAAACTAAAAGGATTTGTTCAGACCAAAATTCAGCTCGAATACTTTTTAACAAAATCAATACATATTTGTAGCTACACACACACACACACACACACATATATATATATATATATATATATAAAGTACAACATAAGGGGGACTACTTCTTACTTAATTTTGTAATAAATCCACTCAATTCCAAACATACCATAGAGTATGAAGGTAAGGAGAGGTGTCATTTATTTCTCGTATGGTATATATATTACAGAGCAACATAGTTACTAAGCAACAAAGATAAAACTATTTTGTAGTTACATGATGATTACTCGTATACAATTATAGTTCGTCATAAAAGATGGCGCGACAAAATAAAAAGATATATGTCTAACAACATTTATGTCCAAATGCACATAGGACAACCCTGTTATTTCAGACTTATCCTATACGTTGATATGGACCGGAGAGTATATTTCAACAAGATTTCTTTCCCTATTTGCCTTACAAGTTTTTCCTTTCAAATTTGAATCTTGACGTGGGTCCACTCTTTAAATGCGTTTAAAGCCTCTTTCTTTGATCTCCATATTATGTTGGGAGCCCGAAACAAGTCTTGCTTGCTCAAGCTCGCCGCCATCGCCGCCGCTTCTTGTTCCTCTAAGCAAACATGCTCCAGCGGCGAAATATGGACGGAGCAAGTATTGTTCCCAGCTCCCTTTTTTGTAACCGAATCCTCTACCATCATCCTGGTTGGGAGCTTCTCTTGTTTCGCGTCCTCAGCTGCGGCGGCCTCGCTCATCTTGGCAAACAGAACGAGGTAGAGACCGGCGACGATCACCACGGATCCTAGCACGCTGTAGGCGCACAATTGATTCAGAAGTGAATTACAGCGCAGGTTTTAGATTTATATAGGAAGAATCGCAACAAAAATAGGAGCATCCAGTATGCATGTGTGTAATTCGATCAACTCAACTAGCTCGCAGAACATACCTCCCAATGTGAATTTTCTCTCCCAGGATCACCGAGCCAAGGAAGACGACGATGATGAGTGTAATCGGACTGAACATGGAAGTGTAGACTGCGCCTTTCTTGCTAACGACCCACACTACCGCCGTCACCGCCACCGCTGACCCTACAACTCCCTGCAACAACGCCATATACGTATCTTGTTGTGATTGAATAACAAGCTGAATTTGTTAGGAACAAGAGGAAACAATCAGCTACTTACATTATAAAGCACCGCGAGAAGCTTGATATCGAACCCCAACCGCCACGCTTTCCAGTCTCCTCTATGGTCAAACAGACCGTAAGCCACCGCCTGCACGCTGGCCATGGCGTACATGAGCGCTGAGCTTGAGGAACTAGCGTCGAAATAGGCAACTGGGCAGTTTCTGGATATGTCCAAACCATTTGTCCAAAGACAACAACGCTATGGGGCGACGTAATGTGCAAAGACATCTAATGGGAGGTCCGCAATGCTCTGCGAAGGAATTAGATGTCTAATGAGAGGTTAAACCCGCCATGTCGTTGTCTAATGGGGAGGAATTAGACATCTGCGCCATTAGACATCTAATTCTTTCGCAGAGCGTGGCGGGTTTAACCTCCCATTAGACAACGACATGACGCAGATGTCTAATTCCTCCTCCCATTAGACAACGACATGGCAGATTTAACCTCCCATTAGACATCTAATTCCTTCGCAGAGCGTGGCGGGTTTAACCTCCCATTAGATGTCTTTGCACATTGGACGTATCCAACGACGCTAGTTCCTCACTAGTTTCTAATGTGCATAGACAACGACTGCATGTTGGCCCCACCAGATCCTTGAAAAACTTACTATAGGACCGGTCCTATAAAAACATGGTAGGATCCAATAAAATTTCGTTATACTATACAGTGTACGTTTCTCTCTCCTTATTTTTTTTAGGGGGTGGGGTTTTGAAGAGGAGAGAGGGGGAGATGCTGCATTGTGATTGGTGGTCCTATAAAAAATTTATAGGATCAGTCCTATAATAAGTTTTTTGCCCCCCCATCCTTGCTCTCCACCAGCCTCGCTAGTTCCTTCGCAGAGCATGGCAGGTTTAACCTCCGTCCTCAGCCTGAAGCTGATGGTGTTGATGGTTCTAGTGCAGTCTGTCATGGCCGGGGTCAATATATTCTACAAGCTTGCTATGGGAGATGGGATGGCTGCTTCGGTTCTTGTTGCCTACCGTTGCCTCTTCGCTGCCGCAGTTCTCTGCCCAGTGGCCTATTTCCTGAACAGGTCAGTGATCAATGTTTAAGTAGATACAGAGTAGAGAAATGGTTTGGACAATGATCAGGTGTCCGCCTAGCCTCCTTTCTTACTCTATCCATCTTTCTCTGCGTGTGTTGCGCAGGAAGCAGGAGATGCAAATGACGAGGACGGTTCTTGGATACAGCTTCCTCTCTGGATTGTTGGGGTAAGTAAATTCTGACTTCTCAATGGATTTGCATGTTGGTTTTTTCCATTCATGTTCATCTGCTTTGCTTTCTTATTATACGATTGCTACAATTACTACAAAAAACTTACTATAGGAGTAAGTTTTTCCCAATTACTGGGCAAGGGAATTACTCGACTGTTTCCATTTAACTATTACACTACCAATCGATGGGTAACTGATAACTGATTGCGGATATCATCTCCAGGGTTGTGCTGCCGAACCTCTATGTATCAGGATTCCGCCGCACATCCATGACAGTCGCCAGCGGAATAGGCAACCTTGGCCCATTGATGACGTTTGTCCTCGCGGCATGGTTAAGGTATGAGGCTTTGTTTTAACAAATAACAATATGTAAAAATATCAAGTCGGGCTCCGGAGCATTTTCAAGCTGGCCTTCTGATTAATCGAACATGTACACAAAACTTGAAGGCTGGAAGTGGTGGGGATCCGTACCGCCACAGGGCGCCTCAAGGTTGCCGGGATAGCGGTCGCTTTAGCAGGAGCCATGATGCTCACCTTCTACAAGGGTACCGAGCTACACCTTTGGTCGTCGGCCGTCAACCTCCTCGCCGACTCCCGTGGAAGCACAGCGGCGGAGGGGAGCCATGTCTTGATCGGCGTGTTTATGTACCTGGGGAGCTGTCTGTTCAATTCCATGTGGCTCGTACTGCAGGACCAGATGGGTCACCACATCCCTTGCCCTTACTTGAGCTCAGCGCTCATGTACGTCATGGCCAGCGTGCAGGCGGTGGCTTACGGTCTGTTTGACCATAGCGGAGACTGGAAAGCTTGGCGGTTGGGGTTTGATATCAAGCTTCTCGCCGTGCTTTATAATGTAAGTAGCTGATTGTTTCCTCTTGTTCATAACAAATTCAGCTTGTTATTCAATCACAACAAGATACGTACATGGCGTTATCGCAGGGAGTTGTAGGGTCAGCGGTGGCGGCTACGGCGGTTGTGTGGGTCGTTAGCAAGAAAGGCGCAGTCTACACTTCCATGTTCAGTCCGATTACACTCATCATCGTTGTCTTCCTTGGCTCGGTGATCCTGGGAGAGAAAATTCACATTGGGAGGTATGTTCTGCGAGCTAGTTGATCGAATTACACACATACTGGATGCTCATGTTTTTGTTGTGATTCTTTCTAAATCTAAAACCTGCGTTGTAATTCACTTCTGCATCAATTGTGTGCCTACAGCGTGCTAGGATCCGTGGTAATCGTCGCCGGTCTCTACCTCGTTCTGTTTGGCAAGATGAGCGAGGCCGCCGCAGCTGAGGACGCGAAACAAGAGAAGCTCCCAACCAGGATGATGGTAGGGGATTCGGGTACAAAAAAGGGAGCTGGGAACACTTGCTCCGTTCATATTTCGCCGCTGGAGCAGGTTTGCCTAGAGGAACAAGACGCGGAGGCGATGGCGGCGAGCTTGGGCAAGCAAGACTGCACGACTGACGGCACAACACGACACGTGTTGAAGACATCGATTGAGAAATAGTTTGGTTCACATACTACTACATGCACATGATTCTGTATGACGATTGTACAGGTAAAAGGTTGATTACTTATACTGAAAAAAAAACACAACAACATGTTTGCCCTATGTGCATTTGGACCTAAAGGCATATAGGGAAAGAAATCTTGTTGAAATATACTCTCCGATCCATAGCAACGTATAGGATAAGTCTGAAATAACAGGGTTGCCCTATGTGCATTTGGACCTAAATGTTGTTAGACATATAGTCACACCATCTTTTATGACGAGGTATAATTGTATATGAATAATCATCATGAATAGGTTTATCTTTGTTGCTTACTAACTATGTTGTTCTGTAATATATATACCATATGAGAAATAAATGACATCTCTCCTTACCGTCATACTCTGTGGTATGTTTGGAATTGAGTGGATTTATTACACAATTAAGTAGGGAGTAGTTCCCCTTATGTTTCACTCTATATATATATATATATATATATATATATATATATATATATATATATATATATGTGTGTGTGTGTGTGTGTGTGTGTGTGTGTGTGTGTGTGTGTGTGTATCTTCGCTATCTGTGCGGGTAATTAAGATTTGCTACCCGTGCATGAGTTTTGTAATGGAAATATATGCATTTGTAATGAGACAATCAAATTTGTAATGAAACGACTGAAATTGTAATACAAAGACTCGTTTTGTATTACAACGCTGTTATAGTAATAAATATATATTTATTACTGTAACAACGTTGTAATACAAAATGAGTTTTTGTATTACAATTTCGGTTGTCTCATTACAAATTTGGTTGTCTCATTACATACATGTGTCATCTCATTACAAAATTGATGCACGGGTAGCGAAGATATACCATATATATATATATATATATATATATATATATATATATATATATATATATATATATATATATATTGGAGCTAATCTTGGCCTGAACAAATCCTTTTAGTTTATTACATATACAAAATTTTATTGAGAAGCAGCGGATGCGGCTCCGAGAACTAAAAATGATGTTTAAATGTATACTAGGAACATATCATCTCGACCTCACTCTCCAGGATAGCAAGACGTCTCCACGTAAAACTGACAAAACTAGACTTGAACAAAAGCAACCCGACTAAAGCGGGTTCTAGCTTATAGAACATTTAAATTGTATCCAAGGGCGATGATGTTCACATAGTACACAACAAAATAAATGATATAATAAAATCCAATCATATAGATTACATCCTAATATACTATAAATTGATGTTGCTCTGATACATTGAGAAATATAAAGTGGTAATATTTAGAAGAATAATAAAAGTATTCCCAAAGGCTAAGAGGTATCCCCAGCTATAAGTGGGACCCCTTAGGCTTCATTCTAAGGTTGAGCATTTAATGCAAAACTTTATGTGAGATTACTTTTCTATAGTTGAGTACTTCCTACATCCTCCTCTCTCTCTTTAAGCTTAATCACTTGCTACATCCATTAGAGTGAGTAGGAGATTTATAAGAGAGTTAGTCCTACATATATATCTTGTGAGGCTCTCACTTCCACCACCTCCCTATCTCTCATTTCAATCATGAAGATGAAGGTTCTTTCTCTTGGCTAAGAGAGGTGGAAAAGAACAAGGGAAGGAGTCCCTTGGTGAAGATCAAGGCCGAAGACTTGGAGCAAGAGTGGGTAATCTCTTAGTGAAGGCAGAAGACTCCTTGCTCAAGTGGGTAAGTCATTGGTGAAAGCTTTTCCGAGTGAAGGTGAAGTCAAAGGCTGAAGATCCGAGAAGAGTGGGTAATTCCTAGAAGGCTGAAGACTTGTGCAAGAGTGGGTAAGTCCTTGGAGAAGGTTGAAGATTTGTTGCAAAGTGGGTAAGTCCTTGGTAAGGTTGAAGTCTCTTTGTATTGGATAGATAAATCCTTTGCTCATGTATTGTAAGTCTTATGAATGAATATAAGAGTGCAATGGTTAAGAAATCCTAGAGGTTTACCTCTCTAGGTAGTGGACTGACATACTTCTAGTTTGAAGTGCGGTACCACTCTAAATATCTTATCAACCGGTGTATGTTCAATCTCTCTCTCCCTTGCTATGCGTGTTTTAGTTACACTCAAATGTCTTATTTAGCAACCTTATCTTGTGATATATCTTGAAGGTCTAATGAATTTGGTTTAAGTACATTCATATCCATTCACCCCCCTCTAGAGCATCCAATCACCCATCTAGGATCCAACAATTTGTATCAGAGTGGGTTTCTCCAAGCATACTTCAACAAGTAGGAGAAGATGGGTGACTACCAAGGTGGGAGATACTTCATCAAACTTCCAATCCATGATGGGAGTAACTTCCTCTATTGGAAAAAAAGGCTACAATTCGACATCCAAGGATCAAGTTTTGAGCTATGGCAAATGGTGGACCATCCATACAAACTACTAGTGACAAACATAGAAGAATGGGATGAAGCTATAATGAAGAAAGTCACCTTGAATTCAAGAGCAATCAACATCCTCTATGCCACCATGACCTCCATCGAGTTCCACCGAATTTCCTCTTGTGATACGGCCTATGAGGTATGGAGAAAGCTATGCATCACTTATGAGGGGACAACTCAAGTGAAGAAAAGTAAAGTCTGCATGCACAATGGGCTGCTTGAGAACTTTAAGATGGGAAAGGAGGAGAAGATAGCCAATATGTACTCAAGGTTCAACACCATTGTGAATGGTCTTGCTGTTCTAGGACATCCTATGAGTAGAGGAGAGATCAACTCAAAGATCCTTAGAACTCTCCCCAAGAGATGGGAACCCAAGGTGACTTCCACTAAAGAAGTAAGATCTCTTGATGATATCCCCATTGAAGAGCTCATTGGAAATCTACAACTCCATGAAGTCACACTTGACAAGAGAGAAGAAGTTGAAAGACAAGAGGAGAAAGAGATAAAGAGAATGAAGAAGGCTGAAATCAAGGGTCAAATTGAAGCTATTATGGGGCAAGCCTCTCCATCCTCTCATATAGAAGAAGTAGACATGTACTCCAATGGTAGATTCTACAAATGCAAGAATTTCTCCTCCATCTGGTGCCTCAAGTTTGGAAAGAAGGGTCACTTCAAGATAGATTGCCCACAAGTCATAAAGACCGATCATCACAAGAAAAGAGAATAAAAGTGGCACTCAAACTCAAGTGACTCATCCAACTCAAGCTCAAGTGACTCCTTCAACTCAAGTTCAAGTGAAGATTCAAGTAGAGGATCTATATCGAGCTCTAGTGAAGAAGGTGAATGTCATTTTTCTCTTACGGCTTCTACAAGAAAAGACTCAAATGAGGTAGATATAAACTCTTTAGATAAAGAACCTTTAATTGCTATCATTAATGCTACTCATGCCTCTCTTAGGTCTTCTAAAAAGAAAAGGAAAAAGCTTGCTAGAATTGTTGATAATATGCATGTAGAATTAGATGGTCTTGAACATGCTAATACTTGCTTGCTTGATGACAAAAATGCTTGTCTTAGTCAAGTAGATTCTCTTAAACTTGAAAATGCTAGCTTTCTTAACAAGATTAGATATCTAGAATATTAACCTCTTATGAGTAGTACTAATGAAGAGCATACCTTAATTGTTGATTCTCTCATGCATGATATTGACGTTCTTAAATCTGAAAACAAGGAAAACAATTTTGTTTTGTAAGGATTAGAATCTAAAAATGGTGTTTATCTTTCTAAGGTTGCTTTTATTAAAATAGAAAATGCCTCCTTACTTGATAAAATCAATGTTCTTGAATATTGTTCTAGTTCTACTAGTAGCAGTGTTTTAAAAATCGGTGTATGCGCCCGCATAAGCGGCCGCATACAAGGTGCGGTCCTCCAAAAATCCGCATAATAAAAATCGGTCCAAAAAGCGGTCCAAGCCGCATAATCAGTTGTACGGCCGCATACAAGGCCGATTATGCCCCGATTTTTAGTTAGAGATATTCTGATTTCTTGTTTTATACATTTACATTGTTTAAATTTAGATTATAGTGCATGTTTGTATTTATTTAAGTTGTGATGATTGCATATTTGTATAATTGCATCCATTATTCTTGTAATTGTACTATTTAGATATACAATTGCACAAATTAAATATGTAAATCATGATTAATACATATATATATATAATAATTAATTAAAAAAATCCAAAACCGCATATACTTCCGCATATACTCCCGCATACCGCATATACTCTACAAGGTGACCTCTCCGAAGGCATAACGCATACCGCTTTTTGAAACACTGACTAGTAGAGAGAATAATATTACTACTCTTCATATTAATAGAGATTCTTATTTAACTAAAGCTCTTTTCTTAGAAAATGATCTTTTACATGCTAAAGATAATATCAATCATTTGTCTTATACTATTACTTCTCTTATGCATGATAATCATAGTTTGAGATCTTCTTTGCAAAGATTCTTAGTAGGTAAAAAGAATCTTAATGATATCCTACACCATACTACTAAAAAAATTGGTAGACATGGTTTAGGGTATGATGGTAGTCAAAGGAACAACAAAGGTAAATGACCTCCAATCTTCCATGGAGAATCCTCTAGTTCTAAGACTATGGGCACACACAACTATTGCATTAAAATTGGTCATTATTCTACTTGTTGTCCTTTTAGGAAAGCACCCAGAGCACTAGGACTTGGGTTGCTAAGCTAAGTCCTCTGGACCGAAAAACATGATTGGGGACTATTTCATCTTTTTTCTTGTAGGTACTTGAAAATGGATTGACTTGAGCCATTGAATTCCAAATTGACTTCTCAATCCACATAAAAGAAGAAAGGTGAGATGTGTATAGGGTGACAACAAGTGGAAAAAGGAATGGTAAGAACAAAGGTAAATGTTTTCTTTCTTATAACTAATCCTAACTAATTTTTGTCAAGTTAGTGTACATTGCACATGTGGTTTTTGAGTCAAAAGTGGTATTTTAGGATTCTCTTCACACTCTTGTTCAAAAACTATTTCTAATGCTTTCATTGTACATTATTAACTTACTTAAACATGTTTGGATATGGCTTGTATTTGTATCTTGCCTCTAGATATGTTTTTTCTTTATATAGATGTATTTTTTGACAGCAACTTCGTCAGTCAAGTATGTCATGTTTGAAACTCGACAGATAGGCACCAATGGGTGTTGTCAACAACTATCATATGTCGAGTTGTCAATACACAGAACTCGACCGACAACACTGTGTACAAAATATACATTTGACTTATTGAATGATAATTTCCCTCCCAATTAGATCTTCTCAACCAATAGTCTTATTCTTTGGCACTCCCATTTGGTACCTTTATATATGCATATTGCCCTGTTCTAAATTTCCTATCTAGCTTACAATTCTAACTTTCTAATTGCTCTAAATTGGTATATTTATATCTTACAATTACTTGCTTTGAGTTGTTTTGCAGGTTTTGATGATGAACTCTTTGGATATCTTGGTTGTGTCTAAAATTACTTCCATTTTACTCTAACTTACTACATCTATCTAGATGTATATCTTGTTTTGATACAACCTTGAGGTTCTTAGTGGTAATCATTGTTTGGTTAGGATGCATATTTGCTAATGAGTTATATCCATTCATGCTTCTAAATTGCATATCCCTTTGTTTGGATATATCTCTCCATCTTTTCATAGATTGCTCTTTAACTTGTGCATTTTTTGCTATGATCTAGACCCTACTAGTAGTCCTAACTTGTGATATCATCTACTAGTAGTTCATATACATGTAGTCCTAGCCTTGTTTATCAAGTGGTTTTCACTATATGCTATGCTTGTATCTTGTCTCATACATGCTCAAGCTTGTTACTTGAATTGCATATCTACTATCTTGAGTTGCTTGCATAACATTGTGATGCAAGGTATATAGAGCTACATTGTATGTAGAAAACTGGAGCATTTTTGGATTTCATGCAGATTTTGCTCCAGTTTTAGTTTTTGGTGCAAGACTAGTGTTTTTTATGCAAAAATGGCCTTCTGAGCAACCTTTTCATTGAGTCCCTACGCTTTTGGGGTAAATTCTGTCATCTTGAGGGTCAAAATTGTGTTTTATTGTTTTTCTGCAACACTTAATCTTACATTTTGGGTTGTTCAAGTGCATGCTTTAACTTGCCTTTTTTCTATGCTTGGACAAGACCCTATTTGTGCTCTTATACTCTCCTTATATAACCTTTTGTTATCTCCTTTCTCTTAACAAGTTGCGTTTCTTAATTATTCATACCCCAAACTTTTGAAATGACAAAGAGGGAGAAAGGTATGTCTTCTTTTGACAAAAGAGGGAGAAGACATGTCTTACAAGAAGAGGAGAAGCATGTCCATGTGAAGGGGAGAAGGTAAATAGGAGAAGACATATATGTGTAGAACATATATGAGTAGAAGACATAGTATTCTATAATTGTTATGAAAGCTAACCATGCAGGAGAAATAGCATCAATTGACGGGGAGTACGAGAACTCCACTAGCATCAATTGAGGGGGAGTATATGAACTCCATTCTATTGAAACCCCTAGGTTTCTCCAAAGGTATGACTTTACTTAAATGCTTTCAATACATTTATGGAATGGTTTGTCATCTTCAAAAAGGGAGAGAATGTTGACTCAAGATCGAAATTGACTAAACCCTTATTTTAATTTGTGTCTAATGTCTCTACTTTAGTGATTTCACATTATGCATAGACACACTCCAGATGTCCTAACTTGCACATCTCAACTTGGAGTAAAGACAAGTCAAATTCAATACAAGTGCACATTTTTGGAATATGATGTCAATCCATTAGAATCATATTGTAAATCACTTGTAATGATTGTATGACTTGTAATTAAGCTTAGAAAAAAAATCTAAAGCACATAGATCGAATATTTAAGCACTCAAAAGCCATTTTCCAAAAATCATATCAGGTTGTTCATCAGTCGAGTTGCAAACTCGACCGATCCTGATTGGATCTTGTAAATGACTTTTGATCGGTCGAGTTTACACTTCATAGAACTCGACTTATCCCTCTGCAGAGCAAAACTAATTTAAGTGAAACGGTCGAGTTACCCCGGGACAAACTCGACCGATGGCCTAAATTGGTCTTGTCTCTCAGTGGGATCGGTCGAGTTACCTTTATAAAAACTCGAACGATTGCACTGTACGAAAAGTACAGAAAAGTGATTCTAGTCGTTGTGGAGTTACAACAAGTGAAAATATATCGGTTGCAAGCCATAAAATGGCTAGTTTTCATTCTGAAGTGTTCCCAAAGGCTAAGAGGCATCCTCAACTATAAATAGGACCCCTTGGGCTTCATTCTAAGATTGAGCATTCAATGCAAAACTCTATGTAAGGTTTCTATTCTATAGTTGAGTACTTCCTATAGCCTCCTCTCTCTCTCTCTAAGCTTAATCACTTACTACATCCATTAGAGTGGGTAGGAGATTTATAAGTGAGCTAGTCCTACATGTATATCTTGTGAGGCTCTCAGTTCCACCACCTCCCTATCTCTCATTTCAACCATGAAGATGAAGGTTCTCTCTATTGGCTAAGAGAGGTGAAGAAGAACAAGGGAAGGAGTCCCTTGATGAAGAGCAAGGCCGACGACTTAGAGCAAGAGTGGGTAAGCCCTTGGTGAAGGCAGAAGACTCCTTGCTCAAGTGGGTAAGTCCTTGGTGAAAGCTTCTTTGAGTGAAGGTGAAGTCAAAGGCTGAAGATCCAAGAAGAGTGGGTAATTCTTAGAAGGCTGAAGACTTGTGCAAGAGTGGGTGAATCCTTAGAGAAGGCTGAAGACTTGTTGCAAAGTGGGTAAGTCCTTGGTAAGGTTAAAGACTCTTTGTATTATATTGGTAAGTCCTTTGGTGGTCATGTATTGTAAGTCTTATGAATGAATATAAGAGTGCAATGGTTAAGAAATCCTAGAGGTTGACCTCTATAGGTAGTGGACTAACATACTTCTAGTTTGAAGTGTGGAACCACTCTAAATAGCTTGTCAACCGGTGTATGTTCAATCTCTCTCTCTCCCTTTCTATGCATGATTTAGTTGCACTCAAATTTCCTATTTAGCAACCTTATCTTGTGATATATCTTGAAGGTCTAATAAATTTGGTTTAAGTGCATTCAGCTCTATTCACCCCCCTCTAGAGCATCCAATCACCCATCTAGGATCCAAGAAACCTTCCCTGATATGCCTTACTACCCATTAACCTCAATGTACATGAATCACATATTGCTATTCACATTATGGAATGCTCAACATTGGATTTTCCCACTAAATATTTTGGTATACCTCTTTTCCCCTCACTTATTCAAGTGGGTGCTTGGAACCCTATCACTAGAAAATGATTAGTCACCAAGCTAGCTAGAATAGAAAAATCTCTTAGCAATGTGGGTCGTGTCACTCTCCAAAACCCTTGTATATTCTTCCTTCCATCATACTCCTAAGCATCATTCCCATCTACAATTAAGTTCTTAAACACATAGACTCTTTGAGAAGGATCTTCTAATGGAATTACACTACAAACCACAAATGTGTGGCTTGGGACAAACTCACTACAACCAATAATAATGATGGATGGAGCATAATCAACCTCAAAAACACCCCACTGATTCAATCTTAAACTCATACACTCACTAGTCACAGATAACACACACATTTGGTCCTTTATTTTTAAATACAAATACTACATAATTTGTTCCCCACCAAGAAAATTATAAGAAAACACTTATCCTATCTGAAATTATAATAACAAAGTGTCATGTGTTTAAGCAAGATTTTCCTTCACTCTACCAGTCAACATCACTCTATGTCCTTCTAACATCACAAATAGCTCAACTCAACTACTCTTATACATATTCAATTAGACATCCATTTCGTGGACAACATGCAAGACAACATGCAACATATCAACATTATACACTCATTCTCTCTAACATGAAAAATATACTTAAAAGATTCTTTCACTCACAAACTCACCTTAAACAAATTTATGCCAACCTTAGTATTTCCCTTACTCCCCATATTGCATCACTGTAATGACCCCACCCCTTAGCAACCCCCATGTAATGAAGGCTAAGAACCTGGTGCCGTTATCCCAAAACATGATCAACTACTTTTGTAAATAATAAAAAAATAATTAATAAATTCTACCACAACTAAGCTTAAAACATGATAAAAAATTTCCTTTCACATACCTTGTCAAAAATAGGAGTTTAGAACTTTACCCAAAGTATAGTTCTATCTATTTAAATCCTACAATCTTTATTTAGCTTTATTCATCCAATGTCACTTTAAAATTTATCCACTTTTATGTATTCCTAAAACACTGACAAACAAAACGCCAGTCAATATAATAAATTATATTGGTATGTGGGGGAACTAAAATCTTGCATCTATTTATAACAACATATTTCAATCAAATTATTGCTTAATAGATCAAACTTTATGTCTTAAACATAACTACTCAATCCTAACATATTCTAGCCTCTATGTTGACCCTGCAGTGGATATGGATACTACCGTTCTCACATGGTAGATCCCAAATATCCCCTTTGGATCCTACCCTACAGGTAGACTAAGACATAGAGTTGTATAGTCATATGATCCTACCCAAAGGTAGACCAAACATTGACTCATGATAACCTGATAATCCTACCCCAAGGGTAGACCAATAGCTAGGTCATCCATCTCTCACAAGTACTCAAAGCTATAGAGGAGGAATAGGATCTGAGCTAGTCATGCACATATATTTATGGTGGTAGCCATAATCACTTTATAGTTGCATGAAATAAAAGTCAACCAAGCAGTTAATTTCAAGCAACTGGTAAAACCTTAGAAAGTACCATGAAACTAGAGCAATTAGCCATAAGAATAACCACATACTTGTTTTAAGTCTCAAATATAAGCAAGATATCCAATCCAATCAAGAAGTCCAATCAAGCAAGTCAAGCAACCAATCAAGCAAATCTTGATCCTGAAAAGCATGTGTAATGCCTAATCATCACAATCACATCCCAAACAACTCCTTATTGAGTTGGGACTCCTTTGTAAGGTTACTAAGCCTTATTAGGATTCATTAGGGTTTCTTAGATCTATTTCTCATCTTTTATCCTTTTTAGGTCAACAAACCCTAAAACATCTTTTCTACTCATAAAAACCCCAATTATATAAATTATCCACATTAAGGGTCTTTATTCTCAAATTAGATTTTGAACTTCATATCTCTATCTTACTTATGGATTTTCCTAATTAAAACCATTAAAACTCATAATTACTAAAATTAGGGTTTCTAGGCCCATTAATGCACTTTCATATACATGGAACCCAAAATTAAACCAATTATGTACAAAAATCATCCTTTTAGATCTAATCCATTCTTTTTATGTTAAAAGGCTAAACTTTGCTCATAAAAGTTAGGGAACACCATTAGATCCATTAATATTCAAAACTTACATTTTTAAATTAATTAAAACCATTAAAGATCACATCTTTATGCACTTTTCAAACTATAAGCATATTTTGATCTTGATCATATTTTTATTGCATTCTACACATTTTTTGATCAAAATTAATATATAACATGTCTAGATACGAGTTACCAAACATTAGTTATGATTTTCGCAAGATAATTACCTTTGCTCCAATGAGATACAACCACGTCAATAATTCTGTTGGGTTTTAGGGGAGACAGAGAAGGCAGCGGAAACAAAATTTTTCTCCCCCAACCCATACTGAGGAAACGCGTCAACGTCTATATAATAGGAAAAGATGGTTTGCGGAATCATACCTTGTCCCGAGGCTTGCTCGGCGACAATACCTCACGTAATGTGCGGTCTTCAACTCTGGACTTCGACGGTGTCTGTGCAGCTCCTGGTCACACCGGGACTGACAACTCCTACTCGAACCGGACTGTCGGATGACAGTTGTCCTCCTAAGCGGCAGTGTCCTCCCGCCTTTGTAGTAGTCCACACGGACCACCTGGAACTCCACACTCCTTGTCCCACAAGGAAGTGGAAGGAGTCGCACCCTCCTGTTGACATACTAGTCGCCAACACGCTCTCCTGCCTCCTATTGCAACTGCAGTTGTCCTTCCCTTGTTGCACCTCCCTTTTGCGGGAAGCACTTGCTCGGGCTCTCTCACGGTTACCAAAACCAGAGAGAACGACAACTTACAGAGCAACTGGTTGCACTGAGCTGTACTTTGAGAAGCCCCCAATACCCCTATATATATAGGAGAGTCATGGGACAGGGTTCTCCATCCCAGGCAATGCGGGACTAAAGAAAGAGTAGAAGGGTTCGGGATTTTCCACCAAAAGCAACCATCTCGCAATCTGAACTGATCGGTTCACTGCTGAACCGATCGGTTCGGCCATTGAGCCGATCGATTGGACCTGAGCCGACCGTTTGGGGCACTCCAACCGATCGGTTGGTGCCCTGAACCGATCGGTTCATGGTCCTAATCTGGCTCAAAAAGACTTTCCTTGTTTCTTTCCCAATTGGTATCGAATACCAATATTATTCCCAATCGAATTGGGCAATTTGAAACGAAAGGAAAATTCTCACCAATCCTACTTTCCCAAGTTGCTCGATTGCACCAGTTGAACCGATCGGTTCAACACTTGAACCGGTCATTTCACTCTGTGCATGAGCCGATCGGTTCAACAATTGAACCGACCGGTTCAGCAACCTCAGCCGACCGGTTCATCACATGAACCGATCGGTTGGGAGTGCAGATTGTGCAGAATCAGTCAAATGCGATTTCAATCAATCTGATACTCCAATCAATGCGTCCAACACTTTGAACCATACAATATTGAGCTATCGACTGATTGGGTGTTTAATTGAACTACTAAACTCCTTTAGTAATCAATCTAAACATTGCTTGTGGACAAAACTCCTCTTCCAGGTTAAATCCTATGTGTGTGACCCTGCAGGTCCATTTCACGTTGGCAGTGAAAGTCCATAACACTTATGACTTCACAAACAAAGAGCGGTGCCTAGTCACACATCAGTGCTACCCAAGTGAAAGTAGAAAGTTGGAGAACAACTTTCATCCTACAATCCGTGAATGGTGTTACAGCGAATGTATAATTCCTTTGTCACTGATATCCCGAATGAACTCGAGGCATGGAACAGTCATCCTGTCAACGTTCATTCACTTCCTTGATCTCATAGTAGACTAGAAGAGATATGTATGACATAAATATCATATACTGATTCACACATGCGTGCACGCCTTTCTCAATCCTACTCATCAAGTGGCCATGGATATCAAACTCCCTCAGGAGGGACAAATCCCATATCTATCACTCACCCCTCAAAAGCCCCATGTGTCAAAGCCACCCAATCATCACCTTTATAACAACTCATGTTTCAGGATTGCGTTTGATGATGTCAAAGTGTGCCCAACGACATGTGTTGAGTGCAGTGATTTTAGGTCTAAGAATCACACTCACCACCATCACTGTGAGTACTGACTGTGACTACCATCTCATGGTTCCATGTGTCAAACTCACGGTGGGTCTGTCCGGTACACTTGTTCTCTAACAAGTACCTATGTGTTTGGTTTGATATCTCTATATCATGACTAATGAGATTCTGTCATCAACCAACACCACAATCTAGTCTTGTGTGTCATTGCTGTCTATCTACCTTCCACAATGACATCCGACTAGGGACATAACAAGAATGTACAAACTCTTAGCATCCGTATGATCTCATCGTTCAGGTCATGAACCTGAAGGCATACGTCATTGAGTATTGTCATTCTCTAGACATTCAATCTGTTCTATCACTATCTCATATGACTGAACCAGAAAGAATTGGAAGCTCGCCTTTGATGTTTATCAAATCAATCTTAATGTATCCCACCAATCATCCCATGATTGGCTCTCAGGGCATACATACCAACAGACTCCCACTTGCACTGCGAGCCAATCACCCATGAATCATATTCATAGTGATCTTCAAACATGTCCCACATGTTACTGTGCTCTAGTGCTTAACATAGTGAGTAATGACAACACCTTGCCAAAGTCTGTATAAATTGCATGTCTCACATCTCTTCGCTGTACGTCACACGTATGAGATGGAGTTGCCGTAATATGCGATCTAGTATTCCATTTGCTAACCTTTAGCCACATTGCATGATCAAGGATTCCAGACTTGTCATCAATGAGTGGAATATAAGTTCATCTTATGAACTTTTAGATCCATATAGTATCCACTACTGTTCACTAACACATAGATACTCGGCATTTCCCTTTTAAATGGCTTTATTGGAACATTTCCAATTATCAACAAACATTCTCTTTTATACATCTTATGTATATATTGCGATTAATTTTCCGTCCTTTCGGAAGTTCGCATCAATGTAACTCTTTACATCGAACTCTTCCTTATCTCCATAGAACTAGTACTTCTCAAGCACTTATCAAGTTCTCATGGTATTCCAGTAACACTTACTTCCTTCTCTTGCCGTGCCTGATCTTCATACATGTTCCTGAGATGCAGAATCATCTCTATGACACCCATGTTCTCGTGTTGCCTCTGCAACTCATGGTTCATTGAACATAGCATCAAGCACTTTGCATCAATGGCATCATCAGAATGCTTCTTGTAAGCATCCCTTTCTGCCTTTGGTGCATTAGGAGCGAGTTCCTCTGGAATTGGAGTATCCAGGACATAGAGCTTACGCTCTTGAGTGAGAACAATTCTCAATGTCCGATACCAGTCGTGGAAGTTTGTCCCATTTAGCTTGTCCTTGTCAAGGACCGATCGCAAAGAAAAGTTGTTGTTGTTTGTTGCCATTTGAACTACAAAAGGAAAATATGCAATTTTAGTCCAAAAACTCATTTTTGACTTATTTGATTGATTTGAAAGTTTGACGATATAATTAGGCCTTTAATTAATTATCGCTCCCACTATTTTACTTCAAATTGATAGCCCTCACCATCAATTCGGAAGATTGTAGCGTACAACCTTCTAGTGGGCAAGATCCTGAAATCCTCTAAGTCATGGACCAGCTAGGGCTGTCACCCACAACATAGATCTCTCAGGTAGGCAACTTTTGCCAATTGCATCATATGCAACTCTTGATAAGATGTCATATACAACTCTTTGTAATGATCATCTCTATGCCTCAAGGTACTAGATCCCATCTAGATCACCTTGTTAAGTCCGACCCAAAGCAAACACGATGAATATGCACCCTACTAGGGCAGACCCACACATTCATCCTTCACGCTTCCACGAGGTAGACGGTGCACCACGCTAGGGCGTGCCCACACTTGGTCGAACAAGCTTTTCACGTGTTTCGCATTTAGAAGGCATCTAAAACTTAATATTTTAATGAGGGATTTGGTTTTATATACATATACATATCCAATCACCACAATACATAGTATGTATCATATACATGCTATATCCCACAGAAAACATGCACAAAATGATAAAAGCGATGATTATGGCCATCCTAATGTGATTCCTCGAGCCAAGAGGAATCACGGTCATCTAGGTCTACATCACAGCAACCTGTACAAGATGAACTCTGTGCCTTGCCTTCCGAGTAGATCAACTCATCACATGAACGATCTGTACTCTCCAGCCGGTCGTCTGGGTGCCACCATCCGATCGGTTGGCTCCTCCAACCGATCGGTTCGCCTGGTCGTCGTGCATCTCGTCATGTCTGCCACCCGCTCGTCTCGCTCCTCGAACCGGTCATCAACCGATCGGTTCACTCCTTGAACCGACCGTCTGGAAGGTCAACCGATCGGTTCACTCCTTGAACCGACCGTCTGAGCAGTCGTCTTGATGTCCGCCGGTCTTTGACATAACAGGAAATAAAATTCTAACCTATTTATTACATTGCTTTAAAAGGAAAAGCCCGAGTTACATTCGGGGGGAGCAAAGGTAGGAAAGAATCTCGAATTATTTCGAGTTACATCAGGAATAAGAGAGGGAAGATCGGTGCGCAGACCGAGATGCAAGCAACCACACACAACCAATCACAGATAGGGGTTTATAGGCCATAATCACGCTACACACATCCACCACAAAACTCATTTAAGGGCGACGCGTATCGAGTGCATTAATAATACATATCATATATGTAATTAGGGATTTGTGGATTTAGGATTGGACATGCATAAAGCCGATATTATTCGCATCGTATGCAATAAATAAAGGCGACAAACCAAAATCGATCATATCAATATTCCTAAAATATAGAGCAGTTGACGTGGCTCTGATACCACTGTTGGGTTTTAGGGGAGACAGAGAAGGCAGCGGAAACAAAAATTTTCTCCCCCAACCCATACCGAGGAAACGCGTCAACGTCTATATAATAAGAAAAGATGGTTTGCGGAATCATACCTTATCTCGAGGCTTGCTCGGCGACAATACCTCGCACAATGCGCGGTCTTCAACTCCGGACTTCGACGGTGTCTGTGCAGCTCCTGGTCACACCGGGACTGACAACTCCTACTCGAACCGGACTGTCGGATGACAGTTGTCCTCCTAAGAGGCAGTGTCCTCCCACCTCTGTAGTAGTCCACACAGACCACCTGGAACTCCACACTCCTTGTCCCACAAGGAAGTGGAAGGAGTCGCACCCTCCTGTTGACGTACTAGTCGCCAACACGCTCTCCTGCCTCCTGTTGCAACTAGAGTTGTCCTTCCCTTGCTGCACCTCCCTTTTGCGGGAAGCACTTGCTCGGGCTCTCTCACGGTTACCAAAACCAGAGAGAACGACAACTTGCAGAGCAACTGGTTGCACTGAGCTGTACTTTGAGAAGCCCCCAATACCCCTATATATATAGGAGAGTCATGGGACAGGGTTCTCCATCCCGGGCAATGCGGGACTAAAGCAGGAGTAGAAGGGTTTGGGATTTTCCACCAAAAGCAACCATCTCGCAACCTGAACTGATCGGTTCACTGCTGAACCGATCGGTTCGGCCATTGAGCCGATCGGTTGGACCTGAGCCGACCGTTTGGGGCACTCCAACCGATCGGTTGGTGCCCTGAACCGATCGGTTCATGGTCCTAATCCGGCTCAAAAAGACTTTCCTTGTTTCTTTCCCAATTGGTATCGAATACCAATATTATTCCCAATCGAATTGGGCAATTTGAAACGAAAGAAAAATTCTCACCAATCCTACTTTCCCAAGTTGCTCGATTGCACCAGTTGAACCGATCGGTTCAACACTTGAACCGGTCATTTCACTCTGTGCATGAGCCGATCGGTTCAACAATTGAACCGACCGGTTCAGCAACCTCAGTCGACCGGTTCATCACATGAACCGATCGGTTGGGAGTGCAGATTGTGCAGAATCAGTCAAATGCGATTTCAATCAATCCGATAATCCAATCAATGCGTCCAACACTTTGAACCATACGATATTGAGTTATCGACTGATTGAGTGTTTAATTGAACTACTAAACTCCTTTAGTAATCAATCTAAACATTGCTTGTGGACAAAACTCCTCTTCCAGGTTAAATCCTATGTGTGTGACCCTGTAGGTCCATTTCACGTTGGCAGTGAAAGTCCATAACACTTATGACTTCACAAGCAAAGAGCGTTGCCTAGTCACACATCAGTGCTACCCAAGTGAAAGTAGAAAGTTGGATAACAACTTTCATCCTACAATCCGTGAATGGTGTTACAGCCAAAGTATAATTCCTTTGTCACTGATATCCCGAATGAACTCGAGGCATGGAACAGTCATCCTGCCAACGTTCATTCACTTCCTTGATCTCAGAGTAGACTGGAAGAGATATGTATGACATCAATATCATATACTGATTCACACATGCGTGCACGCCTTTCTCAATCCTACTCATCAAGTGGCCATGGATATCAAAATCCCTCAGGAGGGACAAATCCCATATCTATCACTCACCCCTCAAAAGCCCCATGTGTCAAAGCCACCCAATCATCACCTTTATAACAACCCATGTTTCAGGACTGCGTTTGATGATGTCAAAGTGTGCCCAACGACATGTGTTGAGTGCAGTGATTTCAGGTCTAAGAATCACACTCACCACCATCACTGTGAGTACTGAATGTGACTACCATCTCATGGTTCCATGTGTCAAACTCACGGTGGGTCTGTCCGGTACACTTGTTCTCTAACAAGTACCTATGTGTTTGGTTTGATATCTCTATATCATGACTAATGAGATTCTGTCATCAACCAACACCACAATCTAGTCTTGTGTGTCATTGCTGTCTATCTACCTTCCACAATGACATCCGACTAGGGACATAACAAGAATGTACAAACTCTTAGCATCCGTATGATCTCATCGTTCAGGTCATGAACCTTAAGGCATACGTCATTGAGTATTGTCATTCTCTAGACATTCAATCTGTTCTATCACTATCTCATATGACTGAACCAGAATGAATTGGAAGCTCTCCTTTGATGTTTATCAAATCAATCATAATGTATCCCACCAATCATCCCATGATTGGCTCTCAGGGCATACATACCAACAAATTCGTCCCCTTTTTCCTTTTCCACATGGATTAGGGATCCATGAATTGGCTTCCACCACATTTGTATCTCTCTCCACGTGGGTGGGCATCAATCCGAGGCAAATTCACCTCTTCACCCTCTAGTCCCTAGGCTTGGTCTTTGTGCGTCGTGGGGGCAGGTAGGTAAATTGGCATGTCCCCCTTTCTTCAACCTCGCGACGACACGAACAGGCATCTGCGTGAGTCATTGTAGGTATTGACATTATAACCCGGGGCATCGAAGAGCAAGGAACTGATGCACGATCCTTCACAGGGCTCCTCTAAACACAATGGAGGCATCAGACCTGGCCGAGGAGGATGAAAAACCCAAGGATGATCGTCACATTTTCTGTATAGAAATCGAAAATAGGGGAGCTTAAAGGGGGAGAAGATGGGTGAAGGAGAGGGATGCCCGAAGCGTCGATTTGATTTGTGATCATGCCCATAAATTTCTTGGCTTTGAAGCCAAGTATTGATGGCTCTATTTATAGAGTACGGGAACCAGACATCAATGGATACTGTCTTCGATCCAGTTTTAGGGAAAATCCTTTAAAGGTTCCAAATAGGTCCTATCTAGGGATGATTTGGTCTGGAAGCTCCTCACGATCCCAACAAGCAACTTTCTAGATCCTTTTGTGGACTGGGGAGAGAGAGAGGTGTGAAAGGAGGAAAATAGTAATTGTTCCTGGCTTTCCCGATCTGACTAAGGTAGGTGATAACCGCATCACCATTGGATCTTATATCCAATGACCCTTATCGTGCGTACCATGAAAACTGAATTAAATCAATTCTAATTAGATCGGAAAAATCATGACATTAAAGGATACCCCTCTGACTTTAGGAAATATTCCAAAATTCATAACTCTCAAACCAGGCCTCCTTTTAATCTCAAATTTTGAGGGAAACTCATTAATGACTTAATCTATTTGTTTTACAAGTTTGGAGTCATAATTTGAAGGTAAAAGAGCCTTTTCTTCATGTGCAAGTTAGCACTTAATAAGACATATTTTATTCATATTTTCTCTCTCTTACTCTTCTATTTTCCTCTATTTGGATTCCTTTTACCATTAGAAACCATGTGGATTCAAAATATCATCCATGATGATAAATCATACATCTTTCCACATATTTATTATATTTTCATCATTATCTCAATTTCTTTTCTTATTTATGTATTATTTGATTTCCTTCAACTTTTTGGACTCATTAATACATTAGGATCCACGAAATCACTTACATAAGGGAAATATTGTAAAAGAAACCCATATATTGATCATAAATCATATAATTTAGACAAGTACATTTCTTTAGGAAAATAGCATTTACAACCATATAAGAAAAATTAAGGTTGTAACATCCTCCCCTCCTTATAGGAATTTTACCCCCAAAATTCAGCCAATCAAGCAAACAATTCCGGGTAAGCTTTTTCCATGTCCATCTTCAACTCCCATGTGGCTTCATCCTCTCCATGGTGCTTCCACAGAACCTTGAACATCTCAATCTATTTATTCCTAAGATCTTTCACCTTGGTATCTAGTACCCTCATAGGCGACTCAAGGTATTTCAGCCTCCCTTAGAGTTCAATAGGTTCAATGATCAGCAATGACTCAGGTACCTCACATAGTGCTCTAGATTGGACATATGGGACACATCGTGCATCATATTATCTTGAGGGGTAAGGCTAAATAAAAGCTGCTTCACCAATCCATTCGAAAACTCAAACGGGCCCATGTATTGGGGACCTAACTTTCCTCTATTCTTAGCCATAGCTCAGAGTGGTCAGATTTTCAAAACACATGTTCACCCATAGTGAAGTGCAAATCAGTCCGCTTCACATCAAGACGTGACTCATGTCGATCCTGGGCTTCCTCAGCCATTTCTTGATCAAAGTGACTTCATCAACATACACTATGGTTTTTCTGACCTCCACAAGGTCCTCTCACCGACATCATCCTAGTGAAGCAGTGACTGACACGTCCTCCCATAAAGAGCTTCATACATCATGATACTGGTTGTGGTAGCTGTCATAGAAAACAAACTCAGCTAGGGGTAGGTACTGCTCCCATGATCCACCCCAAATGAGCACATATGCTCACATCACACCTCTAAAGGATGGATCATACTTTCTTGACTATCCCTTAGTCAGGGGGTGATATGTTGTGCCAAACTTCAATCTAATATTGAGTTCTTCATGCACCTTCTTCCACAACATGGAAGTGAACTTAAGGCCATGCTCAAGAATATTTGAACTCAAATCACCGTGTAGTCAAACTATCTCTCTCATATATAAGTTCAACTAGATCTGTCATATTGGCAATGATCTCTAAGGCAAGGAAAAGTGCCAACTTGGTAAGGCAATCTACCATAGCCCATATTGCATCATGATCCCTCTTGTTCCAAGGGAGACCCACCACAATGTCCATGGTGATCTGCTCCCATTTCCTCTCAGTAACTCCTCATCCTTTGTACTCATCCATTGGGTTACTAGTGTTTAGCCTTCACCCTCTGGCATGTATGGTAACTAGACACATGCACCTCTATATCCTTCTTTATCCCAGGCCTTCAAGGTACCAGTACAAACCTCAACCATATTGATAGTACCAGGGTGTACAGTGTACTAAGAATCATGAGCTTCTTGCATGACATGATTCCTCAAGGGCAAATCCTCAGAAACTCTAAAACACTCTAGTAGTGGATTTCACCACTTACTCCTCACGAGAGGTGCATCTGAGGTTTCTCTAACAAACCTTTCATCTCGTCTAGCTCTGGGTTGGCTAACCGAGCAACTACCAACTCAGTCTGGTTGTATCTGGATGTTAGCCATACAGGTCTAGTCTTCCGATGGTCACATGGTCCACCTAGCAACCTCTTCTAGCCTTCTCCATTGGCTGGGCGAGATAGCTGCACACCTGAGCTATTTCCAACTGAGAACATTCTATTACCACATTAGCTTCCTTATGTGCTAGGCGACGATGAAGACATAAACCTTCATATACTCCACTCATCATCTTTGTCTTCAGTTTTAGGTCTGTCTGAGTCAGGAAAAACTTCGAGATCTGGCATCCATTATTTTGGTTACTAAACCAAATCATTAACTCATAGATTCCAACTACTCTTTGATAGGTATTTCCTCATATGGAGATTACCGTTGTTCATCTTATGCTTTCAAATCATCTATCCAATATACTCTTAAAGGGTGTGGTACTTCTTCCATTCCTCAATTATCATAAAAAGGTTTCAACTCAAGTATTTATCTCTCATATCACTTTTATCATTAGTATGGCATGTGTTTTGTCCTATCTCTCACACCCATAACAAGATGAAATAAGCATTTTACTATAGTCCAAATATAGAGTTCATCCCATTCTAGGAGTAGAGATGGTGCATCACACATCACCATTACACTTTCCAGTCTAAGTTGAAACATACTTCACATGAATCCACACCATGAATATCTCAATTCTATGTTTAGATTCATGGGAAGGCTTTTCCCCATCACTTTTGGGTCTTATCATTACTCATGTATACAATCCTTAGTCATTTCCTCAAGGTCTCTAGGGTGCCAGTACTTTTGAGGTGATCGTACCCTTATGCATCTAGGGAGTGCCTCTCACATTTACCCCTTTAGGCCCCATGAACTCATGAAGGTGACTAACCTCCTAACCCATGGGCCTCGAGAAAAGGTAGTTTCTATCTCCCAACCCTATGGTCTTTTGCATCTAGGGAACAAACAACTCCTACTTCCATCGGTCTTATCCCTCCTTAACCTTGGTATTGACTTAAGATTCTATCATAGAACATCTCATTCTTGAATCCTCACCTGAATCTCCATCATCTCTCTGGGCACTCATGGTTAACCTTACATCCCTTCATAGGAATCATGGAGACCTACCTATCTCAGTCTGGACCCATACAGGTTCCCTCCATGGGAACATATCCTTGTACCCCTCTGAGATGGTCATATAGATTCATACTCATACCATGTGCTCTTAAACTTAGCTCACCAAGATCTTATAGGTGACCTCTAAGGCTACCTCCCACCTAAACCAGAGTTGGAACTTGCTCCTACATGAACGGTCCTTTCCCAGGACAAGAGAAAACTATCACTTGATAGTAACAAAGGTCACAAAATATTCTTGCATCCAAGGTTTATATTATCATGCATATGCATAACTCCTATCATGCTACCTATGCACATGGCTATAAAGTAGACAACCTATTAAACCATTTCCAAGTCCCTTGGTATGTCACACTTGTTCATCAATCCTCAAGGTTGGGCCAATATCATATGTCATCAACTTGGGTGAGTGGCTCATCCATCATATATCTCGGTTCAAGCGGAGTCTCCTTTTATTCCAACACATGGGGGTGGTGACATGCTTAGAACCTATAAATCCACTTCAACCTCGTGAGCATTATATGCACCTAGGTACCTTTACTTCCCCTCGTTGGTCTAGTAACCTCAGGATCACCCCTTATGCAACAACTATCTAAGCTGCATGGTCAGCTGCTCAAACATGAACCAAACCTATACAAGATATGGCATATACTTCCGAACATTCTTCCACATGAACAACCCTTAGAGTCCTACACAAGGACAACCAACTGGGTGTGAGGCCTCACAACTTGTTACCATACGATATTGCTTCACGATCTTTGGAACTCTATCCTACACTCAAAAGGTAGGCACTCATATCATCCGTATATCGGTACCAGAATCCTCCTTCTCTCTTATAGGGTTTGGTTTTACTAAATGCACCTAAGATATGACATCCTCTATAGATCATGCGTGAATCAACTCCATACATCTACTCTGGGTCATCTATTCTAGGCCACATCATACCAAACCTCCTCAGGTTCCTCCTGTCCCGTAGTCTAGGTTTCCAACCTTCTTTATCTAGGTCTCGCTCTCTCTCTAGAGATAACCCTATAATTGATCCTACAACTGGAGGTTCTCTCTTAGAAGATGGGCCAATCTCATTAAGGATACACATCTATCCCTACCTAGATGAAACATACTATCAAAACTTATGTCCGGTCAAGATCATCCAAAGCTCTACATGCCTACCTCATAAACTATCAGGAATAACCCTTATGGCTTAGGACTAAAACCTGCTACCAACATTGCTGTCACTCACTTCCATGTAGGTGCATGCCTCTTTTCTTGCTCATATATGCCTGTCAGGGTTCCTATACGATCACCACTAACCTTCTGAATGAGGGTGCTATATCTCTTCTCTAACAGGCACGACCCACCCAAGGTCGGATCACCAAAAGGCACTAGGGGTCATGCAACCACACATAGTCTATGTTTCTCATGTGTACTCAAAACCTCTACTTAAAGCATGTATGTCTAACCCACTTACATGCATGCATGGGTCAACTATGGTATCCAACTCATCGTATTTCTCTTTCTCTATCCACCACTTAAGGTTTTGTGTTTATCATTGTCCTTAGAGGATGCATCATGTCTCTTCCTCTCCCTAGAGGCTTCTTCCTCCAAGGATAACCCTCTCCTCATCTTCCTACGAGATTGTCTAATCTCAACATTCTCCTAAGGGGTATCTAAGGGCACAGCAACATGGACATTCCACCTAAGCATGTAACTAACCTCAATCTAAGTTTCATCATTAAAAACTTATGTCCATGGCATATCGCTTACATGCTTTTTACTATTTGGTGGAGGATTCCTTAATCTTTAATATTCTTAACCCTCAAACTCAAGAGGAGGTTAAGAGAGAGAAAACCCTAAGAATTGATAGTTTCTCTTTAAAAAGGGTAGAGAAGGGATGAAAGCATATGAGAAGACCTATCTTATTTTGAGTCAAATCCTCATATTTTGGCCAAACAGTCACATGGATTTCGAGAGTCCTCGTAAATTGACTAGTGGGGTGGTGATAAATCTTTCCAGCCCCCAGGATCGTGATCCTTTTATAGAAACCTCCATCTCAATAAAATCCTCTAATAACTCCCTTGGGCTCTAAAGAATTTGTAAAATTTAATAATTATTAGAGATTAGATATGAAACCATTCTCTAGTGCCAAATATAACAACCCCAACCCTCAGCATCTCCCATTTAAGGAAGGCTAAGAAGCTAGTGTCGTTATCCCAGAATAGGATCAACTGGTTTTGCAAATAATAAAAAATAATTAATAAATTCTACCACAACTAAGCTTAAAAAATGATGAAAAAATTCCTTTCACATACCTTTCAAAAATAGGAGTTTGGAACTTTACCCAAAGTAGAGTTCCACTAAATCTAAATCCTCCAATCTTTATTTGGCTTTATTCCTCCAATGTCACTTTAAATATCCATCTGCTTTCAGGTATTCCTAAAACACCGACAAATAAAATGTCGATCAGTATAATGAATTATACTGGTATGTGGGAAAACCAAAAGCTTGCATCTATTTATAACAACATATTTCAACCAAATTATTTCTTCACGGATCAACCTTTACATATTAAACATAACTAGTCACTCCTAACATATCCTAGCCTCTGTATTGTCCCTGCAATGGACATGTATATTACCTTTCTCACATGGTAGATCCCAAATAGACTCTTTTGATCCTACCCTATAGGTAGACCATGACATAGAGTTGTATAGTCGTATGATCCTACCCAAAGATAGACCAAACATCAACTCATTGTAACATGATGATCCTACCCCAAGGGTAGACCAATAGCTAGGTCATCCATCTCTCATAAGTACTCAGATATATAGAGGAGTACTAGGATCTGAGCTAGTCATGCACATATATTTATGGTGATAGCCACTATCACTTTATAGTTGCATGAAATAAAAGTCAACCAAGCAATTAATTTCAAGCAACCGATAAAACCTCAAAAATCATCGTGAAACTAGAGCAGTTAGCCATAAGCGTAACCACATACCTGATTTGATGTATCAAATATAAGTAAGATATCCAATCCAATCAACAAGTCCAATCAAGCAAGACAAGCAACCAATCAAGCAAAACTTGATCCTAAAAAGCATGTGTAATGCCTAATCATCACAATCACATCCTAAACAACTCCTTATTGACTTGGGACTCCTTTTTAAGGTTTCTAAGCCTTATTAGGATTCATTAGGGTTTCTTACATCTATTTCTCATCTTTTATACTTTTTAGGTCAACAAACCCTAAAACATCTTTTCTACTCATAGAAACCCCAATTACATAAATTATTCACATTAAGGCTATTTGTTGTCAAATTAGCATTTGAACATCATATCTATGTCTTACTTATGGATTTTCCTAATTAAAACCATTAAACTCATAATTACCAAAATTAGGGTTTCTAGGCCCATTAATGCACTTTCATATACATGGAACCCAAAATATGACAAATATACACAAAGATCATCCTTTTAGGTCTAATCCATCCCTTTTATGTCAAAATGCTAAAATTTTCTCTTAAAAGTTAGGGAACATCATTAGATCCATTAATCTTTAAAACTTAGGTTTTTAAATTAACTAAAACCATTAAAGATAGCATCTTTATGCACTTTTCAAACTAAAATCATATTTTGATCCTGATCATATTTCTATTTCATTATACACATTTTTCAGATCAAAATTAATATATAACATGTCTTGATACAAGTTACCAAACATTATTTATGATTTTCACAAGATAATTACTTTTATTCCAATGAGATACAGCCACATCAGCAATTCGGCCCCTTTTTCCTTTTCCACATGGATTAGGGATCCACGAATTGTCTTCCGCCACATCTGTATCTCGCTCCATGTGGGCGGGCATCAAGTTGAGGCAAATTCCCCTCTTCGCCCTCTAGTCCTTAAGCTTGGTCTTCATGTTCCGCGGGAGCAAGTAGGTAAATTGGCCTGTCCCCCCTTCTTCAACCTCGCGACGACCTGAATAGGAAATTGCATGAGTCAAAGCAAGTATTGACAATACAACTAGGGGCACCGACAAGCAAGGAATTGATGCATGATCCTTCACTAGGTTCCTTCGAACTCGATGGAGGCCTCAAACCTGGACGTGGAGGACGAAAAACCCAAGGACGATCTTCACCTCTATTCTACATGAACCACAAATAGGGGAGCTCAAAGGGGGAGAAGATGGGTGAAGGAGAGGGTGCCTAAAGCGTTGATTTGATTTTTGATCATGCACATATATTTTCTGTCTTTGAAGCCAAGGATTGATGGCTCTATTTATAGAGTAAAGGCACCAAACATTAATGGAGCCTGTCTCCGATCCAGTTTTGGGGAAAATCATTTAAAGGTTCCAGTAGGTCATATGTAGGGATGATTTGGTCTGGAATCTCCTCACGATCCTAACAAGAAACTTTCTAGATCCTTTCGTGGACCGGGGAGAGAGAGAGAGGTGTGAAAGGAGGAAAAGAGTAATTGTTACTAGATTTCCCAATCTGACCAAGGTAGGTGATAACCGCATCACCATTGGACCTCAGATTGAACGACCCTCATCGCACACACCAAGAAAACTAAATTAAATCAATTCTAATTAGATTGGAAAAATCATGACATTAAAGGATATCCCTCTCACCTTAAGAAATCTTTCAAAATTCATAACTCTCAAACAATGCCTCCTTTTAATCTCAAATTTTTACGGAAACTCATTAATGACTTAATCTACTTGTGTTCCAAGTTTGAAGTCATAACTAGAAAGTAAAAGAGACTTTTCTTCATGTGCAAGTTATCACTTATTAAGACATATTTTATTCATATTTTCTCTCTCTTACTCTCCTATTTTCCTTTATTTGGATTCCTTTTACCATTAGAAACCATTTGGATTTGAAATATCATCCATGATGATCAATCATACAACTTTCCACATATTTCTCATTCATCATTATCTCAATTTCTTTTCTTATTTATGCATTATTTGATTTCCTTCAACTTTCTTTCTCTTTTTATCATATTGGACTCACTAATACATTAGGATCCATGAAATACAATTTATAGACAAGTACATTTCTTTGGAAAAATTGCATTTACAACCATACAAGAAAAATCAAGGTTGTAACAATCACCGACCACATCATGGGGATGGGGTACTAATTTCTCAATCAGTAATGCCTATAGATTCCCTTTCAAGTGGCAGTCTTATCTAAATATTCAAAAATAATTTATGGAAGTGTAATATCCCCCTCAAAGTTAAGATTTCATATAGATCCTTGATCATAAATGGATCTTAACTTGGGATCAACTCACTCATAAACAAGTCAATGGTCCATTCTTATGCTTCAACTTCTAAAAAATTATAGAAACCACTAAACACATATTCCTTAATTGTGATTACTCCAAGGCACTTTGGTACTAAGTCACATGTTCCTCCTCTAATTCCTCCCCTAATCTCTCACACGTTATACCCAAAACAATCATCATCTCACAAATAAGTACATGCATTGACCCAAAATTTCTTTTCATCACTCTTTGGAACATATGGAATGAAATAAACAAACATTTCCAAAATTTTGGCACATGCTTATATAATATCAATTGCATAATTTATAAATAATTTTTACAATGGAACACCTAATTTCAGAATATATATCTGCATATTTACACATCCACACTCAAAAAGTAGATGCTTTCGTTTCCAACCATGGCACCAAGAATATCACATTGCCTGCTTGAAAGACTTGAATATACATAAAGGTGATACTTTTAAAAAGGAAGATGATTGTGTTATTGTATTTTTTGTTATATTTCAAACCAAAAGGCATTGGATTTAGTCTCACATTAGAGAATTTTGACACTTCCCTCCTTATATATGGATTCTTATCCATAGGATATTTGAGTAGCACAATGGGATAAGGGCTTCACATGCGGATAGTGGGACCCTAATATTTTTAGGGTTTCTCTCTATGTAAAGAAGTGAAACCACCTTTCTACAAAAAAATTGAATAATAGAACCTCCAGTCCAAACACACCTAAAAGATATGTTGGAGTGGGTGTAAAAATTTCAAATCTTATCAATGGTATTCAAAATAACCAAAGTGTAGTAGTGGAATAAAAACATGACTATATTCAATTTATAAAACATGGTAACATCTTAAACTTACATGTAGGGTACAACATAATGATCCATGTAGAGGAAATCTAAACCACCTCAAGATTGTCTCCAAGCTTTAACTTCTCAATCTGTGTCTAGGTCAACATGCCTTGTCATCCAAGTCCTCCACCTAGGGTTGGAAGCATACCCCAGCAAGTAGAGAGAATAGATGACATCAGCAAAGGCTGGTATGTGCATACTAAATAGAAGAACTTGAGCAATATAAGAAATAAGGACATACCATGCAAGAGATAAGGACTACCCAAAGAGGGCATAAAAGATAAGAATCATCGTCATCATAAAAGAAGATACTTGACAAAGACAAAAACAATGATGTGGTGCCACATAAGCACATATCAAGAATTTTGGGCAGATAACCCATCAAAAATTTTGGGCGCATAACCCATAATAATCATCATCAACTTGCATGCATGTGAGATAAGCATAGCCCTAGAACAATATAAATAATAGTGGTGGCCAAGCCTCATAAACTTCAAACCTGATAGAGAATGACACATAACCAAACTCCCAGTATATATAATGTGGGCCAAACCTCATAAATTTGAAACCCAAGTATGGGGCACATAACCTCCATCCCAAAAGCATCAAGGGAACATAACCCAAAATCAATGCAATTACACTACTCTAGTGCTACTGAATCACATAGCATGTTAAATGTAGAGGCAAGTAGAAAGTATAGTCAGATTATACAATGTTTCCATCACACAATGGAAAACACAAACATATAAACATCCAATTCAAAATGGGCACATATCATTATATAAGACCAACATGAACAAAGGTACAAGATAGATATCAAGAGAATATCCAAGTCCTTAACAAGCAAGATAGTTCACATGAACCATGATATCAAGAGAATAGACATAAATGTAGGCCAAAGTCAAAAGAATGATAAGTTAGGTGAATTGCTCAACATAGAGGAATAGGGGATACAACATACCACAACTTCAGATTCCAAAGTCCAGAGTCACTTCTAGGTCCAAGCTTAGGCATCCAAAGAACCTATTAAGCATATAGGTAGATTTTGTGTCAACTTCATATTCATCAAACAACCCTAAGAATTCACCTTTTTCATTATTTGTGATTCAGGTTATCAAAACCATGCCACATTTTAGTTCACATTATTCTGAGTCCAAAATATATTTTATTATATTTTATTGATGTATAAATATTTAATTATGATTTTTACAAGTTAATTCCTAATTAATTAGATTTATGACAAATACATGTTATTAATCATTGGATTTAGTTTTCAAAACTTATACCATTAGTCATATCTTATTTTTTTATTCCAACGAGTATTTTTCCATATTTTTCTAATCAATAGATTGTTAGTAATTAATTTTAAAAACTCGACCAATAAGAAAAATCCATGTCAGCGAGATATCAAGAGAGAGAGGGAGAGGTCCACTTATGCTGAGTTGGCCCAACCAAATCAAACCAACTCAACCACCAACTCACACAAGTCAGTGCTGCTTCAGAACTAAAAACAAAAACTAGATCTATGAGAAAGGACAAAAATGCCCTTACTGCGAAAAACCAAAACTAGAGGAAACATAAGGGTAAGATAGATATTAAACATTGGGGATTCAACCCCCATTCAAACTCCTTGCCAAGGTTGCGAGAACGCAAAGCTAAAAAGGTGAGATCTAAAACTAGAAAATAGAGGCCAAAGGACAACGGAACTCTGACTGACGAGTTCTCTGGGATAAGGCAAAATCAAGGAACCGAACACCAGCAGAAACTGTAAAGAAAATCGTCAGAGAAGGTGGTGGTTCAGAGCTAAAAAGAAGAGATCATGAGATGGGGACTTACCGAGTAACAGAACGAGCTAAAAAAAATAGCTCCGCCAACCTCCCAGGAACTGGTCCCCATGCTTCCAGCGTAAAAAGGTCCTCTGGAACACCCCACCGAGGTGGCTCTAGTGAGCTTCATACTGCAACACAGGGTAGAGCACCCCACACCAACTCAGGTAAAATTGAGGTGTCCGAAGGCATCATGGAAAGGCTAGGATGGTTTGTGAGGAAGGAATTGGGTTTTCACATTGGGAAAAGGCAAAATCCCAACCAAGAACCACAGGAGGAAGGATGGCGTAGGAGGCGTATGAATGGGGTAGACTCAAAGAAATTGAAGAGGGATATCATCTACTGAGGGGACGATGACACCTACCATGCCCCTTTTAAACAAAAACCTATCCATCTAAGCTTCTGGAACCAAGGGCGTTGAAGGAGGATTTTAGGGTTTTCCAAATTAGAACAGAAAGGGAGATGAGTTAAGGATAGAAATATTCATAATCTTCTCCCGGTCTCAATGGGAGAAATTTCACGTAAAAACATGGAGATGGGAGGAAGATATATGGGAAATAAGAATCACATTACTGTAGCGAGTAGGAAAGAAAGGAGTCGGAGGTGGAAGATGACTCCTGAGGCGTACGATCTTAATCCAACGGTCCGTATCAAAGGGTTCATAAGTCAAATCTGTGAATTGAGAAACCATAGGGTGACAACATGACAAAATAACCAAAATCAAATCCGACTTGAATAAAGTGATATCAAATTTTATTTCCTTTTTCTCTCTCTTCAAAAGAGGGTCCAAATATTACCCAAATTAGATGAAATTTTGCAGAGATCAATTAAGGCATGTAGATCCAATTATACAATTAGATTTTCCTTTTGAAGAATTTAGATGCATTATTATCTAAATCTCAGTATTCTCTTTCCTCATGCATTAATGACATTAGGATTATACAAATTAAGTGAAACTTCATCCATAAGTTAATTTATGTGTGTTGAATCGAATTTGCCATTATTTCCATCTTTTGGTGTCATATTTCATATTTATTTATTACTTACATCTTTTATGCAGTTTTTCTCTCCTAACTCTTCATATTATTTCAAGGTTTTTCAAATTAGATGAAAATTGACATGTAGGCTTATTCAGATATGTAGATTACGAATTTGAAGTTTAATTTCACTTTTGAGACTTTCTTATATGAGTTATGTCACTTGGCCCACTAATAGCCCATTATCTCAATAACTTATGCAATTAGGTTCATTAGGGTGATGTATACATGCATTAGCTCATTCGATTTCACTAAACATCTTTTTAGGTCCAACACTTAATTTTTTCGGTCACAAACCCAAAAGGTCAAAGTTCTAGCATAGCGTCCAAGATCTGGTATGCTACACTCTAGCCCATATTCCTCTAAATACCTGGCCAGGGCATCTAGAGAAGAATAGACATTGCGGCTTGATATTGGTCGAGCTAAGTATTTAGATATCAGGCCAGTGTATCCAAATGCTAGGATTTCCTAGAGCTATTGATAAATCACCTCCTAACTACCATATCTATATCTCTGACTTTCTATCCTAATGGTTTGTGATGACTCAGTCTAAGATCTAATACTGGATGTTACACCCACATCTCACGATAACCACTACTCATGATATTAGGATATAAGTTGAGGATTAAACATGATACTAAGAACACCCTTAAATTTTTTCATTTCAAACTCTTTGTTTTCTAACATTCATTTACATTAATTAACTATATAAGGGGATTTAAAACTTGATTACTTCTAATCTGGCTTCAATAATAATGACATATATCTAAACATTCATTATGTTTCTCAGACTTCCATGTACATATAACCTGATAATCGGATACATTCTCTATTTTAAGGAAACAAAATTACACATCATCATTTACAACTCTCTCACTTCTATACAAGGACCCACAGTGATAGGGACGGACTGAACATAACTAATATAATACTTGGCTCTTGTGGTATATCTACTCTAGAATTAACATTCTTCAAATCCACGTGGTTTCCCTAAAAAAAATTGTGAGTAGAGGGGTGAGCCTACTCTCTCAGTGAATGGGTAATTATAAAAAATAGTTTAAAGAACTTAGATAATTAGAGATATGTTGTTGAGAAACTGAATATAAAGTATCAGTGATCTATAAAGGAACTATCTATTCACAAGCATATGGATGGCAGGTTACTCTAGATGACTACAAAGAGTAAATCAATAACTAAGCATTCTTAAACAATCACAAAGAAAATTAGTAATGTAGAATCATACAAATAGCATGTTACTCTAGAAAACTCCAAGGAATAAATCAACAACTGCACATACTTGATTAATCTCTCATTCATCTTACTATGCCCTGAAACCACATGAAGTTTACCATGACATGTGAAAGCATCGAAGACAACTATGATTTCACCATACAAGACTTAGAAGCATGTCCGTCTTCCTAATTTTTTAATCTCAATACCATGTCTGCATTTGGCATCACCACGTCTAGATGATAGCGGATAACTAGAGAAACTGGATGTCTAGACTCCTCCTCCAAATTTGGGTACTCAGGTAGATAGTCAAAGCACTCCGGTCTATTGTGCATCAGTGGACCTACTGAAGATGTCCAATGATTAACACAACTCATAACACAGATACCACCGACATCCTCTATTGGTATTGGGTACCACACAACTGTAAGGAGTCTTCCCTCACTAGCTTAGACCCCCATACCCTAATGGTACACTCTGACTTACCTCTCTTTGGACAAAATACCTCTAGTCAGGAAGCGCGTTTCCTCCCCATAGGGAAGACCTCTTTTGAGGATTCTATAGTGTTCAAGACACCTAATGTCTAATAACTATTTAATTGATAGTTTGATCACCAAAATCAATAGGTTGACCTTGTAAATAGTTCTTTTCATAAATTATCAACATACTAGACTGTAAATTGAGCAATGGAGCAACACCACTTATCATACTGAAGAACAGTAAACTAAAAATACTTAATTCCCTAAATATCCTATCATTGGGGTTTCATTTTCCTTATTCACATATCACATGACTCACATAAGGTATTCATGCATCATTAACATTCATTGAAAAAAGACTGCTTTCAAATAGTTCACATACAAAAAAACATATATATGAAACCTTGGAACGAACTGAACTAGAGTTTCCACGCCATCCACCAAAATATCATGCATCAAGAATAACCTTGAATAAATAATTCTATAACATTAAAAAGAGTCACTTTTGTTGGTTTAAAATGACTATTAGAATACTTCCAACTTTCAACTCAAATCAGGGTTTCGCCTTCTTTACTGAGATTTCAAGTAAACAATGATAACATAAAATGATTTCCAAGTTAAAATCCGTCATATCTGTAGTAAACGTTCAGGTAGAAAAATCATATATAAACAAATAGATCCAAATAGTGTAAAGTTCATCATTCAATTATACCACAATTTTAGATATAGCTAAAAACCCTAAATTTTGGTATATTTATATGACTTCTACAATACCTTTTGAAATTCTATTTTGGATGATTTGTATCCGTTTCTAATATGATTCTACATCTAAAATTTTTTACAACTGGAAAACAATCTATTTCTAGATCATATTTCATAAGCTTAAATTGATAGGCGTGTTTAGGATTTGTAATCGCATACAAAGGAATTCAAGATTGTTTTGGATTTAATCCAATTTCATGCTACAATTAAGTGGATTTAACCACTCACCTAAGGTATGAACATACCTTAAGAAACACAGTTCAAGATCTGAAATCCAGAATCCATATCAAACTTCTAGCAATCCATTACTATCTTCTTCCTTCCAACTAGGATACCTTAGAAATGGAGAATGACGAAGACCGAGTGAGAAATATGAAGATTTGATATCATTTTGAATCAAATCAGAGGAGGGACGGATTTTGACATGTGAGATAAGAATCACCAAAAAAAATCTCAATATGACAAACTTACTTGATTTCATCAACTCTAGGAAGAGGAAACCCTAGACCGTCATCTTCGCCACTTTCTCCATACAAACCCTATCTCTCTCTCTCTCTAGGATTTCGTTTTTATAGAATAAATCAAGAAATATGGGAGATCCTAGTGTGTTAGGTTACTCACGAAGAGCAATCAAGGTGCTTGGGTTGCAAACCTACTTACGCATTCTTCTATTTTAGTAGAATTTCCTGCCATAAAAATGTTACTGAAAAATGTTCCAGAACAGTCAAAATTGTTCAAAAATTATTAAATTCAGCATGTTGTCTAACACATAGTTTTAGACATAAAATAAAAATTTTAGATAATTTTGAGTTAGCATTAAATAACTAAAAATCAAAGACTACATTGCTTTATTGTAGTCAGAATGCCTGGTCAGTTGTGTTTGTCCTCAGAAACTCGGCCGACCAACAAGTCCATCACACATCTAAAAGTTTTGATATTTTTCAAAATCAACTATCTTTGAGCTATCCAAACTATATACAAATTTAAAATAAATTAGAATTATATAGAAAATACTAGAAATTCCATGTTCATATACTATTGAAACCCTCATTTTGCTAACTAGGCTGTACACTTCTCAAACCTTACTTCTTCAAATTAGAAGCATGTTTAGAGTTTCATATTAAGTTTATAACATCATAATTGTTCTACTGTCATAAATCCAGTTTAAGTAATGATCAATCTAATTACACATGTAATCATCCAAGAAATTCCTAATTTAGAAATTAAGCTTAGATGTGGTCATAAAAGCTTCCCCCATTTGTCCTCACTTCTCTCATCTATCCTCACTTCTTTCCACTCCTCTCTTTACTTCCCTCCTCACTTCTCCTCCCTTTACTTCCCTCCTAATATCCAGTGTGCTATTTTCTCAAAAAGTATGTGGATATTGGTCTTGTTGGAATGTATTTTTGTGTGCGGAATTGAATGGTTTTTATTTCATCAAAAATGCATTATAGAGTAAAATTTATAAACAAAATAAATTTCTCTCTCACTTTCTCACTCATTCTCTCTCCATAAACCACTCACCAGTGTATTATTTTCTCAAAAGTGTGTTCTTCATAAACCATTCACCAGTTTATTATTTTCTCAAAAGTATGCCGATGTTAGTCATGTTAGAATTTATATTATGTGATGAATCGAATAGTTTTTATTCCATCAACAAAATCCTTATGAATCAAAAGTTACAACAACACAAAATTCTCTCTCCCCATTCCCACTCATTCTCTCTTCAAAAATTAGTCAAATCAGTCCATGTGTCACCCACTATCTACCCATGCCACATCACCGGAAAAAACCACCATCAAACGGGGCCTTGTCAGTGGAAATCACTCTTCCACTACGCGTTAGACGTGCCTAAAGAAGAGGGAGCTCATTCTCCACTCATCTTTGGGGTGAAAATGGGGTTATGAATTAACCGTCAGATTCACGTTGGACCACCAAGATTTTGTAGAAGGAGCTAATCGTGTAATACTCATATCTTTTTATCTAGGAATTTAAATGGAGCGAATAAGGTATTGTTGGACATGTTTTGAAGTAAATATTTTTATAATATGTTAAATTTGAAGGTATTTAGATGTTTATTAGGTAACATATTACATGAAAGAAAAGTGATATGATAATGATGTTGTACTAGATTTAGCCAGAAATAACAAAATTAGCTGATATAAATATATTTGAAACTACGACGAGGTCTAGATTATAAATTTAGGGTTGTGTGTCGGGGCCTAAATTTCTTATATTAACTATACCCATTAGGTCATTTTGGTACTTAAGGAAAATTTCCTAGAAATCTATTTTTAGGTAGGAATGATCATCATATTGTTGTATTTTAGTTTTGATAGTGTTTAATACATAATAAGGATTTTATGATAGAATCTAGGATTGTGATCTAATTTATGGTATCGATGTATCGATGATATTATAGTGATGTAAATTTGAGGGCATGAGATATTTTGAGGATTCATGATCGTATAAGTGTTTACTATAGGGTGGAATGATGTCTGTATGATACTTAAAGAAATATAACATGGACATGAAGATCTATAGAGTCTATTAAGGTAACCTTTCTTAGCACACTAAGCACTTAGGTGCAATTCAAGAGGCACTTCACTACAATTATAGAGGCATTTTGGTGCAAAGAGAAGAGGAACTTCAGTATAATCTTGAGGATCCTCATATAAGTAAGATAACAGATAATGACAAAAATCACATTTTGATGTTTATGATGTTAAACATTTTTTAAGTATATGTTATTTTATGTTATAAAATGTTCAATTCCAATTACTGACTATTTTAAGCATGGTTGCAGATGCGATGTTCATAGGTAAGGAGCAACAACAAGTAGATCCATCTAAAGACCAACTCAGGGATTTAAGAAGTGTTAGCTTGGTGGGGGTACAATCTATACGATCTAAGATCTTATGATAGACGTGTACACTTTTAAATTATTTGCTTATATTTCAAATGAATCTTGATGCCAAATTTTCTTTTCTAAGAGTTTATGAGAACACACTTAATACACCAGTTTGTGTTTATTTCTTTCTATTATTCCTGTGATGGGTATCATGTTTGTGACACTCCCAAGAAAAAAAAGAATGGTTCTTTATGCTTCTACTATAAAAAGTGTGGCGTTGCATGTATAATCATGCTTTTACTATAAAAAGTGTGGTGTTACATGTATAATCATGGCTTTAACCTAGGGATTGACCTTGAATATGTTTAAAATAGAATTCAAGTATGTGCATACACTCGATTTATGTTTAGACACTTATTGATTAAATCCTAATTTTCCTTAATGAAGCAAAATTCTAGTTATGTTCTAATTTGGATATCTTATGAATTTCTTATTGAAAGATCCTTTATTATGATATGTTTTATCTATTCTCAGACACTTTGATTATATGGTTCCTTTAACAAAAATTTTATGGTATGGGCATTCACATCTATATCTTGTTTGAAAATAATATGATAAACTATTCAACTTTATTTCTTATCATTCTATTTGCATGTATGGCTGCATACTATGATTATCTAAGGTAGTAAAACCATGAATATTCAATATTTCTACCTAGGGTTTTCTTTCCATCCAACCAGTGGCGGATGTAAAAAATTACAGCAGGGGAGCTGAGTTAGATGATCATTGAAGTTGATAGTCAATGACAAAAATCTTTTTATTTTACCAATCAACAAAAAGTAGATTATATAGAAGAATACACACACACACGCGCACACACACACACACACACACACACACACACACACATATATATATATATATATATATATATATATATAATTTTTTATCCAAAACATTAGTAGGTAATGATTACAAAGAGAGCAAGAGAACACCAAAATGGCGGAGAGCTCTCTATAGATCACATAAACATTAATCTTTAAAAACCTATGCGCAACAGTATGAAAACAACAAATAATACACGGAAAAAATGAAAATGTCTTCCATACATTTTCTCTCTTTTTACTTCTTTATAGGAAAATTTAAATGCTTCTTGAGCAAAGCTAGGCGCTCCAACAAATTTTCTTTTTTAAATAATAATTTCGTCAGACCAATAAAAATAGATTATATAAGATGAATAATATATATATTCTTCTAAAAATTTTGAGCTAGAACCTGAATAAGTAACAAGTAAAAAAACATAGAATACCAAGATAACATGATAAACAACAAAAGCATATTAATATAGTGCCTAAAAGGCATATACGCTAAAATATGTAAACAACAAACAATGCAAGAAAAAATATCGAATGTTTCAGTTTCTTTTTCATTCTTCACTTATTAACAGGACTAAATAATGACTAAAGTTAGACATTCTTCGCTGAAAATTGTGGTGGTAGGGAATTGAACTCACATAAAATAAATGGGGCATCATGAATCTACCAGATCAATTAGTATCTGACATGTACAATTGTGATGTATAAAAAGTAATAGACAAATATTCCACGTTCCTAGGGGGAAGAAAGATCATAGAGGCTGGGAATCGAAACCCATGTAGGTAAGAAAGATTCAAATAGTTATACCTGATTCGCTAGCAACAATGTTTGCATAGCCTTGACGCATCATGTATATAAGCATAATAAAATGTCATAGACGTTGGGAGTCGATCCCTCACTGGTGATAACAGTTCCAAAGATTTACACCAATCACTCTAGCAGCCATTTCTGCTAAGTGAGTATGCAAGTGTGGTATTATTACGTTTGTGGATGTGTATGTATAGCGATATACATTTGGGGGGGTTTCAACCCGGAAGCCTCCTAGATACGCCCCCGCACCCAACCATATACATATAATTTGGGTGCGCCTTTCCGCCAGAAGTGTCTTCCCATCCAAGTTTGACTCTGAATCCTATGGTGTTGAACCCTACTTTAGATAATTTTAGTCTGCTAAGATCAATGCCCAATGTTTTATTTGTTTGTGACTATGAAATTATTTAAAAGACAAAAACTACATATTCATTAATTATCTCTCTAAAAGAAAATGCTTCACTCTCTTGTTACTACTTACTTTACTTGTTTAGTGCCCCCCTTCCTTATGAACGAGAATAATTTTTATTGTGCCTTATCATCTAATGCCTAAATAATTTTACCAATATCTACCAATTGTGTTTCTTCCATTTTTCTTAGTGTTGTTCCCAAATGATCTAGATGTAGGTTGTCTAGAAAAGGATGTTTCATGTGAACACGTCTCAGGATTTGGGAACATTAAAGGTAGCTTGAGATAGCCAAGTTGTCCTCTACTACTGGTTCATTGTATACATCTAGGCTGTAGCTTTTTTTAGTTATACCATCCTTATGGAGAGGAACAATATATATAAAAAGTTTGTTATAATGTAATAGTTCAATTCACCGCTGGTATAGGATCTCATTGCTTCATATACCAAGCTTTTTGAGAAGTAAAAATAATGCCTTAGTCCATACTTCTTGGTAGTTTGAATTTGGGTGGGTTTTATTCCTCTATAAGTAATGTGTGGATCCCCTCTAGGATCCCACTCAATACAATTCTTTTTTCTATGAGCTCCATCATTTCAAAGCACCTAGGTAGGAGTACATCATATCCATCACCATGAAGGTATTGGTGTGGCATAATGTCTCCTTTGTCTTCGAAAATTTGGATACTTATATGATTTGTACTAGTAAGAGTGGACCATCCCTACTTAATTCTGATGTTTTCTGAAGCTCTAGTCATCCTCAAGGGGGAGGTGTTTCCGTATATGGTTGCGGACCTTGCAGCAGACATAGAGTTCTCCTTGATTCATATTGGGACAGTAAAGGTTTGGTTTTACTAAGATATGGAGTTTTGTGGGCTGGATCGGGCGGTACTCAGAAACAGTCTCCACAAGATCATATAAAGTAGGAGCTGAACTAACCCTCATCGTCAATCAGAAAATAATGCTAACAAAAGTAGCAGTAGCTAGGAACCCTATTTTAATTGTTTTACGTGTATGCTGTTTGTTCAAATGTGAAGCATGACGGTTACATAGCTTATGGGTTGTCAAGCATTTTATATCTAATGTTGTGTCCATTGGTAATGTGTTGTTACATGTCGCCACCAATCGTCACAGCTCATATAGGACAAACAGTTATTGGAGAGGAGTAAAGGGCATGGCAGATGAAAATGGATGAAGAAAGGCAAGTCAATTATTTGATCAGTGAGATAAATGGATACTCAGCTGAGTAGACATCCCCCATAGTCGTCTCTGCTTATATTCGTCCTGGTGTAACTTGTCTGAACATCTGAGTATTTTTTTCACTTAAAAGGTAACACAGCATTTCGTTGTATATATGTTTGATACAAAACTATTTATCTGATAACGTGAATAAAGGAAAATGGGCACATAGTCAGCCCTACTCAATCTGATAATTTACATTATGACGTAATAAACTCATGTGATGATAGTTTGTAATCCACTTTCATTCACCATAACATAAGAATAACATGTCATTTATCAATATGAATTATTATACAGACTGAAGCTTAAAAATAGAGCACAAGAACAAACTATAATTATATACACATCCTAAAACCAGCTGTATACTATATTGTTTCCCATTAACTACAAGTAGTTAACCGTTTAGAGTAATCACCGTTTAGAAAAAATATGTTCGTATAAGTCGATTACTGTCTGTTGTATTTCTTTGTTTCAAAAAAATCAATTTTACAGCCATCAGCTTTGTCCCATGTCCAATCCTGTCATCAATAGGCCTCGTCACCCTTTGCCATGAAGCCTTCTTCACCCAAACTCTCATCGACCTCCTTGGAATGCAGTTGAGGTTGCATCTGCTCTTCTTCCTCCCCTGTCGCTACTGCAACTCCTTCCTCTAACCTAAGCGGCACTACCTGGATTTTGATGGAGCTAGAGATCCTGGAGCCCACTTCAATTGTGGTAAGAAGATTCTCCCAGAAAGCTAACTCAGCCTCGAGCTTGTTGAGCAACAGTACGACAGAGAGCCCCGACATAATCAACACAAATCCCAGAATGCTGCACACACAGATGCAGAATTGAGTCGTGCAATCTGACTTTGAAGGAAAGGTAAGAAACAATAGCAATCTACGTGGAATCCGTGACCGAACATACCTCCCTAGATTCAACTTCTCCCCCAGGAACAGTACTTCCAGGATGGCAACTATGAAAGTGTGAGCTGGCTGAACATGGAGATATAGAACCCTCCTACCTTATTGGCGACCCAGGTTATCATAGTTCCTCCTATGGCTGATGCAAAAAAAACCTGTGCAACACCATTTAAGAACAAACACACCAACAATACAATGGACAGACTTTACTCACTCATTTAGAAAGTTGAATTTATACGCGAAGAAGAGAGATATCAACCCCTTATACATCATAAAGAACGGCGACCAACTTGGTATCAAGCCCCAGTCTCCATGCCCTATAGTCGCTTCTGTTATCCCACAGCGCGTAAGTCATTGCCTGTACGCTCCCCATGATGTACATGAGCATTGTGGGTTTGTAGTGAGGTTGAAGGATTTATTTGCCAATCCTCAAGAAATTACACCAATAGCTTACCCTTTGCCAAAATTTCTAGGCAGCAGTCCAACGTTTAACATAAATTCCAAAGATCCCCTCCCCCTGAAATGATTCATATGACAACACAAGGTGTTTTGTGAATCTAGCTAAACCAGGGGTTGTGAAGGTGTCAATGAATTGGGGTTTTCGGAAAGGACATCAATTCAACTTGTGATAGTAGAAAAGCCAATCACTGATTACTGAAGAATAACAAGTATGTTACAGAGAAATTATGAAGGATACTTGTTAACGAAAGGGTGTCTTGGGGAAGCACGTCAGTTTTTCTCGTATGGTTGATTGAGCCAATCATCGGTTACTCCATAAAACAGTGTAGATGTTGCAATTAATTTAAACACCACGGCTACAACAAAGCCTAAACTGATATCAAATAGCTTGATTTTGTGAAGACATTAGTGATATTCCTATAAGTGGCAACTACATATCAGAATGGTGCTTCCTACGTAGTGGTCATTCAAGCCCTGACATTAGAATGAAAGGTGATGAGTCATTCCATCTACAGGTAACCTAAAGAATCGGATTCACGGAATTAACTTAGATAAAATTCAAGTGCCAAACGAGTCATCATAAGGAGACTGAAGTTAACAATAAAAGCTGCCTTATGGATGTACAGAAAGGTAAAAAATAATCACAAGGCGTGGATAAATCAAAGCAAACCAAACAGTCTGACGCCAGGTGGTAATAAATCAAAGCAAGACATAACTCGATATGAATGAACAGAACTAATATGAAAACCAACAGCAATCGGTAAAAAAAAAAGTGAGTATATTAAATGAACGACCGGAAGGAAGTCTTGCAATCTCGAATGACAGTCCTGACAAGGCCGTTCCCCTCGTTCCCATTAAAATGGCGAGATAAAAAAGAAGCGACGGAGCGCGTCCAAGGAGATATCCTTGCAACTGCAAATCTCGGCTTTACTTCCTTCGACTCATCTGCCTCGTTCTGTCTGACTTCCCGCCGGCCACGATGCGAAGAGGCAGGCATATACTTCAAGATCAAGAGAGAGTATGGGGATGCACCATTTTATTAATAAGGAAATGAAAGCAAATTAATCAATTCTAAAAGGCCACCTATACCGTTTGCCAAATTCCACGCCGTTTGCAGCTTCTGCTTCCTGCAACGACCTGGTCACCTTCTTCACCATTCCTCTGTTTCTGCATCAGCTGAAATATGGATTGCTTACCTGTCCATCAGGATGTATGTGACAGGGCATAGAGCTGCGACGGCGATGAGACAACGATACGCGACGAGAAGGGAGGCAGACGTGCCATCTCCGGTAGCCAGATTGTAAGATAAATTGACCAGGGCCATGATTATCTGCACAACAACCATCAAGCCTGCTAAACACGACATGTTGTGCTTGTGTGTACTGGCGGGGTGCCAAAGTAGAGTTAGGCGGGGCGATGGTCACTGCTCAAGAAGCGCTGGCGAGGATACCCTGCCAAAGCGGAAATGATGGACGGCGGGGCGGCGGAAGGGTGGCGTGCAAAACGACGAAAGCTGAGAAGCGCCAGTGTCAACCAAATACCACGCTGAGAGAAGATGGTTCGACGGAATATATCCCTCTTATTTTTCCATGTGGATTGTAGAAAGAGCACTGCTATATAAACCCCAAACCCAGACCCCAAAGGCCAAAGGTGACACCATTTTGTCCATTTTCGTTCAAAAACAGAGAGGGAAAAGGGGAAAGCTGGAGGAGGGGAGAGAGAACAGATGTAGAGAGAGAAAAACAGAAGAAGTTATTTTAATTAATAACTTTCAAACTGCAATGTAATTTTTGACAAATAAAATTATTACATTTTTTATAAAAATATTTTATAACAAGATTAATGACGACATATTTTTTAGAAATAATATACAATGTAGTGGCTAAAGAAAAATAAAATAAAAGTGGAGATAAATTAATTTACGGAGGATGTATGGAAGATAAATACTCACTGTTACTTTTATCAAGCAGAAGGATATGAGTAATTTCCCAATGTACCAATATCCTTCTCTCTTTATTTTTATCCTTTTACCCACAAGTCAAGCGGCAAAGGCAAAGATAAAATGGGTATATACTTTTTAAAAAATTGTCGTAATATCAACCATAGTGACTTGTCTAACGCATGCTATATGAAGTACTAGACGGACTATTAGCAATTTAAAATCTAAAGGATCGTTTACGACCTTACAAACATAGTTTATTTTATATTGAAAATACATTATTAAGACACAAGTTATTGCATATACAAATACTAGTACCCCAAATGGTGTTGTATGGAATTCAAATAGATTCTGGCTTCTAAAAGAAGTGGATAAATGCATCAAAATGCTATTCAATGGTACACAACACAAAAAATTATTATGACTGACATATATATTTTATACCTTCTAAAATATTGGTGTATGCATAATTTCTTTATAAATGAAGTACACCACTCCCAATATGCATGAGATGGTTTGCGGACAAGTTCCTTTCCCTCTATGTCAAAGTACTTATCTACTCCTCGAAATCTTTATCTTTATAATTAATTTTATTGATAAGTGCAATTACAAAGCAAGGTACATCATATACAATCGTGCAATGTCCTAAAGCGAGATAAAAACAATCAATGTTGATCGATACATTTTTGCCCAATGGAAGGGAATTAAGATGAATAGAAGTGATAGGGAAGTAGGACGAGACTAACATCATGAGAATGATAAAGTATCATATATGATTTGTGATTAACACCCAAGCTAAGGATTGTGAAGCCTTCAATTGTGGACGACAATCTTGTTTACCTGTATTCAACAAAAAAGCAATCATGTGTGCTTGCAAGAAAAATGTATAGCTATAAGGGTTAGAGCTATGTGACACTATACATCATCAAATAGAGGTGAAAATATAAGCGTAGAGATGTAATTTAAGCCTGAAAAGTGAGAAGAAAACCTCCAATACAAGGAGGCGGCCTCAAACTTCAAGGAAGGATCATAGAAGTAACTAAGATCTCAGAGGATAGAATGAATTATGATGTCGCATGTCGGTATCAATAGCTATAGTTGAACATCTTTATTTCACAAAAAAGAAATGTGGTATGGAAGTCAAAGAAACATCATATATGTAGATGCCATAGAGCCAAAAGAAAAACAAAACAAAATACTATGAGAGATTGAATCAGTCAACCGATCACTAAGTGTCATTAGTAGCACTTATTGTTCCGATGGATATAAATAAGAAAATCGTAAATAAGAAATAATATCAGATTTGCTGAGGCGTGCAAGTATGCATTGTCCTTAAAAGTATTTCCGCTTTATAAGACAACGAACGCCAGTGTAGTAGTAAATGTGGCGGCTACTCTCCCAGGATACAATAACATTTGGAGCGGAGATGCTTGTACTCGCAAGTCGTAGTCTTCGGCAAACAATACTTGATCGTTCTTTCAGTGATCACACAGACAACGTTGGAGGCAACAACAAAATGCTGAAGAAACGAGTGGGAGAGAGTTTTGTTTTCTGTATGTATAACATTTGACATCGTATATGTTTTACATAAGAGTTGCGTCGACGATTGTCAAACGAAAAGACACGAGCAGTTTCCAACCAAACATACATGAGAAATTGTCACTCAAACAGACACCTACAGTTGGTCTCTTCCAAACATCCTAACCATAGCCTTAAAAGGTTGCAACACATGTTAAAATCGACCAGCAGACCTAGTGGCAAAATCGAGTCAGGGCTCCGCCCACGCAAGGGGCTCCGGGAGACCAGATTTGCACCCCCTATGCGTGCAGGATGTGACGTGCACTAACGCGTCTGGTTAAAGGGTTTCCAGACCAATCCAAATCTAATTGGGTTGCCCACCATGCGCATGAGAAGCTCTTATCCTATTGTGTTTCTCAAATATTCTATGGATAAGATGTTCAAAAATACGGGCACAAAGTATATCAGCGGAAACAAATTTTTTTTATCTATATGAATTCCCATAACAACAAGATCGTTTCAACTATTATGAAATTTGAATGATAGTTTTAGTGAGTTATACTTGGTCATGTAGCAAGTCCAGCGACAACAACTCACTTCTATATAACTGTCAACTAATTTCTCCTTGGCGGTGATTGTGCAGCTCTTGGTCTTCACTGCGAACAACAAACACGACAGCTTCAGTAGCGCTTCTATGGTCTTGCCACGGACTGTAGATTGTAGTTGTCCTCCTAGCAGCAGCCAAAGGACTCCTGTCTCTAGAGTAGTCCACACGGACCTACTAAAACTCATGTCATTCAACTAGAACGGATAGGAAGGAGTTGCCCCTCCCATTGGTGTACTAGTCATAAACCTTCTCTCCCGCAACAACAACTCTCAGTTATTCTCTCCTGTGGCTATCCCTCCCTATCAGATAGGACTTGTTTGGGCTCTATCAATTACCATAACCATAGAGGACAATAATTGTCAGACGAACTGATTCTCAGTTGTCTATGTTGCATATTGGGAAGCCCCCAGTACTCCTCTATTTATAGGCTGGGTTTGGGTCAGGGTTTATAGTCTGTACATGATTTGTACGGGAGTGGAAGGGACTGAAAGATCTTAAATTTTCACAACCTATGAACCACGAAACGGCCGTTTGGTGACCCAGATGGTCGTCTGGTCACATGAGACAGTCATCTCGTACTGCCATACGTCCGTCTGGTAGTTTCCCAATCACATACAAATTTGACAATTTTGATGCCAATTAATATCACATATTCCTTGCACCTCAAGTTAGATGCAAATGAAATTATTCAGGAAACATTCAGAATTTTCATTCAGCCCAACCAAGCCATATCACCCATGCGAAATGCATATCTCACTCACCCAGACGACCACCTGGTGAGTCTGAGATGAGCCAGTCGGTTCAGACATATTGAACTGGTCAGTTCAATGACAGAACTTAGCCAAATTGAATTATAATTAGTTTGGCAACCCAAACGACCGTCGCAACACTTGAGACACCCGTATGGTTGCTCAAATGGTCGTTTCACTCAATGAGATGGTCATTTCGTAGCTTAGTCAGCCAATCAGTTGATCTGTTGTATCAATTGAATACCTAAACACTTTAGTAATCAATCCAATCATCATTCAAGATAAACACCTCTTCTAGATGAGTTCCTTTGTGTGTGACCCTATTGGTCCTATATCAAGTTGGCAATGAATGTCCATAATTAGATTATGACATCACAAGCTAGGAGTGGTGCCTAGTCGCACATCAGTGCTACCCAATTGAATGGAAAGCTAGAGAACAATTTCAATCTACAATTTGTGTAAGGTGTTATAGTGATCGTATAATTCCTTTATCTCTGATATCCAGATGAACTCGAGGCATGGATGGTCATCCTAAAAATGTTCAATCCATGTTCCTTGAACCAAAAGCTAATTGTCTAAGATAAAGTGACCTCAATATCATATATTGATTCACATGTGCATGCACATGCATTTTTGAATCTTTCTTATCAAGTGGACAAGATATCATACTCTAGTAGGAGGGACAAATCACATATCTATCACTCATAGTCTATCCTCAGGTGCCAAAGTCACCTAATCATCACCTTTATAACAACCCATGTTTCAGGACTGCATTTGATGATGTCAAAGTTCCCAACGACATGTGACAAGTGCGGTGATTTTAGGTCTAAGAATCATAATCACCACATTCACTATAAGAGATGACTGAGACCACCAATGATGGTTTCCATGTGTCACTCTCAAGGTGGGTCTGTCCAATACATTGTTCCCTAACATGTATCTATGTGTTTGGTTTGATATTGCCATATCATGACTAATGAGATTTAGTCATCAACCGACCCACACTCTAGTCTTAAGTGTTATTAGTGTCTATCTACCTTCCATAGTGACATCCAACTAGGGACATAATAAGAATGTACATACTCTTAAAATCTATATGATCTCATCCTTCCAAGTCACGTACTTGAAGACATACGTCGTTGAGTATTATCATTCTTTAGACATTCAATCTGTCTCCTCATTATCTTATAACTGAGTGAAATAGATGAATTGCAAGCTTGCCTTTATAAGTACTAATCAAATCTTCATGGTATATGCCATGTCAATTATCACATGATTTTCACTATGGGCATACCTTACCAACAGACTCCCGCTTGAACTTAGACCCAATCACCCATGAATCATATTCTTAGTGATCTAAACATGTCCAACATGCTTCAGTTGCACTACTACTTATCTAGTGGGTTAGCAACACTTTGCCCATAGTCAGTAGATTGTATGTTTCCTTAACTCTTCAGTGTATGATTTCTCGTATCAGATAGAATTTTCATAATATGGTATCGGATATTCCTTGCCTAAAAATTAGCTCCATTATTGTCATAGTGTCATTACTGACTCATGAATAGTTGGAACATCTATAAGTTCATCATATGAACCTTCTAGATCCATATACTATCACTCTGTGTTCATAACACAAGTATACTCAACTTTTATTGTAGAATTGAGTTAATGGCTATTAGTTTGGAACCCTTCCAACCAATCATCACTTGTCCTTTTAAATCAAACATAATTTAATTTGTGATCACTTTTTGTCATTATGGAAGCTTTCATCAATGTAACCTTTTACATCCAACTCTTCCTTGTATTACTATCCTCATTGACTAGTAGTCTATCCTTAGATACTTCTCAAGTACTAATGGCTATCTTTAATGACATTCTAATAACCCTTATTGGAATTAATATCATCTTCTCATGTCTAATACATACAAGATTGTATGGGATAAGCATATTATAGCGTTCATGATAGACCCCCCGTTGTACCAGCCTTTGGAATCTTAATCATGTCGTTTCCATTCTTCATAAGAATTAGAACATATGGTTCATGAGAGACTAATCTAGATTCTCTCTCTTTGAATCCTTCTGTGTTGAACTCCTTCAACACATTGCTATCGTATGTGCTCAAACTTCCATTGTGAAACATTCAAAAACTATCTCATAGGTCTTGATCCTTATCTCATAAGATGGTTCACCTTGTCCTTCATTGTTGAAGGGGTTTTCATGCCAGATCTCAATATTCACAATATTGAGATGTCATTCCTCATCATATGTGCTATATTCATGTACGCTCCCACTCAATCTTTTTTAATCACATATTTCATCTTTCATCTTGATTCAAATCAAACTCTTTGACTATCTTATCAAGTCAAAAGATCCTTCCTTAGAGTTTCTTATTTCAATCCCAAATTGAACTTTGTAGTGTATAGACTTCATTTTCATTCTTGAAGTTATGAAACCTTTCAGGTTATGTCTCATACACATCCTCTAATGTATTTCCTTAAGGAATCTAGTTTCTATCTTCATATGCTAATTCTCATAGTCTATTTTAACTACAACAACAAGTACGACAATTGATAAACATTTTTCTATCATGTCCAACAACTTGAACTTGATTTGAAATTATTTCTCAACCAATTTGTCCTTTTATGTTATCCATGTAGATCTTTTTCATAAGATCCTATTACACCCTTTAGATGGCTCTATTAAGGTCCTACCTTGTTAACTTACATGGATTCCACATTAATCAGTAAAAGCTCTAGTTGATTAGTTCTCTAACGACGCCACCCCTCGTCAACCCCCAATTAAGGAAGGTCAAGAAGCTAGAGTCGTTATCCCAAAACAAGATTTTGCAAATAATAAAAAATATTTAATAAATTCTACCACAACTAAGCTAAAAATAGGATAAAATTTTACTTTTCACATACCTTTCAAAACATAGGAATTGAGAACTTTACCCAAGATAGGAATCTATCTATCTATAATCCTCCAATCTTTATTTAGCTTTATTCTTTCAATGTCACTTTAACTAATTATCCACTTTCCGGTAGGCATATAACTGCATGTAACCCTAAAATGTTGACAAATGAAATGTCGGTCAGTATAACAAATTATACTATTATGTGGGAAAACAAAAGTTTGCATCTATTTGTAACAATATATTGCAACCAAATCATTGCATAATAGATCAAACTTTATGTCTTAAACATAGCTACTTAATCCTGACATATCCAGGCCTCTGTGTTGTCCCTACAGTGGACACAAATACTACCTTTCTCATGTGGTAAATCCCAAATAGCCCCTTTTGATCCTACCCTACAGGTAGACCAAGACATAGAGCTATATAGTCATATGATCCTACCCAAAGTTAGACCAAACATCAACTCATGATAACTAAATGATCCTATCCAAGGGTAGACCAATGGCTAGGTCATCAGTTTCTCACAAATACTCAAATCTATAGAGGATGACTAGCATCTAAGTCAGTGATGCATATATTTATCGTGATAGCCATAGTCACTTTATAGTTGCAAGAATTTTGTTTTTTGATAAATGGGCCGATAGTTGCAAGAATTAAAATTCATCCAAGTAGTTAATTTCAAGAAACCAGTAAAACCTCAGAAATTGCCGTGAAACTAGAGAAATTAGACATAAGCATAACCACATACCTGATTTGGAAGTCTAAAAAAAAGCAAGATAGCTAATCCAACCAAGAAGTCCAATCAACCAAGTCAAGCAACCAATCAAGCAAATTTTGATCCTAAAAAATATATAATACCTAATCTCATCCAAACATCTTTTATTGACTTGGGATTCTATTCTAAGGTTTCTAAGTCCTATTAGGGTTTCCTTAGGGTTTCTTGGTTCTATTTTCCAATTTTTACCCTTTTAGGTCAAAAAACTTAAAAGCACTTTTCTATTCATAAAACCCTAATTATTCAAATTATCCACATTAATGGTATTGACCGGCCTAAATCGCGCGTCCAAAAATGGAGGCAGATTTGAAGTTAGTCGGACTTTTACATTTATAAACCTGAACTCTTCTAGGCCCCCGCAACTTTGTTTACGGGGTCGAAGTAGATATACGGGGTCGAACACAGGGACAAGGGTGGTAGTGTTGAGAACTCAGAATCGACACACTACACTCTGACAGATAAAGAGATGATAAATTCCCCAAGGGGAAACAACAAGATGTCACAAACAAACAGAGAAAACTATCTCCAACTGGAGCTACTAGAAAGATTTAAGGTTTTAGTTATTTAGCAGTTTTTTTAGGGGTTTTCATGCAACATAAACAGAAAGATAATACTAGAGCTGAAGCAAGGCACAAAGGATAAAACTTCGGTAAAACAAGCGGCCGCAGGAACATCCAGTACCCCTCCTCTCAGAGCGGGTACCTCTAACCAAGCATCAACACCCCTCTCGATGTTTTTGGACTTTAAGTTAGAGTGAAATGTTACTGAAGCAACTCCGATTCCGGGCACTCTCGAACTCCAGAATCGGACCAAACACTAGAGCCACAACACATCTCTCGAAGTTTTTGCGACGGGAAAACACGATGTGGTAGCTAAGCGAAACGCGATCCAAACATACAAGCTAGAGTTCAGATATCAAACATGGCAGTCATCCAACAATTACACCAAGCAAAGAGCAGCAAGTAATTAAGCTTTTCCATTTCCATAAACATTAACGGTCTTAATTATAGTGCATAAGTAAAGAATTAAATAACAGAAATAAAGATAGATGTCACCTTCTTGATGTAGAAGGACGACAGACTATTGTGGTTCTCCAGCCCGATACCGGTCAGGAGCCTATCCCGATACAACTGTGTCGGGCGGCACACCCTCTCAGGCGACACACCGTGACGGGCCATTTGTATCGCTCAAGGACCCTGGCCAATACACTCATGTCGGGCGGTGCACCCTCTCGGGAGGCACGCCGTGACGGGCGAAGCGTATCGGGTTCGATATCGTGTCGGGATTGGATCGACGCATTCTACTGTCGGGCACTTGTGTCGCTCATCCACGTTGGTCGATATCGGCCTGCAGTGTCGCCCGGGACGGTCCTAAGTGAACCATCCCCTCCCTCTCGGGACAAGGAAGAGCTCACCTAGAGTTGCCTGACACGAGTACTGTGGCGCGATACTCTTGCTCTCGTAGTTTTCCTCTGAAGATTTGCTCAAGGTTCCCAACTATCTGAACTGTCTTTTCGGCTTCCTGTAGCTGCTATTTATAGGCAGCGGTTGGAGGAAGTTATGGTGCTCGAAGCGCCATGTGTCCTCCTTATTCGCGGGTTGGTGGACGACCGATACTGGTATCGCCCGGCACAAGGATGTCGGTTGTCGGTCACGTGACGGGCGGCGCCTGTCGGTGGGTGGTCTGTGTCACACGACAAGCTTGGGTTGTCGTGGCGAGCTCGGCTCCCTGTCGGGTAAAAGATGTGTCGTCCGTCAGTTTCTTCTTGCGCGGCATCCCCATATCGCGCGTCGTTGTGTCGCTCTACCCTGTCGGACAGTGGTCGTATTGGTCGCCAGGAAGGCCGATGCAGGTTGAACTTATCTGTGGGTCGGGACGGCCTTATTAATGATAAAATGTACCAAAATGAGGAAAAACTCTGCAAAAGATGGAAATATTGGATTAAGAGCGTCGTTTGGCCAATTATTGCGAAAGTACTTATAAAAGAGAGGAAAATAGTTAAAAAGGGAAGTTTTGATAACAGGATAAAGGGCAAAAACATCACAAAAATTGGTGTTATCAACTCCCCCAAACTTAGCATTTTGATTGTCCTCAATCAATATTTAAACTTAATTTTGTGATGCTTCTTCTTGCTCGGCGCAGCTTTCTGTTCAAAAGGTGAAACAAGAATTGTGATGCCTTTAGAGATAATGTTGTCTCATTACGAACAAAAGACCTTGTGATTCCTGCCTTATTATTTCAGTAAAATTTTCCTCTACAGCTTCAGCGAGACTTTGTTGTATGATTCCAAAGTTAGCTTTCACACCAAACAGCTTTAGGAGCAGAAAGTTGTGTATAGGGTAGGCTAAGGCTTTTTTGTGGTTTTTCTTGTTTCCCATCTGTCCATCCAGGTAAGGGTCTGTTAGCGGGCAAGTGGTCCCTGCAGTCCAAGCCAGTTGGCTTTAGAGCAGTGATTTCACATCCTAGGTACCACTGCCCCGGATCTACCATGCCTAAAGATGGGTACTTTTGGAAAACAAGTGTGTATATATTTTTTTTCTTTTCTTTTATTGGGCACAACTCTCATGCTTTTATTCACACTCATAAGGCTTCTTTCTATTTTTGGGATTTTCATTGGGTGAGGCAAAACAAAGAGATTTCTGCTGTTTGGGCAGCTTTTTCCTTCTCCATACTCGTCTCTTAGCTGTTTTGCGATATTATTATTTTTTTCGAAATTTTTGGCATGGAAAAAACATAATCTTTTGTTCATTTGAGGCAACATTATCAAAAAGATATTACATAACTTGTATCTTGTTAAGCACATAGAAAACAAACTTTGCAAGAAGTCACAACAGGTTTTTACTATTATAGCAACTTTGTACATATGTATGGGAACAAAAGAAAAACTTTTCAAAATTTTTATATGAGCATGACATTTTATACGAGCAAGGGTACATACACATGATATAGGAGAAGAACAAAATGACAAAAGAAAAAAAAATTACCTCCTTCACTGGTACATGGGTACCCCCCCAAACCTACTCCACACTCTGTCCCAGAATAGTGAAGAAGACAGGGTGAGGTCATGCTAGTACAGTGAAGGTTAGATGGTGTTGCGCTTATTGGAACAGTTGAACGGTGTCAGATCTCGATGGTGGTTGTGCTTGTGCCATCGAGAAGCTGCAATATGCTTCTTTGCTGCCACCATTTTATTTCCCCAGTTGGATGCAGTCGGAACAAGTGCAAAGCTCTCAAGAAGGAAGCTCGAGGCTCGTGCATATTATGACAGAGAGCTCTTGAAAACACTTGTGGATACTATGGTTGATGGACCCAAAATATCCACATTCAATCCAGGGGTCGCTGGAGAAGGACTTCCACTGATTTTCTCTTTTGGAGAAGGTCCTAAACCACCACAGAAGACAGACTATTATAAGAAAGTGATCCTCCTTCAGAGCTACCAAATCAAGAAAAATCCATCCTCTCTCTATCTTTGGAGGTTGATGGCTAGCTGCCTCGGGATTCTGACGTTTTTGTCTGACAGTTGTTGCTTCAGCTGCGGTCGCAATTCTGATTCTTGTGCCTTGTTTGTCAGCTCGGCCGGAGGTTTGCTTTGTGTGAGCCATACCTGTTATCAAATCCATTGATCACTTGAACGTTAGGTCGGGAAAAACTGGAATCACAATAAAACTTGTCGCGATGTAAAGCCCGGTGTATCGTTTATTAAAAGAAAAATCTGAGGCGATACGATATCAGGCGATATGGGGGATCTGCACGGCACAACACGCTGCCCGGTACGGGTATATCAGGCAATAAGGTCACAAGAAAACAACTGCCCGATAGGACGTCATGATGGAAAAATGTGTCGCCAGATATGGTGTATCGGGCAAACACGATCGGCCGTCGTGTCGTGCTTCATATGTGTCGGGTGATACAAGATAAATCGACTAAGTTTGTCAACCCGATAAGCAGCGCGCGATATGAAACCCGTGTCGGGCGACAGGCTGTTGGGCTATACCTTTGCTCTTTGGAGCCATCGCCCGATACAAGGGTGAAGGCAAGCTGGCTGATACGCGAGCAAAAGTGGATTACTGTGTGATACGGGTGGCTGAAAAGAGTAAGAGTGGTAGCCCGAAACGATAAATCCACCTTACTATATATAGCAAACTCAGCTGGGGGTAAATCGGGCAGTTCTGCGATGTGCATCGACCGTTGAGACATGTCATTCCCGAGACGACGGTCCCGTCAGTCTAATTAAGGGCATTTATTCTCATGCACGATACGGTTGCACGCCGCCCGAGAATACCATCAGTCACAGCTCTTGCGGTGCCCAAGAAAGTGTAGCCCAATACAAGCGTGTCTGCGCGCCAGCTGATTTGCTTCCCGATATGACATAAAAGAAGGGGATACAGGCGGCCAAAAACTAAAGCAAGGCGGAGGAAAAATCAATGAACGGGTAAAACATCATCGACTTAGGGTTGAGCCGCTGACCTCAGACAGTATTACTCCTCAATGCTTTATAAAATACAGCGATGGCCCATAAACAGAGGAGTCAGTACGCTCGGCGTGTGCGCTGACTCGGGCCTTATTACAATCCATAATGTTTGTTTTTACAAGTAATAAGAAAAATGCATCCTACTCTAGGAAAGAAAGAAAAACTCGGGCTGCCTCCTGAGGAGCGCTGAAGTTTGCGTCGCCAGCTCGACCGGTGTAGGATCATCACGTTCAGCCTTTGATAGTACCCATATCTTGCAAGTTGGTTTCTGCTATCCTGACAAAAGCTTCATCCTCATAGAATCTTTTTACTCTGTGCCCATTTACTTGGAAGACTTTGGTCGGATCGTCCTTGTCGTAGAGCTCCATCATTCCTGATGGGTATATCTTTGATACAGTAAACGGCCCTGACCATGTCGTTTGTAGCTTCCCAGGGAAAAGACGGATGGAGGACTTGAATAATAAGACCTTATCCCCTTCGCTTACGTCTTTTCTCCTAAGGTGGGAATCATTCCACACTTTGGTCCTCTGTTTGTAGATTTTTGCATTTTTATAGGCGTTCATCCTCATCTCTTTGAGCTCTTGAAGCTGCAAAAATCTCTTTTCTCCTGCTTTTTCGAGGTCCATGTTTAAGAACTTGATTTCCCAAAGGGCCTTGTGTTCCAATTCAAGAGGCAGATGGAAGGATTTTCCATAGATAAGTTTGTAGGGGTGGTTCCAATGGGCGTTTTGTAAGCAGTCCGGTAGGCCCAAAGCATGTCGTCAAGCTTCATAGACCAGTCTTTCCTCGTTCGGCTGACAGTTTTCTCCAGGATCTGCTTGATTTGTCTGTTGGAAACCTCTACCTGCCATGACGTCTATGGGTTGTAGGGTGTAGCGATCGTGTACTTCATTCCATACTTACGTAGGAGTGATTCAAACTGTCTCTCTCCAAAGTGCGACCCTCCGTCGCTTATTACAGTGCGTGGTACACCGAAACGAGGAAAGATTGTCTTCTCGAATAGCTTGATTACAGACTTGGCGTCGCATGTTTGGGTGGCTACGACTTCTACCCACTTTGATACATAGTCTAATGCCACTAGTATGTATTGATACCCCCGGGATGGAGGAAACGGCCCCATGTAATCGATCCCCCACACGTCGAAGATTTTCACTTCGATCCAGCTCGCCATCGGCATTTCATTCCTCCGCCCTATGTTTCCTGTAGACTGACACTCTTTGCAAACTTTTACAAATTGTGCAGCATCTTTAAATAAGGTGGGCCAGTAGAAACCTGACTGTAGCACTTTTGCAGCCATTCTTTCGCTACCCAGGTGTCCACCGTAGGGGGAGGCGTGGCATTCTTTCAGGATGTTCGTGGTTTCTTCCTCTGGGATGCACCTCCTGTATAAACTGTCAGCGCATCTCCTAAAAAGGAGAGGATCATCCTAATAGTAGTTTTAGCATCCGCGAAAAGCTTCTTCTTCTGATTGTACGTAATGTCAGGAGGCAGTTCTCCACAAGGAAGATAATTGCAGATATCTACAAACCAGGGTAAGATTTCTTCTTGAGCTTCAGCCAACATAAGAGCCTCATCGACATAGTCGTCGTTGATCGGTGGTCCCCCCTGTCTCTCAGCTACGATTCTCGATAGGTGGTCGGCGACCACATTTTCTGCTCCCTTCTTGTCGATAATTTCGTGGTCGAACTCTTGAAGCAATAAGGCCCACCTCAACAGTTTGGGCTTTGCGTCTTTCTTTTGCATTAAGTATTTTATTGCCCCATGATCTGTATATACCTTGACCTTTGCTCTGACGAGATACGACCTGAACTTATCGAACGCGAAGATGATCGCAAGCATCTCCTTTTCGGTGGTTGTGTAATTTACCAGAGCCTCGTCCAACGTGTGACTAGCGTAGCAAATCACATGGTGCTTTTTATCTTTCTTTTGCCCCAGGACTGCTCCAACCGTATAGTCACTAGCGTCGCACATCAGCTCAAACGGTAAATCCCATTCTGGCACTTGGAGGATGGGTGGTGATACTAAAGCGTTCTTTAAAGCCTGAAAAGCATTGAGATAATCATTAGAGAAAACAAATTTAGCATCCTTTACCAGAAGATTGGACAACGGTTTGGAAATCTTCGAGAAGTCCTTTATGAATCTTCGGTAGTATCCGGCGTGCCCGAGGAAGCTTCTCACTCCCGTCACGGATTTCGGTGGAGGAAGCTTAGATATTGCTTCAACTTTGCTTGCGTCCACCTCGATCCCACGCCTTGAGATCTTATGCCACAAAACGATGCCCTCCCGTACCATGAAATAGCACTTTTCCCAGTTTAGGTCTAGGCTGTTCTCCTCGCACCTTTGAAGAACCAATGACAGATTCTTCAAGTAGGTATCGAAGTCCTTTCCATAGACTGAAAAATCGTCCATGAAAACTTCTACGATATCTTCTAGAAAATCTGAAAACATCGATATCATGCATCTTTGGAAGGTGGTGGGGGCGTTGTAGAGTCCGAAGGGCATCCTTCTGAAAGCATAAGTGTCGTAGAGGCAGGTGAATGTTGTTTTCTCCTGGTCGTCGGGCAAGATGGGTACCTGATAAAATCCTGAAAAGCCATCAAGGAAACAAAAGAAATCGTGATGCGCTAATCTTTCAAGAACTTGGTCAATAAAAGGTAGCGGAAAATGATCTTTTTTGGTAGCCTGGTTTTGCTTTCAGTAATCGATGCACATCCTCCATCCGGTGACGGTCCTAACCGCCACCTCGTCGCCCTTTTCACCTCTTACCACTGTCATCCCACCCTTTTTGGGTACTACGTGGATCAGACTCACCCAATTGCTATCGCTGATTGGGTAAATGATCCCCGCATCCCTTAGCTTGATTACCTCTTTCTTGACGACTTCCTTGAGCATCTGATTCAGCTTCCTCTGGGGTTGAGCTAGAGGCTTGGCAGATTCTTCCAAGTTGATGCGATGCATGCACAAGGCGGGGCTAAGGCCTTTGATGTCTTCTACTGAATATCCTATAGCCCCCCTGTGGAGTCTCAACTCCTCAAGAAGTCGGTCCAGCTAATTGCTTGAAAGATTGGCGTTTACGATGACAGGGTTTCTCTCTTCCTCATCTAAGAATTCATACTTCAGGCCTTCAGGAAACACTTTCAACTCAGGCTTTGGTCTGGGTGCCTTCTCTTGAGGCTCCCCCTCGAGAGAAGCATACTTCACAGACTCTATCACCTCATCCTCCTCGTGTAGATCTTCATCAGAAAGGTCAAAAAGGTCGAGATACTTCACAACTTCAGGATCTTCGAAGTCGAGATCCTGATAGCTTATAGCCCTCACAAGGGGGTCCACTGTCTGGATATCCTCTTCTATTTTCTCGCAGAATTTATTGTAGCTATCCGCGAAACATGTTGATTCTGACAGGGAGGGACTTTTCATGACCTCCTTCAGCTTGAAATCCAGATGGTATTTTCTGACCCTCAACGTGATCATCCCCTCAGAGACATCAATTAATGTCCTTCCTGTTGCCAAGAAAGGACGTACAAAGATGATCGGGTAGCGGGGGTCTTCTGCTGTGTCGATGACGACTATGTCGCAGGGAATAAAGAAATTACCAACCCTGATCGCCACATCTTCGACAACGCCGACAGGTCTCTTAAAGGTATGGTCCGCCAGTTCAATCCTCATGTCGGTTCGAACCATGTCGGTTAAACCCATCCTTTGCGCAAAACTTAGGGGCATGAGGCTGATGCTTGGCCCTAAGTCAGCTAGACCCTTTTTCTCGACATTGTCCCCAATGGCGAACGGGATCGTAAAGGCTCTGGGATCCCTTCTCTTATTTGGCAGGTCAGGCTTCACGAAGGCCGAGGAAGTAGATGCTAGGTGAACGGTTTAAACCCTTCCTCCTCTCCTTTTCTTCGTGATGAGATCCTTGAGGAACTTAGCGTAGGTCGGCATCTCCTCCAAAGCTTCAATGAAGGGAACTTTGAGATGCAGTTTTCTGATCGATTCCATGAACCTTTCATGACGCTTTTTTAGATTCGCCTTTATCAGTTTATAAGGAAACGAAAGCCTAGGAGCGTAAGCATTCCTTCCACCAGGTAGCTCTTCAGGAGACCTCTGTGTAGGCTCTCGAGCGTCTACTTCACCCTCTTCCGGAATTGCACCCTCAGGCCTCAGCTTAGGCTCCAGTCTGGCTTCATCAGGGCGCTCCACTGTCTTTCCAGATCTTAGTACTGCCATTCCGGCAGTTTCTTGGTAGGAGATTGTCTTTCTGGCAGGATCCTTCATCAGAGTGACCATCTGGGTCAACCGTTGATCGACCTCGCACTGGCGCATCTGTAGGCTTGCCATCTGGCATTGCATGGAATTCAGAGCTCCAGGACTAGGGAGCGCACCCTGCGCCAGTTGGCTGATGATGGTGTCCTATCTTTTTAGGAAAGCAAAAAGCTGACCAACCAAGTTAGGTTGGTGCGACCTTTCACCTTGGCCTTGACGTTCACTCTCAGAAAGAGACTGCTCGCAGCGAGACATGGTTTCAGAGCTCAGTGGAATAGGTCACAGTTCTTCAGATTTCCTGAAAATGGCATAAAAAAAATCAAGTTTAGAAAATCGAATTATTAATTTTAGGCAAGAATAATAATAATGAAAAAGAAAAAGAGTGTTGTCAAGCTCATTCCTAAGATTGAGGCACGGGAGTGTAATTAGTGGATTTGGATTCGTCTACAATACCATTTTGCCTTGTCCCCGGCAACGGCGCCAAAAAGTTGACCGACCTAAATCGCGTGTCCAAAAATGGAGGCGGATTTGAAGTTAGTCAGACTTTTACATTTATAAACTCGAACTCTTCTAGGCCCCCGCAACTTTGTTTACAGGGTCGAAGTAGATATATGAGGTCGAACACAGGGACAAGGGTGGTAGTGTTGAGAACTCAGAATCGACACGCTACACTCCGACAGATAAAGAGATGATAAATTCCCCAAGAGGAAATAGCAAGATGTCACAAACAAACAGAGAAAACTATCTCCAACTGGAGCTACTAGAAAGATTTAAGGTTTTAGTTATTTAGTAGTTTTTTTAGGGGTTTTCATGAAATAGAAACAGAAAGATAATACTAGAGCTGAAGCGAGGCGCAGAGGATAAAACTTCAGTAAAACAAGCGGCAGCAGGAACATCCAACATCCCTCCTCTCAGAGCGGGTACCTCTAACCAAACATCAACCCCCCACTCGAGGTTGCTGGACTTTAAGTTAGAGTGAAATGTTACTGAAGCAACTCCGATTCTGGGCACTCTCGTACTCCAGAATTGGACCAAACACTAGAGACACAACACATCTCTCAAAGTTGTTGCGATGGGAAAACACGATTCGGTAGCTAAGCGAAACGCGATCCAAACATGCAAGCTAGAGTTCAGATATCAAACATGGCAGTCATCCAACAATTACACCAAGCAAAGAGCAGTAAGTAATTAAGATTTTCCATTTCCATAAACATTAAAGGTCTTAATTATAGTGCATAAGTAAAGAATTAAATAATAGAAATAAAGATAGATGTCACCTTCTTGATGTAGAAGGACGACAGACTAGTACAGTTCTCCAACCCGATACCGGTCAGGAGCCTAGCCCGATACAATCGTGTCGGGCGGAACACCCTCTCAGGCGACACATCGTGATGGGCCGATTGTATCGTTCAAGGACCCTGGCCAAAACGCTCATGTCGGGCGGCACGCCGTGACGGGCGAAGCGTATCGGGTTCGATATTGTGTCGGGCTTGGAGCGACACATTCTACTGTCGGGCACTTGTGTCGCTCATCCACGTTGGCCGATATCGACCTACAGTGTCTCCTGGGACAGTCCTAAGTGAACCATCCCCTCCCTCTCGGGACGAGGAAGAGCTCACCTAGAGTTGCCCGACACGAGCACTGAGGCACGATACTCTTGCTCTCGCAGTTTTCCTCCGAAGATTTGCTCAAGGTTCCCAACTATCTGAACTGTCTTTTTGACTTCCTGTAGTTGCTATTTATAGGCAGCGGTTGGAGGAAGTTATGGTGCTCGAAGCACCATGTGTCCTCCTTCTTTGCGGGTTGGTGGACGGCCGATACTGGTATCGCCCGGCACAGGGATGTCGGTTGTCGGTCACGTGACGGGCGGCGCCTGCCGGTGGGTGGCATGTGCCATGCGACAAGCTTGGGTTGTCGTGGCGAGCTCGGCTCCCTGTCGGGTAAAATACGTGTCGTCTGTCAGTTTCTTCTTACGCGGCATCCCCATATCACGCGTCGTTGCGTCGCTCTACCCTATCGGGTAGTGGTCGTATCGGTCGCCAGGAAGGCCGATGCAGGTTGGACTTATTTGTGGGCCGGGACGGCCTTATTGATGATAAAATGTACCAAAATGAGGAAAAACTCTACAAAAGATGGAAATATTGGATTAAGAGCGTCGTTTGGCCAATTATTGCAAAAGTACTTATAAAAGAGAGGAAAATAGTTAAAAAGGGCAGTTTTGATAACAGAATAAAGGGTAAAAACATCACAAAAATTGGTGTTATCAGGTATTCATTCTCAATTTAGATTAAGAACATCATATCTCTATATTCCTAATGGATTTTCATAATTAAAACCATTAAAACTCATAACTATCAAAATTAGGGTTTCTAGGTCCATTAATGCACTTTTATATTCATGGAACCCTGATTAAGCAAATTATGCACAAAGATTATTCATCTAGATCTAATACTTCTTTTTTACATCAACAGGTTAATATTTAACTCAAAATACTAAGGGAGCATCATTAGGTCTATTTTTCATCAAAACTTAGGATTTTAATTTACTTAAATCCATTAAAGATGGCATCTTTATACACTTTTAGAATTACAAGTAGATTCATGCCTGAATTATATTTTTAATGGATTCGATGGATCTTTCAGAGCAAGATTCATATATAACACTTCTTCATCGGATAATCCCATAATTAGTTATGATTTTTCTAAATAAATTACTTTTAAGTCAATCAGGGACTGCCACCTAGGCAGAGAGCCCCGGGCCCGCCTATTAGATTAGGCCAGTCTATCGGCGCTCGCCACCTCAGTGGCTTGGCTCGTGTCTAAGTGGCTTGCTAAGCATGGAAACAAAAGGGAAAAGCCCATACCTGAATTGAAGGTTGTCGAGAAGCAAGAGTGTAAAATCCTCCCCTTCATCTTCAACCTCTCTTCGCAAACTGTAGGCCTCGTGTGAGTCAATTGAGGAGTTCACTCTAGAGTTCTGGCTTCCTCATTCACCAGTGAGGTTGTGGTCAGCTTCGATGGACCCCGACGAGTTGGTTGGTGGCCTCAATTGCTCATCTAGTGCTCTGGAGTGATGGGCTAACGACCAACAACTCGAGCAAGGTGCTCGACCGATCAGGGGCGAAGGTCGAGGCAATACTCACAATTGACTTTACTGGAGAGCTTGCATGCTTTGGATGAAGCTTTTGTAATGATTTGTGGCTTCACAAAGGGGGTATGTCCCCCTATTTATAAGTGAGGTTTGTGGCTTGGCGGCAACGATTTGGGCAAATCATCGGGGATCTCCCTAACATATTAAAATTTGGGATCAACCTATACGTCTTTCTCTCCCAAAGATGGTGGGACTCCTCCTAAGGTTGTTCATCCTCTAACCACCAAGAATTCTGACCCAAAGTCCATCCTTTCACTATTTCCTATCGCCTCATGTGACTGGAGGTGAGGGACGACTCAGAGCCGTCGAATCTCAGATCCTATGGTTCTCATCTCACACACATCTATTAACTGAATAAATCGATTTCTAATTTGATTCTAAATGGTGACATTTATGAATATCCTCTTACTATAGTAAACTTTCAAAAATTCATAACTCCTAAACCACACATCTTTTTTATCCCAAATTTTAAGGAAACCTCTTTGATAACCTTATTTACTTATGCACCAAGTTTGGAGTCAAAACTCAAAGATAAGAGAGGATTTTGTTCATATGCAAGTTATCTATTCAAAAGGCATATTTTATCCATATTTTCTCTCTCTTTCTCTTCTATTTCCTTTATTTGAATTTCTTTACTTATTGTAAACCAATGGATTCAAAACCTAATCAATTAAGATCATTCATACTACTTTCTAAAGAATTCTACAAAATTCTCGCCATTATCTTTATTTGTTTTTCCTTTTATTTATTATGAGATTTCTTTTATCTTTTCTTCCCTTTTTATCACATTGAACTCACTAAATCAGTAGGATCCACGAAAATATACATTCAAGGGAAATATTGCAAAAGAAACCCATTCATTGAACATAAATCATACAATTTCCATGGATATACATTTTATTGGGAAAATTGCATTTCAAACCATACAAGAAAAAATCAAGGTTATAGCATCCTCTCCACCTTATAGGAATTTTCCCCCAAAAATTCAACCAATCAAACAAACAAATTAGGGTAGGCCTTTTCCATGTCCATATTCAGCTCCCATGTGGCTTCATCCTCTCCATGGTGCTTTTAGAGAACCTTTACCATCTCTATCTTTTTATTCCTGAGCTCTTTCACCTTGGCATCTAGTACCCTCATAGATGACTTAGGGTATGTTAGTCTCCCTTAGAGTTCAATAGGTTCAATGCTTAGCACATGGATGGGGTCCTTCACATAGAGATTTAGATTGGACACATGGAAAACATCATGCATCATACTATACTGAGGGGGTAAGGCCAAATGATAAGAAACTTCACCAATCCATTCTAAAATCTCAAACGGACCCACATATCGGGGACTCAGCTTTCCTCTATTCTTAGCTATAGCTCAGAGGGGTCAGATTTTTAGAAACATGTGTCCACCCATAGTGAAGTGGAAGTCAGTCCACTTCACACCAACATACGACTTCTATTGTCTTGGGCTCTCTTCAACCTTTTCTTGATCAAAGTGACTTTGTCAGCATACAACTACAGTTCCTCTTACCTCAACAAGGCCTTTCACCATCATCATTACAGTGAAATGGTGACTGACATGACCTCCCATAGAAATCTTTATATGGAGGCATCCTAATACTGGTCTGGTAGCTCTTATTTTAAGCAAACTCAGTGAGGGGTAGGTATTGCTCCCATGATCCACCCAATCAAGCACACATTCTCTCAATAGATCCTATAAAGTTTGGAATGTTCTTTCTGACTATTCATCAGTCTGGGGTGATAAGTTGTGCTAAATTTTAGTCTAGTGTCGAGTTCTTATTACACCTACTTCCACAACTTGGAAGTGAAGTTTGGGTCACAATCAGAAATAATTGAATTCAGAACACCATGTAGTCGTACAATCTCTCTGATATAAAGTTCATCTAGATCTATCACTTTGGCAGTGGCCTTTAAGGCAAGAAAATGTGCCGACTTGGTAAGGCAATCTACCACAACCCATATTGCATCATGACCTCTCTTGGTCTTGGGAAGACCCACCACAAAGTCCATGGTGATTTGTTCCCATTTCCACTCTAGAATTGAAATCGACTTTAGCAATCCACTGGGTCGCTGGCATTCAACCTTCACCATCTGGCACATGAGACAACTGGCCACATATGCCGCTATATCTCTCTTCATTCCAGGCCACCAAAAGTACTGTTGTAGGTCCTTAAACATCTTGGTAGTTCCAGGATGTACCGTGTATTTAGAACCATGGGCTTCTTGCAAGATACGGTTCTTCAAGGATGAATCTTTAGGAACCTAAATGCGACTCTTATAGTGGATTCCACCATCTACTCCCATTGAGAGATGTGTCTGAGGTTTCTTTAGCAAACATTTCATCTTGTCAAGCTCTAGGCTGGCTAGCTGGGCCACCACAAACTCGGTCAATAGGTATGGTTTTATCTAGATGTTAGCCACTCGGATTTGGTCTTCTAGTGGATGTAGAGTCCACCTAGTAAACTCTTCCAGTCCTCTCCACTAGTTAGACAAGACAACTACACGAATGAGTTTTTTCTGACTAAGAGCATATGCTACAACATTCACCTTGCCCGGGTGATAAAAGATGAAATCATAGTCTTTCATATATTCCATCCATCATCTCTGTGTCAGATTTATGTCCTTCTAAGTCAGAAGATACTACAAGCTCTTGTGGTTGGTGAAGATTTCAAAGATGAATCTCAGGGCATGTATAATGGCAGCCAACTCTAAATCATGTGTCATATAGTTCACTTCATTGGGCTTGAGTTGTCTGGAGGCATAAGAAACAAAATGCCTATTTTTCTCTAGCACACATCCAAGCCCCATCTTTGATGTGTCAGTGAAGATCATAAAACATTCATTTCTAGATGGTAGAGTCAACATCGAAGCTGTGGTCAATTTTTCTTTCAACTCTTCGAATTGAACTTCACATAAGTCTAACCACATAAACTTCTTATCCTTCCAAATGAGCTTGGTGAGTGGAAAAGTAGTCTTTGAGAAATCTTTTATGTAGCGTCGATTTATATCTGACCAATCCTAGGAATCTGCAAATCTTAAAAGGGTTCTTTGGTTCTGGCCAATCTCAATGACTGACACTTTAGCAGAATCCATTGAGATGGTCCCTCCGAATATGATGTATCCAAGGAACATGACACCGTCTATCTAAAGCTCACACTTTGAGAATTTCCCATAGAACATTTGCTTTCTCAGAATATCAAGGACTCTACCCAGGTGGTCCCAGTGTCGCTCTAGTTTGGGGGAGTAAAACCAGGATGTCATCTATGTATGAAAAATTATTTGAGAAAATGTTAGAACACACTGTTCATGAGGTTCATAAACACACTCATGGCATTGGACAACCCAAAAGGCATAACCAAAAACTCATAATGACCATAACGAGTTTGAAAAGTAGTTTTCGGCATGTCCTCACTCCTAACTCGCAATTGATGATACCCCGACCCCATGTCAATCTTTAAAAAGATTCAAGCAGACTTATTCTGGTAAAACAGGTCATCTATATGGGGCAAAGGATACTTGTTCTTAATGATAGCCTGGTTGATCATTCGGTAGTATATGCACATTCTGAGCGACCCATCCTTCTTCTTCACAAAGAGGACTGGTGCTCCCCATGGTGATCTGCTAGGTTGGATAAAACCTTTGTCTAGAAATTCCTACAGTTGCCTTTTCAACTCAAGCAACTCAACAAGGGCCATCCTATAGGGTGTCTTTGAAATAGGGTTTGTTCCAAGAGCTAGCTATATCAAAAAGTCTACCTCTCTCTCTCTGGAGGAATTCCAGGAAAATCATCCAGGAACACATCTGTGTAGTCCCTAACTACCTCTATGTCATCTAGGGGTTGCACCTTAGGCTCCAGCTCGGTAATGACTATTAGGAAAGCTTGATAACCCTTGGTTATCATTCGTTCTGCCTTCAAGGCTGACACATACAAGCTAGTGGTAGCATCCTTCCTACCTCTAATGTTAAGCCATGGATGACTTGGTCTCTTTATTATTATTTTCTTTTCCCTACAACCAATATTTGTCCTATAAGTATAGAGCCAATCCATACTGATAATAACATGAAAGTCACTAATGTCAAGGAGGATAAAATATGTAGGGAACTCATGATCTAGATACTTAAAAGGTATCACTAGGGTTTTCAAAAGAGATGTAAAGATTCGACCACTCGGGGTTGTGACATCCAAAATATATCCTAAATCTTTGATATCCAAACAAATCATAGTCACAAGATTTCTCAAAATGAAAGTATTAGTAGAACCAGAGTCAAAAAGAGATTTTACATTGTGTCCCATGACCTCAAGCATGCCTACATTGTTTTTCACAGTATGTCAGACTACTACATGCTTATCTTAAAATAGGAAAGAAAAATCTAAGGGTTGTTACCCTTTATTAACTGATTAGAATTAGTTTGAGCCTCTTTATTGTCAATGGTGAAAACTCAAGCTTGTCTTCACTCTCCAGTAGGTGGGGCTGTGACTATTGGTTGGGTTGCTACAAGGCCCAGACCTCTTGGGCTTAGCAAAGGGTAGTTGGCTTGGAAGTGTCCCTCTTACTGGCAATGGAAACACACCTTCTTCTTGTAGCGACACTCTCCTGAATGCCATTTTCCGTAGGCGCGACATCTAGGATGGTTGTTCTCGTTGTGGGGTTTTCCTTTGCCTCCATATTTTTCCTTAGCATGATTGCATCCTTGTCCTTTCTTATGATCATTCTTCGAGCCATAGATGCCTTTAGTGAAACCCAAGTATCCTTTGGACAGGTTCTGAGCAAGCATCACCATCTTCTCCATGTCCAGGGTGGTGTTGTAGGCATCAATGAAGCTTGTTGGTTTTCTCTCCATCACATGAGGCTTGATGGTAGGGTGTAGACGCTCCACAAAATGGTCCACCCATCTTTCCTCAGTCATCATGTATCTGAATTTCTCCGGAGGCAAAATTTATGGCCAAAGTTCACGACAGATAGGCTACCTTGGATCAGGTTGGTGGACTCCCTTTCCTTCTCCTTCTTAGATGAGATTGGAATGAATCTGGCTGTGAAGATGGTCCTAAAGTTGGTCCAATCCATCAAGTCCTCATTCAGATCTTGACCCATGATGTGGTTCTCCCACCAGATCTTGGTTTCTCCTTCTAATAGGAGAGCAGCAAACGAGACCTTCTTGTTCGGTTGTACTTGCAACATGCAAAAAATTTTCTTGGCCACTAGTAGCCAAGAATCAAATTTGTCGACCACTTCGGTCTTATCCTCTCCCCATAACTTCTCAATGTTCAACTTTATGAAGTCCTGAATGGTGACTCCAAGATGTGGATGAGCAGAAAGTGGGTCACCATTTTCATACCTGGATATATCCCTGAGGTCCAGGGCACTAATGGCCTCAGTTAGTTTCTTCTATTATTCCATCCAAAGGGCATTAGGAGTATGGAATACTATTGCAGGTCCTAGGCCATCAGTCAAGTTCTCCTTAGGCTTGACTTCATCTTTGGACATTGGTTCTTTCTCCTGGTTCTTCTCTGGATCATTAAAGGGAACTGTCTTAGGGTCTAAGCCTTCCTCTGAGGCTCTATTGGCTCTCTTCCTCTTCCTCGAGGACTCGTCACCATGGTCTCTCCTCCTCTTCTCAGAATATCCCTTCCTCTTACGGAGGGACCTACCTCTAGAGGGGTTCTTGGTAGCATCGTAGGGAACACCAAAGGCCTTGACACGGGCCATGCTGATTCACACAAGTTAATGTATTTAACCACAAATTGATAACTTTGGAATATATAATCTTTAAACTTATATCCGTTTCATCTTGTCTACATGTATTTTATTGTTTGGTGGAGGATTCCCTAATCCTTAACACTCTTAATTCCCAAAACATAGGAGGTGGTGGAGAGAGAGGAAACCCTAAACACTTAAAGTTTCTCTATAGAGAAGGGGTAAAGAAGGGACAAAAGCATATGAGAAGGCCTAAAGGTATCTTATTTCCAATCAAATCCTCATATTTTGGCCAAGCAGTCACACAGATTCTAGGAATCCTCATAAATAGGCTAGCAGGGCGTAGGAAAATCTTTCTAGCCCCCAGATCATGATCCTTTTCTAGACACCTACACCTTTGGAAAATTCTCTAATAACTCCCTTGGGCTCTAAAGAATATGTAAAATTTAATAATTATTAGATATTATATGGAAAACCATGCTCTGATACCAAATGCAGCGACCCCACCCCTCGACAACCCCCAATTAAGGAAGGTCAAGAAGCTAGAGTTGTTATCATGAAACATGATCATATGGTTTTGCAAATAATAAAAAACAATTAATATATTCTACCACAACTAAGCTTAAAACAAGATAACAATCTACTTTTCACATACCTATTGAAACATAGAAATTAAGACTTTACCCAAGATAGGAATCTATCTATCTATAATCCTCCAATCTGTATTTAGCTTTATTCTTTCAACGTCACTTTAAATGATTATCCACTTTTTGGTAGGCATATAACTGCATGTAACCCTAAAACACCAACAAACAAAATGTCAATCAGTATAATGAATTACACAGATATGTTAGGGAAACAAAAGCTTGCATCTATTTGTAACAATACATTGCAACCAAATTATTGTTTAACATATCAAACTTTACGTCTTAAACATAGATACTCAATCTTGACATATCCAGGCCTATGTGATGTCCCTATAGTGGACATGGATACTACGTTTCTCATGTAGTAGATCCTAAATAGCCCCTTTTGATCCTACCTCATATGATCCTATCCAAAGGTAGACCAAACATTGACTCATGATAACCTATTGATCCTACCCCAAGGGTAGACCAACGGCTAGGTCATCAATTTCTCACATATACTCAATGCTATAGAGGAGGACTAGGATCTGAGCTAGTCATGCATATATTTATGGTGATAGCCATAGTCACCTTATAGTTGCAAGAATTAAAATTCATCCAAGCAGTTAATTTTAATCAATCTATAAAACCTCAGAAATCACTATGAAACTATAGCAATTAGACATAAGTGTAACCACATACCTGATTTGGAAGTATAAAAATAAGCCAGATAGCTAATCCAACCAAGAAGTCCAATCAACCAAGTCAAGCAACCAATCAAGAAAATCTTGATCATGAAAATCATATATAATACTTAATTGTTACAATCTCATCCAAACATCTTTTATAGACTTGGGATTCCATTCTAAGGTTTCAAGGTCCTATTAGGGTTTCTTGGTTCTATTTTCCAATTTTTACCCTTTTAGGTCAACAAACCCTAAAAGCACTTTTTTTATTCATAAAACCGTAATTACTCAAATTATCCACATTAAGGGTCTTTATTCTCAATTTAGATTAAGAACATCATATCTATGTCTTACTAATGGATTTTCATGATTAAAACCATTAAAGCTCACAATTATCAAAATTAGGGTTTTTATGCCCATTAATGCACTTTTATATTCATGGAACCCTAATTAAGAAAAGTATGCACACAGATTATTCATCTAGATCTATTCCCTCTTTTTTACAACAACAGGTTCATATTTACCTCAAAATACTCAGGGAGCATCATTAAATATATTTATCATCAAAACATAGGGTTTTAAATTACTTAAATCCATTAAAGATGGCATATTTATACACTTTTCGAACTACAAGCATATTCCGGCCTCAATTATATTTTTAATGGATTCTATGGATTTTTCGGATCAAGATTCATATATAACACTTCTTCATCGGATAATCCCATAATTAGTTATCATTTTCCTAAATAAATTACTTTTAAGCCAATCAGGGCCAACCACCTAGGCAGAGAGCCCCGTGCCCGCCTATTAGTTTAGGGTAGCCTATCAGTGCTCGCCACCTCAGGAACTCGAATTGCATCTAAGAGGATGGATAAGTACGGAAACAACAGGGGAAAAGACCATAAGCCCATACATGAACTGAAGGTTGTCGAGGGGTAAGAGGGTAAATTCCTCCTCGTTGTCTTCAACCTCTCTTCACAAACTGTAGGCCTCATGTGAGTCAACTGAGGAGTTGACTCTAGGGTTATAGCTTTTTTAGTCACCGGCGAGGTTGTGGTCACCTTCGATGGACCCAGACGAGTTGGTTGGTGGCTTCAATTGCTCGTCTGCTGCTCTGGAGCGATGGGCTAATGACCATAAACTCTGACAAGGTGCTCATCCGGTCAGGGGCGAAGGTCGAGGCAAAACTCACAATTGACTATATTGGGGAGTTTGCATGCTCAGGTCAAAGCTTTTGGAATGATTTGTGGCTTCATAGAGGGGTATGTCCCCCTATTTATACCTGAGGTTCGTGGCTTGGCAGCAGCAATTTGGGCAAATCACTGGGGATCTCCCAGACCTATTAGAATTTGGGATCAACCTACTCGTCTTTATCTCCTGAAGATGGTGGGACTCCTCCCAAGGTTGCTTGTCCTCTAAGCACTGAGAATTCTAACCCAGAGTCCATCCTTTCAATGTTTCCTATCACCTCATGCGACTGGAGGTGAGGGACGACTCAGAGTCATTCGATCTCAAATTCGATGGTCCTCGTCTCACGTGCATCTATTAACTGAATAAATTGATTTCTAATTTGATTCTAAATTGTGACATTTATGAATATCCCTCTCACTTTAGGAAACTTTCAAAAATTCATAACTCCTAAGAAACACATCTTTTTAATCCCAAATTTTAAGGCAATCTCTTTGATAACCTTATTTACTTGTATGCTAAGTTTGGAGTCAAAACTCAAAAATAAGAGATGCTTTTCTTCATATGCAAGTTATATATTCAAAAGGCATATTGTATCCATATTTTCTCTCTCTTTATCTTCCATTTCCTTTATTTTGATTTCTTTTCTTATTAGAAAGAAATTGGATTCGAAACCTAATCAATTAAGATCATTCATGCCACTTTCTAGAGAATTCTACATAATTATCACTATTATCTTCATTTCTTTTTTTCTTTTATTTATTATGAGATTTGTTTTATCTTTTCTTCCCTTTTTATCACATTGGACTCACTAAATCAGTAGGATCCACGATAACATACATTCAAGGGAAATATTGCAAAAGAAACCCATTCATTGAACGTACAATTTCCATGCATATACATTTTAGTGGGAAAATTGTATTTCAAACCATACAAGCAAAAATTGAGGTTATAACAAGTTGGCTCATCAATTATGACCAACTCATCTGAATTTTTGGATTCACAATCCTCCAATCTCATATGTGTTCTCATAGTTTTGTGTTACACGATGAATATGAGATTCCACAACACTTGTAATTCTCATTCTACCCTTTTGTTGACCTCAAAAATTTTGAGTTTTACTTTTACTGCCACTGGTTCTTTAGGAACTCAGTTATCCCATAAACAAAATAATTTTGTTATTGGATTGGAACTAATAGTAATGTTCAACAGTAATGGTTCATGGGTAAACCCTCTCAAGAAACTATTTTTTCAATATAGGTTTCAATCGTTTAGACACATAGGGACATTCCCAAATTATATCACATATGATGTCTTTATAAACCATTCATACAGTATGTGATTTAATGATATGTATATATTAATGAGGATATAAGAAGATTAAATTAATTGATAATTATACCATGACTCATCATGGTATAATTCCTTCATTCTGACACATCTTTATGTTTAGATGGATTAGACTTGTGATACAATATCACACTTCTTTCTTGAAGGTGTTCAAGGTATTGATGTGGACTATTTCAACATTTGATTTCATCAAAGTTTCTTAATACTATCATCAAACTCATACTTCATTTATAATCTCCTTGAACACTTCAAGAGATTAATGGTACATATCATTATATTACCAGTAAATGAAATGAAGTAACTATCTCATAGCATTCATTCCATAAGATCTTCAGACATCACATGTATGTGGTATAATGGAAGACTTATCCTCCCACTACATCTAGTAAAGGATGACATGTCACTTTGTGTGTAAGTAAGACTTTTGCATGTTTCCTTAGGTTCAATAACCAAGTGAATCTAGATTCACATCAATATGTATTCTTGGCATGCATTGCCTACGTCCAATGTGACTATTGCTAGTAATCTTGTGTTATAAATTATACATTTGGTATTCAATTTATAATCATCCTTCTTAAAATTTTTGGTAAAAAGATCATTTAGATGATTGGGCATTTCCATGCAAGATCATATCTTTTGAAATAGAAACACAATATCTCACTTTATTAGATCATCATCCTTGTCATACAAGATGCTATAAAGTTAATGTTTCCATTCATATGGCATAATGAAATAGTAGTTCTATTAACTTTATTACATATCCATTGGGCTAAGATAAATTTAAATGTAGACTAGGGATTCCACAACTCTTTCTCTACCATGTTCATCTTTGTCCTTCCATGAAGGCCTTTACTTCTTGTCAGATCCTACACATCGGTATGTCATATCTCTATTCGGTATACATACCAAATGAAGAAGTAATTAAATTCATCTTATAATGTTTATACCTGAAGTGGAGGCCTCAATTCCTTCCTTCTTCTTCTTCTTCTTTAATTCCTCTAACCAGAGTGGGAAATTCTTTTCCAATGTCCAAGCTGGTGACAATGGTGACAACCACCTCCAGTTTTATTGACTCCACCGTTTGCTTTGAGATCTGAAGGCTTGGGATTCTGGCTAGATTTAGAACCTTTCTTAGTTTTGTCTTTTCCTTTAGACTTCCCCATTGTCTTGTTAATAATCATCACATACTTGGGCTTGTCTTTATTCAGCGGTGTCTCAGTTGTTTTCAACATGCCCAACAACTCTGTCAACGGTTTGTCAAAGTCGTTCATGTTGTAGTTCATGACAAACTGACTGTATGAATCTATAAGGGACTGTAGAATCACATCAGTGGCCAACTCTTAACCCAAGGGAAATCTAGGTCTAGCAAGGTTCTCCACATACCCAATGAGCTTGAGCAGATGAGGACCTATGGGGTCACCTTCTACCTTGGTGCATTTGAACAACATCTTGGAGACATCATAGCTCTCTTGTCTTTTCTGGTCTTCATACATGTTCTTGAGATGTGTGACCATCTCAATCATGCCCATGTTCTCATGCTGCCTGTGTAACTCATAGTTCATGGAGCATAACATCAGACACTTGACATCCACGACATCTTCGATATGCTTCTTATAAGCATCCACGTCAGCCCTTAGAGCATTCTGAGGTGGGTCCTCTGGTTCTGGAATCTCCAAGACATAGATCTTTCTCTCCTGTGTGAGAATAATTCTCAGCGTCCTGATCCAGTCATGGAAGTTGTTCCCATTAAGTTTGTCCTTCTCAAGGACCGATCATAGAGAAAAGGGATTGTTGTTTGAAGCTATTTGTTTTACAAAAGAATTTACAATTTTGTTAAAAACACATTTTGATTTGATTGAAATTTAGGTGATAATAATTAGGTCATTAATCCATTATCATTCTCATTATTTTGTTCAAATTGATAACCCTCAAGTATCAATTTATAAAATTGTAGCGAACAATTTTCTAATGAGCAAGATCCAAGATAATTCAACTATGTCCCAACCAACGCCACAAACATAGTTAATTACCAAGGTAGGCAACTTTTGCCAATTGCATCATATGCAATTCTTGATAGATAATGTATGCAACCCAATACAATAATAATGCACCCCGTAGAGGAGGAACTCACATTATTACCATCACATTTCCATGAGGTAGACGACGCACCACGTTGAGGCATAACCTACTCTTAGTCAAACAAGCTTTGCATGTGTATTTCTATTGGAAAGCATCTTATATTTAATATGTTTGATTGAGGGATTATATATATATATATATATATATATATATATATATATATATATATATATATTTGTATCCAATCACCTTATGCATAGAACATACCATTTACATGTTATATCCCACAACATAAACATGCAATATAAAACAAAACCGATGGTTATGGCATTGTCCACTTGTAATTCCTTGGAGCCATAAGGAATTACTACCACCTAGGTCAATCGTTGCATCACATGCATGAACTACTATTGGTGTAGACCTATGCTTGCCTATCTTGGTAGATTGGTTCAATGCTAGAACTGGTCATCTCGCCTCTTGACCAGTCGTTTGGTCGCCACAGATGGTCATTTGTCCTCCTATGCAATCGATGATTGAACTTCTTCCAAATGGTCGATTGGGCCCACCCAAATGGTTGTCTGGTTTTCTATCCTCCATGGTCCTCTAAATGATTGGCTCATCTCATGAACTAGTTGTCTCATATGGCAATGATCATCTCCCTTGTCATTGTAAGAAAAGAAACTATCATATTGCTACTTAATTACATGGTAAAGAGAAACCTCGAGTTACATTTGAGGGTAGAAAAGGTAGAAAAGAATTTAACTTTACACTGGGAAGAGAGAGGTAGAGGCTCGATACGTAGACCAAGATAAACATGAATGAAAACCAATCATCCAACCACACACAATTTTATGGTTTAGGCCATAACAACACTACACATCCACCATCAAAATTGCTTTTAGGGTGACGCGTGTAAATTACATATATATCATATCATATATATATTAGTTTGGGATTATGAGGTCTTTGATCATATACGCATATGAAGTTGTTTAAATATTCACATTGTATACAATAAATAAACAATAAAACCAAAATCCAATCATTTTAATTATCCTAAAATATAGTAATTTGACGTGGCTCTGATACCACTATTGGGAAATATGAGCACAAAGTATAGCAGCATAATTTTTTTATCTATTTGTATTCGCATAACAACTAGATCACGTCAACTTCTATGAAATAGGAAGGATGGTTTTAGTGAGTTATACCTATTCCTATAGCAAGTCTAGTGACAACAACTCACTTCTATGCAAATGCCAACTAGTTTCTTTTGGACGATGGTTGTTCATCTTCTAGTCTTCACCATGAACAATGAACACAAAAGCTTTTGCAGCTCTCCTATGGTCTTGCCAAAAATTACAGGCTATAGTTGTCCTCCTAGCAATATCCAAAGGACTCCTGCCTCTAGATTAGTCCACACGGACCAACTAGAACTCATGTCATTCAACTACAATGGATAGAAATGAGTTGTCCCTCCCGTTGGTGTACAAGTCACCAACCTACTCTCCCATAACAATAACTCTCAATTTTTATCTCCTGTGGCTATCCCTCCTTGTCATATATGACTTGCCTGGACTCTCTCAATTACCACAACCAGAGAGGACAACAATTTTCAAAGGAACCAATTTTTAGTTGTTTGTGTTGTGTCTTGGGAAGCCCCCAATATCCCTCTATTTATAGGTAGGTTTTGGGTCAGGGTTACCAGTATGTATAGGATTTGTGCAGGAGTGGAAGGGACGGGAAGATCTTGAATTTTTGCAACCTACAAATCATGAAACAGTAGTTTGGTGACCTAGATGGTATCTCTTCACATGAGACATTCATCTCACACTACCATACGACCATCTGGCAGTTTCACAATTGCATATGAATTTGGCAATTTTGATTTCAATTAATATCACATATGAATTCCTTGCACACCAAGTTATGTGCAATGAAAACTATTCAGGAAACATCTAAATATTCTTTTAACCCAACTGAGCCGTCTCACTCACCCAGACGACCGTCTGGTGAGTTTGAGATGAGATGGTTGGTTCAACCATATTGAACTGGTCTATTCAAGGGCAGAACTTATCCAATTAGAATTTTGATTAGCTTGACAACTCAAACAATTGTCTCAACACTTGAGACACCCTTCTAGCTGCCCAAATATCTATGTCACTCAATGAGATGGTCATTTGGCAGCTTACTCAACTAATTAGTTGATCTACTACGTGAATTGAATACCTAAACACTTTAGTAATCAATCCAATCATCATTCAAGATAAACTCCTCTTCTATATGAGTTCCTTTGTGTGTGACCCTATAGGTCCCATATCATGTTGGCAGTGAATGTCCATAACTAGTTTATGAAATCATAAGCAAGGAGTGGTGCCCTAGTGACACATCTATGCTAGCCAAGTGAATGGAAAGTTGGAGAGCAACTTCAACCTACAATCTATGTAAGGTTTTACAATGATCGTATAATTATTTTGTCTCTAATATTTAGGATGAACTCAAGGAATGGATGGTCGTGATGTCAAAATTAAATCCATGTTCCTTGAACCAAAAGCAGACTGTCTGAGATAATGTAACCTCGATATCATATATTGATTCACATGTGCATGCACATGCATTTCTTAGTCTTGCTTATCAAGTGACCAGGATATCATACTCCAATAGGAGGGACAAATCTCATATCTATCACTCACAATCTATCCCCATGTGTCAAAGTCACCCAATCATCACCCTTATAAAAACCCATGTTTCAGGATTGCATTTGATGATGTCAAAGTGTATCCAATGACATGTGATGAGTGTAGTGATTTCAAGTCTAAGAATCACAATCACCACCTTCACTATGAGAGATGATTTTGACCACCAATGATGGTTTGCATGTGTCACTATCAAGGTGGGTATGTCTGATACGTTGTTCCCTAATATGTATTTGTGTATTTTGTTTGATACTTCCATATCATGACTAATGAGATTCAGTCATCAACCAACCCACACTCTAGTCTTATGTGTTACTGGTGTCTATCTACCTTCCACAGTAACATCTGACTAGTGACATATTAAGAATGTGTATACTCTTAACATTCATATGATCTCATCATTCCAAGTCACATACTTGAAGACATATGTCATTGAGTATTGTCATTCTTTAGACATTCACTCTGTCTCCTCATTATCTCATAAATGAGTGAAATAGCTGAATTGGAAGCTTTCCTTAATAAGTATTAATCAAATCTTTATGGTATATGCCATGTCAATCATCACATGATATGCTCTATGGGCATACCTTACCAACATAAGAACCCATATATAAGGAGGAGGGAAGTGTCAGAATTCCCCAATGTGGGACTAAAGCCAATGCCTTTAGGTTTGACATATAGTAGAAAATACAACAATCCCCCACTATTTTGAAATAGTGGAAGAACTTAAACAAATGGAAGAACTATGTTCTTTGAACCAAAGCCAATGCCATGTCAATCATCACATGATATGATCTATGGGCATACCTTACCAACAAAACAAAAATAAAATTTGAGTAAATCACTGGAAGAACTTAAACAAATGGCATGCATAAGCTTTAATAGAACTATGTTCTTTGAACCAAAGCATAGAGTAAATGTACATAATCCGTAAAAGATTGGTGGAACTATCTTCTTGAACTAATTCCTCTTTGATCTGATTAGAGGTTCATTACTCACATAACATTCATAGAATCAATTACCATTTTTACGATTTGGCACCTTAGGCCATGCACCTACTGGGAGTATACGTGAATTCTGTAGAGACTTGCCCATGTCTTAAAAGGAGTGTCCCCACTTCACACACGTATAGTTAGACCTTCATTAAATATATACTACAGTTATATACATCACCAATAATTTATATGAAGACTATTAAGAATAAAATATAGTGAACTAATTTACTACACATCATTGTTTCATTACAATACGTTGAGTTGATAATGATTTCATTTTTCCCATTGAATCTCCTTTCCGGGATCTCCGTTCATGAAGGTTGGGTGTCCATCACTTTAAGTCTTGATATGGGCATAACCCCATTCTTCTCAATGTGCTGCTGACAAGTCTATGTGTTACGACCCCATTTGAGCTTAATTGGTAAACTAGGGTTTACCTAGACAATTGCAAAGATTAATTGGAATAATCATTCTTGAAATATAATTAATGACGATAACACAATTAGGATGTTTTAACTATGATAATAAGTTTAAATGTTCTTTTGTCTTGAGAATTAGGGTTTGAGAAGCATAGACCCTAATCGGCCCAAAATAGGGTTTTGATGATACATGAATACAGAATTTGATAAGTAGAATATCTCACTAAATGATTTTTAGTATTTTATGTGTAACTCTGATTTACTTTAAATTTGGATATGATTTTTATATATAAAATGTGAACAATATTGGTAAATATCAGAATTTTTGAAGAATGTTCTGACCTGTTTATCGGTCGAGTTTCAAACTCGGCCGATCACATTTTCAGATTTATACAGCAGTGTGGTAATTGAATTTTATCTTTTTATTGGTATATCCAATTGATCTCAAATTTTAACTGTGCTTTAAAAACACAGTTTTAGACACTCTGTTAAATTGGCATAATTTTTGGATGACTTTTGATCTCTACAGTAAGGGTGTCGGTCGAGTTCTGTGCAGGACAAACTCGGCCGAATATTCTGCAGACTGCAATATAGCAGTGCACTGTTCTATTTTTAATTATTTATTGGTAACTCCAAATGATCTCAAATTTAAACTGAAGCTTTATAGATCAATTATACATAACGTGCTCAATTCCCATAATTGTTGGAGAATGTTTGATCTCTGAAATAAACGAATTACAGTAACTTTTGTATAACTGAATATTCAGCCAATATAATTAAAGTTGAGTGTTGGGTCAATATGCAATTGACCCAAGCAGCTCAAATTGACTTATATGATCGACCACACACGCACACAGCTCTCATTCTTCGCCATTCATTCCAGAGAAACGAGCTCCTAGAGAGAGAGGGAGAGTTAGGGTTTGAGAGAAGAAAGTGGGGGAATTGCTGAATTAGGGTTTTGCGATTCCAGGAAGGGTGAAATCAAGCAAGTTTGGATTCTTTGCATAGACTTTTATGGTGGATCTTCTCTCTCATGTCAAGATTCCGTCCATGCTCTGATTTGATCCAAAATGATGTCGAAATTCCCTCTTTTCTCACCCTTTCTTCATAATCCCTCATTTTCAAGGTTTCCTAGTTGAATGGAAGAAGAATTGGGAGATTTGCTAGGGATTTGATATGAGTTCGAGATTCCCTGAGTTGAGCTGCAGTTTTGAGGTGTTTTCACACCTTAGGGTGAGTGGGTTCTTCCTTTAAACAGTATAATACACGAAATTTGATTATAGCATCCAAATCCCTAATTTCTTAGTATGTGATTCTAAACCCTGAAATGTCCGTTTGATTTAAGTTGTTGCAAATTGATATGATATGGATTCCTTCTCTGTTTGAATGACTTTTTGATGGTAGATCCACATCAGAAACGTATACAACACATCCTAGAAAGAATGATTTTCAGATTTATACCATATGATGTAATTAGGGTTTAACCTAATTGAGATATCTCTAGAGTTTCAACCTTATTGAAAAGGACTAGTAATCCTATAAGTGGTTAGGATGTACCTCATGAGTTATCTTAATTGAATTTTATTCTTGATCCATGATATCTCAATGAATAGCATGGAAACCTAAATTTAGTTCACTTTCCATGGTTTCATACATATATCGATTGTATATGATTTGTTGAAAACAATCTTTATTTAGTGAATGCTTATATCCTATGAAATCCTTATGAGAGCCATGTGAAAAGGTGAATGAGGCAAACGCAACCCTAAGAGTAGGGTGTTGGCATGTGATGAATGAATAAGGCAAATGAAACCCTAAGGATAGGGTGTTCAATGAATCATGCTATGGTAATATGAAAGGTCTCGATATGAGATGTGGTGATGCTTAATTGTTGAATTGTATGTTTCTAATGCATTTAACTTTATATGCTTGTTCTCTCTGAAATGATATCTACATACTGCAGGGCTTCTTATATTTCAATACATATCTCGTAAATTGCAGGTGATGAGATATGACATGCCCTAGAAAGGGATGTTACTGAGTCATGTTGAAAATGACAAATGATATATATGTGTTTTCAAGTGAATATTAAGAATGTGCAATATGCATGAAATATGATATTCCTGTTTATATGGTTATATGTTAATCAGTTAATAGACTTAGGTGCCCTAACACCATAGAACCCCTTCTGAGAGGTCTGCACCAGGGGGGTGAAACTCGTGTTGCAACAATAACTGTGCGGAGTCACAGGCACGAGGATAGAGAGAGGTAGTGTTCAACAACAACGTGTGCTTGTGTCACGGTGGCACTGGAGTAAATATGGGTTATTCAACATTAATCCGTGCTTGTGTCACGGTGGTAACCCGGTGAGACTCTCCGCCTGTGTGCTCAGGTTTGAGGAGGAGTCTATAGTTCACTCTTTTGAGAGTGTAGTGAGGCCTTGTGAGCCTGAGGCCTTGTGAGCCTGAGAGTCCTGCAGCAGACCAGGGCTGGCAGTTAGACTTAGCATTTCCCGGGTGTGTCGCTAAGTCTTGTACGGTGGGATCGTAGTTCGCTACAGATCTTTATATGCAGAGTACACTGCATATGTTTAGGGCATAAAAATAATCTAAAATATGATCATATAGGTTCACAGAGTTCCTTATAAATGAAAGAGTTAAGGAAGACTAGAGTATAGTCTTCTAGTAGTTATTCTTTGGATGCAATATTTACATTCTTTGTTATTTCAGTTATATTGTTTTAGAACTGCTCAGTGTAGTATTTATTGTTGTTAAATGTCATATCGTTTACTTAAAATTATATATGTAATCTCATTAGTGCATTAGTCTGTTTCCTTGAAGTACTCATTCACTGAGCGAGTAGGCTCACCCCTCTACTCAAACATTTTTAGGGTTAACCGCGTGGACTTGAAGATGGTCAGAGCATCAGTGTAGATCTGCTACAAGAGTTAAGTACACGATTAGTTGAGTTAGTCGGTCCTTGTCACTCTAGGTCCTCAGTAAGAGTTAAGAGAGAGAGAGAGTTGTATTTACGATGTGTAATATTGTTCCCCTTTTGATATGTATGCTAATTAGCAAGTTTTATGTGCATAAGATGTGAGAGACATCATGAATGTTTATACATGTATCTTTTCTATTAAAGTCTGATTAGTAAAAGAAATGTTCATATTCCTTTGTTAGGATGTTATGTGGTTCAATGCGGGGAATCAAGAGTTTAAAGGAAAAGAAAAACTTAAGGGTGTTCTTTGTGTTACATATAAATCCTATCTTATGCCCTAATCTCATGATTTGAGGAAATTGTGAGATCGGGGGTGTAACAGCTTGGTATCAGAGCTTAGGGTGAGTTGTCAAGGACCATTAAGTTAGTAAGTTAGAGTCCTAATTGTGGCAGATAGGAGATGTTTTGATGTTAGCTTTGGGGATTTGAGTATTTGGATATCCTGGCCCGATATCTGAGTACTTGGATCCACCAGTACAAGCTACTCTGTCTATTCTCTCACGTATACCCTGGCCAGGTATACAGTGGAAGAATGGGCTAGAGAGGAACCCTAGAAATGTTAGGGTTAGAAAACGAGAAAAGAAACAAGTATTAAGAGCATAAATGTAAAAAGAGATAGAACTTACATTTCATAATGTTGTTTTTGTTGGAAATGTATAGAAATGCTATTATATGTTTGAATTGAAATATTCAATACTTTGAAATATGGGTCTTTAATATCTGTTGTACACTATGCAATTGTAGCATTTATTGATTTCATTCTTTGTAACAAGTAGACTAGAATTGACCTTTGAATGAGCTTTTGTTTCTATGATTTTGCCCGCTGATTCGAGTGAAATTGACATCAGCAGGTCTGTTTAGGTTTTCAGTCTGTACGTGATTCAGCCGAGTTGTATGCGATTCGGCCGAGTTTCCTTAATAGGCAATCGAACAACAAACTGATCGGCCGAGTTGTATGTAATACAGCCGAGTTTCTTTTTCAGGAAATCAAACAACAAGTTGATCGGTCGAGTTTCAAGCGGATCGGCCGAGTTGTGAAGCAATCGGCCGAGTTTCTGACCAATCGGCCGAGTTTCTGAGCTGTGAGTGGCAGTTCAGGAAGAATGTAATTCTTGTAGTTCTTGGCTTCAGGACTTCAGGTTTGGCCTGGTCCGATTGGAAGGATGCATTACTAGGATCTAATGAATCCTATCAATAGTATAATAAGAATAGAATTTGAATAATTAGACCCACATCAGAGTAAGAATGTACATACAATAAGATGTTGAAACATATGGGCAAGATCAGAACAACTAAGAATTAGTTGAAACTGATATCTGAGATTCAATTTTGGGGCCTCATATGAGAAACCCTTAATTGGGAATAAAGGAACATGATATGAGATTCATAATCAGTTTATTGATTAATATTATATGAACTATACATATGAAATATAGAAAATATATGTGAAATGTATGTATGGTTCAAGATAGCAAGAATCAATCTTGAATAATGAATCATAGAATAGAATATAATGCTTTTATGAACTCTAAAGCAAAGGCTAAGTAGAGAATAGGGTTGAGCATTCAATAGGTCCATAGAAGTAAAGAGTCTTCAAAAGAGTAAAAGTAAAGAGAATCATATGAATATGTAATTCATAAGACTAGAACAACAAACTAGTTTCTAAGCAAAGAACATAGGTGTAGTTTAACGAATGAATAAGTCATACAAAGGTAGACTGTATTCAGGAGAGAAAAACTTGATTGAAAGAGAAACTATATTTGACCCATGCATGATCCACTTGATTTAAAATGAAGAATATGTAATGTATTCAACATGAGGAAATAACTAATAGAAAGACTATTAATTTAGAACATTAACTTCACAATAATATAAAAATAAAGGAGGAAATATGTGCAACATGGTATACATGACCATACATATGAATAAGCAACATGGTCATAAGAGAAAAATTTAGAATTAAAGATGACGGGTTAAAGAGTAGTATATGGTAAGAGGACTATGAAACGTAAGATAGGGTTTGAAATATGATGGAGAAGTTATAAAATAAAGAGGTTGTGAGATTCAGGCAAGTGCTAATTAATCAAACATCTCTGTTGATAACTAAGTAAATCTACATACGAGAATGTATTAAGGGAATGTTTGAATACAAGTATTCCAAGTCTTAAAATCATCTTCTCTTTCATATATTCCTTATTGAGAGCAAGGTGGGAATGAAATGATAAGAAAATGAATCATATATGATGCATAACTACCTTGGTAGGGTCATCTAGTGAATGTAATAGTGACATACAATATGATGAAGTGTGATACGAAATAAATTCTTGTGTGATAGCAAGAATGATGAATAATCTATTCCTATCTTAAATGCTTCAATGTTAATGATGTTTATTGTATATAATCATATGAAAAGGATAGGTAGCAAAAAGTAAAGAAGTAATGAATGAGCAGAGAGATATGGGAAAACACTAGCTTTGTATAATATGTAAATTTGTTTTTACATGTATGATTTGTTGAAGGCATATTAAGGTATGAAAGTTGGTTCTACATATGATTTCAGGGTATTTGTGTAAGCTATATGTTAAATTAAAGGTGTCTGCTAGTTGTAGTAATTCATACCTGATATGCATTTTACTATTGTGTATTTTTGATATGGTGATACGGTTTGGATGATGTCAGAACACATGGAGAGATACCCTGAACAAGGTAGTCATACTTATCCACTCATATTAATAGAAAGGGATGATAATCAGATTTTCTGGACAAGTAACCCTAATGAGGTGTAGCTTGTTATACCTAGCTCTAATATAACTGAGTGATGGTAATTGAGTATGATTAATGCTTGAATGACTGATATAATGGTGGATTACTTTATTATTGTTGTTGAAACCCTAAAATGATATAATACGATGGTAACACTTTGAATTGTGTGTGGGCCCATAACCCACATGTCCCAGGATCGAAACAGGATAGTATGGAATGAGGTGGTAATGCTTCACCTCATGCATCCATGACCCAATGGGGATGCCAAGAGTAGTATTGTGCAATTGATTGTTGAATCTAGCCTTTTAATTCAAGACTGTTTTGCTATTTGAATAGCACTTTATTAAAGTTTAAAACAACATGGTGAACTCGCTTTTGTCACTTAAAGGTGATATAGAACAATAGAACTTTCTGAGCCGCATAAGTTGAGATAGTTGTATCAGATTATCAGAGTTGCGCAGCGAAAGCGTGGTGGTTTATCTTTGCATTCTATGTTTGACTGTGGCATAAAGAAATTGCTTGATATCATTGAGAACTATTTGAAATATGTTGTGATTTAGTAAAGAATTAAAAGATCTAATGTTGAAAACTACATTCAGGTATGAAATACAAGAATATAATGACATGGAAGGTTTTAGAAGCTTAGAATAACCTTGAATGTATCTTTCTTGTAGGTTTATGTTTCGAGGATGAAACATTCTAGGGGGGAGAGTTGTTACGACCCCATTTGAGCTTAATTGGTAAACTAGGGTTTACCTAGATAATTGCAAAGATTAATTGGAATAATCATTCTTGAAATATAATTAATGACGATAACACAATTAGGATGTTTTAACTATGATAATAAGTTTAAATGTTCTTTTGTCTTGAGAATTAGGGTTTGAGAAGCATAGACCCTAATCGGCCCAAAATAGGGTTTTGATGATACATGAATACAGAATTTGATAAGTAGAATGTCTCACTAAATGATTTTTAGTATTTTATGTGTAACTCTGATTTAATTTAAATTTGGATATGATTTGTATGTATAAAATGTGAACAATATTGGTAAATATCAGAATTTTTGAAGAATGTTCTGACCTGTTTATCGGTCGAGTTTCAAACTCGGCCGATCACATTTTCAGATTTATACAGAAGTGTGGTAATTGAATTTCATCTTTTTATTGGTATATCCAATTGATCTCAAATTTTAACTGTGCTTGAAAAACACAGTTTTAGACACTCTGTTAAATTGGCATAATTTTTGGATGACTTTTGATCTCTACAGTAAGGGTGTCAGTCGAGTTCTGTGCAGGACAAACTCGGCCGAATATTCTGCAGACTGCAATATAGCAGTGCACTGTTCTATTTTTAATTATTTATTGGTAACTCCAAATGATCTCAAATTTTAACTGAAGCTTTATAGATCAATTATAAACAACGTGCTCAATTCCCATAATTGTTGGAGAATGTTTGATCTCTGAAATAAACGAATTACAGTAACTTTTGTATAACTGAATATTCAGCCAATATAATTAAAGTTGAGTATTGGGTCAATATGCAATTGACCCAAGCAGCTCAAATTGACTTATATGATCGACCACACACACACACAGATCTCATTCTTCGTCATTCATTCCAGAGAAACGAGCTCCTAGAGAGAGAGGGAGAGTTAGGGTTTGAGAGAAGAAAGTGGGGGAATTGCTGAATTAGGGTTTTGCGATTCCAGGAAGGGTGAAATCAAGTAAGTTTGGATTCTTTGCATAGACTTTTATGGTGGATCTTCTCTCTCATGTCAAGATTCCGTCCATGCTCTGATTTGATCCAAAATGATGTCGAAATTCCCTCTTTTCTCACCCTTTCTTCATAATCCCTCATTTTCAAGGTTTCCTAGTTGAATGGAAGAAGAATTGGGAGATTTGCTAGGGATTTGATATGAGTTCGAGATTCCCTGAGTTGAGCTGCAGTTTTGAGGTGTTTTCACACCTTAGGGTGAGTGGGTTCTTCCTTTAAACAGTATAATGCACAAAATTTGATTATAGCATCCAAATCCCTAATTTCTTAGTATGTGATTCTAAACCCTGAAATGTCCGTTTGATTTAAGTTGTTGCAAATTGATATGATATGGATTCCTTCTCTGTTTGAATGACTCTTTGATGGTAGATCCACATCAGAAACGTATACAACACATCCTAGAAAGAATGATTTTCAGATTTATACCATATGATGTAATTAGGGTTTAACCTAATTGAGATATCTCTAGAGTTTCAACCTTATTGAAAAGGACTAGTAATCCTATAAGTGGTTAGGATGTACCTCATGAGTTATCTTAATTGAATTTTATTCTTGATCCATGATATCTCAATGAATAGCATGGAAACCTAAATTTAGTTCACTTTCCATGGTTTCATACATATATCGATTGTATATGATTTGTTGAAAACAATCTTTATTAAGTGAATGCTTATATCCTATGAAATCCTTATGAGAGCCATGTGAAAAGGTGAATGAGGCGAACGCAACCCTAAGAGTAGGGTGTTGGCATGTGATGAATGAATAAGGCAAATGAAACCCTAAGGATAGGGTGTTCAATGAATCATGCTATGGTAATATGAAAGGTCTCGATATGAGATGTGGTGATGCTTAATTGTTGAATTGTATGTTTCTAGTGCATTTAACTTTATATGCTTGTTCTCTCTGAAATGATATCTACATACTGCAGGGCTTCTTATATTTCAATACATATCTCGTAAATTGCAGGTGATGAGATATGACATGCCCTAGAAAGGGATGTTACTGAGTCATGTTGAAAATGACAAATGATATATATGTGTTTTCAAGTGAATATTAAGAATGTGCAATATGCATGAAATGTGATATTCCTGTTTATATGGTTATATGTTAATCAGTTAATAGACTTAGGTGCCCTAACACCGTATAACCCCTTCTGAGAGGTCTGCACCAGGGGGGTGAAACTCGTGTTGCAACAATAACTGTGCGGAGTCACAGGCACGAGGATAGAGAGAGGCAGTGTTCAACAACAACGCGTGCTTGTGTCACGGTGGCACTGGAGTAAATAGGGGTTATTCAACATTAATCCGTGCTTGTGTCACGGTGGTAACCCGGTGAGACTCTCCGCCTGTGTGCTCAGGTTTGAGGAGGAGTCTAGAGTTCACTCTTTTGAGAGTGTAGTGAGGCCTTGTGAGCCTAAGGCCTTGTGAGCCTGAGAGTCCTGCAGCAGACCAGGGCTGGCAGTCAGACTTAGCATTTCCCGGGTGTGTCGCTAAGTCTTGTACGGTGGGATCGTAGTTCGCTACGGATCTTTATATGCAGAGGACACTGCATATGTTTAGGGCATAAAAATAATCTAAAATATGATCATATAGGTTCATAGAGTTCCTTATAAATGAAAGAGTTAAGGAAGACTAGAGTATAGTCTTCTAGTAGTTATTCTTTGGATGCAATATTTACATTCTTTGTTATTTCAGTTATATTGTTTTAGAACTGCTCAGTGTAGTATTTATTGTTGTTAAATGTCATATCGTTTACTTAAAATTATATCTGTAATCTCATTAGTGCATTAGTCTATTTCCTTGAAGTACTCATTCACTGAGCGAGTAGGCTCACCCCTCTACTCAAACATTTTTAGGGTTAACCACGTGGACTTGAAGATGGTCAGAGCATCAGTGCAGATCTGCTACAAGAGTTAAGCACACGATTAGTTGAGTTAGTCGGTCCTTGTCACTCTAGGTCCTCAGTAAGATTTAAGAGAGAGAGAGTTGTATTTACGATGTGTAATATTGTTCCCCTTTTGATATGTATGCTAATTAGCAAGTTTTATGTGCATAAGATGTGAGAGACATCATGAATGTTTATACATGTATCTTTTCTATTAAAGTTTGATTAGTAAAAGAAATGTTCATATTCCTTTGTTAGGATGTTATGTGGTTCAATGCGGTGAATCAAGAGTTTAAAGGAAAAGAAAAACTTAAGGGTGTTCTTTGTGTTACATATAAATCCAATCTAATGCCCTAATCTCATGATTTGAGGAAATTGTGAGATCGGGGGTGTAACACTATGACTTAATGGCTTTGTTAGAGGATTGTCCAAGTTCAATTCTCATTTCATATAGTTCATAGAGATTATGCTATCATATATAAGCTGCCTCATAATATTGTGACGTAGACGGATATGTCAACTCTTCCCACTAAAAGCTTTATTTTTAGCTCTCCCTATGGCAGCTTGATTATCACAGTGTACATATATTGGTGGAGAAGATTTCTGCCAAATGGGAAGATCCATTAGAACATGTCTTAGCCATTCAACTTTAGTTCCAGTCTTTTCCAAGGCAATAAACTCAGATTCCATGGTGGAACAAGCTATACATGTTTGCTTGGTGGATTTCCAAGTCACAACACCTCCACCCAAAGTGAAGATGTAGCCACTTGTAGATTTCAGATCATCTCAATAAGAATCCAATTGGCATCACAAAATCCTTCTAGCACAGTTGGAGATCCACTAAAAATTAATCCATGATTCATACTGACTTTTAAATATCTTAAAACCCTATGTAGAGCATCCCAATGATCCTTGTCAGGATTTTGAGTATATCTACTTAATCTACCAACTGCATATTCTAGATAAGGATGAGTACAATTCATTAAGTACATTAGGCTTCCAATTACTTGTGCATATTTTATTTATTGAATGTTTTCACCTTTATTTTTCTTAAGATTACAATTTGAATTAAAAGGTGTACTAATAGACTTACAATCAAACATTGAAACCTTTTTAAGAATTTTCTTAACATAATATTCTTGAGATAACATGATGCAATCATCAAATTTAAGAAGTTTAATTCCTAGAAAAACATTTGTTTGTCCCATATCTTTTATGTCAATTGAGAAGCCAAAAGACATTTTTTACTATTAAGGATACCAATATTAGTGCCAAATATAAGCATGCCATCCACATAAAGACATATAATAACAAAACCTTGATTATCAGATTTATAATAAATACATTTAACTCCTTCATTTATATGGAAATATGATATAATTACTTTATCAAAATTTTCATACCATTGTTTCAGTGTTTGTTTCAAGCCATAGAGAGATTTGATAATCTACATACCATATGTTCCTCCCAAGGAACAACATAACCTTCCAATTGATCCATATAAATTTACTCATCTAAATCTCCATTCAAGAATGCAGTTTTGACATCCAATTTTTATATAATCAATTTCTTAATAGATGTAAAAGCTATTAAAATTTTGATTGAAGAGATTCTAGTTACAAGAGCAAATGTATCAAAATAGTCAATATTTTTTTGTTGTTTAGATCCCTTGGAAAATCATTGAGCTTTATACTTATCAACGATTCCATTAGTTCTAAATTTTCTTTTGAATATCCATTTACAACCTATAGGTTCGATACCCCAAGGAAATTCAGTAATAAAATTTTGATTGAAGAGATTCTAGTTACAAGAGCAAATGTATCAAAATAGTCGATATTTTTTGTTGTTTATATACCTTCAAAACTCATTGAGCTTTATACTTATCAACATTTCTGTCAATTTTTAATTTTATTTTGAACATCCATTTACAACCTATAGGCTTAATACCTTGTGGAAATCCACTAATTCCCAAGTGTGATTGGATAATATAGATTCAATCTCACTATTAATTGCTTCTTTCCATTGAGAGGAATCTGACGAGCTAATAGAATCATGATAAGATTGAGGATCATTATCCACAATGAAAGGAATAGGAGTCATCACCAAGATTCTTTTTCCTTCCTCATCCTAGTGGATCTTCAAGGTTCTAAACTATGAGGTTCAAAAGAATCATTAGTATTAGATGTACTATGTATATTTTCCAAAGTTTCATATAATGGACTAGAACTTGTTTCTACAGGAGTTTTCAGAAGAAATATATGCTTAAAGAATTCTACATTTTTAGATTCGACCATAGTATTTGATTCTACAATATTGTTGTTAATTCTAATAACTAGAAATCTATATGCATCACTATTTTGAGCATACCCTATAAAAATACCATAAAGAGTTCTTGGTCCAAAATTTTGTTTCTAAGACTCAGTTAGCAAAACTTTGGATAAACACCCCCCGCCATGTAAAATATTTTAAATTAGGAGGATATCCTTTCAATAATTCATATGGATTTTTATTTATCTTTCTACTAGGAATGCGATTTTGAGTAAAATAAGATAATAGAATCACTTTCCCCCCACAAGTTGTTGAGTACTCCTGACTTTATCATGATACAATTCATCATCTCTTTTAATATTCTACTTTATGTTCAACAATTCCATTTGATTGTGGTGAATAAGGAGGAGTATATTCATGTATAATCCCATGAGTTACACAAAAATCATTAAACGGTGACAATCATATTCTCCACCCCTATCTGATCAAAGATGTTTTATCTTTTGATTTAGTTGGTTTTCTACTTTTGTCTTATATTTAACAAACATCTCAAAAACTTCATCTTTTGAGTGTAACAAATATAATTTTGTATAGAGTGAGAAATCATCTACAAAAATTATGTAAAATCTTTTCCCACCTCTAGACATATTTCCTTTTAAATCACCAAGATCTATGTGCATCAATTCTAATAATTCAGAATCCTGATGTAGAATTTGAGAACATGGTTTCTTTGTAGATCTGGTTTCGACATAGACTTGTGACATAGAGTATTATGGCATCGCGCTACAAATTTACTAGGAATATAATTCTTAGATTTTACCAAAAACAAAGTGCAATAATGCCACACACAAGCAGATGGATCTTATCATAGTTTCGTTGAGGATCGAATCCCAAGGGAAAATATTTTTGAGAACTATTTAATCTAAGAAACTTAGCAAGAACTAGTATTTATAAGAAAAGTTAAGGTTGGTTTGTTTAATATAAGATTTCAAGAAAGAAAATAGCTAGATTAGGGTTCTAGTTATCAATGGATGGAAACACTAGGGTAGAACTGGGTTTCATCACCACTACTCAAATATGCACAATCATTCAAATCCAAACATGTATGAAGATAGGAGTTATGCAAGTTTTCCCTTTCAGCGTAAGAAACTTATAATAGTAGATATCCTCATATGCTTGATGTCTCGTTACTTACAAATCATGTATCCTCTACTCCAGAGACTTTTCGTCAAAAGTTCTCGTCAGGAAATCAACTAAAACTATTCGGCATTCAAATCTTAAAACGTTGAAGTTCTCATGGTAAAAGATTATAATAAATCATGTATAGTGGGTGATCAATCTATGAAACATGTGATAAATAATTTCTTTAGATTTAATTAGTTCACACAAGAGTTGGAGCATGAATGAAATTGCAAGAAACAGGTAGTGGGGCTAGTCCACACACCCCAGTAAAAAGACTACTCCATCGACATGGCAAGATTGATATCATGAATAGACACTACTACATTTTTGTCCTGTAACATCGCTACCCATAGCGTCACTTTTACTAAATAACCGACCTAATAGACTATTGCATCGACTTTATAAAAAAAACCGACCTTAAATGTTCCCCCGGAAAAAATTTGTGCGAATTTGGCTTTGTGCCTCGATCTATAGTGACGGTTTTTCCAAATAACCGATGTTATAGGGTCACCAAAAAAATGCGGGCACCTCTTTGGAACTCTAGCATTGGTTTTTTCAAATAACCGATCCTATAGAGTCTGACCTCTAGGGTCGATTTTTTCAAATAACCGACCTTAGAGATGGTCTCAAAAATTTCGGGCACCACTTAGTCTGTAGGGTCGGTTTTTTCAAATAACTGACTCTATACACCCTGACCTCTAGGGTCGGTTTTTTCAAATAACTGACCTTAGAGATGGTCTCAAAAAATTCGGGCACCACTTAGTCTCTGTAGCGTCGGTTTTTTGAGATAACCGACCCTAGAGGTCGGGCTGATACTAGACCAAAGTCGAGCCATGTTTCATTGTGTTTCATTTCATTTTATTCGTCTCCCCATTCCTGCTCTCACTCCCGAAGAGAAGAAAATCGCCGCCGCTTCCAAGGTCACCTTCCCAACCATCTCCACACCCGAAGAGAGACAAATCGGCACCCCTTCTTGGACGACAACGCCCAGCCGCCGTTTTCTTCTTTAGACGGTGTCGACGCCTCCAGATTGACCACCATCTCCGACGCCATGCACTTTGGAGACAACGCCCATCCTCTTTCTTCCTTGAATGGTGACAACGTCTATGACATTGCAAGGTTCACGCACCTTCTTTCTCCAGTTCTTCTCCCACACAAGCTCCCCCACTGTCCAGTTCTTCTCAAGGTAGCACAGTTGTCTCTTCTGCCTCACTCCTCCATTTTCTTTTTACTGTCATGCAACTGACCAGGTAGCACGGACGACGCCTAAGGCGTTGCAAGGGTCGTGTACCTTCTTTCTCCAGTTCTTCTCCTGCACAACCTCCCCCACCGTCTAGTTCTTCTCAAGGTAGCACAATTGTCTCTTCCGCCTCACTCCATTTTCTTTTTACTGTCATGCAACTGACCAGGTAGCACGACCGTGCTGGGCAGCACGACCGTGCTGGCTGAGTTGTAGAAACTTCAAAATTTGTAAATTTTGCATTTGTGTTGTTGCAGGTGCTATTGACTTTTTGTTGACTTGCATATATTTCTTCTTCAGACTACAAGTAAGGTATAATATTCTCACTCTCCCATTGTGCCATTTTTTTACTAGTAAATCAACCAATAATAAAATTATGTATTCTTTCGTATCTATATTTTTTTATCAATCACATATGTAATCATTATATACATTCCAGAAATATGAGGGTAGACATTGTGTCATCTCAGATTGACACTTAAGGTTTATAGATGAGATCATCGATGCATGATTTTAACTTAATATATGTATACTTGTAGGTTCTAAAATGGCAAGTGACAAATGTCAAGGTAACTACTTTGACAACTGTTTAGTCTTATATGTATTAATTTTCAACTCTTATATGTCAAATGTTATATTTTTATCTCAACTCCTGTTTATAGTAGTTTACTAACATTAAGTATAATTTGATATTTGTAGTGTCCTATACAAAATAATGACTGGGCTTGTGGCTAATGAAATATATGCAAGCTATTGTCAAACAAAGCATCATATGACATTCAGACTATAGATCAGGTAATAAAGAATACCATCATAAATTTTCAAGTGATTTTAGTCATTTTATAAAATATTAGTATGTGAATTTTCTATTGCATATCTTTACAACTCAACCTTACACACTTGAGGACTTAAATAAATTTTGTAAAGAGTGGTCAGATGTTTTTCTAAATGAAGTCAATATAGCATTGGATTAAATATGTCAACTCCATTTATATATGTGATTTTAGTACTCCATTCATCTCATACTTGTAATCTATCATTTTGTAGATTATGATGTGAATATGTGTAACTCAAATGAATATATGAATCATTTTTGTTATTAATGTGTGGTTTGGAATGGTGACAGTTGATCATCAATGCTCCCCTCTCCCATATCCTGGTTCTTCTTATTCTTCTGTTATGTTTCTATTTCTACCATGTAGCACGGCCGTACCATGTAGCACGGCTGTGTTGGCTTCTAGTAGCACGACCGTGTTGTGTAGCACGGCCGTGTTGCTTCTGGTAGCACGACCATGTTGGGATATGGTAGCACGGTCGTGCCGCATAGCACGGCCGTGTGTGGTTACAATCTGTAGACCTGTAGCATCAGTTTTCTTAAAAAATCAACCTTAGAGGTTCACTCTAAGGTCATTTTTTTTTAAGAAAATTGATGCTACAGGTCTATAGATTTTCAAGATCAATCTGTAGACATGTAGCATTGGTTTTCTTAAAAAATTGACCTTAGAATGAACATCTAAGGTCGATTTTTTAAGAAAACCAATGATACAAGTCTACAGATTGATCTTGATAACTGACCTTACAACCTTGGCCACAGTTTCTTCCTCAACCTATTGGGTCAGTTTTCTTTGGTTAAAAAACCGACCCTATAGGTAAAATTCTATAGTGACGCCCACTTGGGAGTCGGTTAAAAAGTGACGCTACAGGCTTAAAAAAACCGATGCTACAAACCATTTCTGTACTAGTGAGAGGAAGTGGATGCCATCATTTTCATGATGGTAAAAGAAGAGGATTGGCGTAGTGTCCAATGACAAATTTTCTTCCTTCTTTCTCCTTTAGGTATTAGCCCTGACTTGTAGAAGAAGGAGGTGGATTGTAACATACCGAATTTTGAAATTTTGTCTTTTGGCCCTCTATCCCATCTTTTCCTTTCATTTCTATCCTTATTGGCCTTTCTATTTAATTGGTGGAAATCATGGTCGTTTAGTGAACATTTGTTCACTAATTGTACCAATACAAGGGTTTATGCACAAATACCTCAGTGAAAGCTTAATTACCATATTTAAGTACTCTAAACCTTAATATAACTTTTTTATATGATTTTAAAACATAAAATGAGGCTAAGTTTCAAATTTGGTTTGATTTGGATGTTGTTTGTGCAAGTTATGCAATTTTAGGTACATTCTGAACTTTTATACAATTTACCCAATTGGGAGGTTTTCATTTGTAAATTATCAACTAAATTTTAATCCTTAGATATTCCCTTACCATTAAAGAGATTTTAAACCATTAGAGAACCTAGTTTCACCTTGGTTTGATGGTATTTCTTTCCAAGGGCATTATAGGGATTACCCTCTTTATAAAGGTGCTTATCTTTAAAAGCTATCAACCAATGAGGTTATTTCTTTCTTGAAAAATGGTGGGGATGGCCTAGAACGATCTGTGGGATATTAGGACCGAATTGTGATATCCAAGAAGAGTCCATGAGCTGTCCTCTTGCATGGCCATCAAGCCCTAGGCTAAAGACACATGGAAAGTCCCTTAAGACAACTCATGCTTCACCTCTTTCTTTATATAGCCATGTATACCCCTTCCCAACTCACAATTTGAAAACTCTTGCTCTCCTTTTCTTTCCTCTATCTTAGATAATAGTTCCTTCTGTATTTGGCCATGAATTCTGTCCCAAGGTAATAGAGGGAGCCTACCTTAGTGAAGAAGGCTCATAGGGCTTCCAAATTGCTCTATTACGGTTTCTAAAGCTCCTCCTTGGTGAATTCGACCAAAACTAGTAAGTTGCCTCCCTTCCTTCCCTATTTTCATACTATTAGTCTTCCTTACACCCTATTACAGGTCATAACCATGGAATTCCATCGTGAAACCCCACCTAGAACCCTAAAACACCTCATCTCTATGATATTTTGCTAGGGTTTATCACCTCTAAGTTGAGAAGGTGATCTTTGTCCAAGAAAGGAGCTAGGATTGGAGCAACCAGACCTTCTAAGCTTGGATCCTTGCTGTTTGGACCTTCTTATCTTCCCTAGAGGCGAGTTTCATAACCCACTTCTCATATATAGCTTGCTACATGCTTAAAATTCATGCATCTATGTTTAAAATCGATGATTTCCATCTCTATTTACCATGTTCATCTAGGGTTTTGGTTTCTTACCGGTTTACCTTCTCTAGAAGATCTAGTTTAGATAACTATTAATCTAAAACCATGATATTAGGTCGAATGGTCTTTTCCCTCCCTCTCTCTCTCTCTTTGCTTATCTCGTTTGGTTTGATGATGTGTCGGTTTTTTGATTGGCTGAATTAAAATAATTCATAACTTTTGATTCCTTTGTCCAAAAACTAAAGTAAAATACGTCTTGAACTCAGAAAAACATTTTATTTTCAATAATAATATTTCCAAGTATTGGTTTTGAGTTTGGTTGATGTTGGTTTTCTATGAAATGATTTAATCACTTAAAAATCACCAAAAATACACTCTAATCATCGTAACTCCAAAATATGTAAAGTTATATGTTTTCTTAATCAGAAGAACCTAATTAAGTCTATGGTGATGTTTTCATAGTCTAAATCGAGGTTTTGCTAAAAAAAGTAAAAATATGGGTTTTCTCTACCTTAATGCATATATATCATTCTAATACATGTATACGAATTGAAAATAGGAAAAAATGATAATGGACTCAATCAAGTGATGAAAGTGGGTAATATGAATCATAATGAAAGGTATGTGCTATGTATGTGCAATCCCTCTTTATGTATGTGCTATGTATGTGCAATCCCTCTTTATGTATGTGTTATGTATGTGCAATCTCTCTTTATGTTTGTGAATTCCTTACACCCTATGTTGGGATAATTGCAGCCAAATCCTATATTTCCCTAATGAGGCTTAAATGAACCCTAAATATTCTATTCTTGAATCCTAATATTGTTCATGCCTCAAATCAGATTATTATTTCTTCTTGTTGGGTCTTATACCCCACTGCCATGCTTATTGAATATTATAACTACTCTTGCCATGACTACTTCTCTAGCATGTGGATTTATGTTCTATTTAAAATAAAGTAGTGGTACTTATGTACAACCACCCACAGAGGACATGTAAATAATCGCCCTGGGGAATGTCTTATTATCCCCATAATATTGTAGGTGACTGGGAATGTCTTAGTCTCCCCTCGCCTAAGGTTAGAGGTCTGGTAGGTGCCTCAACCCTACTTAGTTAGGTAGGCATAATTAGCTTACATGCAAATCCTTTTTATTATATTTGTTAATGGCAAGCTTCTTTGATATATAGCCTCATACTCTTGTTATCTTCATCATATGATGCACCCTAGCCTATTTTTATTTACTTTACTTATCTTGATACCCTAGACTAGTTTTGTGACACATACTTTTCTTCCCTTTCCCTTTTTGCTGGGTGCCTTCCCAACCACCCAGGTGTTGAGCAAGGTGATAGACAAGACAAGGAAGATCATGGCTTTTGGCTTGGACTCAGTTGATGGAGATGTTGCTTGGATACAATATTGTAGTAGTCTAGACTTCCCTTATCTAGATCTTGATTGTGTATCTTGATGTAAACTCTAATGGGAGAATTTGATGTATTTTTGTAAACCTTTTATGAAATTGAATATAGTCAGTTATTTTTTTCATTCTGCTGCTTTTTAATGGTCTTTTGTATACCAATGTTTAATAAATTTGGAAAATTTATGCCCATTCCATCATACCTCTGAGAGTGTTTGGAATGGATGTCAATTCTTCAAATTTTTAGTAAAGGGGTGATTTCACTCTCCTTACATGGATGAACAATAGCTCAAAGGAGAGATCAATCGCCTTGGAGAGGGAGATCAAAGACCTAGAGTTGTTGAAGCTCAATTGAAGTTGCCAAGGCTACTGGTCAATAGTTGTTGTCTTGCGCTCTGATCTCGACGACAACCTTTTGGCATTTCTATCTCCAGAATTTTGAGATGATTTGAATTGTTGCGCTGGGGGGCTATTTATAGGGTCAAGGTTGTCGACCTCTTTCCATCAGTCTTGACCATTATTGTTGATCGAGGGGTCTGTCGGTCGATGGCTTTTGAACTTCCAATCATCAATTTTGGAGGTCAATAGGTTACCGACCTTGAGGGTCGACAGGGCTATCGAGCAGTTGTGATTGTCAACAAGAGTGTCGACAGGATTGTCGACCGATGGGATGATATCTAGTCAGTTGATGGCTGATGATGCTATCGAAGGAGAGAGATCGACAGAGCTGCTAACCTCTATCAATGGATTATATGTTGACCTCCTAAATGTCGACCTGGTAGATCGATGGAGCAGTCAAGCATTGAGTTGATGGCTTGATAACTGACGATTTTGAAGGTTGATTGTCATGTTGATCGATAGGTCAAGTTTGTCCTCGAACACAAAAAATGTGTATCAGTCTACCTTCTGGAAGTTCTTAAAATCCATTTCAGATGAATATGCAAACTTGCTACAGAGTGACAGAATTCAAAACCTACAAAGGGAGTCAAGAAAAGTATCAAATTCCTACAAATTATCATAAAAATCTAAGTAGATCGAAACAAAGCTATTTTAATGAAAACTAAGATATATGAATGCTAAACTAGACTAAAAATGCAACTAAAATTGGGATGAATGTACATTCATCAACTTGATTCTTATAATTTAAATCAACAACATCATGCATATCTTTGAGCAATCCTAAAGATCTCATATGTTTTACATATTTAAAATTAACATGTCTAAGTCTATTATGCCAAACATCAAAGGAATAAATGATATAAGCTGAAGGAGTAGTATTATTTACTAAATATTTTACTACATTAAGGAGAAACAAACTATTTGAATTGTAACACATGCCAAGATAATCCCTAGACTTAGAAAGTATGGCCCGATCAAATTCAAAGGACATGTTTATCCCATACTTAACTAGTTGTGAGATAGAGAGTAAACTACTCTAAGGTCAGGCACAAATAACACATCTTTTATCAACAAGAAAATCCCTGAAGTCATCTTGATCTCGACATTGCCCTTGCCAGTCACGAGGGATGCACTTGAGTTTCCCATGAAAACTTAGTGCACATCCATTCCTACTTCAGTGTAGATCATGATGGCATCTCTATTTCCACTAACGTTGCGTGAAGCCCCAGAGTCGACGATCCAATCATGATCTAAAATGGTTCCATATTGTCAATGATGAGGAATGCACAAATACTTCTTCCGTGGCAATGTTGGTAGTTGATTCTTTTAAATCTTGGCCCACTTGCTTCTTTCTATTCATGCACTTAGGAGAAGTATGACAAGCTTTACCACAAACATAACAAAAATATTATTTTCCTTAATGTCACTGTGGCCTTTATTTTTGTTAGTATTTGTTTTATCCTTTTTATTTTTCCAGCAATTTTTAGCATGATCAGATGATTTATTATTTTGTTTAACATCACTCTTAACAAAATTTAGAGAAGCCATCAGTTCTTTGTTTCAATCAAATCTTTCTCTTGAACGATTTTTTTCTTCAACTTGGATGTGTATAATTACATCATCTAGCGATATATTCTTTCTTTTATTTTAGATTGTTCCTGTAATTTTTTCAAGAACTAGAATTTTTTTAAATTAAACAGCCAACAATGAAAGAGTTAGGAAAATATATTTTTAAAAATTTTCAAATCATCAATTAAATATGAATATTATGAATTTGAGTTATTATTTCCATATCTTCAAACATACATAATTCTAGAAAATTTGTAATTGTGAATTTTTGGGTAGAAGCCTATTCTAGAACACATTTCTTATTTAGACTTATCCAAATTTTAGATGTAATTTTAGTTTCAAAATAAGCGTCAAACAACTGATTAGAAATAGTTCTTAATATAACATGATGACAAATCCAATTTGCCTTTTCCCATTCAACAGAATCATTTTCTAGTTTGGGTTCAAATAGAGCAAAGGCTACGTTAGCGACTACGAATACAATATACACCTTTTCTTGTCAACGACGATAATGTGATCCATCAAAACTTTCATTCTTAGTTACATCAGGCAAAGAATTCAGACACGGTAGAAACAGTAACAATCTGGTGGAATTGGACGGTGTCACAAGAGTACGTGGGGTTTCAAAACCTTCCATATTAGTACCATTGGAAAAAATAAATACTCTTAAGATTGTTGTTCTGGTGGATATAAATAAGAAAATCATAAACAATAAATAGTACCATATTTGATGAGGCGTGCATGTATTTTCCTTAAGAGTATTTTCACCTTACTCGACAATGAATGTTGGTGCAGTAGTTCTCCTATGATACAATAGTGTTTAGAGTGATGATACGTACACTCGCAAGTTGCAATATCAAATGAACAATACTTGATTGTTCTTCCAGAGATCACATAGATAGTGTTGGTAGTAATAGAAGAAATGAGTGGGAGAGAGTTTTGTTTTTGTATGTATAACACTCAACAATGTTTATGTTTTAAGAAGAGTTGCGACCACGGTTGTCAAATGAAAAAACATGAGCAATTTCCAACCGAACAAACACTTATAGTTGGTCTCTTCCAAACAGTATCAACCGTAGTCTTGAAAGTTGCAAAACATGTTAAAATTGACCAGCAGACTAAGTGACAAAACTGATCTGGGGCAGCGCCCATGCAAGGACTCTGAGAGGTCAGATTTGTACCCCCCTACGTGCAGGATGCAACATGCACTGATGCACCTGATTAAAGGGTTTCCAGACTAGACTGGCTCAAATCCAAGTGGGTTGTCCCACTATCTGCATGTGAAGCCCTTATCCCATTGTGGTCCTCAAATATCCTATGGATAAGAATCCATATATAAGGAGGGAAGTGTCAGAATTCTCTAATGTGAGACTAAATCCAATGCCTTTTGGTTTGAAATATAACAAAAAATACAATAACACCATCATCTTCCTTTTCAAAAGTATCACCTTTATGTATATTCAAGTCTTTCAAGCAGGCAATGTGATATTCTTGGTGCCATGGTTGGAAATGAAAGCATCTACGTTTTGAGTGTGGATGTGTAAATATGCAGATATATATTCTGAAATTAGGTGTGCCATTGTAAAAATTATTTAAAAATTATGCAATTGATATTATATAAGCATGTGTAAATTTTTTTGGAAATGTTTGTTTATTTCATTCCATATGTTCCAAAGAGTGATGAAAAGAAATTTTGGGTCAATGCATGTACTTATTTGTGAGATGATGTTTGTTTTGGGTATAACGTGTGAGAGATTAGGGGAGGAATTAGAGTAGGAACATGTGACTTAATACCAAAGTGCCTTGGAGTAATCACAATTAAGGAATATGTGTTTAGTGGTTTCTATAATTTTTCAGAAGCTGAAGCATAAGAATGGACCATTGACTTGTTTATGAGTGAGTTGATCCCAAGTTAAGATCCATTTATGATCAATGATCTATATGAAATCTTAACTTTGAGGGGGATATTACACTTCCATAAATTATTGTTGAATATTTAGATAAGACCCCCGCTTGAAAGGGAATCTATAGGCATTACTAATTGAGAAATTAGCACCCCATCCCCATGATGTGGTCGGTGATTGTTACAACCTTGATTTTGCTTGTATGGTTGTAAATGCAATTTTTACAAAGAAAAGTACTTGTCTATAAATTGTATTTCATGGATCCTAATGTATTAGTGAGTCCAATATGATAAAAAGAGAAAGAAAGTTGAAGGAAATCAAATAATGCATAAATAAGACAAGAAATTGACATAATGATGAAAATATGAGAAATATGTGGAAAGTTATATGATTGATCATCATGGATGATATTTCAAATCCAAATGGTTTCTAATGGTAAAAGGAGTCCAAATAAAGGAAAATAGGAGAGTAAGAGAGAGAAAATATGAATAAAATATGTCTTATTAAGTGATAACTTGCACATGAAGAAAAGTCTCTTTTACTTTCTAGTTATGACTTCAAACTTGGCATGCAAGTAGATTAAGTCATTAATGAGTTTCCATCAAAATTTGAGATTTAAAGGAGGCATTGTTTGAGAGTTATGAATTTTGAAAGATTTCTTAAAGTGAGAGGGATATCCTTTAATGTCACGATTTTTCTTGGTGTGTGCGATGAGGGTCGTTCAATCTGAGATCCAATGGTGATGCGGTTATCACCTACCTTGGTCAGATCGGGAAATCCAAGAACAATTACTCTTTTCCTCCTTTCACACCTCTCTCTCTCCCCGGTCCATGAAAGGATCTAGAAAGTTGCTTGTTAGGATCGTGAGGAGATTCCAGACCAAATCATCCCTACATATGACCTATTGGAACCTTTAAATGATTTTCCCCAAAATTGGATCAGAGACAGGCTCCATTAATGTTTGGTGCCCTTACTCTATAAATAGAGCCATCAATCCTTGGCTTCAAAGCCAGAAAATATATGTGCATGATCAAAAATCAAATCAACGCTTTAGGCACCCTCTCCTTCACCCATCTTCTCCCCCTTTGAGCTCCCCTATTTGTGGTCCTGTAGAATAGAGGTGAGGATTGTCCTTGGGTTTTTCGTCCTCCACGTCCAGGTTTGAGGCCTCCATCGAGTTCGAAGGAACCTAGTGAAGGATAGTGCATCAGTTCCTTGCTTGTCGATGCCCCTAGTTGTATTGTCAATACTTGCTTTGACTCGTGCAATTTCCTATTCAGGTCGTAGCGAGGTTGAAGAAGGGGGGACATGCCAATTTACCTACTTGCTCCCGTGGCACATGAAGACCAAGCTTAAGGACTAGAGGGCGAAGAGGGGAATTTGCCTCAGCTTGACGCCCACCCACTTGGAGCATGATACAGATGTGGCGGAAGCCAATTCGTGGATCCCTAATCCATGTGGAAAAGGAAAAAGGGGCCGAATTGCTGATGTGGTTGTATCTCATTGGAGTAAAAGTAATAATCTTGTGAAAATCATAAATAATGTTTGGTAACTTGTATCAAGACATGTTATATATTAATTTTGATCTGAAAAATGTGTATAATGCAATAGAAATATGATCAGGATCAAAATATGTTTTTAGTTTGAAAAGTGCATAAAGATGCTATCTTTAATGGTTTTAGTTAATTTAAAAACCTAAGTTTTAAAGATTAATGGATCTAATGATGTTCCCTAATTTTTAAGAGAAAATTTTAGCATTTTGACATAAAAAGGATGGATTAGATCTAAAAGGATGATCTTTGATTATATTTGGCTTTTTTTGGGTTCCATGTATATGAAAGTGCATTAATGGGCCTAGAAACCCTAATTTTGGTAATTATGAGTTTAATGGTTTTAATTAGAAAAATACATAAGTAAGACAGAGATATGATGTTCAAATGCTAATTTGAGAACAAATACCCTTAATGTGAATAATTTATGTAATTGGGGTTTCTATGAGTAGAAAAGATGTTTTAGGGTTTGTTGACCTAAAAAGGATAAAAGATGAGAAATAGATCTAAGAAACCCTAATGAATCCTAATAAGGCTTAGAAAACTTAAAAAGGAGTCCCAAGTCAATAAGGAGTTGTTCAGGATGTGATTGTGATGATTAGGCATTACACATGCTTTTTAGGATCAAGTTTTGCTTGATTGGTTGTTTATCTTGCTTGATTGGACTTGTTGATTGGATTGGATTGGATATCTTGCTTATATTTGAGACATCAAATTAGGTATGTGGTTACGCTTATAGCTAATTGCTCTAGTTTCACGATGATTTTTGAGGTTTTGTCGGTTGCTTGGAATTAATTGCTTGGTTGACTTTTATTTCATGCAACTATGAAGTGACTGTGGCTATCACCATAAATATATGTGCATGACTAGCTCAGATCCTAGTCCTCCTCTATAGATCTGAGTACTTATGAGAGATGGATGACCTAGCTATTGGTCTACCCTTGGGGTAGGATCATCATGTTACAATGAGTTGATGTTTGGTCTATCTTTGGGTAGGATCATACGACTATACAACTCTATGTCATGGTCTACCTATAGGGTAGGATCAAAAGGGTCTATTTGGGATCTACCATGTGAGAAAGGTAATATCCATGTCCACTGCAGGGACAATAGGGAGGCTAGGATATGTTAGGAGTGACTAATTATGTTTAATATGTAAAGGTTGATCCGTTAAGCAATAATTTGGTTGAAATATGTTGTTATAAATAGATGCAAGCTTTTGGTTTTCCCACATACCAGTATAATTCATTATACTGATCGACATTTTATTTGTCGGTGTTTAAGGAATACCTGAAAGAAGATGGATATTTAAAGTGACATTGGAGATATAAATCCAAATAAAGATTGGAGGATTTAGATAGTGGAACTCTACTTTGGGTAAAGTTCCAAACTCCTATTTTTGAAAGGTATGTGAAAGGATTTTTTTATCATTTTTTAATCTTAGTTGTGGTAGAATTTATTAATTATTTTTTATTATTTGCAAAACCAGTTGATCCTATTCTGGGATAACGACACCAGATTCTTAGCCTTCCTTAAATGGGAGTTGCTGAGGGTTGGGGTCGTTATATTTGGTACTAGAGAATGGTTTTTTATCTAATCTCTAATAATTATTAAATTTTACAAATTCTTTAGAGCCCAAGGGAGTTATTAGAGGATTTTATTGAGATGGAGGTGTCTAGAAAAGGATCACGATCCTGGGGGCTGGCAAGATTTATCGTCACCCCGCTAGTCAATTTACGAGTACTCTCGAAATCCGTGTGACTGTATGGACAAAATATGAGGATTTGACTCAAAATAAGATACCTCTAGGTCTTCTCATCTGCTTTCATCCCTTCTCTACCCTTTTCAAAGAGAAACTATAAATTCTTAGGGGTTTCTCTCTCTTCACCTCCTCTTGAGTTTGAGGGTTAAGAATATTAAAGATTAAGGAATCCTTCACCAAATAGTAAAAAGCATGTAAGCAATATGCCATGGACATAAGTTTTTAATGATGAAACTTAGATTGAGGTTAGTTACATGCTTAGGTGGAATGGCCATGTTGTTGTGCCCTTAGATACCCCTTAGGAGAATGTTGAGATTAGACAATCTCGTAGGAAGATGAGGAGAGGGTTATCATTGGAGGAAGAAGCCTCTAGGGAGAGGAAGAGACATGATGCATCCTCTAAGGACAATGATCAACCCAAAACCTTAAGTGGCGGATAGAGAAAGAGAAAACATGATGAGTTGGATACCATAGTTGACCCATGCATGCATGTAAGTGGGTTAGACATACATGCTTTAAGTAGAGGTTTTGAGTACACATGAGAAACATAGACTATGTGTGGTTGCATGACCCCTAGTGCCTTTTGGTGATCTGACCTTGTGTGGGTCGTGCCTGTTAGGGATGAGAGATAGCACCCTCATTCAGAAGGTTAGTGGTGACTGTATAGGAACCCTGACAGGCATATATGAGCAAGAAAAGAGGCATGCACCTACATGGAAGTGAGTGACAGTAACGCTGGTAGCAGGTTTTAATCCTAAGCCATAAGGGTTATGCCTGATAGTTTATGAGGTAGGCATGTAGAGCTTTGGATGATCTTGACTGGACATAAGTTTTGATAGTATGTTTCATTTAGGTAGGGATAGATGTGTATCCTTGATGAGATTGGCCCATCTTCTAAGAGAGAACCTCCAGTTTTAGGACCAGTTATAGGGTTATCTCTGGAGAGAGAGCGAGACCCAGATAAAGAAGGTTGGAAACCTAGACTACGGGATAGGAGGAACCATGAGGAGGTTTGCTATGATGTGGCCTAGAATAGATGACCCAGAGTAGATGTATGGAGTTGATTCACGCATGATCTATAGAGGATGTCATACCTTAGGTGCATTTAGTAAAACCAAACCCTAGAAGAGAGAAGGAGGATTATGGTACCGATATACGGATGATATGAGTGCCTACCTTTTGGGTGTAGGATAGAGTTCCAAAGATCGTGAAGCAATATGGTATGGTAACAAGTTGTGAGGCCCCACACCCAGTTGGTTGTCCTTGTGTAGGACTCTAAGGGTTGTTCATGTGAAAGAATGTTAGGAAGTATATGCCATATCTTGTATAGGTTTGGTTCATGTTTGAGCAGTTGACCATGCAGCTTAGATAGTTGTTGCATAAGGGGTGATCCTGAGGTTACTAGACCAACAAGGGGAAGTGAAGGAACCTAGGTGCATATAATGCTCACGAGGTTGAAGTGGATTTATAGGTTCTAAGCATGGCACCACCCCCATGTGTTGGAATAAAAGGAGACCCCGCTTGAACCGAGATATATGATGGATGGGCCACTCACCCAAGTTGATGACATATGATATTGGCCCAACCTTAAGGATTGATGAACAAGTGTGACATACCAAGGGACTTGGAAATGGTTTAATTGGTTGTCTACTTTATAGCCATGTGCATAGGTAGCATGATAGGAGTTATGCATATGCATGATAATATAAACCTTGGATGCAAGAATATTTTGTGACCTTTGTTACTATTAAGTGATAGTTTTCTCTTGTCCTGGGAAAGGACCCTTCATGTAGGAGTGAGTTCAAACTCTGGTTTAGGTGGGAGGTAGCCTTAGAGGTCACCTATAAGATCTTGGTGAGCTAAGTGTAAGAGCACATGGTATGAGTATGAATCCATATGACCATATCAGATGGGTACAAGGATATGTTCCCATGGAGGGAACCTGTATGGGGCCAGACTGAGATAGGTAGGTCTCCATGATTCCTATGAAGGGATGTAAGGTTAACCATGGGTTCCTAGAGAGATGATGGAGATTCTGGTGAGGATTCAAGAATGAGATGTGCTATGATAGAATCCTAAGTCAATACCAAGGTCAAGGAGGGATAAGACCAATGGAAGTAGGAGTTGTCTGTTCCCTAGATGCAAAAGACCATAGGGTTGGGAGATAGCAACTACCTTTTCTCGAGGCCCATGGGTTAGGAGGTTAGTCACCTTCATGAGTTCATGGGGCCTAAAGGGGTAAATGTAAGAGGCACTCCCTAGATGCATAAGGGTACGATCACCTCAAAAGTACTGGCACCCTAGAGACCTTGAGGAAATGACTAAGGATTGTATACATGAGTAATGATAAGACCCAAAAGTGATGGGGAAAAGCCTTCCCATGAATCTAAACATAGAATTGAGATATTCATGGTGTGGAGTCATGTGAAGTATGTTTCAACTTAGACTGGAAAGTGTAATGGTGATGTGTGATGCACCATCTCTACTCCTAGAATGGGATGAACTCTATATTTGGACTACAGTAAAATGCTTATTTCATCTTGTTATGGGTGTGAGAGATAGGACAAAACACATGCCATACTAATGATAAAAGTGATATGAGAGATAAATACTTGAGTTGAAACCTTTTTATGATAATTGAGGAATGTAAGAAGTACCACACCACTAGTACATAACCGACCTTTAGTGTCGGTTTCTAAGCGACACCTATGTGGGCGACACTAAAAGCTCAACCATTACGCGTCAGTTCCAAAATCGACGCCCAAACCCTTCGCGCGCCACCAAAAACGCACCATCAGGGGACTATAGGTGTCGGTTATTAGATAAGAAACCAACGCCATATACCTTCACGCCACAGAAAGGGTGCCATCTTGGGCACTATTAGCGTCGGTTATTAGATAAGAAACTGACGCCCTATCACTCCCAGCACGGCCAGCTGCCACGGCCGACACTGTAACTACGTGTTGTCTGGTCAGGTGCCACGGCTGTGGTGTTAAGGAAATAGATGCCAGTTACGAGTAGGAAAACTGACACTATAACTATGTGTGTCGGTTTTATACAAATAACCGACGCCTATTGTTTTTTTTTCTATCAGTCTGCAGACCTGCTGTGGCTGGTCGCAGGATGAGAAACCTGCAGTTCAGTTATGAACTGTAGGTTTTACGACTTCCATTGATATCAACCAACAACATGCCACAAACCTGCAAAATTAACAACAAAAATATTCACACATTTAGCAATGCAACCTGCAGTTCCATTTGATTTTCACACATTTAGAAACATTCATGTAGCTAGCAATCTGTAGTTCCATTCATTTTCACATTCACACATGTAGAAACATTCATATAGCAACCAACAGTTTCATTCATTTTCACTCAGACACATGTAGAAACATCCAGACATGTAGAAACATCTAGACATGTAGAAAAATTCACACATATATTATAATTCAGAAATTCATTTACAAAATATCATTCTTTAGTCATTATTCACTATCAACATCCTAGTGATATTTTAAAACCCCCACTACTTGTATGGCTGTTGCCCATTCTTTTAATTCTCCCGTCGTATAGGGAGCATGTACATCTGGTAAGTCCGTTCCTGTAGTGGGGTCAGTTTTAAACACCTGTAAAGAGAATGATGTATATATATAATTAATGAGCTATAAATAAGATTGATATATTTCCTATTATTTAATAAGACTATATAATACCTGAGCAATACAATCGATGTCCATTGCGGCATATTTGATAATCATGTGCATATATCACATCACATAGTATGCACATGCCCATCCGTTGTCTTGTGTAGCACACTATAAATTCAAACATACAAAATATTAAAAAATACAACTAATTAAGCATTGTTCACATAAATAATATATACATATATTGCAGTTGGGAACTTACTTTCACGTTCTTCTAAATTATTGGCTGGTTCTTTTTCATGGGGACCTTTCCTACAGCCTTTTTGAACTCATCAAAACCCCTACATGTTAATGTAACACAGAACATTGCAATTAAATAGTAATGTAATGACATATGTTAACGAATATGAAAATGAAATATTTCTCACCGGAATAATGCCATTTTCATTATGTGTCCATATTTTGTATTCAATTTACTCCCCTTAGGATCTAGATAATAGACAGTGAACGTCTCGGGGACAGTAACCAGTAACTCCCAATGCCTACCACTAGAGGTAAAAAAAGTTAAAAATTAATAACTCAAAATCCAAAATAAAAATGTAATTTTCTTAAGTCCAAATTATATTAAGCAAAGTAAACTTACTCTACATTGAATGGAGCCATTATCACCGTCTTCTTATTTTGAGCAAAATTTGTAAAAGCCTCACGGCAGTATTGTTGAACTGACGTAGGGTCTTTAGCTACTAGACTAATCAAAGATTGAATAAAAAATCCTACATGTTCGAATGCAAAATCTGCACATATCTTGTCTAAGTAGCTGTAAAATATGTATTAATTACACATGCATTAATAAATAAGAAACCAGATCACCAGATCCTACACAAGATATATGGATGTATAAAGAAGATCTCACCTTATCCATAGCTCTATCACAGATGTATTTAGCCAATCATATCGAAACAACTCTAAAATATCTTATATAAATAGTTTGCTTTCGTATGATTGACATACAACATCTGAATCTATAGAAACAGTTATAGGACAATTTATATCATGTTCGCCTAATCATATTGCCATACCCCTACAGTTAGGACCTAACGGGACAGGTAGGTCCTGTGGAACCCAACTGGGTAATGTAGGAGGTGGAAGTGGAGGCCTAGATGATGTGGGTGTCTTCTTTTTAACCTGTATATATATATATATATATAATTTCAGATCAACTGACATCATATACACACACTAACAATTTAACGTAATGTAAATTTATCATACAGTTTCAATAAAGAGGACATCTGCTTTTAGCCACAATATCACTCCGCCTTCTGCCTCACCAAGCGTTTCACAATATGGGTGGGCATATGACAATGGAAGATCCACCCACTTGGGGAATATATGTAGCGGGATCACACGAATCCAACCAACTGGTAATGGAGACCCGTGAAACATTTCCCCTGGTAGGGATGGGTAAGCCGACGCCTCTGCAACGACATATTCATTAATTTTTAGACGGCATGGCTTCAACCCCTACAAATTTTTGTGTAAAGAATGTTATATACATATATACATATCATCTTTTTTGAAATGACTACAATTTCATATATACATATCATCTTGAATTAAAAAACTAGTTACTATGTCATAAAAATACTTACAGCGAATGTGCTAGGTGGTGGGTCTACAGGATTACTCCCAACCTCTGCAGTAGGAGTAGAGCCTGCAGTAGGTATTGTCTGGTAAGTGGCAGTCTGAGATGCCTGCCACTTTTTCATTGCTTCTTCGAGTTTCCTATCAAATAGATTATCTACCTATACATGGATAAAAGAAACATCAAATTATAATTTTTGAATTCTCTTTTACAATAACATTATAAAGAAAGAATATGTTACCTCTTCTTGTGAAAGTCCTGCTTTTGGGACATGTTTGCGCTGGGATGGCCCAAAAAAAGCTTTGATGCCCACACCAGCGCCTGCAACCCTAACACGTCCAGGATGCTCTGGGTTATGCAGAGCAACTGTCAATTCATCCCTTGTGCCCTCAGGGATGAACTTGCCTTGTTTCCTCAGCTCGTCCAGCTCCCGCTAATCGCTAAAACAAAAATTTGTAATTAAGTAAACACCACAAATAATAAATATTTGAACGATTGCTGCAAGAGTTGTATTTTACCATTTTTGCAGCCGCATCAGTAGTTGCGGCCTTCGTTATTTCTCCCTTCTTATTTTGCCTCCCATCTATCCAGACATCATGGTGAGGCAGAGGTGTGCTACCTATAGTAGAGGAATCTTGAGTAGTAGCAGACTGAAAAGTAGCCTCATATTGTAGTCTTTGGCGAATGCCTCCATACCCCTTTGGACCCATTGTGTGGTCATGCACATTCAGTGCACAGCTTGATTTTTGTGCCTCACTGAGGGCCTAGTTAGTATGCAAATTAATGATTTGGTTAGTAACACTAAATGTTAATCTTGAATAGGTGAATACAACATATATTAATTAATGAGATTGAGACTGACGCCTAATACCTTGAATTCATCAGTTTGTCTTGAAGCAACAAACACGTCCCATTCTTCTTTGTCTAGGAAGTTCCACTGTTCAATGGCTGTCTTCTTCCTCTTGTAAGCTTCTTTTATGTATTCTCGGGTGGGATTTGTCCTATAGTTCCTTAGGACTCTCCCACAGTGTTGCATCACGCATTTACGATGCAACTTTTCATCCAATTCAAATATACTCTGCAAAATAGAATTGCTATTAACTAGTATCCAAAAAATTAGTAATCTACAAAATAGAATTGCAAATTAATAATAACTCACGCATAAATCCTTCCATATTATGTCTTTCTTCTCCTTAGAAACTTTATGCCAAGAATCTATCTTACAATCGCAATGGCTACGAGTAACATACCCAAGATATGAAACAAACGAATTGTGATTCACGCCAGATGCATTTCCTGTATTATCAAAATCCACAACAAGTTTGGGTCTATTTCCCTTTTGTGCTATTAACTTCTTCATCATAGTGATGCCCCTTCTCTTGTCAAATTTTTGGTATTGCTGATCAAGTGCCTTAAGTTCTTCAGATGGTACCTGTGCATCATCAACCTAAAATTTGACAAAATAAACACATTTACAAGATATAACTATAAATGGACATATAGATATAAATATATGATATATTTTTAAAACTTACATTGTGAGGTGGCACATTGATGTCCTCACCCTCACGGTAATCATCAGCACGGTCATCAGGAGACTGCTCAGCCATCTGAAAATTCACATTCACATTGTAAAGTTCACATTGTAAAGCAATTCAAATTGTAAATCTCATATTGTAAAGTTCACATTCACATTGTAAAGTAATTCACATTATAAATTAAGCTCAAATTTTAAGTGATGGTTTGATACTCAGTTTTGAACAACATATTAAATTTTCAGAATTTTTGGAAGACATTTTGTATCACAACAGAACCTTGATCGGTCGAGTTCTGAGAGAGACAAACTCGACCGACCAGATTTTTCTGGAAAAATAAAAAAGACTGAAAAATGTTTATAATTAATTATTCAGATTTCTGGGTTTGGAGAATGTGAAGTGGAAATTTCATATTTCTGGGTTTTCTCTTTCTAAGGTTGGTAAATTCTGTATAGATTATAAATCTTTACTAGGTTTATTTGCTTTACTAGATTATAAATTTTGTATAGATTAATCGCCTTTGTCGAGAAGTTCACATTCACATTGTAAAGTTCACATATTCAGAAAAATAAAAACATATAAAATAAAACATACCTCTAATATTGCGATTTTTTATCAATTAACAATCCTTCATTGTGATCTCCGTGCACATACAAGTCATCATTAGCTTCAATATTTGCTGGTGTTGGCAACCCAACTGAGAATGGACTAGAGTCATCATACTTATCATAGTACTGTTCTTCATCTATAGGATCTTCAATGAACTGTCTTTTACCATGAAGAACAACCGACCATTTATCATTTGCAGGATCATCGATATAAAATACTTGTTTCGCCTGTGATGCCAATATGAATGGTTCACCCTTCTCACCAATCTTTTCAAAGTTCACTAAAGTGAAACCCAATTCATCCACTATAACTCCTTTGGTGTTATCAACTAAATTACATTTGAAGAGAAGAATTCTAAAATCTATGTAGTCCAACTCCCATATGTCTTCAATGACACTGTAATATGACATTTTAGCTTCACGTGGACTCTTATCCTTTGCACTTGCAAAAAACATAGTCAATGCTTGAAGGGTGACCCCACTGTTTTGGACGACACTCTTATCATCTTGGCGCTTTGTGTAATATGTGAATCCATTAATGTCATGCCCTTCATAAGACATAACAGTCAATTTTGGTTTAAAGGAGAGGCATTTGATAGTTTCAGTAATATCATCTGGTGTTTGAGATAGTTGATGTAAGACTTTATCTTCAAACCACTTAATAAATGTCTTGTTATGCTCTCTAGCAAGCCACATTGTATTGGCTCAAGGATATTGTCTCTTGATGAAATTAGTATGTTCCTCTATATAAACGTTCACTTCGTCCATGTTGTGTAAAATATACAAGTGACCTTGTTCCAACTGCTCACGGCTGATTACTTTCACACGTGATCCCAAAATTCCTTTGCCAAATTGCTCGTCAATATTCTTGTCATTATCAGGAGTGTCATTACCACTGAGAAAGTCATTGAAAAAATCCATAACCTCTCTCGCCACATAACCCTCAATAATACTCCCTTCAGGCCGATAACGGTTTCGAACTTCACTTTTAAAAACACTCATGTATCGTTCAAAGGGATACATCCAATGCAAGAAAACTGGTCCCAACATTTTCACTTCCCTAGTCAAGTGGACAACAAGATGTACCATGATATCAAAGAACGACGGAGGAAAATACATCTCAAGCTGACATAGGGTAACAACCACTTCTCTTTGCAATTTATCGAGAGTATCAGGGTCAATAACTTTGCTGCACAAACTGTTAAAAAAGAAATAAAGTCTGGTGATTGCAAAACTTACATGCTTCGGAAATATAGATCTAATTGCCACAGGCAATATTTGTTGCATTAGAGTGTGACAATCATGAGATTTAAGACCTATCAACTTCAGATCTTTCATTGATACCAATCTACGGATGTTGGATGAGTAACCCTGTGGCACCTTAACATTTACCAAACATTCACAAAAAGCTTTCTTCTCCTTTCTAGATAATGTGTAACAAGCGGGAGGTAAGTATGTTCTCCGATTTTCCATTTCACGAAATTCTGTTAATTCTGACCTTATTCCCATTTCACGTAGGTCCAGTCTGGATTTTATCCTATCTTTAGTCTTATCTGGTATATTCAACAAAGTACCAATGACACTATCACAAACATTTTTCTCAACGTGCATGACATCGATACAATGCCTGACTGTCAAAGAACTCCAATAAGGAAGATCCCAAAATATTGACTTCTTCTTGAATACAGATTTGTCACTCCATGTGGCTATAGTACATTGTGATCTCTTAGCAAATTCATTGACAATGTCTTTTACTCTTTCATAAACAACCTCCCCTGGTATAGGTTTAGGTGCACTCCGTTCCTCATTCAATCCATTGAATGCTTTGCGCTTCCTACGATACAGATGAAATTTTGTAAGAAACATTCGATGACCGAGATATACAGTCTTACCGCCATGTTTTAGTCTTGTTGAATCAGTTTTCTCTTCACATATAGGACACGCTTTAGCTCCTTTGACACTATATCCAGACAAATTCCCATATGCTGGAAAGTCATTAATAGTGCAAAACAACATAGCATGTAAACGAAATGTCTCTCTTCGTGAAGCATCATAGGTCATCACACCTTCACCCTAGAGTTTCTTTAAGTCATCAATCAGAGGTTCAAGATAAACATCGATGTCATTTCCAAGTTGTTTAGGGCCCGATATCAACAACGACAACATTACATACTTATTTTTCATACACAGCAAGGGAGGAAGATTGTATATAACAAGCATGACTGGCCAAGTGCTATGTTGGCTGCTCAATGTTCCGTACGGATTCATCCCATCTGTACAAAGCCCAAGTCTTAGATTCCTGACTTCTTCACCAAATTCAGGGTACAATAGATCAATCTTCTTCCACTGTGGGGAATCAGACGCATGTCGTAGGATCCCATCATTTTTTTTCTTAACATCTGCATGCCACCTCAAATTCTTCACATCTATCTGATTGGCAAACAAGCGTTGAAACTGTGATATTATAGGTAGATACCACATCACCTTGGCAGGAGAACCAGTTTTGGACTCCCCCGAAGTCGTCAATTTATACCGTGACGCACCACATTTTGGACAATCTTTCAAATCCTCATAGTCCTTTTGAAATAATACACAATCATTCGGGCATGCGTGTATCTTCTTGGCATCCATTCCAATTGGGCACAACAATTTCTTTACCTGGTATGTTGAGATTGGCAGCTCGTTTCCTTCAGGAAGCATTTCTTTCAACAAAGACAACAATGACGTGAAGCTTTTGTCGCTCCATCTATTGTTAGCTTTCAGCTTATACAATCTCAACACAGTGCTAAGCTTTGTAAACTTAGTACAACCTGTGTATAACGGTATCTCAGCATCATGCACAATGTTTCTAAAAATGAGAGGTGGATCGGTGTGCTCTACCCTACAACTATCCAACATCGCATCAACGATGTCTACTGGAACTGGTTCATTCACATCTACGTCATCGTAGGCAATTTCTTCTTCCACACAAGCACTGCTATCGACATACACTGGTTTCAGGTTTGAAATCTCTCCATGCCAGTGCCATTATGTATAGCCTTGTATAATCTCGTTGCACATGACATGACTTTTGATTTCATCACCAGTGCTGACTTTCAAGTTGTTACCGCAATGCCTACATGGACAGTAGAACCTATCTCCAGGTTGTTTCCTATGTTCCTCGGCAAATCTAATAAACTGGTCAAGACCAGAAATAAACTCTGGGGTGCAGCGATTGCGAATGGACATCCATGATCTATCCATTCTATGATCAAATAGAAAACAAGTATATATTACAACAAGATTAGGGTCTAGGGTTAACAAATTCATGTGATGTCATTATTATATATAATAAATGTGTACCACCTATATATTATTGAACACCTAATCTCACTAGTAAGTGTATAATGTGTATTGGATTTTCAAGAAAATTTCGACAGCATTTCCCCGCTGTTCTCCAAGTACATATGTACTTAGAGAACAAACGGGGAAATGTTGCCGAAATTTTCTTGAAAACCCAATACACATTATACACTTACATCCTAAGTAAGATCAGGTGTTCAAGAACAGTCCCAAACCGGGGACTATCCAAGATTTACTCCTAATGAGTAAATCTTGGACGGGTTCTAGGCCAACAAATACATGTGTTGTCATTCTTATACCTAAAATCCTAGTTCTTCAAGTTAGGGTCATTATTGATGTCTTTAAAAGCGTGATTGGCAATTTAGGGAAAAGTTCATCATTTACATTCCAAGCATGTCACATGTGTACATTACAGTTCATCATTAAGCAAGAAGGGTGATTAGGATTCTCAATATACTCAACAATGAAACAAGTTACCAATTTCATAGTTAAACTATTCATTAGTATGGAATGTCCAATTTTATCGTGAAATGCATGCATAATCGACTTGACATTGAGAAAACATCAAAAACTTGCTGGCGAGCCCAACTACCTGATAACTTACTTGATATGCATTATTGAAAGTTAATCTTAATCATGTGACTGATATGACTCAAATATCTAATATGCATGCTGCTAAATATCATCCATAGGAGTCATAGCCAAGGTTTTTCTAACAAAGACATAATCATTTTTTTATCTACCATATTGATCACCCTATCATATTAAAATATAAGATGGATAATCAGATATCACTGTCAACAAACTGGCTTCCTAACTTACTTCGACATCAATGGATATGAGTTACTTATTAAAAGAATAATAACGAGAAGTAATTTGGGCTGTCAAGCACACACAGCAATGCTGTGTTATATCTGTATTTATAGAATCTAACATTACACAGTTTACAGTACAGTGAGTGTTACAAGCATTGCGGAATACTGTTCCGCTTAGATAGGCTTAGATCCTCAAGACTAGGTCAGTATGTTGCTAGCTATCACACATATACAATCATAAACCACATAACAGAATATGGTTATTGACTGTTTCAACACTTATCAAGTTACCAATAAGTAAATAACTTAAAAAAAATGCCCAGCAGGGCACCTGACATTTTGCTCGAGGGCACCTGTAGGGCTTGGGACCTAGCCTAGGCCGAGGAAGGAAGGAGGAAGAAGGCGGGGTACCTTGAGGGCAGATGAAGAAGGCCTGGCCAGAGCAGAAGAGAGCAGCTGGAGGAGAAGCCGGCAGTCGGCGCCGGCGGCAAGGATAGGAGAGGATCGGCTTGGCGGAGCGGCGGAGAGGGTGGCGAGGAGAGGAGAGCAGCCAACCGGTGGCGACGGTGATGAGGAGACGAGCGGCGGTGAGGAGACGAATGGCGGCACGGGGGAGCCAACCGGCAACGACGGCGGGGAGCAGAATCGCCAGACCTAGCACAGAGTCGCAATGAAACATAGACAATGGGGAAATGTTCTATTTCACGGGGCTATTAACTGTACCATAGGCGTCGGTTATTCAAAAAAACCGACACCAATACTGAATTATAGTCGTCGGTTTTAACTACAAAACAACCGACATCTATATACATATGCTGATTAAAAAAATTGTTCTCGATTTATGACCATAGTCGTCGGTTTCTACTTAAAAATGACGCTTAAAGGGTGTGAAAAATTCCCCGCGGACAGCGCGGGAAAACTCATAAGCGTCGATAATTGTAGTCAAACCGACGACCAAAATGTGCCCAATTTCTGTCTCGCGAATAACCTTTAGTCGTCGGTTTATTATTTATCAACTGACGCCGTATGTCAAATTTTGGAGGTAATTTTTTCGCTGGAAATTTTGGATTTGGCGGTTAATTTTAGGCGTCGGTTTTTATTAAGTAACCGACACTGAATAAAAGCAGTACCCGTGTCTGGTCGCCCTTCATAGATTGGATGTCAGTTTATGTAATCAACCGATGCTGTATAGTTTAGGTGTCGGTATATTTATACAACCGACGCCTGTAAAAGTGACGTTATAAGCCATTTCTGTAGTAGTGCACCCTTTAAGAGTATATTGGATAGATGATTTGAAAGCATAAGATGAACAACGATAATTGCCATATGAGGAAATACCTATCAAAGAGTAGTTGGAATCTATGAGTTAATGATTTGGTTTAGTAACCAAAATAATGGATGCCAGATCTCGAAGTTTTTCCTGACTCAGACAGACCTAAAACCGAAGACAAAGATGATGAGTGGAGTATATGAAGGTTTATGTCTTCATCATCTCCTAGCACATAAGGAAGCTAATGTGGTAACAAAATGTTCTCAGTTGGAAATAACTCAGGTGTGCAGCTATCTCGCCCAGCCAATGGAGAAGGCTAGAAGAGGTTTCTAGGTGGACCTTGTGACCATCGGAAGACTAGACATGCATGGCTAACATCCATATACAACCAGACTGAGTTGGTGGTTGCTCGGTTAGCCAACCCAGAGCTAGACGAGATGAAAGGTTTGTTAGAGAAACCTCAGATACACCTCGCGTGAGGAGTAAGTGGTGAAATCCACTACTAGAGTATTTTAGAGTTTCTGAGGATTTTCCCTTGAGGAATCATGTCATGCAAGAAGCTCATGATTCTTAGTACACTGTACACCCTAGTACTATGAATATGGTTGAGGTTTGTACTGGTACCTTGAAGGCCTGGGATAAAGAATGATATAGAGGTGCATGTGTCTAGTTGCCATACATGCCAGAGGGTGAAGGCTAAACACTAGTAACCTAATGGATGGATACAAATGATGAGGAGTTACTGAGAGGAAATGGGAGCAGATCACCATGGACATTGTGGTGGGTCTCCCCTGGACCAAGAGGGGTCATGATGCAATATGGGCTATGGTAGATTGCCTTACCAAGTCAGCACTTTTCCTTGCCTTAGAGATCATTTCCAATATGACAGATCTAGTTGAACTTATATATGAGAGAGATAGTTTGACTACACGGTGATCTGAGTTCAAATATTCTTGAGCATGGCCTTAAGTTCACTTCCATGTTGTGGAAGAAGGTGCATGAAGAACTCAATATTAGATTGAAGTTTGGCACAACATATCACCCCCGGACTAAGGGACAGTCAAGAAAATATGATCCATCCTTTAGAGGTGTGATGTGAGCATATGTGCCCATTTGGGGTGGATCGTGGGAGCAGTACCTACCCCTAGCTGAGTTTGTTTTCTATGACAGCTACCACAACCAGTATCGTGATGTATGAAGCTCTTTATGGGAGGACGTGTCAGTCACTGCTTCACTAGGATGATGTCAGTGAGAGGACCTTGTGGAGGTCAGAAAAACCATAGTGTATGTTGATGAAGTCACTTTGATCAAGAAATGGCTGAGGAAGCCCATGATCGACAGGAGTCACGTCTTGATGTGAAGCAGACTGATTTGCACTTCACTATGGGTGAACATGTGTTTTGAAAATCTGACCACTCTGAGCTATGGCTAAGAATAGAGGAAAGTTGGGTCCCCGATACATGGGCCTGTTTGAGTTTTTGAATGGATTGGTGGAGCAGCTTTTATTTAGCCTTACCCCTCAAGATAATATGATGCATGATGTGTCCCATATGTCCAATCTAGAGCACTATGTGAGGTACCTGAGCCATTGCTGATCATTGAACCTATTAAACTCTAAGGGAGGTTGAAATACCCTGAGTCGCCTATGAGGGTACTAGATACCAAGGTGAAAGAGCTTAGGAATAAATTGATTGAGATGTTCAAGGTTCTGTGGAAGCGCCATGGAGAGGATGAAGCCACATGGGAGATGAAGACAAACATGGAAAAATCTTACCCGGAATTGTTTGCTTGATTGGCTAATTTTGGGGGTACAATTCCTATAAGGAGGGGAGGATGTTACAACCTTGATTTTTCTTATATGGTTGTAAATGCTATTTTTTTTAAAGAAATGTACTTGTCTAAATTGTATGATTTATGATCAATATATGGGTTTCTTTTGCAATATTTCCCTTGTGTAAGTGATCTCGTGGATCCTAATGTATTAATGAGTCCAATATGATAAAAAGAGAAACAAAGTTGAAGGAAATCAAATAATACATAAATAAGAAAAGAAATTGAGATAATGATGAAAATATAAGAAATATGTGGAAAGATGTATGATTTATCATCATGGATGATATTTTGAATCCACATGGTTTCTAATGGTAAAAGGAATCCAAATAGAGGAAAATAGGAGAGTAAGAGAGAGAAAATATGAATAAAATATGTCTTATTAAGTGCTAACTTGCACATGAAGAAAAGGCTTTTTTACCTTCAAATTATGACTCCAAACTTGTAAAGCAAATAGATTAAGTCATTAATGAGTTTCCCTCAAAATTTGAGATTAAAAGGAGGCCTGGTTTAAGAGTTATGAATTTTGGAATATTTCCTAAAGTGAGAGGGGTATCCTTTAATGTCATGATTTTTCCGATCTAATTAGAATTGATTTAATTCAGTTTTCATGGTACACATGATAAGGGTCGTTGGATCTGAGATCCAATGGTGATGCAGTTATCACCTACCTTGGTCAGATCAGGAAAGCCAGGAACAATTACTCTTTTCCTCCTTTTAACACCTCTCTCTCTCCCCAGTCCACAAAAGGATCTACAAAGTTGCTTGTTGGGATCGTGAGGAGCTTCCAGACCAAATCATCCCTAGATAGGACCTATTTGGAACCTTTAAAGGATTTTCCCTAAAATTGGATCGAAGACAGTATCCATTGATGTCTGGTTCCCGTACTCTATAAATAGAGCCATCAATACTTGTCTTCAAAGCCAAGAAATTTATGGGCACGATCACAAATCAAATCGATGCTTCGGGCATCCCTCTCCTTCACCCATCTTCTCCCCCTTTAAGCTCCCCTATTTTTGATTCCTATACAGAAAAGGTGACGATCATCCTTGGGTTTTTCATCCTCCTCAGCCAGGTCTGATGCCTCCATTGTGTTCATAGGAGCCCTGTGAAGGATCGTGCATCAGTTCCTTACTCTCCGATGCCCCGGGTTATAAAGTCAATACCTACAATGACTCACGCAGATGCATGTTTGTGTCGTCGCGAGGTTGAAGAAAGGGGGACATGCCAATTTACCTACCTGCCCCCACGACGCACAAAGACCAAGCCTAGGGACTAGAGGGTGAAGAGGTGAATTTGCCTCGGCTTGATGCCCACCCACGTGGAGAGAGATACAGATGTGGTGGAAGCCAATTCATGGATCCCTAATCCATGTGGAAAAGGAAAGAGGGGCCGAATTATTGACGTGGTTGTATCTCATTGGAGAAAAGGTAATTATCTTGCAAAAAGCATAACTAATGTTTGGTAACTCGTATCTATACATGTTATATATTAATTTTGATCAAAAAATGTGTAGAATGCAATAAAAATATGATCAGGATCAATATATGCTTCTAGTTTGAAAAGTGCATAAAGATGTGATCTTTATTGGTTTTAATTAATTTAAAAACGTAAGTTTTGAATATTAATGGATCTAACGGTGTTCCCTAACTTTTATGAGCAAAGTTTAGCCTTTTAACATAAAAAGGATGGATTAGATCTAAAAGGATGATCAGTGTACATAATTGGTTTAATTTTGGGTTCCATGTATATGAAAGTGCATTAATGGGCCTAGAAACCCTAATTTTAGTAATTATGAGTTTTAATGGTTTTAATTAGGAAAATCCATAAGTAAGACATAGATATGAAGTTCAAAATCTATTTTTTTTTTGGTCGGTCAAAAAGTGTGTTACTATAAAACCAAAAACTTTGGTCACAGAGTACCCCATTACATCACAAGGAGCTACAGAGCTCAACCAAGGAACAAATACCCCACGCAAGGGGACACACAAGCAAACTAGATGAAAACAAAACTAAGGAAACCAGGCAAACTATACAATCTAGGTCCAAAAGGACCAACCAGATAAAGACAACAACAAACCACTATTACATGCATTCAGCGTACCCACAATTAGTAATAGCAGCTTGACATCGAACAAAATCTAGCTAACCAGACTGTACCTAGACAAGAAGTTTCTGGTCTTCTCAGCTATCCAACTCCAAGCAAGAACCATCACGTTTTAACAACAAAGATTGGGAGAGAGATATCAGCACAAAGACACTCCTTCATGCAGCACAACACCAATTGTCTAAAGAAAGCACCCACAAATTAGTTCAAAATCTAATTTGAGAATAAAGACCCTTAATGTGGATAATTTATATAATTGGGGTTTTTATGAGTAGAAATGATGTTTTAGGATTTTTTGACCTAAAAAGGATAAAAGATGAGAAATAGATCTAAGAAACCCTAATGAATCCTAATAAGGCTTAGTAACCTTACAAAGGAGTCCCAAGTCAATAAGGAGTTCTTTGGGATGCGATTGTGATGATTAGGCATTACACATGCTTTTCAGGATCAAGATTTGCTTGATTGGTTGCTTGACTTGCTTGATTGGACTTCTTGATTGGATTGGATATCTTGCTTATATTTGAGACTTCAAACAAGTATGTGGTTATGCTTATGGCTAATTTCTCTAGTTTCATGGTGCTTTCTAAGGTTTTACCAGTTGCTTGAAATTAACTGCTTGGTTGACTTTTATTTCATGCAACTATAAAGTGATTATGGCTACCACCATAAATATAATTGCATGACTAGCTCAGATCCTATTCCTCCTCTATAGCTTTGAGTACTTGTGAGAGATGGATGACCTAGATATTGGTCTACCCTTGGGGTAGGATCATCAGGTTATCATGAGTCAATGTTTGGTCTACCTTTGGGTAGGATCATATGACTATACAACTCTATGTCTTGGTCTACCTGTAGGGTAGGATCCAAAGGGGATATTTGGGATCTACCATGTGAGAAAGGTAGTATCCATATCCACTGCAGGGTCAACACAGAGGCTAGGATATGTTAGGATTGAGTAGTTATGTTTAAGACATAAAGTTTGATCTAGTAAGTAATAATTTGATTGAAATATGTTGTTATAAATAGATGCAAGATTTTAGTTCCCCCACATACCAATATAATTTATTATACTGACTGACGTTTTGTTTGTCAGTGTTTTAGGAATACATAAAAGTGGATAAATATTTAAAGTGGCATTCGACGAATAAAGCTAAATAAAGATTGGAGGATTTAAATAGATAGAACTATACTTTGGGTAAAGTTCTAAACTCCTATTTTTGAAAAGGTATGTGAAAGGAATTTTTTTATCATGTTTTAAGCTTAGTTGTGGTAGAATTTATTAATTATTTTTTTATTATTTACAAAAGTAGTTGATCATGTTTTGGGATAATGACACCAGCTTCTTAGCCTTCATTACATGGGGGTTGCTGAGGGGTGGGGTCATTACAGTGATGCAATATGGAGAGTATGGGAAATACTAAGGTTGGCATAAATTTGTTTAAGGTGAGTTTGTGAGTGAAAGAATCTTTTAAGTATATTTTTCATGTTAGAGAGAATGAGTGTATAATGTTGATATGTTGCATGTTGTCTTGCATGTTGTCCACGAAATGGATATCTAATTGAATGTGTATAACAGTAGTTGAGTTGAACTATTTGTGATGTTAGAAGGACATAGAGTGATGTTGACTGGTAGAGTGAAGGAAAATCTTGCTTAAACACATGACACTTTGTTATTATAACTTCAGATAGGATAAGTGTTTTCTTATAATTTTCTTGGTGGGGTACAAATTATGTAGTATTTGTATTTAAAAATAAAGGAACAAATGTGTGTGTTATCTATGACTAGTGAGTGTATGAGTTTAAGTTTGAATCAGTGGGGTGTTTTTGAGGTTGATTATGCTCCATCCATCATTATTACTGGTTGTAGTGAGTTTGTCCCAAGCCACACATTTGTGGTTTGTAGTGGAATTCCATTAGAAGATCCTTCTCAAAGAGTCTATGTGTTTAAGAACTTAATTGTAGATGGGAATGATGCTTAGGAGTATGATGGAAGGAAGAATATACGAGGGATTTGGAGAGTGACATGACCCACATTGCTAAGAGATTTTTCTATTCTAGCTAGCTAGGTGACTAATCATTTTCTAGTGATGGGGTTCCAAGCACCCACTTGAATAAGTGAGGGGAAAAGATGTATAACAAAATATTTAGTGGGAAAATCCAATGTTGAGCATTCCATAATGTGAATAGAAATATGTGACTCATGTACATTGAGGTTAATGGGTAGTAAGGCATATCGGGGAAGGTTTCTTGGATCCTAGATGGGTGATTGGATGCTCTAGAGGGGGGGTGAATAGAGTTGAATGCACTTAAACCAAATTTATTAGACCTTCAAGATATATCACAAGATAAGGTTGCTAAATAGGAAATTTGAGTGCAGCTAAATCATGCATAGAAAGGGAGAGAGAGATTGAACATACACCAGTTGACAAGCTATTTAGAGTGGTTCCACAGTTCAAACTAGAAGTATGTTAGTCCACTACCTATAGAGGTCAACCTCTAGGATTTCTTAACCATTGCACTCTTATATTCATTCATAAGACTTACAATACATGACCACCAAATGACTTACCAATCTAATACAAAGAGTCTTCAACCTTACCAAGGACTTACCCACTTTGCAACGAGTCTTCAGCCTTCTCCAAGGAATTAACCACTCTTGCACAAGTCTTCAGCCTTCTAGGAATTACCCACTCTTCTTGGATCTTCAGCCTTTGACTTCACCTTCACTCAAAGAAGCTTTCACCAAGGACTTACCCACTTGAGCAAGGAGTCTTCTGCCTTCACCAAGGGCTTACACACTCTTGCTCTAAGTCTTCGACCTTGATCTTCACCAAGGGACTCCTTCCCTTGTTCTTCTTCACCTTTCTTAGCCAATAGAGAGAGCCTTCATCTTCATGGTTGAAATGAGAGATAGGGAGGAGGTGGAACTGAGAGCCTCACAAGATATACATGTAGGACTAGCTCTCTTATAAATCTCCTACTCACTCTAATGGATGTAGTAAGTGATTAAGCTTAGAGAGAGAGGAGGCTATAGGAAGCACTCAACTATAGAATAGAAACCTTACATAGAGTTTTGCATTGAATGCTCAATCTTAGAATGAAGCCCATGGGGTCCTATTTATAGTTGAGGATGCCTCTTAGCCTTTGGGAACACTTCAGAATGAAAACTAGCCATTTTGTGGCTTGCAACTGATATATTTTCACTTGTTACAACTCCACAACGACTAGAATCACTTTTCTGCACTTTTTCATATAGTGCAATCGTTCGAGTTTCTATAAAGGTAACTCGACCGATCCCACTAAGAGACAAGACCAATTTAGGCCATTGGTCGAGTTTGTCTTGGGGTAACTCGACCGTTTCACTTAAATTAGTTTTGCTCTGCAGAGGGATCAGTGGAGTTCTATGAAGTGTAAACTTGACCGTTCAAAAGTCATTTACAAGATCCAATCAGGATCGGTCGAGTTTGCAACTCGACTGATGAACAACCTGATGTGATTTTTGGAAAATGGCTTTTGAGTGCTTAAATATTCGATCTATGTGCTTTTGATTTTTTTTCTAAGCTTAATTACAAGTCATACAATCATTATAAGTGATTTACAACATGATTCCAATGGATTGACATCATATTCCAAAAATGTGCACTTGTATTGACTTTGACTTGTCTTTTCTCCAAGTTGAGATGTGCAAGTTAGGACATTTGGAGTGTGTCTATGCATAATGTGAAATCACTCAAGTGGAGACATTAGACACAAATTAAAATAAGGGTTTAATCAATTTAGATCTTGAGTCAACATTCTCCCCCTTTTTGAAGATGACAAACCATTCCATAAATGTATTGAAAGCATTTAAGTTAAGTCATACCTTTGGAGAAACCTAGGGGTTTCAATAGAATGGGGCTCATATGCTCCCCCTCAATTGATTCTTGTGGAGTTCTCGTACTCCCTGTCAATTGATGCTATTTCTCCTGCATGGTTAGCTTTCATAACAATTATAGAATACTATGTCTTCTACTCATATATGTTCTACACATATATGTCTTCTCCTGTTTACCTTCTCCCCTTCACATGGACATGCTTCTCCTCTTCTTGTAAGACATGTCTTCTCCCTCTTTTGTCAAAAGAAGACATACCTTTCTCCCTCTTTGTCATTTCAAAAGTTGGGGGTATGAAGAAATAAGAAACACAACTTGTTAAGAGAAAGGAGATAACAAAAGGTTATATAAGGAGAATAGAAGAGCACAAATAGGGTCTTGTCCAAGCATAGAAAAAAGACAAGTTAAAGCATGCACTTGAACAACCCAAAATGTATGATAAAGTGTTGCAGAAAAATAATAAAACACAATTTTGACCCTCAAGATGACATAATTTACCCCAAAAGTGTAGGGACTCAAGGAAAAGCGATGAGTCTTGCTCAGAAGGCCATTTTTACATAAAAAACACTAGTCTTGCACCAAAAACTAAAACTGGAGCAAAATCGGCATGAAATCCAAAAATGCTCCAATTTTCTACATACAATGTAGCTCTATGTACCCTGCACCACAATGTTATGCAAGCAACTCAAGATAGTAGATATGCAATTCAAGTAACAAGCTTGAGCATGTATGAGACAAGATACAAGCATATCATATAGTGAAAACTACTTGATAAACAAGGCTAGGACTACATGTATATGAACTACTAGTAGATGATATCACAAGTTAGGACTACTAGTAGGGTCTAGATCATAGCAAAAAATGCACAAGTTAAAGAGAAATCTATGAGAAGATGGAGAGATATATCCAAACAAAGAGATATGAAATTTAGAAGCATGAATGGATATAACTCATTAGCAAATATGCATCCTTACCAAACAATGATTACCACTAAGAACCTCAAGGTTGCTCTAAACAAGATATACATCTAGATAGATGTAGTAAGTTAGAGTACAATGGAAGTAATTTTAGACACAACCAAGATATCCAAAGAGTTCATCATCAAAACCTGCAAAACAACTCAAAGCAAGTAATTGTAAGATATAGATATACCAATTTAGAGCAATTAGAAAGTTAGAGTTGTAAGCTAGATAGGAAATTTAGAACATGGCAATATGCATATATAAAGGTACCAAATGGGAGTGCCAAAGAATAAAATTATTGGTTGAGAAGATCTAGTTGAGAGGGAAATTATCATTCAATAAGTCAAATGTATATTTTGTACACAGTGTTGTCGGTCGAGTTATGTGTATTGACAACTCGACGGATGATAGTTGTTGACAACACCCATTGGTGCCTATCTGTTGAGTTTCAAACATGACATACTTGACTGACAAAGTTGTTGTCAAAAAGCACATCTATATAAAGAAAAAACATATCTAGAAGCAAGATACAAATACAAGCCATATCCAAACATATGTAAGCAAGTTAGTAATGTACAATGAAAGTATTAGAAATAGTTTTTGAACAAGAGTGTGAAGAGAATCCTAAAACACCACTTTTGACTCAAAAACCACATGCGTAGTGTACACTAACTTGACAAAAATTAGTTAGGATTGGTTATAAGCAAGAAAACATTTACCTTTGTTCTTACCATTCCTTTTTCCACTTGTTGCCACCCTATACACATCTCACCTTTCTTTTTTTATGTGGATTGAGAAGTCAATTTGGAATTCAATGGATCAAGTCAATCCATTTGCAAGTACCTACAAGAAAAAAGATGAAATAGTCCCCAATCATGTTTTTCGGTCCAAAGGACTTAGCTTAGCAACCCAAGTCCTAGTGCTCTGGGTGCTTTCCTAAAAGGAAAACAAGTAGAATAATGACCAATTTTAATGCAATAGTTGTGTGTGCCCATAGTCTTAGAACTAGAGGATTCTCCATGGAAGATTGGAGGTCATTTACCTTTGTTGTTCCTTTGACTACCATCATACCCTAAACTATGTCTACCAATTTTTTTAGTAGTATGGTGTAGGATATCATTAAGATTCTTTTTACCAACTAAGAATCTTTGCAAAGAAGATCTCAAACTATGATTATCATGCATAAGAGAAGTAATAGTATAAGAAAAATGATTGATATTATCTTTAGCATGCAAAAGATCATTTTCTAAGAAAAGAGCTTTAGTTAAATAAGAATCTCTATTAATATGAAGAGTAGTAATATTATTCTCTCTACTAGTAGAACTAGAACAATATTCAAGAACATTGATTTTAGCAAGCAAGGAGGCATTTTCTATTTCAATAAAAGCAATCTTAGAAAGATAAACACCATTTTCAAATTCTAATCCTTGCAAAACAAAATTGTTTTCCTTGTTTTCAGATTTAAGAACGTCAATATCATGCATGCGAGAATCAACAATTAAGGTATGCTCTTCATTAGTACTACTCATAAGAGGTTAATATTCTAGATATCTAATCTTGTTAAGAAAGCTAGCATTTTCAAGTTTAAGAGAATCTACTTGACTAAGACAAACATTTTTATAATCAAGCAAGCAAGTATTAGCATGTTCAAGATCATCTAATTCTACATACATATTATCAACAATTCTAGCAAGCATTTTCCTTTTCTTTTTAGAAGACCTAAGAGAGGCACGAGTAGCATTAATGATAGCAATTAAATGTTCTTTATCTAAATAGTTTATATCTACCTCATTTGAGTCTTTTCTTGTAGAATCCGTAAGAGCAAAATGACATTCACCTTCTTCACTAGAGCTCGATATAGATCCTCTACTTGAATCTTCACTTGAACTTGAGTTGGAGGAGTCACTTGAGCTTGAGTTGGAGGAGTCACTTGAGTTTGAGTGCCACTTTTCTTCTCTTTTCTTGTGATGATCGATCTTTATGACTTGTGGGCAATCTATCTTGAAGTGACCCTTCTTTCCACACTTGAGGCACCAGATGGAGGAGAAATTCTTGCATTTGTAGAATCTACCATTGGAGTACATGTCTACTTCTTCTATATGAGAGGATGGAGAGGCTTGTCCCATAATAGCTTCAATTTGACCCTTGATTTCAGCCTTCTTCATTCTCTTTATCTCTTTCTCCTCTTGTCTTTCAACTTCTTCTCTCTTGTCAAGTGTGACTTCATGGAGTTGTAGATTTCCAATGAGCTCTTCAATGGGGATATCATCAAGAGATCTTACTTCTTTAATGGAAGTCACCTTGGGTTCCCATCTCTTGGGGAGAGTTCTAAGGATCTTTGAGTTGATCTCTCCTCTACTCATAGGATGTCCTAGAACAGCAAGACCATTCAAAATGGTGTTGAACCTTGAGTACATATTGGCTATCTTCTCCTCCTTCCCATCTTAAAGTTCTCAAACAGCCCATTGTGCATGCAGACTTTACTTTCCTTCACTTGAGTTGTCCCCTCATAAGTGATGCATAGCTTTCTCCATACCTCATAGACCGTATCACAAGAGGAAATTCGGTGGAACTCGATGGAGGTCATGGTGGCATAGAGGATGTTGATTGCTCTTGAATTCAAGGTGACTTTCTTCATTATAGCTTCATCCCATTCTTATATCTTTGTCACTAGTAGTTTGTATGGATGGTCCACCATTTGCCATAGCTCAAAACTTGATCCTTGGATGTCGAATTGTAGCCTTTTTTCCAATAGAGGAAGTTACTCCCATCATGGATTGGAAGTTTGATGAAGTATCTCCCACCTTGGTAGTCACCCATCTTCTCCTACTTGTTGAAGTATGCTTGGAGAAACCCACTCTGATACAAATTGTTGGATCCTAGATGGGTGATTGGATGCTCTAGAGGGGGGTGAATGGAGATGAATGTACTTAAACCAAATTCATTAGACCTTCAAGATATATCACAAGATAAGGTTGCTAAATAAGAAATTTGAGTGTAACTAAAACACGCATAGCAAGGGAGAGAGAGATTAAACATACACCGGTTGACAAGATATTTAGAGTGGTACCACACTTCAAACTAGAAGTATGTCAGTCCACTACCTAGAGAGGTCAACCTCTAGGATTTCTTAACCATTGCACTCTTATATTCATTCATAAGACTTAAAATACATGAGCAAATGATTTATCTATCCAATACAAAGAGACTTCAACCTTACCAAGGACTCACCCACTTTGCAACAAATCTTCAACCTTCTCCAAGGACTTACCCACTCTTACACAAGTCTTCAGCCTTCTAGGAATTACCCACTCTTCTCGGATCTTCAGCCTTTGACTTCACCTTCACTCGGAAAAGCTTTCACCAATGACTTACCCACTTGAGCAAGGAGTCTTCTGCCTTCACTAAGAGATTACCCACTCTTGCTCCAAGTCTTCGGCCTTGATCTTCACCAAGGGACTCCTTCCCTTGTTCTTTTCCACCTCTCTTAGCCAAGAGAAAGAACCTTCATCTTCATGATTGAAATGAGAGATAGGGAGGTGGTGGAAGTGAGAGCCTCACAAGATATATATGTAGGACTAACTCTCTTATAAATCTCCTACTCACTCTAATGGATGTAGCAAGTGATTAAGCTTAAAGAGAGAGAGGAGGATGTAGGAAGTACTCAACTATAGAAAAGTAATCTCACATAAAGTTTTGCATTAAATGCTCAACCTTAGAATGAAGCCTAAGGGGTCCCACTTATAGCTGGGGATACCTCTTAGCCTTTGGGAATACTTTTATTATTCTTCTAAATATTACCACTTTATATTTCTCAATGTATCAGAGCAACATCAATTTATAGTATATTAGGATGTAATCTATATGATTGGATTTTATTATATCATTTATTTTGTTGTGTACTATGTGAACATCATCGCCCTTGGATACAATTTAAATGTTCTATAAGCTAGAACCCGCTTTAGTCGGGTTGCTTTTGTTCAAGTCTAGTTTTGTCAGTTTTACGTGGAGACGTCTTGCTATCCTGGAGAGTGAGGTCGAGATGATATGTTCCTAGTATACATTTAAACATCATTTTTAGTTCTCGGAGCCGCATCCGCTGCTTCTCAATAAAATTTTGTATATGTAATAAACTAAAAGGATTTGTTCAGGCCAAGATTAGCTCCAATATATATATATATATATATATATATATATATATATATATATGGTATATCTTCGCTACCCGTGCATCAATTTTGTAATGAGATGACACATGTATGTAATGAGACAACCAAATTTGTAATGAGACAACCGAAATTGTAATACAAAAACTCATTTTGTATTACAACGTTGTTACAGTAATAAATATATATTTATTACTATAACAGCGTTGTAATACAAAACGAGTCTTTGTATTACAATTTCAGTCGTTTCATTACAAATTTGATTGTCTCATTACAAATGCATATATTTCCATTACAAAACTCATGCACGGGTAGCAAATCTTAATTACCCGCACAGATAGCGAAGATACACACACACACACACACACACACACACACACACACATATATATATATATATATATATATATATATATATATATATATATATATATATATATATATATATATATATATATATATATATATATAGAGTGAAACATAAGGGGAACTACTCCCTACTTAATTGTGTAATAAATCCACTCAATTCCAAACATACCACAGAGTATGACGGTAAGGAGAGATGTCATTTATTTCTCATATGGTATATATATTACAGAACAACATAGTTAGTAAGCAACAAAGATAAACCTATTCATGATGATTATTCATATACAATTATACCTCGTCATAAAAGATGGTGTGACTATATGTCTAACAACATTTAGGTCCAAATGCACATAGGGCAACCCTGTTATTTCAGACTTATCCTATACGTTGCTATGGATCGGAGAGTATATTTCAACAAGATTTCTTTCCCTATATGCCTTTAGGTCCAAATGCACATAGGGCAAACATGTTGTTGTGTTTTTTTTTCAGTATAAGTAATCAACCTTTTACCTGTACAATCGTCATACAGAATCATGTGCATGTAGTAGTATGTGAACCAAACTATTTCTCAATCGATGTCTTCAACACGTGTCGTGTTGTGCCGTCAGTCGTGCAGTCTTGCTTGCCCAAGCTCGCCGCCATCGCCTCCGCGTCTTGTTCCTCTAGGCAAACCTGCTCCAGCGGCGAAATATGAACGGAGCAAGTGTTCCCAGCTCCCTTTTTTGTACCCGAATCCCCTACCATCATCCTGGTTGGGAGCTTCTCTTGTTTCGCGTCCTCAGCTGCGGCGGCCTCGCTCATCTTGCCAAACAGAACGAGGTAGAGACCGGCGACGATTACCACGGATCCTAGCACGCTGTAGGCACACAATTGATGCAGAAGTGAATTACAACGCAGGTTTTAGATTTAGAAAGAATCACAACAAAAACATGAGCATCCAGTATGTGTGTAATTCGATCAACTAGCTCGCAGAACATACCTCCCAATGTGAATTTTCTCTCCCAGGATCACCGAGCCAAGGAAGACAACGATGATGAGTGTAATCGGACTGAACATGGAAGTGTAGACTGCGCCTTTCTTGCTAACGACCCACACAACCGCCGTAGCCGCCACCGCTGACCCTACAACTCCCTGCGATAACGCCATGTACGTATCTTGTTGTGATTGAATAACAAGCTGAATTTGTTATGAACAAGAGGAAACAATCAGCTACTTACATTATAAAGCACGGCGAGAAGCTTGATATCAAACCCCAACCGCCAAGCTTTCCAGTCTCCGCTATGGTCAAACAGACCGTAAGCCACCGCCTGCACGCTGGCCATGACGTACATGAGCGCTGAGCTCAAGTAAGGGCAAGGGATGTGGTGACCCATCTGGTCCTGCAGTACGAGCCACATGGAATTGAACAGACAGCTCCCCAGGTACATAAACACGCCGATCAAGACATGGCTCCCCTCCGCCGCTGTGCTTCCACGGGAGTCGGCGAGGAGGTTGACGGCCGACGACCAAAGGTGTAGCTCGGTACCCTTGTAGAAGGTGAGCATCATGGCTCCTGCTAAAGCGACCGCTATCCCGGCAACCTTGAGGCGCCCTGTGGCGGTACGGATCCCCACCACTTCCAGCCTTCAAGTTTTGTGTACATGTTCGATTAATCAGAAGGCCAGCTTGAAAATGCTCCGGAGCCCGACTTGATATTTTTACATATTGTTATTTGTTAAAACAAAGCCTCATACCTTAACCATGCCGCGAGGACAAACGTCATCAATGGGCCAAGGTTGCCTATTCCGCTGGCGACTGTCATGGATGTGCGGCGGAATCCTGATACATAGAGGTTCTGCGGCAGCACAACCCTGGAGATGATATCCGTAACCCATCGATCGGTAGTGTAATCATTAAATGGAAACAGTCGAGTAATTCCCTTGCCCAAAAAAACTTTCTAGGACTATTACTATAGTAAGTTTTTTGCAGTAATTGTAGCAATCGTATAATAAGTTTTTCCACTGCAAAAAACTTACCATAAAACTAATTGTTTATAGTAAGTTTTTTGCAGTAATTGTAGCAATCGTAATCGTATAAACTCGAGGGGTGTTCACATAATTCCGCACGTTTTATATATAGGTAGGAAGCTTGATGGTTTTAAGATTTGCTAGCCTCGTATGAATAAAAAGTAACCTACACCCCCTACTAGATTAATGTCGCGTGTCCATTTAATCCTAGCCAACTGATTTTATTACGCTGCACACATGTCTAAACAGAAGTGTAGCATACTCAGCGTGATGACAGGTTGTGGGGGTGGGGCCGGGGATGCGAATCATGCGATGCTCTTCGTGCACCTGTTTGGAGAGGTCAAACCGCGTCGGACGAACAAAAGTTTTGTTTCTAGAAGTTTAACAAACATGTTGGGACGTTGGGACAACAAGTCTAGAACAGCAGATTTGAAGCCCAGTAGTGGAGGCGTTCCCTAAAGCAGAGTAAGGAAACAAAGGAATGAAAATTCTCCCCCGAAGGGGCCTTTCAAAAACAGAGTAAGGAAATAATAAGGAACATAATCTCGCTCGAGAAATGGAAGGACCAACAGAGAGGAAAGAAATCAAAGTGGAAAGCTGTCAAGAAACAAAGGAATTAAAACAGAGGTAAACAGAATCTCGTCGGAGGAAACGGAGGAAGCATAACAGAGGAAACAGAAACATAATCTGACCGGAGAAACGGAGGAAGCAGAATAGAGGAAACAAAATCTCACTGTAAAACTTCACATAGACTAAGAAAGCAAAGCAGATGAACATGAATGGAAACAACCAACATGCAAATCCATTGAGAAGTTAGAATTTACTTACCCCAACAATCCAGAGAGGAAGCTGTATGCAAGAACCGTCCTCGTCATTTGCATCCCCTGCTTCCTGCGCAACACACGCAGAGAAAGATGGATAGAGTAAGAAAGGAGGCTAGGCGGACAGCTGATCATTGTCCAAACCATTTCTCTACTCAGTATCTACTTAAACATTGATCACTGACCTGTTCAGGAAATAGGCCACTGGGCAAAGAACTGCGGCAGCGAAGAGGCAACGGTAGGCAACAATAACCGAAGCAGCCATCCCATCTCCCATAGCAAGCTTGTAGAATATATTGACCCCGGCCATGACAGACTGCACTAGAACCATCAACACCATCAGCTTCAGGCTGAGGACGGAGGTTAAACCCGCCATGCTCTGCGAAGTGATCGAGTTTTGTTGGGAACCTACGATGTGCTTCGGTTTAGTCTTTGCCACCGTATATAGCGAATTCGTATTGTTTCTGGATGTGAACACCGCTCCTTATAGTGTTTCTACTGGCAGTCAAATGGGAGCAAGAATATTGTACGTTAGAGCTAATATTTTGTAGATCTAGCGGCAAAACAAGCAAAGTTGTGTTCGGAGGTGAACACTTCCTTATAGTGTTTCTCTGATGTTGCTACTCAATAAAAACGTATTCTTGGACAAGGCTGCGTTGACGAAAACAGGGAAGCGGAAACACGAGCCCAACTTGGGCGAGATGTGACCACCTGAATTACTGCTAGCCGGCATTTCTTCCTTCCATCCCTTTTGTCTATTTACCCTTCATGAGGGGTCCCGTACTACCACCTGAATTACTGCTCGCCAGCATATAACGAATCGATTTGTTTCTTCCTTCCATCCCTTTCGTCTATTTACGTCTCTGTCAACACGACCAATCTATATGTAAAGCAACATCTGAGAAACACTATAAGGAAGGAGCGGTGTTCACCTCCGAACACCAACTTTGCTTGTTTTGCCGCTAGATCTACAAAATATTACCTCTGGGACTGGGACGCATATTACCACGCGGGCAATGCGTCTGGGACTGGGACGCATTGCTGCCACGCAACAGCCGGACTGACGCAACCCAACGACTATTTTGCCATTGGGCCGCGGCGCGGTGCCACGTGGGGGCAATGCGTCCCCAACCGGGACGCATTGTCTCCTATATATATGGGGCGAAATCAGGCCTCCAAACTCACATCATTCTTAATTTCTTTGGTCTTGCTCTCTACTCCCATTGTTCTGGAGTTTCTGCTCGGATTTATTCTGCTTGGAGGCGATTTCTAACTTATTTCGGGCGATCTTGGAGTTGTTATCTTCTTCGCTTCTTCTACTGCTTGGAGGCAATTTTACTGTTTCTCTTCTTTCTCTTCTCGTATTCTTTGATTGACAAAGGAAAACTCTCCATTTGAGGTATTTTTTCTACCAAAATTTTAATTTCCAAAACTTGAACTTAACATTAGTATGCAATATTACAACTGAAATAATTGTATTGATACTCCTTAATTCCACATTAATCAAATAATGATGTAGAAAATGACAATTGAAGGTTAATTAATACCTGAAAAATTATTATTCGGAATTGCAAAACTATTGTTCTGAAATGTTAATGTTACTGAAAAATAGCAAAATTGTTGTTCTGAAATGTTAATGTTACTAAAAAATAGCAAAATTGTTGTTCTGAAATGTTAGCCTCATTTGTATAATATGCGCTCACAAGTACATCTAGATCCCAATTGATAGAGTCTGCAGCTACCCAAACATGAGAACATGGATAATGTCATTGTTGTGGAAAACCACAACTGCATTGACTGCCACCATTTGGACGCACTATTACTTGAAATTTATGTCCATCCATGTCACCAACAAGCCATTCATCATTGCTCACATGGATGTGTACTGTCAGTTTTTTGCATCCTCTCGAACATTATAAAGCTTATCATGAACCCTCCAGGGCCATTCCAGTCCCTCTTGTGCACGTTTATTTGCGAGATTATGCCTCTCCAACCACATTGTCACAGAGCGAAGCGAGAGTATGTGGTAACAATTAATGTCTGTATTGGCAAACCTCTAACATCTTTTAAGACTCCATTACACCCTTCAACATGATTGCTAGTCAATGACCCATACCTGCAACCTCTGTCATATGTGAGAGACCAAAGTACTAGATTTTGACCTAATAAATACGCCTTCGTTGTTGGTTCTATGGTTTCTATAACAGTCATATGACGATCAAATTCAAGTATATCAATAGCTCCCTCAACTCCTGGGACTTGAACTACTTATGGAAGTTCTCCTGAAGATGTTGAAGACAATAACGATGTTGAGCCCAATTAAATTTTGATTCAAGTGCTGGAAAAATCTCACTCATTCGATCAGAAATAATACACAAGTCTGTACGTCGTGGAATGATTGGAATACAAGTTTGTAGAGAACCAAAGAACCACTCTCACGAGTCCTTATTTTCTTTCTCGACAACAGCAAAAGAAAGTGAAAATAGACCATTATCAGCATCTATGCCACATGCAATGAGAAGTGTGCCAGTATATTTTCCTGTTAGAAATGTGCCATCAACAGTAAGAACAGGCCTGCAATAGGCCCAACCCCTCACAGCTGGACCAAATGCCCAAAACACCCGCTTGAATCTACGAGTGTCTTCAGTTTGAAGGGTATAATCATCAATAAGGTGGGCATATATAGTTCTTAGAATATATTGTGTCAGAGAAATCAAGAACGACAACAAACTATGATATGATGATTCCCAGTCTCCAAATATTTTATAGACAGCCTTCCTCCTCGCTAGATATGCCTTCTTGTAAGATATATGGAGCCTTAGTTTAGCATTCACCTTGTCACGAATTTCTCATGTCAACATATCCAATCGTGATACTAGGATTGACATTATCATTCAAGCAATATAAGATGTTGTGACTTGGCAATGATCATGATTCATAACAGCTAATTCACAAGTGTGGCCTGCTTTACAACATTTTACCTTCCACATGCCACCTGCTATTTTGGACTGGAAAGCGGTCAATCTCCAAGGACATCATTCATCATGGATACAAACAAGTTTAAGATGACGATTATTTGAGCGTAATGTACGGTACTGGACATTCTTTTGTACCGACCATTTTTGGAGCGTCTCAACCAGTGCCTCTTTGGATGAAAATAAAACACCCTCATATATAAAAGTGTTGGAAGGATTGTAATTGAGACAAAATTCATGACAAAAATCTTCCACCCAATCATCATCTTGAAAAGTTTCATAGTTGGAATCAATGTGTTCATGTTGGGGCCATTGGTTGTCAAATATGGATGGAATAGAACTCAATGCTGCAATAGAGTCAAGGAATGGATGTGTGTGCTCATCATCAATTTCAGTCAATGACTCCCCCTTAGGTGGTTCACTATTATTACCACCTTCGTGATCACTATCATTATCACCTCCATGATCACTATCATTATCTCCCTCCTCAACCTCAACACCAATATTCTCAGTAGTAGGATTTTGAGAGAATTCAGGTGGTTGACTCTATTCATCAGTTAAATGACTTTGAGAGAATTGAGGTGGGTGACTCCATTCAGCAGTTAAATGACTTTCAGAGAATTGAGATGGTTGACTCCATAAATGATTGTGAGGGAATTGAGATTGAAATTGATTCAATAGACTCATGAAACAAGGCTGTTGGTGGATAGATGTTTTTATAAGAAACACATTAATATAGGCATCAAATGAAAGTGATAACAAGGTTTTGTATGCATCATCATCATCAACTTGTCCGAGCATATGATTTTCTCCAGGAAAAAGATAGGATATTTTGATAGAGAAGTGGTTGGGATTGATGTCAAGTGTTGTATAGATATATGATTTTAGTTCGGTTAGGGTATTGATAAGTGAAATTTTTATGGGTCTAATAGATCGACTAGAATAAGACCCATCAGAGAGAAATTGACCATCATATCGCAACTTGACAATTCGTGAATTTGAACTAGATGCCATGTTCCTATCATTGTGAAATAGTAATTTGTATTTTAGAACATTATATTAACATAAATTAATATTTTAAAATAGTGACATCATTTTTAAAATAGTAGTTAAGATTTTAGAACAATAATTTTGAATTCGGAATTAAATTTATTTTACTACTTTTTCTATAACATTAACATTTTAGAACAAAAATTTTAATATTTTTTAGTGACGCTTATCTAAACACATACAAAACTGAATTTTGTGGTATTCCCGACAAGAGGTATTGGCCTCAATTTGATGAAAGTAGAGGTATTTATCCCTTATTACCCCCTAGGCAACGAAGGCATGCTAGAAGACCAAAGAAAAAAAGAAGGCCTTCAACTTTGGATGTTGATCCAAATAAATATACATATCATTGTCATAAGTGTGGCAGAAAGGGCCATAATAGACGCACTTGTCCTAATGTAATATGATGTATGAGCATGTAATGTTTGCTATTTCAATTTACTCAAGGCATGTAATGTTTGTAATTTTAGTTTGTTCAAGTCATGTAATGTTTGCAATTTCAATTTAATCAAGTCATGTATGTTTGCAATTTCAATTTACCCAAGTCATGTAATGTTTGCAATTTCAATTTCACTAAAAGAATGAATTATAATGGGGTTTTTTATAGATGGCTCATCGAAGGACATGGACATTTCACATGTCCGTAGAGTTAATCCAAATAATAGCTACAAAGTGCCTACAAGAGAAAATGGCTCATTAAACTCTATTGGATGATGACTGGAATGACGTACCAGATTTGTTGTACAACAAGTTAGGATTTATAGTGACAAAAGAACAAGCAAAATTTCATTGGCAATTTTTAAAGCAAATGTTTCACATGTATGAATAACTTCTTGAGCTACCTGGTTGGTATTGGGATCACACGAAATAGAAAGCAATGTCAATCAATGAACAAGTTAAAAACCAGTTAGCTGTATCACATCCGGAGATACATCGAGTTGTACATCAAATGTGGCCATTTTATGAACCTCTAGATGAGATATTGAATCAAATGCATTAACTAATTATTGTAATATTTCTCTTTTAGTAGTTCATGTTGTATTTTAATATTGTTTGGTAGTTCATGTATTTGAATCTTATCTAATGAAGAATCTTGACAAACTTATATGTGGTACAAAATTTGAACTTTTCATTTGATGTAATATGTGCAATTTTCATTTAATGTAATATTTACATTTTTCATTTAATTTAATATTTGCACTTTTCATAGATATGGCTCATAGACAAGCATCCTTCCGACTCTCCCAGCACCACATCATGTTGGTACAATGGCCTATTACTGACTCAAATGTTTTAGAAAATATTTCCATGGCTGGTTTTGAGCTTGTTCATAGGCTACCCTCTATCCACCTTGACCCCACTTTAATCACTACATTAGTTAACCGGTGGGACAATACTACCAATACTTTTAGATATCTCCCGTTAGAGATGAATGTGACCCTTCAGGATGTTGCAGTGCTTCTAGGTCTTAGGATTGATGGCCCACCTGTTATAGCTTCTTATCCTATAGGTGTAAATGAGGGGTAGTTTTCTTTTTGGTCTCACCTTTGTGAGAATTTCTTAGGAGATGCACCAGATGGGATGTCTAAGGGGCATACCTCCTTGATTTGGCTGTGTAAGAACTTCATGGATATGGATCTTACCGTGGGTGATGAAGAGCAACAACTAGAACTGAGGACAAGGTACACTAGGGCATATCTCCTATACTTCTTAGGTAGTTACCTTATCCCAGATAGTACCGAGGATAGAGTGCATGTTAGGTACCTCCCTCTTGTGTTTGATTTTGCACGTTGTGGCTCTCTATTTTGGGATGATGCAACTCTAGCTTACTTATATAGGGAGTTGTATAAGGCTGTTGGTATGTATGTCCTGAGAGCCAATCGTGGGATGATTGGTGGGATACATTAAGATTGATTTAATAAACATCAAAGACAAGCTTCCAATTCTTTCTGATTCAGTCATATGAGATAATTATAGAACAGATTGAATGTCTAGAGAATGACAGTACTCAATGATGTATGCCTTCAGGTTCAGGACCTAAACGATGAGATCATACAGATGTTATGAGTTTGTACATTCTTGTTATGTCCCTAGTCAGATGTCATTGTGGAAGGTAGATAGACAGCAATGACACACAAGACTAGATTCTGGTGTTGGTTGATGACAGAATCTCATTAGTCATGATATAGAGATATCAAACCAAACACATAGGTACTTGTTAGAGAACAAGTGTACCGGACAGACCCACCGTGAGTTTGACACATGGAACCATGACATGGTAGTCACAGTCAGTACTCACAGTGATGGCGGTGAGTGTGATTCTTTGACCTGAAATCACTACACTCAACACATGTCGTTGGGCACACTTTGACATCATCAAACGCAGTCCTGAAACATGGGTTGTTATAAAGGTGATGATTGGGTGGCTTTGACACATGGGGATTTTGAGGGGTGAGTGATAGATATGGGATTTGTCCCTCCTGAGGGAGTATGATATCCATGGCTACTTGATGAGTAGGATTGAGAAAGGTGTGCACGCATGTGTGAATCAGTATGTGATATTGATGTCATACATATCTCTTCCAATCTACTCTGAGATCAAGAAAGTGAATGAACGTTGACAGGATGACTGTTCCATGCCTCGAGTTCATTCGGGATATCAGTGACAAAAGAATTATACATTCACTGTAATACCATTCATGGATTGTAGGATTTAAAGTTGTTCTCCAACTTTCTATTTCACTTGGGTAGCACTGATGTGTGACTAGGCACCGCTCTTTGCTTGTGAAGTCATAAGTGTTATGGACTTTCACTACCAACGTGAAATGGACCTGCAGGGTCACACACATAGGATTTAACCTGGAAAAGGAGTTTTGTACACAAATGTTTAGATTGATTACTAAAGGAGTTTAGTAGTTCAATTAAACACTCAATTAATTGATAGCTCAATGTCATAATGTTCAAGGTGTTGGACACATTGATTGGAGTATCAGATTGATTGAAACTACAATTGACTGATTCTGCACAATCTGCACTCCCAATCGATCGGCTCATGTAATGAACCGATCAGCTCAGCTTAGTGAACCGATCGGCTCAGGTGGTGAGTCGATCGGCTCATGTACAGGGTGAAACGATTGCTTCAAGTGATAAAACGATCGGTTCAACTGATGCAACCGAGCAAGTTGGAAAAGTAGGATTGGTGAGAAATTTCTTTTCGTTTCACTTGCCCAATTTGATTGGAACAAGGATTGGTATTTGGTACCAATTAGAAACAAAAGAGGAAAAGTCAATCGAGAACTGACCTGTACCACGAACTGACTATTTCATGGGTCCCAACCGATCGGTTGAGGTGTCAACCGACCAGCTCAGATCCCCAAACGACCGTTTCAGAAATGAAACGATCGGTTCAGGTTGCGTAGTTAGTTGTTTTTGTGGAAAATCTCGAACCCTTCTACTCCTGCTTTAGTCCCGCATTGCCCGAGATAGAGAACCATGTCCCATGACTCTCCTATATATATGGGTATTGGGGGCTTCTCAAAGAACAACTCAGTGCAACCACTTGCTCTGCAAAGTTGTCGTTCTCTCTGGTTTTGGTAACCGAGAGAGCCCGAGCAAGTGCTACCCGATAAGGGAGGCACATCAAGGGAAAGACAACTGCAGAAAGCGACTGGTGGCAGGAGAGTGTGTCAGTGACTAGTACGCTGACAGGAGGGTGCGACTCCCTCCAATTCCTTGTGGGATAAGGAGATTGGAGTTCTAGGTGGTCCGTGTGGACTACTTCAGAGGTGGGAGGTTTCTGCCGCTCGGAGGACAACTGTCAATCCCGACAATCCCAGTGAGACCACGAGCCATCAGTCCCGGTGCGACTAGGAGCTGCACAGACACCGTCCAAGACCGGAGGTGAAGACCGCGCAAGCCGCGAGGTATTGTCCCGAGCAAGCCTCGGGACAAGGTATGATTCCACAAACCATCTTTTCCTATTGTATAGACGTTGACACATTTCCTTATTCTGGGTTTGGGGGAGAAAATTTTTGTTTCCGCTGCCTTCTCTGCCTCCCCTAAAACCCAACATTGGTATCAGAGTCAGGTCAACTTCTCTATACTTTAGGATTATCGATATGATAGATTTTGGTTTTTCACCTTTATCTAGTGCATATGATGAGAATAAAATTGGCTTTATGCTTGTCCAATCCTAAATCCACAAATCTCAATATACATATATGATATGTAATATTAATGCACTCGATGCGCGTCGCCCTTAAACGAGTTTTGTGGTGGATGTATAGCGTGGTTATGGCCAATAAACCTTATCTGTGTATGGTTGTATGTGGTTTCTTGCATCTCGGTCTGTGCACCGATCTTCCTTCTCCTATTCCTGATGTAACTCAAAATAATTGGAGATTTCTTTCCTACCTTTTCTCCCCAATGTAACTCGAGGTTTCTCCTTTTACAATGTAAAATAGGATAGAATTTTATTTCTTGTTATGTCAAAGAACGGAGGACATCCTGACGACAGCCGAGACGATCGGTTCAAGGCGTGAACCGATCGGTTGACGTTCCAAATGATCGGTTCAAGGAGTGAGCCGATCGGTTGATGATAGGTTCGAGGAGCGAGACGAGCGGGTGGCAGCCATGATGAGATGCACGACGACCAGGCGAACTGATCGGTTGGAGGAGCCAACTGATCGGCTGGTGGCACCCAGCCGACTGGCCTGATGGCTAGCCGATCAGTCATTTGATGAGTTAATCAAACCCAGAAAGGCAAAGCACATAGTTCATCTTGTACAGGTTGCATGTGATGTAGACCTAGATGACCGTGATTCCTCTTGGCTCGAGGAATCACATTAGGATGGTCATAATCATCGCTTTTATTGTTTTGCATGTTTTTTTTGGGATATAGCATGTATATGATATGTACTATATATTGTGGTTATTGGATATGTATATGTATATAAAAACCAAATCTCTCATTAAATATTAAGTTTTAGATGCCTTCCAAATGCGACACATGTGAAAAGCTTGATCGACCAAGTGTGGGTACGCCCTAGCGTGGTGCACCGTCTATCTCATGGAAGCGTGAAGGATGGATATGTGGGTCTGCCCTAGCAGGGTGCATATTCATCGTGTTTGCTTTGGGTCGGACTTAACAAGGTGACCTAGATAGGATCTAGCACCCTGAGGCATGGAGATGATCATGGCAAGGAGTTGCATATGACATCTTATTAAGATTTGCATATGATGCAATTGGCAAGAGTTGCCTACCTGAGAGATCTAAGTTGTGGGTGACAGCCCTAGCTGGTCCATGACTTAGAGGATTTCAGGATCTTGCCCACTACAAGGTTGTGCGCTGCAATCTTCCGAATTGATGGTGAGGGCTATCAATTTGAACTAAAATAGTGGGAGCGATAATTAATTAAAGGCCTAATTATATCATCAACTTTTCAAATCAATCAAATAAGTCAAAAATGAGTTTTTGGACTAAAATTGCATATTTCCTTTTGTAGTACAAATGACAACAAACAACAATCACTTTTCTTTGTGATTGGTACTTGAAAAGGACAAGCTAAATGGGACAAACTTCCACGACTGGTATATGACATTGAGAATTATTCTCACGCAAGAGCGAAAGCTCTATGTCCTGGATACTCCAATTCTAGAGGAACCTGCTCGTAATGCACCAAGGATAGAAAGGGATGCTTACAAGAAGCATTTTGATGATGCCACTGATGCAAAGTGCTTGATGTTGTGCTCTATGAACCACGATTTGTAGAGACAACACGAGAACATGGGTGTCATTGAGATGATTCAGCATTTCAGGAACATGTATGAAGATCAAGCACGACAAGAGAGATATAATGTCTCAAGGACATTGTTCAAGTGCGTCATGACAGAAGGACATCCAGTTGGTCCTCACACACTCAAGATGATTGGGTATGTGGAGAACCTAACAAGACTGGGATTTCCACTGAGCCAAGAGTTGGCTACTGACGTGATGCTGCAATTGTTGCCAAAATCTTACAGTCAGTTTGTGATGAACTACAACATGAACAACTTTGATAGGCCACTGTCAGAGTTGTGGGGCATGTTGAGGACAGTCGAGATACAGATGAAGAAGGACAAGCCTAACTCTGTGATGGTGATCACGAGCAAGAAAGGCAAGTCCAAGCGCAAGGGCAAGGGCAAAGCTAAGAAAGGTTCTGATGCTAGCCATGAGTCCAAGTCATCTTCAGCTCTCAAGGCCAAGGGAGGTGTGACTAAGAAAGGCAATTGCCACCATTGTCAAAAGCTAGGACATTGGAAAAGGAATTGTCCTCTCTATTTGGAAGAACAAAAGAAGAAGGAGGCGACATACATCTCTACTTAAAGGTGTGGCAACACATCCCACTATCACACAGACAGTGAGGTGTTACGCAAAAATGTGCAGAAATCGCCATAACCACAGATTACCGAAAACATGAGTTAATTAAAACTGATTGTGGAAAGCAGGTAAACTAAGAAAACTATTATATTTAAGTCCACATCCTACAAGGAAACATGTTATATAAACATTTACAAGCCTCGATATGTGTCCACAGCTTAGAGGAACAACTGTCTAACCATCACATGAGTTCATCACCTATTTATATGTACATAAAGGCCCACATCCAGCCAGCAGGAGTATATACAAAACATCAACAACTATACATCGTGAAACAACGTCAAAACGCTCCCAAGGACCTGAGAGTAAATGGATGACTCTAGACTCTACTACAAAACAACCAAAACAGCAGCATATCCATCGCTTGCCTTCTACTGCCAGTCTTGTTGCTCGGCCGCAACTCCGCGACCACCACCACGCCTAGCTCGACCACCTAAAAAGGTTATAAACCAGCGGGGTGAGACACACAGTCCCAGCGAGAAACATAAATCCCTGCCAAAACTACAAAACCTAAGGAAGATAAAGCAACAACAACAGATAACTGATAAAAAGTATAATAAGAGTCATTTATAAAGTAAGGTTTCATACTATCAAGCTTACCAAAAGTACGGAAGGCATATACCCAAGTATTTCTTTATGGAACATGATTAACAAGATAAGATTTATGAGGTCTTACCACATATCATGAGGAATATATAAGCAACTACAAGATATAACAGGATTAACTACACAAGCAAGGCCTCAACCAATGTTTCGCGTTTGCCTTAAGCAGTAAATACTATACGGTTGGATTATGTATTATTATGCCCTAAGGAAGTGAGTCGTACCTCTCAAATCCAACCTTCGGTTACGAAACCCAAGCTGGTGCCATACAAGGTCAATAGAAGAGTCAGACTCCATGATCTCTCTGCCTCGTGGTCAGTGCATGAGTACAACACAAGCAGGACCGCAGTCTCTTACTTAAGTGGCCTCATCCACAGGGTCAGGCTACCCTCTGCCTAGCCCGCCTTGGTACAGGTCACGACGCTAGTATATCTAAGCCACGGGCCTGTTCACCGTGCTCTGAGCCATGAACGCATTCGTGCTCCTATATCACACATCCTAAGCCATGGGCATGTTCACCATGCTCTTCACATACTGAGCTACGTGCCTGAATCCGCACTCTGGAGTCTACAACTGAAGTTGCACTCTTACCTCCTCACTTTAGGCTAGGAGAAACCTCACATATTCAACAATATGCGCTCCAATTTAACCCACAGGAGAACCTGTTTTACCATCACCAGCTCCTGACGATGATGGATCTATGGCCAAGGCAAACTACATGATATGTTCCACTGTGATTAGTTAGTATATTTTAAGTGGATTGCAAGATTCAACCAAGTTGTATAACATGCAAACTATAACAAGAATAAACAACATGAAACTCAATATTTTGCTTTTATTGTAATCAACATCATTCTGATCCATCACAAGGATCGAACATTACATGTTATCACTTGGCCTCTTTCCAATCATCTAGATCCATCTCAAGGATCATCACTTTGCCATGGGATCTCAATCCCTCATCACATACTGCCACTGCCTCTCAAGGCTTATATCATCATCATGGGATAGCAATCCCAAGTACTTTAGCCAAACACATCATGCATGTTATCTCATTACCAAGGGTAACCATTAAAGCAATATTACTCATCATATATATACCTCATAGCCCTTTACCTGGCTATGCATCACCTGCATGGTTCATACAATCATCATGGATTAACAACTAGATCATATCATTGATAATTAGGTGCTTTATCATTCATGCCTCAACCTGTGATCAGAGATACAGTTCATGCAAAGCAATCTTATATGTGTATCATTATCTCAGCATCATTCAGATAATCAAGGTGATCATAAACAAATGTAATATCATGTCATGTTACATGGATGTGAGCTACCATCTTAGTTATCAATAAGCATATCAAGGATCACCAAAATAAACCCAAACATGATAGCATGAAACAAGATCTAGTATAGATGCTTTATAGGAGGATCAAAACCCTCACTAGAAGTGCCCACTACCCTCACAAGAAGTGTGACGGGTAGGGCACCCTCACTAGAGGTGGTATCGGGCAGGGTATTCTCCCATATCGCCCACCCACTCAACTCCTATCGGCCAAGCAGACCAGAATCTATCGTGCAACGCTCCGTCAGCCGTCTAAGGTGTAACAGCGTCATGCTACCATCTGAACCAGGCGTGCAGCCAGTCCATGACGTGCAACGGTGCATTGTGCATCTCTGTGTCGTGCAACAGGGACCCAAGGCATGACGTACACAAGCTTATCGTGCATCCTGTGTATCGGGCACCTCTGTCGGGCCACTCAGTGTCGCACAACGCTGTGTCAGGCAATTAACTGGTAACAGGCAACCAGGGCGTGCAGCCCAGCCAAGGGGATAACGGACAACGACGCGTTGTAAGGCATAACATGCAGCAAAGAAAGCATAACTCCCAACACATCACAAGCTATCGGCCAACGCACGAGACTAAGGTGTGACGCCCGACACACAAGGGTCAGCGTTCAGGAGCCTGACGCCCGACACACAAGGGTCAGCGTCCAGGAGCCTGACGCCCGACACACAAGGGTCAGCGTCCAGGAGCCTGATGCTTGATACACAAGGGTCAACGTCCAGGAGCCTGATGCCTGACACAACACTACCAACTAGATAACAAGCTCCACACCTCAACGCACAACGACATCAAGCTATGACAAGGCTAAGTGTATCGGGCAGGTTACTCATCAAGGTGGGATGCCCGACACACACACAGTAGGGACCAAGGTGACGCCCATCACAGCCACAACAGATGTTGTCCAAAGCTCAAGGTCAAGAGGGGTATCGAGCAGCACCTCCCCCAAGATCATAATGGTCAAGATGCAACTCCACAAGGTCATCATCAAACTCAAGCACAAGGGCAACAAACCCTAATGGATCAAGAAGATAGCTCACCTCTCAACAACTAAGAGAGAGGGGTCTTGCACATCCCTTGTCACCAATCGGGCAACACAAGGAATAACTCTAACCAGGTTCACAACCACCACAAAGCTCACCTTTCAAGTCCATGGTGAGAGGAGGGTGTTGCTCAAGCAACTAGAGAACAAGCTCACCTCTCAACTTAAATGAGAGAGGAGTATTGCCCATGCTACTAGAACTCAAGCTCACTCCTCTAGACCAAGGAGAGAAAGGAGTATTGCTCACCAAGAAACCCTAGACCAATGATCGGTCAACAAGGTGCAACTAAGCAAGAAACTAAGCTAACAACATACATAGCCAATTATAAGCAACCTATGAATAAGAACATAGAAGATGGTAATGTAGTTAGGGTTAGGAGTTATGTAACCTGCCTTAAGCAAGCTCCAAGCTCCAAGCACCACCACAAGAAGAAGAGCAAGGCACTCTAGGGTTCGGCCACCACTAGAGGAAGAAGGAGACTCCAAGGAGGATTGACCACCAAGCTTGCAAGAGAAGAGAGTGTGTCGGGCATCAAGGGAGAGGGAGACTAAGGAACTAAAGGGATCCTTAGCAAGGGAAAGGAAACATATATATAGAAGGGGATGGAGGAGAAACCAAGGGAAGGTAAGGCAAGGTGTCGCCCACCTAGGGACACTTGTCTATGGGTAATGCCATCACTCTTACATGCCCTAACCACATGTCCAAAGCCATTGCCACATGCAAGCATCAAGCACTAAGTGTCCACTAGTGGTGACACAAATAATGTCAAAGAAGGTCAAAGGGTCCATGGGCGACACACCCACACAACATGGCCAACACAACCCCACCATGGCTGACACAACCCCACCATGGCCGACACAACCCTGGGCGACACACACCATGGGTGACACAGTGAGGCCGACACAAGCATGCTCTTGCCCGATACAGGGTCCAAAGAAGAAAAGGCAAGGCACCACAAGGCCCAGCAAGCTCAACCAAGCCCAAAGGAACTCAAGCAACGAGCCCAACCCTTCCTCTCAACACAAGAGGAAGCAAAGAGAGGGAAGAACACCACAGAAGGTGACAAACTTGCCCACAAACCCTAAACTTGGGTTAATTGCAAGTAGCACCTCTAGCTCTCAACAAAGTACCAACAAACCCTAATCACTACCAAAGGTAATTAGCAAGCAACAAAGCACCAAGGTTAAGCAAAGCAAACAGGGTAAAACCTAAACGGAGGTCAGGGTCCTTACAAGCTAACCCCCTACAAAGGGATTTCGTCCCCGAAATCCGAAGAGAAAAGTGAGGGATACTTCCTCCTCATCTCTTCCTTAAGCTCCCACGTGGATTCCTCAATGCCACGATGATGCCAAAGAACCTTCACAAGAACCAAGTCCTTCCTCTTCAGCTTCTTAACTCTTCTGTCAAGGATCATCACATGACCTTCCTCGTAGGTCACATCTTCATCGAGCTCAACTTTATCTGGCTGTATCACTGTACTTGAATCCGAATGACTTTTCTTCAACATACTAACATGGAACACTGGATGTAACCTGTGAAACTCTGGCAGCAACTCTAACTCGTAAGCTACCTTGCCAACACGTGCTATGACCGGGTATGGCCCTATATACCTGGGTGCTAACTTACCCTTCCGACCAAACCTCAGCACACCTTTCCACGACGAGACTTTAAGATACACCTTGTCTCCTACCTGGAACTCCAAAGGTCTTCGGAGATTGTCTGCATAAGACTTCTTCCTGTCCTATGCCGCTTTCAACTGTTGATGTATCACCTTGATCTTTTCTGTCATCTGATGTACTAACTCAGGACCCAAAAGCTGATATTCACCAGACTCATACCAACACAAAGGAGATCTACACTTCCTACCATATAAGGCCTCATAAGGAGCCATGTCAATGCTCCGCTGATAACTGTTGTTGTAAGCAAACTCTATCAAACTGAGATGTATGTCCCAACTGCCTAGGAACTGCAAAACACAAGCTCGAAGGAGATCCTCCAAAATCTGAATAGTCCTCTCAGACTGTCCATCTATCTACGGATGGAAGGCGGTACTGAACCTCAACTGTGTTCCCAACGCTCTGTGCAACTGTTCCTACAAATGACTCGTGAACTGAGGACCTCTGTCAGAAACTATCATCGCTGGCACACCGTGCAAACACACTATCTCATCCATGTATACTTGAGCAAGCTTCTCAGTTGTATACGTTGTCTTCACCAGTAAGAAATGGGCAGACTTCGTCAATCTATCCACTATAACCCAAATGGAATCATGATTCCTAGTTGTCCTGGGTAGACCAACTACGAAATCCATGGTTATGTGATCCCATTTCCACTGTGGTATCGGCAAGGGTTGCAACGTATCTGCCGGCTTTTGATGCTCAGCCTTGACTTGCTGACAAACCGCACACTTAGCCATGAACTCAGCTACATCTTTCTTCAAGTCGGGCCACCAATACAAGTCCTTCAAACTATGATACATATTGGTGACTCCTGGATGCATAGCATACATCGACGTATGTGCTTCCTCGAGCACTAACTTCCTTAGATTGACAGCATCGAGAACCACCATCCTGTCACGATAGCAGACTAGTCCATCCTCAGACTCATGGAGCCCATCATGCTTTTCACTGCCAAACTCTGATCTGATCAACTGTACTGCATTATCTGCTTGATGTGCATCCTTGATCTGTTGTCTCAGTGTAGGCTTGACGTGCATCTGTGCTAAAAGTCCAGCTCATAGGGAAACTTCTATCTGCACATTCATCTTCTACAAGGAGACAAGCATATCTCATCTATAAAAAGAAGACTTTCAGCTAAGCGCATCAGCTACCACATTCGCCTTACCAGGATGATACTCGATGGTGCAGTCGTAATCATTGATTAGCTCCATCCATCGACGCTGTCGCATGTTCAACTCATGCTGCGAAAAGATGTACTTTAGATTCTTATGATCCGTAAATATTTGACACACTTCCTCGTAAAGATAGTGTCTCCAAATCTTTAACGCATGAACTACTGCCGCTAACTCCAATCATGAGTCGGATAATTCTCCTCGTGTTTCTTAAGTTGTCACGAAGCAAAAGAAACCACATGATCTTCCTGCATCAACATGTTAATGCGTCGCTTAGCACTTACAATCACTAAGATAATTATCCTAGAGTTTAATCCTTTTTCAACTTTCCGATTAAGGCTTGTATAAAAAGGGTCGATCCCACAGGACACTTTTTAAGATTGTTTCTTTTTATCCCAATTGTTTTGAAGAACTTGTTATTATTTTTTGGTATTTTTTAGATTTGGAACAGAAAAGAAAAGTTGAGTTTTGGGGGTTGATGATTAACACTAAGAATGAAAATGTGCTTAACAAGAATGTAAACTTGCCCTGTCACAAGGGAAATTAAGATTGTTGTTAGCACAAGAAAAACAATTATGAATGAAAAGACTATAGATTAAAGAAAGAAAAAATAAGCAGTGATTAAATCAAGAGATGAGAATCGAGGCTTTAGGGGTTTTCACCACCTTAGCATAGGCAAAAACAAACTAATCCTTAAAAATGACATATTCGATGAAGGCAAGTGAATTAATAAAAATCCACTAAAGATGGACTTCACATGAGCCCATTGGTCCTGGTGCTCATGTTTCTTAGTTCATCATCCTAAAAGAAGAAGATTCATGGTCGTTTCAAAACTCCTATGTGATTGGGTTTGTTGTTCTAAATCCGAACTTCTACGGTCATATCCATCCAGATTAACTTTTGATCAAATCAATTAATTACTTTGATAGATCAATTAGTTATCAAACCCAAAAGCAATCTAGAATCATTTTTAAGGGAAAGTCTATAAATCCATGGCTAAGGGGTTATTCCCCTTGCCTCGATAGAGAACTACTCACACATGTTTGTGAAAAACATGGAGATGGAGGGGAGAAGCGAAATGACCATAGTATAGTCTTACTAAAGGAAAATCCTTAGGCTAGAGACAATTAAATGGCCAATATCTTCAACCCTTGCTCCAATCCACGGAAGAGAAAGAAGAAAGGAAGAACAACTAGATCTATTGCAAGAATATAAATTGCAAGAATTAAAGAACACCAAGAAGAAATTCTATTGCTTGAATAATAGGAGAACAGATGCTCAGAATTCCAATACAAAAGATGATGCTTGGGAGGAGGAAGTGCCCTTCTTTTTATAGGAGGAGGGGTAGGCTATCCAAAAAAAGAGGGGGAAAAAAGAAGGGGAGCTATCCTTTTGAATTTTCAAGATTTGGTCAATAGGAATTTGATAGAATTTAATTGTCTTGACCATGTAACTCTCTTCAATGCAGATTCCCGCAGCAGTGATTTCGAACGCATTTCACTCCCATAACACCCACAAAAGCGGTCCAAATTATAGGATATTCTTTTAGGAAATTAAATTTCCTTTCCAATGAATACTTATAAACTCAATTTGGACTTTGGATGCAAGAGTTATGGCACTTTTGGTGACAGATATACAATAATTACAGGACTGCTGCAAATTGTACAATTATACTCCAAGAATATTTATCCCATTTCCTACAAAATCCAAGAAAATATGATTAAAATTCTTCTTGAAGAGAAAAATATAATATAATGTAATTAATTATAAAACTAAGAAAATAAATAATAAAACAATCATAAAAAGATATCTAAAAGATGCAAATAAAAGTGATGAAAACACATTTATCAAAATACCCCGGACTTGAATCTTTGCTTGTCCTCAAGCAAGTAAAATCACAAATAAAGTCCAATTTATACTCCCAATATGCCATCCTCATCTTAATAACATCACTACAATCCTCACCTCCGAATTTTGGCCAAGTGACCCGATCTCCTAGAACCACATAGCATAAAATTCTATATTCCCTATCAAAACAATTGTCAAATCTAGCTTCTAAAATAAAAATTTGTAGAAAAATAGGCATCTCTTACTTTCACTTTGACACTCTCAATTTTTTATTAATCTTTTTTTTTAAGTTATTGTTCAAGAATAGGACGAATTTGGGGTGTGAAAATAAAGAAAGAAGTGATGAAAATATATTGATCCCTCCTCTATTCGACTCGGGATATGAATTTATGGAGTTGTGGCTACATTGGTCACAATTTTTTTTCATGTGTACTTTTGGCATCTTTTGATGGTACGCCCTTTGTGGGGTATGGAGTTTTCTTTTTGGAAAGAATGCCACCCCAGACTTGATTTTTGTCTGGTGGTGATTCTTTACTTCTCTTTTTTAGAAGAAAAATAGAGGGAAGGAAGAGATGTTCTTGTGCTTATAACTTTCAAATTTTTTTTCATATATTTTTTTCGGAGAGTGTCATTGCTCTAGTTAGAGTATTCCTATAAATCACATCATATAAATTTTATAACAAGATAATCCATTGTTTAAATATAGGGAAAATTATGTTTGGTTCTAATCGATTTCTTATGACTTGCCAACTATTCCGAGGAGTGATGTTATTAAGGATCCTAGGTGACATGGTGGTTTCAGACATGGCAATTTGTAATAGTCTTTGAAAAAAAAATTTACTAAATTCAATTTGGGGTACAATGATATATGTCTACTCAATGGCTGACTAGATAAAGGCCATTTTGCAACAAAAGAAATAAAACATGGCCGACTAGATAAGGGCCAAACTAAAAAATTTGAAAATTTGTGATTTTTTAAGGAAATTAAAACTAAATTATATAACATAATGAAAATTTTCAAAAAAATAAGATAGTGTAGGTGGAAGGAGTACATACCACCCACCTCCACCTCGGACTTAGATTGTTGCTCGTCACGAGCAAAATCAAAACCCGAGATGGAGGGAAGAGAAGAGCGAGGATTTCCAGGTGGCCCAGGTAGCTCAAAAAATGTCCAGCTGAAAGGGATGTGTATGAGGGATGGGACCTTTATCTGAGGAGCTTCATAATGTATCCTATGATAGGGTAATTGTAGAAGCTCAGTGGGGTGCTCATATTTTCTTTCACCTTGCATTCCCTCCAATAATATCCATGTGGGCTCTGATCTCCAAAACCTGAGATAAACACGATTAAATTCAGCGGAAGCGATTCGATTAACAACGGAATACTAAAAATCACGAATAATTAAAACCTTTTGAAATAAGACATTGAAATCATAAAACTTCCTTCATAAAAGGAGATAAACTATTTACATCTCTTTTAAATTACTTCTTGAGTAATTATACACAGCATGATACAAAATCTCAAGAGTCAAATCAAAATCTCAGACCATAACTCCAAGGACCTGAGAGTACAGAGAACACATGGGACTGACTATCTAACTGCACAACTCAGCAGTCTGAATCTCCACCTGAGATTTACTACTGCTCCTGATGCTGCTGTTGCTGATATTGGTCACCTGAAGATTGATTCCTTCGACCTCGACGACCACCTAGAAAGTTGAAATCTACGGGGTGAGACAATTTTAAATAATTTTCCCAGCGAGAGTTATAACTCTCTGCCAGAAGCTTTATTATAGCAATCGCTGAATAATATGAACAATAAAAGCTTTTAAGGTAATCAACAGCAGATTATTATCAAGTAGATCAACAATATTTAAGGAATATGAAGAACATGTATACTAAACAGTGTAACCATCAATCATTGTATCTCGTAGTTCAACCTAAGCAGATATACTACGCGGTTGATTATGTTTTACAAACATTATTATGCCCTGCGGAGATGAGGCATACCGCTCATACTCCAACCGATCACTATTAAGTCGCATCGATATCATACATAGGTCATCAAAAGAGCCGGATTCTTATGACCTCATCTTCCTCAGTCAGTATGAGGATCAACATGCAGGACATCTAGTGTCTCTGCTATTATAGCTTACCAGGGTATTCTGGTACTTCGCTGTTAGAGTCACAGTGGCATTTTGTACTCTCTTTGCCATCGAAAGATTTCATGTTTATCTCTCATCGATGCGGTATAAAAGATTTCCTCGGGAGATTAGTGTTACATCACCCCGACATAAACACATAGTGAAGGATTGATAGATTAAGATACATCTACATCAATTCCTACACTAGGATGTAAGGGTATTCACATCCATATTCCCCCACATACTCAAAAGTATGTGATCCAGGAGTTCCCTTAGGAAAACCTGTTTCACCATCATTTAACTCCTGACAATGATGGATCTATGATCAGGGCTCTACGTGGTATGATTATACTTGATTAGTTAGGTACATTTCAGTATTCTTTTTATCATCATACATGTTCTCAAACATTAATCATTAGAACAGCAGCTATGAAAGTAGAATACTAAATGTATCAAGTCTAACTCACATCAATTATCATTCCTCAATCGTCTAATTACAAGTCATTTGACAAGCATGACTTTGATGATATTCATGGCTCTCACAGCCTATCATTCTCATAAGATGCCACTTACTAGGCATCAAGATATGTCATTATTCATAAAGCTAACAACATGCTTCTAATGAATATGAAATCATAACCGTTACCTGGATATGATCACCATCATGTATAAAAACCTGAATGGTTAATTCAACTGATAATAGTAAGCAGTTCATATCAAGAGTTGTACCCTCATACTCTTACAAGGGTTAGATTCCCTGATTTTCATCAATTAGGGTTTATTATTCACAATATATGTCATCACCCTAGAATTAGGGTTTACTATTCACCTCATGGTGAATTAATCTCATTACATCACCATGTATGAGAAACATCATCATTAAAGCCCTCAGATAAGATCAAGATTCACCAATTACCATAATTAGGGTTTCCATGATCTCTCATAAGTGGATCATACCCTAAGCATGCACATTCATATATGTTGAAGGTATTTTACTTGAGTTTCCACCATAAATGGTACTTTCTCTCTCCTCTCACTAGTAGATGGTGATTACACCACTTAGATTAGGTTGGGTTAAGTCCCCTTTGATCTACATAAACCAAATCACCACTATCAAGTGATTAGGGTTTGATTAGAACAAGGTATAACTCAATTAAACCTCTCAAGGGCATTTTGGTAAATTACCCATTGATCACCCTCATGGGTCAATTCAATAATCACTTAGTCCCTTAATATCTTAAGTTACCATTATGGTTTATATTAGATCATCATTGAACCATTTACACCTTCAAGTGATTAAGTATAATCAACTTTGAAAACCTCCAATTGGTTTAGGGTTTGACCTTCAACCTTCAACCCATTTGATCCTTAAATGACCTTGAACTCGTTTAACCTCAAACGACCTCAAACCCATTTGGGCCTTAAACTAGTGTGGACCCACTTGATCTTAAACGGGTGTGAACCCACTTGAGTCTAAACGGGTGTGAACCCAATTGAGATCAAACGAGTGTGAACCCGTTTGAGATCGAACGAGTGTGAACCCGTTTGAGATCAAACGAGTGTGAACCCATTTGAGATCAAACGAGTGTAGACTCGTTTGGACTTTAACGAGTGTGAACACGTTTGGACTCAAACGAGTGTGAACTTACTTGGGTCCAAACCGCATGAACATAAAAGGTGACACATAGGTTATGTTTGAATAGGGTTTCCTATGTTGAAGCCTTTAATTGGCCAAAGCCATGTTAACCACTTACAGATTGAGTCAATTAGGATGAGCCTCAATCAATTGGACTCCAATTTGACCCTCAATTGAAAGCAAATTAGGGTTAAGTCTAACTCAATTAGGGTTTCCAATCGGCTAATCATCAATTTTCAACAATATTTAACAAATTGTAATTGAACCCATCAATTGAACTCCAATTGGGCCCAAACTTGGCCCAAACGGTCTTGAGATCGTTTGAATGACCTACAAACGGTCTTGAGACCGTTTTCCCAAAGTTTGACCAGAATCTAAGTTGATTTGATTAGGGTTGAACCCTAATTAGGTCTAAAATCAGCACTTTTATCAATTCTTCAACCTATTGAAATTGAACCTACAATTGATCAATTTTCCTTAACCCTAGACCTCCAAACGGTCTTGGGGTGTCACTAAACGAGTGTGAGACCGTTTGGGTGAACCCCAAATGGGTTTGAACCCGTTTGGATCCTTCAACCCACAACTCAACAAGATCTATATTTAAAATCAGCAATTTTCAACCCGATTAGGGTTAGGGTGTTGAAGTGCCTTCAACTCTCAATTGGTTAGGAATTAGATTACAATTATTTGTAGGAATGAAATTCAATACATTATGAACAGACCCTCAAACGGTCATACCTTGGTCAACCCTATGAAACGGTCTTGGAGTCATTTTGATCCAAACGATCTTGCAGGATCGTTTGAGATCAAACGGGTTGAACCCGTTTGACCTTAAACGAGTTGCACCCGTTTGGACCAAAAGGGTCCAAGGTCGTTTCATAAAGTGACCTAGGAATCCACGCCCATCATCCTCAACCTCTGTTCAGGTCGGTTCCTCCACCATTTTGCTTGCAAAAGAGCAAGGAAGAAGGGAGGTAGAAGAAGAACTAATCATAGAAAGCAAGAACAAAGATATGCATAACAAAGCTAAGAGTTAGAGTTATAAAACCCACCTTTAAACGTGGTTCCTAGAGCTCCAAGATTCCAAGCTTCAAGCCTCTAATGGTGTCTTGAGCTCCACAACTCGGCCAGAGGTGATTCTCCAAGGAAAAGATGGGGATGATCGGCTAGAACAGGAAACCTAAGTGAATTAGCCATGAAACCAACCTTATACATGGATTCCCTCCATGAATCCAAGCTAGAAGGTGGTGTTCTCTTACCTAGAACAGGTTGGTCGTCCCCTTGAGCTCCTGAGCTCCTTCATTAGTTGACCACAGCAAGAGATAAGTGATGAGTGAAAGGGAAACGTTGCCTTTGATTGCAAAGGAAAGTGTATAAGTACCTTTGGGGTTATTTTCATTATAAGGACAACTTACTCCTCCTTTTCACAACTAGGTCCCTCCTTTCTAAGGAACGTCCAAGCATGATAATACTATGCAAAGCCCACCAAAACTCAAGATCTAAGGGTAGAAAAACCAACATGCATACTAAGGTACATATATGAAGGGTTTCCATACTTAAGCTTGGTAATTTAATTACAAAGGTGTTCCTTATTATATGATTTTTCAAATGAAGTGCCCCCTTCATCATTATTATTTTAAATGATGTCAAAAGTCATAAAAGATGTTCTATATGGTGTATTTTATAAGTTGCACCCCACATTTGGGTAAATTGCACTTTAATCCAAATTAGGGTTTTCAAGCACAAGGATCATTCCACAAGCTGCATCTTGATGCCCAAGCTTGGGAAATCCATCTTACCTCATCATAATCACTCATATGATGTCTCATCATCAGAGGAACATCTTAACTTGTGAAATTTGCAAGTTAAACCCCTTACCTGGGTAATTTGCACATAGGTCCCTGTATTACCAAACAATACTACAATCATTGTTTAAAAGGGACAGAAATGAAAATGTATGTTCCTTAGGAACTTAATTACATGCCAAAAGATAATCACAAGGATTTAATTACATATTTAGGCAAAACACATAGGGTTAACTCATAACCCAGGTCAGGGATGTTACAAATGATCCACCCCTTACAAGGATTTCGTCCCCGAAATCGATAAAACATACTAGGAGAAAAGAGCAGGGTATTTCCTTCTCATCTCATCCTTTAGTTCCCAAGTGGCTTCTTCAACACCATGGTGATTCCAAAGGACTTTCACAAGGCTTATATCTTTCTTCTTTAGCTTTTTAATTCTATTATCAAGGATTGATACTGGTCCTTCCTCATAGGTTACATCTTCATTCAATTCTACTTCCATAGGTTGTAGAACTGACTCGGTGTCAGGATGACATTTCCTCAGCATAGAAATGTGAAACACATGGTGTAACTTCTGCAACTCTTGAGGTAGCTCTAGTTTATAGGCTACCTTTCCAACCCGTTCAATGATTGGATAGGGCCCTATAAATCTAGGAGCTAACTTCCCTTTCCTTCCAAAACGAAGGACTCCTTTCCAAGGCGAGACCTTGAGGTACACTCTGTCTCCAACCTGGAATTCTAGAGGTCTACGACGTCTGTCGGCGTAAGATTTCTGCCTATCCTGTGCAGTCTTAATCTGTTGTTGTATTACTTTAATCTTCTCTGTGGTTTGCTGCACAAGATCAGGACCCAACAACTGATGTTCACCAGTCTCATACCAACACAAGGGTGATCTACAACGTCTACCATACAAAGCTTCATAGGGTGCCATATCAATACTATGTTGATAGCTATTGTTATAGGCAAACTCTATTAGGCTTAGGTGTAGATCCCAACTTCTGGTAAACTGGAGAGCACATGCTCTCAGCAGATCTTCTAAGGTCTGTATAGTCCTTTCAGACTGTCCATCAGTCTGTGGATGAAAGGTTGCACTAAACCTTAACTTGGTGCCTAAGGCTCTGTGCAACTGCTCCCAAAAATGACTTGTAAACTGGGGACCTCTGTCAGAAACTATAGTGACAGGAACTCCGTGCAAACACACTATCTCTTGGACATACAACTGTGATAACCTTTCAGCAGAATAGGTTGTTTTGACAGGTAAGAAATGAGTTGTCTTTGTCAACCTATCAACTATTACCCAAATGGAATCATGCCCTTTGCTTGTCCTAGGTAGGGCAACAACAAAGTCCATGGTCACATGGTCCCACTTCCACTGTGGTATGGGTAAAGGTTGCATTGTTCCTGTAGGTTTTTGGTGTTCAGCCTTAACCTGTTGACACACTGGACATTTCAGAACAAACTCAGCCACATCCTTCTTCATCCCGATCCACCAATATGTATCTTTCAAATTTTGATACATCTTGATACTCCCTGGATGCATAGCATACATCGAAGAATGAGCTTCCTCCAAGACTAACTTACTCAGGTTATCCACATCAGGTTCTATCATCCTCCCATGATAGCATGCCACTTGATCATCTGAGTCATGGAAACCATCTTGCTTCCCATTACCATACTCAGATTTGATCTGTTGCACTACAACATCCACTTGTTGTGCTTCCTTTATCTGCTCTCTTAGGGTAGGTTTTATGTGCATCTCAGCTAACAAACCGGCCAACAATGACACCTTCAACTGCACATTGTCTTGCCTTAAAGAGATAAGCATATCTCTTCTAAAACATACTAAGGAACTTAGTTGTGCTCTATCCATGGTTGATGTTGCTGATTTTCTACTCAAAGCATCTGCAACCACATTGGCCTTCCCTGGATGGTAATCAATTGTACAATCGTAGTCCTTGATTAACTCCATCCAGCGATGTTGCCTCATGTTAAGTTCATGCTGAGAAAAGATATACTTAAGGTTCTTGTGATCTGTGAAAATCTGGAATGTCTCTCCGTAGAGATAATGTCTCCAGATTTTCAAGGCATGAACCACAACAACTAACTCCAGATCGTGTGTCGGATAATTCTCTTCGTGTTTCTTAAGTTGTCGGGAAGCAAAAGAAATCACTTGTTTATCCTGCATCAACACACACCCGAGTCCATTCTTGGAGGCATCACAGAAAATTATGTATCCTTTGCCTTGCTCAAGTAGCACAAGCACATGTGCACTTGTCAACCTCTCCTTCATCAACTGAAAAGATTGCTGGCACTTATCACTCCAGACAAAAGGAATATCCTTCCGGGTTAACCTAGTCAAGGGTAAGGCTATAGAACTGAAGTTCTTAATGAACCTTCGGTAGTAGCCAGCTAACCCTAGGAAACTTTGAATCTCCGTCGGTGTTTTCGGTTGTTCCCACTGTAGAACAGATTCTACCTTTTTAGGGTCAACACGAATACCTGAGGCAGATACCACATGACCAAGGAAAGATACTTCTGGCAACCAAAACTCACACTTTCTAAACTTAGCGTATAGCTTATGTTCTCTTAGCAAAGTTAGAGCTTGATGAAGATGTTGTTCATGCTACTGTGCATCTCTACTACAGACCAGGATGTCATCTATGAAGACAACAACACACTGATCGAGGAAAGGTCGGAAGATTCTATTCATAAGTTCCATAAATGCAGCCGGTGCATTAGTTAATCCAAATGACATAACTGTGAACTCATAGTGACCATACCTTGTTCTGAAGGCAGACTTGGATATGTCACTATCCTTAATACGGAGTTGATGATATCCATACCTCAAGTCTATCTTTGAGAAGACGGTTGCACCACACAACTGGTCAAAGAGATCATCAATCCTCGGCAAAGGGTACTTATTCTTTATTGTTACTTTATTTAATTGTCTATAATCGATGCATAATCGCATTGATCCATCTTTCTTTTTAACAAACAAAACCGAAGCACCCCAAGGTGAAGTACTCGGTCAGATAAAAACCTTCCCAAGCAACTCCTGAAGTTGTTTCTTGAGTTCTTCCATCTCAGCAGGCGCCATCCTATACGGTGTCTGGGCTATGGGTTTCGTATCTGGGACTAAATTGATTTCAAAATCAATTTCCCGAGGCGGTGGCACACCTGGAAGTTCTTTAGGAAATACATCTTCAAATTCCCTGACTATAGGAACTTCGGCAGGATTAGGACTTTCCATGGTAGTATCAACTACATGGGCCAAGAATGCATAACATCCTTGCCCCATCAGCTTATCAGCAACCATAGCTGATACAAGACAGGTGGGCAGAATCTCTCTTTCTCCTTGAAAGATCCATGTGTTGCTTTCATCAGCAAACACAGCCTGCTTGGATTCACAATCCAAGACAACCCTATACCTTTCTAAGGTATCCATCCCAAGGATTATATCAAATCCTTGCATCTCAAGTGGTATAAGATCCACTTGAATGCGATGATCAGAAAAGAAGAGGTTACAGGGAGAGCATACCTCCTGCAACACAGCAGACCCTCTCAACGGAGTCTCAAGCAACAAACTATCTGCCCTATGACTGACTGTCATATTGCACTTATGAATCACCCTTCGAGTGATAAAGGAGTGCGTAGCACCTGGGTCAATCAAAACATATACAACACAGGATTTAGACATATCAAAATATAAAAGTTCCATATGACCTACCACAACCCTTGGATTGACCACTGCATTTGGTGGTTTCATAGCATAGAACCTTGTTGTCGCCTGAGGTTGAGTTGGTGCTGACGATCTAGCTTGGGACGCTTGTCCACGTCCTCTAGCTGCTCCTTGAGACTGCTTTCTCTGTGATCCCTGTTGATTCTGTCTCTGAGATTGTGTCACATTGACAGGCCTAAACATGTAGTCCTTCATCAAGTGTCCCACCTTCCTACAGTTGTAGCAACTTCTTTCCAGTTGTTGTGGTCTGGGTGGTCCTGTGACTGACATTGATGATGAACTGTGAGTTTCTTGTAGTGGTAGGATTCGTCCCCTGCCTCTACTCGGTGTCCATTGTGTCTGAGAACTAGATCTGGGTGGTGGAGGTGTAGGTGCAGAGAATCTACGCTTCTTAAAGTCCCTAGATGAAGAACCCTGGAACTGCAGATATCTCTTATGGGTTTGCCTCTTCTCGACTACGGATTTCTCTATCCTTCGGACTGACTCAACGAAGGTAGCAAACCTCTCCCGATTCTCTAGGGCAGACACGGGAGTAGTCAAGTCGGCGTTTAAACCCTTCTCGAACCTTCTAATCCTTTCTTCTTCTGTGGAAGCCATGTGCGGACAGAAACGCAACAACTCCATGAACTTAGCTTCGTACTCGCTAACGTTCATCATGCCTTGCCTCAATTTCTCAAACTGAGAGATCTTCTTGTCCAGGAATGTCTTTGGAAAGTATCTATTGACAAATCCCCGACGAAAATCTTCCCACGAGATCTCCACTCCAGGCCTCTTCTGCTCTTCCATGGTCCACCAGTGACCAACACTTCCTTTTAGAAGATAGACGGCATGTCTAACCTTCTCAGCTTCCGGGATATTCAATATTCTGAAAGCTTTCTCTAACTCGGTTAACCACAGATCGACATCTGGGGGGTCAGCTGTCCCAAAGTACTCAGTTGCTCCGACGCGACGGAGTCGCTCGAACGTCTTACTGATACCTTGTCCTTCAGGCTGGGCAGGTGCCCTGGGTGCAGGCATGGGCATCCTGTCGGTGATGTGTGTCATGGCAGTCATAAACTGCCCGAACATTGTCTGAATTGCTGGGTTACCCATGTCAGCTGGGTCAAACTGAGGTGGCTCCCTGGGTGGCTCAAGTATAGGCTGTTCTATTTCTGGGTTCCTCACACCTCCTCGAGGTGCAGCGACGCTACTTTCCACCATGTACTCCTCATGTGGTTCAGACATCCTTAACAATCTTCTTCTCCTGAGGAGCAGAAGACTCTATTAGATACGAAAGGAACACTAAGGTTAGACTCGACATCCTAAGTCCTATGTCTCTGTAGACTCATCGAACCTAGAGCTCTGATACCACTTAATTGTGGGCTCTGATATCCAAAACCCGAGATAAACACGATTAAATTCAGTGGAAGCGATTCGATTAACAGCGGTATACTAAAAATCACGAATAATTAAAACCTTTTGAAATTAGACATTGAAATCATAAAACTTCCTTCATAAAAGGAGCTAAACTATTTACATCTCTGTTAAATTACTTCTTGAGTAATTATACACAGCATGATACAAAATCTCAAGAGTCAAATCAAAATCTCAGACCATAACTCCAAGGACCTGAGGGTACAGAGAACACATAGGACTGACTATCTAACTGCACAACTCAGCAGTCTGAATCTCCACCTGAGATTTACTGCTGCTCCTGATGCTGCTGTTGCTGATATTGGTCACCTGAAGATTGATTCCTTCGACCTCGACGACCACCTAGAAAGTTGAAATCTACGGGGTGAGACAATTTTAAATAATTGTCCTAGCGAGAGTTATAACTCTCCGCCAGAAGCTTTATTATAGCAATCGCTGAACAATATGAACAATAAAATCTTGTAAGGTAATCAACAACAGATTATTATCAAGTAGATCAACAATATTTAAGGAATATGAAGAACATGTATACTAAACAGTGTAACCATCAATCATTGTATCTCGTAGTTCAACCTAAGCAGATATACTACGCGGTTGATTATGTTTTACAAACATTATTATGCCCTACGGAGATGAGGTATACCGCTCATACTCCAACCGATCACTATTAAGTCGCATCGGTATCATACATAGGTCATCAAAAGAGCCGGATTCTTATGACCTCATCTTCCTCAGTCAGTATGAGGATCAACATGCAGGACATCTAGTGTCTCTGCTATTATAGCTTACCATGGTATTCTAGTACTTCGCTGTTAGAGTCACAGTGGCATTCTGTACTCTCTTCGCCATCAAAATATTTCTTGTTTATCTCTCATCGATGTGGTATAAAAGATTTCCTCGGGAGATTAGTGTTACATCACCCCGGCATAAACACATAGTGAAGGATTGATAGATTAAGATACATCTACATCAATTCCTACACTAGGATGTAAGGGTATTCACATCCATATTCCCCCACATACTCAAAAGTATGTGATCCAGGAGTTCCCTTAGGAAAACCTGTTTCACCATCATTTAACTCCTGACAATGATGGATCTATGATCAGGGCTCTACGTGGTATGATTATACTTGATTAGTTAGGTACATTTCAGTATTCTTTTTATCATCATACATGTTCTCAAACATTAATCATTAGAACAGCAACTATGAAAGTAGAATACTAAATGTATCAAGTCTAACTCACATCAATTATCATTCCTCAATCATCTAATTACAAGTCATTTGACAAGCATGACTTTGATGATATTCATGGCTCTCACAGCCTATCATTCTCATAAGATGCCACTTACTAGGCATCAACATATGTCATTATTCATAAAGCTAACAACATGCTTCTAATGAATATGAAATCATAATCGTTACCTGGATATGATCACCATCATGTATAAAAACATGCATGGTTAATTCAACTGATAATAGTAAGCAGTTCATATCAAGAGTTGTACCCTCATACTCTTACAAGGGTTAGATTCCCTGATTTTCATCAATTATGGTTTATTGTTCACAATATATGTCATCACCCTAGAATTAGGGTTTACTATTCACCTCATGGTGAATTAATCTCATTACATCACCATGTATGAGAAACATCATCATTAAAGCCCTCAGATAAGATCAAAATTCACCAATTACCATAATTAGGGTTTCCATGATCTCTCATAAGTGGATCATACCCTAAGCATGCACATTCATATATGTTGAAGGTATTTCACTTGAGTTTCCACCATAAATGGTACTTTCTCTCTCCTCTCACTAGTAGATGGTGATTACACCACTTAGATTAGGTTGGGTTAAGTCCCCTTTGATCTACATAAACCAAATCACCACTATCAAGTGATTAGGGTTTGATTAGAACAAGGTATAACTCAATTAAACCTCTCAAGGGCATTTTGGTAAATTACCCATTGATCACCCTCATGGGTCAATTCATTAATCACTTAGTCCCTTAATATATTAAGTTACCATTATGGTTTAGATTAGATCATCATTGAACCATTTACACCTTCAAGTGATTAAGTATAATCAACTTTGAAAACCTCCAATTGGTTTAGGGTTTGACCTTCAACCTTCAACCCATTTGATCCTTAAATGACCTTGAACTCGTTTAAACTCAAACGACCTCGATCCCATTTGGGCCTTAAACTAGTGTGGACCCACTTGATCTTAAACGGGTGTGAACCCACTTGAGTCTAAACGGGTGTGAACCCAATTGAGATCAAACGAGTGTGAACCCGTTTGAGATCGAACGAGTGTGAACCCGTTTGAGATCAAATGAGTGTGAACCCATTTGAGATCAAACAAGTGTAGACTCATTTGGACTTAAACGAGTGTGAACTTGTTTGGACTCAAACGAGTGTGAACTTACTTGGGTCCAAACCGCATGAACATAAAAGGTGACACATAGGTTATGTTTGAATAGGGTTTCCTATGTTGAAGCCTTTAATTGGCCAAAGCCATGTTAACCACTTACAGATTGAGTCAATTAGGATGAGCCTCAATCAATTGGACTCCAATTTGACCCTCAATTGAAAGCCAATTAGGGTTAAGTCTAACTCAATTAGGGTTTCCAATCGGCTAATCATCAATTTTCAACAATATTTAACAAATTGTAATTGAACCCATCAATTGAACTCCAATTGGGCCCAAAATTGGCCCAAACTGTCTTGAGATCATTTGGATGACCTCCAAACGGTCTTGAGACCGTTTGCCCAAAGTTTGACCAGAATCTAAGTTGATTTGATTAGGGTTGAACCCTAATTAGGTCTAAAATTAGCACTTTTATCAATTCTTCAACCTATTGAAATTGAACCTACAATTGATCAATTTTCCTTAACCCTAGACCTCCAAATGATCTTGGGGTGTCACTGAACGAGTGTGAGACCGTTTGGGTGAACCCCAAACGGGTTTGAACCCGTTTGGATCCTTCAACCCAAAACTCAACAAGATCTATATTTAAAATCAGCAATTTTCACTACTACAGAAATGGCTTATAAAGTCGGTTTTCAAGGTGTCGGTTGTATACAACAACCGACACATAAAACCTACTATGTCAGTTTTTAACATAAACCGACATCCAATATGTGAAGGTCGACCAGACACGGGTACCACTTTCAATAATTGTCGGTTATTTAATAAACAACCGACACATAAATTCAACCGCCAAACCCAAAATTCCAGCGAAAAAATTGGCTCCAAAATTTGACATATGTTGTCGGTTCTTTAATAAATAACCGACGACTAAAGGGTATGCGCGAGACAGGAATAGTTGTCGGTTGTCTTTTATAAATAAACCGACGAATATTATGTGGTATAGTTGTCGGTTTTCTTCAAAGAGCCGACACTGTTGGTTTAGTTGTCGGTTTTGTTAAATAACCGACACATATTATCAACTTAATAGCCGTGCGAACAGAACTTTTCCCCATTGTCTCTGTTTCATTGTCGTGCGCTAGGGTCTGGCGATTTCCCCCGCCGTCGTTGCCGGTTGCCTCCCCGCGCCGCCGTTCATCCGTCGCACGCCGCTCGCCGTCGTCGCCGTCGCCTCCGGTTGCTACGCCGCCGGTTGCTGTTCTCGTCGACGCCCTCGCCGCCGCTCCGCCGAGCTGTTGCTGGTTGCTGCACCGCCGCCGGTTGCTGGTCTGCTTGACGCCCTCGCCGCCGCTCCGCTGAGCTGTCGCCGGTTGCTGGTCCTCTTCTTCTCGCCGCCGTCACCTCCAGCTGCTCTCCTTTGCTCCGGCGCTGTCAACTTCACCTCAAGGTACGCCGACTTCTTCCTTCTTCCTCATCCCCTAGCTTAATACTGCATGTTCTATCTTTACATTTGCATTATTCATTGCCATTGTTCTTTAAAATGTCAGCCATTTTCATTACTAGTAGATGAATAAATACATTAAATACAAATCAATTGGTAAACTAATATAAATCAATAGATGATTACATAATTCCTAAATCAGCACATAAATAAATACAAATAGTAGATGAATAAAATACAATAAATACAGTAATAGAGTTAAATCAGTAGATGATTAAATGGTATCAAAATTATTACATAAATACACACAAATAAATAGATAAATAAATAAAAACAGTAATAAATAAAAACAAATAAGTAGATGAATAAATACATAAGTGGAAAAGTAAATATGAATCAGTTGATAAATAAAGTTACATCAGTAGATTCTTACATAATTTCAGAAGCAGTATAAATAAATTCAAATGAGTAAATAGCTAAATAAAAAACAGTACATTAATAAATACAAATAAGTAGATGAATAAATACAAATCAGTTGATTAACTAATATAAAATTATAAATCAATGATGATTAATCAATTCTCAAATCAGTACATAAATGAATACAAATAGTAGATGAATAAATATAATATAATCAAATCAGTTGATAATTAAAGTTAAACAGTTGATAACTAAAGTTAAATCAGTAGATGATTAAATAGTATCAAAATCAATACATAAATAAACACAAATCAGTTGATAACTAAAGTTAAACAGTTGATAATTAACTAAAGTTAAATCAGTAGATGATTAAATAATATCAAAATCAATACATAAATAAACACATGTGACATGCTTGGAATGTAAATGATGAACTTTCCCTAAATTGCCAATCATGCTTTTAAAGACATCAATAATCACCCTAACTTGAAGAACTAGGATTTTAGGTATAAGAATGACAACACATTATTTGTTGGCCTAAAAACCCGTCCAAATGCTGCCGAAATTTTCTTAATTTATAATGTGAGCTTAATTTATAATGTGAATTACTTTACAATGTGAATGTGAACTTTACAATGTGAGCTTTAGAATTTGAATTACTTTACAATGTGAACTTTACAATTTGAATTACTTTACAATGTGAGCTTTACACTTTGAATTACTACTTTACAATGTGAACTTTACAATTTGAATGTGAATTTGCAGATGGCTGACCATTCTCCTGATGACCATCTTGATGACTACCGTGAGGGTGAGGACATCAATGCGCCACCTCACAATGTAAGTTTTAAAAATATATCATATATTTATATCTATATGTCCATTTATAGTTATATCTTGTAAATGTGAATTATTTTGTCAAATTTTAGGTTGATGATGCACAGGTACCATGTGCAGCACTTGAGGTACTTGATCAACAACACCAAAAAGTTGACAAGAGAAGGGGCATCACTATGATGAAGAAGTTAATTGCGCAAAAGGGCAATGGACCCAAACTTGTTGTGGATTTTGATAATGCAGGAAATGCATGTGGTGTGAATCGCAATTCATTTATTTCATATCTTGGATATGTTACTCGTAGCCATTGCGGTTGTCACTTACATTCTTGGCATAACGTTTCTAAGGAGAAGAAAGATTTAATATGGAGGGATTTATGCGTGAGTTATTATTAATTTGCAATTCTATTTTGTAGATGACTAAATTTTTGGATACTAGTTAATATCAATTCTATTTTGCAGAGTATATTTGAATTGGATGAAAAGTTGCATCGTAAATGCGTGATGCAACGCTGTGGGAGAGTCCTAAGGAACTATAGGACAAATCTCACCAGAGAATACATAAAAGAAGCCGACAAGAGAAAGAAGACAGCCACTGAACAATGGAACTTCCTGGACAAAGAAGAATGGGACGCGTTTGTCGCTTCAAGACAAACTGATGAATTCAAGGTATTAGGCGTCAGTCTCAAACTCATTAATTAATATATGTTGTATTCACTTATTCAAGATTAACATTTAGTGTTACTAACCAAATCATTAATGTGCATACTAACTAGGCCCTCAGTGATGCACAAAGATCAAGGCGTGCGATGAATGTGCACGACCACACAATGGGTCCAAGAGGATATGCAGGCGTTCGCCAAAGACTACAGGCTGAGGTTGCTGCTGCTCAGTCTGCTGCTACTCAGGAGTCCTCTACCATAGGTAGCACACCTCTGCCTCGCCATGATGTCTGGATAGCTGGGAGGCAAAATAAGAAGGGAGAATTAACTAAGGCCGCAACTACTGAGGCGGCTGCAAAAATGGTAAAATACAACTCTGACAGCAATCATTCGAATATTGATTATTTGTGTTGTTTACTTAAGTACAAATTTTTGTTTTGGCGATTAGAGGGAGCTGCACAAGCTGAGGAAACAAGGAAAGTTCATCCCTGAGGGAACAAGGGATGAATTGACAGTTGCTCTGGGTAACCCAGAGCATCCTGGACGTGTTAGGGCTGCTGGCGCTGGTGTGGGCATCAAAGCTTTTTTTGGGCCATCCCAGCGCAAACATGTCCCAAAAGCGGGACTTTCACAAGAAGAGGTAACATATTTTTTCCTTGTAGATGTTACTGTAAAAGAGAATTCAAAAATTAGAATTTGACATTTCTTTTATCCATGTATAGGTGGATAAGCTATTTGACAGGAAACTCAAAGAAGCAATGCAAAAGTGGCAGGCATCTCAGACTGCCACTTACCAGACAATACCTACTGCAGCCTCTACTCCTACTCCTACTGCAGAGGTTGGGAGTAATCATGTAGACCCACCACCTAGCACATCCACTGTAAGTATTTTTATGACATAGTAACTAGTTTTTTAATTCAAGATGATACGTATATATGACAGTGTAGTCGTTTCAAAAAAGATGATATGTATATATATGTATATAACATTCTTTACACAAAAATTTGTAGGGGTTGAAGCCATGCCGTCTAAAAAGTAAAGAATATGTCGTGGCAGAGGCGTCGACTTACCCATCCGTACCAGGGGAAACGTGTCACGGGTCTCCAGTACCAGCTGGTTGCATTCGGGTGAGCCCATACATGTATTCCCCCAATTTCAGGAACTTCAACTGCCATATGCCCACCCAGATTGTGAAACGCTTGGTGATGCAGTAGGCAGAGTGATATTGTGGGAAAAAGCATATGTCTTGTTTACTGAAAAGGTGTGGTAAATTTACATTACGTTCAATTGTTAGTGTGTGTATATGTTGGCAGTTGATCTGAAATTATTATATATATACAGGTTAAAAAGAAGACACCCACAACATCTAGGCCTCCACTTCCACCTCATGCATTACCTAGTTGGGTTCCACAGGACCTAGCTGTCCCGTTAGGTCCTAACTGTAGGGGTATGGCAGTATGGTTAGGGGAACATGATATAAACTCCCCTATAACTGTTTCTTCTGATTCAGATTCTACAGGTCAGTCATACGAAACAAAAATATTTATACAAGATATTTTGGAGATGTTTCGATATGATTGGCTAAATACATCTGTGATAGAGCTATGGATAAGGTGAGATATTCTTTATACATCCATATACCTTGTGTATGATCTGGTGATCTGGTTTCTTATTTATTAATGCATGCGTAATTAATACATATTTTGCAGCTACTTAGACAACATATGTGCAGATTTTGGATTCGAACATATAGGGTTTTTGATTCCATCCTTGATTAGTCTAGTAGCTAAAGACCTTACATCAGTTCAACAATACTGCTGTGAGGCTTTTTCAATTTTTGCTGTAAATAAGAAGACGGTGATAATGGCTCCATTCAATGTAGAGTAAGTTTACTTTGCTTATTATAATTTGGACTTAAGAAAATTATATTTTATTGTGGATTTTGAGTTATTAATTTTTAACTTTTTTTCCTCTAGTGGTAAGAATTGGGAGTTATTGGTTATTGCCCCCGATACGTTCACTGTGTATTATCTAGATCCTAAGGGGTGTAAATTGAATACAAGATTTGGACACAAAATGAAAATGGCAATATTTCGGTGAGAAATATTTCATTTTTCATATTCGTTAACATATGTTATTACATTACTATTTAATTGCAATGTTCTTTGTTACATTAACATGTAGGGGTTTTGAGGAGTACAAAAAGGCTGGAGGAAAGGTCCCCACGAAAAAGAACCAGCAAATAATTTGGAAGAACGTGAAAGTAAGTTCCCTACTGCAATATATGTATATATTATTTATGTGAACAATGCTTAATTAGTTGTATTTTTTAATATTTTGTATGTTTGAATTTATAGTGTGCTACACAAGACAACGGATGGGCATGTGGATACTATGTCATGCGATATATGCACATACTTGTCAAAAATGCCGCAATGGACATCGATTGTATTGCTCAGGTATTATATAGCCGACAAGAGATAATATGAAATATATCAATCTTATTTATAGCTCATTAATTATATATATACATCATTCTCTTTACAGGTGTTAAAAATGGACCCCAATACAGGAAAGGACTTACCAGATGTACACGAGCCCTATACGATGGGAGAATTAAATGAAGTAGTAGAAGAATGGGCAACAATCATACAATTAGTGGGGGCTTTAAAATATAATTGGGATCCTAATAGCGAATAATGACTAAACAATGATACTTTGTAAATGAATTTCTGAATTATAATATATGTGTGAATGTTTCTACATGTCTGAATGTTTCTACATGTGTTTGAATGAAAATGAATGAAAGTGTTGGTTGCTATATGAAGTCTACATGTATGAATGTGAATCAATGGAACTATAGATTGCTAGCATGTGTGAATGTTTATAAATGTGTGAAAATAAAATGGAACTGCAGGTTGCATTGCTATATGCATGTGCTACTTTTTTATTGTTAATTTTGCAGGTTTGCGGCCTGTTGTCGACTGATATCAATGGATGTCGTAAAACCTGCAGTTCATAACTGAACTGAACATGTTTCTCATCCTGCGACCAGCCACAGCAGGTCTGCAGACTGACAGCAAAAAAAAAACAATAGTCGTCGGTTATTTGTAAATAACTGACACATAATGTTATAGTGTCGGTTATTTACAAATAACCGACATCTATTTCGTGTGGCGCGAAGGGCTTGGTTTTTGGTTATTTGTAGATAACCGACACGGATGGTGCCCAACATGGCGCCCTTTATGTGGCGTGAAGGGTTTGGTTGTCGGGTTCTTACCTAATAACCGACGACTATAGTCCCATGATGGCGCATTTTCGGTGGTGCGTGAAGAGTTTGGGTGTCGGTTATGGAACCGACGACCAATGGTTGGACTTTTAGTGTCGCCCACATAGGTGTCACTTATAAACTGACACTAAAGGCTTTAAATAACCGACACTAAAGGTAGGTTCTGTAGTAGTGTTTCAACCCGATTAGGGTTAGGGTGTTGAAGTGCCTTCAACTCTCAATTGGTTAGGAATTAGATTATAATTCTTTGTAGGAATGAAATTCAATACATTATGAACAGACCCTCAAACGGTCGTACCTTGGTCAACCCTATGAAACGGTCTTGGAGTCATTTTGATCCAAACGATCTTGCAGGATCGTTTGAGATCAAACGGGTCGAACCCGTTTGACCTTAAACGAGTTGCACCCGTTTGGACCAAAAGGGTCCAAGGTCATTTCATAAAGTGACCTAGGAATCCACGCCCATCATCCTCAACCTCTATTCAGGTCGGTTCCTCCACCGTTTTGCTTGCAAAAGAGCAAGGAAGAAGGGAGGTAGAAGAAGAACTAATCATAGAAAGCAAGAACAAAGATATGCATAACAAAGCTAAGAGTTAGAGTTATAAAACCCTCCTTTAAACGTGGTTCCTAGAGCTCCAAGATTCCAAGCTTCAAGCCTCTAATGGTGTCTTGAGCTCCACAACTCGGCCAGAGGTGATTCTCCAAGGAAAAGATGGGGATGATCGACTAGAACAGGAAACCTAAGTGAATTAGCCATGAAACCAACCTTATACATGGATTCCCTCCATGAATCCAAGCTAGAAGGTAGTGTTCTCTTACCTAGAACAGGTTGGTCATCCCCTTGAGCTCCTGAGCTCCTTCCTTAGTTGTCCACAGCAAGAGATAAGTGAAGAGTGAAAGGGAAACGTTGCCTTTCATTGCAAAGGAAAGTGTATAAGTACCTTTGGGGTTATTTTCATTATAAGGACAACTTACTCCTCCTTTTCACTACTAGGTCCCTCCTTTCCAAGGCACGTCCAAGCATGATAATCCTATGCAAAGCCCACCAAAACTCAAGATCTAAGGGTAGAAAAACCAACATGCATACTAAGGTACATATATGAAGGGTTTCCATACTTAAGCTTGGTAATTTAATTACAAAGGTGTTCCTTATTATATGATTTTTCAAATGAAGTGCCCCCTTCATCATTATTATTTTAAATGATGTAAAAAGTCATAAAAGATGTTCTAGATGGTGTATTTTATAAGTTGCACCCCACATTTGGGTAAATTGCACTTTAATCCAAATTAGGATTTTCAAGCACAAGGATCATTCCACAAGCTGCATCTTGATGCCCAAGCTTGGGAAATCCATCTTACCTCATCATAATCACTCATATGACGTCTCATCATCAGAGGAACATCTTAACTTGTGAAATTTTCAAGTTAAACCCCTTACCTGGGTAATTTGCACATAGGTCCATGTATTACCAAACAATACTACAATCATTGTTTAAAAGGGACATAAATGAAAATTTATGTTCCTTAGGAACTTAATTACATGCCAAAAGATAATCACAAGGATTTAATTACATATTTAGGCAAAACACCTAGGGTTAACTCATAACCCAGGTCAGGGATGTTACAATCCATAGATCTTCCTTCGATAGCAAGGGAAGTGTTGAAGATGGATGTGGATAACGGGAGGTTGACGGGTACCCGACTAGTAATGCCAGTAGAGCATGATGAATTGAGTCGGGTGGAGGATCTGGTTTAGGTTTTCCACCATCATGATGACCTGCATATGGGAGAATTGATGCTAATACAAAAAATTTAAAATCATTTACAAAAGTGTTTTGTTTCTCCTTAAAATTAATGCCATCAACATTGGGTTTGGTAAGTTTCATTGTTGATGTAACATATGTCTCTAATTTTTGTGTACAAGGGTTCCCCAAGTATTTAGGAGGGATGATGATGTCTTCCTTGTTAATAATAGAAGGGGGTGTGTGGGCTTCTTCCAATGGTGGTATCTCCCCTTCTAGATCAGCCATGTGTGGGATGGAAATTGGCTGTGACGGCTCGGGAAGAATCACAAAGGGGGTTAGATTCTCATTATCCAAAATAGACTCAAAAGAAGGGTATTGGTCTATGGTATCATTCAGATCTATGTTGAGGATGGGAGGAGTTGTTGGATCTTCATAATGACTCTCCTTCTTTGACATTTCATATTCAAGTAAAAGAGTCTCTAAAGGAAAGATAGGGATACCAACGTCCTCATCACACACAAAATATGGCTCCATGGTTTGTTCTATTTCTTCAGGATCTGACATATATGACACAAAATAAGGATCATCATCGTCATCATCAGGAAGAACCATCTTAGGTTTCTCTAAGTCCTCCACATATTTTTGTACTTGGGCCTCTAGTAAGGATGCTAAAATGGTTTGGCTGGTTTCTAGGTTTTTCTGTCCTTCTACTACCATTTTTTCTAAAGCCCCAAGCCTCTCATTTAGTTGATTTTCATTATTAGATTCATAAATCCCAAAAAAATTACCATCCTCACCATTCCCCCCATAAGGATCTTGGTCATGGTACCCAGTATGTTGGTTGTGGTGTTGCTGCTCATAATAATCTTCAGAAGATGGTGGATTGTTATTTCCATTACTCTCATCATGGTGGGAAGATACAGTATTACAAGGTGTCACCGATTCATGGGGGAACATATTTGGAACATCTGGGTTTTGGGATTGGGCTTTCAACAAGGTGGCCATCAAGGTTTGGCTAGTTATGAGTTTTGTTGTCATCTTCTCTAGGGACCTAAGTTTCTCTTCTTGTTGAGGATTATATTGGGTATTATAAATAGGTTCATTTCCCCCAAAGTTTTGTTGGTCATACCCTCTCTCAGAATATCGATAGCAAGGTTCCCCATAATGGTTCTCATAAAAATAAGGATTTACATTGTACCCACCAGGATGAAAAAGCTCAAAAATAGGGGTGCTATGGGATAAAGTTGGACATGCAAGAGATGTGTGGTGGCAATGACCACAATAATAACATTGTGGGGGATATTGCAATGCCCACACCATTTGAAAAGTTTTTTTACAATTAAAAAAAAAGAGCTAAAGATTTTTTACAAGATCGTAAATTACAAAAAAAAAATCTAAGGGATTATGACTCAAAGTTAAAATTTACAAAACTAACTAAAATTACATTTTTTTACAAACTAGTGTATTTGCAGAAAAAAATGGACTGTCGGAATGGAAACTCGGCAAAAGGTGTAGCACTTCCGGAATGTTACTCGGAAGGCATAAAAAAAGGAAAAAAAGTTTTTTCAAAAATTTTGGGGTTCGAAAAAAATAAATCCGTTGTCCCCGGCAACGGAGCCAAATTGTTAATGCGTCGCTTAGCACTTACAATCACTAAGATAATTATCCTAGAGTTTAATCCTTTTTCAACTTTCCGATTAAGGCTTGTATAGAAAGGGTGGATCCCACAGGACAACTTTTTAAGATTGTTTCTTTTTATCCCAATTGTTTTGAAGAACTTGTTATTTATTTTTTGGTATTTTTTAGATTTGGAACAGAAAATAAAAGTCGAGTTTTGGGGGTTGATGATTAACACTAAGAATGAAAATGCGCTTAACAAGAATGTAAAATTGCCCTGTCATAAGGGAAATTAAGATTGTTGTTAGCACAAGAAAAACTATTATGAATGAAAAGACTATAGATTAAAGAAAGAAAAAACAAGTAGTGATTAAATCAAGAGATGAGAATGAGGCTTTAGGGGTTTTCACCACCTTAGCATAGGCAAAAACAAACTAATCCTTAAAAATGACAGATTCGATGAAGGCAAGTGAATTAATAAAAATCCACTAAAGATGGACTCCACATGAGCCCATTGGTCCTGGTGCTCATGTTTCTTAGTTCATCATCTTAAAAGAAGAAGATCCACGGTCGTTTCAAAACTCCTATGCGATTAGGTTTGTTGTTCTAAATCCGAACTTCCACGGTCATATCCATCCAGATTAACTTTTGATCAAATCAATTAATTACTTTGATAGATGAATTAGTTATCAAACCCAAAAGCAATCTAGAATCATTTTTAAGGGAAAGTCGATAAAGCCATGGCTAAGGGGTTATTTCCCTTGCCTCGATAGAGAACTACTCACACATGCTTGTGGAAAATATGGAGACGGAGGGGAGAAGCGAAATGGCCATAGTCTAGTCTTACTAAAGGAAAATCCTTAGGCTAGAGACAATTAAATGGCAAATCTCTTTAACCCTTGCTCCAATCCACGAAAGAGAAAGAAGAATAAAGGAAGAACAACTAGATATATTTCAAGAATTTGAATTGCAAGAATTAAATAACACCAAGAAGAAATTCTATTGCTTGAATAATAGGAGAACAAATGCTCAAAATTACAATACAAAAGATGATACAAAAGATGATGCTTGGGAGGAGGAAGTGCCCTTCCTTTTATAGGAGAAAGAAGGGTAGGCTATCTATAAAAAGAGGGGGGAAAAAGAGAGGGAGCTATCCTTTTGAATTTTCAAGATTTGGTCAATAGGAGTTTGATAGACTTTAATTGTCTTGACCATGTAACTCTCTTCAATGCAGATTCCCGCAGTAGTGATTTCAAACGCATTTCACTCCCGTAAAACGCACAAAAGCGGTCCAAATAATAGGATATTCTTTTAGGAAATTAAATTTTCTTTCCAATGAATACTTGTACACTCAATTTGGACTTTGGATACAAGAGTTATGGCACTTTTGGTGACAGATATACAATAATTACAGGACTGCTGCAAATTGTACAATTATACTCCAAGAATATTTATCCCATTTCCTACAAAATCCAAGAAAATATGATTAAAATTCTTCTTGAAGAGAAAAATATAATATAATGTAATTAATTATAAAACTAAGAAAATAAACAATAAAACAATCATAAAAAGATATCTAAAAGATGCAAATAAAAGTGATGAAAACACATTTATCACAGCACACAACCTAAACCTTTCTTGGAAGCATCGCAGAAAACAACATAGCCCTTCTCAGGCTCTGGCAGCACTAGTACTGAAGCACTAGTCAGCTTTTCTTTCAAACTTTGGAAAGCTTACTGGAAACGATCATCCCAGACAAACGGTACATCCTTTCTGGTCAACTTTGTCATCGGCAATGCAATCACACTGAAATCCTTGATAAACCTCCGGTAGTAACCTGCTAAACCCAAAATATTGCGAACGTCTGTCGACATCTTCGGTTGTTCCCATTCTGCAACAGACTCTACCTTTTCGGATCTACCTTGACTCCTTCTGCATATATCACATGACCCAAGAAAGCCACTTCTTCCAACCAGAACTCACACTTATTGAACTTGGCATACAACTGATGTTGGCAAAGAAGAGTCAACGCTAGACGAAGATATCGCTCATGCTCTTGCCTGTCCCGACTGTAGATCAAGATGTCATCTATAAAGACTACGACAAATTGATCTAGGAACAGACGAAATATTATGTTCATCAAATCTATGAAAGAAACAGGTGCATTGGTTAGCCCAAACGGCATAACCACAAACTCGAAGTGACCATACCTCATCCTAACAGCTGACTTTGGTATGTCATCCACCTTAATCCTCAACTGATGATATCTAGACCTTAGGTCGATTTTTGAAAACACTGTAGCACCACGCAACTGATCGAACAGATCATCTATCCTCGGCAATGGGTACTTGTTCTTGATCGTAACCTTATTCAACTGCCGGTAATCTATACACAACCGCATCGATCCATCCTTCTTCTAAACGAACAACAGTGGAGCACCCCAAGGCGACGTACTCGATCGGATGAAACCTTTCTCCAACAACTCTTGCAACTACTTCTTAAGCTCTGTCATCTCTACTGGAGCCATCCTATACGGTGTCTGTGCAACTGGTTGTGTTCCTGGAACCAGATTGATCTCAAAATCAATCTCGCGAGGTGGAGGAACACTGGAAAAATCCTCAGGATACACATCTGCAAACTCTCAGACAACCAACACCTCCTCAAGGCTAGGACCTTTCGCTTTGGTATCCACAACGATATCCATAACGTGAGCTAAGAACGCCTCACATCCTTGTCGTAGCAACTTATCTGCCACCATAGAGGATACTAGAGACGTCGGAAGAATCTTTCTATCTCCTTAGAGGATCCACTTCTCTCTATCAACATCAAACACAGCCTGCTTGGAACCACAGTCCAAAACAACCTTATACTTCTCTAAGGTATCCATCCCAAGGATAACATCAAAACCATGCATATCAAGTGGTATAAGATCCACTTGTATGTTGTGTCCCGAAAATGATAAGACACAAGATGAAAACTCTTCTCGAAGCATCGAGGAACCATCAAGAGGGGTTTCTAATAAAAAGCTATCTTTCTTACAGCTAACAGGTAAACGAGAGTTCTCAAGCATACTTTAGGTGATAAAGGAGTATGTAGCACCTGGGTCAACCAGAACAAATATAAAGCAAGAAGAAGACATATCAAAATGAAATAACTCCATCTGACATGTCACCACTCGTGGGTTGACTATCGCCTCCGGCTGACTCATAGCATAGAATTGAGCCATTGCTTGTTGTCCATGTCCTCTGCTTCCTTGAGCAGACGATCCCGCTTGCGATGCTTGACCACATCCTCTCCCTCTGCTACCACTGGGCTGCTGTCTATCTGACCCTTGATGATTCTGTCTCAGCTGCTGCGTCACTTCAACATCTCTGTTTGGGCAATTGAACCTCCAATGCTCGATCTGACCACACAGATGACATGGCTGGTCTCATTGTTGTGGCCTAGACGGCCCTGTCATTGCCACAGAAGTTGTACTATGTGCCTTAGATGGTGAAGAAACATAACCTCTCCCCTTACTCAGAGACCACTGTGATGGTGCACTGGAACCTCTCATCACTGATGGTGCTACCAACCTTGGCTTCTTGAAGCCACCAAACCTCTATCCCTGAAACTGAGCATGCCTCTTTTTAGACATGGACTCCCTTTTCTCCCTTATCAACCGTTCAATCCTCCTGACGGATTCCACAAAGGTAGAAAACCGCTCTCGATTCTCCAACGCAGAAGCAGGTGTTGTCAGCTCAGCACTCAGACCCTTCTCAAAACGTCTGATTCGCTCTTCATCTGTCGCCGCCATGTGAGGACAAAACCTCAACAGATCCATGAACTTGGCCTCATACTCAGTGATGCTCATCGTTCTTTGGCGTAAGCCCTCAAACTAACTGATCTTCTCATCCAGATACGTCTTTGGGAAGTATCTACTGACGAACTCGCGCCGGATAACCTCCCAACTGATCACCTCACCAGGTCACTGCTCCTCCTCGATGGTCCACCAGTGACCAGCACTACCTTTCAGAAGGTAGACAACATGCTTTACTTTGTCTACTTCGGGGATGTCGAGAATCCAGAAAGCCTTATCAAGACTTGTCAGCCACAAATCTGCATCCGTTGGATCAGCCGTTCCAGCATAGTCCAAAGCTCCGACTCGACGAAGCCGCTCAAACGTATTACTAATACCTGATGTTTCACCATAGGGAGACTGTGCTCTCGGCGGAGGCACTGACAATATCTCTACCATGAGATTCATCGTAGCCATTATCTGCCCCATAAGCTGTTGATAGGCAGTGTGTTCAAGAATGGTTGGGTCAGGTTGGGGGACCTTAGGCACCCGATCTTCATGTGCCTTCCCTATAGCTCCATCAACTGATGCAGCATCGTTGTTCTCAGCAGCATGTTCTTCATGGTTTCCAGACATCTTGGCTTTTCTTCCGCTGAGGGTAGAAGATGATCGTGAGAAAATCTGGAAAACTCACAAGAACAGACACAACCTAGTCCTCAATCCCTGTAGACTCAGCAAACCTAGGGCTCTGATACCAAAACATGTGGCAACACATCCCACTATCACACAGACAATGAGGTGTTACACGAAAACGTGCGGAAATTACCATAACCACAGATTACCGAAAACACAGGTTAATTAAAACCGATTGCGGAAAGCAGGTAAACTGAGAAAACTTTTACATTTAAGTCCACATCCTGCTAGGAAAATAGGTTATATAAAGATTTACAAGCCTCGATACGTGTCCACAGCTAAGAGGAACCGATGTCTAACCATCACATGAGTTCATCACTTGTTTATATGTACATAAAGGCCCACATCTGGCCAGCAGCAGGATCTACAAAACATCAACAACTATACATTGTGAAACAACGTTAAAACATCTAGTACAGGGATGACTCTAGACTCTACTACAAAACAACCAAAACAGCAGCATATCCATCGCTTGCCTTCTACTGCTCGTCTTGCTGCTCGGCCGCAACTCCGTGACCACCACCATGCCTAGCTCGACCACCTAAAAAGGTTATAAACCAGCGGGGTGAGACACACAGTCCCAGCGAGAAACATAACTCCCCTCCGAAATTACAAAACCTAAGGAAGATAAAACAACAACAACAGATAACTGATAAAAAGTATAACAAGAGTTGTTTATAAAGTAAGGTTGTTCATACTATCAAGCTTACCAAAAGTACGGAAGGCATATACCCAAGTATTTCTTTATGGAACATGATTAACAAGATAAGATTTATGAGAACATATAAGCAACTGCAAGATATAACAGGATTAACTACACAAGCAAGGCCTCAACCAATATTTCGTGTTTGCCTTAAGCAGTAAATATTATACGGTTGGATTACGTATTATTATGCCCTGAGGAAGTGAACCGTACAGCTCAAATCCAACCTTCAGTTACGAAACCCAATACGGTGCCATACAAGGTCAATGGAAGAGTCAGACTCCATGACCTCTCCACCTCGTGGTCATTGCACGAGTACAACACAAGCAGGACTGCAATCTCTTACTTAAGTGCCCTCAGCCACATGGTCAGGATACCCTCTGCCTATCCCGCCTTGGTACAGGTCACGACGCTAGTATATCTGAGCCACGGGCCTGTTCACCGTGCTCTGAGCCATGAACACATTCATGCTCCTATATCACACATCTTGAGCCATGGGCCTGTTCACCATGCTCTTCACATACTGAGCTACGGGCCTGAATCCGCACTCTGGAGTCTACAACCGAAGTTGCACTCTTACCTCCTCACTTTAGGCTAGGAGAAACCTCACATATTCAACAATATGCGCTCCGGGTTAACCCGCAGGAGAACCTATTTCACCATCACCAGCTCCTGACGATGATGGATCTATGGCTAGGGCAAACTACATGATATGTTCCACTGTGATTAGTTAGTATATTTTAAGTGGATTGCAAGATTCAACCAAGTTGTATAACATGCAAACTATAACAAGAATACACAACATGAAACTCAATATTTTTCTTTTATTGTAATAAACATCATCCTAATCCATCACAAGGATCCAACATTACATGTTATCACTTGGCCTCTTGCCAATCATCTAGATCCATCTCAAGGATCATCACTTTGCCATGGGATCTCAATCCCTCATCACATACTGCCACTGCCTCTCAAGGCTTACATCATCATCATGGGATAGGAATCCCAAGTACTTTAGCCAAACACATCATACATGTTATCTCATTACCAAGGGTAACCATTAAAGCAATGTTACTCATCATATATATACCTCATAGCCCTTTACCTGGCTATGCATCACCTGCATGGTTAGTACAATCATCATGGATTAAAAACAAGATCATATCATTGATAATTAGGTGCTTTATCATTCATGCCTCAACCTGTGATCAGAGATACAATTCATGTAAAGCAATCTTATATGTGTATCATTATCTCAGCATCATTCAAATAATCAAGGTGATCATAAACAAATGTAATATCATGTCACGTTACATGGATGTGAGCTACCATCTTAGTTATCAACAAGCATATCAAGGATCACCAAAATAAACCCAAACGTGACAGCATGAAACAAGATCTAGTATAGATGCTTTATAGGAGGATCAAAACCCTCACTAGAAGTGCCCACTACCCTCACAAAAAGTGTGAAAGGTAGGGCACCCTCACTAGAGGTGGTATCGGGCAGGGTATTCTCCCATATCGCCCACCCACTCAACTCCTGTCGGCCAAGTAGACCGGCACCTATCGTGCAATGCTCCGTCAGCCGTCTAAGGTGTAACAGCGTCGCGCTACCATCTGAACCAGGCATGCAGCCAGTCCATGATGTGCAACAGTGTGTTGTATATCTCTGTGTCGTGCAACAGGGACCCAAGGCATGACGTGCACAAGCCTATCATGCAGCCTGTGTATCGGGCACCTCTGCCGAGCCACTCAGTGTTGCACAACGCTGTGTCGGGAAACTAACTGGTAACGGGCAACCAGGGCGTGCAGACCAGCCAAGGGGATAACGGGAAACGACGTGTTGCAAGGCATAACGTGCATCAAAGAAAGCATAATGCCCAACACATCACAAGCTATCAGCCAACGCACGAGACTAAGGTGTGATGCCCGACACACAAGGGTCAGCGTTCAGGATCCTGATGCCCGACACACAAGGGTCAGTGTCCAGGAGCCTGATGCCCGACACACAAGGGTCAGCGTCCAGGACCCTGACGCCCGACACAACACTACCAACTAGATAACAACCTCCACACTTCAACGCACAACGACATCAAGTTTTGACAAGGCTAAGTGTATCGGGCAGGTTACTCATCAAGGTGGGATTCCCGACACACACACAGCAGGGACCAAGGTGACTCCTATCACAGCCACAACAGATGTCGTCCAAAGCTCAAAGTCAAGAGGGGTATCGGGCAACACATCCCCCAAGATCATAACAGTCAAGATGCAACGCCACAAGGTCATCATCAAACTCAAGCACAAGGGCAACAAACCCTAATGGATCAAGAAGATGGCTCACCTCTCAACAACTAAGAGAGAGGGGTCTTGCACATCCCTTGTCACCAATTGGGCAACACAAGGAACAACTCTAACCAAGTTCACAACCACCACAAGGCTCACCTTACAAGTCCATGGTGAGAGGAGGGTGTTGCTCAAGCAACTAGAGCACAAGCTCACCTCTCAACTTAAATGAGAGAGGGGTATTTCCCATGCTACTAGAACTCAAGCTCACTCCTCTAGAACAAGGAGAGAAAGGAGTATTGCTCACCAAGAAACCCTAGAACAAGGATCGGCCAACAAGGTGCAACTAAGCAAGAAATTAAACTAACAACATACATAGCCGATTATAAGCAACCTATGAATATGAACATAGAAAATGGTAATGTAGTTAGGGTTAGGAGTTATGTAACCCGCCTTAAGCAAGCTCCAAGCTCCTATGTCCAAGCTCCAAGCTCCAAGCACCACCACAAGAAGGAGAGCAAGGCACTCTAGGGTTCGGCCACCACTAGAGGAAGAAGGAGACTCCAAGGAGGATCGGCCACCAAGCTTGCAAGAGAAGAGAGTGTGTCGTGCACCAAGGGAGAGGGAGACTAAGGAACTAAAGGGATCCTTAGCAAGGTAAAGGAAACACATATATAAAAGGGGATGGGGGAGAATCCAAGGGAAGGTAAGGCAATGTGTTGCCCACCTAGGGACACTTGTCCATGGGCAATGTCATCACTCTTACATGCCCTAACCACATGTCCAAGGCCATTTCTACATGCAAACATCAAGCACCAAGTGTCCACTAGTGGTGACACAAACAAGGTCAAAGAAGGTCAAAGGGTCCATGGGTGACACACCCACACAACATGGCCGACACAACCCCACCATGGCCGACACAACCCCACCATGGTCGACACAACCCTGGGTGACACACCACGAGGGTGACACACACCCTGGGCGACACACCTAGTCCGACACAAGCATGCTCTTGCCCGACACAAGGTCCAAAGAAGCAAAGGCAAGGCACCACAAGGCCCAACAATCTCAACCAAGCCCAAAGAAACTCAAGCAACGAGCCCAACCCTTCCTCTCAACACAAGAGGAAGCAAAGAGAGGGAGGAACACCACACAAGGTGACAAACTTGCCCACAAACCCTAAACTTGGGTTAATTGCAAGTAGCACCTCCAGCTCTCAACAAAGCACCAACAAACCCCTAATCACTACCAAAGGTGATTAGCAAGCAACAAAGCACCAAGGTTAAGCAAAGAAAACAGGGTAAACCCTAAACGGAGATCAGGGTCCTTACAAAAGGTGTCATGAAAGTAAACTTATAACACTTTTGAGGTATATGATACCAATATGTAAAGTTTAAAGCACTCAATAAATGGGGAAAGTGTTGCCGCCATAGATAGGAGTACTTCAGTTTATTTTCAGCATAAAATGCATGTAATACAGTTATGAACTGCTATTTCATATTTGCCAATAGACAGACACACTTTATTTTTGCATATTGTATGATAATGATGACAATTAATAAAGATATGTTTCAATTTCTAAAGATATGATCTTTGTGGAAATTCCTTGTTTACCTTGTGGTATTTGATATGCATAAGATAAAATGATACCTAAAAGTTGTAGATAACTCACACAATCAAATTAGCATCAATCATGAGAAATTCATTTCTAGTTTCCATATGATGGATAAATCTAGACTCTTTTGGTTAGAGAACTAGTAAGAGACATGAATATCGTGGACATGATTAATCAATCTTCACTAAAGGTAGTGGGAGAATGAGTATCCTATTAGGTATGATACATGTGATGTATTTACATACCAATTGGAACAAATGCTAATACTTCAAATGGTGTTTAGAGAAATACCAATATGAATATCTTGAAGTGTTCAAGATTATCATAGATGAAGTGCAAATTTGGTAAAGTGTTAATTCTTGATGAGATCAATGAATGAAATACTTCGACCAAATGTTTGAGATCCTTATGAGTGATTATGATAGTGTATCATAGTGAACTAATGATTAAGGCATGGTGATGTCTAAATCAAGAAGGAATCATACTCTAAGGAGTTAGAGAATGATTATCAAATAACTGAATTCTTCTTAATAAAAGAATACCCCACACTAATAAAGGACATTAAGAATCACAAGGAGTTGTAAGATCTTATATCCTTGACGGATACACCTCGTTTATCTATGTGATGAGTTGTTCATGTGATGAGTCAACTATCTAGATGAATATGAGGAACCAAATTTTGAGTTATGGTTTATGACCATTACATCCTAAATGACTTCCATGTGAACCATAAGGTATGACCTAGATGGTAGCACCCATTGGATGAAATCCATAAGTGCAAATGAATCTTAAGTGTTAAGACACATGGATAACATTTTGAGAAGGATGATGCTTGTTGATTGCAGCTTAATGACTAAGACATTTGGCATATGGATACTAAAACCACATTCCTATGCGGAATAAAACAAGGATGTGTACGTGACACAACCTATAAGGTTTCTGAATCCACTAATGCAAATGAAGTCTATAAGTTACAATGGACTAATCAATGTGATTGATTGAGTACAAGCAACTCAAAATTTGATCATTACTTTGATGATATAGTCAAAGGGTTTGACTGATATGTCAAAGATAAAGAAGGGATCTGTGATTTAGTGGGAGCGTGTTCACATTCCACATGTTGATGTGAAATGGAAATGTTCTAGAATGGAAATCCAAAAGTGGAAATTATCTTCAAGGAAGATAGAGATGTTTCCTATGTGATAGGAATAGAGGTCTTTGGAGATAGTTCTCAAAAACCTCTTGACCTAAAAAGAGAAATCATACATTGGCCATCTGTATTGAAGGGTTCAGTATGCACAAATTCAGTGGGAGAAAACTTGTCCATGTTACATGGAGTTAGTATCCCAAGGCCAAGTGTCCAATTCTTATGAAGAATGGGAACACTAAGAATAGATATGGATCTATCATGTATGTAATCATCCCATTATCTTGCATGTATCGACATGGCAAGAACAAAATGCATTCATCATCTTGTATGTAGGACATGGCAATATGATGTGCTCATCCTGATAACTCGTATGTGGGACATGACGAGTGGATGTATTCCTACTTCCAGTAAGGGTTAGTGGAATACCATGAGAACTTGATAAGTACTTGAGAAGTACTAGTTCTATGGAGATAAGGAAGAGTTCAATGTAAAGACTTACATTGATGCGAACTTCTGAAATGACAGAAAATTAATCGCAAAATATATATAGGATATATAAAAGTGAAAGTTTATTGATAATTGGAAGTGTTCCAATAAAACCATTTAAGAGGCAATGTCGAGTATCTATGCGTTAGAGAATAGCAGTGGATACTATATGGTTCTGGAAGTTCATGAGACATTGATGACAAATATGGAATCCTTGATCATGCAATGTGGCTAAAGGTTAGCAAAGGAATACAAGATCGCATATTACGGCAACTCCATCTCATACGTGTGACGTACAACGAAGAGATGAGAGACATGCAGTTATAAAAAAACCTGACTTTGGCAAGGTGTTGCCATAACTCACTATGTTCGCACTAGAGCACAATAACATGTAGAAATGTTTGAAGATCACTATGAATATGATTCAAGGGTGATTGGCTCGCAGTGCAAGTGGGAGTCTGTTGGTATGTATTCCCTAAGAGCCAATCATGGGATGATTGGTGGGATACATTAAGATATATTTAATAAACATCAAAGGCAAGCTTCCAATTCTTTCTGGTTCAGTCATATGAGATAATGATAGAACAGATTGAATGTCTAGAGAATGATAGTACTCAATGACGTATGCCTTCAGGTTCAGGACCTGAATGATGAGATCATACGGATGCTAAGAGTTTGTACATTCTTGTTATGTCCCTAGTCGGATGTCATTGTGGAATGTAGATAGACAACAATGACACACAAGACTAGATTGTGGTGTTGGTTGATGACAAAATCTCATTAGTCATGATATAGAGATATCAAACCAAACACATAGGTACTTGTTAGAGAACAAGTGTACCAGACAAACCCACCGTGAGTTTGACACATGGAACCATGGCATGGTAGTCACAGTCAGTACTCACAGTGATGGCGGTGAGTGTGATTCTTTGACCTGAAATCACTACACTCAACACATGTCGTTGGGCACACTTTGACATCATCAAACGCAGTCCTGAAACATGGGTTGTTATAAAGGTGATGATTGGGTGGCTTTAACACATGGGGCTTTTGAGGGGTGAGTGATAGATATGGGATTTGTCCCTCCTGAGGGAGTATGATATCCATGGCCACTTGATGAGTAGGATTGAGAAAGGTGTGCACGCATGTGTGAATCAGTATGTGATATTGATGTCATATATATCTCTTCCAATCTACTCTGAGATCAAGAAAGTGAATGAACGTTGACATGATGACTGTTCCATGCCTCGAGTTCATTCGGGATATCAGTGACAAAGGAATTATACATTCACTGTAACACCATTCACGGATTGTAGGATTGAAAGTTGTTCTCCAACTTTCTATTTCACTTGGGTAGAACTGATGTGTGACTAGGCACCGCTCTTTGCTTGTGAAGTCATAAGTGTTATGGACTTTCACTGCCAACGTGAAATGGACCTGCAGGGTCACACACATAGGATTTAACCCGGAAATGGAGTTTTGTCCACAAACAATGTTTAGATTGATTACTAAAGGAGTTTAGTAGTTCAATTAAACACTCAATTATATGATAGCTCAATGTCATAATGTTCAAGGTGTTGGACACATTGATTGGAGTATCAGATTGATTGAAACTGCAATTGACTGATTCTGCACAATCTACACTCCCAACTGATCGGCTCATGTGATGAACCGATCGACTCAGCTTAGTGAACTGATCGGCTCAGGTGGTGAGTCGATCAACTCATGGACAGGGTGAAACGATTGCTTCAAGTGTTGAAACAATCAGTTCAACTGATGCAATCGAGCAAGTTGGGAAAGTAGGATTGGTGAGAAATTTCTTTTCGTTTCACTTGCCCAATTTGATTGGAACAAGGATTGGTATTTGGTACCAATTAGAAACAAAAGAGGAAAAGTCAATCGGGAACTGACCAGGACCACGAACCGACCGGTTCAGAAGTGAACTGACCGTTTCATGGGTCCCAACCGATCGGTTGAGGTGTCAACCGACCGGCTCAGATCCCCAACCGACCATTTTAGAAATGAAATGATCATTTCAGATTGCGCAATTGGTTGTTTTTGTGGAAAATCTTGAACCCTTCTACTCCTGCTTTAGTCCCGCATTGCCCGGAATAGAGAACCCTATCCCATGACTCTCCTATATATAGGGGTATTGGGAGCTTCTCAAAGAACAACTCAGTTTAACCAGTTGCTCTTCAAAGTTGTCGTTCTCTCTGGTTTTGGTAACAGAGAGAGCCCGAGCAAGTGCTACCCGATAAGGGAGGCACAACAAGGGAAAGACAACTGCAGAAAGCGACTGGTGGCAGGAGAGTGTGTTAGTGACGAGTACGTTGATAGGAGGGTGAGACTCCCTCCAATTCCTTTTGGGACAAGGAGATTGGAGTTCTAGGTGGTCTGTGTGGACTACTTCAGAGGTGGGAGGTTTCTGCCACTCGGAGGACAACTGTCAATCCCGACAGTCCCGGTGAGACCAGGAGTCATCAGTCCCAGTGCGACCAAGAGCTGCACAGACACCGTCCAAGACCGGAGGTGAAGACCGTGCAAGCCGCAAGGTATTGTCACCGAGCAAGCCTCGGTACGAGGTATGATTCTACAAACCATCCTTTCCTATTGTATAGACGTTGACGCGTTTCCTTGTTCTGGATTTGGGGGAGAAAAATTTTGTTTCTGCTATCTTCTCTGCCTACCCTAAAACCCAACAAAGGCTACCACTCGGTCCAGGAAAACTGCCCATCTGTCAGATTGTGTCTGTCTATTGCAGTTGTGGTGTTGGGAGAGGTTAGGAATTGGACACACATGTTTAATTTTTATAAACTGGGCGGATTGGCCACAAGATGCTCCCTTGAGTTACAAGTAAGGATCTACACAATTAATATTTATATTTTTCCAAACATTATCTAGTGTTTATCTAAATTTATTTTGTCAATTTCATAGGTGGCCTACCTTTGTCCACAGGAGTGATACTATTAGGGGAACAGTCCAGTTTTATGATTCAGCATTTGACCAGATTTTGTCCGTGCATGTATAACTTACTTACCTCTACTAACATGTTGTATGATATATATTTATTTATTTGCAATTTACTTCATTTTATATGATGCATGTTGTCTATATGAATAACAAATAACATTGACTCCTTACACTACTGATGTTCTCGAGAGATTGCCTAACATTTGTAGATAGGGTAGTGATGTTTGGTTGGCATGAGTGCCTTTGCGGTGCTACACAATAGTGGAGTGGCACTTCCCCGATACAGTACTTGGACAGTTCGGCTTTGTTCAAGTACAACCTACTCTTGAGCTGCCTTAGCTTAGCCGGATAGATGGGAGGGGTCATGCGGCTGAGGATTGGGTGCTTCATTATAGGCGGGAGGTGCAACTATGGAACAACAGACGTGAGAGCTTAGTTCGCGCTCCACCAGCTGATACAACCTTCAGTCCTCAGGTGTACTACGCATGGTATCATCCCCAGTATATCGTGCCCCCTCTAGCTTTGCCTCCGGCCACATACTACCCACAAAGTTATTGCCAGCAAGAATTTGTGAGTATCATTATTATTTCTTTTACAAACTATTATTATTTATCTTTGTTATTTGTAATATATGTAATTGATCTTTATTATGTGTACATACTTTGTTTTACAGGTCAAACACAGGTGGCGATCCGAGCGGCTTTAGAGCACGCTCATGTACATATCAGAGACGACATCTATAGCATTCAGGGGACTTACTTTGATAGTCTTCCCGACTATGCTCGTCTGTGGGATCCCATACCCACTCATACCACAGCCCCTGAACCCACTCCTACTCCTACTCCTACTCCTACTCATACTCCCACTCATACTCCTACTTCTACTCCTACTCCTACTCCCGCACTTACTGCTCCTAAGATAACTCCCACTTCTCAGTTCATGGGATGGGGACATACAAGCACATACTTTGGAGGAGCTAGTTCTTATTCTTCATTCATCACCCAACCTCAACCAACATCCTACTATGGAGCAGGTTCTTCTTCTTATGCCACATATTCACCTACTCCGTTTGATTTCTCAGGATGCACCCCACCTGATGCATCCTATCCTAGTTTTCAGAGACCCCTCACCCCACCTCCACCTTTTCGTTTCTACCTTGATGCTTACTAGCATCCTCCTACACATTTGTCCCTAGTTCAGACATCTCCAGATGACATCGGTACAGAGGAGCCAAATATAGAGGGAGGTGGGTGAGGACGTCGTGGGCAAGGAGGACGTGATTTGCTTTTTATATATTGTACTGTGTTGTATGTATGCCTTTGTGAAGGCATGTATTTGGGTTGTATGTGGATCTATCATATTATGATATCATATTGGTTCATTTTGGATCTATTTGGGTTGTATGTGTGTTGTGTATTATTTTTTCGTCATGTTGGTTCATATTTTAACCTTGTTTTTAATTGTCATCTCATTTTTTTTGGATTAAGATCGTATATTATATAATCAATTAGGAATCAACTAATGTTGGTTGTAATACCACTTATATATTCCATATACATGTTACGAGCTATTGAAATTGACAAATTTATAATAATTGGGTATATTATAGACATCCAAATACAAATGAACGAATTGTAAATGTAAAAATATAATCAATATTATTAATATACATATCAATAACAATGAAAAAAATATCAGCGTCAAAAATTTTGAAAAAAAAAGCAATGTGTCCTGCATGAGGACGCATTACTCTGATGTGGCACCAATGAGTCCCCATACAGGACTCATTGCTCTCCTGTGGGAGCAATGTGTCCCCTGTTGGGACGCATTGCTCCTGAAATATGCCATTTTGGGCAATAATTTTAAGAACGTGCCATTTAGGGAATAAATTATGGCAAATGTGCCATTTGGTTTTTTGGACCTATATTCTACAAGCTTGCTATGGGAGATGGGATGGCTGCTTCGGTTCTTGTTGCCTACCGTTGCCTCTTCGCTACCGCAGTTCTCTGCCCAGTGGCCTATTTAATGAACAGGTCAGTCATCAATGTTAAAGTAGATATAGAGTAGAGAAATGGTTTGGGCAATGATCAGGTACTCCCTGCTGTCAGCCCAGCCTCCTTTCTTACTCTATCCATATTTCTCTGCGTGTGTTGTGCAGGATGCAGGGGATGCAAATGACGAGGAGGTTCTTGGATACAGCTTCCTCTCTAGATTGTTGGGGTAAGTAAATTCTGACTTCTCAATGGATTTGCATGTTGGTTTTTTCCATTCATGTTCATCTGCTTTGCTTTCTTATTATAAGATTGCTACAATTACTGCAAAAAACTTACTATAGGACTAGCCCTATAGTAAGTTTTTCCCAATTACTGGGCAAGGGAATTACTCGACTGTTTCCATTTAACTATTACACTACTGATCGATGGGTAACTGATTACGGATATCATCTCCAGGGTTGTGCACCTCTATGTATCAGGAATCCGCCGCACATCCATGACAGTCGCTAGCGGAATAGGCAACCTTGGCCCATTGATGACGTTTGTCCTCACGGCATGGTTAAGGTATGAGGCTTTGTTTTAACAAATAACAATATGTAAAAATATCAAGTCGGGTTCCGGAGCATTTTCAAGCTGGCCTTCTAATAATCGAACCGGTACACAAAACTTGAAGGCTGGAAGTGGTAGGGATCTGTACCGCCACAGGGCGCCTCAAGGTTGTCGGGATAGCGGTCGCTTTAGCAGGAGCCATGATGATCACCTTCGACAAAGGTACCAAGCTACACCTCTGGTCGCTCGTCGTCAACCTCCTCGTCGGCGCCAGTAGAAGCACAGCGACGGAGGGGAGCCATGTCTTGATCGGCGTGTTTATGTACCTAGGCAGCTGTCTGTTCAATTCCATGTGGCTCGTACTGCAGGACCAGATGGGTCACCACATCCCTTGCCCTTACTTGAGCTCAGAGCTCATGTACGCCATGGCCAGCGTGCAGGCGGTGGCTTACGCTCTGTTTGACCATAGAGGAGATTGGAAAGCTTGGAAGTTGGGGTTTGATATCAAGCTTCTTGCCGTGCTTTATAATGTAAGTAGCTGATTGTTTCCTCTTGTTCCTAACAATTCAGCTTGTTATTCAATCACAACAAGATAACGTACATGTCGTTGTCGCAGGGAGTTCTGGGGTCGGCGGTCGCGGTGACGGCGGTTATGTGGGTCGTTGGTAAGAAAGGCGCAGTCTACACTTCCATGTTCAGTCCGATTACACTCATCATCGTCGTCCTCCTTGGCTCGGTGATCCTGGGAGAGAAAATTCACATGGGGAGGTGTGTTCTGCGAACTAGTTGATCGAATTAGACTGGATGCTCATGTTTTTGTTGCGATTCTTTTCTAAATCTAAATCCTGCGCTATAACAAACTTTTGAATCAATTGTGCCTACAGTGTGCTGGGATCCGTGGTGATCGTGGCCGGACTCTACCTTGTTATGTTTGACAAGATGAGCATGGCCGCCGCAGCTGAGGACGCAAAACAAGAGAAGCTCCCAACCACGATGATGGTAGAGGATTCGGTTACAAAAAAGGGAGCTGGGAACACTTGCTTCGTCCATATTCCGCCGCTGGAGCATGTTTGCTTAGAGGAACAAGATGCGGCGGTGATGGCGGTGAGCTTGGGCAAGCAAGACACTGTAGTACGACTGACGGCACAACACGACGCGTTTGGAAGACATCAATTGAGCAATAGTTTGGTTCACATACTACCACGTGCACATTATTCTGTACCACGATTGTACAGGTAAAAGGTTGACTACTTATACAGAAAAAACCTGTTCGAAGCCCGCTCACAAGTCAGAAGTATAGATCGACCAGGAAAATATTTGGGCTCCCAACATAATATGAAGATCAAAGAAAGAGGCTTTAAACACATTTAAAGAGCGAACCCGCGTCAAGATTCAAGTTTGGAAAGACAAACTTGTAAGGCAGATAGGGAAAGAAGTCTTGTTGAAATATACTCACCAGTCCATAGCGACATATAGGATAAGTCTGAAATAACAGAGTTGCCTCTATGTGCATTTGGAATTACATGTTGTTAGACATATATCTTTTTATTTGTTCATACCATCTTTTATGGTAAGATATAATTGTTATATGAATAAACATCATGTACCTATATAATAATTTTATCTTTACTGCTTATTAACTATGTTGCTATTTAATATATATACCATACGATAAATAAATGAAATCTCTCAATACCTGTGGCGCGTTTGGAATTGAGTGGACTTATTACATAATTAAGTAGGGAGTAGTCCCCCCTTAAATCTCTCTCTCTCTCTCTCTCTCTCTCTCTCTCTCTCTCTCTCTCACACACACACACACACACACATATATATATATATATATATATATATATATATATATGCTACTCACTCGCTGCCCGTGCAGGTAGATAAGTCAAGTTACCCGTGCCCAATTTAATGTTGAATTCTGTTGACATGGAGTAGCGGTGGCACACTTGTAATTAAGTATTAAGATGCTTTACGTGCATGGATCGTAGCGGTGACACTATTAGTAATTATAAACGTGCATGGAGGGTGCAAGCCTGATCCAAGAGTACAAATAGCAGCAACATCTTCGTCAATGTAGGATATGTATGTACCGCCATGAACATCGGACAAAATTGGTGTCTTTTAATATCTTGAAAAGGACAGAAAAACTAACGATATTTCATCCTATATCTACAAGTGGGTAGTATAATAATACATATATGGATGCTACATGTATGTGCATAGTATGTATAGTATGTGTGTATGATTTGTGGTCTTTTCGGGTTTAGTCAAATATTATTTGTATAGTTAGTAATAAGGGCAAGTAAAGAAAGATGATATTCTGTAATAAGAAGGAAAAGTTTGTAACCAGTATAGATAATTTGTAATAGACAGGAAACAAATGTAACCAGGGATGATATTTTGTAGTATAATCTGGATGTATCGAATTCTACTATCCAAGAGAATGAACCTCGATACAATAATAATTGTAATAATAAGGAACACTTTATAATGAAAATAGAGAATTCGCAATGAGAATGGGAAATTTGTAACCAATAACGATATTTTATAATACAACCTGGGTGTATGAAGTTTTATTATCTAAGAGAATGAAAACTGTTACATAAAAATTATACTAAGAAGGAATGTTTTGTACTGAGAACTAAGAATCCATAATTAGAATAAAAAAGTTGTAATTAAGGATGACAATCTATATTACATTCTCGATCTATCAAATTATCTATATAAGAGAATAAACCTTTGTACAAAGTAAGTTGTAATAAGAAAGAACATTATGTAATATTAATAAAAAAATTGTAATAAGAATAAAAAAAATGTAACCAAGGATAGTGTCTTGTAATACAACCTGGTTGTATCACATATTATATCCATATCATGTACGCTCCCATCTGCACGTGGTAATCAACAAAAGTTTGCAACTGTCTTTTCTGCTACTTCTTACACTCATAATTAACTAACATCTAATTATAATCATGTTGTAACCAATGATGGCATTATGTAACACAACCTAGGTGTATGTCGTTTACTTATCTAACAAAATGAATCCCGAGTACATAAAATGTATAGTAAGAAGGAGCATTTTATAATGAGTATGGAATCCTTAATGAGAATAAAGAAAGTTGTAATTAAATATGACATTTCACATTACAATCTGGATCTGTTAACTATCTAGGAGAATGGGAATAATTGTAATAGGAAGGAATAATATGTATTTTGAATTAAAAAACTGTAATGGAAACAAAAAAAATGTAACCAAAGATGACGTCTTGTAATAAAATCTGGATGTATCATATGATGTATCTATATTATGTACGTTCTGCTATTCATGTAGTACTCAATTAAATAATATCAAATGGTATGCATGGAAGCATCAGATTCTCGAGATTTGATTTAGATTAGATGCACTCTGTATTATGTACATTGTAGTCTTCACGTAGTAATCAATTAATTAATATCAATTGGCATGCATGGAAGTAGTAAGTTCTCGGGATTTAATTTACATTATATGCCACCGCTCGCTGGGAAGATAGCTGGAACATTAATAATTACCACACATGCCACCGTCCTTTTCAACATTAGCTAGAATTGGAAATTACCATATATGCCACCGTGTAATCAAGCCACGGGTAGCAAAGTGTAGATGCCCGCGCGGGTATTCAATACAAACCTATATATATATATATATATATGTTCTGTATACATTTAGATGACGACTTTGTAATATTTGTAAAAAATGATCCTACCGTATAATTTTTTTGTACAATGGTGAAACTAAGAGCGCAAGTGGTTTGGGGCTGCAAAAACAAATGAATAATGTAAGATTTAAACTAATGACTTTTTGTAAAGAAACAAAATGTCAACCACTACACTAATTTTAATATTATGCCTTATTGTGTGAAAACGCATAATATAATAACTATATTATGCAATGTATTGTGAAAAAAAAATCAAAATCAAGAACCAAACCTAAGACCTCCAACATAAGAGTACAACTACAAATCACTACACCAATTCTAGATTTGTGTCTAGCATGCACTATTTATATTATACATATATGTTTTTTAAATGGCAATTCATTTATCCCGTTGCCAAGGGATTTTGAACTTCTGACCTATCGGTCATACAACATCAACTTTCCCACTAGGGTGCCACTACATTGGCTATATATATTATATATTATCAACAAACTTTGTAAGCATATATATATATGTGTGTGTGTGTGTATATATATATATATATATATATAATTTTATTTTTTGTGGGGGGAGACGACATGGCCCTTACTTTCCCCCTTGGTTCTACCCCTGTTATCCACACCCTTTAAGAAATAACCTCAATCTTTTAGTCACAAATCATCAGACTAAAGAAAACGTCTCAAATTGCCAAAATTGTATATAATTTCATAGGATATCTAGTAGTATATATTGGAATTAATTTTTTCATGCATAAAATAGTAGGTCATTGTAATTACATTCACATATTTTATCAAGCTTATTTTCATACGTATAAGAATATACTAGATCAAATAGAGAAGGAGAACACAATAGAGCATAGTTAGAAACTAAAACTAGGTCACTCACAAACCCAACATGCATTTTACTAAGAGAAATTGTCCCTCTAATATTACTCTAGTGCTTTTTGTTCTACCAATTGATCTGGTCACAAATATGTAGAATGACTACACCCAACACATACAAGGACGAAGTTGAGAAAAACATATAATGTGAGTCAAGAAATGGTAAGATACTACCGACCAACAATCGGTGCCTTTGAAAGGGAGCAGACGGGAGACATTTCCGTAGTTGCGCATGAGATAAATTCTCTATAAGCAACAACTAGGACATGGACAGTGTTGGCATACATTGGGCTTGTGGTGGAGGCTAGGGATAATCACCAATTGAAGAGTGAGTGATTAATCATAAGCATCCATGCCTTAACTATATGACACCAATAATGTCTCACACCCTCATAATACTTTTGTGATAGAAGCAAACACACATTCTCTCTTGTACATGTACTAATAATATAAAGATATACTTCATATATTCAATTTAGCCAAAATGTTTACAAAATTAGTATATTCCTAATCTTAATGGCATTCGCAATCATTAATTAAAAAGAAACTGAAGATGGAAGATAAATCACATGACCCAAGTGCTATGTGTGTTTTACCCATGAGAGAAAAAACTATGCGAAGAAAAACGCAACTATCATGATAAAACTCAAAACAAAATATGAAACTGATAAAGATTTAGAGTCTCCATCTTATTTTATAAGAGAAAACAACTATGAACTAGCATGCACATCATTGGAAAACATAAAGAGTCACTAAATGACCACCACCCAAGGGCGGTAAGCATGGAAAATGTGACTAAAAGACTAGGATTGGGAATCTTGTAATGACTAGGGAAGATATCAAATACATCCACGTTGCTCAAAAGTTGGCAATGTTATTTTTGTTCTCGACCTCATGATACGTGTTAATTTAGTTTTGATTAAGAATTCAAAATAAACAGGAAAATATGATTAGGGTGTGGGAGTCCTCAATGACTGAAGATGAATGTGACTTTTCATTGACATCCCCAAAGACTCTATTTTTATTAAGGATCTTGATTTCCTCAAGTTCTCTCATAGTGGAAATCCATCCCTTGTGACTGGAATGAGATGTGGGAAATATATAGAGAAACAATAGAAATGAATTCAATTATGGGCTATACATACTTTCATTCGAGTAAATCAGGATATGTAAAACATAGATTACACGTCAACTAATCTAGATGTGTAATTGTTATTAAAAAGTAACTATATAAGCAACGAAATTTCTAATTCACTTCATCATGGTAACCATTGTTAAGTAGTCATTGAACAAGTAGTTCAGATTATTGAGTAGTTTAAGTAGTTCTAGCAAGTAGTTCTAGATAAATATCTAGGATAGTATAAGTAGCACTTAAAATAAGTGGTCATGTTGCCTTCTTACCATCTCAGCAGCCTTCTGACATATGTGAGTCATTTGTACTAAAAATGATTTTCTAGTCATCAAGAAACATAAAAGTAAAAAAGATAGGTAGTTCACTCTTTATCTTTAGGAGAGTAAAAAGGGACAAAGTTTGATCGTCGATATGGGGGTTTATTTATATTAATGGGTCGAGTGTCTAGGGTTCAATGTCATGAAAGAAATTTCATGAATAAATTCCCATTGGATTGAGAATAGGAAACAAAAGAATCTGGAAGTGGAGTAAGGAAACCTCGTTGATGACATATTACTACAATGGCATCTACTAGAAGAGTGCCATGTTCCACAATGTAGAACCCTAGTAGAACAATGAGTTTTACCAGGGTGTCCCAAGGCAAGAAACATGAAAGTTTCTCTATTTGATTTTCTAGCTTTACGGAAGTTTGATATTGTATTTCAAATAGGAAACTCAATTTTTGGTTGAGATTATGTCATTGTGGAATAAAAGTTGAACTAAGAAAGAAAGCAAAAGCGGTGATGAAAAATTGAGGAGTGTGTTTACCCTTTTCTCTTTTCTTGTAAAAAGGTTATGGAATTGATTCGAGAAAAGGAAAAACTAAATTTTCATTTAGAAAAGAATGGAATATTTTATCTAGGGTGATACAACTGGCAATTTCACAAACAAGGTTTGTAAAAATCTTAAAGGGAATATTACACTTAAGGTTTGTTGGACTAATTGAGGCATACTTTTTGAATCATGATCCTGATGAAGATTTTGCTTGATTTTGAAAGACTAGTGTCCCTCTCTACAATTGGATTTTTGGGTGAATTAGGTCAATTACGAAACCTAGTGCATGGACCAATTCAGGGCCAGGTTATGACCCTAAAATAGTGAATGTGTAAAGTCGCCTATGCATAGGGATTGTCAAATGCAAAATGCATACTTAAGGCAAGACTTGGAATTTAAATATTTTATATTATGAGGTATCTACTCAAGATAAGGTTTGAATTGTAAAAGATTCATTACCGACCAAATATTGAATTTTAATTCATGATGATTTTCCTATACTAGATAGATCTTTGATGCAAGATAGTTTTCCTACTCAGGATAGGGATTGATGAAAAAATAAAATGTGAGGTTTTCATACTCATGATATGTTGATGTCCAAAGACTAAAGGAGCAGCTCAATGCTCTTGTAGAAGGTTGGCATCATGGCACCAGCTAAAGCCACTGCTACCCAACCAACCTTGAGGCGCCCTGTGGTGGTACACATCCCCACTACTTTCTACCTTTGAGTTTTGTGTGCATGTTTGTTCATCAGGAGGGCAACATGAAAATGCTCTTAAGCTCGACTTGATATTTATAGATTGTTAGAACATAGCCCCATGCATTAAGAATGTCACACTGATGAACGTCATCAATGGGAAAGGTTTCTTATTCCTATGACGATGGTGATAGATGGGCGGTGGATTCCTGATACATAGAGGTTCAGTGGTAGCAAAACCCTACTGTAAGCGAGCATAGTTTATATAATTAAAATAAACCAGTTCAGTAATTCCCTATTGAATCATTCTAATATATGAATATAGTTACAAATGTTATACCAGTATTTTAGTGGCCAAGGAGGTTGACGGTCGGCGACCATAGGTGTAGCTAGATACCCTTGCAGAAGGTGAGCATCATGGCACCAGCTAAAGCCATTGCTATCCCACCAACCTTGAGGCACCATGTGGTGGTACCCATCCTCACTACATCAAACCTTCAAGTTTGGTGTATGTTGGATTATCAAAACAACATGAGAATACTTTGGAGCACTACTTGATCTTTAAATGTTGGTAAAACAAGCCCTATACCTTAAGCATGTCGCGAGGATGAACGTCATCAATGGGCAAAGGTTGTTTATTGTTGTGGCAAAGATCATGGATGTGCGGAGGATTCCTAATACATAGAAGTTCTTTGGTAGCACAACCTTGAAAACGATATCCATAATTAGTTAGCCATATATCGATAATGTAATAATTAAAGAAAATAGTCTAGTAATTATGTGCCTAATAATTGTAGCAATCGTAATAATATAAACTCCAGGGGTGTTCTTGTAATGCCATTGTGTTATATATATGTAGATTTTTTCCCTTTTGTTGTGGGTGGAAAAGTTATAGTATATATGCATCCTATACTTTTCTAGAGAAGGGGTGTGGGGGCCAAATCAAGATTTAATAGTTTGAAGGGTCAAACATACATTAAGGTCATGTCTACATATACACTAGGGAGAATGTTGATATGTGATCCAACACATAATAGGCCATTATATATAAAAAATGAACATTTTACACAATTTGATAAAAATAACTCCCTCCGTAACTGTAACATCTCTGAACTGGGTTATGTACTAACCCTAGTTGTTTTGCTTAAATAAGTGATTAGATGCTTGTGGTTATCTTTTGAAATGTAATTAAGGCTTTTTGAGGAACCTATATTTCTGTTTCAGTCCTTTTTGAATAATGATGCAACCTTGTTTTGTTAATTTTGGACTAAAGTGCAAATTAGCCAATTAGAGGGGTTAACTTGCAAATTGCACATGTTAAGATGTTTCTCTGATGTTGAGACATCATGATAATGAATATGATGTAGTGGCATGGATTCCACAAGCTTGAGCACCAAGATATAGCTTGCAGAGCAATCCTTGTGCTTTAAAACCTAGTTTTGGTGTAAAGTGCAATTTACCCAAAACTTAGGGTGCAACATGTAAAATATACCCTCTAGAGTATCTCTCATGTTTCTTGGAAACAATTTGAGCAAAGAAAATGAGAGGGGCGCCTCATATGAAGGATCATAGAAGGAAAGATAATCTTGGTATTGAATAATCAAGATTTAAGTAAATAGCTCTTTAATATATACAACTTATTAAAGATGTGGGTTTCTTTTCCTTTAAAACTTGGATAATGGAAGAGTTTGCATGAGTTTAGTAAGTGGAAAACGTGGCCAAAGAATGGAGGAATATTTGGTGGTTTTAGTTGGGAAATAAAGGAGATAATCCCTTTTCTTTTCACTTTCCTTGAAAATACCCATAAATATATAAAGCATCCTTAACAACAAAGCAAAGGATCATTTCCCTTAGCTCTTTCCCTTATATTATTGCTTTGGCCGACCAAAGAAAAGCTCTGTATCAGAGGAATGACGACCAAGATGGTTTGGTAAGTATGGACCATCATCTACCTCGAATTCATGGTGGAAACCATAAAACAAGGTTAGTTTATTAGTTTCCTTTGCATGATTCTTCTTTCTAGCCATCTTCTCCATCCAAAACTTGAAGAACGGACCTTGGACAACCACTGGAGCATCATCCACCTTAAATCTACGAATCTTGGAGCTCTAGATCAGATCTAAAGGCAGGTTTTATAACTCTAAACCTTTAAGATTTGTTTTTGCATTCTTCTTATCTAAAAATCGTTGCTTATACTTCTTCCTTAGACACCTTTGGGTGTTCTTGCTAGCAATTCCGTGAAGAACAGTCCCTGTTCTTGAGGTAGAATATGATGACATTAATTCCAATGTTTATCCAAAAAATTACTTTAGCAAACGGTCTCTAACCCCCTTCCTCAAACGGTTTCCCAAACCGTTTGGGAGCAAACAGTTTCAAACCGTTTGAATGCAAACAGTTTCAACGAAGAACACATGGAAGCAAACGGTCCAAGACCATTTGGAGGCATTGACCAGGCATTGACCATTTGTATGTCTGTTGTGAATAAAGTAGACTAATCACTTACCAAAAATCATCAAGTAATTCCAAGTAAATCACCAATTGAAGGCCCATCAATCATCTAAACCCTAATCGAGTTAATTGTTGATTTCAATAATTGAATTAAGTTGAAGTTTGGGTTGAGTGGCCCAAACGGTTTTAAAACCGTTTGGGTATCACCCAAACGGTCTCAAGACCGTTTGGTGATCACCCAAGACCGTTTGGAGGTCTAGTGTTAAGTAGGGTTAACCATTTGAGGACCCAAAGATATCAAGTTGATGAATATTCAATTGCTGATTTGGTGACCAATCCTAGGGTTCAAAACTTAAGTGAATGAATTGGTTTTTGATAAAATAATGGGAAAACAGTCTCAAGACCGTTTGGAGGTCATCCAAACGATCCCAAGACCGTTTGGGGTCAGGTCATGACCAAATTGAATGATGGTTCAATGGTTTCAAATCAATTAGACTCATGTTGAAACATGTTGAAGGGTGATCGATTCCAAACCCTAATCTAATTGATTCAAGCCCTAATTGATGATCAATTGAGGGTCAATTGAGTGTCAAATCAGTTGAGGGTTGACCTAATTAACTCAATTGATGAGTGGCTAACAAGTGCATGATCGATTGAAGGGTTCAACATTGGAAACCCTAACTCAATTGAAGTGGTTGAGACACTTTTTGGTCCATGCGATTTTGAGGTGGTTTGGACCAAACGGTCAAGACCGTTTGGGTCCAAACGATCTCAAGACCGTTTGGGACAAAATGATCCCAAACCATTTTGTCCTCATGCGTTTTCAAAATTGGTTATGTCCATGCGGTTTCAAAGTCAAACTTGACCAAGCGGTCTTCATGACCAAACGATCTTCACGTCACCTTGGGCAAACGATCTTGAGTGTGTACTTTACCAAATGATTTCAAGTTCTGTCCAAGAACGTTTGGGGGTTTAGTATGCAAGACCGTTTGAGGTCTATAAAGGTCAAGATCGTTTGATACCTTAGTGGTCAAGATGGTTTAGTAGTTGATTAACCTAAACCTCATGGATACCTAATGTGATTAAAGGACCAAGTGATTAGTTGATTAAGACATGATGTAATCAATGATGACTATAACAAAGGTACCCTTGATGGGATAGGGTTATTAATACTCATTGGATGAGTAAGACCTAATGATTACAATAGTAATGATATAACCCATGATGTCAATGTGGAATTGACTTAGCCTAATCAAGAGTGATGCAAACATCATCTTATTGCAAGAAGAGAGAGAAGACTTCTTATATGAATGATAATCAAGTAATGAACTTCCAATATGCATGAATACATCTAATTAGGGTATGATCCTTCATAGTGAGATCATGAAAACCCTAATTATGATGGTTAATGAATCTTAACCCTAATTTTAGGGCATTAATGGAAATAATCCTCATACATGATGATGATATGATCTTAATTCATTATAATGTGAATGGTAAACCCTAATCTAGGGTAATATGATGTGTTGTGAATAGTAAACCCTAATTTAGAGAAATGTGATGATATGAATAGTAAACCCTAACTCTGGGTTATGCTTGTATACATAAAACTCTATGTTTGAACTATGATACGAGGAATCACTTTTCCTAATTAAGTTAAAGGGGTTGGATAACCCTAATTGAATTAAAAAGGGAAACCCTAATCCTAGTAAGAGCATAGTGGTATAACCCTTGAATGGAAAGGTTATCTTTGCTTTGCAGTGTGGTGACATAGAGATAATTTGCCTATTATCTAGTGTATTAATTATGCAGGTTTTTATTAAATGGTGAACATAGCCAGGTAAGAGCTATGATGTCATATTCATTGAAATCACTTATAAGCTTTGAAAGTAATAATATGTTATGTTGCCCAGTGATAGGTAAATAAGAGATTGACAAGCTTTATGAGCCATAGGAAATATCAGCATTGCTATTATTCTGTTCATACTGTTAAATGATTCAATAGCAAAATGTTACTTGATAACAAGTGTTTGATGATCTAAGGGTTTGAATACCCATATTCCTGAATCACAATGATGAAACGGTTAGGGATTGAGATCCCAATGTTAACTAGATGTGAAATGAACTTGATACAATTAGTACTCTTTCTTTATAGCAATTGTCTTATTGGTTTATGCTTGAAAACATGTTTGATGCTAAAAGAATGCCATAATGTACTTAAATAATCAAGTTTAATGATATCATGTAGAGCCCTGACCATAGACCCATCATTGTCAGAAATTAAATGATGGTGAAACAGGTTTTCCTAAGGGAACTCTTGGAGAGCATACTTTTGAGTATCTGGGGGTTATGGACGCGACTATCCTTACGTCCTAATGTGGGAATTGATGTGAGATGTACATTTAATCTCTCAATCCTTCATTATATGTTTATGTCGGGATGATGTATCACTAATCTCCCAATGATGTTGTTAATGCCGCATCGAAGAGAGATAAATAAGAAATCCCTTGATGGAGAAGAGAGTACAACACGCCACTGTAACTCTAATAGCGAAGTTGCCAGAATATCCTGGAAAGCTATTATGATAGAGAAACAAGATGTCCTGCATGTTGTTCCTCATACTGACTGAGGAAGATGAGGTCATAGGAATCCGACTCTTCTGATGACCTATGTATGGTACCGATTGCAATTTCGTAATGGTCGGTTGAAGTATGAGTGGTATATCTCATCTCCTCAGGGCATAAATATGTTTGAAAAATGTAATCAGTCGTGTAGCTTAATTGCTTAGGTTGAACTACGAGAAACAATGATTGAGGATACATTGTTTATAGTGTTCTAGTTGAATAACTAGTATACATCTTCTTCATATTCTTTATTGATATAAGTCTTGTCATTCAATCAAGTTATAATTGAAATGATTGCTTAGAGAATGCTTCTCTACTTAGTTTATTCAATAAATTGCCTGCTGTTGGATGATTATAATTCTTCTGTTCTATGTTATTACATTATTGCAATAACAACACTTCTGGAAGAGAGTTATAACTCTAGTTGGGACAATTATTCAATTGTCTCATCCCCCTGGGATTCTACTTTTTAGGTAGAAGCCGAGGACGAAGGAACCCATCAGTGAGTGGGCAACAACAGCAGCAACAACAACATCAAGGACAACAGTGATCCTTAGGTGGAGACACTATCTGTCAAGTCTTATAGATAGCATGTCCTATGTGTCATCTCTGTACTCTCAGGTCCTAGGAGTCAGTTTATGTTTAATATAGATATGAGATTTTGGCGTAATGCCTTGAGATTTTGTATCTTTCCTTGTACAGATAATAGGGAGATTGATATTTGTAATACTCGAGGTGTGATTTAGAGAGATGTTATGATGGATCAATTTGTAAATAACTTATCATGTTTCTTTATGAAAGAGTTTTACTTTTTGTAGATCTCTTTACAAAAAGTTTTAAATTTTTAGTGATTTTTAATAATTCGTCTGCTAGTTAAACGCTTCTGCATTCGTTGATTTTGTTTTCCAGAGAAGTATCGTCACAATAACACTATGGGTGAAATAGTTTCCAATAAAACACACTTTATTTTGAGCATGCTACAAAAAGTGGAACTTTATAAGTGTAGAGTCAAAATCTGCCACAATGATTGTCATTTTATTAAAAAAAGGTAACAACTAAAATTCCACTTAAGGTAGTTTTTTTAACCTTCAAAGAGATGAGTAAGCCACCGCATGTTCACTCTCCATGGTGTACATGAGCACTAAGATCGAGTAAGGGCCACAGATGTAGTAAAGAGTGGGACCGAACATGGGATCCACTCCTTATTATGTTAAGGAATAAGTCCAACCAAACCCAAGTATGCCCCATATGTATGAAGGGGAATATTAATTTTATTCATTTCTTAAGTGGTATACATCACTGAGCAAGACAATGAACAAGAAACTAAAACATAACTTTTACAATGTTACAAGATAATTCATATACAATGGTTTCTCACTATAAAAAGGTAGTTATACAAATTTAAAGAGGGATACTTCTAAATTTACACGAGATCAATTGAAAAGATCAATCTAGATATCCCAAGCTATCTTCAAGTTCACATTCATGTATATGATCTTCCTACATCCTTGTACTCTATTGTATCTACACCTGGGTGGAAGGAAACATCACCCATAAAGTAGAAAACAAGTTAAGGTCAGTGAATGATGAGTATGTACATATAATAAACACTTTGGGCATTGTATTGGGTAATAAGTGAAAAACAGATGATTCTATAAGGGGGGCTATACTCAATTGGGCAAGCTCAAAAGATTTATAACAAGAAAAATTATGTTAAATTATCATTGTGAAACATTGCATCAAACATTGAGATTTTTTTTTCCAAATTATGTTACATTATCAATTTTTATTCAGACTTATGTTGGTTTGTCCTTGTTTCAAGCTATTTGAGCACTTTCAGAACAACGCGGTGCTACTGACATAAAATTTGATGGTGCCAACATTAGGTAAAATCCAACATGGAATTCTAAAATTCTCGATCCTACTAAGAGAACACTCAATTTTATTGAGATGATGTTCTAGCTATCAAAAAGTAGTCGGTGCTACCGACTTATTGCTAGAAAGAAACAACTGCAGAATTTATGGCTTTGGTTCCACTGAAAGGCAAGTCAATAGTATCAACTTCTACAACTAGAGCAAGTCAAAACTTGAAGAAATAAACTCAGTTCTACCGAGCTACTTGTCAGTAGTACCGGAAATTATCAAGGGTTTGAAATCAACTGACAACTCGATGCCACCAACTTCATGTCAGTGGTATCGACATGGCGCGGTTAGTGTAGATTAAAAATTAAGATAGATCTATTGATTACGAGTTAATGATGGCCAGAGCCTCACTTATGACCTAAGGGGAGTTCGCCCAAAATAAAGAATCATGTTCTATCTCATTGCAACAGAGCACGGAGCCGAGAGAGGAGGAGATGAAGGAGATAACCATTATTGGATGTTGTAGGCACTTACAGGAGTCATATTCGCAGTCAGAACGTGGATCAAGGCACCTACCGGAGAAGAACATCAACACCAAATTCTCTGAAGGTTATCATTGTTTTTTCTAATGTTAGCTTGTTTTTTCCCTCTTCCTCTACGTATTTGATGGTAGAGATCATGTAGGGCTAATACCCTTGTTCCTTAGGATACGGGACAACCTAGTTTTATATTTTATTTGTCTTTGAATAATTAATATATATTTCTTTTAATATTGGACATAAATCTATGATTGCTTAATGAATTAATGTGCTTAATCACCACAATCAGTTTCTTAACCACTAATTACTTCGGGAGAGGGATCAAGGGTTGGAAAGGTTATACATGTACACATTTAATACATGCCTTGAAGAGGGCTTATGTCTATTAAGAGATCATCTAGAGATATCAGTAATGCACCTAGATAGTTCTAAAACTACTAAAGAATTGGGATATGTCTTAGTATAGGTAGTGTATTATGTTGCATGAGTGGATAATACTTACTACAAGTCCTTAGTCCAGGGTTAAGGGGATATGTCTATTAATGAAATGGAAATAAATGTTATTCATACCATGTGTAAACTGTAATCCTAAGGAATCTATCAACTTTTGGTCACATTCTACTTAATTCATATTTTATTCTTACATTTGGTTGTGAAACAATAGTCCAATCACCTTTTAGGCCTAGATGATTAGGTTATAGTTAGTAATAGTCTCTAGAGTATGTTTCCCTAAGTTCGACATTTGAGCCTTATAGGCCTATACTACTCAACAAGTACACTTGTGTTTTGCATGCATAGTTTAGGCATGTCAGTGAAAATGAAATGAAAGAACTTAAGAGTACCAAACCTAAAATGGAGAAAAACCAAATAGTCTTAGTTGATCTAAGAACCTAGATTTAATCCTAATGTGATGAGCTATGTGATAATAATAAATAATATTCTCAAATGAGGGATAAAGGAATGCATATAAACATAGTTTAATTCAAAAGATGAAGTTCAAGTATGTGAATCAATTCATAAGAATGCGTTATTGGATTGTAATTGTCTGCTAGAATGGTTGTACTCTAAGTATGATCTGTTTTACTAAATTTTACATGAAATATGATATCTATTGAATAGTAACCCTAATTAAAGAATTGTAGATAGTAAAAGATGGCTAATAGATGCACTATGCATGTTTATTCATTGAGATTTATTCATATTTATATAAATCATATGGAATAATTATATTTTGTATAATATATATGTTTCGAGCATGATGGATGATACAAGATGTTTACATGCTGATAGTGTTGTTGGTTTTAATGTCTCTATGAATATTTGATGAAAATAAAATATGGAATCAATTGATAAGAAATATGTTAGGTTTAATTAACATTTAATGATTATATTTGAGAAACCATGTTTAAGGTAAATGTTGGATAATAAGATGATGTCTCAGGTTGATAGTCCACTGATGATGACTTATATGAATGGTACGGAAATAAAAAGAAACATATATGTTGCACATTATATCTTTTTGTGCTTCTTGTTTTTCTTATTGTCCTTCTTGTTAAGTCTAATCTATTTCATGTCATTCAAGCTATCCAAGAATACACACCCTTGATAAACTATGATTTTAAATTCTATGTAAAATGAGTAAGTGGTTACATAACAAGTGAAATGATGATGCATCTAGTTAGGTACCCTGAACACCATGAGTTTCTCCTAAGTCTATATTGAGGAAATGAAATAGAGCTACTTGTACTAATAAGAGAGTCATGAGTAGGATTTTCTGAGTGTGGATTGATATCTTAAATTTTAAACCACCTAGATTTTAGGAGAAAGTCATCTGGCGTGATTCTGGCCCTAAATCCTTTGTTGTGAAAATCTATGTCCATGAGGAATTAACTCTAATGAAATAAAAAATGTATAATATGATAAATACGATGATATATGATATTTTATTATATTTGTTCCTATCTTGTGTATCTGAGATGCAGACCTAAGCCATTTTAGGCAACCCTACGGTGGACCAGGGCATGTTGTTGATATCTTAGAGTGGTCGGTTAAATCTTAAAATAGTGATGGTGAGCTATTGACATTAGAATCAGGTGTGGCAACTTCTACTCTGTGAGGTACAAGCCAAGTAGTTTTATGGCAAATGAATAAAATATGACAAGCTTTGTAGAATATGAGTTGATGGTTTGTTGCATTCCTTTTATTACTCATTGTTGAATCTATTGTTGATGAATATGTTTCTTATTGTGGAAATTAGTCATTTCTTTAAGGATAATTTCTTGCCTTATTCTTATTTCTCTTGTATAGAATCTGATCTTAAAAGTTGACAACTACTTTATGTTGGGATTTAATATTCCCTCTTATTATGACTTATCTTTAGTCTTCATTTGAATAGTACTATTTGGTAGACATGTACTATGTGCACTTCATCTTCAAACTACAACATATGGTCTTAGTTCAGCTATTGGGTGATGCCCCGTGCCACACAAGCGAGATGACTCAAAACAAAACCATTGAAGTAAGATTAAACAAACAGATTACTGGAAAATACTGAAAATTTAAACCATTTACATAAAACTTCCAAACTGCAAAAGCCTTTACATACCAGTCCTTTCACGTCACAAGAACTTACTATGTGTGCCATTGGCCTAATACAAGAAAACATGTTCCAGAACATATATACATATATCCATCACAACTATGTACAAAAGGGGCACACAAGCCAACTATATATCGAAAGCACGTCTACTAAACATCCCCAATGACCCGAGTGTACAGGGATGACTCTAGGACTATTATGACTAAAAGAAATCTAGCAACACTTCCAACCTTGTCATATACCATCTTTCTTGCTGCTCCTCAACCTCAGTTGCAAGATCTCTGCCTCCTCATGCACGTCCACCTAAAAAGGATGTGGGAAACCCACCGGGTGAGATTCCAAATCTCAATGAGAGATATAACTCTCTACCAACTCTATTATTATCAAGGGTAAGATGATTAAGGCAAGAAATAAAGTTACAACCATGATAAGCAAGTAGTCATTATAACAGAATAAGTAATTACTATTGGATTATGAAAAATCATAACATTATAAAAAGAATATGAATAACATGTATATTCACTATATGTTAGACTGTATAAAAGCAAGTAAGGCCTCATTCAATGTTTCCGTATTTGATCCTACACAATTATACTACATGGATGTTTACATATTTTATTTGCCCTAAGAATTTGAGTCGTACCACCCAAGTCCAACCGACCATTGCTAAGTCAAAATCAGTACCATACCAGGTCTAGTGGAAGATCCAGAATCTACAACCTCATCAAACCTCTTGTTCAGTACACGAGTGAATCCTACAGTGACATCATCATTCAGACTGCTACCACCAACATATAGTCTAGCTGTACAAACCTAGCATGTCTTGGTATAGGTCACAACACTGGTGAAACTGAGCTATGGCCCGTAGCCACACTCTTCCCAGGGTATGGCCTGCAGCCACTCCTGTATCATATATCACTGAGCTATGGCCCGAAGCCGCACTCTTACCAGGGTATGGCCCACAACCAATCTTGTATCACATATCCTAGACATAAGGAGATGTTCATCACCCCTGCATATTCAAAAATATATGCTCTAAGTTAAACTAGTTTCACCATCTAGCAGATGCTGACACTGAATGGATCTATGGCACAATGCAAGCAACATGATTAGGTTCCACTTGATTAGTTAGGTCATTTAAGTGTGTTTTAGCATCAATCAAGTTACAACATATAAACTTCAAACAAGTTCTACAAAGATAAGGGCATAACACATTACTAGAAAATACTTGCGCATATAAAGTGTGATCTCATCATATTGCCATTTGATGTTAATCATTCACTATATCTTTCATCACAAGGACCACATACTTTGGGGTAGAAACCCCTCATCGCATTGCTGAGAAAATCATCACCTCATATTAGACAATAAACCATCATTACGTCATAAGACCCATTTACCTCCTCTTTCTGTGATACCAACATATCACATGCCTCATATGGCCCATTCAATCATATCATTAACACCATTCAGGGACGGAATTGGGGGGGGGGGCTGCCGGGGCTGAAGCCCCCCACCAAATCCCAAATTCCTTTATTAGTTATTGGCTGTTAATAAAGTATAATAATCATATATTTAAGATCAATTGCATTTGGGAAATCGCTGGTTGGGAAGTTAGACAGACGCAGCGCAGCGCAGACGCCGGTTTGATATTTCCGCTTTGGACTCCAATTCTCCTTATCGCACAGACGCATACGCCCAGATGAAAGTCATGAAACGGAACGACTGTGAGTCTGTGATGCGGCCGACGCCCGACGTCTGGCGTCCAACGGTCGCCGACGTAGTTTGCCCGATGCCGACGTCGTTGCCCGACGCCGATGCCCGACACCCACGCTGCCAACCCAGTCCGACGCCGACGCTAATGCTGGTCCGACGCCCGATGGCGACGTTGGTCCAATCTGATGCCTACGCCCGTCCACCGGTGTAATATCCAAGTAATCATCTCGCTTCTCGACTTCTCCATCTCTATATGGCTAGCCACTTGACAAACGACGATGTGAAACCATAGAGGTAGCAAAGGACGTCTTGCCGCAACCATCGAGGTGGGCCTTTGGAGCGCGACGCCAACGACGGTGCAGACAGACATGCTGTTTCTTCAGCCTGTAACCAACAACTAAGGCCAACAAATCGACAACGAACGTTGGACACTTTGTGCGGTTGTTTTCTATTGTTGTGCAAGAAGTACAGAAGAACCAATGATTTAGACTGAAGCCAACAAGTAATTGTCTGTGTCCCGTAACTAGCAAGACGTAATATTAAAAAATTTCATTCACTGACGTCAATTCCGACAAAGTACCAGACTGATCATAGAGGTATGCACATTTTAGATTCTAAATTCTACTGCAAACAATATCAATTTTTCCTAGTACATTATTGAAAATAATATTCTTATATATATTTTTCTTAGTATATTAATGAAAGTAAAAGTATGATCATGGTTAATCAACTAATAAACTACATGTCTTGTTTGTAAAAATAAACATTTGATATGTAATAATATTACATCTTTCCTCGCTTAAAATTTTATTCACAACCCTTTTTCTTTAGTTTTAAATCTGATTTAGGACTTGAAACGAATTCTAAATTATCTATGCCAGAAATAAATTTAATATGATCTTTTAGAATTAATATCTAGCGTTTGCATCTACTTCAGGATACATAAAGATGAAGAAATTCTTTAAACCTCTTCCAAAAGATGATAATCATATGGGCTTAATGTCTCCTGTTAGTACTAATGCACAAAAGAAAGCTCGTATAGATGTTGAGGAAGTCTGTATAGATGTTGAGTTCACAGCAAATGACATTGTCATTGACCCAGGACTTAGAAAATCAATTGAGGACTATAACCCAGAAATTCGTGACCAAGTGATGAGGGAGTATTTGTTGCAGGGTCCATATCAGCCAGTTGGTCACAGTTTTCCTAGCAAACAATATGGGAAACAAAGAAGGAGTTTCCAAGAAACATGGTTCAAAAAATTTGATTGGTTGGAATATAGTGTGGAAAGAGATGCTGCTTATTGTTTCTATTGTTACCTATTTAACCCACCGATGGGTGACAACTTCATGAATGATGCATTCACAAAAGTGGGATTTAGTAATTGGAAGAAAGCACTTACAGTTTTTAACGAACATGTGGGTTCAGTTGGTAGTGCTCATTGCAATGCACGACTATATTGGGAGGATTTTAAAAATCAGAGACAAAGTGTATCACATTTGTTGTCTACTCACAATAGAGAGATGGAGATTTCATATAGATCTCGCTTGACTACGATATTACAAGTGGTTCGATTTCTCCTATTGCAAGGTCTTGCTTTTCGTGATCACGACGAGTCTTCTAGTTCAAGCAAAAGAGGAAATTTTCTGACATTAGTTGAGTATACAAAGGATAACAATTGTGAAGTTGCAGGCGTGCTCAATGAAAATTCTCCTGGGAATAATCAATTGACATCTCCATTAATTCAAAAGGAATTGGTGAAATCTTGTGCAGAGAAGACAATACAAGCCATCATTGAAGAGCTTGGAGATGGCTATTTTGCTCTACTTGTTGATGAATCAAGGGATGCATCAATAAAAGAGCAAATGGTTGTTATTGTGAGGTTAGTGCCTTCTCTATTCTATTTAAAATATAGTTTAGGCTTCTATGATAATAGTAATAATTGTGATTCATGTGATTTTGATATAGGTTTGTTAATAAGAAAGGAAAAATTATCGAAAGATTCATTGGTGTTGAGCATGTTACTGATACCTCGGCTGCTTCACTAAAGATATCTTTAGATAAGTTATTTTCATGTCATGGATTGTGCATGTCTAGATTGAGAGGCCAGGGATATGATGGAGCCTCTAACATGATAGGACAATTCAATGGATTAAAGACATTGATTCTAAATGAAAATCTGTATGCATTTTATATCCATTGCTTTGCTCATCAGTTACAATTGGTAGTTGTTGATGTTGCAAAGGACAACCTATCTATTTCTGATTTCTTTAGTTATACAAGCTTGATTGTAACCATGGCATGTTCTTCTTGTAAAAGAAAAGATGCATTGCTTCAGAAACAACATGATAGCATTATGGAAAAATTAGAGAAATGTGAAATTTTTTCAGGAAGGGGGAAGCATCAAGAAACCAGTCTAGCAAGACCCGGTGATACTAGGTGGGGATCACATCATATAACACTATTTTGTATTTTTATGATGTGGGATTCAGTGATTGGGGTACTAGTAAATATTTCTTGTGATGGAACTGATTCTACCAACAGGGGCAAAGCTTCAGGATTGATACAAAGAATGGAAACTTTTGAATTTGTATTTATCTTATTTTTATGATGAAGGTGTTGGGTTTGACCAATGAGTTGTCTCAAGACTTACAAAGGAAGGCTCAAAATATTGTTAATGCAATGGTGTTGATTGCATCGATTAAAGAACTATTGCAAAATCTGAGACACTGTGGATGGGATGCATTGTTAGAGAAGGTAAATAACTTTTTTCTGATGAAGTTATTGAAATACCAAACATGGAAGACAAGATACCAGCAAGAGGCTTTTCAAGGCATGAGGGACAATGGGTTACTTATCGACATCATTATAAAGTTGAGATTTTTAATGTTGTGATTGATTCAATATCTTCTGAGACGAATAGCAGATTTAGTGAGACAACTACGGAGTTGTTAAGATGCATTGCTTGTCTTGATCCAAGAGATTCCTTTTGTAGATTTGATTCTGAAAAGCTCATGCGACTTGCTGAAATTTATGCTGATGATTTTTTTGCATATGAGCGTGTAATTCTGAAAGACCAACTTGGCATATATATTCATGTTGTGAGAAGAAGGTCTGAATTTTTAGATTGCAATGATCTTGCTAGTCTTGCTTCAAAGATGGTACAAACTGAAGAACATTTGGTTTTTCCACTAGTTTACCGTCTTATAGAACTAGCATTAATACTACCGGTGGCAACAACAACAGTTGAAAGAGCCTTTTCAGCAATGAATATCATCAAGACGGAACTCCGTAACTAGATAAATGATGGTTGGTTAAACGACTTGATGGTATGCTACATTGAGCGAGAAATATTGAAGGAAATTAGCAATGAAAAGATTCTACAACATTTTCAAAATATGAAAACTCGTCGAATTCAACTGCCTTGCTCTTCCTAGACATATATTCCATATTTTCATATGTATTTTTATTTTAGTTGATTGATAACACTTGTGAAGACTCTTGTTATGTTGTTGTTTATTGTTGTCTTGATGTAGAGAACATTATAGATACTAAAAGTTATATATATTATGAGTAGACAAAAATAACGTTAAGAATATTTTACTTTTGTGATGACTGCTTTAACTTAGCCCCCCTAGTGTGATTTTCTGGTTCTGCCACTGAACACCATAGCTCTTATCTAGCTATGATTAGCAAATGGTGTTATCTGCATGGTTAGAGACTTGTAACAAGAATGATAATACTTCATTACTACTACCATTTCATAAAGATCCATGTCATTCACACTACATCGTTAGGGTTAGGGTTCTCTTTAACCAATTAGGGTTTACATGGTTGGGTCAACAACCAACCTCAATACATCACTTCCATCAACACTAAAGGGTGTGATATAAGATTATAGGTTATAGAAAATAACACTCCCTTGTTGCTCATACATCATCTCATAGGTATCGTATTAGACCCTATAACCCCATCATCAACATGATGTATCATGACTATCATTACAAGGTATCGGTTTCATATGGCTAGAGGGATCCCAATTCATCATCTACATGTGTCGGCTTGACCACACCAAGGTGTGTCGGGCAAGCTCACCTAGGGATATCAGTTTAGCATCAATTCAATCATGTCATGTTGGATACACTTGAGGTGTATATATTTAGCACTCAAGGTGTCGGGTTGATACTTGACATTGAGTGTCAAATTGTCACCAACATTACATGTCGGCCATCTCCATGCAAGGCACAAGGGGTTAACCTCTCCAAGGTGTGTTGGTTTAACCCTACTTGAAAGGGAGTTGGGTTAGACACACGTATCGGTCATGCCATCCTCTAGTGTGTCAGCCAAGGTTCCAAGGAGTGTGTCGCCCATCATGCTCATGTCAAGTTAGGGGTGTGACGGGTTTTTAGGGTTAGGGCATTGTCATTTCGGCCTCTTACTCAACCAAGGGTGTCACGGTTTAGCACTACAAAGCATACCAACTCACAAGATATCATCATGGTCATGACATGATAGCACCCTCAACCTATTGGTCTAAGGTGTCAACTAACAAGCATATCAGTTTAGCTCCTCTAGGGCATGTCGGGTTAGCCCCAAGAAAGCATATTGGTTTAGCATTCCCATGTGTGTCGACTTGTTACATGATGTGTCAATTTAAGCACCATAATTCATGACAACCACTCACAACTTAGTGTATGTGTCGACTTGTCATCTTCAACCTTAGTGTGAGAACCCCTTACACTAAACGAGATTACTCAAAAAATAAAACACAATCAATCACTAATAAATCACATACCTAAAAATATGGGTAAATTAAAACCGATTTCAACGTCAGCACCATCTCAGAAACATTTGCATACGAGCCCAACATCTTTCTTATATCCATACTATGTCAAGAATTTGATACAAATTGTTCTATCATCTTAGCCACCACATATATACACAGGAGAACAATATTTGTATATGCCACACAAACAAGCATTAATATGCTAACAAAAGTTTGATTCATTTGAAACACCATATACAAACTTTTCCTGCCCGGACCTGAGAGTACAAGGATGACTCTAGGACACACTAGACATATAATCAACTTTCTCAAAGATTCATTACTATAGATCCTCTTCGCTTCCACATGTTTATTTTTGTCACTTCCGATTACCTAAAAAAATATGGCAAACCACAAGGGTGAGACCCATGTCCCAGCAAGAGATATAACCTCTAACAACGTTTATTGATTGCAACATTTTTAAGTAATTAAATAGTTATGCAATTTAATCAGATATAACAAATAAGCTTAGCAACACTGATGATTAACAAAATACATAAAGGAGAAAATAATAACTATCATCATTAGCCAGACTATCATCCTTTATCTTATTGACAATATAAGCGATTCAATAGCATATGCATATCTAGCATCATGAGCAAGTCTAGTAACATAGAATCTCTATCATTATGAATAAGTCTAGCCACATAAGCATATCTCATTAGCATGTCTAATAGGTTGAGCATATCAACATCATAAGAAGAGCTAACAACAGAAGCACAACTATCTGGATAAGCATGATTAGCAGTATATGCATCTCTAGTTACAAAGGCATGGCTATCATGCTAAACATAACTAACAACATGAGATAGCTAGCATCATGATTATAATCAGCAAGCAGTATAGTTATCAACATAATCGTGGCTACTGTATGTACGCATCTACAATCTTAAGAATATCCACAACATAAGTATATCTACTATCTCATAATTACACTAAGCAACATCTTTATGTAAAGATAACAAACATGGGTTATCATCCAATGTGAATCATGGTGGATAACCCTAAACAAATATGCTACACGACTGTATTACATCCTTTATTACACCCTGGGGAATTTGAATCATACCATTCAAAGTCCAACCGACCCCTACGAAGGGCTATTTGGTTCCGTATAAGATCTAGGAGTGTCGGTATCATAAGATCTCTTCCCCTCGACCAGTACGAGTAAAAAGGCAGTGATATATCAGTCAAAGCTGCCACCACAATGACATATAGTCAAGCTTCTAACCACTAGTCCACCCGTGGTACAGGGCATGACACTAGAAACTAGGGTATATAGAACCCTCTAATCTGAGGTACAATCATAGTTGTCCTCAATCACATCATGTTATAATCACCGAGACACGACCGCAACCATTCTCAATCACATCATATGTATGAGGCATGACCATAGCCAACCTCCAAAATCTACATTTTGGATGATAAGGATATATCCTCAACCTACCACTCCCACATATATGCGCTCTGAGTTTCCCTTAGGAATGCTCATTTCACCATCCAACAAGTTCTGACACTAAAGATGGTTCTACAACACAGGACACTACATTATTATAGTTGCACTTGATTAGTTATGCCAATTGGGTGAATTAAGGCTGCATCAAACAAGTGGACATATAAATCCTAATTCACTTCTAGTAAGCATATAAATATAAAAACTTGAAAAGATATAAAACATATGAAACATAATTTCTCATCTCATCATCACATGGTACTATTCACTTGACATTCATGAGAGTACACTAGTCAAAATACTATCACAAGATATAAATCCTTTTCACAATATCATAGGGTATCAACCCTTATCAACACAAGAGGATTACACCTCATTCAGGTCTCAATCATGCCCAAAGGTCATTAAGACCATCAAACTATCATAGGATATAAATCCTTTTCACAATATCATAGGGTATCAACCCTTATCAACACAAGAGGATTACACCTCTTCAGTGCTCAACCTTGCCCAAAGGTCATTAAGACCATCATATTATTCCCTACAAGATCATCATTATCTTTGCATGCCTTATAACAAGGCTCAAAACATCACTTACATATAATACACTGGATCAACACAATATTGCATTAATGAGCTAGGAGATATTCATAAACAATCATAGCAGGGTTATATTAACGTTAAGAACATTCCTTTATTACATTAACATGAAAGAAATCTAGATATGATTAACCCTCAACATATTCATAATGCACATGTTTAGCATAAGATAGTATCAACCATGTGGCTATGATAACAACCAATTAACATATTAAGGTTATGATCATATTAAGGAGGTTATTTCACCATCATTCCATCATATAAGAATGTTAAATATGAATACTCATCTTTTTCTATTTTCATTAGAGTTAAGTTCAACATGATAAATTATATCAATGTTACTAATCAGCACTTATACCCAAACCCTAACTCATGGCATCCCCATTGGATCATGGATGCATAAGGTGAAGCATCACCATCACATTCCATACTATTCTCAAGTATGAACCCACACATAAATCAAGATGTAACCATCGATTTATAGCATACTAGGGTTTCAACAACAATAAGAGAGTACCCCATGATTGCATTAGTCATTCAAGGACTATTCATGCCCAATTACCATCATTTAGTTATATTAAAGCTAGGTATAACAAGCTATACCTCATTTGGGTTACATATCAACACAATATGGTTATCATCCCTTCTATTCATATTAGTGAATAGTCATGACTACCTTATTAAGGGTAACCCTCCATTTGTTCCATCATCATTCAACCCATATCACCATACCACAATGTCACCCAGAACCATTGGATGTTTAAAAGGTAAGACCATTGGTTGTTTACATAAGTAAACACCTTGGATAAACCAAATATGAAGTCCTTGATTTGTGCTCTAGAAATATTCACCATATAACCCTAGACATACCTTGATTAACAACACAAAAATTTCCATTGAGAGAAGGGTAAAACCCACAATCGACTGTTCATTTAAAACAAGCCATCCATTGTCAACAATTAAGCTCCTTAAGTTGATCATATATCAGAAACCATCTAAATCACATTATTAGGAACAAATTAATATGTTAGACATCATTCCACTTTATTGTAGGAATAAACATTAGATCTTTACCATTGGGTCAAGTTCATATGTTAAAACCATCAATTACAGTATAGGTCTGACCATTGCATTAAGTGTCCCAAGAAACCATTGGTATAAGGCTTAATTGATGCTACAACTACAGTGCTTAACTCAAAATAGGTTTTAGAGACCTGATCCACCATAATTAGTGATCATTAAATCACCATAGGTTGTTAGATCAACACTATATTCATTAATCAACATCATATTTTAAGCTAATGTCATCATTGATTGATATCATATGTAGGGTACTTAATGGTTGATCATTAAACTTCTAATTGATCCAAAACCTGACATAAGGGGGTGGCCATAGGTTTTCACTTTTCACCATCATCTAACACCTTTGATCCCAACCATTAGTTTTCATGAAGACAACACCATAGGGTTGTTGCAATAGTACCATCATCGGGTCATAGGTTTATAGAAGAAATCAGCTTTAAACCCTAAAATTGACCATTGGTTGATAGATGCTTAGCACCATAGGTTGTCAAACCAACCTGATCCAAGTCATATTATACCTTAGGAATAATTTACACATGATCAAAAGTTCATATATAACTGAAATCAGAATAGGGAACATTATAAAAATTGAAATCCAAGTCAAGCATAGCTTTTTAGTGAATGAATCATCATTTTCAAGCAAGAACGTGATCTAGAAAGCTTATGATAAGAAATAAACATGGAGCAAGCTATAAAACTTACCTCTAATGAGAATATGAAACCCCATATAGAATAAATCTTGAGCAGGTAGGGTAGAAAATCCAAACATAAGCTATGAACTCGTCTATCTAGCACCTTTCTTCATCAAATGAGCAAACCCTAAGCATGAGGAGAAAGAAAGGTAGGGTTTTAGAGCTTTAGAGCAAATTCTACCATGTAACAACAAGGTTTTGACCTGGAGAAAGATAGGAGGAAGGATAACAAAGAAATAAATGTAGGAAATAAGGGGATTCTTACTCTTTTAGGTCAAGATCACTAGAAGGAAGCTTTTTAAACCCTAAAAGGAAGTCAATTGCAACCCTAGATCCTTTTTCCAAGAAGGTCCCCACTTTATTCTTCCTTGGATAGGAAAATTCACAGAATAACAGAGGGAGAATGAGGTTGGGATAAGGATGGAAGTGGTGGAGAGAAAATGTCTTGTTTTGGTACTTAGGGATAAGTATATGAAACTTTAAGATAAAGAAAAAGAAAAAGTTGTAGTTCTAGTATCTATCCAAGTGTCCATGGCCTTAAACCATTAAGAATATACAATCACACACACAAGCAGATCACCCACCATCCATAGAGACATTCTTATCTCTCGTTTATTGAATTTCCAAGTAACACAAATAACTCATTAGTTGATAGCTACTAAAGGTAGCTCATCCATGAGGGGGTAAACCCTGAAATATCCTTGGAGAAAACACCTTCAAACCAAGGTTTAAATAGGTTACCCATAGCTCAACAAGTTCAAGAATGATGAGATAATATCCAAGGAACATAATGCAATTGATAAATTGCAAATAAAACCTCTCAATTGGGTAAATTGTAGAAAAGTCCAAAATGTGCATAAAATTACATGACTTGCTCAAACAGTGACCAAATTGGACCAAATTTGAAACTTATGCATTTCTTATGATTTCAAAGCATATAACAAGGTTAGATTAGGGTTATAATCATTCAATAATGGTAATTAAGCTTATTCAACTCATTAAGCAAGTTTAGGGGCCTTACACTTAGGATGTCGACCACTAGTCCCTCTATTATCATGACACGAAGGTACAAGATATGGACAAAAAACTAAAAGATATTCCTTCTTCATATCAGTTATCAAGACCATCATAAATTACTAACATATAGGAGATGAATGATTTAGAGATGAGAAACAGTATAGGCACATGAAAGAGTGAAAATAACAAAGAAGGCTAAGAGTTATATTACTTGCCTCAAAGATCACCACCAAGATCCAAGCTCCAAGGTCCAACTTCAAGATCATGAGCTCAAGGTTGAAGATGACCCTCTACTCAATATCCAAAAAACCTCCAAGGAAGAAGATGAGACCAAGGTTAAGATAGCTCAAGATGAAAAGGAGATATACATGATTCATGACATAGAAGTAGAAGAAGAAGAAGAAGAGAGCTAGGAAACATAGCTTACCAAGGTAGAATATGAAAGATATCAAGGATTACCACAAGCTTGGAATTCATCCTCCAAGCTCCAAGAGAACCTCTCTAGCTCGTAAATCTTCCCAAGGTCGTCCACCAAGAAGGAGGGAAAGCAAGAATTGCCAAAAGGATTCCCTTGCATGGAGAGAAAGAAGAAATATACTTGGGGGATAAGATAGAGATCATGTGAAAGATGTCATCACCTTAGGAGACTAGGTGACACTTGTTCACAAAAAAGGGACCACATGCAACAACATGCAAGATGTGGTGATATGATTGAGGTTAGATCTCCCCCTCTTGGTCTCCTACCAAGATCATGGCCACACTAACCTGATAGGCCATATCCCCAGACACTCACAAACCGATATGCCATAACCCTACACAGTCACAAACCAATACACAACCTCTCCAAGGCTCTCTAACCCAACATTACACATCTAAGAGCAAAACACATATCACTCATGTGTTTAAAACATCACCAAGTATGTTACCACACAACCAAGACCCGCCCATCTCTCTCTCCTCTAGATGATGCCAAGAAAGATAAGGAACACTCTAGAGGTGGCAAAATTGCACATCAACCCCTACTCTGTGTGAATTGTAATTTGCACTAAAACAACACCACAAAACACAAGCATCATCGAAACAAGATTAAACATGAAACTTAAGTTTTCTACATGCCCTAATTACATCTCAGATGATTAGAGGAAGGTTCTAGAAACATACTTAGGCAAAATAAATAGGGTTGTCCCAAAATGTAGGCTAGGGTCATTACAAGCCATAACCCCTAATAGGGATTTGCCCCTGAAATCCTAAGAGAAAAGGGAGGGGTACTTTCTCCTCATCTCTTCTTTGAGCTCACATGTGGCTTCCTCAACACCGCGATGATGCCAAAGAACCTTCACAAGCACTAGGTCCTTCCTCTTTAGCTTCTTCACTCCCCGATCAAGGATCAACACTGGACCTTTCAAATAGGTCATATGAGGTTGTAACATCAACTCTGTATCCAGATGGAACTTCCTCAACATACTCACATGAAACATTGGATGCAACCTGTGTAACTCAGGTGGCAACTCCAACCTGTAGGCTACCTTCCCAACATGTGCCACCATTGGGTAAGGTCTCATAAACCTAGGATCCAGCTTACCCTTCTTCCCAAACCTCAGAACACCTTTTCAAGGAGAGACTTTCAAATATAACTTGTCTCCCACTTGGAACTCCAAGGGTCTATGACGATTTTCTGCATATGAATTCTATCTGGCCTATGCTACCTTCAACTGTTGTTGGATTACCTTGATCTTCTATGTTGTCTGTTGTACAAGTCCGGGACCAAGAAGCTGATACTCACCTATCTCGCACCAACATAATTGAGATCTGAAACGTCTCTCGTGTAACGCCTCATAAGGTTCCATGTCAGTGCTACTCTGATAGCTATTGTTGTAGGTGAACTCTATCAAACTGAGATGTATGCCCCAACTTCTTGAAAACTAAAGAACACATGCTCTCAACATATTCTACAAGGTTTGAATGGCCCTCTTAGATTGACCATCTGTCTGCGGGTGGAAAGCAGTGCTAAACTTTAACTACGTACCCAAATCTATGTGTAGTCACTTCCAAAAGTGACTCATGAACTGGGGACCTCTATCAGACATGATAGTTGCTAGAACACCTTACAAACGCACTAGCTCATCCACATAGTTCTAGGCAAGCTTCTCAACTGTGAACATTGTCTTCACATGAAGGAATTGTGCTGACTTGGTCAACATGTCAACAATAACCTAGATGAAATCATGACCTTTGGATGTCCTAGGAAGACCAACCACAAAGTACATCATCGCATGACCCCATTTCCATTGTGTTATAGGAAACATTTGCAATGTCCCTATAGGATTCTGATGCTCAATCTTAACCTACTGACATAATGCACATCTTGCAATGAACTCAACCACATCATACTTCAAGCTTGGCCACCAATACATATCCTTCAGATTATGATACATCTTGGTGCTACCTGGGTGCATAACGTACATGGATGAGTGAGCCTCTTTCAGCACCATCTTTCTTAGATCATCAACATCAGGAACCACAACTCTGCCATTGTAACAAACTATCCCATCGCCTGACTCATAGAATCCATCACGTTTCTCACTGCCAAACTCTAATCTAATCTATTGTATCACAGTATCAGTCTGTTGAGCCTCTTTGATCTAATGTCTTAGCATGGGATTTACCTATAAATGTGCCAACAGACCTTCTAGCAAGAAAACTTCCAACTTAACATTCATTTAATGTAAGGAGACCAACATGTCTCGCTTGTGTCACATCAAAGAACTCAACTGGGCTCTAACCATAGGCGAAGATGAAGACTTCCTACTTAACCCATCTGATACGACATTCACCTTTCCTGGATGATAATCAATCATATAGTCATAGTCTTTGATTAATTCCATCCAGCGATGTTGTTTCATAATGAACTCCTATTGTGAAAAGTTGTACTTCAGGTTCTTGTGATCTGTAAAGATCTGACACTTCTCCCCATACAGGTAGTACCTCCAAATCTTCAAAGCATGAACTACAATATATAACTCCAAGTCGTGGGTCTAGTAATTCTCCTCATGCTTCTTAAGCTGTCGGGAAGAAAAAGAAACCACTTGCTTGTCCTGCATCTGCACATAACTCAAGCCATTTCTAGACGCATCATAGAAGACTATGTATCCTTTCCCTTGCCCAGGTAAGACCAGAACAGGTGCACTTGTCAACTTTTCCTTCAACATATGAAAAGTACAATGGCATTTGTCATCCTAAATGAACGGTACGTCTTTCCTTGTTGATTTTGTTAGGGGAAAAGTGAAAACACTAAAGTCCTTGATGAACCTCTTGTAATAGCCTGCCAAACCTAAAAAAATTTACACTTCTATCAGTGTCTTTGGCTTTTCCCACTCGGTTACTGACTCCACCTTCTTGGGATCCACACGTACTCCCTTGACATTTATAACATTCCCAAAGAAAGCTACCTTCTTCAACCAAAACTCACACTTGCTAAACTTGTCATAAACCTCATGTTGTCTCAACACGATAAATGTCTGACAAAAATGTTGTTCATATTGTTGATTGTCATGACTATATATCAAGATGTCATCTATGAAGACCACCACATAAGCTGATCAAGAAACGACCAGAACACTCTGTTCATCAAATCCATGAATGTTGTTGGTGCATTGGTCAGCCCGAATAGCATAACCACAAACTCTTAGTGTCCATACCTCATCCTAAAGATGAATTAGGTATGTTATCCTCCTTGATCCTCAACTGGTGATATCCTGACCTTAGTTCTATCTTTGAAAACATTGTCGCGCCACGCAACTAATCAAACAGGTCATCTATCATCGACAAGGGATACTTCTTCTTTATTGTCACCTTGTTCAGCTATTTGTAGTCTATGCATAGCCTCATAGACCTGTCCTTCTTCTTCACAAACAACACTAGAGAACCCCATGGTGATGTACTCGACCTAATGAAACCTTTGTCAAATAGTTCTTGCAACTATCTCTTCAACTCTTCCATCTCTGTTGGAGCCATCGTGTATGGTGTCTGAGCTATCGGTTGCATGATGTGAACTAGATTGATCTCAAAACCAATCTCTCAGGGTGGGGGAACACCTAGAAACTCTTCAGGAAATACATCCTCAAACTCTTTTACAACTAGAACCTTCTAAATACTAGGACTCCTTACCTCAGTATCTAGCACATGTACCACGAACGCCTTGCAATCCTATCTCAAAAGCTTCCCCACCACCATGGCTGATATTAGACATGTCAGAATAATCTTCATGTCTCCTTGAAAGATCCACTTCTCACCACCATCTACAAAATGTTGTCTGCTTGGAACAACAATCCAAGACCACTATGTACTTCTCCAAGGTGTCCATTCTAAGAATTACATCGAATCCATGCATGTTAAGTGGTATGAGATCCACTTGAATGTTGCACCCTAACAAGGAGAGGACACAGGAAGGACACACCTCCTGCAAAACTGCAAAACCAACTAACGAGGTTTCTAACAACAAGCTATTCTTCTTATGACTAACAGGTAAAAGAATTTTTTCAAGCACTTCGCGAGTGACAAAAGAGTGTGTTTCACCCAGGTCAACCAAAATAGATACAAATTAAGAAGAAGACAAATTAGAATAAATAACTCCATCTGACCTGTCACTACTTGGGGATTGACCACCGCCTTTGGCTGACTCATAGCATAGAATCTAGTCATTTCCTGCTGTCACCCCGTCCTCTGCTTCCCTGAGAAGATGATCTAACTTGCGATGCTTGACCACGTCCTCATCTTCCTACACTGTTGTTTAGCTATCTCTGAGAGCCCTGGGGGCTCTGCCTCGGTTATTGGTGTTGGAATTTGTGGAGGAAACTTACGCAGCAGAAGCAACTAAATAAAATATATTTTCATGCAACCCGCAATAGGATCTCATCGATAATAGCATATTTAGAAAGAGTATTCACGGTATATACCTTGTCATGGAACAAGTCCAACGATGTCCCACTGCACAATGCTGTGCAACGCTCTTGGATTACACGAATGATACTTCTCTCCCATCCTCCGAATGCATAGTGGGAAGATCTGGCGATGCTCCTCTCATGTGGTGATGTAGCTACTCATGGAGTGTATGGACAATCATCGACATTCTCCAAATGTAAGCGTCTCAACGTCTGTGTCTCTACTTCATCCAAACAGATGGACTGGAACTCCACATCCCACTACCTAAGCCGGCAGGAAGTAGCCTCTGTGTGATGATGTTCTAACATCCCAATGCTCTCCTTTTTCTCCTAAGTATGGTGACATCTAGGGTTTATGTACGTGGGCATAAACTGAAAGGCCTCTCTCAATGTCTTCTCAAGACATCGGCCGTCAAACCCCTTTAAATAGGAGACGAAAGGAAGTAGGGTTTCCTAAACCCTTCAGTAAATAGAAAAACTGTGTTAACTAAAACACTCATGGATTAATTAGAATATTCTAGAATTAATTAATTAACCAATTAATTGTATTAACTAATTAATTGATATTTGATTCCATACAATCGCTCGGGATGGTTCTATGTGCATACATACCAACAGACTCCCACTTGCACTTAGAGCCAGTCACTCCTATCATTGGCTCAAACATTTTAACATATTCCAATATTATTCTAATGGATTACGTAAAGATTTTAGTAATCAGTGTGATTCAGAATAGTTCCAATCAAATCCACAATTATACTCCTATTCCAACACATCCTATGCATGTGACCTGGTAGGCTCCAAATTATGTTGGCAGTGATATACATAACCATATTATGATTTCACAAGCAATGATTGGTATCTAGCAATACTTCATTGCCACCCAAGTAATGGGAGAAGTTGTAGAACAACTTAACCTATCATTCATGACTGGTGTCACAGTGATAGTATAGTTCCTTTTTCACTGATATCCAAATTGAACTCAAGTCATGGAACCATCATCTTCTTCAACATTCAATCCATGTTCCTTGAACTAGAGCAGACTTTCTGAGATACATGTAAGCTCAATATCACATATTGACTCACATCAACATGGCCATGCAATTCCTAGTCTCGCTTATCAAGTGGCCGGAATATCAAACTCTTATAGGAAGGGCAATTCCATCTACATCACTGACAGTCATCCCCATGTGTCACAGTGCACCCAAGCACCATCTTTATGGCAATCTTTATTCAGGACCACGATGGATGATGTCAAAGTACCCAAACAACATGTGATAAGTATAGTGACTTCAAGTCTAAGAACCACAATCACCACCATCACTATGAGATGTGACTCTAACTATCAATCATGGTATCCATGTGTCACTCTCAAGGTGGGTCTATTTGATACACTATTCTCTAACAAGTATATATGCATTTGGTTTGATATCTCCATATCATGGCTAATGAGATCCTTCCATCAACCAACATACATTCTAATCTTATGTGTTATTGATGTCACGATTAGGGACAAAATAAGAATACATACTCTTAGCATACATATGATCTCACTATTCACATCATCAACCTGAAGACATATGTCATTTAGTATATTATTATGTGGACATCTATAAGTTTTGTGGTCATCTCACAATATAAGACACAAACGTATAGATTGGAAGCTTGCCTTTATTGATATGATCAATATAGTATTACAAATCGTTTACATAGTATCCCATTACAATCATCAAATGATAGTCTCTATGGGCATATATGCCAACAGATTCCCACTTGCATTATACCCAGTCACTCATGAATCTCAATCCAAGTGATCAAACATGTCCGTCATGTTTCTGCTGTGAAAGAGTGGGTCAACCACATTGCTTTCCACATGTACTCTACAAATCTTCACATCTCCTTGTTGTACGATCTCTTATATGAGATGGAACCGCCATAAAAAATGTTTGGAATTATGGTGTGATCTTGGTTCTTTTTCATGTGCAATTGCTATGTTTTTGTCGCAAAACAACTCAATTGCATCACTAGCGCTTGGAACCACTCCAAGTTTATAAATGAACTTCCTGATCCATACAACTTCCTCTACAACATTATATGCGGCAATATATTTGGCCTATGTTGTAGAATCTACAACCATCTCTTACTGGGAACTCTTCTAGCTCACAACTCTGTTGTTCAGGAAAAACACAAATCTAGATTGCGATCTATAGTCATCTTTGTCAGTTTGGAAGCTAGCATCGGTGTAACCCTTTACCAATAGCTCTTCCTCACTACCATATATCAATAATTGATCCTTAGTCCTTCTCAAGTACTTTAGGATGTTCTTTATGAGTGTCCAATGATATTCACCTGGATCTGACTAATACCAGTTGGTCATGCTCAACGCATATGACACATCAGGATGAGTACACAACATCACGTACATGATAGATCTAATTGCTTATGTATATGGAATCTTACTCATGTGTGCCCGTTCATCACATGCACTAGGACATTGGACTTTAGAGATGTAACCCCATGGGTCATGGGCAAGTCACCTCTCTTAGAACCCTCCATGCTAAACCTCTATAGCACCTTGTCAATGTATGTGCTCTGGCATAGGCCTAGAATCCTTCTAGATTGTCTCTATAGATCTTGATTCCTAGTATATAGGATGCTTCACCTAAATTCTTCCTAGAGAATGTCATCCCTAGCCAAGCTTTTACTGTTTGAAGAGTAGGGAAGCCATTTCCCATCAATAGTATGTCATCCACATTCAATATGAGAAATACGACCGTGCTCCCACTAATCTTTTTGTAAATACAAGGTTCATATTAATTTTGACTAAAGCCAAACTTTTTGACTACTTCATCAAAATGTAGATTCTAGCTTCAAGATGCTTGCTTTAATCCATATATTGACCTTTGTAGCTTATAAACTTTATTGGCTTCCTTCAGATTGATAAAACCCTCAGGTTTTGTCATCTACACATCTTCGAGTAAATTCCCATTAAGGAATGCTATTTTAACTCCATCTACCAAATCTCATAGTCATGATAATCAACAATGGGAAGCATGATCCTGATGGATCTAATCACGGCAACTGGTGAGAAGGTCTCGTCATAATCAACACCTTGAATTTTACAGAATCCTTTCATAACTAATCTACCTTTATAGGTTTGAACATTTCCATCCATATCAGTCTTCTTATTGAAGACCCACTTGCACCCTATGGGTTTTACCCCTTTGGGCGGATCCATACCTTGTTGGTGTACATGGATTCCATCTCAGATCTCATGGCTTCAAGCCATCTCTAATTCTGGTCCCTTAGTATCTTTTAGATAGGAAGTTGGCTCATCTGATATGTTGAATTCATCACTGTCTTGAGTCACGAGAACTCCAAATCTCTCAGTATCAAGTCGTGTCCTACTAGACCTACGAGGTTCCAGTGTTACATTTGAAACTTGAAATTCCACAATAGTTTGTGAGTCTTCATGTTCCTTATGTACCTCCTCGGGTTCCCTACTTTCTTGTTGATCTCAAACTTCTTCAAGCTCTACATTCCTCCCACTGATTCCTTTGGAAATAAATTCCTTTTCAAAAAATATAGCAGTCCTAGCAACAAACACTTTGTTGTCAGTTGGTGTGTAGAAGTAATATCCCCGAGTTTCCTTGGGATATCCAACAAAATAGCATTTGTCAGATTTGGGTCCAAACTTTTCAACAAATTGTTTCCTAACATAAGCTTCACATCCTCAAATATTTAACAAAGACAAATTAGGATGATTCCCATTCCATATCTCATATGTTGTCTTTTGAACCGATTTGGAAGGTGCATGGTTTAGCGTAAACATTACGGTTTCAAGAGCATATCCCCAGAATGATATTAGAAGTTTGGTTGAACTCATCATTGATCATAACACATCTAATAATGTATTCCTTCTTTATGAAACATCATTATGTTTTGGTGTACCAGGTGGAGTCCATTGTGATATAATACCACAATCTCTTAAAAGATCTTCAAACATTGGCTTAAGTATTCACCACCTCGATCGGATCAGAGTGCTTTAATACTCTTACCAAGTTGCTTCTCCACTTCATTCATGAAAGTCTTGAACATTTCAAGAGTTTTTGATTTGTATTTCATGAGATATACATGGCCATACCTACTGAGATCATCAGTGAAGGTAATGAAGTATTGATAACCTCCTCTAGAATTTGATCTAAAAGGTCCACATACATCAGTATGCATGAGCCCTAGTAGATCACTAGCTCTCTCACTCTATCCAATAAAAGGAGTCTTGGTCATCTTTCCTAATAAATGAGCCTCACATGTCTCTAATGATTTGAAATCAAAAAAGTCTAGATAACCATCTTTATGGAGTCTAGATATGCGCTTCTCATTTATGTGCCCAACACGCCAATGCCATAAGTATGTTTTGTTTGAGTTGTCAAGTTTTAGCCTTTTAGAATTTATGTTGTATATGCTAGTCTCAAGTTCTAACAAGTAATACCATAAGACATAGGGGGCTTGCATAAAAGATCTCATCTTTAGAAATAGAAATCATTCCATTCTTAATGTGAAATTCAAATCCACTCTTGTCCTTACAAGATACGGAAATAACATTTCTATTAATGATAGGTACATAATAGTAATTATCTAGTTCTATTCCAAGGCTCGTAGGTAAAGATAAACTAATAACTCCAACTATGGTGGCATCAACTCTTGCTCCATTAGCGAACCGCAGCTCAACTTGGCCTTTTCATAAAGGCTTACTTTATATCAGATACTGGATATTTGAACATATGTGAAATTCACATCCGGTATCCAATACCCATGATGAAGAATTGTTTAAGTTTATCTCAATAAAGTATAAACCTGGAGTGGAGATCTCAATCCCCTGCTTCTTCTTCCTCAGTTCCTCCAACTAGAGAGGATAGTTTCTTTTCCAATGTCCAGCCTGGTGACAATGGTGACAACTACCTTCTTTGGTGATCCCACCTTTAGCTTTGAGCGTGGATGATTTTTGCTTATGCCTGGATTTAGAACCTTTTTTAGCCTTGCCTTTGCCTTTTGACTTTACTTTTGTCTTATTGATCATCATCATAGTCTTGGGCTTGTCTTTCTTCATCTGTGCTTTAGCTGTCCTCAACATGCCCAAGAATTCTGACAACAGCTTCTCAAGATTGTTCGTGTTGTAGTACATGATGAAATGACTATATGATTCACGCAACGATTGTAGAATTATGTCATTAGCCAACTCTTGACCTAGGGGAAATCTTAGCTTGGATAGGTTTTCCATGTACCCAATCAAAGTGAGTGTGTGGGTGCCAACTGAGTCTCCCTCTATCATCTTGCTTTTGAATAAAGCCTTGGAGATATCATATCTCTCCTATCTTGCATGATGTTGATACATGTTCTTGAGATGTGTTGCCATATCCATGACATTCATGTTCTCATTCTACTCTTGCAACTCATAGTTCATTGAGCAACATTAGGCACTTGACATCCACGAAGTCATCAAGGTGCTTCTTGTAAGCATCCTTTTCAGCCTTGGGTGCATTTGAGGCGGGTTTTGCTGGCTCTGGTGTTTCAAGGACATAGAGCTTACGCTCATGTGTGAGAACAATTCTAAGTGTCCTAAACCAATTTTGAAAGTTGATTCTGATAAGTTTGTCCTTCTCAAGGAACGATCACAAAGAGAATGTGTGAGTGTTGTTTGCCATTTGATTGCTATAAAAGAAAAAGCTTACATTTAGTCCAAAATATTTTAACTTGTAAAGATTTGATAAATGAGATTAATTAGGCTTTTAATTAATTACGCTCCCACTATTTTTATTCAAATTGATATCCCTCTCTATCAAATCGAAATATTGTCGCGTACAACCTTCTAGTGAGCGAAGATCCAAAATAATTGGATCAATGCCCAAACAACGCCAACGTCAAAGACCAAATACTAAGGTAGGCAACTTTTGCCAATTGCATCATATGAAACTCTTGGATAGACAATCATGCACAACTCCTTGCCATGATGCATTTATGTGCCTCTAGGTACTTGATCCTAGCAAGGTTCCCTAGTTAAGTCCAACCCATAAGCCAACACGATGAGTGTGCATCGGAGACAGACCCACACACTCACCATCACACTTCCACAAGATAGACCGTGTACCATGTGGAGGTGTGCCCATACATAGTCGATCAAGCTTTTCATGTGTGTTGCTTTATGGAAAGCAACTAAAACATAATATTCTTGATTGAGGGGTTTTATTAATACATATACATATCCAAACACCACATACATATAGTAAGTATCATATACTACTATATCCACAACCACAAACGGTAGACATGCACAAACACAAAAACATCAGTTATGTCCATACTATTGTAATCCTTTAGAGCCACAAAGGATTACAATATACCTAAGCTCTTATGCATCTCATGAAACAACACTTGTGAATCAACTTGTAAGGATCATCATTACAATGAACAAGTTCATGGATGCTCCATGAGGTTGAAACTTCAAATTTCTTCTCCATGGATGCTCCTTCGAGTTGGATCTTTAGGTTGCTTCTTGGAATTGGATATTTAGGTTTCTTCTCCATGTACGCTCCTTGGAGTTGGATCTTTAAGTGGCCTCCTCACATCAAGTTTACAAATACTATAACTAATCATATCTCTCTTACATCATATGAGTACAAATATAAAGAGAAAGAATTAATTACACTTTGAAATAAGAAATGAGACTCAGAGTGCAAGACAAATACTTTATACAAAGGATCCACATACAACCATTATACATACATCGCATTCACAAACAAATATATCCACAACATTCACAACCACATTCATTCACAACATTCACAAAAGGGGATTATAGGCCATAATTTTGCATGCATTCACCACATTAAATAGTTTTTAAAGGCAACATGTATGATATAATAGGTATATCTACATATACGAATATACATATTAAGATTGCAGTCCTTTTAATATGTGGCATTCCCCATTAAATAAATTTTTGACTCCTATGCAGATTATGCGGGGTACACAGGGGCAGCGCCCCTGAAAGGTCTACGAAATTTCACTTTCATGCACTTAGGAAAATCAATATTTTCCATAGTCGACCCCGTCCAAAACATAAAAATTAGAAGCCTGCGGTGTATGTGAAAATCATATGAAACCACAGAAAATAATATACAGCGATTTGATCATATCAAAACAAATCTAAATACGCCGTAGATCGACACTCTTCTGATACCACTGTTATAATTTGTAGATGAAACTTGCGTGGAGGAAGAAACAAAATAAAATATATTTCCATGCAACCCGCAATAGGAACTCGTCGACAACAACATATTCAAAAAGAGTATTCACTGGATATACCTTGTCACAGAGAAAGTCTGGTGACGTCTCGCTACACGATGGTGTGTAACGTTCCTGGCTTACATGGACGATACTTCTCTCCTATCCTTTGAACGCATCGTGGGAAGTTCTGACGGTGCTCCTCTCGTGTGGTGATGTAGCCACTCGTAGAGTGTATGGATGGCCGTCGACATCCTCTGAACGCAGGTGTCTCAACGTATGCATTTCTACTTCGTCCATGTAGATGGACTGGAACTCCATGTCATGCTTCCTAAGTCGGTAGAAGGAGTAGCATGTGTGCGATGACGTGCTAGCATTGTAGTGCTCTCCTTTTTCTCTTGAGGACGATTACAGCTAGGGTTTATGTACGTGAGTGTAAACTCAAAGGCCTCTCTCAATGTCTTCTCAAGACATCGGCCATCAAGCCCCTTTATATGAAAGGAAGCATGGTTTCCTAAACCCTTTGGTAAACTAAAAGACTGTGTTAATTAAAATGCTCATAGATTAATTAGAATATTCTAGAATTAATTAATTAACCAATTAATTGATTAATTGATATCTGACTCTATTTAATCACTCGAGATGGCTCTATGGGCATATATACCAACAACCGGGTCACCTCATCATCCCTCACTGGACACTATTGCCTCAGATGTCCTATTTTCCCACACTTATGGCAAGCCCGGTTCTCATATTGTGGCCTAGATAACCCCGTCACAGATACTGACACTGTGTTGTGAACTCCAACAGGTGGAAAGCTACAACCTCTACCCTTACTAGGTGGCCACTGCATCGGAGCACCGAACCTTTACGATGCTGGCGGTGTGGAAAACCTCAACTTATTAAAGCCTCCTGACGACTGTCCTTAGAACTCTGTAGACCTATTTCTGGCACTCGTCTCTCGCTTCCCTATCACAAATCACTCTATCCTCTAAACAGACTCCACAAATGTGTCAAACCTTTCTCGATTCTTCAAAATAGTTTCCAGGGTAGACAACTCATCATTCAACCCCTTCTCAAAATAACGAATCCGCTCGTCCTCCATAGTAGCCATGTGAGGGCAAAACTGAAGGAGCTCCATTAACTTAGCCTCGTACTCGTTGATAGACATAGGTCCTTTCCAAATCCTCTCAAAGTGGATGATCTTCTCATCTAGATAGGTATGAGGAAAGTATCGACTAACGAACTCACGCTGGAACTCCTCCCAACCTATAGCCTCTCTTGGCCTCTTCTCCTCCTCTATGGCCCACCAGTGACCATCACTCCCCTTTAGAAGGTACACCACATGCTTCACCTTTTCTGCTTCGGGGATACTAAGGATCTTAACAGCTTTCTCAAGCTCGGTATGCCATAGATCCACATCTTCTGGATCAGCCGTCCTAGAGTATTCTAAAGCTCCAACCCTACAAAGCCGCTCAAAAGTCTTCCCAATACTCAGATATTATGTATGGGAAACTAGTGATCTAGGCTGTGGTACAGGCATCCTATCCACCTTATGAGTCATAATAGCCATAAAATTCCCAAAAAGAGATTGAAAGGTAGGATTTTCAATCATGGATAGGTCAAACTGGGGGACATCAGGCACCAGATCTTCTCATTCCTGGTTCCTTGCACCACCACCTGGTGTAGCAATACTGCTTTCAGCAACATGTTCTTTGTGTTCTCCAGACATCTTTGAGCTTTCTCTTCTTCTTCTGCATAAGCAAAAGTCTATATAAGAAAGACTAGAGGACACAAGAATAGACACAAACTTTAGTCTTAGGTCCCTGTAGTGTAACATAATAGATCTCGAACCATACCCTGGAATTTGACATTTTGGACTTAGCCAAACAAGGTTGAAGGTTAGCCCTAAAGAAAGGTTTAATATAACCCCAATCAACTAATACATGTGTAGATCACCTTAATATAACCTAATGTTCTAACATTAATCTTAGGTTTACAATGGATACATAAAATATGACACATAACTCAATTTGGTGGTAATCTGAAGATAAAAAAACTTAATTGGATGAATAATTTAGATAATGTTGTCAGTGGGCCATATGACATATCTCATAAAAAGAAGTCTCAAAAGTGGAAACAAACTTCAAAATTGAAATCTACATATTGGTGCGTCAAGCCAGAGGTATACATACTAGCCAATAAGGGGTGACTAGATGCACTCCACGGGACTCAAACACACATGTGGATCTTTCGAAATTTATATTAACCCTAACCAAGTCGATCACAGTACCAAATAGCTAGGTCACCCGCAAGCGCACGGGGTACTATTGTAGCATAGGTGAAGGGCAAGTGTAGGGGTCAATCCTCAGGGACAAAGGGGGCACTATAGCTAGGCTAGCGTTAGCTACTTTCCTATTGTAGAGATTAGGGTTGAAAGGTTTAAAATGGTTTGTTTGGTTGTTAAACTAGGTGAATAGGCTAGTAAAGGCAATTATGAAATCTAGATTATCACAAACCTAAGTTATCCTAAGCAGGCAAGTCTAATGAACTAGATTAAGCAACTAATAGAGCAAGATCAAAGGTGAACTACACTACACTAGGAAAGCAATTAGCACTAAGAACTAGATTAACCGCAAGAGAGAGAGCAAAAACCTAAGTTAACACTGAAGGGCAATATTGAGCAATTAACTAGATTGAGCACAAGTAGTTAAACTAGATTAGCATAAACAAGCTAAGAAATCAAAAATGGGTTTTAAGCAATGAGATTAGGTAAGTGGGCCATTTGGGGATGTGATTCAATATTAGTTGGGGATATCAACATAGAAAGCAATTATCACAATTCTATCTAGATTACCAAACCAAACAGCAAGGCAAGTGCTAGTAGAATGTACCCTATACTACTAGTTGGGGAACTAGAAGGTGTAATTATAGTAGGACTTGTCAAGTCTAGGTCTCTAGAGTAAGTGGTATTAGTCAATTGAGAGCTAAGGGTAAAAATGGGAATAGAGATGAGGGTTTTTTCACCTCATGCCACTAGCCATCTAGCATTTAGAAAGCCCTAGGCAATTACACTAATCACACTTACACTAGCCACTTAGATCTCACACTCACTTGTAGGAGGAGGGATGTGTATGCAGGAACAAAGGGGGCAGGCTAGGGATCCACTAATTGGACCTAGGGGCCATTCCTAATATTGCCCCATACACTCCAATTCCTCCTAGAAGCTAAGTGTCATCAAACATCTCAAAGCAAGCAATCCATGTTATAAGCACAAACCACATGCAATAAAATAGAAAATGATATAGAAGTAATAAGAAATCATCATAGATAGAAATTATGCTATTACAAGCTATTTTCCCCCAACATAGTATCAAAGTCACATTTTGACCCCAAACAGCCCACCACTAGGGGCTTAGCTAGACATGATCAAGAAAATAGCAAAAGAAAGGTAAAGAAGGGGGTAGAACTCCATGAAGATTGAAGTAGAAGCCTCTTTCTTCACCTCCTAGTAGCTTGTGGATGTCCTTCCTCCTCCAATGGTGCAGATGGGCATGAGAATATGGGGGATTATGGAGGAAAACCTAGAAAAATAGGTTTCTAAGGTGGAAATGGTGGATGGAGAGCATAATTGCAAGGTGGAGTGCAGTGAATGCTCAAGGGGTGAGTACGGGGTAGTAGCAACAGCTAGGGGGTCTAACCTTCATGCCCCAACCGCCACCTATGTATATATAGGTGGTGGGGAAGCACTATGGTAAGTGGGGGTAGAATAGGAAAAATAGTGTAAAAAAATAGGTAGGGTCGGTTGGTCACCACGGCCGTGTTGATGGGCCACGTCTGTGGTGGGGTGGTATGTGATGGTCGTGGGGAGTGGACACAGGCATGGTGTGGAAAGGGTGGTGAAAATGATAAGTATAGGAAGTGGCCACGGTCGTGGTAGAGTGCCACGGTCGTGTTGGGTGAGTAGAACAACGATCGTGGTGAGTAACATGGCCATTTTGGAGGAGGAGACTTGATCGTGGGGCAGCAGCATGGGGGAGTTGATCTTCAAAGGCCACAGCCGTGGTGGATGACCACAATCATGAGTGCTCAAGTGAAAAATTGGCCACCTCCTTGTTGATTTCGGGGGTCCTTGTGTGAAATTTCCACGGCCGTTGTGGGGGGCCACGACCGTCTTCTCCTCTACTGGCCACGACCTTGTTGATGGCCATGACCATGGTATCTTTAATGGCCATGGCCATGTTGATGGCCATGGCCGTGGTGAGTTGGGTGCATGCTCATGTTGATTATGTCAATTCTTCACCATAAAAGCCATGACCATGGGGGTATGCCCACGGCCATTTTGGGGTATGTAGCAGGCAATTGAATTTCATGTTTCATCATCCATGGATTTTGTTTCTCGATGACGATTCTTGGCCATTGGGGGTATGTTGAGGGGGCTTTGGGGGCTTCTTTGGACCCCTCCATGAGTGGAAGAACCCTAGAACTCCTTCCTTCTGTCTCATCCATCCAAAGCATGGTCCAAGTACCTGAAAATAGTGCAAAGAACGTCCATAAGTGCATTTGATAGTAAAACACATATTGGGGGAATTAACTTGCAATCTAACTTGTTATGATGTGGTTAAAGTAAAAAATGGCACAAGATGGAGGCCCAAAATAGGGATACATCACCACCCCAAACTTAAAACATACTTGTCATCAAGTATGCTCCAACTCAATCTCTCTTTTCAATTTTCCTTCAATCAAAAAGAATGACAAATGAATAGCAACATATTATTATTGACTACATGGTCTTAGAAGTGACTAAGTGCATGTGTTCCACCTCTCTCATCTCCTCCTTCACATACTAATCATGAAATGAGCACTGAGCATACAGACTTCAAATATAAAGCATGTATACACAAGTTGTCCATATGTCCTTCATATCATTCTGGGTAAACCCTTTCATGTTGGTGTTAATCAAAGATGACTTTGAGTATTGTTTCACTTTCATGCATTCAATCTTATGCCTCAAACCACATTAAATGACCCCCGTGGCCGTGGAAAAGGGTAAAGTGAGCTAGATTTGATGTTTTCTAGCTCAATGGGTATGAAAGTAGAAGAAAGGGTTGTAGAAAGGTTTTTGGAGTGCTATTACATAGAGCACTCATCTTTTCTTTGTTTGAATGCTCTTAAACAGGAGCATCCTTTTATTTTCATTTTGCTTTCTTTTCTTTTCTTTCCTTCACCCTTGGTGTAGATAGGGCATATGGTGGATAGAGTGAAGAGAGGAGATAAAGATATGGCCACCCCAAACTTTTGGAGGTGGCCAAGGCTGATTCTGTGCACTAGGGTATCTTTTCATGAGGCGGAGAGGTATGAAGATGGTGGAAGAATAATCGGATCAAAGAGGAGTCATTAGTGTAATCTTCAACATAAGATTCCTTGCATGAAAGCTAGTCCAACACTTCATCAAATGATATCACACCACATGATAGAACAACATGACATTCACATTTCTATTAAGTGATTTTGTATTCTTTAAGCGTTTGTAGCTTGCTCAATTCACAAAACAATTGAAACTTTCACAATCTTGAAAGAAGTGGTGCACATGTAAAAAGTCAACAAACAAGACCACATAGAAGTAAACTCTAAGAGACAACATGCATTTGTCAAAGGATTAAAATTTTCATTTCAAACGGTGGAGATGAAGTCAAAACATGTTTTTTGTGCAAGAACATTCAAGTTTGAGTAAAATTGGTCAAAATGGTGCCAATCTGCCTTCAATCACATCTTAAACCTACATTATTGAACTTAAAGTTGTAAAACAGGCAAATCCCAGATAAAACATGCAAAAACTACAAAAAAAATCTACATGAAATGCAATGCATGGCAAAAAGGAGCAAAATTTTTGAAAATTAGGCAATAATTGCATGTTATGCAAGAATGCAATAAAAAGAGCAAGACCAGGAAAACTAAACTAGATGGAAAAGGTGGAATAAAATCACAAAAAGAGAGTTAGGGTGGTGCATACTGCCCTACCCACCCCAAACTTTAGAATCATGTTGTCCTCATCATGAAAATATAGCTTAGGGTAGATAGGGAAAGTGTCATGGCTGCTATGGCTGCTGGTCAAACGAGTGATGAGCATCTGGAGGAGGAGCTGAGCCTATAGGAGGATGCTGGTAGTAATGTCCCCAATAGTCATCCTAGGGTGGAGGGTATGTCTCTGGATATCCAGCTATGCCACCCCAAAAATCTCCACCCTATTTAGGGTTTCTTGCTGCTTGGGCTTGGCGGTAGTGATACAAGTGGTTGACCGGGTGGTGAATTTGTTGTTGGTCTTACCACATGTATTGCTGGATCAGCTGCATGTCACTTTGTGTCTTCTGAATGTTCTCAAGTTGCGCATGGATGGTGGACATGTCGTATGCATTTGTTGAGGGCTGCTACAGCTGGGATGTTCCTTCATCCCTCCTTCTTGCCTATCGTGGCTGCCTGTGTCCTTCACTTTCTTGTTCCTGCCCTTGCACATTTGATTCATCTATCTCTTCTTGTGCAGTAGTGGCTCCCCTATTTCATGTTTCTCTTGGGTTGTCTTGTTTCTACTTCAAAAATTTGTTCTCCAATTCATAGAGGATCCCCAACATAGAAAGAAGTGGCACAACGTTGTATGGAAACTCAAGCTCAAAATTGGGCACACTAGTTGCATAATAAATCATCCTTTTATCCTTGACTTTAATAGTGTGGGAGAGAATAAGATAGTTCAGGTCAACAAAATTGGGGTCAATCGTGTGCTCCACTCCAGAAAGATCATACATCAAAGCAAGTGTGATTGAGGTTACAACCCCCCATAACAAAAGGTGTTTTACTCTTAGAGGGTATGGACCTCATATGATCAATTAACAACACTCCAAGGTCTATATACCGCTTATGGTGCATTTCTATCATGACAAACATGTCTTTCTGTGAAATCGAGCCTTGATTGTCATATCGCCCCACAATGGTATTGGCTAAGACCTTTTGCACATAATGGAAAAGGGGCTTGCTTATGGAGAAAATTTTGGACCTCCCAGCGTAGTAGTCCTCGCTTCCTATCAAGTGTTTCCAGAAATGTACATAATTGAAATCAACCTCCTTTTCAAGTAGGCCATCATCCATCTTTTTGGCCTCTTCTAGATTGGCAGCAAAAAAATAGTTCAATTCGGTTGACGTGAGAGTGTGAGTTGCCCATCATGGAAAACTTGATAACTTCATTCCCTCTCGCCTTTTTCTTCTCAAGGGTGGCAAAGAATTCCCGAGTCAAAGTGGGGTAAGTTATTTGGGGTGTGAAAAGAATGTTCCACATCCCCATTTGCTTCAAACTTCCTTCCACCACTACTTTGATTCTGAGATCGTCAATGACCTTCTCACAACCATATCTAGTGGGGACGGCTCTCCTCATCATGAATTTTGGGTATGTGAGAGAAATATTTCTTTTCCTGTGTCCTCTACCATAGGACACTCCAATGGGAGCCTTGCCCAAGGTCTTCAATCTATCCTCCTCCAATTAGACCAAAATGTCCTCTCCCTCGGCTTACAGTTGCATCTCCTCATCCTCACTGTCTTCCTCCTCCTCATCCAATCCGTATGACTGGGAACCCGAACTCGTATCAAGTTTGTACCACTGTGCAAATTGTTCTTCATCCAGACGCAATTGCCGCATAGATTGTGGCTTCTCACTACGCTTCGCTGCCGTGTGAGATGTTGAGTGGCGTGCTAGAGTAGTCTTTAGAGGGCACTTTGATGAGGATGGTGTTGTTTTTTTATCTCCGGCTCCTTTTGGCAACCACCGACTCGACCTCATCAATTATGTTGTCCATGGTGACCTCCTCGATTTCCTCCTCCTCCTCTCCCCGATACGTCTAATCAGTGGTATGGTGGCTATCAGATGACTGTGTGTGGGATGAATGCATGGACATCAATCAGGGAAGTGATTGAGAGATGGAATTTGATGGTGAATGTGTGTGGGAAGGCATGGAGACTTGGGAGGAGGCTTTCTTGGTGTGAGCTTTGCCTCTGGTAATCACGTCGAGGCTCTTTTGCGCTCCCTTCTTCACAGCCTTAGTGATCCCCTTTATATTGTGGATCGGGAGGTGGTAGTAGGGTTTTCGGGTGAATGCGGTAATCAACGTAGATGGAGGAGAAGGTGGTGGTAGAGGCTGGATTAGTGGATGGTTTGTTGTGGAAATGAAAGGGGAAAGGTAGGGGGACGATTAGGGGGTGATTGGTGGTGGTTTGGAGGCGATTTGGGGGCTTGGAGGTGGAGATTGGAGGAGTTGTCGTCACAAGTTGGCCGCCATGTCCGTGGCTAGTGAGAATGGAAATATTAAAATGGGGGTGGGTCGGGTTGAAGATGGAGTTTTGTTATATTTTTTTGTTGGATCAGGCCACACCAAGGTCGTGGTGGGGGGCCACGTTCGTGGCCAGGGTTTGGTGGCACGGCCGTGGTGGGTTGCCATGGTCGTGTTGTCGATGAAGAGCATTCCCATATGACCTTACCACAGTTGTGGTCAGGTGCCACAGTCGTGGACATCCACCTTTGATACGGCCATGGCCATTCTCCCAAAAACGCTAACATCTTTGTAACTTTGATGAAATAAACCCACAACTGTGGGGGGGAGGCCACGACCATGTTTGACCACTTATGTCACAGCTGTGGATGAGCTCCACGACCATGGTGGGGTCATTCCTTCAACTCTCTCAACTCAAAATCAAGAACTTCATTTTTCTTTGGTATTTCACCACAAATTTCCCTTAATGGCCATGACTCAACTTTGATCCCTCTCTCTCTAGTACCTACCACCTGCCATGTCATCAAAACTCAAAAGAAAACTATTAAACACGTGTGTGTGTGTATTTTTGTGGGAAAAAAACAAAAGTATCAAAAAGAGAAGGTTGGGTGAAAAAGCTCCCAAACCAAGGTGGGTTGCCTCCCACTAGCACTAAATTTTACGACTTCAGCCGGGCTTATTGATTCTTAACTTCCATCATTTCCACAGGATTCTCGTAGTATCTTTAAAGTATATTTCTCTCTCATGTGCATTCAAGCACATCTCTTCATCAACTTGACATTCTTCCATTAACATCACTATATCAAAACTTTGGCTAGCCTTGTCCGGACCCACTTCTACAATAGATTACAATCTTTGGTCATTCACGGTGAACTCACTTGCTCCTTGTTTTTCACAAATCACTACAGCCCTAGATGGATATACTCTTTTGATGAGATAAGGTCCTTCCCATCTAGACCGAAGTTTTTCGGGAAAGAACTTCATCCTTGAATTGTACATCCATACCCACTTTCTGGGCTCAAATTCCTTCTTCTTGATCATCTTATCATGAAGAAATTTAGTCATCTCCTTGTAGCTCTTGGACATTTCATACGCTTTATGGGGCATTTCCTCCAACTCATTCAGTTGAAACTTCCTTTTCATTTCGGCATTCTCTCCATCAAATTCCATAGTTTTCAAAGCCCATAGTGCCTTATGTTGCATCTCTATCAGCAAATAGAAGTTTTTTTCATACACAAGCTTGAATGGTGTAGCGTCAATCGGGGATTTGTCTGCAGTCCTATATGCCAATAAAGCTTCATTGAGATGAAGTGACCAATCCTTGTGGTTCGGTCTCACCATCTTCTCTAGAATGAGTTTTATCTTCTGATTGGCCAACTCAACTTGACCACTAGTTTGAGGGTGGTAAGGAGTGGCTACACGATGGTTCACCCTGTGCTTCTTGAGAAACCCTCAAAAGTGCGGTGAATGAAATGACTTTCGCCATCATTAATCATAGCTCTTGGAATACAAAAATGGCTAAAGATGTTAGATTTTACGAAGTCACACACCACCTTGTGATCATTTGTCCTTGTTGCAATAGCCTCAATCCACTTTGACACGTAGTCCACGGCAACCAAAATGTAGACATACCTAAAGGAGGGAGGAAAATGACCCATGAAGTCAATTCCCCAAACATAAAACACGTCAACCACAAGAATGGGTGATAGAGGCATCATGTCCCTCTTGGAGATAGTGCCCACTTTTTGGCACTTTAAGCAACTCTTATAAACTTCATGGGAATCTTTGAACAAGGATGGCCAATAAAACCCACATTGGAGAACCTTTGCAGCAATGTGTTTTCCTCCAAAATTACCTCCACATATTCTGGAATGGCACATGGATAGGATTTCTAGTTACTCTATATCCAGAACACATCTCCTAATGAGCTGATTAGGATAATATTTGAAAAGGTGAGGGTCATCCCAAACATAGTTTTTGACCATAGAAAATGGCCTTTTGATTTCCTCCCTTGTCCATGTGCTAGGTATCCTTCTACTAGCTAAGAAGTTAGCTATGTGTTGGTATCAAGGCCTTTGAGCGGATGAGAGAAGGAACAACTTCTCATGTGGCAATGTCTCTCTGATTCTATTCCTGTCATCATAAGGTACTTCAATCTGGGAGAGATGATCGGCGGTAGAGTTCTCTACTTCCTTCTTGTCTACAATCTCAATGTCGAACTCCTGAAGCAACAATATCCATCTAATCAACCTCGACTTGGAATCTTTCTTTGCCATTAGATATTTTAGAGTAGCATGATATGTATAGACAATCACCTTGTTCTGTAGAATATAAGATCTAAACTTGTCAAGAGTAAAGATAACTGCAAGCAACTCCTTCTCAGTGGTTGTGTAGTTTATTTGGGCTTCATCAAGGGTTTTGTTTGCGTAGTAGATAGCATGTGGAATCCAGCCAACTCTTTGGCCCAACACAGCCCCCACTGCCATGTCCGATGCATCAGTCATAATCTCGAATGGCAAAGAGAAGTTTGGGGGTTGCATGATAGGAGCAAAAACTAGTCTTTCCTTCAAGTGGTTGAAGGCTTCAACACACTTGTCATCAAAATGAAATTCAACATCCTTCTCAAGCAAGTGGCATAGAGGTCTCGAGATCTTACTGAAGTCTTTTATGAATCAACAGTAGAAACCTACATATCCCAAGTAAGACCAGACTTGTCTTATGGTGGAAGGAATAGCAAGAGTAGAAATGAGGCCCACCTTGGCCCTATCAACTTCAATCCCATCCTTTGAAACCTGGTGGCCCAAAATAATGCCTTCAGGCATCATGAAGTGGCTTTTCTCCCAAGATAGCATTAGGTGAAACTTTACGCATCTCTCAAAGATAGCAACCAAATGAAGTAAGAACTCATAAAAAGTTTTACCAAAGACTGAGAAATCATCCATGAACACTTCCAACGATGAATCAAGCATATTCGCCAAAATTGAAGTCACACATTTCTAAAATGTAGAATGGGCATTACACAACCCAAATGGCATCCTCCGATATGAAAATGTACCACTCGGGTAGGTGAATGTTGTCTTTTCTTGATCTACAGGATGCACATCAATTTGGAAGTATCTAGAGTATCCATCAAGAAAGCAATAGAAGCTTTACCCCGCAACTTCTCTAGAATATGATCAAGAAATGGGAGAGGGTAGTGGTCCTTTTTGGTCTTTTCATTGAGCTTCCAGTAGTCAGCGCACATTCTCCACTTTGATTGTTCTCTAATTGGCACAAGCTCACCATCCACATTTTCCGCCACAGTGATCCCATCACTTTTTGGCACAACCTGGATGGGGATCACCCATGTACTATAAAAAATGAGATAGATAATTCCAACATCTAGCAACTTCACAACCTCTTGAGTTACAACTTCTTTTAGTTTTGGATTCAACCGCCTTTGAATTTGGCAGGTTGGCCTTGCATCATCTTCTAAATAGATCTTGTGCACATAGATGGAGGGGTCAATACCCCTCAAATCAGCTATAGACGATCCAATGGCTTGGATGTTCTTCTTCACGACTTCCATCAATGCCTCCTCTTGTTCTGGTGAGAGAATGGAGGAAATGATCATCGAGAGGGTGTCATTTGCACCTAGAAAAGCATACTTAAATCCTTCTGGAAGTGACTTCAACTCAAGAGTGGGAGGTTCTTCAAGGGAGTTCTTTAATGGTTCAGAAATAGAAGGAAGGTCTTCACTTGCATCCACCAAGGCTAGCTCATTCTCTTCATCCACTTCATCTTCATCATCAAGGAACTCAACTAGTGGTTCTAGACCTCTACCTTAGTGGCAGTTTGAATCCACGCAGGTAGACAATCCTCCACAATCTCATCCAACCACTCAATGAGATATAAATCTTCTTCAGTGGCCCCTATCACCTTGGCTGTGGCTGAAGATTTAAAGATGTTCAACTAGATCTTCATGTGCATGAATGTCACATACATAGTCCCGGTCCTCACATGAATCACTGCATTAGTTGTGGCTATGAATGGTCTTCCCAAGATGATAGGCACCCTCCTTGTATCTTTCTCCATATCTAAGACAATGAAGTTGGCAGGGAAGAAAGCATAAGTCTCATCATCAAACCTCACAAGCACATCATCAACACGCCCTCTAGGCGTCTTTACTGATCGGTAAACCAACTGCAAAGTACAATGATCTGGACTCAATTGCCCCATTTTGCACTCGGAAAACACATCATACGACATTAGGTTAATGCTAGAACCCAAGTCTTGGAGGGCTTGGTCTATGCGATGTGCCCCAATGTAGCATGAGATGATGGGAGCACTGAGATCTTTTCTCATCCTTGGCATGGTGTACGGTAAAATCGAGCTCACTTTCACGGCGAGCTTGAATTTCTTTGGGGTTCTCCCCGTGGTCTTTCTCTTAAAGGTACATAAATCTTTCAGGAACTTAGTATAAGAAGGGATTTGCTTGACTGCATCAAGTATATGAATGTTGATTTTCACCTATTTGAAAGTCTCAAGGATGTCTTCAGTATGCTTCTTTCTTCTCCTCTCAACAGAAGGCTCCTTAAGAGCTTCAGGAAACTGGGGGAGTTGGGATCCTACATGATTCGGATCAGCAGTATTATCAACGAGAATCACAGGAATCATAGTATCACCACCCAATGTTATAGTATCAACTCTGGCCCTTGTCATAGTATCCTCAAGTTGTACCTCAGTATCAACTTGTCCAGTCTCAATATCACCTCTGTCAACAACAATGATATCACAGGGGTGCTCCAAAGTCTAGACACTCCTCAAAATAGTCACCGCCTTCACATGCTCATGGGCAGTAGAAGAAGAGGCTTGTGGAAGTGGTTGTGGTTGTTGAGGTGGTGGTGTCCATTGGTGAGGTGAATTTGGGTTTTGTAGGATGAATTACGGTTGTGGTTGTTGTGGTGTCTGTTGTTGTTGTAGATGGGGATGGTATTACAGAGGTGGTTTTTGGTACGAATGAGGTGGGGTGGAGCGTATTGGTAGTTAAGAGGTTCTTGAGAAGGTGGTGGAGAATAGGGATTCGTCAGTGCTTGGTATGACAACAAATCATAAGAACTTTGAGTGTTTCCTAGGAAAGTACCATCTTTGGGTTGGGCATCAGTTGAGATGGGAGTCTTTCTTTTTCCCTCCTAGCAAGAGAGAGAGATATGATCCAATCTTTTCTCAAGGCGGTTGATGGACTGTCCATGTGAGGATACATCCTTCTTCATCTCATCCAAACTTCTTAATATTCCAAGCACCTCCTCCTCAAACTTTGAACTATAGCATGGCCTCGGCTGCCTTTGTCCTTGCCCATCCTCATTTTGTTACTTCCATGAGAAATTTGGATGGTTCCTCCACTCGGGAATATAAGTGTTGGACATGGGGCCTTCATTGTTTCGGCCTCCAAAAGAGTGCAAGGCATGCACTTCTTCATCAAAAAAATCGGCCATGATGGTGGATTGGCTAGGAGAACCACCAGCTTGGTTCTTCATCATCTTCATCATATCCTCCATCATCCTCATCATGTCGGAGTCGGCAACATTGCAGGCTGGAGCTATGGAAGAAGGTGGAGTGACATAGTTTCGACCGCAATGCTCCCCTTTTGTAGAAACTCGATGGCGGGAGTTTTTAGTAAGATGCTCGAAGAAAGGCCACGACTCCTTAGGTGGCCTTGCCATGAAAGTGCCTCCACATGAGGAGTCAACATTGTTTTTGCTCTATTCTTCAAGCCCGGTGTAGAAGGCTTGAACTAGTTGCCATAATGGCACTTCATGGTGGGGGCAGTCACAGAGGAGTTTTTGGAACCTCCCCCATGCCTTGTGGAAGAGTTCATTCTCTTTCTGGGCAAAGGAGGTGATGCATCTTCTCATGTAGGTTAGCTTAGAGATCAGGAAGAACTTTTTGAGGAATTCATTCTTGACTTCATTCCAGGTTACCAACTTTGGTTTCAAAACATACCACTCTTTAGCTTTTTCTTTTAGGGAGAACAGAAAGAGGATTCTCCGGATGGAGTCATTGGCAGCGGCGGGGGTATGAAAAGTGGAGCACGTCTCAAGGATGCATTAATGTGATGGTAGGGATTCTCATTCTTCATCTGATAGTAAGTGGGGAGGAGTCCAACGAGTGCGGGTGGAATGGAGAACTATTGACCCGACATTTGGTCAACTAGGGTGGCATTGCGGGAATTGTAGTTTCCCGGGGTGAAATATTTGTGGAGTGGTCAGTTGGGCTGCGGTGGAGGTGGTTGATCATTCACATGAGTTGTTGTCTGCCATCTCGGCTTCTCAGTGTTGGTTGCGATGACTTTGGCGTCTCCTTCTACCTATCTTGGGATCGTACAATACCAAGTCGGTACAAGTGGAACGCGTGTGGCGCATGCACAACTGTCACCTGCATAATACACAAACAAGCCATTAGAAACCAAGTTAGAATGTCAATTTGCAAAGGTGCACAAAGAATAAAGAATAGCAATGATGAGGGCAAAAAGGAAAGACTAAGCTACACTAACTAGCTAGGTCGAACGCCTCTGTCCCCGGCAATGGCGCCAGAAATCTTGGTGCTTCAAGCCAGAGGTGTACACACTAGCCAACAAGTGGTGATTAGATGCACTCCAGGGGACTCGAACCCATGTGTGGATCTTTCAAAATTTATATTAACCCTAACCAAGTCGATCACAGTACCAAATAGGTCACCCGCAAGCGCACGAGGTATTATTGTAGCATAGGTGAAGGGCATGTGTAGGGGTCGATCCTCATGGACAGATGGGGCACTAGAGCTAGGCTAGCGTTAGCTATGTTCCTATTGCAGATATTAGGGTTAAAGGGTTTAAAAGGGCTTGTTTGGTTGTTAAACTAGGTGAACTGGCAAGTAAAGGCAATTATGAAATCTAAATTATCACAACCCTAAGTTATCCTAAGCAGACAAGTCTAATGAACTAGATTAAGCAACTAACAGAGCAAGAGAAAAGGTGAACTACACTACACTAGCAAAGCAATTAGCACTAAGAACTAGATTAACTGCAAGAGAGAGAGCAAAAACCTAAGTTAACACTAAAGGGCAAGACTGTGCAATTAACTAGATTGAGCATAAGTAGTTAAACTAGATTAGAATAAACAAGCTAAGAAAGCAAAATTGGGTTTTAAGAAATGAGATTAGGTAGGTGGGACAATTGGGGATGTGATTTGATATTAGTTGGGGGAACTCAACATAGCAAGCAATTATCACAATTCTATCTAGTTTACCAAACCAAACAACAAGGCAAGTGCTAGTAGAATGTACCCTATACTACTAGTTGGGGAACTAGGGTTAGGTATAATTATAGTAGGACTTGTCAAGTCTAGGTCTCTAGAGTAAGTGGTATTAGTCAATTGAGAGACAAGGGTAAAAATGGGAGTAGAGATGAGGGTTTTTTCACCTCATGCCACTAGCCATCTAGCCTTTAGAAAGCCCTAGGCAATTGCACTATCACACTTACACTAGCCACTTAGATCTCACACTCACTTGTAGGAGGAGGGATGTGTATGCAGGAATAAAGGGGGCAAGCTAGGGATCCACTCATTGGACTTAGGGATTGCCCCATACACTCTAATTCCTCCTAAAAGCTAAGTCATCAAACATCTCAAAGCAAGCAATCCATGTTATTAGCACAAACCACATGCAATAAAATAGGAAATGAGATAGAAGTAAGAAGCAATCATCATAGATAGAAATTATGTTCATTAGAAGCTATTATCCCCAAACATGATATCAAAGTCACATTTTGACCCTAAACATCCCACCACTAGGGGTTGAGCTAGACATGATCAAGAAAATAGAAAAAGAAAGGGAAAGAAGGGGGTAGAACTCCATGAAGCTTGAAGTAGAAGCCTCCTTCTTCACCTCCTAGTAGATTTGGGACGTCCTTCCTCCTCCAATGGTGCAGATGGGCATAAGAATATGGGGGATTATGGAGGAAAACCTAGAAAACTAGGTTTCCAATGTGGAAATGGTGGATGGAGAGCATAAATGCAAGGTGGAGTGCAATGAATGCTCAAGGGGTGAGTAGGGTGGAGTAGAAGCAACTAGGGGGTCTAATCTTCGTGCCCCAGCCACCAGATATGTATATATAGGTGGTGGGGAAGCACTAGGGTAAGTGGGGTTAGAATAGAAAAAATAGTGTAAAATAATAGGCAGGGTTGGTTAGTCACCACGGCTGCATTGATGGGACACGACCATGGCGGGGGTTCTATGGAATGGTCGTGGGGAGTGGAGACGGGCATGGTGTAGAAAGGGCGGTAAAAATGATAAGTATAGGAGGTGGCCACGACCGTGGGAGAGTGCCACAATCGTGTTCGGTGAGTAGCACCACGGTCGTGGTGAGTAACACAACTATTTTAGAGGAGGAGACTTGATCATGGGGCAGCAGCACGGGTGAGTTGATCTTCAAAGGCCACGGTTTTAGCAGATGGCCACGATCATGGGCATTCAAGTGCATGATTGGTTGCCTCCCTTTTGATTCTTTGGGTCCTTGAATGAAATTCCCATGGTCATTGTGGGGGGCCATGGCCGTCTTCTCCTCTACTGGCCACAACCATGTTGATGGCCACGACCATGGTATCTTCAATGGGCCACGGTCGTGTTGATGGCCACGACCATGGTATCTTCAATGGGCCACGACCGTGTTGATGGCCACGATTGTGGTGAGTTGGGTGCAGGCCCTTGTTGATTCTGTAGATTCTTCACCATAAAAGGTACGATCGTGGGGGTATGCCCACGACCATTTTGGGGTCTACAGTAGGTAATTGAACTTCATCTTTCATCATCCATGGATTTCTTTGCCTGATGACGATTCTTGGCCATTAGGGGTAGGTTGAGGGGGCTTTGGGGCCTTCTTTGGACCCCTCCATGAGTGGAAGAACCCTAGAACTCCTTTCTTCTCTCTCATCCATCCAAAGCATGGCCCAAGTACTTGAAAATAGTGCAAAGAATGTCCATAAGTGCATTTGATAGTAAAACACATATTGAGGGAATTAACTTGCAATCTAACTTGTTTAGATGTGATTAAATTGCAAAATGGCACGAGATGGAGCCCCAAAATAGGGCTACATCACCATCCCAAACTTAAAATATACTTGTCGTCAAGTATGCTCCAACTCAATCTCTCTTTTCAGTTTTCCTTCAATCAACAAGAATGACAAATGAATAGCAATAGATAATTAATGACTACATGGTCTTAGAAATGACTAAGTGCATGTGTTCCACCTCTCTCCTCTCCTCTTTCACATACCAATCGTGAAATGAGCACTGAGCATACAAAATTCAAATATAAATCTTAGAATACACAAGTTGTCCATATGTCCTTCATATCATTCGGGGTAAACTGTTTCATGTTGTTGTTAATCAAAGATGACTAGGAGTATTGTTTCACTTTCATGCATTCAATCTTATGCCTTGAACCACACTAAATGACCCACGTGGCTGTGGAACAGGGTAAAGTGAGCTAGATTTGATGTTTTCTAGCTCAATGGGTATGAAAGTAGAAGAAAGGGTTGCAGAAAGGTTTTTGGAGTGCTATTACATAGAGCACTCATCTTTTCTTTATTGGAATGCTCTTAAACAGGAGCATCCTTTTATTTTCTTTTTGCTTTCTTTTTCTTTTCTTTTCTTTCCTTCATCCTTGGTGTAGATAGGACATATGGAGGTTAGAGTGAAACAAGGAGATAAAGATATGGCCACGCCAAACTTTTGGAGGTGGCCAAGGCTGATTATGTGCACTAGGGCATCTTTTCATGAGGCGGAGAGGTATGAAGATGGTGGAAGAATAGTCAAATCAAAGAGGGGTCATTAGTGTAATCTTCAACATAAGACTCCCTACATGTAAGCTAGTCCAACAATTCATCAAATTATATCACACCACATGATAGAACAACATGACATTCACATTTCTATTAAGTGATTCTGTAGGCTTTAAGCGTTTGTAGCTTGCTCAATACATAAAACAACTGAAACTTTCACAATCTTGAGAGAAGTGGTGCACATGTAAAAAGTCAACGAACAAGAGCACATAGCAATAAACTCTAAGAAACAACATGCATTTGTCAAAGGATTAAAAATTTCATTTCAAATGGTGGATATTAAGTCAAAACATGCTTTTTGGGCAAGAACATTTAAGTTTGGGAAAAATTGGTCAAAATAGTGCCAATTTGCCTTCGATCACATCTTAAACCTACATTATTGAAGTTAAAGCAGTAAAATAGGCAAATCCTAGCTAAAACCTGCAAAAACTATGAAAAATCTACATGAAATGCAATGCATGGCAAAATGAAGCAAAAAAATTGAAAATTAGGCAATAATTGCATGAAATTAACTACATGCTATGCAAGAATGCAATAAAAAGAGCAAGACCAGGAAAACTAACCAAGATGGAAAAGGTGGAACAAAATCACAAAAAGAGAGATAGGGTGGTGCATACCGCCCTGCCCACCCCAAACTTTAGAATCATGTTGTCCTCAACATGAAACGATAGCTTAGGGTAGATAGGGAAAGTGTCATGGTTGTTGTGGCTACTGGTCGGATGAGTTAGGAGGTTCTGGAGGAGGAGTCAAGCCTGTAGGAGGATGCTAGTAGTAATGTCCCCAGTAGTCGTCCTGGGGTGGAGGGTATGTCTCTGGATATCCAGCTATGCCACCCCAAAAATCTCCACCCCATTTGGGGTTTCTTGCTGCTTGGGCATGGTGGTAGTGATACAAGTGGTTGACTAGGTGGTGCATTTACTTTTGGTCTTGCCACATGTATTGCTGGATCAACTACATGTCACCTTGTGTCTTCTGAATGATCTCAAGTTGTGCCTAGATGGTCGGCATGTCCTAGGCATTTGTTGAGGGCTGATGCACCTGGGATGTTCCTTCATCCCTCCTTATTGCCTTTCGTGGCTGCCTGTGTCCTTCACTTTCTTCTTCCTACCCTTACACATTTGATTCAACTATCTCTTCTTGTGCGGTAGTGGCTCCCCTAGTGTATGTTTCTCTTGGGTTGTCTTGTTTCCACTTCAACAATTTGTCCTCCAATTTGTAGAGGATCCACAACACATAAGGAAGTGGCAAAGTGTGGTATGGCAACTCAAGCTCAAAATTGGGAACACTAGTTGCATAATAAATCATCCTTTTGTCCTTGATTTTAAAGTGTGGGAGCTAATAAGATAGTTCAGGTCAACAAAATCGGGGTCAACTGTGTGCTCCACTCCAGAAAGATCATACCCCAAAAGCAAGTGTGATTGAGGTTACAAACCCCCCATAACAAAAGGTGTTTTACTCTTAGAGGGTATGGACCTCATATGATCAATTAACAACACTCCAAGATCTATATACCGCTTCTGGTGCATTTCTATCATGACAAACATGTCTTTCTGTGAAATTGAGCCTTGATTGTCATATCACCCCACAATGGTATTGGCTAAGACCTTTTACACAGAACCAACAAGGGGGTTGCTTATGGCAGAAGTTTTGGACCTCCATGCGTAGTAGTCCTCGCTTCCTGTCAATAGCTTCCAGAAATGTACATAATTGAAATCAACCTCCTTTTCAAGTAGGCCATCATCCATCTTTTTGGCCTCTTCCGAATTGGCATCAAAAACACGGTTCAATTCTGTTGAGGTGAGAGTGTGCATGTTTCCCATCATGGCAAACTTGATAACTTCATTCCCTCTCACCTTTGTCTTCTCAAGGGTGGCAAAGAATTCCCGAGTCAAAGTGGGGTAAGTTATTTGGGGTGTGAAAAGAATGTTCCACAACCCCATTTGCTTCAAACTTCCTTCCATCGCTACTTTGATTCCGAGATCGTCAATGACCTTCTCACAACCATATCTAGTGGGGACGACTCTCCTTGTCATGCATTTTGGGTATGTGAGAGGAATCTTTCTTTGCCTATGTCCTCTGCCATAGGACACTCCAATGGGAGCCTTGCCCAAGGTCCTCAATCTATCCTCCTACAATTGGGCCAGAATGTCCTCTCCCTCGACTGACAGTTCCATCTCATCATCCTTATTGTCTTCCTCCTCCTCATACAATCTGTATGACCGAGACCCCGAACTCGTATCAAGGTTGTATCACTGTGCAAATTGTTCTTCATCTAGACACAATTGCCGCATAAATTGGGGTTGCTAACTACGCTTTGCTATCGTGTGAGATGTCGAGTGGCGTGCTGGAGTAGGCTTTAAAGGGCGCTTTGATGAGGATGGTGCTACTTTTGATCTCTGGCTCCTTTTGGCAACCACTGGCTCAGCCTCATCAATTATGTTGTCCATGTTGACCTCCTCAGATTCCTCCTCCTCCTCTCCCCGGTATGTCTCATCAGTGATATGGTGGCTATCAGATGACCTTGTGCGGGATGAATGCACGAACATCGATCAGGGAATTGATTGGGAGACAGAATTTGATGGTGAAGGTGTGTGGGAAGGCATGGAGACTTGGGAGGAGGCTTTCTTGGTGAAAGCTTTGCCTCCGGTAATCATGTCGAGGCTCTTTTGTGCTCCCTTCTTCACAGCCTTAGTGATCCCCTTCATATTGTGGACCGGGAGGTGGTAGTAGGGTTCTGAAAAAAAAATAGATTTTCATGTGAATGAGGTAATGAACGTGGATGGAGGAGAAGGTGGTGGTGAAGGATGGATTAGCAGATGGTTTGCTGCAGAAATGGAAGGGAAAGGGTAGGGGGACGATTTGGAGGTGATTTGTGGTGGTTTGGAGGCAATTTGGGGGATTGGAGGTGGAGATCGGAGGAGCTGTCGTTGCAGGTTGGCCGCCATGACTGTGGCTGGTGTGAAGGGAAATGTTAAAATGGGGGTGGGTCCGGTTGAAGATGGAGTTTTGTTATATTTTTTGTGGGGTCTGGTCATGCCACGACCGTGGTGGGTGGCTACGGTCATGGTTAGGGTTTGGTGGCACAGCCGTGGCGGGTTGCCACTGTCATGTTGCCTATGAAGAGCATTACAATCTGACCTTACCACGGTCATGGTCAGGTGCCATCGTCGTGGCCATCCACCTTTGACACGTCCGTGGCGGATGGCCACAGCCGTGGCCATTCTCCCAAAAACCCTGACATATTTGCAACTTTGATGAATTAAAACCCATGACCGTGGGGGGGAGGCCATGGCCATGTTTGGCCACTTATGTCACGGCCGTAGCCGAGCTCCACGGCCGTGGTGGGGTCATACCTTCAACTCTCTCAACTCAAAATCAAGAACTTCATTTTTCTTTGGTATTTCACCACAAATTTGTCTTAATGGCCATGACTCAATTTTGATCCCTCTCTCTCTAGTACCTACGGCCTACCATGTCATCAAAACTCAAAGAAAACTATTAAACACACATGTGTGTGTATTTTTGTGGGAAATAAAACAAAAGTATCAAAAAGAGAAGGTTGGGTGAAAAAGCTCCCAAACCTAGGTGGGTTGCCTCCCACTAGCGCTAAATTTTACGCCTTCAGCCGGGCTTATTGATTCTTGAGTACCATCATTTCCATGGGATTCTCAAAGCATATTTAAAGTATATGTCTCTCTCATGTACATTCAAGCACATATCTTCATCAACTTGACATTCTTCCACTAAAATCACTATATCAAAACTTTGGCTTGCCTTGTTCGGACCCACTTCTACAGCAGATTTCAATCTTTGTCCATTCACAGTGAACTCACTTTCTCTTTATTTTTCACAAATCACTACAGCCCCCGATGGATATACTCTCTTGACGAGATAAGTTCCTTCCCATCTAGACCAAATTTTTCTGGGAAAGAACTTCATACTTGAATATTACATCCATACCCACTTTTCAGGCTCAAATTCCTTCTTCTTGATCATCTTATCATGAAGAAACTTAGTCCTCTCCTTGTAGCTCTTGAACATTTCATACGCTTCATGGTGTATTTTCTCCAACTCATTTAGCTAAAACTTCTTTTTCATTCTGGCATTCTCTCCATCAAAGTTCATAGTTTTTAAAGCCCATAGTGCCTTGTGTTGCATCTCTACTGAAGAATGGAAGCTTTTTCCATACAAAAGCTTGAATGGTGTAGTGCCAATCGGGGATTTGTTTGCAGTCCTATGTGCCAACAAAGCTTCATTGAGATGAAGTGACCAATTCTTATGGTCCGGTCTCACCGTCTTCTCTGGAATGAGCTTTATCTCCCGATTGACCAACTCAACTTGACCACTAGTTTGAGGGTGGTAAGGAGTGGCTACACGATGGTTCACCCCATGCTTCTTGAGCAACCCTCAAAAGTGCGGTGAATGAAATGACTTCCGCCATCACTAATCATAGCTCTTGGAATATCAAACCGACTAAAGATGTTATATTTCATGAAGTCACACACCACCTTATGATCAATTGTCCTTGTTGCAACAGCTTCAATCCATGTTGACACATAGTCCATGGCAACCAAAATGTAGACATATCCAAAGGAGGGATGAAAATGACCCATGAAGTCAATTCCCCAAACATCAAACACCTCCACCATAAGAATGGGTGATAGAGGCATCATGTCCCTCTTGGAGATAGTGCCCACTTTTTGGCACTTCAAGCAACTCTTGTAAAATTCATGGGAATCTTTGAACAAGGATGGCCAATAAAACCCACATTGGAGAACCTTTGCACCCATGCGTTTTCCTCCAAAATTACCTCCACATATTCCAGAATGGCTCATGGATATGATTTCTTGTTGCTTTATCTCTGGAACACATCTCCTAATGATCTAATGGAGATAATATTTGAAGAGGTGAGGGTCATCCCAAGCATATTTTTAGACCATAGTAAATAGCCTTTTGCTTTCCTTCCTTGTCCATGTGCTATGTATCCTTCTACTAGCTAAGAAGTTAGCTATGTGTTGGTACCAAGGCCTTTGAGCGGATGAGAGAAGGAATAGATGCTCATGTGGTAATGTCTCTCTGATTATATTCATGTCATCATAAGGTGCTTCAATCTGGGAGAAATGATCGATGGTATAATTCTCTACTCCCTTCTTGTCTAGAATCTCAATGTCAAACTCTTGAAGCAACAATATCCATCTGATCAACCTCATCTTGGAATCTTTCTTTGCCATTAGATATTTTAGAGAAGCATGGTCCGTATAGACAATCACCTTATTATGTAGAATATACGATCTAAACTTGTCAAGAGAGAAGATAATTGCAAGCAACTCCTTCTCAGTGGTTGTGTAGTTTCTTTGGGCTTCATCAAGTGTTTTGCTTCCATAGTAGATTGCAAGAGAGAGAGAGATCTGATCCAATCTTTGGTTAAGGCGGTTGATGGACTTCCCATGTGAGGACACATCCTTCTTCATCTCATCCAAACTTTGTAATCTTCCAAGCACCTCCTCCTCAAACTTTGAACTATAGTGTGGCCTCAGCTGCCCTTGTTCTTGCCCATCCTCATTTTGTTTCTTCCATGAGAAATTTAGATGGTTCCTCCACTTGGGAGTATAAGTGTTGGACTTGGGGCCTTGATTTTTTCGGCCTCCAAAAGAGTGTAAGGCATGCACTTTTTCGTCAATAGAATCGACCACCATGGTGGATTGACTAGGAGAATCACCAACTTGGTTCTTCATCATCTTCATCATATCCTCCATCATCCTCATCATGTCGGGGTCGGAAACATTGCAGACTAGAGCTACAGAAGAAGGTGGAGGGCTGTAGTTTCGACCGCAATGCTCCCCTTTTGTAGAAACTCCATGGTGTGATTTTTCAGCAAGATGCTCGAACAAAGGCCACGACTCCTCGGGTGGCTTTTCCATGAAAGTGCCTCCACATGAGGAGTCGATGTTTTTGTGGCTCTATTCTTCAAGCCTGGTGTAGAAGGATTGAACTAGTTGCCACAATGACACTTCATGGTGGGGGCAATCACGAAGAAGTTTTTGGAACCTCTCCCACGCCTCGTGGAAGGGTTCATTCTCTTTCTGGGCAAAGGAGGTGATGCATCTTCTCATGTAGGTTAGCTTAGCAACTGGGGAGACCTTTTTGAGGAATTCATTCTTGACTTCATTCCAGGTTACCAACTCTGGCTTCGAAACATACAACTCTTTAGCTTTTTCTTTTAGGGAGAATGGAAAGAGGGTTCTCTGGATGGAGTCATTGGTAGCGGCGGGGGTACGGAAAGTGGAGCACGTCTCAAAGAATGCATCGATGTGATGGTAGGGATTATCATTCTCCATCCCATATTAAGTGGGGAGGAGTCTAAGGAGTGTGGGTGGAATAGAGAACTGTTGACCTGGTATTTGGTCAACTAGGGTGGCAATGGGGGAATTGTAGTTCCCCGGGGTGAATACTCATGGAGTGGGCAGTTGGGCTGCGGTGGAGGTGGTTGAGCATTCGCATGACGGTTGTTGTCTGCCATCTCGACTTCTCAGTGTTGGTTGCAGTGACTTTGGCATCTCCTTCTACCTATCTCAGGGTCGTATAACACTAAGTCGGTACAAGTGGAACGCATGTGGTGCATGTACAACTATCACCTGCACAATACATAAACAAACAACAAGAAACCAATTTAGAATGACAATATGAAAAAGTGAACAAAGAATAAAGAATAGTAATGACGAGGGAAAAAAGGAAAGGCTAAGCTACACTAACTAGCTAGGCCTAACGCCTCTGTCCCCGGCAACGACACCAGAATGCTTGGTGCGTCAATGCAGAGGTGCACACACTAGCCAACAAGGGGTAACTAGAAGCACTCCATGGGACTCAAACATACATGTGGATTCTTCGAAATTTATATTAACCCTAACCAAGTCGATCACAGTACCAAATAGGTCACTCGCAAGGCACATGGTACTATTGTAGCATAGGTGAAGAGTAAGTGTAGGGGTCGATCCTCAAGGACAGAGGGGACACTAGAGCTAGGCTAGCATTAGCTACGTTACTATTGTAGAGATTGAGGTTGAAGGGTCTAAAAGGGTTTGTTTGGTTGTTAAACTAGGCGAACAGGCAAGTAATGGCAATTATGAAATCTAGATTATCACAACCCTAAGTTATTCTAAGAAGGCAAGTCTAATGAACTAGATTAAGCAACTAACAGAGTAAGAGCAAAGGTAAACTACACTACACTAGTAAAGCAATTAGCACTAAGAACTAGATTAACCACTAGAGAGAGAGAAAAAACCTAAGTTAACACTAAAGGGCAAGACTGTGCAATTAACTAGATTGAGCACAAGTAGTAAAACTAGATTAGCATAAACAAGCTAAGAAAGAAAAAATAGGATTTAAGCAATGAGATTAGGCAGGTGGGCCATTTGGAGATGTGATTTGATATTAGTTGGGGGAACTCAACATAGCAAGCAATTATCACAATTCTATCTAGATTACTAAACCAAACAACAAGGCAAGTGCTAGTAGAATGTACCTTATCCTACTAGTTGGGGAACTAGGGTTAGGTGTAATTCTAGTAGGACTTGTCAAGTCTAGGTCTCTAGAGTAAGTGGTATTAGTCAATTGAGAGACAAGGGTAGAAAGGGAGTAGAGATGAGGGTTTTTTCACCTCATGGCACTAGCCATCTAGCCTTTAGAAAGCCCTAAGAAATTGTACTAATCACACTTACACTAGCCACTTAGATCTCACACTCTCTTGTAGGAGGAGGAATGTGTATGCAGGAACAAAGGGGGCAAGCTAGGGATCCACTAATTGGACCTAGGGGCCATTCCTAAGATTTCCACATACACTCCAATTCCTCCTAGAAGCTAAGTGTCATCAAACATCTCAAAGCAAGAAATCCATGTTATAAGCACAAACGACATCCAATAAAATAGGAAATGAGATAGAAGTAAGAAGCAATCATCATAGATATAAATTATGTTCATTACAAGCTATTTTTCCCCAACATGGTATCAAAGTCACAATTTGACCCCAAATAGCCCACCACTAGGGGCTTAGCTAGACATGACCAAGAAAACAACAAAAGAAAGGGAAAGAAGGGGGTATAACTCCATGAAGCTTGAAGTAGAAGCCTCCTTCTTCACCTCCTAGCAGCTTGAGGACGTCCTTCCTCCTACAATGGTGTAGATGGGCATGAGAATATGGGGGATTATTAAGAAAAATCTAGAAAACTAGGTTTCCAAGGTGGAAATGAGGTGGTAATGAGGTGGAAATGGTGGATGGAGAGCATAAATGCAAGGTGAAGTGCAATGAATGCTCAAGGGGTGAGTAGGGTGGAGCAGCAGTAGCTAGGGGGTCTAACCTTCGTGCCCCAGTCACCACCTATGTATATATAGGTGGTGGGGAAGCACTAGGGTAAGTGGGGGTAGAATAGGAAAAATAGTATAAAACAATAGGTAGGGTCAGTTGGTCACCACGACCGTGTTGATGGGCCACGACCATGGTGGGGGTGGTATGGGATGGCCGTGGGGAGTGGACACGAGCATGGTGTGGAAAGGGTGATGAAAATGATAAGTATAGGAGGTGGCCAAATCCGTGGCAGAGTGCCACGGTCATGTTGGGTGAGTAGCACCACGGCTGTGGTGAGTAACACAACCGTTTTGGAGGAGGAGACTTGATCATGGGGCAGCAACACGGACAAGTTTGATCTTTAAAAGCCACAACTGTGGCAGATGGCTGCGATCGTGGGCATTCAAGTGCAAAATTGGTCGCCTCCCTATTGATTATGGGGGTCCTTAGGCAAAATATCCACAACCGTTGTGGGGGACCACAACCGTCTTCTCCTCTGCTGACCACGACCGTGTTGATGGCCACGATCGTGGTATCTTCAATGGGCCACGGCCGTGATGATGGCCACGACCGTGGTGAGTTGGGTGCAGGTCCCTGTTGATTCTATCGATTCTTCACCATAAAAGGCACGACCGTGGGGGTATGCCCACAACCATTTTGGGGTCTGCAGTAGGCAATTGAACTTCATCTTTCATCATCCATGGATTTCTTTGCTTGATGATGATTCTTGGCCATTAGGGGTAGGTTGAGGTGGCTTTGGGGCCTTCTTTAGACCCCTCCATGAGTGAAAGTACCCTAGAACTCCTTCCTTCTCTCTCATCCATCCAAAGCATGGTCCAAGTACTTAAATATAGTGCAAAGAACGTCCATAAGTGCATTTTATAGTAAAATACATATTGCGGGAATTGACTTGCAATCTAACTTTTTTATATCTGATTAAAGTACAAAATGACACAAGATGGATCCCCAAAATAGGCTACATCACATATCAAAATTAGCTACATGTCAAATTTCATCTAATTTGGACAACCTTGAAATATTAGGATAAGTTTAGGAGAAAGAAAATGAGTAAAAGGCATAAGTAATTAATAATGTGATTATATAACTTCAAAATATGGAAATAATTGTAACTTCATATTCAACACATAAAAATAACTTGTGGATGTAGTTTGGTCCAATTTCGACGTTGTTTGTGCAAGTTATGCAATATTAGGTACATTCTGGACTTTTCTACAATTTACCCAATCGGGAGGTTTTCTTTGAAAATTGTCACATGCATTATAATCCTCATATATCCCCTTACCATTCTCGAGTTTTTGAACCATAGGGATCCTAGGTGCACCTTGGTTTGAAGGTGTTTCTTTCCAAGGGCATTTTAGGGATTACTCTATAAATGAACTTATCTTTAGAAGCTATCAACCAATGGGGTTATTTCTTTGATTGGAGGTCGGTTGGGATGGCCTATAAGTGTCCATAAACTAAAATTTGATATTCAAGAAGCCTCCATGAGCTTTCCTCTTGCATGGCCATGAAATCCCTAGGCTAAGGACACATGGAAAGCTCCACGGACACCTCAGGCTTGACTTCTTCCTTATCCATAAAGGTTTGCATATCCATAGGCACCCTTAGCATTGGACACATGGAACGTAACTTGACATCTCATGCTTGACTTCTTCCTTATCCATAAAGTCTTTCATTTCCATGACACCCTTATACATGACACATGGAAAGTCTCATATACACCTCATACTTGACCTCTTTCTTTATATAGCCATATCTATTCCTTCCCAACTCCCAATTTGAAAACTCTTACTCTCCTTTATTTCCTCTATCTTAGAGCATTATTCCTACTCTATTTTTTCATGAAGGTGCTATCCCAAGGTAAAAGGAGGTGCCTACCTTGATGAAGAAGGCTCCTAGGGTTCCAAAATTTTCTATTTAGGATTTCTTAAGCTCCTCCTTGGTGATTTTTACCAAAACTAGTAAGTATCCTCCTTTCCTTCCCTATTTTCTTGTTGTTAGTCTTCCTTCCACCTTCCTTCAGGTTGAAACCATGGCCTTCCATGGTAAAATCCCACCTAGAGCCCTTAAAACCCTCATCTCCATGTTCTTTTGTTAGAGGTTGTCACCTCTAAAGTTGAGAAGGTGCTTCTTGCTCGAGATAGGAGCTTTGTTGGAGAAACCAGCCTCTCTAAGCTTGGGAACTTTACTTATTGGACCTGTCCACCTTCCCTAGAGGTTCTTTGGAGGCCTAGGATTGGATCTAGGATTGACTTGGATTGTTTAGACTCAGAAGTTGAGGTATGATGTATCCCCTATTCTTCTATGTTTAACAATTCACCTATGCTTATTCATTCTCTTTGTCCTATGGACAGTAGCCTATACACAATGTCTTTTCTTTAGAAATCATGGTTAATGTGAACTACCTTATTTGATATTGATCATGTGATCGTGGATATTCTTTTGAACTCTTATCTTATGCTTTTTTCATGATGGAACTCTAAAAGATGACATGTGATGTCTTTTTCCAACTTATGAGGTGGATGTATATGTTGGTCACTTATGTGGTGACTAGTTTATATATTCTGACTATACTTTTGACTTGCCTCTACATTTCACATGCTATGTGATTCAGTAGCACTAGAGTAGTGTAATTGCATTGGTTTTTATGGCAGATGTGTTATTTCCTGCCGAGCAGATGTGATATTTCCTGCTCTTTTGGGATGGAAAGGAACCTCATACCCAGGGCAAGATGTGTGATTCTTGGCCCATGTTTTATATATTTGGGAGATTGGCAATATTCCTTTCTCTATTAGGTTTCAAGTTTATGAGACTTGTCTGCCTTTGTGTTTATATTGTTCTAGGGATATGTTTATCTCACATGCATGCATGTTGATGATATCGGGTGTGTGCCCTAATTCTTTACATGTGCTTGTGTGACACAATTTTATGTTTTATTAATGGCAAGTATTCTTTTTTTATCATATGATTTTAATTTTTTTTATCTTGATACCCATTTGGGTGGTCCTTATCCTTTCTATGAGAAGCATTTTATATTTGATGCCCTTTATTCCATATATTGCTCAATTTCCTATTTAGTATGCACATACCTGCCTTTGCTGATGTCATCCATTTTCTCTTCTTGCTGGGGTATGCTTCCAACCCTAGGTGAAGGACTTGGATGATAAGGCATGATGTTTTGGACTAGCTTAAGGAGTTAAAGCTTGGAGACAAAGTTGTTATGGTTTAGATTTCCCTCTATTAGATCCTTATGTTATATCATACATGTAAACCCTTACAGGATATTATGATGTACTTTTGTAATAACCTTGTGATAAATTGAATACAACCAACATTTTTATTCCACTTCTATACTTTGGCCTTTTGCATACCATCATAATAAATTTGGAAAATGTTACACCTATTCCAACATACCTTAGAGTGTGTTTGGAATGGATGTTTTATTCTTAAATTTTTCTTTAGTAAGGGGGTGATCCCGCCTCTTTACATGTAGACTCAGCGAACCAAAAGCTCTGACACCAACCTGATTGTGATGCCCCGCACCACGCAAGTGAGATGACTCAAAGCAAAATCACGGAAGAAAGATTAAACAAATAGTTTATTGTAATATACTAAAAATTAAAACCATTTATATAAAAATGTTGAACCACAAAAGTCTTTACATACCAGTCCTTTCACATCATGAGAACTTACGATGTGTGCCATTAGCCTGATACAAGAAAACTTATTCCAGAACATATATACATATATCCACCACAACTATGCACAAAAGGGGCACACAAGCCCACCATACATCGAAATCATGTCTACAAAACATCTCCAAAGGCCCGAGTGTACATGGACAACTCTAGGACTCTAATGACTAAAAGACATCCAGCAACACTTCCAATCTTGTCAGCTACTATCTTTCTTGTTGCTCCTCAACCTCTACTGCCGATCTCTGCCTCTTCGTGCATGTCCACCTAAAAAGGATGTGGGAAACCCACAAGGTGAGATTCCAAATCTCAGCGGGAGATATAACTCTCCACCAACTCTATTATTATCATGGGTAAGATGATTAAAGTAAGCAGTAAAGTTACAACCATGATAAGTAGGTAGTCATTATTAACAGAATAAGCAATTACTGTTGGATTATGAAACATCATAACATTATAAAAGGAATATGAAGAACATGTATATTCACTATCCGTTATACTGTATAAAAGCAAGCAATGCCTTATCCAATGTTTCCATATTTAATCCTACACAATTATACTACACGAATGTTTACATATTTTATTTGCCCCAAGGATTTGAGTCATACCACCCAAATCCAACCGACCGCTATTAAGTCAAAATCGGTGCCATACCAAGTCTAGTGGAAGATCTGGAATCCACGACCTCACCAAACCTCGTGGTCAGTACACGAGTGAATCTTACAGTGACATCATCAGTCAGACTGCTACCAGTGACATATAGTCCAGCTGTACAAACCTAGCCCGCCTTGGTACAGGTCATGATGCTAGTGAAACTGAGCTATGACCCGCAACCACACTCTTCCCAGTGTATGGCCCGCTACCAATCATGTATCACATATCACTGAGCTACGGCCCCAAGCCGCACTCTCACCAGGGAATGGTCTGCAGCCAATCTTGTATTACATATCCTGGATGTAAGGGGATATTCATCCTCACCCCTACATATTCAAAAATATGCGATCCGAGTTAAACTCATTTCACCATCCAACAAATGCTGACACTAAATGGATCTATGGCACATGGCAAGATACATGATTAGGTTCCACTTGATTAGTTAGGTCATTTAAGTGTCTTTTAGCATCAATCAAGTTACAACGTATAAATTTTAAACAAGTTCTACAAAGATACTAGCATAACACATTACCAGTAAATATTTGAGTGTGTAAGGTGTGATCTCATCATATTGTCATTTAATGTTTATCATTCACTATATCTTTCATCACAAGGACCACATACTTTGGGGTAGCAACCCCTTATCGCATTACTGAGAAAATCATCACCTCATATTATACTATAAACCATCATTAGGTCATAAGACCCATTTACCTCCTCTTTCTGTGATACCAACATCTCACATGCCTCAATCATATCCTTAACACCATAGCTCTTATCTAGCTATTCTTATCAACTGGTGTTACCTGCATGGTTAAAGACTTGTAACAAGAAGGATTATACTTCATTACTACTACCATTTTGTAAAGATCCATGTCATTCACACTACATCATTAGGGTTAGGGTTCTCGTTAACCAATTAGGATTTACAGGGTTGGGTCAAAACCAACCTCAATCCATCACTTCCATCAATACTATAAGGTATGTTATGAGATTATAGGTTATAGAAAACAACACTCCCTTGTTGCTCATACAACATCTCATAGGTGTCATATTAGACCCTATAACCCCATCATCAACATGATGTATCATGACTATCATTACAAGGTAACAGTTTCATATGGCCAGAGGGATCCTAGTTCATCATCTACCCGCGTTGGCCTGACCACACCAAGGTGTGTTGGGTGAGCTCACCTAGGGATATCAGTTTAGCATCAATCCAAGCATGTCAGGTTGGTTACACTTGAGGTGTATTGGTCTAGCACTCAAGGTGTCGGGTTGATGTTTGACATTGAGTGTCAACTTGTCACCACCATAACATGTCGACCACCTCAAAACAAGGCACAAGGGGTTAACCTCCCGAAGGTGTGTCGGTTTAGCCCTACTTGAAAGGGTGTCAGGTTAGACACACGTATCGGCCATGCCATCCTCTAGTGTGTCAGCCAAGTTTCCAAGGAGTGTGTCACCCATCATGCTCGTGTCGAGTTAGGGGTGTGATGGGTTGTTAGGGTTAGGGCATTGTTATGTCGGCCTCTTACTCAACAAAGGGCATTATAGTTTAGCACTACAAAGCATACCGGCTCACAAGATATCATCCTGGTCATGACGGGCTAGCACCCTCAACCTATCGGTCTAAGGTGTCGGCTAATAAGCATATCAGTTTAGCTCCTCTAGAGCATGTTAGGTTAGCCCCATCAAAGCATATCAGTTTAGCATTCCCTTGTGTGTGGACTTGTTACATGATGTGTTAGTTTAAGCACCACAAGTCATGACGACCACTCACAACTTAGTGTATGTGTTGACTTGTGATCTTCAACCTTAGGATGTTAGCCACTAGTCCCTCTATTATGATGGCAGGAAGGTACAAGACATGGACATCAAACTAAACAAGATTCCTTCTTCAAATCAGATCTCAAGACCATCATAAACTACTAACATATAGGAGATGAATGATTTAGAGATGAGAAACAATATAGGCACATGAAAGAGTGAAAATAACAAATAAGGCTGAGTTATATAACCCGCCTCAAAGATCACCACCAAGATCCAAACTCCAAGGTCAAGCTTCAAGATCACAAGATCAAGGTTGAAGATGATCCTCCACTTGATCGCCTCAACACCTCCAAGGAAGAAGATGAGACCAAAGATGATCAAGGAACACCACAAGCTTGGAACTCATCCTCCAAGCTCCAAGAAAACCTCTCTAGCTCCTGAAGCTTCCCAAGGTCATCCACCAAGAAGGAGGGAAAGCAAGAATGGATAAAAGGATTCTCTTTCATGGAGAGAAAGAAGACTATATACTAGGGGATGAGAGAGATCATGGGAAATGTTTCATCACCTTAGGAGCCTAGGTGACACTTTTCCACGAAAAAGGGGTCACATGCAACAACATGCAAGACGTGGTGATGTGATCTAGGTTACATCTTGCCCTCTTGGTCTCCTACCAAGATAATGGCCTCACTAACCCAATATGCCATATCCCCACACACTCACAAACCAATATGCCATAACCCTACACACTCACAAACCGATACACATCCACTCCAAGGCTCTCTAACCTGAGATAACACATCTAAGAGAAAAACACATCTCACTCATGTGTTCAAAACATCACCAAGGATGTTACCACACAACCAAGACCCAAACAAGGCACCCATCTCTCCCTCTCTCCTCTAGATGATGCCAAGAGAGAGAAGGAACACTCTACAGGTGGAAAACTTGCACATCGACCCCTACTCTGGGTGAATTGCAATTTGCACCAAAACCACACCACAAAACACAAGCATCATCCAAACAAGCTTAAATATAAAACTTAAGCTTTCTACATGCCCTAATTACATCTCAGATGATTAAATCAAGGTTCTAAGCAACATAGTTAGGCAAAACAAATAGGGTTCTCCCAAAACGTGGGTTAGGGTCCTTACATGTTGTGTATCACAAAGATGATGGTATTGTTATGTCTTGATTCCAAATGTTTATATCTTGACTTTTTATTTATGTAATAGGACTACAATTATGAAATATTTCATATTTTCTAATTTGGTCATTGATATGATATGGACGATGGTTACAAATATTAGGATTTGAGTAGATGAATGCATCTGTAAGAAATTAGATTATTTTCATAAACTTGATTTGACTGAATGTTAGAATTATCTATTATACTTTTCAATATTAAAAAGTTTCTCTTTTGTTCAATATACTTAATTTGATGTAGATGCATGTACTTAGCTTGAATGGAATGTATCCATTTATTGGGTATCTATATGAGTCTCATGAGGTTGTTTTAAATATTCTAAGATATAAGACATCCGGTGGAGAGATTATGACAAGGAAGATGTAAATAGAATAATCTAGATTAGAATATCCATGTACTCTCTCTTTCTTAGGATGGGTAGTGTATATCATGTACATGTAGTTGATCTAAACTGAACTACATGTGAGTAATAAGATTTGATTTTGATTTTAATGAAGTTAAATAAGATAAATGATAATTGAATATGTTCTGCTTGATGCGATATTGGTTTATGAGATTGTATGAAGAAAAGGAACAATTTTCTCATTTTTTTGTATATTGTGTTATCGTGTTTGTAGAGAATAAGGTATTTTCTTTTCTTATCTGGGTTTAAGTTTAAAATTTCTCTCTAATGGTAGGCATTTAGGGTGATCAAAAGAGAGGTCCTTCAATCCAAGTTACTTATTTTGTGACAAGTTAAGTACTTTGCAACTTACAGTTAACCACATGTTCCATGCCCACACTAAGCACAATGAGATTGACTATCACTTTGAGAAAGTTTCTCTCAAGCATATAATTACACCTCACATTCCCTTTGAAGAACAACTTGTGGATCAACCCCTCACAAAAAGAGCCTTCAGGCATTTGTGAGCCAAACTTGAATTTCGCTTCCCTTTGTCTAGTTTGTTGGGGTTGGGGGTTGGGGGTGTTTATTGGTTAAATGGTACAATACCCAAATAAGTCATATTGCTTGCTTCTTGTAGTTTTATTTGAATAGTAAGTCTTATTTTGTAATATGTCCAAAAGTGTATGGCCCAAATGTGCCGGGCAATATGTCCCGGGGGCACAGAGGATGTGAAACCACTACTAATTACCGTGAATTGTTTGCCCATCACACGTGTCGTCCCGACCTCCATGTTAGTTTATTGCTTAAACTAGTGGGTAATGACTATTAAAATAAAAGATGACCATAACCATCGTACATAAAAAGTACATGCAGAAGTAAAGTAACTACTTAAATATAAGAATTGAACGGTAACATGTCACTGTTTTATAAGACCTGTTACATCCTTATCTAAAATAAAATGCGTCTTCTAGTCCTATGAGACTGCCCACTGTATGTTGTTTCGGGTTTTACCATTATTAGTCAGTGGTGGAGCCCGCAACGATGGCGTGGGAGGGCACTACTAATTACTGTGAATTGTTTGCCCATAACACGTGCCGTCCCGACCTCCAGTCTTGTTTACCCGAGCTCGCCTCTACATCCATTGATCAAAGCTGATGTTGGTTACCCCTACACTTCTTCCTCCGCCATCGCTGCCGCGACTTGTTCCTCTAACCAAGACGACGCCAACACCCTAATCTCGACGTTGCAAGTGTTCTCGGATCCCTCTTTTGTATCGGAATCCCGCACCGTCGTCGTGGTTGGGAGCTCCTCTCGATCAACGTCCTCAGCTGCGGCGCCGGTCTCGCTCGTCTTGCCCAACAGAACGAGGTAGAGACCGGCCACAATTACCACGGATCCCAGCACGCTGCAGACACATCTCGCATGTTTGATTTTGATGAAAGAAAACACAACAGAAAACGCAAAAGCTAGCTGCAGTAGCTTGGTCGACTCTGGGTGTGCTGCAGGTGACTGAATGTACGTACCTCCCTAGGTGAATTTTCTCTCCCAGAATCACAGTTCCAAGGATGGCAACGACGATGAGTGTAATCGGACTGAACATGGAAGCGTAGAGTGCGCCTTTCTTACTAACGACCCACACTACCGCCGTCGCCGCGACTGCCGACACCAGAACTCCCTGCGACAACGCCATGTACGTTATCTTGTTATGATTGAATAACAAGCTGAATTGTTGGGAACAAGAGGAATCAATCAGCTACTTACATTATAAAGCACGGCGAGCAGCCTGATGTTAAACCCTAACCTCCACGCACTCCAGTCTCCTCTCTTGTCAAAGAGAGCGTAAACTACCGCCTGCCCGCTGGCCATGGCGTACATGAGCGCCGAACTGGAGTAAGGGCAAGGGATTTGGTGACGACCCATATGATCCTGCAGTACGAGCCATATGGAGCTGGACAGACAGCTCCCGAGGTACAGAAACACGCCGACCAGGACATGGCTCCCCTCCTCCGTTGTGGTGCTTTCGTTGGTGCCGGCGTTGTAGTGGTCGAGGAGGTTGACTACCGGCGACCAAAGGTGCAGTTCGGTACCTTTATAGAAGGTGAGCATCATGGCACCAGCTAAGGCCACCGCTATCCCACTAACCTTGAGGCGCCCTGCGGCAGTACCCATCCCTACCGTTTCCAGCCTTTGAAGTTTTGTTTACACAGGAGTATATAGAGTACATATGTGATTATCTGAGCGGCAGCGTGATAATGACTTGATCTTTACGATTAGTCAAACAAACCACATACCTTAAGCCAGCCGCGAGGATGAATGTTATCAACGGCCCGAGGTTGCTTATTGCGGCGGCGAATGTCGTGGATGTGCGATGGATACCTGGTATATATTGGTAAATATTTTTGCAAAAGAGTGCTAAATTATATGTTTTTTTTCTTACCTAATATATATAAGTTCTGCGGTAACGCTCCCCTGCAAAAGGAGAAATTAATCGCTAATTGGTTATCATAGTCACCGGTATTAAGCGACTAATTCAAGTTGTTATTATTAAAAGGTGGGGGAAAAGAGGTACGACGAAATAAAAAAATGCTCCGTATCAGCGAGACTCTTTTTATATGGGGTTCGGCGCATGTTGTGACTCATGCAAACCAAAGGAGTGAGAAGAAACAAGGAAAAAAATACCTAAATGGCACATTTGCCAATTTTAATTACCTAAATGGCACGTTCTTGAACTTATTGCCCAAAATGGCACATTTCTGGAGCAATGCGTCCCCTGCCGGGACGCATTGCTCTCCCGCGAGCCAATGCGTCCCGGTAGGAGACGCATTGGTCCCACAGGAGGGCAATGCGTCCCGAGCCGTGACGCATTGCTCTGTTGTGGGACCAATGCGTCCCCCGCCGGGACGCATTGCCACGCGGCAGAGCAATGCGTCCCGGCGGGGGACGCATTGGCCCCACGGGAGTGCAATGCGTCCCGAACCGGGACGCATTGCCCTTTGTGGGACCAATACGTCGCGCCCCGGGACGCGCCCAACGGCTAGAATTTGCCACGCGGGCAATGCGTCCGGGACGGGGACGCATTGCTCCCAGGCCAACGGCTATGTTACCGTTGGGCCGTCGCGCGGCGGTCCACGTGGGCGCAATGCGTCCCCAACCGGGACGCATTGCTCCTCTATATATATTGGCCGAAAACAGCCCCCCAAACTCACACCATTCTTCATTTCCTTCATCTAGCTCTATACTCCCATTGCTCTGGAGCTTCTTCTCGGATTTCTATTACTTTGGGTGCTTTCTAGCTTATTTCGGGCGATCTTGGAACTGATATCTGCTACTGCTCGGAGACTACTTGGAGCTTCTTCTTTCTCTTCTTCTATTCTTCGATTGTCAACAGATAACTCTCCATTTCAGGTATTTGTTCTACCAAAATTTTAATTTTCAAAATATGAACTTAACTTTAGTACGAAATATTACAACTGAAATAAATGTATTGTTACTCTTTAATTGTACATTACTGAAATAATGATGTAGAAAATGACAATTGAAGGCTACTTAATACCTGAAAATGTATTGTTCGAAATTGCAAAATTGTTATTTTGAAATGTTAGTGTTACTAAAAAATTAGCAAAATTTTTGTTATGAAATGTTAGTTAATTTTACTAAAAAAAATAGCAAAATTGTTGTTCTTAATTGTTGTTCACTGTTAATGTTATAGAAAAAGTAGTCCAATAAATTTAATTCCAAATTGATGTCACTGCTCTAAAATATTAATTTATGTTGATATAATGTCATAAAATATGAATTTCTTTCTGATGTTAATATAATATTCTAAAATATAGAAACATGGCATCTAGTTCAAATTCACGAATTGTGAAGATGCGATATGATGGACAATTTCTCTCTGATGGGTCTTATTCTAGTCGATCTGTTAGACACATAAATATTTCACTTATTAATACCCTATCTGAACTAAAATCATATATCTATACAACACTTGACATCAATCCCAACCACTTCTCTATCAAAATATCCTATCTTTTCCCTGGAGAAAATCATATGCTCATACAAGTTGATGATGATGATGCATACAGAACCTTGTTATCACTTTCAGCTGATGCCTATATTGATGTGTTTCTTGAAAAAATATCTATCCACCAACAACCTTATGTAATGAGTCTATTGAATCAATTTCAATCTCAATTCTCTCGGAGTCAACCACCTCAATTATCTCAAAGTCATTTAACTACTGAATGGAGTCAACCACCTCAATTCAGTCTTACACCTCAATTCAGTCTTAGCAATTTAACAGCTGAGTGGAGTGAACCACCTCAATTTTCTCAAAATCTAACTACTGAGAATATTGGTGTTGAGGTTGAGGAGGGAGATAATGATTGTGATCATGAAGGTGATAATGATAGTGATCATGAAGGTGATAACAATAGTGACATTGAAGGTGGTAATAACAGTGAACCACCTGAGGATGAGTCATTGACTGAAACCGATGCTGAGCACACACATCCATTCCCTGACTCTATTGTAGCATTGAGTCATATTCCATCCATATTTGACAACCAATGGCCCCAACATGAACACATTGATTCCAACTATGAAGCTTTTCAAGATGATGACTGGGTGGAAGATTTTTGTCATGAATTTCATCTCGATTACAATCCTTCCAGTGCTGTTATATATGAGGGTGCTTTATTTGCATCTAAAGTTGTACTGGTTGAGACACTCCAAAAATGGTCGGTACAAAAGAATGTCCAGTACCGTACATTACGCTCAAATAATCGTCATCTTAAACTTGCTTGTATCCATGATGAACGATGTCCTTGGAGATTGACCGCTTGCCAGTCCAAAAAAGCAGGTGGCATGTGGAAGATAAAACGTTGTAAAGAAGGCCACAATTGTGAATTAACTGTTATGAATCATGATCATCACCAAGTCACAACATCTTATATTTCTCGAATGATAATGCCAATCCTAGTATCACGACTGGATATGTCGACACGAGAAATTCGTGACAAGGTGAATGCTGAACTAAGGCTCAATATATCTTACAAGAAGGCATATCTAGCGAGGAGGAAGGTTGTTTGTAAAATATTTGGAGACTGGGAATCATCATATCATAGTTTGTTGCCGTTCCTAATTTCTCTGACACAATATATTCCAAGAACTATATATGCCCACCTTATTGATGATTATATCCTTCAAACTGAAGGCACTCGTAGATTCAAGCGGGTGTTTTGGGCATTTGGTCCAGCTGTGAGGGGTTGGGCCTATTGTAGGCCTGTTCTTACTGTTGATGGCACATTTTTAACAGGAAAATATACTGGCATACTTCTCCTTGCATGTGGCATAGATGCTGATAATGGTCTATTTCCACTTGCTTTTGCTGTTGTCGAGAAAGAAAATAAGGACTCCTGGGAGTGGTTCTTTGGTTCTCTACAAACTTGTATTCCAATCATTCCACGACGTACAGACTTGTGTATTATTTCTGATCGAATGAGTGGGATTTTTCCAGCCCTTCAATCAAAATTTCATTGGGCTCAACATCGTTATTGTCTTCGACATCTTCGGGAGAACTTCCATAAGCAGTTCAAGTCCAAGGAGTTGAGGGACCTTATGTGGAAGGTGGGATCCACAACTGATACACATGAATTTGATCGTCATATGACTGTTATAGAAACCATAGAACCAGCAGTGAAGTCATATTTATTGGGCCAAAATCCAGTACATTGGGCTCTCGCATATGACAGAGGTTGCAGGTATGGGTCATTGACTACCAATCATGTTGAAGGCTGTAATGGAGTCTTAAAAGGTGTTAGAGGTTTGCCAATACAAGCGTTAATTGTTGCCACATACTATCGCTCTGTGACCATGTGGCTGTGCAGGCGTAATCTCGCAAATAAACGTGCACAACATGGATTTCATTGGCACTTTAAGGTTCATGATAAGCTTTATAATGTTCGAGAGGATGCAAAAAAATTGACAATACACATCCGTGTGAACAATGATGAATGGCTTGTTGGTGACATGGATGGATATAAATTTCAAGTAATAGTGCGTCCAAATGGTGGCAGTGAATGCAGCTGTGGTTTTCCACAACAATGGCATTTTCCATGCTCTCATGTTTGGGTAGCTGCAGAATCTGTCAATTGGGATCTTGATGCACTCGTGAGTGTATATTATATAAATGAGGCTTATCTAAATGCGTACAGAACTGAATTTCGTGGCATTCCCGACAAGAGGTATTGGCCTCAATTTGATGAAAGTAGAGGTATTTATCCCTTATTACCCCCTAGGAAACAAAGGCAAGCTGGAAGACCAAAGAAAAAGAGAAGGCATTCAACTATGGATGTTGATCCAAATCAGTATACATATCACTGTCATAAGTGTGGCAGAAAGGGCCATAATAGACACACTTGTCCTAATGTCATATGATGGCTTCTCTAATGTAATGTTTGCAATTTCAATTTACTCAAGTCATGTAATATTTGCAGTTTCAATTTAACTAAAGTCATGTAATGTTTGCAATTTCACTAAAGTCATGTAATGTTTGTAATTTCAATTTCTATAGATGGCTCATCGAAGGACATGGACATTTCACATGTCCGTAGAGTTAATCCAAATAATAGCTACGAAGTGCCTACAGGGAAAAATGGCTCATCAAACTCTATTGGATGATGACTGGAATGATGTACCAGATTTGTTGCACAACAAGTTAGGATTTATAGTGACAAAAGAACAAGCAAAATTTCATTGGCAATTTTTAAAGCAAATGTTTCACATGTATGAAGAACTTCTTGAGATACCTGGTTGGTATTGGGATCACACAAAACAGAAAGCAATGCCAATCAACGAACAAGTAAAAAACCAGTTAGCTGTATCACATCCAGAGATACATCGAGTGGTACATCAAGTGTGGCCATTTTATGAACCTCTAGATGAGATACTGAATCAAATGCAGTAATTTCATGTAGTTCATGTTGTATTTTTATATTGTTTGTTAATGTAATTCATGTTGTTCATGTTGTAATTTCATCTTATCTAATGAAGAATCTTGACAATCTTAAATGGTGTACACTATTTGCACTTTTCATGTAATGTAAATTTTGCACTTTTCATTTAATGAAATATTTTCACTTTTCATAGATATGGCTCCTAGACAAGAAACCTACCGACTCTCCCAGCACCACATTATGTTGGCACAATGGCCTATTATTGACCAGGATGTTTTAGACAATATTTCCATAGCTGGTTTTGGGCTTGTTCATAGGCTACCATGTATCCACCTTGACCCTACTTTAATAACTGCATTAGTTAACAGGTGGGACAACTCTAGCAATACTTTTAGGCTCCCCCCTTTTGAGATGAGTGTCACTCTTCAGGATGTTGCAGTTCTTTTAGGCCTGAGGATTGATGGCCCACCGGTTATAGCTTCATATCCTTTAGGTGTAAATGAGGGGCAATTTTCTTCATGGACTCACCTTTGTGAGAATTTCTTAGGAGATGCACCAGATGGGATGTCTAAGGGGCATATCTCCTTGATTTGGTTGCGTGAGACCTTCAAGGATATGGATCTGACCGCGGGTGATGAACAACAACAAGTAGAAATGAGGACAAGGTATACTAGGGCATATCTCTTATATTTCTTAGGTAGTTACCTTATCCCAGATAGTACAGGGGATAGAGTTCATGTTAGGTATCTCCCTCTTGTGTCCGATTTTGCACGTTGTGGCACTCTAACTTGGGGTGTTGCAACTCTAGCTTTCTTATATAGGGAGTTGTATAAGGCAACCACCCGGTCTAGGAGAACAGCCCATCTATCAGGTTGTGTGTGCCTATTACAGCTGTGGTGTTGGGAGAGGTTGGGAATTGGACGCCCAGGTACAATTAGAATGCGCTGGAATGATTGGCCAGAAGATGTTCCCTTGGGCTACAGGTTAAAGATCAACACAATTAACTTTTTTATTTGTCTAAATATTATGTAGTGTTTATCTAAATTTAGTTTCTCAATTTAATAGGTGGCCTACCTTTGTCCAAAGGAGTCAAACTATCAGGGGAACAATTCAATTTTACGATTCAGCATTTGACCAGATTTTGCCCTCACAGGTATAACTTACTTACCTCTGTTGTTTGGTATGTTTTATTTATTTACAATTTACTCCTTTTTATATGATACACGTTGTTTATATGAATAACAGATAGAGTTGACTCCTTACACTGCTGAGGTTCTCGAGAGATTGCCTGCCATTTGTAGAGATGGTAGTGATATTTGGTTGGCACGAGTGCCTCTGTTGTGCTACACAATAGTGGAGTGGCACTTTCCCGACAGAGTACTTGGACAGTTCGGCTTTGTTCAAGTACAACCTACTCTTGAGCTGCCGCAGCTTAGCCGGATAGATGGGAGGGGTCATGCGGCTGAGGATTGGATGCTTCATTATAGGCAGGAGGTGCAGATGTGGAACAACAGACGTGAGAGCTTAGTTCCCGCTCCACCAGCTGATACAGTCTACAGTCCTCAGGTTCACTATGCATGGTATCATCCACAATACATTGTGCCCCCTCCAGATATGCCTCCAAGCATATACTACCCGCAAAGTTATCGTCAGCAGGAATTTGTGAGTATCATTATTATTTTCTTTTACAAATTGTTATTATTTATCTTTGTTATTTGTAATATATGTAATTGGTCTTTATTATGTGTACATACTTTATTTTACAGGTACAAACACATGTGGCGATCCGAGCGGCAGTAGAGCACGCCCCTGCACAGATCAGAGACAGCATCTATACCATCCAGGGGAGTTACTTTGATAGTCTTCCCGACTATGATAGTCTTCCCGACTATGCTCGGCCGTGTGATCCCATACCCACTCATACCACAGCCCCTGAGCCCACTCCTACTCCTACTCCTACTCCTACTCCTACTGTTGAGCCCACTCCCACTCCCACTTCTCAGTTCATGTCATGGGGACCGACAGGGCCATATTTTTCAGGAGCTGCTTCATATTCCTCATTCATCACCCCACCTCAACCACCATCATACCATGGAGCAAGTTCTTCTTCTGCTCCATACACTCCATTCCCACCAGCAATTATTCCCGAGAGCCGACCACCATCTTATGTCACATATTCACCTACTCCGTTTGATTTCTCAGGATGCACCCCACCCGATGCATCCTATCCTGGTTTTCCTAGACCCCTCACCCCACCTCCACCTTTTCATTTCTTCCCTGATGCTCGCCAGCAGCCTCCTACACAGTTGTCCCCAGTTCAGCAGTCTCCAGATGACATCGGTACAGAGGATCCTGATGTAGAGGGACGTGGGCGAGGACGTCGTGGGCGAGGACGACATACTTAGTTTTTTATATATTGTACAGTTTTGTATGTATGCCTTTGTGAGGACATCTATTGTATGTGGATCTATCATATTATGATATGACATTGGTTCATTTTGGATCATGTTGTTGTGGATCTATCATATTGTTCTGTTGTGTATTATTTTCTCGTCATGTTGGTTCATGTTTTAACCTTGTTTTTAATTGCTATCTCAATTATTTGGATTAAGTTCGTATTATATAATCAATTAGGAACCAACCAATGTTGGTTGCAATATACTTATATATTCCATATGCATGTTACGACCTATTGAAATTGACAAATTTATAATAATTGAGTATATTATAGACATCCAAATACAAGTGAACGAATTATAAATGTATAAATATAATCAATATTGTTAATTTACATATCAATAACATATCAGTGATTGCAAAAAATGATTAAAAAAACCAATGCGTCCTGCATGGGGACGCATTGCTCCAATGCGTCCTGCATGGAGACTCATTGAGCAATGCGTCCCATCTGGAGACGCATTGGTCCCACACAAGGGCAATGCGTCCCGAGCCGTGACGCATTGCAGTCATGTGGGGTCAATGCGTCCTTTTCCGGGACTCATTGCTCTGCCGCGTGGCAATGCGTCCCGGCGGGGGACGCATTGGTCCCACAACAGAGCAATGTGTCACGGCTCGGGATGCATTGCCCTCCTGTGGGACCAATGCGTCCCCCACCGGGACGCATTGCCTCGCGGGAGAGCAATGCGTCCCAGCAGGGGACGTATTGCTCCAAAATGTGCCATTTTGGGCAATAAGTTCAAGAACATGCCATTTAAGTAATTAAAATTGGCAAATGTGCCATTTAGGTATTTTTTCCAAGAAACAATTGCCGCGGTTCATGTTCGGAAAGGAAGTTGGATGTGTGTGTGATGGGGGAATTCCGCCGTGTTCACAAGGGAAGACCTCGTAGGAGACGTTAGAGTCGCAGGTGACGCCGGCCGGCCATATATAAATATAGTTTGGTTGAATTCGCACAATTGCCGCCGCCGCTAGCTACGCTTCTGTATCTCGGCCGGAGGTGTGTGTGTGGGGGGGGGGGGGGGGCGACGGGGTCATGATTTGAAAGTGGAGCAAGTAAAGCAATGGGAAGAGGAAGAGGGAGCTCAGGGAGGTAGACGGTAAGGATGTCTGAGGGTGGGGATTACGAAGAACCGCCGCCGCCGAGCCATATCCCGGCAGGCAGTGATGACACTCGGGCGTCCTGCTGGGAAGAAGGGAGACAGGCAGGCTGCAGGCAGACTACCATGGTGAGGCAGGCGTCTAATGGGATGAGAGGAGAGGTGGAATTGCAGTGCACATCACGTGAGAGTAAACATTGCCGGCGGTTGCACGCGGGAGCCGACCTGCAAACGGTTGCTTGTGATCCGTCGGGAGTTGAGGGGCGCAGTCTAAAATCAAGACAAAACAGCTGTATTGGGGGAGAGTTGCGTACAAAACAGAGCAAGCTGTATTAGGGGTAACCCATGTAAATTAAAACAGAGAAGAAACAATTGCCCACGACCAGATGGAGATTCAGTGTCGTAACAAGAAATGAAGAAATCAAAACAGAGTAGTCAGAAGGGATAGAAACATCTGATAAGAGTTCAGGTTTTTGTTACCCGAGCAACCCGGAGAGGAAGCTGTATCCAAGAACCGTCATCGTCATATGCATCCCCTGCTTCCTGCGGCACACACACACACACACACAGAGATGAGAGAGAGAGAGACGGATAGATCATAGAGTAAGCAAGGAGACCAGCCGGACAATGGCGAAGCAAACAATAGGGTACGTACGTAAACATTGATCACTGACCTGTTCTGGAAATAGGCGACTGGGCAGAGAACTGCGGCAGCAAAGAGACAACGATAGGCTGCTAGCACGGAAGCAGGCATGCCGTCTCCCGTAGCTAGCTTGTAGAAGATATTGACTCCGGCCATGACAAACTGAACTATAACCATCGAACCCATTAGCTTCAGGCTGAGGACCGATGACCAATTGTTCGTCCCTGCTGAAGCCGCCATGTCGTACGTGTCTGATCACTGATGTTTCGGGTTGGTGTTTCAGACCTGTTGTCGATGGGAGAAACAAGAATGCTACGGTGGGGCGAGGTTTCGCATAGAGAGAGATGAATGCGACAAGACCTCCTTTACGGACGTAAGTCACACCACAACGGCATCGGGTGGACATGTAATTGAGCACCCCGCGGATTTGCTGCACCCGCTTTGGATAGGAGCAGGCTGCTTGCCGTAGGAGCGGGCTGCTTTTTTTTTTTTATATAGTGTAATAACGGTTTAGATTAAATATTACTTACACGCGGCACCATCTGCGGCAAGCAGCATGCTCCTGCTTGGTGCATGAAAGGACGTGATAGCAGGAGTGGTCGTACTCCTCAAAAAACAGGAACAGCAAATCCACCCTCAATTAAGCAACAAATCCGAACTCGATGATGTGAAGTTATTAATTTTAATGTAAGGAGCAGGTAAGGCTAGTTGGTGAAAGTAACCCGGCAGCCTACATCCATCAGAGCCAAACCGCTCAAATTTCAATTCTGCAGATTTACATAAATCCGAAAATAGACTATACCGGGACTACAGGAATGCTGCATTCCTTCAAATCCGCTTAAATGCGGTAAACCAAATGTGCCCAGAGAAAGAACCCATCAGCTTCAGGCTGAGGACGGATGACCGATTGTTCGTCCCTGCTGAAGCCGCCATGTTGTACGTGCCAGTGATGTTTCAGATTCGTGTTTAGAGATATGCAGTATGAATGTAGGGAAGACGGAAATGAACCTCTTGTCTGACGTCTTGCTCTGGTTTTTCAAGGCAACCTCCACTGCGCACCTAAGTCATCGTGGATTAAGGCAAGTTCGATGAGGGAGGGATAGATGCACAGGCATGGCATGGCATGGATTGTCCACGGATGACCAACTGCTTGTCATCGTGGATTAAGACAAGTTCAATGAGGGAGGGTGGATTGTGCTAGTACTTCTGCAGTATGAATGTGGGAAGGGAATCATAATCTGACGCGGCACTATACTTTCCCAATTTAACCTCAACTATGCATCGTATGTGGGAGTTGTGGATGTGTAATTGTACATGCCTGGATTGGGACCTGTTTGATGACGGGGGATTTGCGGTTTCCCGTTTTTTATGAGAGTAAAGTAATCTATACATGAATTCTGACATATCTACCAAAGAAAGTAATCTATACATAACTTCTGACATCATCTACCAAAGAATCAATGTCTTTCTTTTGGTGGGAGGAACGTGAGTAAGAACAAGACCAACAAATGTTGCGACCCACAGTGTCAATGGATGACGACAAACTGATGTGTAATTATTATTGATCAACTTCACAGTAGTTTGCAGCCTAAATGGCTGTAGAAGATAAGGAGAAGAGATCTCGTGCCCGATGATGTGATGTTATGCATCTTAATATCAGAACGCCGGAGACGTAAGTCGTCACAAAACTGCAAGCACATATTGTCCCATGATAAACTAATATCATTATTGCTAATGAATACATCCCCACAGCAACGAGTCTATATCTGATTAGCGCCAAAAGAAAAAGAAAAAAAAGGATCTACATGAAACCAACAGTATCCTATGCCGTAAAAAAAATAAACTAAAGACAAATGTGTGTCTACGTATTTGCAATTTATGAAGGCAGAGAGTACTCGAATTCCTAACAACAAAAACAAATTGATTCTAAATGTATCGCATAATGTTTCATTCGAATTCACCTGATCTTATCATTTGAATTTGAAGACATATAGGTAAACTTGTCATTTTATTAGTTTACATCCACGGTATAAATGTTCAAAAACGAAATATATTGTATGTCTGACATTTACCTTTTTTAAGAAGCGTATGAGTAATATGCATGTATAGCTGGCACGATTTTTTTTTGAGGGGAGGGGGGTGTAGTACTAAAATTTAGTAGATATAATGTAGTAGAAGAGTTACATATGGATCACATATTTTCAAATTAAAATGACCTCCCAAGGACTAAACACTCAATATAACCCGGAACCTCTCCACCACATTGTTAACCCCAACCTACACAAATACTATTCGAATCTATTAACCATCTCCGTGTTATAACCCATAATCGATCCCCACACCCTCCTCTACTCCTTCCCCCATTCAACTGCACCCAACACCTAGTGAATTTCTTTGTCGACACGATTCTTCATCCCGGGCCACTCTAGTGTGGCGACGAGCCTCCACACCACCTTCTCCCAAATTGGCTACACAGTAACAATTCAAAAAATATATTCTTCATCTTTCTATTACTATTTTTTTGTACAATACAACAGAATGTCTTCTTGATCATCTCCCTTACTATGACATTGGCGGAGTTACCAACTTCTAAACCCGATGGTCACATAGCCTGATCTTAGGCTTATCTCTTCCGTATCAATGTCCTAGAGTTATTGGGTCCAGTTCAAACTCGTGAGAATAAGAGAAATGGTTGATGAGTAATGGAGTCAAAGATATTGTATTTTTGTGATGGCGCGAGGAAGGGGATTAATTCCCAACCTACCCCTCGTTCTGGTTTTATTTATTCACGCTTCACGAGGGCATTTTGTCTTTTCTCACTCTCAGACTCATCGCAGCCCCGTGAATTGTTAACCGTCTAAATGTTGGATTTTTTTTCCATTGATGCAGTCCTATTTTGAGACTTCATATTGTGTCTTATTGTACTTCAATCACATCTATAGCTGTTAGGTTACATGTTATTCCTCTCAATATGTATATTTTTGTCAAATGTACTTATGGATATTCTTTGTATGCTTTTCACATACTTGGACCACACCTAGATGGACGAGAAAGAAGGAGGGTGATCCTAGGATTGCTCTACCATTGGAGGGCTACAAGGAAAGTCCAAGAGTTTCCCCAACCTACCCCTAGTGGTCAAGACTCAAGCGAAGCAAAGAAGTCCATTCAAATCCAAACTTCAAGAGTAAAGTGCAGATGAAGACCCTAGTATGGTCATGGTGCCAAGGAACAGCCGTGTTGGCCAAGCCAAAACCACAGTCAAAGCATCAGTTCAACATTGAAGAATAAGATCAACATGAACATCTGTGCATGATAGCACAACCGTGCTAAGAAGGATTTAGAACGGCGTGGTGTCCAGCATGACTATGGTCCCAAGTATCATCATGTGCATTCTCAGCAAAACGACCAACCCTTTCCTCAACCAGAACGACCATGTGACACACCGTGGCCGTCTGGCCAGTGACCCACCACGGCTACAGTGATCACCACAGTCGCGTCATTAGACTTTTAAAATTAAAAAAAAAACAACCTATCATTTTTTTCCGTTTCACACCACCACCGTTCCACCCCACCACGTCCATTCCTCATATTACCCACCACAGCCATACTGCCCACCACAGCCATAATGCCCACCACAGCTATGCTAATAAAAATACTAACAGTAGTTTACACTATATTTCCCATTCTATCCTCCACTTGACCTAGTGCTTCCCCACCACCTATATATACATGGATGGAAGATGGAGCTCGAGGTGAGACACTCTTATCCATCTTCTACCCCTTATTAGCTCCCCCATTTCACACCTTAGCAATTCCATCACTTTCTTGTCACATTTCATCTCTATTTCACCATTTCCACCACCAAAACTCTAGTTTTCTAAGGGTTTGATAAGTTTCCACCATTGACACGTGTTTACCATGTGTTACACACAAGTGAACGTATCGAAGTAATATAGGCCCTTTTGAGGCCCGAGTCGAACACATAAAATGTTTTCCAGAAGACTACTACTAACTATAGTCTAATCAGCTAGGCTGGTGTAAATGAATGAGTTTGATTGAACATAAGCAAAAATAGAATGAAACAAACTTAACACTTAAATTATTCAGATTTTGGGAATTACTTAGGATTGTAATTTCACCACAGATAACATTGCAGTTCGTTCCATACACCAATATCTATTACCCCTGTACTTGGATAAAGAGTATGTAGTCAGATTCAGAACTACCCACTCCAGCAACGTAGTAGTACCTATTCTAATTCCAACCCCATTTTCATAGAAATTAGTTGATTAGTTAGGTGCTTTCTGATTGAACTCTGGGTTTCTCCTCCCACTTATTTTCCGCCTTTCCCAAGGGGTGCAATAAACGGGTAAATCTATGCTTTCTAACCCTTAACCTCTCTCCTGAAATGATTAAACCAAGGTAAGAAATACATCATTTTAACATAGATGAAAGAAAGCAATAGAATGGCTGGGGAACTTCACAATAAGGTGTTGTCATAAGGCTATAAAATTTCTGTTAACCAGCTATGCAGATTGTTATACTGAATAGAACTTTGTTGTCTAATCCTGTTGGAAATTATATCACCAAATGAACATTGCATTGGGTAATGTAATAGGAAAAAAATGTACAGAATCTGCCATTTCTAAAAGCAATGAGATCATGATGCGAAAATCAAGGACTGAAAAAACTAGAATAATTTGCTGCTACTTTGTATATACAAGTACATTGATAGATACAAGGGAGACTAGATCGACAAGCAATCCATTACTATTAACAAAGTCAAAGAAGGCAAACTTGGTGGTAGAACTTCAATAAGATGTAGCCAAAAGGCTATGAATTATGTTCTTGCAATCCATCACTTTTAACAAGGCCAAAGAAGGCAATAGCTTGGAGGTAGAACTTCAAAAAGTAAGGTGCGACCAGAAGGCTATAAATTATTTTCTTTTAAGCTTTTACATTAATTGATTGAACTGAATGGAATGTTTCCTATCCTAATGAAAATTTCTGATCATTTATTTTATTGAACTGAAAAAAAACTTTGTTGTCTAACCTTGCTAGACTATTCTCACAAAAAGATCATTGCAGTGATGCAACGAGATATAAATGTGGAGAATATGTTATTTCCAAAGGCAATGATATCATGATGCGGAAATACAAAGGGACTAGAAAAAAACTAGAATAACTTGCAACTTCATTGCAATATACAAATACTTGATATAGGGTAGACGAGCGACAACAAATCCATGACTACACTGAATTGAACTTTATTGCCCTATCATTTTGGAAATTTTTGATCATTGCATCGGGTAATATAATAAGACATAAATGTGGAGAATCCACCATTTCCAAAGGCAATGTGATCATGATATAGAAATACAAATGAACTAAACAAAGAAGAAGGCTAATACCACCCAAGGTGTAATGTGCGGAAATGAATCAAGACATTGAATGTAAAATGGCTTATAGTAAAATAACACAACAATCTTAGATAGCACGATGTCCTTATATGTATTTTTCGACACCCAACAATATAATATGTAAAAGATACAAAGCTAAATGAGGAATAGCAATAGACATCTCATGTCATTTTATCATTACATGGATATTTTTATATATGTGGCATTGGTCAATCTCAAATAGAACTCCTAAAGGAAGTGAAATATTCAACCCACGAAGGGAAGAAGGTAGATGTAAAACCTAGCCTTAAAATTAGGCTTTTTGTCAACACATGCTAAGACAGTACTTGGGTTCAGGCTGCCAATATGCATACTTTGAATGTGCAGACAAATCATGTATATAGTTAATGTACTCTTCTTAAGTCACGTGATTTTTTTTCTTAGAGTGTGGACTTTTCCTACTACTCATGTATCACATAAGATTAACTGGTTATAGATAGAAACTACTAAAATGTGACATATCTCACTCTCCATGTTGGCAAACTAACACTAAGGTCATTTACACCTAGTTGAGATGAGACATTTCTACTATACCAGATGACAATTTCAATCATTAATCTCACAAGCATTTGGGTAGGACTCATGTATGTTTTTCTCAATTTGTTTTTCCATGTGTAGTTTGGCTAAGCCATTTACTTTGAAGTTTAGCATTCTCCACACATGTTGGAACTTCACATTCCAAATTTTGTCACATAGGGCTTCAATTCCAGCTTTCCATAGTGTTAGGTTGGGACATTTCATGGTTCCTTCTTCAAGCATCTATATTTCTCTTTTACTATCTGTCTCTAGGAAAATGAGTCTCCATCCTTTCACCCATCATGTCTCCATCACCATTTGTAAATCTATAACTAGACCTCAATTCCCTCATTATTTCCTTTACTTAGTAGATGGGTATATGTGTCACTGCGGGCCACCAATGCTATGGAGTTTTACTTCCTTTAGACCGCCACAACCATGTTTATTTTTACCTAACCTGTTAGTGGTATGTTCTCATTCACACCAGTTTCATCAACCCTCTAACTATCCAGTCCATTCTCTACAAAACAGTAGATATTCATATTACTAGTTGATTTTAAATGTATGCATATAATATAGGGATTCATAATTGTCTTCTAAAATAAAAAATGGAGATGATAAAGTTTTGGTACTAGAAGACAAAATTAAAAAGCAGTAGTAGGTACACTAACAATTTGTTGTACATCGAGTCCAGCAATTCTCCCTGCATCTTTCATATGTTGACGTTATGCATTATTGAAATAGGCTAGAACAGTAATCACTGCTTTTGAAATAGATTTTCCTAAATAGGACTCAACAATCTACTTCATTTTTGTCAAAATAAATGTGCGAACTTGACTTGGGAAATATTGTTGCCCATTGGTTTCAACCCATGCATCACCATTGGGTGCTTTGACCATCTTAGTAGGAACCATATTCATCTCCTTTTTGGTTTGAGGATCATCAAGACTACAACATGCCATACATTCAAGAACAACAGAAAAAGCTTCATTGAGGTCAGCAACTAGACAACATACCAGCTGAACAGATGTGATGACAACAATGATTGGAAAATTAAGATTTCTCTCTGTAGACTCTATCCAATTTGAAAAATGAAGGAAACCATTTTTACAAGTGAATAGCCAGTGTAGCTCTTAGTCTGACCCTTGGCATCACATGGTTTGTAAGGCCTGCACTATGTAGCATATGGGATATATAAAAGATGATAAGTATGATGATATATTGGACAAGTTGGCATTCTTTGATTTTAATAATTGGATTATAATTTATACAAACTCATATTTGAAGACCACTTCTTGTAATACTCTATATTGATCTGGAGTATCTATGTTTATTTCATTTCTTTTTTTGTTTATCTGTTATACATATCATTGATATTCAAGCATGTTTGGGGTAAAATAGTGGACTGCAAAATTGACTGTATATTGGTTCACTATCACATTGAAGTTTTACATACTTCGACTGTGTTAGATATGCAAGATATATTGTATATAAAGTTTAGTTGAACGGATGTCCGCTTAACAGTATCCTATTGTCCCTACAGAACATGTTATCATTATTGACACACTAAGAGCTATAGTACATCAACACGGTACAGTAGAATACATGCTAAAGAAAAGGAATAGTCTTATTCTAAATCTCCTAGAGTTAGGAATTTAGCAAACCAAAGGCATCGTGACATTTAGTAGTGGGTGCTAAAAAGGTGAGATCATAACAGTGTTTATTGAGCCAAATTAAATCCTTTCATTCTCAGGAAAACTAAATTCACTTGTTCAAGAATGGCCTAAACATCATACCAAGACATGACAAACATGGTTAGTTTTGTATGAGTCAAACTCCAAACACTTGCATTTTTTTTATCAAAATGGTTAAACAGAGATTTCTCACCTATTGTGAATTTATGGAGACGCATCATGTCCATGAATCTGATGTGGACAAGAGCATAGACGAAAAGATCTAGTCGCTACAATTACAAGTTTGTTTTACGTAACAAAACAAGCACCAATTAGCAGCAAGGTGGACAACTTTCAATGTGGTAAACCTAATTGATTCAAACTATAATCAGAAGACCTCCATTGCTCTGCCCATTGATACACACCTTTGCCTAACTGGTATAACTTGTCCTTGATTCTGGTGCATGTCCTGAAGGATCATTTATTATGTGGTAAGATATTGTGCACTAATAAAGGTTGAAAAGTTATTTTGTAAAGTTACTAATCTATCTCGAATTACAGTAGATAAACTCAAGGAAGGATCTGCATTAGTGAAAGAAAACCTATATCATACAACCCATTTTTTAGCATGCTTACTTATTAAAACAAAAAATGAAAAAGGAAAAGACAATTATAAATATTACTACATATTTACAAAAGGTTTGTGAGTACATATAGTGGATGAATGTTCATTAAAGATATTACTACATATTTTCATCTCATAATTTTTCTTGGCCAAGTAAAACTATGAAAGAATCACTGTTGACATTAATGCATCTCTTAAAATTTTATTATGGTTTTGTTGAGTGTGGCAGAGCCAGTTTATTTATGTAGTGGTATTCAACTACTAACCATATACCCATTTCTTTGCCTCAATCCTTTCCGTTCTTTCCAAATTATCTACATTCTTATAATGGAAACTAGATTACGTACATATCAACATGCTACATTAAATGAATGAGAAATATTTTATCTTACTATAACACTAAGAAATGGAAAAAAACATAAGAGGCAAATGTCAACTGTATAGAAATAATAAAATGGTGTTCAACTTACGAACTCGCACTCCTGTAAATATGAGTACCTTCTGCATGCAAACATTACATATTCATCTCTTAGATCGATATAATAATATTGCTCTTATTGTATAACCTCAATGAATTCTATTATGACTTCCTTATCTTTTATTGGTCTCCATAATATTGTAATTAACTTCCTTATCTTTTTGATAATAATCATTGTTGCTTTCAAATGACTTCTACATTTTCTCAAACACACAAGGATCAGATTTCACCCCTCTGTAATTTTTGTATCAGTAAAGAATCACAGAAGAAATGGGAGATATTAGAAACCTAGTAACCCATCATTTAAACTTAGAGATGGGTCTGGATCAAGTCTCAAATTATCAAGCATGTAGAGGATTTTATATTTGTTTGAAAACTACTTCAATCAATACATGTGAGCATAAAAAATGACATGACTACTACATTACAGCATGAATCTGCACTTGACGAGGTATAAAAGGAATTTCTCAGCTCGACCTGAACTGTTATAGAAAACTAAGCCTGAAAGCAATTGTAAAAGCAACATGATGTACTTCTCTATTTGAAAGTACCAACTAATGCCACCAATTAATATAGACACTTACCACTCTAGTTGTCTGCTTGCACCGCTATTCCTCATTTCCAGGAACATTTGCAGAGCCAATTCAGGTATTTGTTGTTGATCACATACTGTAGTATGATGCCATAATACTTCTTGCGCCATTCCTTACAAGACGAAAAGAATGCTCACCTCATCAAACTATACTAAATATTACACTTTATTAAGACCGAAATTAAGAAAAGTGGTAGATTCATGTTTTCTAGGGAAGCATGTCCCCCTAAAATTAATTATCGGGAAACCTTCATTGATAATCCACAATAGAATACTGATTGGAATATTTACTCCCTTTCTTTCTAAAAAAGAGGGTCATACCTAATAGCAAGAGAACCCAACATACAACAATCCTTTCATATGTGGGGGGTACAAAATAGTAAACCAAACAGATCAAACTGAGTAATCGAGATAAGACTTTGATTTTACGAGCTTGTTGTCGGTAAACTTACCAAGTTTGTCGTTTCCATGTAGTGAGGCCATGTCATTTGGACATCTAATTACTTCTATAATTGTAGAGTCTCGACAATAGATACCACCACCACCTACTGCCCAAGCTTGTTTATAGTGGCCTAATTCTATGCCAGAGAAAGCAACAAACAAAGGATTCACGAGGGCAAGAGGGAGGTACAGAGAGGTCGGCAGAATTGCATTATTGCGGTGTACGGTATGAGGGGGACGAGACCTGGGAGACGATATATCGGCTAGCACTCAAGGAAAAGCGGGAAGGGATGTAATTCAGGAAATAAAAACATGCCAAATTTTAAAGAGAAAAAGGGGGAAAGTATAGGCATAACGTGAAATCCAAATTTTGAAAAAGATAAGGAGTGGGGAAAGTATATGCCCAACGTGAATTCTTTTGTATCGCATATAGTATCGATAATTGTTTTTGTCAAATTGTAGTTAATTAAGAAATCTGCAATTAACTACATTTTTTCTGGTTACATATATATAGACTTGTAAAGAATAATATATAATCACTACATATAAAATATTTGTAGGTAATATAATTGTAGCTAAAGTACATTTTTTGTAGTTTGGCAAATCTGAAGATGGAAATATAATGCAACGGTGGATGTTATTTCATACTGTAAGTGACTCCTATGACCTAAGGGGAGTTTGGCCAGATGAGAGGGGGTAGTCGTATTCCATTGCACGAAACCGGAGAGGGAGAAAAGAAGAGAACATAACTGAAGGCTTCATCTGAGACGATCTGAGCACCTCTAGAAGGTGAATTGGTAGCCGGAAGACAACCAAGTGCACATACGACGTAGGGGATCATCCGGATCAGCTATTCACTAGGGGGTTACTTAGTTTCTCTAATGTCTCCCACAATTTTCTTTTTCTCCATCATTCATTCATCAATGAAAATCATGCGGGGCTAAACCCCTTAATTCCTTAGGACTCAGGAGTAGCTCAGATATGTATTGTAATTAATTTTCATACATTAATATCATCTTTATCCTTATTTTCTAGATATAAATCTATGAGATTGTATTGTTCTGTTTATGCCTGATCAACATAGATAGATTACTAGACTCTTAATCATTTCAGGAGAGAGGTTAAGGGTTAGAAAGCATAGATTTACCCGTTTATTGCACCCCTTGGGAAAGGTGGAAAATAAGTGGGAGGAGAAACCCAGAGTTCAATCAGAAAGCACCTAACTAATCAACTAATTTCTATGAAAATGGGGTTGGAATTAGAATAGGTACTACTACGTTGCTGGAGTGGGTAGTTCTGAATCTGACTACATACTCTTTATCCAAGTACAGGGGTAATAGATATTGGTGTATGGAACGAACTGCAATGTTATCTATGGTGAAATTACAATCCTAAGTAATTCCCAAAATCTGAATAATTTAAGTGTTAAGTTTGTTTCATTCTATTTTTGCTTATGGTCAATCAAACTCATTCATTTACACCAGCCTAGCTGATTAGACCATAGTTCTTGTGCACATGTCATTAATGAGGGACATATCATAATTCAATGAAACACATTGTCTCTTAGTTATGTGATTCCATCCGTCTTTGCCATCCAATTTTGAATCATCACCTTAAGATGAACAAATGATCCAACTTATTTCTTTTGATTGCATTACATGGCATGATAGGTGACATGGTAGGTTAGCTCTTATCCTCATATGGATTTGAAAAAAAAACACAAAAGTTGCATTTGTATGCACAACCAATCTTAGTGCATACCATTTTAGATCCATTGAAATTGCATGTAGATTAAATACATTTCATTACTAATTCCTTTTTTTCATGTAGATTGTAGTCACTAATTGTGAAGATTGAAGCAGGGGCATACCTCCACATCAAAAAGAAAAAAAAGGGAAAAAATGAAGTGAAAGCCCGTGCATAATGCAATCATTCCAAAGACAAGAAAAAGTATGGGCTAGAAAAATTTAATCTCAAGATTTTGTAAGGATAAAGTATGTCCCTGAGTCTTCTTAAAGGAATGAACTAATTCACATGAAACATTTATTTGTTTTGACTGTCTCATTTTATGTGATGAGATAGCTTCATACATGTATCATGTGTCAAAAAGAAGAAAAAATAGAAAAAGTTAGTAGACATTAGGTCTCATGCATAACATTCTTTTCACTCATGTAGGTCATCATTCTTTCTGCATAAATAAGTTGGATGTACTTGTGATTCTTCAGTTGCCACCCACCTCATATCATTAATTTCTCTCATTGGTAGGACACTCAAATGGTTTATCTCCTCATCGATTATTATAAGGAGATCTTCTTCCAAGTAGTTGGTAGTTAGGAGAGACCAATTTAGATTAGGGAATCACAGAGCGCACCAAGAGGATGCCTGAATTATTATGATATTAACTGCTTTCTTGATAGTGTTCATTGATCAAAAGGTAGACATCTTCTATGAAAATTTTTGGTCATTGTAGAGTAGTTATTGGTTCAGTGGTCATTGGAGGCCAGTTTAGGGATTGAACGGTGGACATGATTAAGAAAAGAGTTCATGTGTTGTATCCTTTTGCTAACTTACATCAAACAGATCCCAGAGTAGTGTTGCTCGAGGGCGAGGAGTTTGATGCATGGGTTTTTAGTCATTTTCACAGGCATACGTTTCTTGATTTTATGTGTTATTTTGTCATTTATCGAATTGATAATGCATGAAATGCTAACATTGTCATGTCATATTTAAATGCATCAAATTATCTGATTTTTACTATTTAATATGATTTAATATTTATCCTGAGTATTTATCCACATTCTTGTATATTTTTAGGTATAATTAAACTTCACAGAGTTGGTACTACCAACATCAATTGTCAGTGGTAGTGACTTCACGTCAGTACCTGCCCAGAAAAGACTCACACAGACTCGATACTATCGACACTCCAAGTCGGTAGTACTGAAATCACATCAGTAAAGCACAAGGATGAATTGTGAAAAGTCAATACTACCAAGTCAAGAGTTGCGGCTATCCTAAGATCTTGGTACTATAGACTACCAAGTCAGTACTACCGAGTCTGCCCGATTTACTACGAAAAACATGGTCTTTAACTACAAAAAAAATTGTAGCGAAAACCCCAAAATTTGTAGCTAAAAGCTTTGGCTACATTTATCCTTACATTTATAATATATAGCTTACCCGTGTAGCTAATTGTTTAGGCTACATTTTTTAAAGTTGTAGTTAGTTATTCTTCTAGCTACAAATTCATATGTAACCCTGATTGTAGGTGAAAAATGTCCTTACACATAAAAATGTAGTTTCTATTGTAGCTAAATGTATGACTACAATTCAATTTGTACCTATGACATGTAGGGAGAGATGACATTGGTTACAATTTGTATTTGTAGTTCATGTATAGCAAAAATTAGCACTTGCTACACATGTAATTATAGCTAGTGTGTAGTGAAAGACACCATATACTACACATACATATGTAGTGAGAGACATTATGTATCTAGTCAGTCGCTTGCCAATATAGAGGGGTTTTCTATAAGAAAACAGATGAATGTTAATCAAGATCGAGTTGTGCTTACAATGTCAGCAATGATACTTTTATTTATATTTGAACAATGAGTACACATGAGGAGGACATTCACCTGGCCCATGTTTTACAATATGCTGGAAAAAAGACACATGTATACAATATCTTCTTCTAACTACATCTGTCCACTACATACTCTATATGCCACATGATCATGCGCATCTTCTTGTATCTTGATTTTCCTTTTGTATTTATTCCACCACCTGTATTGTCCTTTTCTGACCGCCTCCCTTTGTTGTAGAAGTTGCTCTATAAGCCTTTGATATTCACCAAGAATCAACAACAACTTCCAAGCATACAAGGCATCGTATCGTCTTTTGAGCAAAGCACACTGAAAGATACAAAATAAGCTTCATTTCAACAATCAAATAGTTTGGTATTATGTATTAATTCAGCTATAAACTATACAAAGACCTGCATTCGAGAGAACTATGATGAAATTTAAGTTCATCTACTCAACATTGCATGTAAATAAATCATAATGAATGACTCTCTCGCAATCACCATTTCATAATAATCTACAGTATACTCATTATCCTGTGGAGCCTCCACTTGTGTTCTATGGATTTCCTCCACCAGTAGCATACCATCGAAATGGTCATTTGACAATACCTGAAGAGGTTCATAGCAAACAAACTATAAAAAATCAGAAATTTTTAGATCTGTATCAACATATAGTAAACTTGACTCCATACCAGAATAAACACCAGCCAAGCATGTTCCTATTGCATTGCATGACACATCTTGGCGTAGGACAATCCAACATGTAGTTTAAAATAAGTTGTTCCATAAATGTAATATCATGTTTGGTACATAGTTGTCAAAGTTATTAAGTTCGGTACACAATTATCTTGCCATATATGGCAGAACAGAATGACTTGTGTTCATAAATTTGAAACATCATGCTTCCACTACAACTAACAAATAATCTCCCGCTTCACTTGCACACAAAAATATGAAGAAACTCTACTGAAATTTCCATATTGGGTGTCGTATTCTTCAGCCACAAAATTGCAAGAAACTTGAAATGGGGATCATATCGGATTTGTACAACAAAACAAGGTTCAAGATTCAAGTTTTAGGTGAATGAACCACCATAACTAAACATAAAGGGAAGTCAATGTAGTAAAGATTTGAGTAATACATTGTTCATATTTGTTGCCATACTCACAAAATTGCAAAATAACTTGATATGAGAATCTTCTCAAAGCTGCACAATAATTTAACTTCAGAATTCAATTTAACCTTACAAAAGAACTAAATAAGGTGGAGCCTCCAACTATCTTTAATGATATGGACTCATTTCAGGTTAAGGCCTAATAACTTGATGTGGAGTCAAGTTTATTCTGGTATGGTTAAAGGTTTGATCAAAATTGGATGGCAAAGATGGATGGAATCACATAACTAAGAGACAATGTGTTTCATTGAATTATGATATGTCCCTCATTAATGACATGTGCACAAGGTAATCTTGAGGTTTCTCTCTTAAATTTCCATTTAAGATCTCGTTAAAGGTTTGATCAGCTTAGGCTCAACAACATCTTCATTCACTTTCACATTTTGATTAGATGTTCATTCATATCCTATATCCTAGAGTTGACTTAACCAAACACTTTCTCGATTGGTGATGCACAAAAATGTCAAAAATTAATCTATGAAGACACTACCATTTCCTTGCACTGACACCTATGACTTGCCAAATTTAACCATACATTACTTCTCCACAATTACACTAGACAGGTGTGATCCTAACAATGCATGATTCAAACTTAAAAAATAAAACAACTGAGATAAAAATGCAAGAAAAACTATAACAAATTAAGATAGAATGTTGTTCCAGCACCCCCCTAAGCTTGAGTATGACTATGTCCACATAGTCAATACTCACACTCAAAAGGTGGAATAGTGGTACCAATGCTCAAAATAGAGGTGGTTCAGGCATGTCAGGGTTGTAAGGGGGGAACATCCCCTGAAAAGATAGATCAGGCGGTGGCATCTGCTATGGTTGTAGGTACCCTCCAAAGTACCCCTGGTTCCAATAATGGTCGAAGAAGGGTTGTTGGTACTGCTCCATCCACTACAGGTGCATGTGAAAATTCTCTTGGTTGGCTAAGAGAAGGCATTCATTCTCATATATCGTTTGTTGGTTTTGGTACAACCTTCCTTGAATGTGTTGCACACCAGCCAATGTCACCTGATGCTGCTACTCTCCAGCCTGGATCTCCTGTAGCATGGTATACATACCTACCATGTTGTATGTGTCTTGCTCCTCCTGGGAATGGGTTGGGGCAGAAGAAGTTGAGGCAGCGTAGGTGTGGGCCCGTTTGCACGAGATCGATCTCGTAGTGACAGGAATGGTGGGTTCCACCTCCTCAACACTGTCAGAATCATCATCGCTTTGCTCCTTGTCGTTGTCCTGAGCTTCTAGCCTTGGTAGATCTTCTGCCTCCCCCTCATTCAGTGGCCATCGAAGATGGTCCACTTTGTGCAAGTTGAAGAAGGGGTCAGGGAGGCTCCACTCCCAAAATAGTCCTTGACGCGTGCAATGGGCATAGAGCATGTTGTGGTGGAAGCTGAGGAGGTGTGCCTTGCAGAAGTGCAGGAGGTCCAGCTTGTTTGTATCTTCCAATGGCACGAGGGTGGACAGATAAAGGTGAAAGTGTAATGTAATGGGGGTGATGAGACCCACAAATAAAATCGACGCCTTCCTTGTCATGTTGTGCCAAACGAGATCATGTGGAGAAGAAGGAATGCTCCAAAGTTGACGATCTCTCCTTCCAGTAACCGGTAGAGGAAGTAGAGGTCTGCCTACTGAACCTTCCCTTGAGCTTGACCGGACTGAAAAAACATGGTGTTGTTGCAGAGTCGATGAAGGATTCAAGCAAAGGGGTGTTCGATGTCAGTAACAGATTTTATATGCCAATTAATGCAAAAGCCCTCTGGCACCTCATTCATCTACTCCCAAGCCAATTCGAAGTCAAAGTCAAAGTCAGAAGGGGCCGAGCGTTCTGGGACGTGAGCTCAATTGAAGATGTGGTTGAAGGCCCATAGAGTGATGGAGTAGGTGTTGTTGAAGAGGCAGAAGCTGACTCTACCTTCCCGCCATTCGCCTCCTATCTTCTGCTCAGGGGCAACAATAACATCTAGCGATGCCAAGAACTCCAAGACGAGTTCTGGGTAAGTCTGCTAGTCGCTAAAGAAAGGATTGTCTCCCTCATGAGCTGCTTCTAACATACCCATCGCATGTTTTCAGTAAAGCCCGCCCTTTTGATCAATGCTCGATCTCCATATCACTTTGGTATTATCGGCCTCGTCTGTAGCTCTTCATAGACTTTTTCTTATCTTTGAGGTTGAATGTTGGATGTGGGTTGGTCGAGGGACCAACTCACCTTGATCCACCGATGTAGAAGGGCCTCTCCTTGGCACCATGATGCCAATGCAAGAAAGAGGGTTAGGAAAGAGAAGCTCCGTGAAGATCATCAGCTCAGTGAAGATCGGCACCCAGTGCAGCTCTGCTCTGAGTTCTAGGAGGAGTGGAGGAAGTGGTGTTAAGAAAATGGATTAACCACCCCTCCTTATATAGCTGAGTCGGTAAGATTCGATACTATCGACTTGTGCATCAGTAGTACCAAGATACTGACGCAAATCCACAGCTCAGATGTATCGACAGCGGACGTTTGATGATGTCCCTTGTGTGGATCGCTAAGAGTTGGTAATATTGAGTTCAAGTCAGTAGTACCGACTTGAATCGCGGATCGGTGATATCGACCGTGCGATGAAGCATGCATCTTCCATTGAATCGAGCATCCACGGATTGCTGACGTCATGTGTCAGTACTACTAATTGTAATGTTGGTAGTACCGAGTTGGTAGTTTTGGCTCGGTACTTTTGATTTTTTTCTCTCAATGTTCCAATTTTGGGCACGCCAAAAAGTCAGTAGTACCAACTTCAGTGTCAATACCACCAAGAGCTTATTAGTTAACGATAGAAAATCTTCAGAGACTTAGTAGTACTAACTAGGAGAGTTGATAATACCGAGTCTGGCATTCTGGTGCAGATGGCTCCCTGATGTAATCTCGGTAGTACTGATTGGGTATCTCGGTAACTGACTGGATAAAAATCTTCACACTCCACACATGAGTCAAGGTACCTATTTTTAAAATAAAAATACAAAGAAAACTACAATGTGAAAATGAACATGAATAGAAGGAAAATGAAGGTTGGGTTGCCTCCCAACAAGCATCATTGTTTAACGTCCCAACAAGAAATCCTAGAACTTTCATAAGCATACATCCTAAGCTCATCTAGTTCATTAAGCTCCAAAAGTATTTTTCTACCCGCTTCATCCAATTGAAAGTTTAACTTCCTCAATGCTCATTTTGCCTTATGCTCAAGCTCTACTCATAAATGACAAGCACGACCGTAAATCAACCTAAAAGGTATCGTCCCTTTAGGTGATTTATAGACCGTCCTATATACCCAAAGAGTGTCATTAAGCATGAAACTCCAATTTGTCCTACTAGTGGAAATTGTCCTTTCCAAGATCTTCTTCACTTCTCTATTGGACACCTCCATTTGGCCTTATGTTTGTGGGTGATAAGGAGTGCCCACTCGGTGTTTCACCCCATTTTTTAAAGTAAGGCTCTGAACTGCCTATTGGTGAAATGTGATCCACCATCACTAATGATCAGTCGGGGGACACCAAATCTATAGAAAATATTATCCTTCACAAATCTATACACCACTTGAGCGTCATTGGTGCGGGTTGGAATTGCTTCCACCCACTTAGATACATAGTCAATCGCAAGTTAAATATAAATATTAGAATTAGAATACACAAATGGACCCATGAAATCAATGCCCCGAAGATCAAAAACTTCAACCTCTTGAAACACATTCAAAGGCATCTCATGTCGCTTAGAAATGTTACCTACACGTTGACATGCATCACAATGATGAATGAAATCATATGCATCTTTAAACAATGTTGGACAATAAAATCCACTCTCTAACACTTTGGCCTCTGTCCAAGATCTAGCATGATGCCCTCTCGTAGGTAAAGAATGATAGTGTGACAAAATGCTCTCTACCTCACACTCAGGTACACACTTCCTCAAAAGTCTATCCCTACATTGCTTAAGAAGAATTGGGTCACCCCTAATCTGCAGGCAACTCTTTGCATGCTAAATAATTAACATAATCTGCAAACAATGGATCCTTAGCCTTGATAGCAAAGAGTTTTTCATCAGGAAAATTCTATAAAATGGGAATATCTACATCTTTTCCATTCCTTCTTTCCAGCCTAGATAGGTGATCTGATACCACATTTCCACCCTTCCTTGTCTTTAATTTCTATGTCAAATTCCTATACCAATGAAATCTACCTAATCAATCTAGGTTTTTCATCTTTCTTTTGTAACATGTATTTGATGGTAGCGTGGTTAGTCCAAATAATCACCTCGCCCCTACTAGGTACTGGCGGAACTTCTCAAACGCAAACACAACCGCTAAGAGTTCTTTTTATGTGGTTGTATAATTAAGTTGCACACACTGTTCGGAAAATCAGTCTGCACGGCCACATATACTCCTGCATATACCTATTCAGTCACCCTACCGCACTGCATATTACTAATCAATCCACTAAGTGGTCATGGGCCACATATACTCCCGCTTGGCCGATTAAGCTGCCGATTAAACTCCGCTTTTCGAAAATCCCACAACTAATGTTCATGCATTTTGTACATACATGCATATATATACACACATTTCATTATATATATAAATTGAGATATATAGTCATTGAATTATATGTATACATTTTAATACATATAAAAAGTTTCGACACGCATTTGTACATTTATTAGAATACCTATTGACATATTAACATGTATAGATACATATACAATCACATATTTGTGTATGTATATATACATTTTGATTTATTCACATTTATACACACTATACATATATTTATACATTGATTTACCTACATTTTAGTATTTGTACATATATTACGAACACATTCTATATATAGACATATATACATATATAAGCTTATCATACATCATACATGCATATTAATATGTTTATAAGTAGATAGATGTACGTGCCTACTCTATATATTTTAATTTATGATCTTGCTATATTATTTTATATGTAATTAGTTTACTAAAATTAAAAAAAATCCAAAACTGCATATACTCCCGTATATACTTCCGCATACCGCATATACTCTATGTAGTACCCTCTCCGCCTGTACACCGCATACCACTTTCTTGAACCATGGTTGCACATCATTCAAAGTTTTGGACGCATAATATATGATGGTAGGAGCTTTATCTTTGTGTTATCCCAACACAGATCCCACAACATAGTTTGATGTGTCACACATCAGCTCAAATGGTAGGCTCCAATTAGGATCCTGCACAATAGGCACAGAACTTAGCTTTTCCTTTAATATTTCGAAAGCATTCTAGCATTGATCATCAAAGGAAAATTCAGCGTCTTTTTCCAAAAGTTCCGACAAGGGTTTAGCAATTTTTGAAAGATCTTTGATAAACCGACCTTAAACCCATCATGTGCCAAAAAACTTATTACTCCTTTCACCGATGTCGGTGGAGGTAGCTTGGAGATAACTTCTATCTTAACCAGGTCTACTTCAATACCCTTGTTGGATACCTTGTGTCCCAACACTATTCCTACACTCACCATCATATGTCACTTATCCCAATTTAAGACTAAACGAGTGTCCTCACACCTTTGTAAAACCTTATCCAAATTGTATAGGCAATCACTAAATGACTCACTGTACACTGAAAAATCATCCATAAATACCTCTAAGCACGGCTGTACCATATCAGAGAAGATGGCAAGCATACAATGTTAGAAGGTAACAGGGGCGTTACAATGGCTGAATGGCATCCGTCTATATGCAAACGTGTCGTAGGGATCGGTAAAAGTAGATTTCTCGTGATCCATTGGCTTGATCGAGATTTGATTGTAATCAGAATACCCATCGAGGAAACAAAAGTGTGAATGACCGATGAGCGTTCCAAAATCTGATCAATGAAAGGTAGCGGAAAATGATCTTTTCAATTGACGGCGTTCAAACGACGATAATCTATACAAGCACACCACCCCATCACCAACCTAGTTGAAATCAATTCATTAGTTGCATTGGTCGTGATAGTGATCCCCTCTTCCTTAGGAACTACCTGAGTTGGGCTAATCCACATAGAATCAGAAATTGCATAATTGATACCTACCGATATGAGCTTGCCCACTTATTTCTTCACTACCTCAGTCATGATCACGTTGAGTCACCTCTGAGGTCGAACTATTGCTTTATCTCCTTCTTCCAGTCGGATCTTGTGTCGGCACAAACTTGGGGAGATTCCTTTGATGTCTTCTATAGACCCCCTAAAAGTAGCTCAATGATTCTTCAATACAACAAGCAATTGCCCCTCTTCTTCACCGCTCAAGGACGATCATATTATCACCGGGAGTTTTTCTTCTATGGCCAGGAGGACATACTTCAGATGTGGCGGCAACGGCTTCAATTCCAATTCAGGAGGGCTCAGTAGAGATGGAACTAGTGGTAGGGGAGGTGGTCCCAAGTCTTCAAAATGTCTTGTGTAATAATAGGGTACCGCCTTCAACATTAATACACACTCCTCCAGAGAGCAGTTGTATGTGTTGTCATCTACTCTATTCATCAAATATGCTTCCAAAGGTAATTGTGGATATATTTGCATTAGGGAGTCAGTATTGACCTTCTCTATGGTATCCAGTCATAGTCTTCTTCTCTATCATCTGGGTAATGTATTACTTCTTTCAATGAGATCATCTTAGTGTTTTCAATTATATCAACTGCTAGAGTATCTTTTTCCACTTTGGTCATCACATGAGCTATATCAAGAAATGGCTTCCCCAGACACAGAGAAATCTTGCCATCCATGTGTTGCAGCATGTTACACCATGTTGTATCCCCTTTTTCTTTTGAGTGTTCAGGCATCTTTATTTCAAACCGGCCATCATAAGTGCCCATTGTCAGACCTCCTCTGCCCATTTCTAGGATCATGTCAGTGGTGGCTTGGAATGTCCTACCTAGAAAAAGTTTATTGCCTTTATCCTCTTGCATTTCCATTACCATAAAATCCATAGGAAAAACAAACCTATCCACTTTCACTAGGACATCTTCACAAATTCCATATGGTCTGACCACAGAGTTGTCAGCCAATTCAATAGTCATGGTACTTTTTCTCGTCTCCTTAAGACCTAGCTTTTTGAAGGTTGAGAAAGGCATGATGTTGATATTGGCCCCTGAGTCACATAGAGTCTCACCAAACTTAGTCTTTCCTGTGAAGCACGTGATGTTGAAACAATCAGGATCTTATCTTTTAGGAGGTAGCATTCCCAGAATAAAAGTGCTCACCTACTCCTTTAACACTACTACATCAGCCTCAAGTATTTGTCTCTTCTTATTGATGATGTCTTTCAAGAAATTTCCATATGATGGTATCTGATCAATTACGTCAATAAGTGGAATATTGACTTATAGATTTTAAAACCTTCTAAAAGTTTCTGAACTTTTGATCTGCTTTGGTTGCCTTCAAACTATTTGGAAAGGGTACTGGTGTCCTCTGGTGAGGCGGGGCATATACTTTCGATCTAGTATCTTCCACCTTCTCAATATTCTCTTCAGATGTTTTCACTTGTTCCAAACTATCTGAGTCAGTTGCCTCTGTTGTCACAGTCTAAGTTGTTGTTCATGTAGCTTCTCCTATATTTGTGGTTGTTGGTGCCTTATTCAACAATGTCTTACCACTGCGCAGTAGGACTGCCTTGATGTGTTGATTTCTAGAAGGCACGTTGGTATTAGCTGGGAACCTCTGTTGGTTTGGCTGCTTCAAGGTACCCACATCCGTTGCTATTTGAGAAATCTACATTTCTATATTGCCGATCCTCACCCCTTGGTTCTAGAGTTCTCTTTGTTTTTGTCCTATCAGCACTTCATTCTGACTGACCAGCTTTCCAAGCATTTATTCAATATGGTCAATCTTCTTTTGTTCTCGTTGATATTGTGACTGGCCATCAAACTATTGTGGCTTGGGTTGTTACGTATGTGATGGGTCCTATTAAAAATTGTTAGGATCCTTCCATGAAAACTTAGGATCCTTCCTCCATGCGTAATCGTTGCCCCTATATTGTTGTTGTTGGCGCACGAACTTACACTCTTCATCTTCTTCTTCTGAAGGTGGTCCATCATTGGCACATTGCTTTTTAGCAGTCAAGTCCAATTTCTAATTTAATGCAGAGATGACCTTAGACTCGCCCACACGTTTGAGAGTTGTCAGAAGCTCTCTCTCATCTCCCCATGATTGATTCTTGTACATATTCTTTAATGTCTCATGACAGTGGGCATGTTTATTATTGAGAAAGAACCCTACTCCGGCACTATCGAGTGTAGTCCTTTCTCCCTTGTATAGGTCACAATAGAAAATATTTGTCTGTCCTAGAAGTTCAACACCATGATGAGGTACTTTCCGTAGCATATTATGGAACCTCTCTCATGCTTCAGAATAGGATTCATCAGCTTGTTGTCTAAAATTATGAATCTTCTTTACCAAGTCATTGGTCTTCCGTAGCATATTATGGAACCTCTCTCATGCTTCTTTACCAAGAAGATGTCAATCGTCTGATCCCACATTTCAATGCATTCATCATCGAGGTTATGAAACCATGACTTTGCATTGTCTGCCAATGACGACGGAAAAAGCTTCAGATATATCACATTTTCCGGAATTCTGTCTATCTTGACCATATCACAATTCTCAACAAAGTTGTTGATGTGCACTATCGGGTCTTTAGAATTGTGGCCATGGAAATCTTGGGATTTGACTAAAGAGATCAACCCTGGGTCAATCTTATATCTACCCACATTGATGGCTTGTCTTTTGATTGGTCCTTTTTGAGCTGTTGAGGCAGAGGCTCTAATCCTCTCCCATATTGTCTATTCTTCTGCTCCATCCCCCATTTCTATTGCCTCGGGTTTTTTTTGGTGTTACAGGTCTTTCAAGCTGAGGTGTCGGTGGTGGAGTTTGGTTGAATCTATCCACTAATCATCCAACTTTCCTCTCTCTGTGAAGGAGTTCTGCTTGCCCAAACCCAACGATGATGGCTCTCCATAATCATGGGCTCAAGTATGCACCATACATCAGTGCCTGAAAGTAGGAAATTGATTGTCAGAGTGCACTAGCAGAGATAGAAACAATAATAACTTTATAATTCATCTCTAAATGAAAAGGGAAAATAAAAATTAAAGAATAATAAAAAAGGGTAGCCTAGAGTGGCCAACAACATCACTCGTAGTGCTAGATGTTGTCGTTTCTCCGACAACGATGCCAAAAACTCACGTGTTTACCATGTGTTATACGCAAGTGAATGTATCAAAGTAATATAGGCCCTTTTGAGGCTCGAGTCAAACACAGAGAAACATTCTCCAGAAGACTACTACTAACTATGGCCTAATCAGCTAGGTCGGTGTAAATGAATGGGCTTGTGTAGTCGGTAGTACCGAGATCTTAGGGTAGCTGTGACTCTAGACAATGTCGGTACTATCGACTTGTCTCAATAACATCGAGTCTTCAGATCGCCCGAGTAGTGTCTTCCTGACGTCATCTCGATAGTACTGAGTTTGTAAACTTGGTAGTACCTACTTTTTGTGATTCATCCTTGTGCTTTATTGATGTGATTTCGGTACTACCGACTTGGAATGTCAGTAGTATTGAGTTTGTGAGAGTCTTTTCTAGGTAGGTACTGACATTAATTCGATACCATCGACTATTGGTGTCAGTAGTATCGACTCTGTGAAGTTCAATTGTACCTGAAAATACACAAGAACGTGAATAAATACTTATGATAAATATTAAATCATATTAAACAGTAAAAATTAGATAATTTGATACATTTAAATATCACAAGCCATTATTAGCATTTCATGCATTATTAATCAGATAAATAACAAAACAACATAAAATCAAGGAAAGTATGTCTGTGAAAACAACTAAAAATCCATGCATCAAGCACCATCCCATGTCATTCTACCTTGGAGGAGGGAGGAGCATGACCTTGCAGCTGTTGGAGAGGGAGATTTCTTAATATACACTGAGCTCCATGGCTATTTATACCTCTTCCTTCTCTCTTTTTGTATTTTCCATTTCCATTAGTAGCTAGGCCCCTAGGTGGGATGTTTGGGGTAAAAATGTTATTTTGATCTTTAATACCATATCAGGGAAAGTGATACGTAAATATTGTAATTTCATTTGCTAATGTTATATTTTATTTTTATCTCATCTTTCATAAATTGCTTTGGGTGGTTTGTGATTGAAATCATCACACTATGTTGTTCAATAATCAAACACATGGGCAAATTGGTCATTTGTCTTCTTTAAATTATTTGAATATCTTTTAAATTGTAAGATCATCATAAATAATCAACAGTTCAAAAAATATAAATGTATATATAATTTTTTCTGATATAAGAATAATCTGCTCAATTTAATGGCAACATTTCAGAGTCAAACTACAAACTTATTAATAAGGACATTCAAGGATTTCATAAATTTAAAAATATAACTAATAAACATGAAGTATATTTATATTTGAATTAGATGTTTATAAGCTTGACATTGAACCCTAAACAAGACTTTTCGAGTAATTAGATCTTTCTTGAGAGGTATGTGTAGTATGTATTTTAGTTTAAGCATTTATACAACTTTGATATATAATTTTTGAAAATTAGGCATCTCTTAATATTACTACTTCTTATTGCAATTATATGCCCTTCATGTGGCAATCACTTGAAATATTTTAAAAACTTGCTTATTTATATTATATTGAGTTTATAACTCCTTTTGCCATATAAATTAATATTATTGATGTGATTGATGGAAAAATGTCTTGTCTTCTTATTTTCTATGTGATATCAATGTCGATGCTTATGCATAACTATAGTTTTGAAAAAGACACACTTTTTCCATATAAAGTGTGCTATTTCACCCTTAATAAATACATAGTAATGTTGTGTTATTCTACTCATTCCTATTTTAGGCCAATGATTCTTAATGTCTTGAACCTATTTTAGCCACCTTTAGTCTACTTTCTAAATACAATTGTTTATGCTGTGAAATTATATATTGTGAAATGGCATGCCTACTTATATTCTTTATTGATAGAATGTTCATATGCCTCATTCTTTTAATGCTCATTGTCTTTCTTAATTCTTTTGATGTTACCAATTTGTTAAAACTTCCCTTTTAAATGGGAATCCCCTTGTTACAATCATTTGATATGAAATATCGAAATACCGAAGCCACCAATACAACAATTCCAGATGAAATTTGTGTGGGTAGATAACTACTTCCAAGGAAGACAAATAGTGACTGATCCAGGAACCCCAAGTGAGTGAGGCCATGATACATATATAAAGCACTAATTTCCAACATAGATATAGTCGAAAAGGAACATGTAATTATCTTTACATGAAAAATATAAGAGTTATATGTATATAAAAAACTATACCAAAGAATTAGAGAGCATCACAAGGAAGGCTTGTAATTAAAAGAAGTGTTCAAAATCACCTATGTATCAATACTATGGAGTGCCTCATTCTACACTAGCATACAGAAATAGAAATACATTTTTTTAAATAGATGAAACTTATGATCTCATAGTAGGAAAAATATTTTCCATACTGATTATGACAAGATAGAAAGGAAAAATGAAACTATAAAGAAGGAAAAGATCATTGTGTTGAACAAAAATAAATAAAACATATATCAAATGTTGATGGCTAAAAATGGCATCTTTCATTCATACAGAATTTTCTAGTTTTACTTGAATAGTTTTGGAATATTTTTAAATGGACTGTGTAGTTATGGATAGTTTGGTAATTTGATTGGTTATAATGATTTTTCAAGTGGTATGTTAAAAAATATAAAATTACAAGACATGAAACTGAATTGCATTGAATCATTTGATAAGGTGTAATTTAGATTCACCTTCTTCATTGATTTTATTTACATTGAAGGAATTAGTAACAAACCTGGTCATTGTGAGACTTCTCATAGAAAACCATGATGCTACTTTTTGTGAGGTTTGGCTCATTTAAAACCAACCATGTCTGGTTACAGTGCAGTTATATTGCATGAATTTTACATCATAATTGACTCATTATGCATTTGTTTTCCCACCCATTCGATATCATACACTCAATCTGTCACATCTTCATTTTTATGTAATTTCAAGTATTAGATATTTATACTCCTTTAATTGATATGAATGCCTCAAGTGGCATTTATGCCTTTTGAGGGCATAATAAGTGATGAAACAAACTTTATTATAAATATCATGATGAAATATGCATCATGGACAAATTTGGCAAGTTAATGTCATTCCTATGGTTTACTAGGAATTGTGGTGGTTTTAAACGAAATTGAAATACTTAGGAATCTCGGTTGAGAAATTTGAGAATGTAAGTCCACAATAATGTTCTAAAGGCTAATGGAAGCCATGGCTAAAATTTGGAACCTTTTTGACCTTGTTTAACCCCTCAAATGATTTTTAGAAGTTTCTATATAGTAAGGACTTAAATAACCCTGGTTTTCAGATTAATGAAATTGATTTCATATGTTTTGAGGTATATTCAAATGTAATGAATCATTTATCTGATTCTCACCCAAAGTTCCTCTTATTTTGGGTTGTCACGCACCCTTTGATTTGTTTACTGTCCATGGGATCACTGTGGAATGTTGGATGGCGATCGAAGGGTAATCCCCTCATCATGAAGCTCCCACCCTGACTGGGACTCCACATAGTCTGAGGTTTCTCAAATCCTTATGAATATTTCATCTTCTAGTGCGATCCAAAGAACGATTTCAATCCCATTGGATTTGGGACTGAAATTCAGACCTATAAGTATTTGGTTTCTACCCTAACTCTCTGGGGTTGAGGAACACCCAAAACGCCATCCCCTCTCTTCCCAGCGTTGTTTACAGATGTGCCATTGTGTCCTCATTCTATCTATCAGCATCCATGATACCACCTCATGGGTCCTTCCAATGCTTCCTCCCATGTTGTTTTCACTTGTTCGGCCCCTACCACTCTGACCCAATTGCCTTTTCTTGTAGTGTTTGTCGGGGCCGACTTGGGCATAGAGGACCCCGGAGTCGAATTGTCTCGGAAAGAACCATCGTGAAGGGTCTGGGGATATTCTACACCTTTCACTTAGCTGGGAGATTGAGTGGTGTCCCCTCCCAGTAAGAGTCGATCTCCTAAAGCTGCAAGATCTTCGTAGGCGGTGAGGTTCCGACCTGTTTGTGCCATTCTAAGGAGCTACATCTGTCCTAGGTTGTATGTCGAAGCATTTAGGCACCTCTTTTCCTCTAGTGAGTAGGAAGATTAATGTTAAGAGATCAAGAATCTCAGAGTGAGTGTTCCTACTAAACTAGGTAAGTGGTCCATGCCTTGGGTTTTAGTATACTACTAAACTAGGTAAGTGGTCCATGCCTTGGGTTTCAGTATACTACATTCATATAGTTTTGCTCACTTAATCATGTTTAAAGTTTATTTTACATATATTACCATGTGAGAACCTTAATGTTTTAAGAGGTATTCATATATGAAAATCTTATTGGATTTACTGCATATATGTTATATGTTCATATTAGATAAGTTGGAAGAGTATACCTCTTCATGTTTAAGACTAGTAAGGAAATTATGGGTAAAAATCCTAAGTAAGATAAGATCAAGTCAGTTACAGAATATGCCTCATCATGTTTAATATCAATAATGTGATTATGGGTGGAAGACCCTCTGTAATATTAAACCATATTAAGAACAAACAATTAGGCCCTACTCATGATCTTTTATGAAAGGTTGGTGCCTTATGAGCCCCCTTCATTTTATTGGGTTCAATCTCAATCATGTCCACTTTCAGTGTGATCATATGACTGTCTACTTTCACTGTGTTCAGTATGTTTATGTTCTTGTTCACTTTTAGTGTGATCACATGACTGTTCACTTTCAGTGTGTTTGGTATGTTTATGTTCTTATTTACTTTCAGTGTGTTCAGAAGACTGTTCACTTTTAGTGTGTTTGATGTGTTTATGTTCATTGAGTAGGTGCCCTAATAAGAAATTTTAATCAAGTTAAGAATTCATCCTTTAGCCATAATTGATGTTTATGCAAGTTCATATCAATTTTAATGCTTTATGTTAAATTGTTTTCACATATTTACTGAAAGACAACCACCTACAATTTATTTTTCAAATGCATGGCTGGGGCCATGACGCCCACAGGTAAGGATCAAGCATAGAGGATAAAGTGATCGGATGTGCAAGGACTATCTCAAGGATATATGTATGCATTCAAGACTATGGTGGGGTGCCATCTATACGATCCAAGGAGAATCAAATTAGTTTTCAATCTTGTTACGTATCAAGTTCTCTTGTTGTAAGCTTTGTGAAAAGAATATGTATGAGAATCAATGAAAACATATCATGTGTAAAGTTATTTTTATTATTGCAATCAATGATATATGCTATTTGTGACAACGTCCAAGTGTAATCTTGATGATCCATGCTTTTGATGTTGTTATAAATGGATTATACTTGGGATTTTCTACAAAACTCGAAGAGCAATAATATAAATGGCCACCAGGAAAGATGGTCACATTCTTATAGTCTTCACCTCTTAGATGAGTCCTAAGTGTAAGATTTAGTGAAGTAAGACCAATTATTAGTAGTAAGATGCTCTTTAAGATATAGGTTGGTGTTATCTTAATCCCTTTCTTTAATAAATGATGGGATTTTGAGGATATAGAATATCCTAATTAGTGGGATTGTTATACCCTAGACGAAAAGGTTTACCCTTCTAAGAAGATAATTTAGTATAAATCAAGTATGATCAAATATCAAATAAGTTAGATATGATGATGATGAAATAGTGAATAGCCATATGATGAATAGATCCTTTTGTTTAGGTATAAATCCCTCACCTTTGATACATCCCTAGCATTAGTGTACAACTATCGATTTATTTTTTTCCCCAATAATGATTTTGGATCCACATTTTGTGACAGTTTTAGAATTTATCTTGAGAGCTTTGTATATGATCATGGAAAGAATATATTTTCTTATAATTATTATATTATAAAGTGTTTTGAGTTTTCTCGAAGTTCTCAATTCTCAAACTCTTTTAGAAGAAGAAATGGAAGACAAATTTCTTCAGGATTTTACGTTTTATAAATCAAAGTTGTTACATATAGATGCAAGAGCCAAAGAGGGATGAGAAAATTTAGGATTAAGTGTCTATGTGTAATGGGTTTTGAGTGATGACTTCATAGCTCATAGCATGTCCTCTTTCTATCTCAATATTTTTTGGCATGGGACGTAGATAAATTGAGAACCTTAGAAGATACATTATGAGACAAATAATCTTATTATACTAATCTCTTTTCCTCCTGGTGCTTGTGGTATGGAACACTTGTACTAGGGGATGTTGGGGATGAATATAATATTGTCTATCAACTGCAGATGTGTAAATTTGTGAGTATGTGTCAAGAGATAACATAAATAGTAAATGCTAGAAACACATACTTGTGGTCACTTGAACCTGATAGTACTAGAACTATGTAGAAGTTCACAAATCATGGCTCATAGTAGATTCTTTGGCATAAAGAATAAAATTGTAAGGCTTCTAAGTGTTCATGTCCATCTAGTAGTTCATGCTCTATGTTACCTAGATATGGTTGAGGAATGTAGAGAGTTAAGTAATTCATGAAAAGAAAGAAAAATTAGTTGAAAGGTATGTGTAAAGTTGAGGAATGTGTATAAGTATGGTAATTATATATTCTTCTAAGGCATTCTTACTAGATGAGATGTTAAGCTTTGCTATAAGTTATGGAAAGGATTATAAAAAAATCACAATGTAATGGTTGGGTTAAGTTCAATTAGGATTATGTTTCTTACTTATGTTGAATAGGTGTACAAATAGGAACTTGTTAAGGTAATTGACTTCTAAAGTAAATGAATATAAAATTCTTGTCACCAATGTATATGTCCTTGTACATGTTACATGTTTAAGATTAGAACGACGCAGCTTGCATCAACACCATATTTCATGAACATAAATTCTTATGTGGATGAAAATCCTAAAGATTAGGTAAATGAAGGAAAATGTATGTAGTACTCTACCCTGGCTTTCAGCTATTGAACCTTGTGATGGGAGTCGGTCATTGTATCCGTCGACATCATGTAGTAGGGATATAGAAAATTATGTTTAAGGTGGGTCACATCACTAGATGGAGACTGACCTATGTTTATGTGCACCATGTTGTGTATCAGATCCGATCAGTTCCAGGTGTAGAAGTCCATACATATAACTCATTTAGTGATTAAGTAATGAAGAGATACATCCTTAAATCTATTTAATGAATCATGGTGAGAGGTGTTTCATGATGATAATGTTGTAAGTGAAAGTTGTAAGTGAAAGTTTATATTAAGAATGATAAGTGGGGACACACTAAGTAATATGATATATAGAGGTATACTTTGAAGGAGTAGATCTCATCCTTGTTGATTTAACGATTTAATGATTATAGGTAGATATGGTCTCTTTGTACTATACCTTTAATGAGAATGAGGAAGCTCTGAAACCATACTTCCAAGGAGGAACTTATGACACAAGTGAATTATGATGTTTTCTAGTGTAAATAGTGTAAAACAATAGTAATCATGATATGATCCAAGGTTAAACTGCTAAGATAATATCATGATGGTTTCTAGATGTATCTAGACATGATGATGCTTTAAGCATGTGGTGGTATGACGTATGTAGTATAGATTAGTGGTCTAGGATCACAATTAATGAGGTTCTTCATGATGTTGACTAAGATAGATCCTAGAAAACGTGACATGATAAATGTTTTATTTAGTTTCCTTAGGGTTAATAATTATATTATAGTAAGATGACAAATACAAGTACCTTGGTCTTATTTAGCTTAGAGCACCATGGTAAGACATATAAGGTTATTAAGAGTAATGTTAAGAAAGTAATGTTATTGTAGTGATTCTTCAAGGATAAGGAGCACTTCGCTGCAGGTTTATGAGGAGAAATCACATTTGTTGACTCATTAATTACAAGTAATAAGGTCATTCTAATAATAATGAACCATGATACAAGATAATGTGCACTCTAACTCAAGAAGGAAAGTTCATCCACTAAAAATCGTAATACCCTGGCAATTATAATTTGGGTAGAACCCTAGTTCTTTTCCTTGAGAGAAAGGATATATTTTTGTCTCTTTGATAGTGTTAGAATAATGGGAAAGCCCTAGTATGATGGTCAAGGATTCTGACTACCTATGAAAAAAATTAAAACTCCAAGATTCTAAACCACACTCAAAGGTCATTTCATAACCTAAGTCAATGTATCATATGGTTAGACGATAACAAAGTGGTAGGGACTTGAGCATACAAATGTGTCCAATCCATGTTTGGATCCTTTATTTTTTTGTGATAATATGAAATTATAGACCTTGCATGGAGGTTTTGAGATTGACAGTAAAGGTTTGAGACAATAGTTGCATTCATGGTAACAGTATAGTGCAACTTAGTGTTAAGCAACAATCTTAATAGATAAGATGACTTTTCAGGATCGAACGAAGCATAGAATAAGTATATTGGTTTTATCAGATGCATGGATCATGGTATGTGATGAAATCATAATGCACATCTGGAGTAGTATTATTAGTAATGTTAGGATTAATTATTAAGAATAATGTTTTGCTCTTAAGTTCAAAGGATAATCCTAGAAATATGATAAATATTTGCAAGTAACGTGTAAGTTGGGTTCTTAATGATGTCAGGGTCAACTTTCATGATCACTAGAGCCATCTAATGAAATAAATGGTACAATTAGGATGTGTTGGAGTCCTTAGTACATTGATAAAGGTATCACTGTGGTAGTTTTGAAAGATAGTGATTCTGAGTTTATTACTAGAGTTTATTCTAGTTAACTATGTAATGCACATCCAAAGATCATGTACAATTAGATATATGTAAAAATTACACATAAATTTTTATTCTATCCATGAAGTTTAGAGGATGAAACTTTTATAAGGAGGGAAGGATTGTCACATCCTCATTTTTATGTAATTTCAAGTACTACATATTTATACTCCTTTATTAGGTTTGAATGCCTCAAGTGGCATTTATTCCTTTTGAGGACATAATAAGTGATGAAGCAAACTTTATTAGAAAGATCATGATGAAATAGGCATCATGGCCAATTTAGGCAAGTTAATGTCATTCTTATGCTTTACTAGAAATTATGGTGGTATTAAATGAAATTGAAATACTTACAAATATCAGTTGAGAAATTTGGGAATGGAAGTCCACAAAATGTTCTAAAGGTTAATGGGAAGACATGGTTAAAATTAGAACCTTTTTGACCTTGTTTGACCCCTCAAATAATTTTTACAAGTTTCTATATAGTAAGGACTTAAATAACCGTGGTCTCAGATTAATGAAATAAATTTCATACGGTTTGAGGTATATTCAAATGTGACACGACATTTCTCTGATTCTCGCCCAACTATCACGTGCCCTTTGATCTATTTACTGTCCACAAGATCGTTGTGGGATGTTGGATGGTGATTGAAGGGCAATCCCCTCATCATCAAGCTCTCGCCATGACTGGGACTCTGCACAGTTAGAGGTTTCTCAAATCCTTGCGACTATCTCATTTTCTAGTGTGAAACAAAGAACGATTTCGATCCCAATGGATTCAGGACTGAAATCCAAACCTATAAGTATTTGGTTTCTAACCCTAACTCTATGGGGGTGAGGAACACCCAAAACACCGTCAGCTCTCTTCCCAGTTCTATTCTACAGACGCACCACCATGTCCTTGCACTAGCTATCAGCATCCACAAAACCACCGCATGGGTCCTTCCACTTGTATACTTGCCTTGGTTGATGAAGTTCCCATCTTTTGTTTGCTTGATTTGAAAGCCGAGGAAGAATGTGAGTTCGCCAATCATACTCATCTCGAATTCACTCTGCATAAGATCACTAAATTCTTTGCAAAGATCAAGGTTAGTTCCGCGAAAAATGATATAATCAACATATATTTGTATGATAAGAAAATTGTTAGAAGTGTGCTTTAGAAATAAGGTAGAATCCACTTTGCCCATGATATACCCATGATCTAACAAAAAGTTCTTTAATTTCTCATACCAAGCTCTAGGTGCTTGTTTGAGTCCATAGAGAGCTTTTTGCAACAAATAAACATGGTTAGGTAAACTATCATGTTCAAAGCCCAGAGGTTGTGCAACATACACTTCCTCCTCAATTGTACCATTCAAAAACACACTTTTAACATCCATTTGATGTAGAAGAAAGTTTTTATAACTAGCAAAGGCAAGCAACATACGAATGGACTTAATTATATCTATAGGTGCATATGTTTCATCAAAATCTATACCTTCCTGTTGATTGTAGCCTTGAGCCACCGACCTTGCTTTGTTCCTTACCACTTTGCCGCTTTCATCAAGCTTGTTGTGGAATACCCATTTGGTGCCAAGGATTTTTCTATCACTTGGTCTTCGCACTAGGGTCCATACTTTGTTCTTTTCAAATTTCTCGAACTCTTCTTGCATAGATAGGATCCACTCATCATCAACAAGAGCTTCCTTGACATTCATAGACTCGAGTTGTGAGATGAAGGCATTGTTGGATTGTTATTTGTTGAATGCAGCCCGCGTCTTCACTCTTTCAAATGGATCACCTAAAATCAGCTCCTTTGGATGATTCTTTACAAACCAGGGGGTTGGATCCTTATTCTCTTCATGTTTCTCTTCTTCTTGAGTAACCACCTCTTTACCCTTATGGGTGATGTGAGCTCTTTTAGAATAGGAATTACTTCACCTGCAACATCATCATTTGGAACAATATCTTTGGGAATAGAGGGGTTAGTCTCAATAAACATAACATTTATGGATTCTTCTACTTTAGCAAGATCAACATTAAATACTCTATAAGCCTTGCTAGTAGTGCTATAGCCAAGTAAGAAAGCCTTGTAAGATTTCAGATCAAACTTGTCGAGAGAATCTTTCGTATTCAAAACAAAACAAGACATCTAAAAACATAGAAATACTCAATAGAAGGCTTCCTGCCACGCCATAGTTCATAGGGGGTTTTCTTTATAGAAGGATGTGTAGAAACTTGGTTTTACACAAAACATGAGGTACTAACAGCTTCAGCCCAAAACTTCTTTGGAGTATCATACTCTAGAAGCATGGTCCTAGCCATCTCCTATAAAGACCTATTCTTCTTTTCTACAACCCCATTTTGTTGAGGTGTTAGAGGTGAAGAGAAGTTGTGTGCATAACCATATTCTTGAAAAAAAATTCAAAACGCTCATTTTCAAATTCTCTCCCATGATCACTATGGATGGAGACTATGTGGAAAGAGGCTTCATTCTCAATTTGTTTACAAAATCTCAAGAAAACATCAAGTGTATCACTTTTAAAAATGAGAAAGAAGGTCCAAGTATATCTAGAGAAATCATCAACAATGACAAGGAAGTACTTGGAGCCACAAAGCGATTGAGTTCTCATTGGTCCAAATAGATCAATGTGAAGAAGCTCAAGAGCTCTCTTGGTACTAAGGACTCCTTTAGATTTGAGGGAGGACTTGGTTTGCTTTCCTTGGGTACAAGGTTGGCATTTCTCATCCTTTTCAAAATCCAATTTGGGAAGTCCCTTGACCATGTCCTTTTTGCTCAACTTCTTCAACTGATGCATATTTACATGACCAAGCCGACGATGCCAAAGAGAAATATCATTCAAGTTGACTACTAGGCATCTACCAACAACAGTCTTAATAGAGTCAAGAACAATAACATAAAGATTACCATTTCTAGTTCCCTTATATATAACTTGGTAGGTGAGGGAATTCAGAATCAAGCATTCAAAGGAAGTAAATAACACAAGATAACCATTGTCACATAATTGACTAACACTAATTAAATTGTGATGTAGGCCATCCACAAAAGGAACATTCTTGATGCACAAGGATTCACCTACATCACCCTCACCGTTAACTTTACCTTTCTTATTGTCCCCAAAGGTGACCGAACCTCCTTTCTTTTTAGTGAAGTTGTTGAAATGGCTTATATTACCTGTCATATGCTTAGTGCAACCACTATCAACAATTCATCATCCTTTTTCCTACAAGAAAGGAGAATGTTGGTTCCCAACTTAAACTTTGGGATTCAGAGCTTGGGGACCCATTTCATCTTTGGGTTGGTCCCCTTAGGCTTGTAAGGACAATAAGTAGATTAATGATCATCACATTTGTAATAAGAACAAACCATAGGATTCTTAGTGCCAGAAGACTCTCCTACAAAAAAAGAGGTCTCCTTGCTCTTTTTCTTACATTTGGCTTTCCTCTTTCCCGTTGGTGCTCCCCCTACAAATCACAAACCACCAGTACCACTTTGTTTGGTAGAATGGTGAAGGATTTCATTTAGGGAGTTTTTCCCTTTGAGGAATTTTTGTAGAGATGCTCTTAATCTATGATTATCATCATTAAGAGAAATGATAGTAGAAGACAAACTAGCAATATCATCTCTAGCGTGAACAAGATCTGCCTCAAGATAGAGGGCTTTAGTTAAATATTAATGCTTCTCAAGAGCAATAGAAGAAACATCATTACTAGGAAAGATGGGTCTAGAATATAAATCATTAATTGACCAAGAAACATAGCATTTTCAAATTAAATCATTTGAATTTCTTTAAGATAGACATCTCTTTCATCTCTATGAGCATCAACAAGAAGCATAAATTCAACATTTTCAGTTTTAATAGTTTCAAGCTCCTTTAGGAAATTTTGGTTTTCTTCCTTAAGAGTTTCAATGTTCTTAAGGTAGATACCATTCTCTACTTAAACTCCATTGTATTGGAGCTCAAGATCAAGATATTTCCCTTACAAGTTATCAATGCTCTCAAGATGAGTTTTCTCATTAAGATGAAGAATTTCAAGTTTGGCATATAGATCATCAATAATTTTTCCTAACTGTTTTCTTTTAGATTTACATTTAGCAAAAGATGTACGGGTAGAAATAAGCATGTCACTAATAGCTTCCTTAATATAACTCATGCAAGCTTACCTCACTTACCTCACTTACCTCACCAATTTCTTCACTAGTAGAGGCCATGAGTGCAAGGTGGCATTCTCCATCTTCTTCAGATCTTGAACTACTTGAAGATGAAGTTGCATGAGCTACATTCCTATGTATCTTCTTCTTCTTGTCCTTCCTCTTGTACTTTCTCTCCTTCTTGTACTCCTCTTCCTTCTTTGAGCTGCCCTTGTGGTGTGACTTTCTTGACTTGGGAGATTCACTCTTGTAGTGTCCCTTTTGTCCACACTTATATCATATAGGAGTAGAAGAGGAGGAGGCTTGCTTTCCCTTGAAGTGATTTCCCTTGATGTAGTTGTCTTCATGCTCACTTGGGCCATCATCTTCACTAGAGGAGGAAGGAGAAGTCTGTAAAGCAAGTTGTTGTTAAAGGATGACTGCCTCCACTTGTGCTTTGAAAGCACTATTTTTTATCTTCTTGGCTTCCTTCTCTTCTTGCTTGGCTTCTTCTTCGTGTTTGTCCAGCCTTGGCTCATGTGCTTGGAGGTTTCTAATGAGTTCTTTGGTTGGGATGTCACCAAGGATCCTCACTTCTTCAATGAAGGTGACCTTTAACTCCCATCTCATTAGTAGATTCCTCAAAATCTTGGAGTTGATTACACCTCTATCCAAGGTGTTGCCCAATGCAGCCATCCCATTGATGATGGCATTGAGTGTTGAGTACATCTTTGCAATCCCTTCTTTCCTACTCATCTTGAAGTTCTCTAGAAGGTTGTTCAACATGTAGATCTTAGCCTCCTTGACTTTCTTTGTGCCTTCATAGGTGATGCACAATTTGTCCCAGATCTCATAGGCGGTGTCCCAAGATGAGATCCAGTTGAACTCTGTTGGGGTAAGGGTTGCATAGAGGATGCTTATGGCTTTGGCATTGAGTTGGGCTTCTTCGAGTGTAGCTTCACTCCATGTCGAAACAGCTCCAGTTGGCTCCTTATATGGTGTGATTGTCACCTTCCACGTGTCAAAGTTCATTCCTTAAATGTAGAATTGCATACGTCTCTTACAATAGAGGAAGTTGGTGCCATCAAAGACCAGAGGATGCATGGAGAAGCCTCCCTCTAGGTTGAGAGAACCAAGTAGGTTGGCGCCCATCTTCTCGTCTCGTAGGTGATTGTTGGAGAAGATCCTTAACTTTGATACCACTTGTTGGATCTAGGGCTCTAGAAGGGGGGTGAATAGAGCTTCAAAAATTCTCACAAGATAGATTAGGCCTTCAAATTATATCAAATGAAACCAATAGCTTAAGTGCAATTTGAAGTCCTAACAAACAAGCATAGCAAGGATGAGAGGAATAGATAGTAAGAACTTGACAAGGTCATGTAGAGTGGTTCCACTCTCCAAACTAGGTTAGAGTCAGTCCACTACCTAGAGAGGTCAGCCTCTAGGATTTTGCAAGTACATTTCTCTATATATTCACTAATAAGAGTTACAACACAAGACCACCAAAGGACTTACCCATCCAAGCACCAAGAGTCTTCTATCTTACCAAGGACTTACCAACTTTTCCAAGAGTCTTCAGCCTTTTTCCAAGGTCTTACCTACTCTTGCACAAGTCTTCTACCTTCTAGGTTGAACCCACTCTTCTTGGATCTTTAGCCTTTGCCTGCTCCTTTACCTGGAGAAGGTATTCACCTCTTCTTCAACCTTGAAGAAGAACAACAACAGATCCACCTTCACTTGGAGTAGCTTGCTTCACCTTTGCTTCATGGAGGAAAGGGGTAGGGAAGATGAAAGGAATGAGAGCTTTACAAGCACAATGAATTAGCTCTATTACACTGACCTATCTCACTCATAATCATGAAATGTAGTGTAAACTAGAGAGAGAAAGGGGCTCAAGGATTTGTAACACACTCAACTATAATAAGGACTTAGAATAGCATGAATGAGCAAACTTGGAATGAACTCCAAAGGGTCCTATTTATATCTGGGGGTGCTCCCTTGAGTGTGGGATCACTTAGGGTCGAAATTTAGTTGTTTTCCAAGATGCAATGGATCTATTTTTGCCCAAAACAACTCACAAATGCTTATAATCACTTTTTATGTATTTTTTTACAATACATTTGGTCAATTTTCAATAAAGGTAACTCGATCGATCTACTAAATGACAAAGACCATTTTCAAACTATCAGTCAAGTTTGTTATGGGAAACTTGACCGATGAGCTAAAATTATTTTTGCTCAGTGAGTCGGTCGGTCGAGTTCTGTAAGTTTGCAACTCGATTGATGGGTCATCTTCAGAAAATCCATCATAGGATTGGTCGAGTTTCCAACTCGACTGATGAACAGTCTGTAAAAAAATTCTAAATTGACATCTGAGTGATTAAACCTTGGAATTAAGTGTCTCTGGTTTTTTTTCATCTTAGTTACAAGTCATATCATCAATACAAGTGATTATAAAAATTATTTGAGGTCATTTGGAGTGATTTCCCAAATTGCACACTTGCATTGCATTTTACTTGAACTTGAACAAGCCAGGGCTTGTGTAATTTGAACCTTTTCATATACCTAAAGCCTAAAATCAATCTTGAACAAACACATTAGATACATAGGAATGGAATGGTTAAGCCATTATCAAAATATGGGCAATGTATAACTCTCAAATCAACAATCCTTCCATATAATGCCATTAATTCTCCTTCCACAACTACTTGTTTCTTGGACAATTCAAATTATTTATTTATTGTCCCCCTTTATAGGTGGAAAGATGTTTCATGTGAACCATTCACTATTTCTCATAAGCGCAACCAGCGGTTACGAGAAGGGGCAGATCCATGGTTGTTAGAGATGGAAGGAAGGTGGAAAAAAAGGAGAGATAATTGAGGGAGAGGGAGGCAATCCAGATGGACATTATGGGTGTCAGTTTGGGAGAATTGGTAAGAGAGAACATGGAGTGAAATATAGAAGATACGATAATGGGGTTAAAAAAGAAAACAACGATATGATAATTAGAAAGAAACTAACTTCCAATGGAGTAGTTGGGGTGTTGACCTCGTTTCTAGTGGAGGGAGCGATAAAGATTGAAACGTGGTTTCCAATGGGAGAGAAACTAACTTGATGCCACATTTAGGTGAAGGAAGTGGAGAGATACAGAATTCAGTTATAGTGTGTAGGAGTGGAAGTTGTGGGAATGGCCATTTTTTTGATAGAATAAAATTATGATAAAACTAGTAAAATCCTCAAAAAAAGGAGAGAAGAGAGGCAGTGAAGGAGACCACAGAATTTTGGAAAGAAAGAATCTAGTTAGCTAGTATTATGCTTTGTAATTTGGTTAATAAACTCAATCTTTTTATAGTAGTATAGATAATTGCTCAACCCGTGTGTGACCAGCACTACGAGCACTCCCAAGTTATGAAATGTCCAATTAATTATAATTTTCCCAAAACACAGGTGAGGTTGCAACAACATATAAGGAATATGTGGGGCAAACGCTAGTCCACGTGTAAGTTTGTCAATATGTAGACTAGTGGTAGATCTGCCACTGGATAACTAGATAGCTACTTGTCATCCACTTACGTGAACCCGGTTCAGCGCCCGACAGGGTGGCGATTTTAAAGGATAGATAGATAATTCACTATGGCATACTCTATGATGCAAAGTAGACCTGCCAAATGGGTGGGTGGGTTGGATTTGGGTTGGGTCATTACGGGTTTGGGTCTCGTGGGTGTGGGTTAAAAGATGCAATTTTGAATGGGTCAAACAAACACAAATTCAAACTCGACCCAACGGGTTGCGGATCACCTGTGGGTACCCATGTAATATGTATTCAATAAAAAATATTTTGCAATTTTCTACTGTAATCATAAAAGAAGATGAGTAACAAATGTTTTCACATGAAATATAATACAAAAATAGCCGATTACTTTATATTGTCACTGTAAAACAAAATAACATGTTGTCAAAAAAATTTCAACCATTCAACCACATACCTTTTTTGTAGGTAAAATATAAAATGAAGTGATTTTAGTTCGTATGCTTATTTATAGTGTAGGTTTGTAGATAGCACATGGACTGTTGTAGCAAGTCTTTAACCTATTCTTCTGTTGTAGAAAATATTATAGTTGTAGTTTCAATTTTTCTTAAGAGAGTGACACTATAATCTTTTATAGAAATCTACTTATAAGATACAATTTGAGGCATAACTTTTGAGGGAAAAATAGAGGAAACAACACCAAGTTTAGGTTATGAATTGACTTTATAGTCTTTTATAGAAATACACTCATAAGATAGTTTGAAGAGTTGGTTTTGGGTAAAAAAACCGAGGCTACAACATTGTTGTGTCAGTTTAGATCACAAAAACTGATGGTAGAGCCTTTTATAGAATTATATTAATTAGATATAGTCTGAGGCTTTAAATTTTGAAAGAAAAAAAATGAGGCTATTGACCTCATTAAAAAAGAAAAAGTTCCAACATATGGATTATGTTATGTTCGTTTGTTTGGGAACTGCAGAAATGTGTTGTTTTAGCCATGGTTCCTTTACCTTGTACAACTGACATTGATATCATTATGTTGGTTTCTTTGAGTATCTAACACCAACATCACAGACTTGTTATTGTTACATTGTCTACCTCTGTGTCACTTTTTTAGCTGACACTATAGGACTAAAATTCAATGCTAAAGCCTCTATGTGTACTAGTGATAGCCCTGCCACGTGATAAGGAAATATTTAATGCAACAATATGAAAGATTTGCACTCAAAACCACAAAATAGATGGGTTGAGTATTGAGGAGAAGTCTATAAAGGTTAAATAATGCAACTATGTAATGGTACAACAAGTCTGGTTCCCTTATGTTGAATTGCGGGTGCGGGTACTATAAGACATATATGTATAAATTTTTTTGAGAGTTTATATATATATATATATATATATCTCTGTGTGTGTATTAATATATGTATTACATAAGATGTTCATGTGATGACATCATCATTGTCTTGCTTTATATTGATGATTTGTTTATTGTTTTATAAGATGTCCTGGTTACTTTTAAGTTGAATAATAAATAATTTAAGTATTTTAAATGACATATGGGATCAAAATGAAAAGAAGCAAAACAAAAAAGGTTATGATGTTGGGTTGATACTTTAAAGATCCAACATGGCCACTTGTAACTTCCTTGTCTAGGCACTTACATTTTGAGTAGAAGACTCAAAACTTCCTTGGCTAGTCACTTCATTTTGAGCTAAAAACAATGTCCTACTAATGAAGAAGAAAGCACGAGATGAATCTATGTTTCTATTCATGTATAACAGGAAACCTTATCTGTTCTATTCTTTGTAGTCATCCTAATATTGCAGAATTAGTTGGTGTGACTATCATATTTCATCTTGCCTAGAATTGAGCATTTAAATGCAATGAAATGGATTCTTGAAGGGTAAATATAGTTCCTAATTATTCGCAGACAATGTACCAGGAAATCTTGGATGGATTCACAAAAGAAGAATTGGTTAATGATCTTAAACATAAAAGGTTGACCTCAATTTTCTATTCACCTTTACAATGGAAACCATCAGTTGCAATCTAAGCTACAAAATTTGTAAGTATCTAAGGAAAGAGGTGAAGCATAAATGCAACCAAACTCTTAGCTCGTGGATCTACCATAGACATAAAATGCTAGAGTATTAAAGACATATAATGGATACAAAATATACACGGTGCACACTACTTGTCCAACAACTAGACATGTCTTATTCCGGTTTAGAAAATTGCATTTATGGATTTGGATTTGAAATGGTTATTATTGTTATTGTTTACTTGCCTGATCCTCACATCAACACCTTATCTACACATTGGAGAAGTTTCTTGTACTCAAGCCTCTTCCCAAGGGACTTAACCTATATGTCATGCATGTGGATGTTGGAGCTCTATGTAACCACCTTAGTCACCAAGAGGAAGAGGAACCTGGAGTCATCAATGTGCTAGAGTTGCTTGATCTGTTGGTATGTATGCCCAGAGAGCCAATCATATGATGATTGGATTGGCATATGTTCTGGTTGATTTGATAAATATCAAAGGCAAGCTTCCAATTTATTCTAGCTCAATCGATTATGAGATAAATGATGGAGCAGAATGAATGTCTAAAGAATGACAATACTTAATGACGTATGTCTTCAGGATGAGGACCTGAACAATGAGATCATATAGATGCTAAGAGTATGTACATTCTTGTTATGTCCCTAGTCGGATGTCATTGTGGAAGGTTGATATACAACAATGACACATCAAGACTAGAGTGTGTGTGTTGGTTGATGACAGTGTCTCATTAGTCATGATATATGATATCAAACCAAGCACACAGATACATGTTGGACAACAGTGTATCAGACACACCCACCATGAGAGTGACACATGGAACCATGACATGGTAGTCAGAGTCATCTCTCATAGTGATGGTGGTGATTGTGATTCTTAGACCTGAAATCACTACACTCTTCGAATGTAATTGGGTACACTTTGACGTCATAAAATACAGTCTTGAAACATGGGTTGTTATAATGGTGATGATTGCGTGGCTTTGACACATGAGATAGACTGTGGGTGATAGATATGGGATTTGTCCCTCCTAAGGGAGTATGATGTCCAGGCCACTTGATAAGTGAGACTGAGAAAGGCATGCACATGCACATGTGAATTAATATATGATATTGATGTCACACATATCTCAGACAGTCTGCTCTAGCTCTAGAAACATGAATGAATGTTGAAAGAATGATAACACCATGCCTTGAGTTCATTTAGGATATCAGAGATAAAGGAAATAGACATTCACTAGAACACCAATCACAGACTGTAGGATTGAAAGGTGTTCTCCAACTTTCCTTTTCACTTGGGTAGCACTGATGTGCGACTAGGTACCGCTCTTTGCTTGTGATGTCATAAGCTAGTTATGGACATTCACTGCCAATGTGAAATGGGACCTATAGGGTCACACACAAAGGATTCACCTGGAAGAGGAGTTTATCCATGAATGATGTTTGGATTGATTACTAAAGTGTTTAGGTACTCAATGAAACATTCAATCAGTAGAGTTGATTCAGAATCATCAAGTTCAAGTGTTGAACCAACTGATTAGAGTGTCAGATTGATTGAGAACTGAATTGACTATGTTCTGCACAATCTGGACCACCAACCAACCGGTTCACTGGGTGAACCGATCGTCTCATGGCCAGTGAGACAATCAGTTCACTCTGGTGTACCGATCAGTTCACTTATCCAAACGAGCAATGTTGGGTTGTCATGATTTGTGAGAAAAGTTTTTCGTTTCACTTGTTCAGTTCGATTGGGACAAGAATTAATCTTTGCAATAATTATAAATGAATAAGGAAAGTCAATTGCAGGCAGGTCTGAGAAGTGAAACGAGTGATTCATTAGGTGAACTGATCAGCTCACACTCCCAACCGACTGGTTCACTAGTGAACCGATCATCTCACCTTGCCAAATGACTGATTCAGTTATGAAATGATCAGTTCGCCTGCCACAGTACAAATTATTCATGGAAATTCTCCCACATAGACTGGGAACCCTGACCCTACCCTCTACTATAAATAGAGGGGTACAGGGGGCTTCTCTAGAGACACAACTTAGAACATCAGTTACTCTGCAAAGTTGTTGTCCTCTCTGGTTTTGGTAACTGAGAGAGCCCAAGCAAGTTCTACCCATTCAGGGAGGAACAATGAGGGAAATACAACTACAGAAAAGTGAGTCGTGGTGAGAGAGTGTGTCAGTGACTAGTACACCGACAGAAGGGGACAACTCCTTCTAGTTCATTCTTCAGGATGACTAGAGTTCCTGGTAGTCTGTGTGAACTATCAATAGAGGCGAGAGACTTCTTCCACTCAGGAGGACGGCAATCAACTGCATTCTGGGTTAAGACCATGAGTTGTATAGACGTCATCGAAGATAGGTGGTTGAAGACCGCACTTTCTGCGAGGTATAGTCACTGAGAAAGTCTCAAGACCAAGTATATCTCGGTAAAACCATCTTTCCTATTATATAGATATTGATGCGATATGTTGGTTATGGTTTTATGGTCAAGTAAAAAAATCCGTTGGCTACTCTGACCATGTAAAACCCAACAGTGGTATCATAGCGACGTCAATACTCTATGTTTCGGGATAATCGGTATGATCAGATTTTGGTTTTATCATCTTTTATTTATTGCATACAATGCAAATATTTAAATGACTAATGTGAATATCTGATTAATACCACATGATTCCAAACTAATATATACATATATGATATGGTATATATGAAATCGATACATGTCGCCCTAAAATAGTTTTGATTGTGGATGTGTAGCATGGTTATGGCCTATAAATCCTATATGCATGTGTGTGGTTGGTTATGGTTGTTTGCATCTCAGTCTGTGCACCAAGCCCTCTTCTTCTATTCTGAATGCAACTCGAGATAACTCGAGATTCTCTTCTACCTTTGCTCCCCTCGAATGTAACTCAAGGTTTCACAAAGATTATGTAAAATAGGATTCGGTTTATTTCTTATTATGACGAAGATTGAAGATGATCGCTTGATGGACCGAGACGACCGACTAAGGAGCAGTTGGTGGACTGATGAGAAGCCTAGATGATCAGACAAGCCGACCATCTAGAGGAGCCAAATGACCAGCTGGAGGAGACCAACTGACTGGCCAAGAGGTGATTCGACCAGATCAAAGGTTGAACCAGTCAACTCAGATTGGCAAGCACAGATCTCCATCAATAACAGGTTGCATGTGATGTAGACCTTAGATGACTGTAGTTCCTTATGGCTCCAAGGAACTGTAATAGGATGGCCATAATCATCACTTTATCGTTATTGCATGTTTTCATTTGTGGGGTATAGCATGTATATGATATGTACTATATATGTGGTGATTGGATACATATATGCATATATAAGCATATATTAAAAACCCCTAAACAAAATATTAAGTTTAAGATGTCTTCCAAAAGCAGCACACATGAAAAGCTTGATCGACTAAATGTGGGCATACCTTCACGTGATGCACCGTCTATCTCGTGGAAGTGTGATGGTGAATATGTGGGTATGCCTTCACAGGGTGCATATTAATTATGTTGGCTTTTAGGTTGGACTTAACAAGGTGATCTTAATAGGATTAAGCACATTGAGGCATGCAGATGTTCATGACAAAGAGTTGTGCATAACATCTATCAAGAGTTGCATATGATGCAATTGGCAAAAGTTGCCTACCTGAAAGAATCTAGTTGTGGGTGATAGCCCTCACTGGTCTATAACTTAGAGAAAGTCAGGATCTTGCTCAATAAAAGGTTGTACGTTGCAATCTTCTGAATTGATACATAAGGGTTATCAATTTGATCAAAATAGTGGGAGAGATAATTAATTAAAGACCTCATTATATCGTCAATTTTCAAATCAAATCAAATCAAAAGAGTTGTGTACTAAAATTGCAAATTTCCTTTTTGTAGAATAAATGGCTACCAACAACAATCACTTTTTGTTGTGATCGGTCCTTGAGAAGGACAAGCTAAATCAGAACAACTTCCACGACTGGTTTAGGATGTTGAGAATTGTTCACACTCAAGAGTGAAAGCTCTATTTCCTAGATACACTAGAACCAAAAGAACCCTCTCCCACCGCACCAAAGGTTGAAAGGGATGCTTACAAGAAGCATATTGAGGATGCCATTGATGTGAAGTGCTCGATGTTGTACTCAATGAACTATGAGTTGTAGAGACAACATGAGAACATGGACGTCATTGAGATGGTTCAACATCTCAAGAACATGTATCAAGACCAGGCACGACAAGAGAGATATGATGTCTCCAAATCACTATTCAAGTGTGTCATGACATAAAGAGATCCAGTAGGCTCTCACACACTCAAGATGATTGGGTATGTGGAGAACCTAACTCAACTGGGATTCCCTCTGAGCCAAGAGTCAGCTACTTATTGCAATCGTTTCCAGAATCCTATAGTTAGTTTGTGATGAACTACAACATGAACAACTTTGACAGGACACTGACAAAGTTGTTGGGCATCTTGAGGACAGTTGAGGAACATATGAAGAAATACAAACCCAAATCTGTGATGATGATCAGTAGAAAGAAGGAAAAGTCTAAAGGCAAGGGCAAGGGAAAAGTAAAGAAAGGTTCTATTGTTGGCCAGCAACCCAAGTCATCTTCAACTCTCAAAGCCAAGGGAGGGGTGAACAAGGGAGGTAAATGTCACCATTGTCATGAGCTAGGACATTGGAAGAGAAATTACCCTCACTACATAGATGAATTAAAGAAGAAGAAGGAGGGTGTAGAAGTTTCCACCTTAGGTATCATGAAATAAACTTAAAATGCTTCTTTATCTTAGGTATATGATACCAATATATAGATTTGACATATATGATGTGTAGGATCTGAAAAGAAGTGATGGCCTTTATGGAAGGACTAAGAAGGAACACTCATCAACATTGTAGCAAGTGTTACTGTCGTAGATAGTAGTACCTTTAGTTTATTTCAGCCCAAAGGGTATGTAATAGAGTTATGAACTACTATTTCATTTTTCCTATAAATAGAAACATTTTATTTCTACATCTTGTAATGACAAGGATGTCTATCAATAAAGTTCATGTTTCAATTTCAAAGATATGATTGTTTTGGCAATGTGTTATTTATCTTATGGTACTTGATATGCATGAGATAAAATAAATAATACCTAAAAGTTATTGATGACTCAAACAATTAATTAGCATTATCATATAAACAAATGAATGAGAAATTCATCTCTAGGTTCCATGTTGATGGATAATTAGACTCTCTTGGTTAATGAAACATTAAGAGATATGAATGTCTTATTTATTGGGCATGATGACAAGTCAATCTTCACTAGATGTAGTGGGAGAATGACTATTCTATTAAGTATAATACATATTGATGTATATACATACCTATTGGAATAAATGCTAATACTTCAGATATGGTGTTTAATGAAATACATATATGAATATCTTGAAATGTTCAAGAATATCATAAATGAAGAACAAACTTGGTAAAAGTATTAATTCTTTGATATGATCAATGAACGAGATACTTAAACCAAATGTTTGAGGACCTTGTGAGTAACTATGATAGTGTATCATAGAGAACTAATGATTTATGATGTCGAAATAAAAGAAGGAATCATACTCTAAATAGTAAGAGCATGATCATCAAACAAATAACTAATCTTCTAGATTTTTTCTAAAGAACATTGTTACAACCTCATTTTTCTAAGTTATGTAATGAGATGTATAATTCTCTTTTAAATGATGAATGAAATAAATGATTAATTTACTTGTTTGAATTGATGGATTTTGTGTACAATGGCCTTGATTGATTGTTAATGGGCTTTGTTGGCCATTGAGCCCAATTGAAAAGAAAAGAGAAATAAAAAGGAAAGGGATTTATCTAATAAAAGGAGATATATAAGAAATAGATAAATATAAGAGGAAAAAGGCAAAGGGATATTCCCCAATATGGGATTTTGTGCCTTTAGGGTTCCTTGAGGTCCAAGGGATTCGAGATACTAAGATAATGGAAAAGGAAAAAATAAATATTAATTAAAGATGGTTTAATTAATGGATAACTTGGGTGTGAAGGAAACACTCTCATCCGTTGGAATTTGACTTTCAAATTTATTATACGATTATCTAATGCCAAGATGAATTTTCCTCTAAATTTTGAGAGAAAAATATTAATTAAGGAGAGAGAAACGAATTTTCCAATTTATCTTGTTAAAACACCTTTTTAAATCAATTTTAAGATAATTATGTTTCGGGGAGCGATGAAGGCCGTTGGATGACCCGCGTGGTCCTGGGGACCACAGATCCAAGGGTAGTCGTTCGTCGTCTACCCCAAATCACAGTAGGATTGAGGAAATTTGGGAATTTCATTTGCCATCGCCTGAGGCGATAATTCGAAGAACAAACTAGTCCATTGACTTCGGGAGAGTGTTCTGAAGCATCTAGACCCTAAGATTGTGTGCTATCATGGACGAGGGAAGAAGCTCCCAAATTGCCAGACTCCCAGACTCGACCCTATATATAGGGGGGGTATTCGAGGGCACTGGTAGACCTAATTCTTATCCCAGCCACTGCAGAGAGCGACGACGAGTCGAACGACAGCTTCAATTGCGAGTTTCATCCTAAATTACCCCCTGCAACCTGCCAACCTCATCGGAGCTCAGGCGACTCGTTCGCGGAGAAGGTCAAGTTAGATCGAGTAATTGAGCAGCTCATTGAGTTCGGGTGGAAGCGGTGGAGCTTCCTAGCGCCTTCATTTTGTTGTTGGTGGCCTGGAGCTCGAAGTCAACTGAGGAGTTGACCGAAACCCTAGGCGTGATCGAAGGAAGACGACGACCGACGACCGTCCGATCGTAGTCCACCGTGATCACGGGCTGAGATCCAATGAACGAGAGCGAGAGCGGCTAAGTTAGGTGTGCGCAACGGGAACCGTTTGATCCAGGGAGCGGATCACCGATCCACCGATCGAGCGGCCTTCGTTTTCGGTAATTTCCATCTCTGCTCAATTAATACTGAAAAATGGTTTTTCTTGCTAAAATCATAGAAATTAATAGAAAACTCGGAATGAACTGTACACATGAAAGTTGATCAGAAAAATATGACGAATAAGATTAAAATAGTTTGAAAGCCTAAATCTGTCTCTTTTTGCAAAAGTATATTATTTTGATGAAAAATGTATTAAAATTAGGTTAGAAACCCTAATTTATGAAAATAGATGGATTTATGAGCAATAATAGGTTAAATCGAATATTGTTAACCTGTTATATGATAATTTTGAATCTTAACCTATTTTAGATGGTAAATTGCATGATTTAGGGTTTTAAACCTAATAAGGTGGATAATGCACTTAGAAACTCTAAATTAGGAGGAAATTGTATTTAATCTGGAAATATGGAAATATTTGGTTAAAAGATGATCTTAGGATCTTTTATGAGAGGTAGATGAGAAAATTAGGGTTTATGTGTACTTTTTTATAATTAGGGTTTAAAGGTATTAAAAGTGAAATAAAACCCTAAATGCATATGAAACCCTAAAAAGAGGTAGAAAACCTAAAAAGGGATAGAAACCCTAAGAAGCAAGAAGGTTTGGGTAAATATTGATGAAAAGAAAATTATTTGATATTACAGGAATCTTGCTTGCTTTCTTGGATTGGATTTCTTTTCTTATTGGATGATTCTATATCAAAGATCTGCAAAATAGGTATGTGGTTATTTATGGTTAATCGCTTTAGTTTCATAGAGATTTCTCGGATGATTGATCGAATTGAATGCAACCTATCTGCTTCCATGTTCATATATGTAAATCATAAAGTTAATATGATTATCACAATTAAGATATAGTGTGTATTCTCACACCTACATGCCACCCTGATGTAAGATGCAATGAGGTCAAGCCCAAGAGGGAAGACTCATGGGCACCATGAGAGGTGACCCTAGGCACCAAGCTCAGGATAGAGAAGGTGGCCTTATGATATTGCATGACTATTGGGCACCATGAGAGGTGACCCTAGGCACCAAGCTCCGGATGGAGAAGGTGGCCTTAAGTCAATGGCAAAAGAGAAACCCTAAGGAGGGTATTCCAGGGTTAGGGCAAAAGCGGTGGAGAATGTCACATTGAAAGCATAAATTGGCTTGTCAATTAACTTGATTGTGATATTTAGATTGTTAGACATATATGTGAAATTTTAGTTGTCCCCACATACCGGCATATTCATTTATGCTGACTGATGTTTTGTTTGTCGGCGTTTTAGGTACAATATTGAAAAGGACAAATAGTAAAGTGGCATATTGTGAAAATAAGAATTAAAGTGCAAGGAGGATTAGATAGTGTAGAGTCAAGCCGTGGATAGAAGTTAGATATCCAAAGTTTTAAAAGGTATGCAAAGTTTTATTTTATTCCAGCTTTCATATAGTGTGGTAGAATTTGATAATTATTATTGATTACTTGTCGAACCTTTGATTCGAAAATTGGGATATCATCTCTGACCTTTTGGTCTCCCTTAATTGGGAGTTACTGGGATGCGGGGTCGTTACATTTGGTATCAGAGCATTGGTTCCTCATTTGATCCTTAGTAATTATTAAATTTTACAAACTTTGTAGAACCCAAGGGAGTTATTAGAGGATTTTCCGATGACGGGGGTGTCTAGAAAAGGATCACGGTCCGGGGGATGGCAATATTTTCCTCTGCTTGCTAGTCAGTCACGAGGACTCCCGGATGCAGTGTGATTGTCTGGCCAATGTCTGAGGTTTTGACTCAAAATAAGATACCTTAAGGACTCTCTCATCTTGTTCATCCCTTCTCAACTCAAATTCTGTTAAGGATTCTAAGGTTTAGGGTTTTCTCTCTCTTCCTCACCCTCTTGAGGATAGGGTATATATGATAAGGTTAAGAAATCCTCTACCAAATTAATGAAAATCATGTAAATAAGATGTCATAGACATACTATTAATAGTTTAAGCATAAACTAAAGATTAGTTGCATGCTTAAGTTGTATGACATGTGTTGTTGTACCCTCAAGAGAGACCTGAGGTTAGATCTTCTTGTTAGGAGGATGAGTAGAGAGTGGGTCTTGGAGGAAGAGATCTCCATTAAAGGTAGAGACCTGGTGCATCCTCTGAGGATGATGCTAATCCTAACCCTAAGTGGTGGTTAGTGAGAGATGGCATGATGAGTTAGATGTCATGGTCGACCATGTGTGTGGGTTGACATGCTTTTAGTTTTGGATACCTATGATAGTATGTGCCATGTGAGGTTGGCTGACCTAGTACCTTGGTGATCCAACCCTGTGAAGGGTCGTGCATGTTAGGGTGAAGGATAACTCCTTCATTGAGAAGGTTAGAGAAGAACATATAGAAACCCTATGGGCTTATATGAGTAGGGCATAACATGCACCCAGGGTACGTCAGTAGTGCTGGAAGTAGGTTAAAATCGAGGCCAGAAGGGCATGATGGATAGCTTATGAGATAAGCATGAAGAGCCATGGATAATCTTGAGCAAACATAAGTTTGAACATAGGTTTCACCCATGTAGGGATATGCTTTTGAGCTTGATCCACCTTCATGGAGAGAGGACCTCTAGTAGTAAGGTTGTTTGTAGGGTTAGCTCTAGAGAAAGAGAGAAGGACCCAAGCAAGAAGGTTGGAAGCTTAGACTCCAGGATAGGAGGAACCCTGAGATGTTGGGTATGTTGCGACCTACATGGATGGATGTGGTTGCCTCGTGCATGATCCCTGGATGCTGATGATATATTGGTTTCCTTAAAAGGAACCAAACCCTGAGAAGAAGAATGAGGTTGTTGGTACCTATGTACTGAGGACATAGGTGCTGACCTTCTAAGGATAGGAAGAAGAGTTCCTTAGACCCTGAGGAGGATTAGTAATAAGTTGGGAGGCTTGATACCTGGTTGGTTTTACTTGAGGAGGACTCGTATCTGAGGTGTTGTTCAATTGGAAGGATTATAGAATGTGCATGTTATACCTCATACATGTTTGGTTCATGGTTGGAAAGCTGAGCATGCGGTTGGACAACTCTTGCAGAGAAATAAACCTAGGATCCCTAGACCTAAGAGAGGAAGTAGTGGTGCCTGGTGCACCTAATGCTCATGATGAGATTTAAGTTTCTATAGATTCGAGCATGGCACTCCTCATGCTTATAGGAATGGGAACCCCTGAGATTAAGGTATATGTTTGATAAACCCCTTATATATATATATATATATATATATATAGGTTGGTGACATGGGCATGTGTGATGATGGTCCAATGTGAAGGAATAGAAACAAGTATGACCTATCAAGGAGACCTAGCATGGTTTAGTAGGTGGTCTGCTTGCTAGCTATGTGCCTTAGTAGCTTGCTAGGGCTAAGTGTGATCATATGGATGTAAACCCTGGACATAGGGACGTTTGTGACCCTTGCTGCTATCAGGATCTAGTTTCCTCCCATCCTGGGAGAGGGACCCTTTTGTAGGGTATATACCAACTTGTGTAGGGTTGAGGTAACCCAAAGAGGTTTCGTAGGATCTTGAGAAGCTAAGTGTAGAGTCTATAGTAAAAGAATGAACCTACAGACCCATAGATAATCATCTCTAAGTGCATGGAGATGGGGCCTGACCAAGGCAGGTAGGTCGCCATGATCCCTATGAAAGGATGTAAGTCAAACCACGAATGCTGAGAGAGATGATGGAGACTTGGGTAAGGTTTCAAGTTGTATATGTGCTATGTTTGGATCCTAAGTCTATCCTACGGTCGGGTAGGGATAAGACCGATGGGAGTAGGAGTTTCCTAATTCCCTAGTTGCACATGAGCATAGGGTCGGGAGGTAATAGCTATCATTTTCTGAGGGCCATGGGTTAGGAGATTGATCACCTTCATGAACTCATGGAACCCAAAGGGCAAAGGAAGAGGGCACTCTCTGATGCATAAGGGAAGAGGGATGACCCCAAAAGTGTCGGCACCCTACAGACCTAGAGGAGATGACCAAGGATGGTATGATGACCCAAGTGGGTTCGAGACCAGTTTTCCATGGAAGTAACCCTGATATCGAGATGTTCATGATGTAGAGACATGTGATGCACATTTCAACCTAGATTTGAAGGTGTACTGGCAATGTGGGATGTACCATCTCTACTCTTAGAACGGGAAGAACTCTGTATTTGGACTGCAACCAAATGCTTATTTCCTCTTGTTATGGGAGTGAGATATAGGACAATATGCATGCCATACACCAAGGATAAAGATGATGTGAGTGAAAATGTTACTATGATGTATGAATAGAGACAATATCGTACCCTTATGGAGAGTACAATATGTGGATGGTTTACCAACACTAAGAGGACTAATAGTCGTCTCATAAGGATGTTCTTATCATGATCTGTATGGAATTTATGAGTTATATAAGTTTGAGTTTGATAACCAAGAAGATGAGCTCTGAGTTTTCTTGATGAAGATAGACCTAAAGTTCGAGATGAGATGATAAGTGGGATACATGGAGATGTATGTCTTCACTATTACCTAACACATAAAGATGAAAGGTGGTAATGGATGCTCTTGTTGAGATGCAGCTGCCTAGTCTAGCAAGTGGAAAGGCTGGAAGAGGTGGTTATGTGAACCCTAAGTTGTGAGATATGTTTGGCTAACACTTGGATGTAACGAGATCTGTTGATCGAGTTAGTGGTTGCTTGGTTATCCAGCCAAGGGCTTGTTGTGATAGGATGATGGTTTTAGAACCTCAGATGCCCTTCTCTGAAAGAGAAGGTGATGAAACCCATGGCTAGGGTGTTTTAGGGTTTCTAAGGAATCAACCTTGAGGAATCATGACGTATAAGAGATCATGATACACCATGATACTACTGAGATAGAAAGTGGCAGTAGTACTTTGGATGCCTAAGATGAAGTTGCATGTGGCTTGTCACCATGCATGCTAGGAGGTGAAGGACGAACACCAGTAACCCAATGAGTTGATATAGAGAGTCCCTGAGAGGGAATGGGAGTTCATCACTATAGATGTTGTGGTAAGTTTCCCTGGACCAAGGAAGGTCAAGATGCAATATGGGTTATGGTAGATCACCTTACGTAGATGACATAATCTAAGAAAAGAGAGAGTACGGTCGAGAGACAGATCTGGTTGAACTACATGTAAGAGAAATGGTTCAACTATACCATGATACGAGTTCAAAGGTTCTTGAGTATGACCTAAAGGTTTACTTCCATGCGGTGGAAGTAGGTACATGAAGAACTCGATGCGAGTACAGCTTATCACCCTTAACTGATGGTTAGTATGATCCAGACTATAGGGTATGATGAGAGCATGTGTGCTCGATTCAAGATGATACATGGAGACAATTTTTTCCTATGAAAGATGTGATGTTAACCACCATAGCCTTTATCGGGATGTAAGAAGCTCTGTAAGGGAGGCTGTGTCGGTCACTACTTCATGAAGATGATGTCGATGGAAAGACCTTACGAAGGTCAGAGAGACCACAGTGTGTATAGATGAATTCACTTTGATCATGCGATGGTTGAGAAAGCCCAGGGGCGACATGAGTCATGAGCTGATGCAAAGCAGATTGACATGCAGTTCACTGTGGGAGAATATGAGATGTGAAAACCCAACCCCTCTGAGCCATAGATGATAAAGCTGAGTCCCCAATACATGAGTCCATTTGAGATGGATTGGTAGAGATGGTTATGTTTAGCCTTACCCCTCAGGATAACGTAATGCATGATGTGTTCCACAAGTCCGATCTAGCACACTATGTGAGGTACCCAAGCCATGTGCTTAGCCATGAACCAATTTAGCTTTGAGAGAAGTTGAAATGTCTTGAGTCACCTATGAGGGTACGAGATACCAAGGTGAGAGAAGAACTCATATGTAAGAATATAAGATGTTGAAGGTTCTTGGGAAGCACCATGAAGAGGGTAAAGCCACGTAGGAGCCATTATGAACATGAGGAAGTCTTATCCTGCTTGTTTGTATGTCTGGTGGAATTTTGAGGGTAAAATTCCTATAAGAGGGGAAGGATGTTACAACCTCATTTTTCTAAGTTATGTAATGAGATGTATAATTCTCTTTTAGCTGATGAATGAAATCAATGATTGATTTACTTGTTTGAATTGATGGATTTCGTGTACAATGGCCTTGATTGGTTGTTAATGGGCTTTGTTGGCCATTGAGCCCAATTGATAAGAAAAGAGAAATAAAAAGGAAAAGGATTTATCTAATAAAAGGAGATATATAAGAAATAGATAAATATAAGAGGAAAAAGGCAAAGGGATATTCCCCAATATGGGATTTTGTGCCTTTAGGGTTCCTTGAGGTCCAAGGGATTCAAGATACTAATATAATGGCAAAGGAAAAAGAAATATTAATTAAAGATGGTTTAATTAATGGATAACTTGGGTGTGAAGGAAACACTCTTATCCGTTAAAATTTGACTTTCAAATTTATTATACGATTAGATAATGCCAAGATGAAGTTTCCTCTAAATTTTGAGAGAAAAATATTAATCAAGGAGAGAGAAACGAATTTTCCAAGTTATCTTGTTAAAACACCTTTTTAAATCAATTTTTAGATAATTAGTTTCCGGGAGCGATGATGGCCGTTGGATGACCCGCGTGGTCCAGGGGACCACGGATCCAAGGGTAGTCGTTCATCGTTTACCCCTAATCATAGTAGGATTGAGGGAGATTTGGGAATTTGATTTCCCATCGGCTGAGGCGATAATTCGAAGAACAAACTAGTCCATCAACTTCGGGAGTGTCATCTGAAGCATCTAGTCCCTAAGATTGTGTGCTATTGTCGATGAGGGAAGAAGTTCCCAAATCATCAGACTCCCAGACCTGATCCTATATATGGGGGGGGGTATTCGAGGGAACCAGTAGACCTAATTCTTATCCCAGCCACTGTGGAGAGCGACGACGAGTCAAACGATGGCCTCAATTGCGAGTTTCATCCTAACTTACCCCCCCTGCAACCTGCCAACCTCGCCGAAGCTCCGGCAACTCGTTCGCAGTGAAGGTCAAGTTAGATCGAGTAATTGAGCAGCTTGTTGAGTTCGGGCAGCAGCGGCGGAGCTTCCTAGTGCCTTCATTTTGTTGCTGGTGGCCTGGAGCTCGAAGTCAACCAAGGAGTTGACCGCAACCCTGGGCGTGATCGAAGGAAGATGACGACCGTCGATCGTCCGATCACGGTCCAGCGTGATCCTGGGCTGAGATCCAACGAATGAGAGTGGGAGCGGCTAAGTTAGCTGCGCACAACGGGAACCGTTTAATCCAGGGAGCGGATCACTGGTCCACCGATCGAGCGGCCTTCATTTTTCGGTAATTTCCCTCCCTGCTCAATTAATACTGAAAAAGGGTTTTTCTTGCTAAAATCGTAGAAATTAATCAAAAACTCGGATGAATGAACTATATACATGAAAGTTGATCAAAAAGATATGAGGAATAAGATTAAAATAGTTTGAAAGCCTAAATCCATCTCTTTTTGCAAAAGTTTATTATTTTGATGAAAAATGTATTAAGATTAGGTTAGAAACCCTAATTGATGAAAATAGATGGATTTATGAGCAATAATAGGTTAAATCGAATATTGTTAACCTGTTATAGGATAATGTTGAATCTTAACCTATTTTAGATAGTAAATTGCATGATTTAGGGTTTTAAACCTAATAAGGTGGATAATGCACTTAGAAACCCTAAATTAGGAGGAAATTGTATTTAATCTGGAAATATGGAAATATTTGGTTAAAATATGATCTTAGGATCTTTTATGAGAGGTAGATGAGAAAATTAGGGTTTATGAGTACTTTTGTATAATTAGGGTTTAAAGGTATTAAAAGTGAAATAAAACCCTAAATGCATATGAAACCCTAAAAAGGGATAGAAACCCTAAGAAGCAAGAAGGCTTGGGTAAATATTGATGAAAAGGAAATTATATGATATTTTAGGAATCTTGCTTTCTTGCTTGGATTGGATTTATTTTCTTATTGGTTGATTCTATCTCAAAGATCTGCAAAATAGGTATGTGGTTATTTATGGTTAACTGCTTTAGTTTCACAGAGATTTCTCGGATGATTGATCGAATTGAATGCAACCTATCTGCTTGGATGTTCATATATGCAAATCATAAATTCAGTATGATTGTCATAATTAAGATATAGTTTGTATTCTCGCACCTACATGCCACCCTGATGTAAGATGCAATGAGGTCAAGCCCAAGAGGGAAGACCCATGGGCACCATGAGAGGTAACCCTAGGCACCAAGCTTAGGATAGAGAAGGTGGCCATATGATATTGCATGACTATTGGGCACCATGAGAGGTGACCCCAGGCACCAAGCTCAGGATGGAGAAGGTGGCCTTAAGTCAATGGTAAAAGAGAAACCCTAAGGAGGGTATTCCAGGGTTAGGGCAAAAGTAGTGGAGAATGTCACATTGAAAGCATAAATTGGCTTGTTAATTAACTTGATTGTGATATTTAGATTGTTAGCCATATATGTGAAATTTTAGTTGTCCCCACATACCGACATATTTATTTATGCTGACCGACATTTTGTTTGTCGTTGTTTTAGGTACAATATTGAAAAGGACAAACAGTAAAGTGGCATATTGTGAAAATATGAATTAAAGTGCAAGGAGGATTAGATAGTGTAGAGTCAAGTTGTGGATAGAAGTTATATATCCAAAGTTTTAAAAGGTATGCAAAGTTTTATTTTATTCCAGCTTTCATATAGTTTGGTAGAATTTGATAATTATTATTGATTACTTGTTGAACCTTTGATCCGAAAATTGGGATAACGGCTCTGACCTTTTGGTCTCCTTTAATTGGGGGTTATCGGGAGGCAGGGTCGTTACAAACATGCTTAACACTAAATAAATGTATAAAAGGAGATTAAGAATCACAAGTGTTGTGGAATCTCAAATTCCTTATGTAACAGATACACCTCATATATCTAGTAGAAAACACCTTGAGCTTGATGGATAATGATATCCTACAAACTCAAAGGTGATGAATTGGTTATATGATGATGAGCCAATAATCTATCTAGATGATGTTGAGGAACCATATTTTGAGTTATGGCTTGAAGCCATTAGATCCAAAATGACTTCCATGTGAACCAAATAAGGCACTAGTATAGAGATCGCCTTTGTCGTCGATTAAATAAGACTTTTGATGTCAGTTTCCAAGTGACACATAAGTGGATGACACTAAAAGTAGATGCCTTCAGCATCAGTTACAAAACCGACGACATAGAGTCGTCCCTAATTGCAATAAAAAAAAGAACCGCCAGCAGTGGGACCATAGGCGTCAGTTATTCATTCAAAACTGACGCCATTCTCCATCCCTAACAACAACAAAAAATTGGCCCCTGGTTAGACCATAGTTGTCAGTTTTCTATAAATAACCGACTCTGTTGACCTCAACTTATTGATGGTTTTTTAGATAACCAGAAATAATTGACACCATTAGAACAAAATGTGTTAGTTTGCTATAATTAACCAACGAGTTGGACATTCATTGTTGGTTTTTTTCAATTAACCGACGACTATGTTTTCTTTTTTTCTTATCAGCTTGCAGGCATGCTGTCCAGCTGGTCAGCAGGATGCAAAACCTACAGTTTTGAACTATAAGTTTACATCATCCTATGATTTCAGCCAACAACATGCCACAAACTTGCAATATTAACAAGATGGACAATATTATATATAGATCATGTGATTCACACACATGTCTAAGCACATTTAATTCATTCATATGATTCACACACATGTAGAAACCTAAAGTTCCATTCATTACTCCATTTCATATTCACACACATGTAGCAACATGTGGTTCCATTCATTCATCTCTTTTCACATTCACACACGTGTAGAAGCACATTCATTCATTCATCTTCACATTCACACACATGTATATAGATAATACAATTCAAAAAAAATCATTCAGACATGTATATATATAAGTGTGTCTTACAAAGTATAACATGTCATCAAATACAGAAATAATATTATGACATAAAAGTTTAGAAATGTCATTCTTTATCATCATCAGTAATCCAATGATAACAAAAAAATTCCCAACACTTCTAAGGCTTTTTCCCATTGTTCTCTTATATCATCTAATTGTTCCATCGTATAGGGACTATGTACATCTAATAACTTTTCACCTATAATGAAGTCACTAATTTTAAGAACCTACAACAAGAATTATGTATATATATATAATTAATAAGATTGATATATTTCATATTATCTAATGAGACTATAATATATATAATTAATAAGATTCATATATTTCATATTATCTAATGAGATTGTATAATATATGTTGTATGTTATCGATATCTAGTGCAACATATCTGATAATTAGGTCCATATATCGCATCACGTAGTATGCACATGCCCAGCCGTTGTCTTGTTTAGCACACTATCAATTTCAACATACAAAATGTTAATTAAAAAAATAAGCATAGTTCACATAAATAATACATTGGAGTCAGGAAACTACATTCACATTATCCCAAACTAACAGTTTATTCTTTGTCTTACACACATTTCCTCCAGCTTTTTTGAAATCTTTTAAAGCCCTACATGTTAATGTAACACATTAAATTGCAATACTAAATAGTAATGTAATAATAGATGTTAACGGATATAAATATGAAAAATTTCTCACATGAATAATGGCATTTTCATTACGTGTCCATGCATGTCTAATTGCTTCCCCTCAGGATCTAGATAATAAACAGTGAACGTCTTGGGGACAATAACCAGTAACTCCTAATGCTTACCACAAGAGATAAGAAAGTTAAAAATATATAACTCAAAATCCACAATAAAATGTAATTTTTGAAGTCCAAATTATAAGCAAAGTAAACTTACTTAACATTGAATGGAGTTATTATCACACTCTTCTTTTTTACCAAAATATTTAAAATTGACAAAGAAGTATAAGGTAACTGATGAATGGTCTTTATCTATAAGATTGATCAAAGATGGAATTAGAAATCCCACATAGGTAAACAAAAATTCTTTACAGATCATGTGTAAGTGGCTACAAAATATATATTACATATGCATTAATATATAAGAAACTAGATCACCGTATATGAAACAAGGTATATAGATATATAAACAAGATCTCACCATATCCATAGCTCTATCATATATGTATTCATCCAATCATACCGAAACAACTCCAAAATATCTTGTATAAATATATTGTTATTGTATGATTCACCTACATCCTCCCGAATATAAACATTAATAGGACATTGTTTGTTATGTTCGCCTATCCATATTATCATACACCTACAATTAGGACCTATCAAGTAGTATAGGTCCTTTGGAAGCCAACTAGGTACTGTAGAAGGAGGTGGAGGTGGAGGTGGAGGTGGAGGTGAAGATGTAGTGGGTTTCTTCCTTTTCTCCTGTATATATAATTTCATATTGATTGGCTTGTACATACACGCTAACAAATTAACATAATGTAAATTTACCATAAAGCATCAGTATAGACGACATATGTTTTAGGCCACAATATCACTCCGCCTTCTGCTTCACCAAGTGTGTCAGCATATGGGTGGGCATACGACAATGGATGTTGCCTCCAATGAGGGAGCACAAGCCTCGAGCTCACATGAACATAACCATCGGGTACTGGAGTGCCATGAATTGTGTGCGCTGGAAGGCGTGGGTAAGCCTCAGCCTCTACAATGATGAATTCTTTGAATCTTAGATGGCATGACCTCAACCCCTACAAATTTACATAGAGTATGTCAAATACATATATACATAAACATATCATCTTGAAAAGACTAGCTACTATGTCATAAAAATACTTACAGCGGATGTGCTAGGTGGTGGGTCTACAGGATTACTCCCAACCACCTCTACCGTAGGGGAAGAGCGGTACGGCATAGGTACTGTCTGAGTGGTAGCCTGAGATGCCTGCCACTTGCTCGTTGCTTCCTGGACTCTCCTATCAATTAACTCATCTACCTATACATGGACAAAAGAAACACTAGATTTTGATTATTGAATTCCCTTTATAATAACATTCTAAAAAAAGAATAGGTTACCTCAACTTTTGAAAATCCCTCTTTTGGGACATGTTTGCACTGTGATGGCCCAAAGAATGCTTTTATGCCCACACCAGCACCTGCAGCCCTAACACGCCTAGGATGCTCTAGGTTACCAAGAGAAACCGTCAATTCATCCCTTGTGCCCTAAGGGATGAACTTGCCTTGCTTCCTCTTCTCGTGAAGCTCCCACTATTCTCCATCAATAGAAATTGGTAAGTAAACATAACAATCATCAATGTCGATTGCTCTAAGAGTTGAATTTACCATTTTTGCAGCTGCCTCAGCGGTTGTGGGCTTGGTTATATCTCCTTTCTTATTTTTCCTCCCAGTTATCCACACAACATGGCGAGGCAGAGGTGCGGGAGTAATAGTTAGAGGACTCACCGGTATCCTGAGTAGCAACAGACTCAGCAGCAGTAGTAGTTTTTGGCAAACGCATGCATAGACACTTGGACCCATTGTGTGGTCATGCACATTCAGTGCACGCCTTGCTCTTTGAGCATCGTTGATAGCCTTGTTAGTAAGCACATTGAATTGGTTAGTAACACTAAAGGTCAACCGTGAATAGGTGAATTCATAAGAGTTGGTTAATACCTTTAATTCATCGATATTTCTCTTGGGAACAAACATCTTCCAATCCTTTGGTTCCAGGTAGTTCCATTGCTCAGTGGCTGACTTCTTCTTGTTCTCAGCATCTCGAATGTATAGTCAGGTAAGATTTGTTCTATAGTTCCTTAGGACCCTCCCACATCACTGCATCACCTTTTTACGATGTAGACTTTCATCTAGTTCAAATATACTCTATAAAATGTCATATATTTAATAGACTAGTATCCTAAAAATTAGTATTATGCAAAATATAATTGCAAATGATAATAACTCACACATAGTTCTTCTCATATTAAGTCTTTCTTCCATTTAGGAACTTTATGCAACTAACATTCTAAATAAGGACTACAATGGCTACGAGTAAGAACCCCAAGATTTGAAATAAACGAGTTGCGGTTCACTCCAACTAGATTTCCTACATGATCAAAATCCACAACCGGTTTTGGTCCATTGCCCCTTTGTTGTAGTAACTTGTTCATCATAGTGATGCCCCTCGCTTTTTCAATTTTTTTTGCTTCTCATCAAGTGCCACAAGATTTTTAGGGGGTACATCCTCAACCTAATAATTGACAAAAAGAACACTTATAGGATATAACTTATAAATGGACATATATATAGAAATATAGGATATATTTTAAAACTTACATTGTGAGGCGGAGCCTCATTGATATCCTCACCCTCACGGTGATCATCATTTCGATCATCATACTCATGGTCACCCATCTGAAAGTGTCATTAAAAAATCATATATTTAACATTTAACATAACTAGAAGATAATATAACATTGTAAAGTTCACATCGATCTAAAAACATATAAAAAAGAAAAACATACCTCTATTACTGTGATCTTTTATCAATTAAAATTCCTTTGGTGTGATCTTCGTGCACATATAAGTCATTGTTAGCTTCAATACTTGGTGTTGGGAACCCAACTAAGAGTGGACTCGAGTCATCATACTTATCATAGTACTCTTCTTCATCTATAGGATCTTCAATGAACTGTCTTTTACCATGAAGAACAACTGACCATTTTTCATTTGCAGGATCATCGGTATAAAATACTTGTTTTGCATGTGATGTCAATATGAATGGTTCACCCTTCTCACTAATCTTTTCAAAGTTCACTAATGTGAAACCCAATTCATTCACTATAACTCCTTTGGTGTTATCAACCAAATTACATTTAAAGAGAGGAATTCTGAAATCTACATAGTCAAACTCACATATGTCTTCAATGATACCGTAATATGACATTTTAGCTTCACATGGACTCTTATACTTTGCACTGGAAAAAAACAATGAAGATGCTTGAAGGGTGACCCCACTATTTTGGACGATGCAATTATCATCTTCACACTTCGTGTAATATGAGAACCCATTTATGTCAAACCCTTCATAAGACATAACATTCATTTTTGGTTTAAAGGTGAGGCATTTGATATTTTTAGCAAGATTATTTGGTGTTTGATATAGTTGATGTAAGACTTTATCTTCAAACCACTTAATAAATGTCTTGTTATGTTGTCTAGCAAGCCACATTGAATTGGCTCGAGGATATTGTTTCTTGATGAAATTAGTATGTTCCACGATATAAACACTCACTTCATCGATGTTGTGTAAAATATACAAGTGAGCTTGTTCGAATAGCTCACGGCTAATTACTTTCATTTGTGATCCTAAAATCCCTTTGCCAGAATACTCCTCAATATTCTTGTCATTTACAGAAGCATCATTACTACTCAGAAAGTCATTGCAAAAATCCATAACCTCTCTCACCACATAACCCTCAATAATACTCCCTTCAGACCGATAACGGTTTTGAACATCACCTTTAAAAATTTTCATGTATCGTTCAAAAGGATACATCCAATGCAAGAAAATTGGTCCCAACATTTTCAGTTCCCTAGTCAAGTGGACAACAAGATGTACCATGATATCAAAGAACGAAGGTGGAAAATACATCGCAAGCTGACATAGGGTAACAACCACTTCTCTTTGCAACTTATCGAGAGTCTCATGATCAATAACTTTGCTGAATAGACTGTTGAAGAACAAACAAAGTTTGGTGATTTCAAACCTTACATGCTTCGGCAGTATAGATCGAATTTCCACAGACAATATTTGTTGCATTAGAGTGTGACAATCATGAGATCTAAGATCTATCAGCTTTAGATCTTTCATTGATACCAATCTACAGATGTTGGATGAGTAACCATGTGGCACCTTAACATTAACCAAGCACTCGCAAAAAGCTTTCTCCTTTCTAGACAATGTGTAACAAGCAGGAGGTAAAGAAGTTCTCCGGTCACTACTAACTACTTCTGTTAATTCTGTCCTTATTCCCATTTCATGTAGGTCCATTCTGGATTTGATCCCATCTTTAGTCTTACCTGGTATATTCAACGAAGTACCAATGACGCTATCACAGACATTTTTCTCAACATGCATGACATCGATACAATGCCTAACTGCCAAATAACTCCAATAAGAAAGATCCTAAAATATTGACTTCTTCTTGAATAAAGATTTGTCACTCCGTGTGGCCATGGTACATTGTGATGTCTTACCAAATTCATTGACAAAGTCTTTTACTCTTTCATAAACAATCTCCCCTAGTATAGGTTTTGGCGCACTATGTCCCTCATTCCATCCATTGAATGCTTTGCACAACCTTCGGTACGGATGGAATTTTGGAAGAAACCTTCGATGACCAAGATATACAGTCTTTCTGCCATGTTTTAGTCATATTGAATCAGTGTTCTCTTCACATATAGGACACGCTTTAGATCCTTTGACATTGTATCCAGACAAATTTTCATATGTTGGAAAGGCATTAACAGTGCAAAACAACATAGTGTGCAAATGAAATGTCTCTCTACGTGAAACATCATAGGTCATCACACCTTCATCCCAAAGTTTCTTTAAGTTGTCAATCATAGGTTCAAGATAAACTCGGTATCATTTCCAAGTTATTTAGGGCCCGATATCAACAATGACAACATAACATACTTATTTTTCATACACAACCAGGGAGGAAGATTGTATATAACAAGCATAATAGGCCAAGTGCTATGTTGTCTGCTTAATGTCCCGTATGGATTCATCCCATCGGTACAAAGCCCGAGTCTTAGATTCCTGACTTCTTCACCAAATTTAGGGTATAATAAATCAATCTTCTTCCACTGTGGGGAATCAGAACCATGTCGTAGGATCCCATCATTATTTTTCTTAACCTCTACATGCCATCTCAAATTCTTCACATAGATCAGATTGACAAACAAGCGTTGAAACCATGGTATTATATGTTGATACCACATCACCTTGGCAGGAGAACTAGTTTTGGACTTCCTTGAAGTTGTCATTTTATACCTTGACGCACCGTATTTTGGACAATCTTTCAATTCCACATAGCTTTTGAAATAATACACAATCATTCGGGCATGCGTGTATCTTCTTGGCCTCCATTCCCATTGGGCACAACAATTTCTTGAACTCATATGTTGAGATTGGCAGCTCATTTCCTTCAGGAAGAATTTCTTTCAACAAAGACAACAATAATGTGAAGCTTTTATCGCTCCATCTATTGTTAGCCTTCAGCTTATACAACCTCAACACAATGCTAAGCTTTGTAAACTTAGTACAACCTGTGTATAATGATCTCTCATCATCATACACAATGTTCCTAAACATGGGAGGTGGATCAATGTGCTCGACCCCACAACTATCCAGCATCTCATCAACGATGTCTACAAAATTGGTTTGTTCACATCTATGTCATCGGAGGCAATTTCTTCTTCCACACAAGCACTGTTATCGACATCTACTGATTTTAGGTTTGAAATCTCCCCATGCCAGTATCATTCTATATAGCCTTGTACAACCCCGTTGCACATGACATGACTTTTGATTTTCTCACTAGTGCTGACTTTCAAGTTGTTACCGCAATGCCTACATGGACAGTAGAACCTATCTCTAGGTTGTTTTCTATGTTCCTCTACAAATCTAATAAATTGATCAAGACCAGAAATAAACTCTAGGGTGGAGCAATTTCAAATGGACATCCATGATCTATCCATTCTATGATCAAAGAGAAAACAAGTATATATTAGGGTTTAGGGTTAAAAGATTAGGGTTTAGGGTCTAGGGTTAAAAGATTAGGGTTTAGGGTCTTATATATAATAAATGTGTACCACCTATCCATTCTTCATCACCTAATCTCACTAGTAAGTGTATAATGTGTATTCAATTTTCAAGAAACTTTTAGCAGCATTTCCCCACAGTTCTCCAAGTACACCAATGTACATGGGAAAATGCCCACCAACATATGTACTTAGAGAACAAATGGGGAAGTGATGACGAAACATCATGAAAACCGAATATACAATATACACTTACATCCTAAGTGAGATTATGTGTTCAAGAACAGTCCCAATCTGGGGACTATCCAAGATTTACTCCTAATGAGTAAATCTCAGACGGGTTTCTAGGCCAACAAAATGTATGTATGTTGTCATTCCTATACCTACAATCCTAGTTTCATCATTCATATCCTAAGTTTTGTGTAACATCATTTAATTCAATCAATTCTTCCATTTGGGTAAGTTCATTCATTCATCATTAACCCTAATTAATCATTATTAATCAACTACATAATATTGAAGAATAATTATTGAACTAAGTTAAATCAATCACTAACAAGTGAGAAAGAAAGAAATATTAATTAATTAAATTCATTCATGCATCATTAACCTTGATTAATCAATAGTAATCAACTACACAATCTTGACGAGCAATTATTGAACTAAATTAAATCAATCACTAACAATAGAGAAACTAAGTGCAAATCTAATTAATTAAGTTCATTCCTGCATCATTAATCCTAATTAATCAATATTAATCAATATTAATCAACTATAGGCAGAGCAGGATATGGTGGCAACCCTAATTAATCAATATTAAATTAAGTGCAAATCTACTTCTGATTAACCACTCACCGCACTAGTGGAGCAGGATATGGTGGTGGCGGCGGCCAGAGGTGGAGGTAGAGGTCGTCGTGACTAGAGAAGAAGGAACGTGGTCGGGGTGCGATGATGGCTGGAGGTGAAGCAGGCTAGAGCGGCAGCATATGACTAGAGCTGATTGAGCGGCAGCTGGTGGCGGCGACTGGAGCGGCGAAAGATGACTGGAGCTGATCAAGCGGTGGCCGGTGGCGGCGACTGGAGCGACGACCTTGCAAGCTCCTCAGCGGCGGTCTCCTCACTAATGACTCCTCAGCAACAGCTCCTCAGTGACGACAAGCTTCTCACCAGCGGCTCCTCAGTAGCAATAGCTCCACAGTGGCGGCACAGAGCTCCTCAGCAATAGTAGTGGTTGCGGCGAGCGGCAATGGAATCGCCAGATCTAGCGTGCAATAGATGAAATCATGAATGAAATAGAGAAGGGGAAGAGTTTGGTTAGCATGGGTGCTATTAAATTAACTATCGGCATCTGTTATTACAAAAACTCGACACTTAAAACCAATAGACGTCGATCACACATGAAAACTGACACCTTTGTACAACTATAAACAAAAAACTTTGCACCCAGTTAGGGTGTTTATCGTCGGTTTCTAGTTACAATAACCGACGTCTATCCACATAACATGACAAAAAAAATTGTTCTTGAGTTACGATCATAATTTTCGATTGTCAACCAAAAACTGACGTCCAATAGGCAAATTGGGGGGGAAATAATTTTACAGGGACAACACGTGAACACACATCCTCGTCAGTTCTTGGGTAAAAACTAATGACATATGAGGGTATAAATTTTGCCTCGCAAAGTATCTTTAGTCGTCGGTCCCTTGTCAAAATCCAACGACTACTTTGGGATAAAAAAATTGTGGTGGCTTGACGCGAAACATATGTCGTCAGTTTTAGAGCAACCGACGCCGAATTGAAAATCTTGGAGGCAATTTTTTTTGCTTGGAAAATTGTATTTCATGGGTGATTTTGGACGTCGGTTTTTATTTCAAAAAACCAACATTAAAGAAAATGTGATACTCGTGTCTTTTATAAATTGTTCGGCTTTCACATATAGGTGACAATTGTCATTTTTAGCCGACGCCGCAGTGTAGTGGTGTCGGTTTTTTAGTTTTAACTGACGCCATCAAATGTGACGTTATATGTCTTATGTACTAGTGAGGTATGACCTTAATGGTAGAACTTATAGGGATAAAACCCATAAGTGCAAATGGGTCTTAAGAGTTAAGACTGAAATGGGTGACATTTGAAGAGTTGATTGGTTGAGATGAACTCAAGTGAGTTTAAGGTGTTGAACCTGATGATTTTATTTAACCAATTGTAGTGTCTATAGGCCATAAAGGATCATGCTTTTTATTGGAACTTTAAGACTATGAAATTTGGCATATGGATATTAAAATTGCATTCCTAGTAGGCATAACATGAGGTTGTGTATGTGACACAACCTAAAGGGTTTTATAATTCTGTTAATGCAAATGCAGTCTATAAGTTACAAGAGTTTAATCAATATGATTGATTAAAACCAGCACCTCATAATTGGAGTCTTTACTTTGATTATATAGTCAAAAGGGTTTGAGTGGTATATCAAAATAAAAAAATGGATCTGTGATTACAAATATTTAGTGGGAGTGTATTCATATTCCACATGATGATGAGGAATAAAATGAAAATGGTGTGGAAATACTTTCTTGAAAGGAATAAAGAGAAATGTCCTATGTGATAGGAATAGAGACCTATAGAGATAGATCTCGAAAGTCTCTTGATCTGATAAAGAGAGAGCATACATTGGCAGTCTATACTGAAGGGTTCAATATGCAAAGATTTAGTGGGAGAAAAATTATCCATATTACATGGAGTTAGTCTCTCAGATGCCTAGTGTCTGAAATTTTGATGAAGAATAGGAACACAAAGATAGATACCTTATGCATTCGCAATTGGATCTATAATGTATGTAATCATCCCATTATCTTGTATGTATCAGACATGACAAGAATATATATATATATATAGAGAGAGAGAGAGAGGATAGAATACATTCGAGTGTATTCGGAGTAGAATACACTCAAGTAGTTTTTCATGATGAAATATTTTTTTTCAAAAATATAATCCGTTGATCTTCTTAAACATCTTGTGAATAGCTCATATGTAAAATTTGAGCACATTTGGACATTTATAGGTCATGTTATAAATATCGCAAAAATTATGCATTTCAAATTAGTTTCGCGCGTCAATTTTGTTGCCCTTGGATGAGTAACTTACACTCATCCAAATAGGCTCAAAACTTGTATGTAGCCAATTTATAGTATGACGGTGAAGATCAATTGTTTACATTTTGCAAAAAATAGTCTTGATATGCAAACACACTTGAGTGTATTCGTGCGATCTGTACACTCGAGTGTATTCTAGCCTTACTGTATATATATATGTGCATTCATCATCTTGTATGAATTGGACATGACAATATGATATGCTCATCCAGTTATCTCGTATGTAATGGACATGACGAGTGGATGTCTGTCTACTTCCAGTGAGAGTCACTGGAATACCATAAAGAACTTATTTAAGTACTTATGAAGTATTAAAAGATTAGTTCTATGGTAATAAAAGGAAGAGTTGAGTGTAAATTGGTTACACTCGTGCAAGCTTCTGAAATGACAAAAAATGATCACAAAATACAAAATATAAAAGTGAATATGAGTTGTTAAATGGAAATGTTTCGAGTAAAATTAAAGGGCCATTTAATTCTAAAACGAATTTCAAGTATCCTTGTGTTATGAATAGTAGAGGATACTATATGGATCTAGAAGTTCATACAGATGAACTTATAGATATTCCAATTATTGATGACAAAGTAGAAATACTAAGTCAAACAATGGAGCTAAATGTTAGGCAATGAATATCATATAGCATATTACGGAAACTCCATCTCATACGAAATGTCATACAACAAGGAGATGTGAAACATGCAATATACCGACTAAAGCAAGATGTTGCCAACTCACTGGATTAGCACTAGCGCAACAGAAACATGTGGGACATATTTAGATATCACTAAGAATATGATTAGAAGGTGATTGTCTCTAAGTGCAAGTGGGAGTCTGTTGGTATGTATGCCCAGATAGCCAATCATATGATGGTTGGATTGGCATATGTTCTTATTAATTTGATAAATATTAAAGGCAAGCTTCTAATTTATTCTACCTCAATCGATTATGAGATAAATGATGGAGCAGAATGAATGTCTAAAGAATGACAATACTCAATGACGTATGTTTTTAGGTTGAGGACCTGAACAATGACATCATATAGATACTAAGAGTATGTACATTCTTGTTATGTCCCTTGTCATATGTCATTATTTAAGGTTGATAGACAACAATGACACATCAAGACTAGAGTGTGTGTTGGTTGATGATAATGTCTCATTAGCCATGATATATGATATCAAACTAAGCACATAGATACATGTTAGAGAATAGTGTATCAGACAGACCCACCATGAGAGTGACACATGAAACCATGGCATGGTAGTCAGAGTCATCTCTCATAGTGATGGTGGTGATTGTGATTTGTAGACCTGAAATCACTGCACTCGCCGAATGTAATTGGGTACACTTTGGCATCATCAAATGTAATCTTGAAACATGGGTTGTTATAACAGTGATGATTGGGTGGCTTTGACACATGAGATAGATTGTGGGTGATAGATATGGGATTTGTCCCTCCTAAGGGAGTATGATGTACAGGCCACTTGATAAGCAAGACTGAAAAAGGCATGCGCATGCACATATGAATCGATATATGATATTGATGTCACACATATCTCAAACAGTCTACTCTAGTTCAAGAAACATGAATGAACGTTGAAAGGATGATAACTCCATGCCTTGAGTTCATTCAGGATATCAGAGACAAAGGAATTATACATTCACTGGAACACCAATCACTGACTGTAGGATTGAAAGTTTTTCTCCTACTTTCCTTTTCGCTTGGGTAGCACTGAAGTGCGGCTAGGTACTGCTCTTTGCTTGTGATGTCATAATCTAGTTATGGACATTCACTGCCAATGTGAAATGGGACCTATAGGGTCACACACAAAGGATTCACTTGGAAGAGGAGTTTATTCATGAATGATGTTTGGATTAATTACTAAAGTGTTTAGGTACTCAATCAAACATTCAATCAATAGACTTGACTCAGAATCATCAAGTTCAAGTGTTAAACCAACTAATTAGAGTGTCAGATTGATTGAGAACTAAATTGACTGTGTTCTGCACAATCTGGACCACCAACCCACCAGTTCACTGGGTGAACCAATCAGCTCATGGCCAGTGAGATGACCGGTTCAGTCTGGTGAACCGATCGGTTCACTTGTCCAAATGAGCAATGTTGGGTTGTCACAATTTGTGAGAAAAGTTTTTCATTTCACTTGTTCAATTCGATTGGGACAAGAATTAATCTTTGAGATAATTAGAAACGAATAAGGAAAGTCAATTGCAAGCAGGTCTAGGAAATGAAACGATCAATTCACTAAGTGACCCAGTGAATCGATCATCTCACACTCCCAACTGACCGGTTTACTAGTGAACCGATCGGCTCACCTTGCCAAATAACTAGTTCAGTTATGAAACGATCGATTCACCTACTGTGGTGCAAATTGTTCATGGAAATTCTGGTCCCTTCTACTTTTACACAGACTGGGAACCCTGACCCTGCCCTCTACTATAAATAGAGGGGTATAGGGGGCTTCTCCAGAGACACAACTCAGAACATCAGTTTCTCTACAAAGTTGTTGTCCTCTCTAGTTGTGGTAACCGAGAGCCCAAGTAAGTTTTACACATCTAGGGAGGAATAGCGAGGGAAAGACAACTACAGAAAAGTGACTGGTGGTGGGAGAGTGTGTCGATGACTAGTACGCTGATAGAAAGGGACAACTCCTTCTAGTTCATTCTTGAGGATGAATGTAGTTCATGTGGACTATCTATAGAGGTGGGAGACTTCTGCCACTCAGGAGGACGACAGTCAACCACAGTCCGGGTCAAGACCAGGAGCTACATAGACGTCATCGAAGATAGGTGGTTGAAGACCGCACTTGCTATGAGGTATAGTCGTTGAGCAAGCCTCAGGACCAGGTATATCTCACTAAAACCATCCTTACAATTACATAGATATTGATGTGATCTGTTGGTTATGGTTTTATGGTCAAGTAAAAATTTTGTTTTCACTGCCTACTTTGACCATGTAAAACCCAACATGATCTTCTCCTCCTCCTATTGCAGGATGTCAATCTTAGGATGATTTTTTCTGTCTAGAAGAGGAAAAACTCTTAGATAACTCATCTCACAAAGTGGGTGTCTCCCTTTGGACATACACCCCATTATATAGGAGAATCATGGGTTTGGAATTTTAAAAATACAATCTTGAACTAATCATAACTTAAAATAGAATCAAAGAAGAAATTTTCGATGGAGTTACCAATCTACCCGACTGGTTAACCAATCACCTATTTGGGTCACCTACTCGAATGATTGGTACATTCAATCACCCAATTATCTAGTCCTAGTCTGGTCTGGTTGATTAGTTTGATTTCAAATCAAACAAGTCTCCTTTTTCTTTGTTGTCCCTAGACTTGTATCCAATTGGTTTATCCAACTGGCCTATTGGCCACTTTCCCAAAGTGGTGGCCAATTGATCATTGATATTCAATGAACCAATTGTTTGGAACCATCCAATTGACTGACCGACTTACCTAGTTGGAGGATTGGGTAGGAAATCAGTGTATACATGATTTAGAAACCATTATGATGATGTATTTGGTTGTGAACTTCTTTTCCCTTAACCATCATGATCAGCTTACTAGTTGGCAGATTGGGTAGTGAATTAGTATATGCATGATCTAGAAACTGCTACGATGATGTATTTGGTTGCAAACTTCTTTTCCCTTAATCATCATTATGTGTGTGATCCCATGGCTGACACATTACATTGGCAATGATGTCAAAGACCTCAAAATAAAAGAGTGGTTTATAGCAACATGTCATTGTTATACAAGTAATTGGTATAAGTTGAGAACAACTTCAACTTGTAAGTGACCATTGTTACTATGATCTTATAGTCCCTTTCTCATGAATATATAATTGGAACCGAGGCATGGATTTTTCATCTCTTAAAATCCTAACTATGCTTCTTAAACAAGAGTAGACTATAGATATTATGTGAACTCAATACCATGCATTGACTCACATGAGAATGGCCATGCATTTCTGGCTTAATAAAGTGGATAGGATATCACTATGATGGAGAGACAAATTCCATCCACATCACTCAAAATAATCCACAAGTGTCACAGTACACTCAGTCACTACATGAATGTCAACCTTTATTCATATTCATGTTGGGTAGCATTAAAGTACATAGAACATCATATGATCATTGTAGTGACTCCAGGTCTAAGGATCACAGTCGGACTTTAAATGCCATGACATGGATTCTATGTGTATTCTCAATGTGGGTCTATCTAGTACAATTTGTTATCTAACAAGTATCCATGTATTTTAATGATATCCAATATCATGACTTAAGAGGCATTGTCATAATTTAGCATACACACTAATCTTATGTATTGTGCAATCCTATAATATCCACCATAATAATTGATTAGGGACATAACAAGAATGATTATTATTGGTATTCGTATGATCTCATGTTCAGGTACTCAACCCAAACTATATCTCATTGAGTCAAAACATTCTTAGGACATTATTTATTTATTCCTTATCTCAATACTAGAATGAACATAATAAGTAGAATTCTTACTAGACCTTTGTAACAAGAATTCTCCTACTAGATATTTGAGGTTCTTGTGCTACATGAGGATTTTGGGATTCCAAAAAATTTCATGGTTCTCTTTGTTCCTCATGTACCTTCATATGTTCAATGTTGTCTTGTTGGTCTCAAACTTCTTCAAGAACTATCTTGTCTCCCAATGGTTTCTTTGGAATTGAATTCATTTTCAAGGAGCACATAAATTCTTGGAAACAAACACTTCGTTTTCATATAAAATATAGAAGTAATAACCCTTAGTTTTCTTAGTGTATCCAAAAAAGAAAATCTTATCCAAATTGTGTCAAAACTTTTCATACTTGTTTCTTGACATAAGATTTACATCTCTGAATCTTCGTATTTCATATGGTGTCTTTTGAACTGATTTGGAAGGTACACGGATAAGTGAAGAAGTGGAAGTTTCAAGAGCATATTCCCATCAGGAAGCTATAATTATCTAAACTCATCATTGATCATACTATGTCCAACAAGGCATGCTTACTTCTTTATAATATATCATTGTGATGTGGTGTTCATGGTGTAGTCAACTATGATACAATACGAAGATCTCTAGGGAATCAAACTCTTGTCTTAGTCATTTTCCACCATAATTAGATTGTAGTTTTTGTACGTTATTCATGAATCCCTTGAATGTTTGAATAGATTCTGATTTATGTTCATAAGATACACATATCCATATCTACTGAAGTCATTAGTAAATGTGATGAAGGACTAAAATCCACCTCTACCGCATGTTCTAGAAGGTCCTAAGACATCAGTATGTATGAGTCCTAATAAGTCACTTTCCCTCTTAGTATTACTAGTGAAGGGTGATTTTGTCATCTTGCCCAGTAAACAAGATTCACATGTCTCTATTGATTCAAAATCAAATGAGTCCATACAACCATATTAATGAATTCTTGAAATGTATATCTCCCTTATGTGCCCTAGATGACATTGCCAAATGTAACCTTTGTTTGAGTCATCAAGTCTTGGTATTTAGGTTATTTACACCTATATCAATATCAAATTAGAAAAGACCATAAGACATTGGGGGACTGTCATAGTATATTGCATTGCTTAGAAACGAAACTTGACCATTTTTATTAGAAATTAAAAATTATTCTTGTCCAAACAAGATACAAAAATAATGTTTCTATTTATGGCGGGTACATAATTATAGTTTCCTAAATTTATTACAAGCCAACTAGGCAGAAATAAACTATTGATTCCTATATTTACAACAACTCTTGCTCCTTTAGTAACTTATAGATCCACCTCTCCCTTCATTATGGATTTACTTCTTTCGGATTGTGCATATTAGAGCATATGTGATATCCACATCAGGTAACCAATACTCAATATGAAGTAGATAAATTTAGTTCTATAGCATAAATACCTAAAGTGGAGATCTCTACCCCTCCTTATTTTTTAGTTCATCAAGTTAAAGAGGGCAATATCTTTTCCAATTTCCATCTTGGTGACAATTACCTTCCTTGACTACTCCTCCTTTTGCTTTAAATGTAGAATACTTCAGATTTTGTCTAGCTTTATAACTCTCCTTATCGTAATATGGCTGCCATTCTCATGTTGCTTTTGAATATCATGATTCATTGATCATAGCCTGAGGAAGTTGCTGTCAATAATGGCATTAGTTATCTTATGATAAGATTCCCTTTCCTCTGTAGGCACATTTGGATCTTGTTCATTTTGTTATGGTGTTTCCGGGACATAATTATTACTATCATGAGTGAGACAATCTCAATTTCCTATACCAATCATGGAAGTTATTTGCATTCAACTATTCTTTCTTAAGAACCATCATGATGAGAATTTGTTGTGTTTATTTTCCACTAGATCTAAAAACAAAATATTTGCACAAGTCGATATTTGATTTCAAAATTCATTTGATTATATGATATTAATTTGGAATTTAATTAATAAAGATCACACTATTTTGATCAAATTATTTCCCCTCTCTATTAATTTGGAACATTACAATGAGCAATCTTCTAGTGAGCTAAGATCCATAAACATTAAGTTATAAGACAACTTTGGCCAATTGCTCATAGCTTAATTGTTTAGGTAGGTGAGGATTATCAATTGCATCTAATACAACTCTTAGGTAAATGGTTTCACAACTCCTTGTTATTATTCATCTTGCCCTCTTTGTGCCTCTAGGTGTGTAATCATATTAAGATCACCTTAGTTAAGTCAACCTCAAAGGACTATACAATAAGCTATGCACTGTGCTTTGAAAGACCCACATACTTATTAATATACTACCCCAAGTTAGATGGTGCACCCCATTTTGGTTTACCCACACGTAGTCAGTCAATGTGTTAATTTGTATTACACTTTGGAAAGGCATCTTAAACTTAATATTTAATTTAGGGATTTGATATTATATTCATATTTTCATTCACCATTACATATACATTATTCTATGTATCATATACTATAATAATCTCCACATCTAATAAATAGGATACGACAACTAGTATAAAATACTAGATAAAACTATTTGTAAATAAACGGTCAAAAGATTTACATTTGATGTAACCTTAAATTTGCCTTTCTTGGGGTTTCCAGTCGACCACTTGGATTCCCTATTTGGGCAGTTTTTTAATTGTTGTTGGAGTCATTGATTCATCTTCATCGCAAACCATCCACGAACCTTCCTCATTAGTGTGTGCTTCTAATCATGTCCTTCTCTCCACCATGATCCACTAGTGATGTGAATACATCATCATAAAATAATTACAAGAATTAAATTATTCATGAAGAATGTAGAGAGAGGGGCATCACATCTAAGTCATATACATGTCATAGACTTTAGTCAGAATCAAAAATTGTGAATTACATGTTTTAGATCACAAGCACCACAACAAACTAGTTTCCCTATCCATGTCCAAACAAAATGATTTCAAAGGAGTCGTATTGGTTTATGTAATACATATATATACATCATATTGTATATGACTGTTGGTGATTAATGTGGAATCACATTGCACAATTATCCATTCATCAAAAATATGTGGTTCAAAGTCCAAGTTGGTTTTAAAATCATATAACATTGGTTGTACTACAACTGTAGGGTTCTGAGGGAAGCAGTGTAAAGAAATTTAAAAAATCCAAGAAAACTCTTAGACAATGAATACATTATAACAAAAAATTGTCACTATATGAAAGATATAGAAGGGATACTAGATATACTTGTTGTGTACTAGTTGTCCAACAACTAGACACGTCTTATGTCGGTGTAAAACTTGCCTTCTGGATCTAGATCCAATGTGATAATTGTTGTTTTTGTCACCGCCTTGTCCTCACAACAACACCTTATCTTCTCCTTGAAGAAGTTTCTCGTCATCAAACCTATACTCAAGGCATCATCCTCTACATCATCCATGTAGATGTGGGAGATCTTGGTTGCCAAGAGAAAGCAAAATTTGAAGCCTTTGATGTGTTAGCATCTCTCACTGACCTTCTCCTATTCAGATTGTCATCCTTGGTATGAGTTTTTTTTTCTCCACGAGGAAGAAATCTTAAACAACTTGACTCACAATGTGTATGTATTTCTTTGCATGTCTAGCCCTTTATATATTACAATCATGGGCTTATATTTTCATAATCCAATCTTGTTCCTAATTGCAACTCAAGATAGTATGAAGCTAGAAAAATTTAGACATGCTTACAATCATGTTCCTTGTTTTGATGAGGAGAGAAGTGGTGACATGTTGAGTGTGGTTTCTAGGATTCGCCTTGATGCCCTATATTGATGTTGACCATATGTTGACCGTTTCAGTTCTTGGCTTTTAGCGACCACCCTTGATGATCCTTACTATGTTCTTTGTGGTCGAATGAGGTTTTAATAGTGCTTTGTGTTCCCTATGGTCGCTTAAGTTTGAAGCTTTCTTTTGGGTCACATGACCTAGGGTTTTAGATGCCTTTGGGTCGCATGGTTTTTTCTTGAAGAACCCTACCCTTTTCTCCTCTTTTGGTCGTATACTATGGTGTAAACCAAGACGTCTATCTTGAAGATCTTCTCTTCACAAAGATCGGAGACTATGGTTCCCCATGGTGGTATCTAAGTGAAAAGAAGCTCTCTTCTCTCTTCTTTCTCCTTCTTTTGTTCTCTTCGTCCTTGAGGTTTTGGTTCTCTTCTTGCCCTTTAACTGAGGGTTTTTCTTACTCCTTTGAGGTGTTGACTATCTTGGTCATGGAGGAGACCAAATTTAGGGCTTTATCTTGTCTTTGGATCTTTACTTGGAGGTGGTGCAACCTAAGGCGGGTTATATAACTCTCTTCCTTCTCTATTACAGCACTTTAATCCTACATGCAACTCATTCTAAAACATAATTTATTGTTGTTGATAATGTTATCTTGATAAGGGTTAAGTTTCTATATTGATTTTGCATGCACATGCTTCTTTATCTAAACTCTAATTGATGTGGCTGAACTTTAATGGAAAGTGATGATGATGGTTTTGCATGCAACTCAACCTTGGTTTTGTTATCTTGGTTCTTGTTTGGCTACCTTGCATGAGGTGGAATTTTGGTTCTATTTTCATGTGCTTCATCTTGAGTTTTCATCCCTTGACTCATAGTTTTCATGTGATCACGTGTGGTGCATGATTCTAGGTTTCGGTGATGTTTTCCCTAAGTTTTTACATCATCCATTGAAGGTTAGTTTCATGTTGTTTTAATCACCTATCTTGCTCATGACATGCTAGTGGTTTTCTCTCTCTTAGATGCTTTTTATGTTGGTACCCAAGTGGTTGAATGCTCGAAGATATTTGGTCGAATGAGATGGCTTTATTTGGTTTTGGGTCGCATAGAATGATTCTTCGATCGAATAAGTTTTCTCTTCAGTCACATAGTCCAGTCCTCCTCTTCAGCTGCAGAGATGGTTGGCTTCCCTTCGACCATTTTTTTTGGTGATGCTTGTTCACAGGTGTGGCATGCGACCTAGGCTATCCCTTTGACTGTTTGAGTTGTGGTTTGTGTCTTAGCTACTGACCTAGCTAGTGGTTTGGTTGTTGATTGTGTGTCTTCAACCTTGGATCCCTTCGACCGATGGTGTTTCATGGTTGTGCTTGATCGCTGGTTGAGGATGGTCTTCGACCATGGTGTATATCTCCCTTCGATTGCATGGTTTGTGACATGATGCCTTGTTCAACCGATGAAGGGTTATGATATGTGTTTGATAAGAATGGTTGTCTTGATGTTGGTAATGAAAGGCCACAAAGGATGTTCCAAGAATGTGGGAAGGTGAAATACCTAGGGAATTTGTTGATAGTGTTGTGATTTAAAACCCTAATAAGAGGTTTAAAACCCTAACCCTAATGTGTAACTTTAAAAAGTAGTATGCATTGTGCAATGTGACAGTATGTAGTGATGATATTTTGTTTCTCTCTCCTACTTGTATGATCCTAACTATGCAGGTGATTGAAAGTTATAAGTAGTAATTGTTATGGTGATGCTTATGTGATACAGGGTAATGATTGTGAACCCTTATGAGGCCTGATGAGACATGATGATGTGACACAAGGATTATGTGATTGGGTCTTTTGACCTAGAAGAGGCGCAATGCCTAATGTGAGGTGATATACTATAGTGTTGTGATGAGGGGTTGATATTTTGTAGTGATGTGATGATGTTGATGGCCTTGTAAGGTAGTGTTATCATGTGATGATGTGACAAGTCCTTACTAAATTCAATTTATATATTTTGGAGTTGTAACATACCCCTATTTTTTTAGAATATGTTTAGGGTTCGTATGTTGTAACTTGATTGATTCTAAAAGATACTCAATTGACTTAACTAATCAAGTGAAATCCTAACCATGTAGGTGCCATGTGCAATAGAGCCATCTTCAGTGTTACTACTTTGAGGTATGGTGAAAGGGGTATTCCCAAGGGAAACCTGGAGTGCATATTGTTGAGTATGCGAGGTGCAAGTGACTACGTATCCTTGACATATTGATCCCAAGTGTTTTGAGAATGATTGTGGTCGGGTCTCGATGATGATCATATGATATGATGTGATAGAGGACAATTGTGGTTGTACCTCAGTGATTGGGTTATATACCTTGTTTTCTAGTGTCATGACAGGCTAGGTGTTTTACAGGACCATGGCTCTGACTATGAGTTGATGTCTTTACATGACTATAGCTTTGACAATAAGTTGTTGTCTTTGCAGTTTGACTATATGTCAATGTGATGCACACTTAACCTGAACAAGTAGTGCAGGAGAAGATCATGGAGTTTGGATCTTCCATTGACCTTGTACGGAACCAATTTTTACTTCACAGTGGTTGGTTGTATTTGGGTGGTACGGCCCAAATCCTCATAGAAAATAAAATACATAATACAGCCGTGTAATATATTTTTCTTAGGGTCAAATAATTTCACGTTGGATGACCCCTTGCCTTATCTTTGCATTGATTTCTTGAATATAATGCGGTAAGAGAAATCAACTGTTATATATATTCCTTCAAAAAATGTAAGATGTTCCACTGCTCAGTTGGAGATACCTAAACTGCTTAATCTTAGTATCAGTTTAATACATATCATTTAGTGGAATCTACTCAACCTGATGAATATGTTATCTTATCGCTTTAAGTTAGTTGTGCTTATAATAGTTGTGTGGAGAGTTATATCTCTCACTGGGATGTTTGGTATCATCATGTGGGTTTCCACATCTTTTAGGTGGTTGTACACGATGAGGTAGAGATCGTGCGGTTGAGGATAGGCAGCAAGAGGAGCAGTAGTTGTTGAGAGGTTGGATATGATGCTAGTGTTTTGTAGTAGAGTCCTATGTGTCGTCCATGTACACTTGGGTCCTTGGGGTGGTTTTGTAGATGTTGTATATCGAAATGATGTTTTGTCTATATGCTCTTGTTGTACAAATATGGCATGTATGTATGTGAACAGGTTATTATATGTGACTGGCATGTGGCATGATAGACACATAATAGTGATGTGTACATCTTTATGGCATGTTATGTGATACAGGTGGCTTCATGTGGACTCAGATATAATAAGTTTTCTACTTCTGTGCCTATGGGAAATCAGTTTTTATTTCATGTGTTTTATGGTAACTTGGTTGATTAGTATTAGTTCCGCGCTTTATTTTGAGTAATCTCACTTTGTGGCACGTCCAGGCATCACAGTTTTGGTAGGTATCAAAGCTTTAGGTTTGTTGAGTCTATAAGGACATAGTACTAGCATTTGTGTATGTTCTAGTGTCCTCCACTCTGTCTTATGGTAACTTCTTCTTATTCAGGAGAAGAAGAGAAGATGGATGGAGAACACAAAGAACATGCTATGAGAGTAGTGTTGCTGCACCAGGTGGTGGTTCCAGGAGGTAAGAGAGGGTGTATGTTGTGCCTGAGATGCCCTAGTTGACCCAGTTGTGGTGGCCAATCCTGCTTTCCGGTCCATCTTTGGATAATTAATGGCCACGATGACGCATAAGGAAGATAGAATGCCTCCACCCCAAGCAAGATCAACAATCCCCAATATGGAATCTTTGGGTTCTGGGAAGACCTTTGAAAGATTGAGCCATGTAGGGGTGGTTGAGTATGTAGGTATGGAAGACCCAACAGATGCATATTTTGTGGCTGACAGAGATGGAGAAGGCCTTCAAGATCCTCAACATCCCTAAAGAGGATAAAGTGAAGCATGTGGTGTATTTGTTGAAAGGGAGTGTTGGCCATTGGTGGGCTATTGAGGAGAAGAAAAGGCATGGTGTCATGATAAGTTGGGAGGAGTTATAATGAGAGTTTTTGAGTTGGTAATTCCCCGAGGCCTACCTGGATGAGAAGATCACGCAGTTTGAGAAAATCTGATTGGGATATATGTCAATCAACGAGTATGAAGCTAAGTTTATGGAGCTTCTGAGGTTTTGTTCGCATGTGGCAGTTGTAGACAAGGAGACGATCATACGGTTCAAGAAGGGTTTGAGTACAGAGTTGACAACCCCAGTATCATCCTTAGAAAATAGAGAAAAGTTTTCCACATTTGTGGAGTCGATTAGAAGAGTGGAACGGTCAGTGGTGGATAAGCATGAGATGAAGGCCAAGAAGAGGCCTTCTCAGTATCAGCGACAGTCATCTGGAGGCTTTAAGAATCCCAGGTTCTCAACACTGTTGTCACATCAGAGATCGACAAGTCAGTTGTGTGGTCTTGGAATGTAGTTCCAAAGTGGCGACGTTTGTCGATGGCGGTGTTTTGTGGGTCTTCCAAGGTGATAGGAAGATTCTCCCTACATGTCTGGTGTCAGCGATGGTCGCAGAGAAGTTGATCAAGTAGGTATATGATGCATTCTTGGTACATGTGGTGGATACCAAGGAAAGTAGTCTGAGTATCCAAGAGGTGCCAGTTGTCAGTGAGTTTAAAGATGTGTTTCCTATTGAGTTCCCAGGAGTTCCCCCTTATAGAGAGATTGATTTTGAGGTCAACATGGTTCCTGGTATGCAACCCATAGCGTAGACACCTTATAGGATGCCACCAATTGAGATGCAAGAGTTGAAGAAACATTTGTAGGAGTTTCTTGAGAAAGGCTTCATTAGGCTGAGTACATCACTGTGGGATGCTCCCATTTTGTCTGTAAAGAAGAAGGATGGATCCATGCAGTTGTGCATCAATTACAGACAGTTGAAAAAGGTGACGATCAAGAATAGGTATCCTTTGCCGTAGATTGATGACATGTTTGATCAGTTAAGGGGTGTTACAATCTTCTCAAAGATAGATCTGAGGTCAGGATATCATAAGTTATGGATCAAGGCAGATAATATACCTAGGTTAGCTTTTAGGATGAGGTATTATCACTATGAGTTCGTGGTTATGTCGTTTAGTCTAACCAATGCACCAGTAGTGTTCATGGACTTGATGAACAGGGTGTTCAGACCGTATCTTGAGTAGTTTGTGGTGATCTTTATAGATGACATCTTGATATACATTTGAGATAGTCAACAGCATGAGCAGCATCTCCGTCAGGCGTTGACCTTGTTGAGACAACACCAATTGTATGTTAAGTTCAGCAAGTGTGAGTTTTGGCTGAAGGAGGTGTCTTTCCTTAGACACGTGATATATGTTGAGGGTGTTCATGTGGACCCCAAGAATGTTGAGTCTGTGATAGAGTGGGAGCAACCAAAGATGCTGACGGGAGTTTGCAATTTTTTGGGTTTGGCAGGTTACTACATGAGGTTCATCAAGAACTTCAGCACAGTGGTGTTCCCCTAACAAAGTTGATGAGGAAAGATGTGCCTTTTGTTTGGGCATGACAAGTGTCAGTGTGCATTCTAGTTGTTGAAGGAGAAGCTGACCAGTGTGCCCATGTTAATGCTTCTAGAGCAAGGAAAGGGTAATATTGTCTTTTGTGATACCTCGTAGAATGGTCTAGGTTGTATGTTGATGCAAGATAAGAACATGATTTCTTTCGCTTCATGACAGATTAAGAAACACGAGGAGAGATACCTGATGCATGATCTAGAGCTTGCAGTGGTGGTCCATGCCTTGAATATATGGAGACACTACATTTATGGTGAGAAGTGACAGATCTTCATTGACCATAAGAACATGAAATATATCTTCTCACAACAAGAGTTGAACATGCGACAAAGGTGCTAGATGGAGTTGATCAAAGACTATGATTTCACCATAGACTACCATATGATTGCAACATATACTAGCATACAGGGAAGGCCAATGTGGTTGCATATGCTTTAAGTAGGAAATCTTTTTCATTGTCATCTACTGACAAGGCACATTTATGCTCTTTAGTGTGCCATAAAAGAGACATGTTGGTCTCCTTGCGTCAGATGAACGTAAAGTTGGAAGTGTCCTTGTTAGAAGGATTGTTGGCATAGTTGCTGGTGAAGCCTACGTTGAGGCAGTAGATCAAATATGCACAACATGATGATATTGTGATACAGCAGATCCAATCAGAGTTTGGCAGTGAGAAGTGTGATGGCTTCTACGAGTTAGATGATGGGATAGTGTGTTACCACGGTAGCATTGTGGTTCCTTATGTTGATAATCTGAGGAAGATGGTCTTGGAGGAGTCTCACTCTTTGATGTATGCTATGCATCCAAGTAGCACCAAGATGTACACAATATGAAAGACCTATATTGGTGGCCTGGTTTGAAGCATGACGTAGTTTAGTTCGTGGCTAAATGCACAGTGTGTCAGCAGGTTAAGGCAGGGCACCAGAAACCTGTAGGGACTTTGCAACTGTTACCTATACCACAATAGAAATGGGATAATGTCACGATGGACTTTGTGGTGGGTATGCCTAGGACATCCAAAGGTCATGACTCCATATGGGTGATTGTTGACCAGTTGAATAAGTTAGCACACTTTCTTCCTATAAAGATGACTTACATAGTAGAGAATCTTGCACAGATATATGTTTATGAGATAGTGTTTTTACATGGTATCCCAGCTACCATCATATCTGATAGAGGTCCTCAGTTCACCAGTCATTTTTGGGAACAACTGCACACAACCATGGGTACGTAGTTGAAATTCAGTACAATGTTTCACCCACAGATAGATGGATAGTCAAAGAGGACAATCCAGATCTTGGAAGATTTGTTCAAAGCTTGTGTTTTGTAGTTTTGGGTAGTTGGTATGTGCACCTCAGTTTGATAGAGTTTGCATATAACAACAATTATCAGAGGATCATTGATATGGCACCTTATGAGGCTTTGTATGGGAGACGATCAGATCTATGTTATGTTGGTACGAGACTGGTAAATATCAGCTTTTAGGTCCTGAGAAGAAGATCAAAGTGATTCACAATAGTTGAAGGTAGCCTGGGATAGGCAGGAGTTGTATGTTGATTATTGTCATAGATCGTTGGAGTTCCAAGTGGTAGAAAGAGTGTACCTCAGGGTCACTCCTTGGAAGGGTGTTTTGAGGTTTTAGAAGAAGGGTAAGTTGGCTCCTAGATACATGGGACCTTACCCAGTGGTGGTACGTGTTGGAAAGGTGGCTTATAAGTTGGAGTCGCCACTTGAGTTGCACAGATTGCATCCATTGTTCCATGTGTCTGTGTTGAGGAAGTGTCACCCTGACACAAGGTTGGTGTTTCAGCCAATGTAGGTAGAGTTGGAAGGACATATCTTACGTGGAGGGTCCTGTGTTGATCCTAGATAGGAGGATCAAGAAGTTGAAGAAGAAGAACATTGTGTTGGTTAAGGTTTTGTGGAATCATCATGGCATGTAGGAAGCCACGTGGGAGCTCGAGGAGATGCGTAGGAATTACCCATCTCTTTTAGCATAGGATTTCAAGGGCGAAATCCTTGTTAGGAGTTTATGGTTGTAAGACCCTTGACCTAGCTTAGTGCTTGATGTGCTTGCTTTGCTTAATAATATTCTTAAACTTTAATGTAATCTCTTGAGATGCCTTAATATCATGTGATAATTTAAAGTTTTTAGTTTGGTCCAATTTGATTGATGTTTAAGCTATCTTTTCTATATATTGCATGTTGTGGACCAACTTGAAATTTACCCATGTTGAAGGGTTATCTTGCATTTTTTCACATGTAGGTTGCACCTTTGATACCTTAGCATCATGAGACAGAGAGTGGTACTTTGAGATACCATGTTGTTCCTTGGTTTGATGAGGAGAGAAGTGGTGACATGTTGAGTGTGGTTTCTAGGATTTGCCTTGATGCCCTATGTTGATGTTGACCATATGTTGACTGTTTGAGTTCTTGGTTTTCAGAGACCACCTTGATGATCCTTAGTGTGTTCTCCATGGTCAAATGAGGTTTTGATGTGCTTTGTGTTCCCTATGGTCGCTTAAGTTTGGAGCTTTCTTTTGGGTCGCATGACCTAGGGTTTTGGATGCCTTTGGGTCGCATGGTTTTATGTGACCATGAGCCCTGGTTGCCATGTGTTTCCTACAACCGATGGTCATCCATGACCAAGTGAGGTCGCTTGGGTTTCTTATTTTTCATGACCTTAGTGGTTTTCATGGTTTTAGTGGATACATGTTTATTCTTTGGTGGATAAGTGTCATGAGGAACCCTAATATCTTGACACCTAACCCCCACTTTCATCTCCCTCCTACTCCTAAGTATAAACCCTCTCTCCTACACATGTAAGTATCTATTTTGGCCTTCCTCATTCTCCCTTCCACCTTGAGTTCGGCCTTGTGTGCTTGGTGGTGTGAAGGAGCTCATCCTTGGTGCTTGGTGGTCGAGATCCCTTTCATGTGGTGATCCAAACTTGGAGCTACTCTTCTTTGGTGATCTTTGGTGGTTCCTTGATCCTTGGTAAGTGATCCATCTCTTGATCTCATTTTCTTGAATAATCCTACCTCTTTCTCCTCATTTGGTCGTAGATCATGGTGTAAACCATGGTGGCTATCTTGAATTAATTCTCTTCACAAAGATCAGAGACTATGGTTCGCCGTGGTGGTATCTAAGTGAAAAGAAGCTCTCTTCTCTCTTCTTTCTCCTTCTTTTGTTCTCTTTGGCCTTGAGGTTTTGGTCTTCTTTCTTGCCCTTTAACCTAGAGTTTTTCTTGCTCTTTTGAGTTGGTGACTAGCTTGGTCGTGGAGGAGATCAAAGCTAGGGTTTTCTCTTGTCTTTGGAGCTTTTCTTGGAGGTGGTGCAACCATCATCTAAGGAGGGTTGTATAAATATTTTCCTTCTCTATTATAGAACTTTAATCCTAAATGCAACTCATTATAAAATGTAATTTCTTGTTGTTGATAATGTTATCTTGATTAGGGTTAAGTTTCTATATTAAACTTGCATGCACTTGCTTCTTTATCTAAACCCTAATTGATGTGCCAAACTTTAATGGAAGGTGATAATGGTTGTTTTGCATACAATCCAACCTTGGTTTTGTTACCTTTGTTCTTGGTTCGGCTACCTTGCATGAGGTGGATTTTTGGTTCTATTTTCATGTGTTGATCTTGAGTTTTCATCACTCAACTCATGGTTTTCATGTGATCACGTGTGGTGCATGATTATAGGGTTTTGGAGATGTTTTCCCTAAGTTTTTACTCCATCCCTTGAAGGTCAGTTTCATGTTGTTAATCACCTATATTGCTTGTGAATTGCTAGTGGTTTTCTCTCTCTTAGATGTTTTTCATGTTGTTACCCAAGTGGTTGAATGCTCGAAGATGTTTGTTTGAATGAGATGGCTTTCTTTTGGTTTTGGGTCGCATAGAATGTTTCTTCGGTCGAATAAGTTTTCTCTTCAGTCGCGTAGACCAGTCCTCCTCTTCTTTCACATAGATGGTTGACTTCCCTTTGAACATTTGTTTTGGTGATGCTTGGTCGTTGATGTGGCCTATGACCTAGGTTATCCTTTTGACTGTTTGGGTTGTGGTTTGTGTCTTAGTCATTGACCTAGCTAGTGGCTTGGTCGTTGAAGGTGTGTCTTCAACCTTGGATCCCTTTGACTACTGGTGTGTCATGGTTGTGCTTGATCGCTGGTCTTGAGGATGGTCTTCGACCATGGTGTATATCTCCATTCGATCGCATGGTTTGTGACATGATGCCTTGTTCAACCGATGAAGGGTTATGACATGTGTTTGATAAGAATGGTTGCCTTGATGTTGGTAATGAAAGGACACGAAGAATGTTCCAAGAATGTGGGAAGGTTAAAGACCTAGGGTTTGTTGATAGTGTTGTGATGTAAAACCCTAATCAAAGGTTTGATACCCTAATTCTAACCATAATGTGGAACTTTAATATATTAGTCTACCTTGTGCAATGTGACAGTATGTAGTGATGATACTTTGTTTCTCTCTCGAACTTGTATGATCCTAACCATGCAGGTGATTGAAAGTTATAAGTAGTAATTGTTATGGTGATGCTTATGTGATACAGGGCAATGATTGTGAGCCTTATGAGGCATGATGAAACATGATGATGTGACACAGGGATTATGTGATTGGGTCTTATGACCTGGAAGAGGCTCAATGCCTAATGTGAGGTGATATCCTCCAGTGTTGTGATGAGGGATTGATATTACCCAGTGATGTGATGATGTTGATGGCCTTGTAAGGCAGCAGTATCATGTGATGATGTGATAAGTCCTTACTTCATTCGCTTTGTATCTTCTGGAGTTGCAACATACCCCTGTTTTTGTAGAATCTATTTAGGGTCCATACGTTGTAACTTGATTGATGCTAAAAGATACCCAATTGGCTAATTAATCAAGTGAAACCCTAATCATGTAGGTGCCTTGTGCCATATATCCATCTTCGGCGTCAGTTTTAGCTGGTTGGTGAAAGGGGTGTTCCCAAGGGAAACTCAGAGCGCATATTATTGAGTATGCGAGGTGCAAGTGACTACAAGTCCTTGACATCTTGTCCTAAGTGTTTTGAGACTGCAATCGAGTCTCGATGATGAGCGTATGAAATGATGTGATAGAGGATAACTATGATTGTACATCAATGATTGGGTTATATACCCTATTTTCTAGCGTCGTGACCTATACTAAGGGGGATAGGCATTTTAAAAGACCATAGCTATGACTATGAGTTGTTGTCTTTACAGTATTATAGCTTTGACTATAAGTTGATGCTTTTTGTAGTTTGGCTATATGTCACTATGGTGCAGACTCAAACTGACCGAGTAGTATAGGAGAATATCATGGAGTCTGACTCTTCCATTGATCTTGTATGGCACCAATTATGACTTCACAATGGTTGGTTGAATTTGGGTGGTACAACTCAAATCCTCAAGGCAAATAAAAAATGTAATATAATTGTATAGTATATTTTGCTTAGGGTCAAATATGTTTCACATTGTATGACCCCTTGTCTTATCTTTGTACTGATTTCTTCGGTTATAATGCAGTAAGAGAAATCAACTGTTATGTGTGTTCTTCATATTCCTTCTAAAATTTTAAGATGTTCTACTGCTACGTTGGAGATACCTAAACTAGTTAATTTGTAGTATCAGTTTAATGCATATCATTTAGTGGAATCTACTCAACCTGATAAATATGTTATCTTGTAGCTTTATGTTAGTTGTGCTTATAATAGTTTCAGAGGAGATATATATCTCTTCTTGGGACATTTGGTCTCACCCCGTGGGTTTCCACATCTTTTAGGTGGTCGTGCATGATGAGGTAGAGATTGTGTGGTTGAGGTTGAGCAGCTAGAGGAGCATTGGTTGTTGAAAGGTTGGATATGTTGCTAGTGTTTTGTAGTATAGGCATATGTGTCGTCCATGTACACTTGGGTCCTTGGGGAGGTTTTGTAGATGTTGTACATCGAAACGACATTTTAGATATATGTTATTGTGGTACAGATATGGCATGTATGTATGTGAACATGTTATCATATGTGACAAGCTTGTGGCATGATAGCCACATAACAGTGATGTGTACATCTTTATGGCATGTTATGTAATACAGGTGGCTTCATGTGGACTCAGATGTAATAAGTTTTCTACTTTTGTGCCTACGGGAAATTGATTTTTATTTCCTATGTTTTATGGTTACCTTGTTGATTAGTATTAGTTCCACGCTTTGTTTTGAGTAATCTTTCTTTGTGGTGCGTCGGGGCGTCACATGACCAATGCATCAACTGATGACTGGTCAATTATTTTTAACCATTCAGTCGAACAACTAGGTTACCCAATTAATTGATTGGGTAGCAAATCAATTTGTACAAGATTCAAAACCATTCTAATCATCTGTTTAATTGTGAGCTTATGTTCCCTTAAGCATCCTTATAATGTGTGACACTGTAGTTTCCACATTACATTGGCAGTGATGTCCGAGATATCACAAGAAAAGAGTGATATATACCAACACTTCATTGCTAACCAAGAAATTGGAATAAGTTGAGAACAAATTTTACTTATAAGTGACCAGTGTTACCATGACTGTATAATCCCTTTGTCACAGATATCTAGATTGAAACTGAGGTATGGAGTTGTCACTCCTCTTGATATTCAATCTATGTTTCTTGAACCATGTCAGATTATTGATATTGTGTGAGCTCAATATCATACATTTACTCACGTAAGCATGGTCATACATTTCATGATCTCACTTGTCAAGTGGTAAGATATCACTCTAATAGAGGGACAAATTCAATCTATGTCAATCACAAGGATCCGCAAGTGTCATAGTGGACCCAATCACTGCCTATATGGAAAAGCTTATTTAGAGTCACTTTGGGTAGTGTTAAAGTACACAGAATAGCATGTCGGGGCAAATGATAAGAGTCACCATTTTCATATTGAGATATGACTTTAACTGTCGTGATATGACTTCCATGTGTCATTCTCAAAATGGATCTCTCTAATACAACTTGTTCTCTAACAAGTACTCATGTATCTGAATTGATAACCAATATCATGACTAAAAAGATATAGTCATCATTCAACATAAACACTAGTCTAATTTATTATTATGTCCTATAATATTCAAAATAATTACTAACTAGGGACATAACAAGAATGACTACTCTAGAATATACATATCATCTCATGTTCAGATCCTTCACCCAAACTATATGTCAACAAGTCAAAACATTCGTAAGACATCATTGCATTTGTTCATTATCTCAATATTAAAATAAACATAATAAGCGGAATTATCTTTTATAAATAATCAAAATCATTTACAATGTATTTGTATCATAATCATCACATGATGGTGCCCAGTTCATACAACCAACAGGTGTATCATCAGTATTGAGGCATAGTATATACCATGTTATGAGGCAGGAAAAAAGTTGTTTACATTGGACAATTGTTTCACTAATTAGGTTTTAAATAGAGTGAATATGGTTTTTTTCTATGACAGTTTGATTGTCATGGAATTGGATAAAAATCCAACTTACCACTCCTATAAAAAAACTTATTGACTTAGCTACCAGTGAGGTGAAGCAAGTGGTGAAGATCAATTAAATTCAAAAAAGCTCACACCAATGACAATCTATCTAACATGTTGATGAAAGTATCTCCTACAAAGAAATATGTTATTTTAAGGGGCTTATCAAGACGGACTATAGTTGAGGAGTCACAACGACATCCCTTATTGGCTTGAAGGGGGATTAATATGACTTTTTTTGGCCCAATTGGGTTACACTTGAGGCGAGAGATATACATCCTCTCACTACTTTTGGTTGTTGACTTTTTTCTTGGTAAGGGGAGAAAGGTCAAGCAAGAAAAGGATGAACAAAATAAGGAAGAAGACAAAGAAGGATTTGTCAATCCCTATCTCTTCTCCGCACAATCTACCATCATTGTAATGTGTATTTGGTATCCTCCACAAAGAGGTACTTCCTCAAGAAATCTTGATATGGTAACGTACTAGGAGTTGGGCAATCTATGCGTATTCATTTGTTAGTTTTATTTTTCTTTTGGATCAGAACTGTGTATGAACATCTTTTGTCGTCTTCTTCTATTTGAATCCTCCTCTGTTGTCCTCGTGATTGTTCCTTTCTATTTTGCAAACATTTTTCAACTAAATTTGGTGTTATCAATTTGAATACGCGAGTATATTTGTTTGTGGTGTTTTTGTTTATTCCGTCGAGATTTTTCTTATGAAGGCCTTCGCTTTACAACTTCATAGATGGTCATATATGACTAATCCAAAGCGTGTTACGTACTTCCGCTATTACTGATTTTGTGCAGATTCAATTTTCATCCCATAGCACACCTGTTCTGCTCTACAGATGGTTGTAATCACATGCTTTATATTGTAAAAGCACACCATACACTCCGCTTTAAATGCATGTAATCCTCACCATGGCCTGTTAACTTTTTCGAAGCGCGGATTGGATAGTTAAACAACTAAGAAGAAGAATATTACATAGGCTTAAACCTGCTGGTTTGAAGGTTGGGAAGTTCATGGAAAATCATGTGAGATGGCATTGCACGGGGAATAAGGGAAAAAAAGTGGTTTGCTTTTGTTTCCTTGAGTTTTGGCTGAATTGGGAAGGAAAGAAAAAGAATAGCACTCAGACCAGAAGTCCTACATAGGCTTCGTGAGAGGGGGAGCGGGGGTCTTCCTTTGGTTATCATATGTTGTATCTTGGTCAACAGATGTGCTAGTAGGTTTGACGGTAGAAAGATGGGTGGAAAAGGATTTGGTTTCGAGCGTATCATTATTGCAAGATCATTTGTGAAAGTATCCCTCCTATGACTACAGAGTTCCCTAGAGGTATGGGTGAGATATAGAGGGTAGGGGAGATCATTGCAGCTGTCATGGGCCTGAAGGGTGTCAGATCATGCCGCTTGGGTCGTCTCCTTGAGGTTGTTGAAGTAGGATTTAACCTATTTCGTAGAACTTGGCTTACACAACATGATTCTGGAGAGCGATCAGCGCAGGTTGCTTGACCTGCTTGATAAGTCGTCATCCTGGAGATGAGAAAGCGACTCAAGCACACTTAAGGCGTCATTGGCAGAACATCTTTTTGTACAAAAAATTCAATAGATTAGCATATAAGTTGGTTGAATATGGAGAGGGTTGATTGAGTGAAGATATTTGGAGCATACGACCCCCAGCCTCGGGTGTACAGATGAAAGTCGTGGGGTATCTCCTATTTGAGGCATGATCGGTTGAGAATACTTTTAGATAGATACACTAACGCTTTGAACCTTTTTTGTGACGATGATCCATTATAGTTAACCAGATGCCTCTTTGTAACCCCCATTTTTTATAACCCGCTGAAGAACGGAATGAATTAAATTCTCCTACGGTTTCGAAAAAAACGTGGGGAAAAAAAAAGTATAGTGTGTTTGTGTGGGACGAATGTAAAAATAGAGAGAGCTGACATCAGGAGTCAGTTTCCATCAGCCGGGCGAGGTGGGATCAGCAAAACCAACCTGCCAGGCAGCTTTAAATATTCCGGTAAACAACGATCTAGTTTGCTTCCGGATTTATCTCTGACCAATTTACTCGCCCTTGGGAGTTTTTCAAGGAGAAAGGTCCAGATCTCCAGGATAAATGGGATCTTCGACGAGATTACCTCAAAGGTAGGAGATCTTTACATTGATGGGAGCACTGTTAGTACCGTTGAACAAGAGCACTGTTAGTCCCTTCGAACAAGAGCATTGTTAGTGCAGGCAAGGGCCATCAGGACGATCATTACATTAGGAAGTGATACCCTTTGATTATTGGACGGCGTACCTCCGTACTGTGAAATCTAATAGATTGCAAAAAGAAAAGTACGTGAAAGCATTCACCTATAATAAGCTGCATTATACTAGGCAAGAAACGAATTTTATTCCTCTACAAGTTGAGACAGCGATAGCTACTGGAGTAAGAGCAAGAGCAGCAGGTTTCTTCAGTATTCAGTATAGTCGTCGTTGTTCAGAAGGAACTTTACATGTCATCTTAAATTGGCACAATAAGGATGTCTAAAATTTGACTGTTTGCATAAAAATAATGCATGGCACGACAGCAAATGAATATCAGTTGAAGATTTACAGTTTTATGGCATAATCTGTTCGTCTATTGGGAAAATTGCCATCTAGTTACAGAATCAATCAACTTACACTGAACAGTATACATTCCATTTTGTGTACATTCCATCTTTTACCTTATTTGTCATGTACAGGGTATAGGTGTAAGGGAGAATATCCGTGCATTATCATGCCTGCTCCATCTCCAAGCCGAAAGCCTCGAGTGTTAGCCAAGCTACAGGAAAATATAACTATCCGTCAAATTGATAAAGCCACCAGCTGAACCACAGAGCACGTCTAACTGGCTTTTGCTCGTTTCCAAACAATGACCATCCCAACGGAATCAGAAGAGGCCAAAAGATTCTCCCCATGATTCCAAGCAACTCCAATAACAGGAGCCGCATGCCCCTGGGACAAAATAATTTGTTATCTTCTGAGGGGTTTAGAACCATTTAAAAAAGTTCTACTGACAGCAAACCTGAAGTTTGTTAACGCAAGTGTGCTTTGGCCGAGTCAAGTCATAGAAATAAACATTTGAATCCTCACTCCCTGACACTTCAGAGGAGAAACAAACCGAGTTAATGCCAGGCATTGTCTATTAAACTGAACACTGCATCACTAATAGTTATGGAAACTATAAATGCCAATCAAAGTGTTCAAGCTATTATTTGATCTATAGTCTCGCCGAATGTATAGCATACAACCAGGCGCGTTGAATTATGATGCAATATGCCAATGTGCTGTCTACAGGCATATACATTTCCAACCAAACTAAATTACTCTTCCAACATCCAAGCCAGGAAATACTGAGAAATCTAAGACAATGTTTCCAAACTCAGTGTGGATATTATCTATAGACGCTCAAGACTACATTAGCTCCTAAAAGCCAAGGCAAAGAGCGTATGAAAATCATGCCTTTCTTACTAAAAACAGTCCCAAGCCCCAGTTTGACTTGATAATGTTTCCAAACTCAGTGTGGATATTATCTATAGATGCTCAAGACTATATTAGCTCCTAAAAGCCAAGGCAAAGAGCGTATGAAAGTCATGCCTTTCTTACTAAAAACAGTCCCAAGCCCCAGTTTGACTTGCGTGCTTTTTAGTCTTCCAACAGAGTTCTTATCGGTTTACATACATAGAAAGTAGCTTTTGCATATTGCACAACAAATTGCCCAAATTCTATCTCACAAGGATTGAGATAAACCTAGAAAACTCCCTGTTTGTGCAGTGAGTTCTATAAACTGTACATGTATATTGTGACTGGTATGAACCACCGCCATTAACTGCCATTCTACTTACAATTCACTCTTCATCAGTAGAGTCTAGCGGGTTATTATGTTTGCTGAGATAACCACAAGATGTGATATCTCATAGTTTGGGGATAACATACACACGAAAATAAACATTGTACACATTGCGCTCATAGTGTGTTTGGTAAAGGAAACATACTATGCCGACACAAGTAAAAGGACTGTATCAAGTGGGTTTACCCCGCTTGTTATGTTGTATTTCATAGTGAAGGAAAACGAAAGAAAAGACTTGTTTGTTATATCAAATAGTTTCACTGTCAACATTATATATGATATCAAGGTTCAGGGAACTATATATGAAAAGCATCATAATATTAGGAACTAGGATTGACAATTAGTGGAAAGTATACAACAAATATGAGCAGTAATTCCCAGTCTATTCCTGGTCAATTAAGGTGAAAGGTGAATGGGGTCGGAAGAAACGTCGCATACAAGCATCGGACGTAAAATGGAATTGCGTTCCTATCAAATGCAGCCCCCTATAGGCCTGCTTAGATATCACCACAGCCAGTCTTGCAGTCGAGAGTGTATACAGGCAGCAGAAACAGAAGCAGTGATAAAGTGTGCCAAACCACATATGCCACGAGCATTCAGAAAATTGAAGCAAATGTCATATTTTTGTTTTCCTCTCAAACTGTGCTAGCAGATAACAAGTTTTTTGCTTGTTGAATTAACTCGTTTATGTATTTAACAAATATGACAAAGCATACCTATAAATTCTCCTTTCTCTAGGGATAAAAGAGGACAAAAAGAAGCACGTATCGTATGAACTCGGGGAGCTAGTTTGAGTGAACAACAAAGGGTCAAATACCCCTTTATTTCAAGGGCAACACTGTACACAAAAGATAAGTTATCAGAAGGTATACACAAACATAACCCCTGAGTAGCATGGTGGGAAAATATGACATACCTGAAAAAGGACAAGGTTCCATCCTGTGCGCATGCAAGAAGTACAGGACTGCGTGTCGACAAAGAAAAAGTTCGGTATTGTACAGTAGTTATGGGGGATCTGACCTTAACACCATTACGATTACGATGAGCCTTGGATACTGAACCAGTATGAGAGTTCACAACGACACTGTATATACATCCCTAAAACACAAATGGTTAGTGCACACAGCCAGGCATCATTAATAGATGTGCATGTAAGTTGAAATGAATACAAAACTTGCAATGTACAATTAAGCAGATTTCAAAATGTGAGAACCCAACACTAGCAGAAGATAGATGGCAAACCTGTGCATCACCTGCAAAAATAATCTGGCCAGTATGGTCATTGTCGATTGCGGTGATCTCTTTTTCAAAAAGAACTGTATTAACAATCCTTCCAGTACTAAAATTGATCGTCTGCTTGATGGTTAAAAGGAATAATGAATATCAATACAAATACAGCTAAAAAGATATAATACCAAAAAGATTGTTTTTTCCAGACAGAAGTAGGACGACTGAAGCACAAGACGACTCAATAGGACCACATGCACGTTACAGGAACTAATTCCCACTACTAAGTATACTTTTCAATTATTTAGTAAATTTAAATAAATCAAGATGTTGCAAACTCAAAGAGAGATTATTAATCCCGTAGTTATCTGTTGAATCAAGTCAATCAAGTAATACTACTTTCGGGAATGTGACCCCGAGACAACATCTAACATGTTGAAAGGAAGGTAACAGCGAGTATATTTTTGGTTAACTCTGAGGATTAAATACCGTGACCTCCTTGGACCCTTCTCCTCACTTTTATTCTCAATTACTTAGGTAGATGTCAGAACAAGATGCCCCCTCCTGCTAGGGATTTAAATGATGATAATCCAGGCAGGTCATAACACTCTTATGGTGTCAAATATACATGTCATGGAGATTAGGCGTGCAGATGTTTTGCTGCAAGGTGATTTGTGCAGATCAACGGGTTCTCTAGTGGTCGTGTACTTGACGTGTAACCTGATGAATATCATCTAAATATATTTGATGTCATCTAATAATGGAATTTCAATTATTTGAAAAGGATAAACTTTCATTTTATTTCAATCATCAGGCCTGCCCCTCTAACGAGGCTTAGAAATCCTATTTACATGCCGTCTAACACTAAGCAACTTTGGCAGCAGCCGATGTGGGACTAAATCACATGATTTAACAAAAAGCCCAAAATAAGATAATATAAAAGGACCCCTCTTAATAAGAAAACTACTAAACGAGAGATAAGCTCTAAAGCATCCAATTCCAAATGATGCCTCCAATGGTTGTGATTGATATATCATATATCAGTACTACTTATAAGGTGGCTACTAGAATGGAATCTGAGACTGCCTAAGGAAACACTTCCATGTCTACAGTAGTATTGGAACAATAATTTATAGCATCTGCAGACTGCAGTAGATCAGGAATTGTAGTTGTAATCGCATACAGTACTAGCAAAAGAATCTGCGGTCTATACATATGGTAAGTACTAGGTATATGAAGTAGAAATACTAGCTAAACAGGTTTCAATGTTGTTTTTACCACAGGGATGAAAGCAGGAAAGATCCTAAAAAGCAGCCCATAAAGCGGCCTAAGCGGCAAAAGGCGGGCCCAATAAGCAGCCTATTAAGCGACCTAGGTGGGAAAAAATGGGCGCCTAAGGCAACCGCCTATCTGAGCGCTTAATGCCCAAATTAAGGGCCCAGCGGCCTAGGTCGCTTAAGCAGCCACCTGGATCGCTTTTTAAATACTGGTACTGCCCACACCAGGAGAAGAATTTCTTCTACATTATTCGATATACTTTCACCAGGCAGATCTATTGCATTGTCTTCATTCCACCATTGCTTGCATCCATTGGGGTATTCCCATGGCAGTGCAACAAAAAGGTGATGCATAGGGCATGTTTGGCTACCTGGATTTCACTGTATTGGATTGTATTTTGGTCTCCAGTTCTCCAGAAATGGAGCTAATTCCGGGATTTTTAGACATAATAAGAATCCCGCATTTTGGTCTCCATCAAAATTCTCCTGGACGCCAAAATCCAACATGGCCAAGGCAGCACACACGAAAAGAAGAAAAAAAATTTCACACATAAAATCCTGCAAACCAAACATAAAATTTTACTTTGCAGGATTTTGACAATGCAGCATTTTAGTAATGCGGATGGACAGAATACAGGATTTCTGAAAATCCGACAAACCAAACGTGCCCATAATGGTGTAACCTGCACAGTTAATCACCATCAACCGCAGTACATGCTATATAACAGGTAGAGAAAGCCAGATGGACCAGCAGAAGCGACATTTAAGACCATTGTGTCGTATAGAAGCTATGGACAGCAGATGCTACTAATTCACCGAGTACCAAACAGCAACATGAACTTTATGGCCCTAGAATGAAGTTACAAAAGATGAGCCCTAAACTCTGAGAGAAATTAGGCTAAAGATACAGGCAATCTAAGGGAAGTTAGACCACACTGCAAAAGTAGTACTAAGTGGAGATTGTCAAATAATAAAAGAAGGCAAATCGTTGTATTAGATAGGAGAAACCCTGCTCCTATAAATAGGAGAACATGGAAGCATACAGGACATAAGCCAACCCTAATGGGCCAAGACACTTGGGCCCATATTACAAAGACACTAATAACAATAATAAAAGACTCTCTAACACTACCCCTCAAGCTGAAGTTGGGAGAATCCCAAATCACCTTGCAAACAGAGAGTCAACTAAAAAATAAAGAGACGAAAAAAAAATATACCATGCCCATACAAGATTTTCTCCCCCTCAAGATTACAATTAAGCACTCATCTCTCAAATACTCCCCTCAAGTAGATAGTCCATAGCACAAGAAGGTAAGCAGGTCGCAGAAGCTTCTTGATCATCATAGTAGAATCTGGAGCAGTAGTAAGCATCACAGCAACATGGTCTTCAACATAGTGGCTAACGTCGCATCCCAGAGAGTATCGGGTCACAGGCAGCAAAGTCCAAATAGTGCTGGATCACGGGTAGCAGTAGTAGTCGACGTAAAAATAAAGTACGGACAAGTCGACATGCACAAGGCATGGACAAGCCAAAGAGTGTTGGCAACACAGCAGTAGAATACGTAGCCGGATAGAAGACATCAACGAAATAGGCAGCAAAAATAAACTCCAGATGTGAAAAACTCCAAGAAGCAGGCAGTAGTATCAATATAAGTGTCCTCTCTCTTCCTCTACTCTTTCTCCTCTATTCTCCCCCTCACACCAAGCACGGAAGGAGTAAAGGAGTGGTAACCCACGTAAGGGCAGCAGATAGAGAAAAAAAATCTACGCCAACATGGAGGATTAATCACTCCACCATGAGGCTCAGACAGATAGAGAAGATGAATCCCGTTACTCCATCAACGTGCCAGAACTGGAAAGTTACCGAGGCTGTCCGGAGATGTACTGTAGCGCTGAAGGAAAGGACGCCCGGAGCAGCAGAAAATGAAAGAAATAGCCTCAGAGACAATGGAACAGCCTGCGGGCAACCGACCCACAAGGAAGAAGGGTGGCCGCCCGCCGGCTACATCTCCCTCTTGTTTCTCTCTCTCACGTACGACGGCGGCTCAAGATCGCTGCTCTGATACCATGTCAAATAATAAAAGAAGGCAAATCGTTGTATTAGATAGGAGAAACCATGCTCCTATAAATAGGAGAACATGGAAGCATACAGGACATAAGCCAACCCTAATGGGCCAAGACACTTGGGCCCATATTACAAAGACACTAATAACAATAATAAAAGACTCTCTAACATGGTATCAGAGCTGACATTTCTACTGCAGTGGGTCTTCTTAGCAGGTACCTTGATAAACCCAGACAGTGTCACTGGGATGCTCTTTGTCAGATTCTACGATATTTGAAGAAGTCTCCTGGCAAGGGACTTCACTACAGGAAGCATGGACACTGTTCTCTTGAAGGGTACTCTGATTCTGATTATGCAGGCAGCAGAGTTGACAGAAAATCTACCTCTGGGTATTATACGTATGTTGGAGGTAATCTTGTTACCTGGAGGAGTAAAAAACAAAATATTATGGCCAGGTCCAGTGCTGAAGCTGAATATAGGGCCATGGCCCATACTGCCTGTGAATTGTTGTGGGTGCGCTCTCTGTTAAAGGAGTTCGGGGTTGATTCTTCTTCTGCTATACCTATGCAATGTGATAATAAAGCTGCTATCTTCATTGCGAATAATCCAGTTTATCATGAGCGCACTAAACACATTGAAGTAGATTGTCATTTTATTCGGGAATCCATTCTGACTGGCAAGATATGCACTCCCTTCACTCGTTCTGAAGACCAAGTTGCTGACATCTTCACCAAGCTGCTGGCGAAGAAGCAATTCTGCACACTGACGGACAAGTTGGGCATGATTGATATCTATGCTCCAACTTGAGGGGGAGTGTTAATATATATTCCTGTTTTATATATTCTGTTAGTTGTTTTGTTATTTCCATATTATATGTGGATCTCTCTGTAAATATTTCAGTGTTATATATATGAGGGTGCACACATTGTGCAACCCTACGCTTCCCAAAACTACTTTGTGTTTCACAGAGATGATCAATAGGGCCACACTCACACAAGGGTTAGCTGGGGCTAACGGTCGCTCCCATACTTGTTAAGGTGTGTGCCTAGGCACCCACGCCTTGACAAGTATGCCGCTTTGGGTATTTTTATGGGTCCCATGTGGTATTATATTGGTATCAATGTACAATGTCCTAATGTTCAAATTAAGTATCTTCGCCATGTTTTCTGTACGGTATCATTATTACTAAGAATCAGAACCAATTGTAATCATTTTACTATTTCACTTGGTAGTGCTTAAATCTGATTTCACTGTTGCAGTACTTTCAACTCTTATTAGGTATCCAATTGCAATATAAGTCACCATATTACTTATACTAAATCCCTTCTTGCTTATTGCAGGAGGAACTTCAAATACCCATATTAGCTGCAACATGCGTATACACCTGGGAAGCACAGATGCTCCAAAATAGGTGACATACCCGTACTTGATATGTATTGAATACTAGTACTTCTTGGATACGCCTGGATACGTACTTTATTTTTTCACTTTTTAAAGAGTGGATACTGTAGATACATGTTGGATACTTCGTGGCTACGGCCCGACCTGTTTAGATAGAGATTCATACATAAATCTGCTTTAAAATGTCACTATGAGCCTATTCTTACTGTTAGTTCTTCATTTATAATGAATTTTCTTTCTTGGCTCTCAAATAAAAACTTGAAAGTTTTGGGGCTACCACAAAATTTTGTATGTGTACTAATTATGGATCTAAACAACACTACTCTAAACCAAGTTGACATTCTAATAAAAATGTTTTAAGTTTGTTACAGAAAGTAACTTGATTGTTACTTCTTGTTAGTAACCAAATGTTAGTAAGTTATTCTTAGTTCCAAATTCTTGAGACTGTTTTGGTAAAATGTTAGTTCTAAATTTTTCTAAAACGCTTTGGGTCACAAATTAAAATTAGAAGTCCGTACAATGAAATCAGGTTGAATGTCAATCATAAATCTATGGATGCGCTATTTTATAAATTTCGTTGTTATTGAAATAAACCCCTTCTAGACTATGGATCAAATGTATGATGGCGGCCATATTACGTTGATCATATCAATTAATTAGGGTGCTTGTTGTTAGATTATCAATTACAACGCTAATCAATATATTGCATTAAGTTGCTAAGAATGCTTCCTATAGTCTCACTCTTGTTAAAATTTTCATATCTTTTTGTCGCCTACTTCTTAGGGTTTTTTTATGTGAGTCATATGCTCCATTTCCTTGAATTATATCTTTGTTTCCACCTTATAACATCCAATTTGCACTAGTCGTTCCATCTCTGTTATCCAATTTTTATCCCTACTATTAAAGGACACATGTCTTGTAACTGAGTGTGATGATCATGCACCTCCATAGAAATATTTGATTATAGTATCAAAAGCTTGAAAGGGTGGCAATAGTGAATTTTGTTATAACTATGTTAACAAAGACTATAGAGGGTCATATACTAGGGCAAAAGCGCACTTGCTAAAGATTCCTTGCAATGGGATCAAAATTTTCCCAAAAGTCATTATAGAACACCTAAGTCAATTGCAAAAAGTTGTTCATGAGGTCAGACAAATCAAAATATGTCATGTCCAAGAAAATCCCTTTTCATTTACATTTCTCTTTTAATGAAATCAGGTGGTCTTAATTTGCATTTCTATGAATTAAAAAATATGTATATATTTAACTTTAAAATATATTTGTGTCGTATCAAATGTCTTTATTAGTATATATGTTTTACTGGTTCTGTTATGTTATGTTATTTGTTGTGTTATGGCCTTTAGACTTGTCTTGTCTATTAACCTTTCTTTTTATCCTATATCACTTAATTTTATCCTATAAAAGAGAGAGCACCGTAATTGTTTTAGATACATCAAATAAACACCTCTTTTTATTTTATATGGTATCAGAACGACATGATCCACCCTAGCCCTTCTAACCCTAGCCGCCATCCACCTTCTCCCTACCCTAGCCGTCACCCTCCCTAGCTGCCATCCGCCCTCCCTACAGCATGTCGTCACCGTCCACCTGTTGTCATCGCCTTCTTCCCCTCCTTTCCTTGCCTCCACCCATCTTTCCTCTCTCTCCCACCACTGGTCCCACCTTTCTCTTCCGCTCCCTTATCGTTGTTGCCCTCCATCCCTCCGTTAGCGTCGCCGCTGCTGCTCACTCCAACCACCCCTCTCCGCCGCCACATCCATTCATCCTTCCCTCCCTCTTGCTATCCTCTTGTTCACCCACTCATCCACCACCATCCTCACCATCATCTAGCCTCCACATCCATCTCCATTTCTTCCTTTCCTCTTTGTCTCCGTCTACGGTAACTTTCTAAAATAGCACGTTAACGTTTTAAAACATTCTACTTTTGCTATCTGCCTGCGCCTCATGGTTGAGTAATTTTCTCTCCATGGTGGCGTAGGTTTTTCTCCGTTCTCTATTGCCCCTCTGCGGGTTTCCTGGATCTGATGCTTCAGATCCCATGTTGTTGCTTTCTGCCCCCGTGCTAGTTTTGTCAGATCTACTGATCGAGGATTTCTATTGCCCATGTGTTGGGTTTTTGGTACTTCTATTGCCTGCTGAGTGCTACTACTGCCTGTTGTCTGCTATTACTGCCTTGCGTCGCGCTCCTCCTGCCTGATTCTGCTACCTACTATCTTCTGCATCTTTTCCCGATGGCGTCCGTTGATCCGCTATGGACCCTTTGTGTCACTACAGTTAAGTTGGATGGCTCCAACTACCATACCTGGTTTGCCTCCTTCGAGCTCTATGTTAAAGCTCAAGGACGTTACTCCCATCTTATTGGTGTTGCCCCAGTTGTTCTTGCTGAAAATATTGATGATAAAACAAAATAGGCTTATGACCTATGGACGAAGGAGGACTCTGGCTTTGACCTGGATGGTCAACAGCGTTGATCCTAAGATCAGCCAGTCCCTTCTTCGACTTCGGACTGCTAAAGACATGTGGGATCAACTTTCCCACGTTTATTCTCACCAACAAACCCTAAAGAAAGTGTTTGAAATCTTCAAACACTTGGCCAAGGAGTACTCTAACAATGAGTATGTGGAAGACTACTACAACCAATGTTGTGCGCTTTGGGATGAATTCGAGATCTATCACCCTCTCTCTGCTGATATTAAAGAAATCCAACCTCAACGCAATGAACTTCAGCTAGTCCAATTCCTTACTGGTTTACCGCACTCCTTTGTTGGCGTCGTCGACCAAATCATGTCCAGTGATCCTCTGTTTACATTACGTGATGTTCTCAAACGAGTTCAGCAACTTCCATCTGTCTCTCCAGTATCCCGTGATTCCTCTGATGTAGCTGCACTTGTTGTCCCTTCTGGTGATTCTTATCGTGGTCATGGTCGCTCTGTTGTTGGGCCCGGTTGAGGATCTTACTCGTCTGCCTGCGACCCATCCTCTGCTGAATAGCGCTACTGCAACTTCTGTAAGCGCACAAACCATAATGAAGACCGTTGTTGGATCAAGCATGGCAAACCTGCATGGGCAAATCAAGTTGTCGGACCAGCCTGACACTGCCCCATCCTCGTCCGCCCCGCCTTTAGCAAATTGGATCCATTCTGAATTTGAGAAACTACTTCAAGCTCGTCTAGCTTCCTCTGTTGAAGCTTCCACTGATGGAGGTTCTGCTCTACTTGCCTCTTCTGCCCAGTCTGGTAAACATACATGGGTGATTGACTCTGGAGCCACCTCACATATTTCTGGCAATCATACATTATTTTCTGAACTACATAAAACTTCCATTGTTCCACCTGTTACTGCCAATGGCTCTCACATTCCTGTTTCTGGAATTGGTAATATATGCACTCTTGGTCGAGTTTTATTGCGTTCAGCTCTATGATATCCAAAATTCTCAATTAATTTGTTATCGGTTAGTAGAATTATTAAGAGCCTACGGCGCTCTATTACTTTGACCCAGATGGTGTTGTCTTTCAAGATCTGAGCACGAGGATGAAGATTGATTCGGGTGATGAGGGACCAGACGGCTTATACTACTTGAATACGTCGAAGACTGCTGCTCTACTAACTGCTTCTATGATAGGCCTACAGTGGCACTATAGAGTGGGACATCCCTCTCCAGCTAAGTTGAAGCATTTACTGCCTAATATTTCAAATTTTATTTTTCATTGTGAAACATGATAGTTGGACAAACAAACTCGTTCTACTTTTTCCACAAAAGATTGTATTGGCTCAAAACAACTTTTTGATATTGTGCATGTTGACTTTTGGGGGAATGTTTTGTTCCCAGTATTTCTAGATTTTGATACTTTGAGCTTTATTGATGATTTCTCTAGAACTACATGGTTGGTTTTGTTAAAGACAGATCTCACATTGTTGATACTATCACATCCTTTTTCGCTGAGATTCGTACCCAGTTTGATAGACCTATAAAAATCTTCCGCACTGATAATGCCCTTGAATTTATGCAATCCTCTGTCAGTCAGTTTTGTTGAAAAATGGATACCATTCATCAAACGTCTTGCGCATATACACCCCAATAGAATGGGGTTGTGGAGTGTAAGAATTGACACCTCCTTTAAAGCACTCACACCCTTCTTTATCACTATAACATGCCCAAATTTTTTTGGTTGGAAGCAATCTCTACTGCATGTTACCTTATTAATCGCATGCCTTCTTTTGTTCTTGGCAATCAAGTGCCATATCAAATTTTATATCATGATGCCCTCTCTTTGTGGTACCTCCTCAGATTTTTGGAAGTACATGTTTTGCTAAAAACTTGCGCCCTGGTTTAACCAAACTTGATCCTCGTGCAACCAAATGTGTTTTCTTGGGGTACTCTAAGACCTAGAAAGGGTGTCGTTATTATGACCCTTCTACAGAGAAGTGGATGGTTAGTGTCGATGTCGTCTTCGATGAGCGTATGTCATTCTATTCTACAGTAGGTTCTACTATGACATCTAATTTACTAGTTGATACCCCTTCTACTGTAACATCTACAAAGTATATTAAAGAAGACCAAAAGCTACAACTCCCTCCATGGCCTCGCCAATTCCTCCATCCTCGTTGGTAGATCCATCTAGACCTCGGGTATTTTCTGACTTGGATATTCCTATCAACTTACGCAAAGGGATTGGTCTTGCACTCAACATCCCATTGGGAATTTGTATTCTACTGCTAACCTGGGAACAAATTTTGCCAATTTCACTTTTGCTCTATCTGTTATTTCTATTCCTGAAATTGTTGCTCATGCTCTTAAGCATCATGCATGGCGTCAAGCTATGCAAACTGAAATGCAGGCCCTTACCGGCCAACATACATGGGACTTGGTTGATGCACCTGCTGATTGCTCACCTATCTCCGTTGGATCTTTACGGTCAAGTATCAACCAGATGGCACTATAGAGCGGTCAAAAGCTCGCCTTGTATCCAAAGGCTATACTCAGAGATACGGCGTTGATTATTTCGAGACTTTTTCTCATGTCGTTCGCCTAAACTTTGTTTGTGTGCCTATTTCTATAGCAGTAAATCCTGACTGGCCCTTATTCCAATCAGATATCAAAAATGTTTTTATATAAGATCTGCATGAGGAGGTTCCTCCCGGATTTGTTACTCGCGAGTCTTCCAAAGTATGTCGACTGCAAAAAGCCATTTATGGTCTGAAATAGAGTCCATGTGTCTGGTTTGACAAACTGAGTACTATTCTTCAAAAGTTCAACGTCTGCCGATCTCAGTCTGATCATTCTTTTTTCATCAAGAAAACCCCATTTGGTCTTGTTATCATGATTGTTTATGATGATGATATCATATTATCTGGCAGTGATCAAGCAGGTATCCAAGCCACGAAAGAATACTTAGAAAAATACTTTGTCACCAAAGATCTGGGCAAATTAAGATATTTTTTGGGCATTGAAGTTTCTCACTCGTTTTCAAGTCTATGCTTATCACAACGAAAATATGTTCTGGATATCTTGTTTTAAACAGGAATGCTTAGGGCAAAACATGTTGCTGCTCCCTTAGATCCCAATACTAACTGGGATGATGATAGTTCTCCTCCATACCCTGATCATCAACAATATCGCAGAATGGTAGGGAAACTTATATATCTTACTGTTACCAGGGATGATATAACTTTTGTAGTGGGTCTAGTCAGCAGATACCTAGATAAACCCAAACAGTGTCACTGGAAAGTTATATGTCATATTCTAAACTATTTGAAGAGTTCTCTAGGAAAAGGCTTATTTTATAGAAGACATGGGCATTGTGAACTCATAGGCTACTCTGACTCTGATTATGCAGGAAGCAAGATCGATCACAAATCTACATCCGACTATTGCACTTTTGTAGGAGGTAACCTTGTTACCTAAAGGAGCAAGAAATAAATTGTCGTTGCCCGATCTAGTGGTGAAGCTGAGTATAGAGCAATGGCTCATACTACTTTTGAGCTCTTATGGGTTCGTGGTTTTCTGAAAGAATTTGGTATTTCTGATTCTACACCTATTCCCATGTATTGCAATAACAAAGCAGCTATATTCACTGCCAACAATCCTACCTTTCATGAGAGCACCAAACATATTGAAGTGGATTGCCACTATGTGAGGAAAGTTGTCTTGTCTGGCCAGATCTCCACTCCATATACACATACTTCTGATCAAGTAGCAGACATCTTCACCAAACTTCTTCCGAAGGCCAGATTCACTACTATGATGAACAAGCTGGGCATGATTGACATCTATGCTCCAGCTTGAGGGAAGTATGAGTATATATATTTTACTGGTTTTGTTATATTATTTGTTGTGTTATGAGTTGTAGACTTGTCTTGCCTATTAGCCTTTCTTTTTATCCCATATCACTTATCCTTGTTTTATGTTTTGCTCTCTTATCCTATAAAAGAGAGAGCACTGTAATTGTTTTAGATACATCAAATAAACACCTCTTTCTATTTTATAGTCTTACCATTACCCTAAATTTCAGAAATTGTTGCATCCAGTAAATGTGCCTGTATCCATATCCATGTTCGTATACATGCTCCATAGGTTTACCGTATAGACATGCACATATGTGGGTGTGCACTTTCACATGAGTGTGTGTATTGTGTATGTTTGTGTGTGTGCGTGTGTGCGTGTATATGCATCTACATTTGCGTGTGAGTGTGTTTGTGTGTATTGTGCGTTGTGTGTTGTGTGCATGTGTATATGATAAGAATAACCCAAAATAAAGAAAATTGGTTTCCTATTCTTTGAAATGGCAATATTATCCTTGATCCCTTAGTCGGGTCTACAACTTATATATAACAATAAGCCCATAAATATATGTATGCAATGATATTATTGCATGTATTAGGTATACAACGAGAAAATTTCAACCAAAATTATGTGTAGAACATGCTAGAATTGATGATGTAAAGAATGTGCCAAGGTGTGTCTAGGTGTCTGTTTTGCCACTTTATCAAATATAATTGCTCCTAGACAGCATTGCACTGGAGTCTTATCATTACAATACTGGCTATCAGATCCCTATTTTAAGCTTCGCAATACATTGAAATAGGGATATCAAAATCCATGGATGAGAAATGGGAGGTGGATTTCCTGAAATCCCCCAATCTGATACAATGCAGAGAGAAAATAGATGTTCTCTGCTCCACATATGACAAGAGACAAGGCAGACCCTTTACAAGCAGGGGTCGCTGGACTACAAGACATAATAGACCATGCCACAAAATAACAAAAAGCTACAAGAATGAGATCAAAAAAACAAAATTCTAAAGAAAAATTATGAATGCAAGCGGTAGTGTTTCACAGCTGGGTTACAATTTTTCAGGACAAATAGACTTAAGTCCTCCAAGTATATGGCAAACAAACTTTTAGATGCATATCAAGTTATCATCATATCTTAGCATATTCATTTAGGAAAAGTAAATGAAAAATTTAGTTTGGATTACAACTTCAATCACGGACTTTCTAAAGTGATTGTAGCAAAACATAGTCACTCCAAGATTTAAAAAAAAATAAGAGCACACCTATGCAATGACATCTGACTTCACAGTCAGCCACAATTAGGGACTCCATTAATTCTTTTTTGTTGGTTATAGTTGAGACAGAACAAAACCATACAAAAGAAAATGGAAATAATTAATGGTCTTCACAGCTTTTTAGGAAAGAAATGCTAAGATATCATCATCATAAACGAGTGCACAAGAATGATGTGCAGAAGTAGAGAATAGTAGTTACATTGATTTCCTTTTTTACATTTCCAACCAAGAGCAGATTGTTATTGACCTGCACAGATAACATATTGTTAGGAAATTTTAACAGACTAAGTCAAGATAGTGATGCAGTAGTGCAAGATCTACAAAATCTAATCTGCATAAAACATAATGCAAAGCATCACCTATAATGACTTCTAGCCACAAAGCATTATGTCTGTCAAGTCTTATAAGTGTTTTGTGGTCAAATACTCTTCCCAAAAATGCTAGAATCATTCCTTTTATTGAGGCTAGCTTTTCCTAGCAATCCGACTACCCAACCACAAAATCACGAACTTGCTCCAATCAATTGTTGCCATCGTTTGGAAACGGCACGCACAGCCACATACTCACACTTATGCTCGTACGGTCACCCTGCCACACTGCATATTGCTAACTGGTCCACTAAGCGATCTTGGGTGCATATTCCCATGCTTGGCCGATTAAGCACCCAATCAAACTCTTCTTTTTGAAAAGACCACGACTTACATACATATATACATTGTACATTTCATTATATATTTAACTACATAGTTGTATGTTATATGTGTACATTTTAATATATATATATATATGTGTGTATATATATATATAGAGAGAGAGAGAAGAAGAAGAAGAACGATCCAGTGAGAGGCCTAAGAATGATCCAGTGATATATTTATTTATATATATATATATATATATATAGAGAGAGAGAGAGAGAGAGTCAGGCTAGAATACACTCGAGTGTATTCGGAGCAAAATACACTCAAGTAGTTTTTCATGATGCAATATTTTTTTCAAAAATCTAATCCGTTGATCTTCTTAAACATCTTGTGAATAGCTCATACGCAAAATTTGAGCACATTTGGACATTTATAGGTCATGTTATAAAGACCGCAAAAATTATGCATTTCAAATTAGTTTCCCGCGTGGATTTTGTTGCCCTTAGATGAGTGACTTACACTCATCCAAATGGACTCAAAATTTGTATGTAGCCTAGTTATAGTATGACGGTGAAGATCAATGGTTTACATTTTGTAAAAAATAGTCTTGATATGCAAACACACTTGAGTGTATTCGTGCGATCTGTACACTCGAGTGTATTCTAGCCTCACTCTACATATATATGTATGTATGTGTATATATATAGATAAATGTATGTATGTACATACATATATGATGCATGTAACTGTTACGGCCACAAGACATACAATCTTAGTGAGTCAGGCTAGAATACACTCGAGTGTATTCGGAGCAGAATACACTCAAGTAGTTTTTCATGATGCAATATTTTTTTCAAAAATCTAATCCGTTGATCTTCTCAAACATCTTGTGAATAGCTCATATACAAAATTTGAGCACATTTGGACATTTATAGGTCATGTTATAAAGACCGCAAAAATTATGCATTTCATATATATATATATATATATATATATATATATATATATATATATATATATAGAGAGAGAGAGAGAGAGAGAGAGAGAGAGTCAGGCTAGATTACACTCGAGTGTATTCGGAGCAGATTACACTCGAGTGTATTCAGAGCAGAATACACTCAAGTAGTTTTTCATTATGCAATATTTTTTTCAAAAATCTAATTCGTTGATCTTCTTAAACATCTTGTGAACAGCTCATACGCAAAATTTGAGCACATTTGGACATTTATAGGTCATGTTATACAGACCGCAAAAATTATGCATTTCAAATTTAGTTTCGCGCTGTGAAGAGCAATGAGATTTGGAGAGCTTAGGGTTGCACAATGTGTGCACCCTCATATATATAATACTGAAAGAATTACAGAGAGGTCCATATATAAAAGAGAAATAACAAAACAAATAGCGGGCTATGTAAAACAGGAAATATATAATGTAACACCCCCTCAAGTTGGAGCATAGATGTCAATCATGCCCAACTTGTCCATCAGTGTGCAGAACTGTTTCTTCGCCAACAGCTTGGTGAAGATACTAGCAACTTGATCTTCTGATCTCGTGAATGGAGTGCATATCTTGCCAGCAAGAATAGATTCTCTGATGAAGTGGCAGTCAACTTCAATGTGTTTGGTGCGCTCATGATAGACAGGATTATTTGCAATGAAGATGGCAGCTCTGTTATCACAGTGCATAGGAATGGCCGAAGAAGACTCAATCTCAAACTCTTTCAGGAGAGAACGTACCCACAGTAACTCACAAGCAGTATGGGCCATGGCACTGTACTCAGCTTCAGCACTAGATCTGGCAACGACATTCTGTTTCTTGCTCCTCCAAGTAACAAGATTGCCTCCTACAAAAGTACAGTAACCGGAGGTAGATTTTCTATCAACTTTGTTGCCTGCATAATCAGAATCAGAATACCCTTCAAGAACACAGTGCCCATTCTTTTTATAATGAAGTCCCTTGCCAGGCGACTTTTTTAAGTATCTCAGGACTTGACATACAGCATCCCAATGACATTGTTTGGGTTTGTCAAGGTACCTGCTAAGAAGACGCACTGCAGTAGCAATATCAGGACGAGTAACAGTTAAATAAATCAATTTACCAATCAACCTCCTGAATTTTTTATGATCAGCAAACACAGAAAAGGAATCATCATCCCAATTCACATTGGGATCAAGAGGAGTATCCGCAGGTCTTGCTCCAAGCATACCAGTCTCCTGCAGAATATCAAGAACATACTTTCTCTGAGAAAGCACCAGGCATTAGAGGTTCTAGAGACCTTTATGCCAAGAAAATACCGAAGTTTGCCCAAATCTTTTGTAGCAAAGTGCTTGCCCAGATGATCTTTGGTAGCCTGAATACCAAGAGAGTCGCTGCCAGAAATAATAATGTCATCAACATATACAATCAGAACAGTAATACCTGTTGAAGTCTTTTTTGTGAACACAGAGTGGTCAAGCTGTGACCTCAGAAAACCAAAATCAATCATGATCCTGCTCAACTTATCAAACCAGGCACGAGGACTCTGCTTGAGCCCATAGATAGACTTCTTAAGCCTGCATACTTTGTGAGACTCCCCCTGAGCAACAAACCCAGGAGGTTGCTCCATATACACTTCTTCCTGCAAGTCACCATACAGAAAAGCATTTTTCACATCAAGCTGCAGAAGAGGCCAGTTCAGATTCACAGCAACAGATAGGAGAATCCTGACAGAGTTAAGGCGAGCAACAGGAGAAAAAGTCTCAAACTAATCAATGCCATATGTCTGAGTATAGCCCTTTGCAACTAACCGTGCTTTCAACCTCTCAACCGTACCATCAGGTTGATATTTTACGGCATATACCCACCTGCAGCCCACAGGCTTACACTGAGGAGGTGGATCCACCAGCTCCCAAGTGTCTCTGTCAGTAAGAGAAATCATTTCTTCTTTCATAGCAGATGTCCAAGCAGTACTTTTCAATGCATCCTGAACATTCTTAGGTACAGCCACAGCAGATAAAGCATATACAAAATTGCTAGAATGAGTATTCAGATGAGCAGTAGATACAAACTGAGCAATGCTATGAGAAGTGCAGGAACGAGTACCCTTTCTGAGTGCAATAGGTATGTCAAGGTCAGAGTGTACCTCAGGTGCAGCAGAACCTTCTGGAGGAGAAAATTGGTTGCCTTGGGGAGTACTTGCGTAGAAGGTGTTCTATTCCTGCGCTGATAAACAATAAGAGGAGGATATTGAGTTTCAGTAGTCACAGTGTCAGTACTGTCAGGCACACAGTCAGAAATGACAGGCAAAGGAGAGGCAAGAATGCCTGTCTGCAAACTATCTCCTGCTGAAGAATAATACGGTGTATCTTCAAAAAAGACAACATCACTACTAGTAAACCATTTCCTTGTATTGGGATTATAACACTTGTAACCCTTCTCAGTTCTAGAATAGCCCAGAAAAATGCATTTAGCAGCTCGAGGAGACAATTTATCAGAAGCAGGTCCAAGTAATCTGACAAAGCAGGTACACCCAAAAATTCTAGGAGGCACAGCAAACCAAGAAGTCTCAGGTTGCAGAACCTGTATAGGAATCTTATTTCCAATAACAAACGATGGCATCCTATTAATCAGAAAACACGCAGTCAAAATAGCCTCAGGCCAATAGGAGCGGGGCACATGAGAATGCATCATGATAGTCCTGGTAACTTCTAATAAGTGTCTATTTTTCCGCTCAACGACACCATTTTGTTGTGGGGTATATGCACATGAAGTCTGGTGGAGTGTACCAACAGATTTACAGAAAACTGCTACTTCTTGCTTAACAAACTTTAAAGCATTATCGGTGTGGAAAACTTTAACAGGCAAACCAAACTGCGTTTTTATTTCAGCAAAAAAGTATTTGATAGTAGACAGCACTTCGGACCTACTTTTTAATAGAAACAACCAAGTAGTCCTAGAAAAGTCATCAATAAATAGAATGAAATATTTGTAACCAGACAAACTCGGTACATGGCATGGACCCCATACATCAGAGTGAACTAAATCAAAAATGTTTTTACTGCTCACAGTACTACGTCTAGGATACACAGTACGAGTCTGTTTTCCCAGCTGACAAGATTCACACTGAAAATTACAACTGCCAATATCATAAACTAAATGACGCAGCTTCTCTGACGATGGATGTCCCAGCCTGTAGTGCAACTGCAGTGCAGAAACAGAAGCCGATAAAGCAGATACCATAGCAACTTTCTCTGATCGCGGTAATTGGTCCAAGTAGTAGAGTCCATCAGCACCTTCATACCCCCCACCAATCTTCGTCCTCGTGCGAAGGTCCTGAAAAACACATGAACCGGGAACAAAAGTCAGGCTACAGTTCAAACTGCGTAAAATTTTGCTGACTGATAATAAGTTCAGAGGAAATCTAGGCACATATAAGGCAGACTTGAGCCAAAACTGAGAAACAATATCACCGACTCCAAAGACCGAAGACTTTGAGCCATCAGCTAGCATAACATAAGAGTTACGGACATGTTTAGATATAGTTTTAAACAGAGATCTATTGCCAGATATATGTGCAGAGGCACCAGATTTTATCACCCATTTGGTATTACCAGAAGTAGAAGATGAGGAGGAACTCAAGAATGCAGTATCATAACCAGAGTATGCAGCATGTGTTCCACTAGTAGAAACAGCAGTCGAAGAGCCAGCACGCTCAAGGAGGCGTTCCACCTCAGCACGAATGTAGTCTGCGGTCGCTCCCGCAGTCGCTGGCTCAGGCGTCGGAGTAACAGCCTCAGAAGCAGTAGACGATGAATCTGCAGCAACATTGGCCCAAGCCGGTTTACCGTACTTTTCCCAGCACTTTTCTTCAATATGGTTAGACCGGCCACAGAAGGTACACACGATGTCCTTGCTGAGGACGTGCAACAACAGGAGGTGAGGCAGCAGGAGGGGCTCCTCGTCCAGCACCAGGTCCACGTCCCCGTCCTGCACCCAGGGGAGGACGGCCATCAGTGGAACGGCCACGACCACGGCCACGCCCGGCCCAAGCAGCCAGGGCAGTAGAATCTCCAGTCTCAGGAGATGGTGTCGATGAAGAAAGGCGCTGGAGACGCTGGTAGGCACTCTGCAAAGTGGGGAGCGGATTACTCGCCAAGATCTGATCCACAACGCCGGCATAGGATTCTGGCAAGCCACTCAAAAACTGTATCAGTTGTAGTTCCGCCCGCTGTTTCTGCATAGTCGCCAGATCAGTAGACAGCGGGTGGTAAGTCTCCAACCCACCCCACAGGCCGGTGAAGGTGGAGAAGTAGTCGGAGATGTCAGATCCCGTGAATTGGAGTCGCCCCAGTTGCTTGGTTATGTCGAAGACCTTCTTGGGATTCTGACTGTGAGAGTAGGTACTGGCGAGCTGATCCCACATTTGCTTCGCCGTAGGTAGCCTAAGTAAAGTAACATTGATCTTCTCAACGGCACTGTTAAGAATCCATGTCATCACAGTCGAGCCTTCACGGACTCAATCATCAAAAGTTTTGACGTCTTTTTCATCCGCGTTCGCTGCAGGCTGAGGCGGACCAGTGCGAATCAGATGAGAGTACTTCCCTTGTGATTTGGCACATATCACAAAGGAGCACACCCAAAGCTGGTAATTGCGTCTGTCAAGTTTAACAGTGGTAACTTGACGGCGCGAGTCTCTCCAGAAGTCATCTCCAGAAGACGCCACGAGAACAGGCAGGAAGGCAGGCACAGACAAGCAGGCACAGGCAGGAGTAGTCAGCAGTCAGAGGCAAAAGTCCAACACATGGACTAGTAGCAGAAAGTAGAAGATCCACGCATGGATCTTAAAAAAAACCCACGTAGGGGCAACATATGAAGAGAAAAAACCTACGCCAACATGGAGGATCAATCACTCTACCATGAGGCGCAGGCAGACAGAGAGGATGAAGCCCGTTACGCCGTCAACGTGCCAGAACTGGAAAGTTACCGAGGCTGTCCGAAGATTTCAAAAAGAGAAACAGAGCTAGACGGAGGGTCCTGTGATGGATTAGGCCACAAGGATGGAGTTTATTAGGAGATTAGAGGTGGATGGAGAGCTGCGAAGGGGTGGACGGCGATCGGTAGCGGTGGCGGTACTGTAGCAGCGGCGGTGGTACAGCAGCAGTACTGTAGCGGCGAAAAAAAGGAGATTTCGGAGTGTGGTGGCGGCTAGGGTTGGTGGAGATAGGGATTAGGTATAAGGTGGATCGTCCCGCTCTGATACCATGTGAAGAACAATGAGATTTGGAGAGCTTAGGGTTGCACAATGTGTGCACCCTCATATATATAATACTGAAAGAATTACAGAGAGGTCCATATATAAAAGAGAAATAACAAAACAAATAGCAGGCTATGTAAAACAAGAAATATATAATGTAACACGCGCGTCGATTTTGTTGCCCTTGGATGAGTGACTTACACTCATCCAAATGGGCTCAAAATTTGTATGTAGCCTAGTTATAGTATGACGGTGAAGATCAATGGTTTACATTTTGCAAAAAATAGTCTTGATATGCAAACACACTTGAGTGTATTCGTGTGATCTGTACACTCGAGTGTATTCTAGCCTGAATATATATATAGAGAGAGAGTCAGGCTAGAATACACTCGAGTGTATCCGGAGCGGAATACACTCAAGTAGTTTTTCATGATGCAATATTTTTTTTTGAAAATCTAATCCGTTGATCTTAAACATCTCGTGAACAACTCATACGCAAAATTTGAGCACATTTGGATATGTATAGCTCATGTTATGAAGACCGCAAAAATTATGTATTTCAAATTAGTTTCGCGCGTCGATTTTGTTGCCCTTGGATGAGTGACTTACACTCATCCAAATGGGCTCAAAATTTGTATGTAGCCTAGTTATAGTATGACGGTGAAGATCAACGGTTTACATTTTGCAAAAAATAGTGTTGATATGCAAACACACTTGAGTGTATTCGTGCGATCCGTACACTCGAGTGTATTCTAGCCTGACTCTATATATATATATATATATGTGTGTGTGTGTGTGTTAACAAATTACCACACATGTTTGTACATTGAAGTGTATACCTTTTGATATATTCATATGCACACATACATATATAATATACCTAGTATACATAATATACCTACATATATACACACTTCCGACACACATATATGTACATTTTCATTTCTTCACATAGATATACACATAGTGCACATATATTAGTACATCTATATATATATTTTCAATATTTGTACATATTATATTAAATACAATCAAAATGCATATATACATATATAAGCATATCATATATTTATATTAATATGTTTACATTTGAATGGGTATTTATATGCATATTCTACAATTTTCATAGATTTTATAATTGTGAGTGTATTTGGGTCAAAGTGATACTCGTCTAGAGAGGGTTCTCCTTTATTATATAGAGTGAGAACATTTACATAATAGACCCAACGGAAAACTAAAATAGTAAAGAGATACATAAATGCATATATACATATATAAGCATATCATATATTTATATTAATATGTTTACATTTGAATGGGTATTTATATGCATATTCTACAATTTTCATAGATTTTATAATTGTGAGTGTATTTGGGTCAAAGTGATACTCGTCTAGAGAGGGTTCTCCTTTATTCTATAGAGTGAGAACATTTACATAATAGACCCAACAGAAAATTGAAATAGTAAAGAGATACATAAATAAGGAAACTATTTTCTAAAACTCCCCCTCAAGTTGGAGCATACACATCATGCATGCCCACCTTGGAATTCATATATTTGAAAGCTGAAGATGGAAGCGGCTTGGTGAAGATATCTGCCACTTATTGTCCAGTCCGAACATGGGGAGTTTGCATCTTCTTGGAGAGCACTAAATCACGAACAAAGTGGCAGTCCATTTCAATATGTTTGGTCCTCTCATGAAACACTGGATTGCTAGCAATAGGGATGGCTGTCTGGTTATCACACATGAGAGAGATTGGTGTCTCAATAGACACTCCCATTTCAGACAATACAGATATAACCTATTGTAGCTCGTAGCAGGCATGTCCCATAGCTCGATATTCAGCTTCTGTGTTGGAAACCGTGCTACCACATTTTGTTTCTTGCTCGTCCAAGTCACCATGTGTGACCCAAGAAAGACACAATAGCCAGAGTTAGAACGTCTATTTCTAACATCACCTGTCCAATCAGCGTCAGTGAATCCAGTGAGCTTCAAAGATGTATGTGTGAGATTTTTCCCTGTAAAGTAAGTGAGGCCCTTGGATCCTTTAACATAATGTGGAATCCGAGTGACTGTCATCCAATGTGACATCTTGGGCGCACTCGTGAACTGGCTAACAACTCCCACAGCATAAGAAATATCAGGACAAGTAATTGTCAAGTAAATCAGTTTCCCTACAATTCTTCTATACTTTGTTGGATCAGAAAAGTCATTGTCATCAGACGTAGACGTCTTGGTATGATAATCCATAGGCGTGGAGACGGGTTTGCACTGTGACATGCATGTCTCTGCAAGGAGTTCGAGAACATATTTCCTTTGAGAGAGATTTGTGCCCTTCTTGGAACATAGAACTTCTAAGGAAATAGTGGAGATTACCCAGATCTTTTGTCTAAAATTGTGTTTGCAACCACTTCTTAAATTGTAGAATTCTAATAGAGTCATCACCTATGATGGCAATATCATCTACATAAACAGCTAGAATAATAGTGCCACTTGAAGACTTAAACAAGGAATGATCAGTAGAAGATCGGGTCAACCCAAACTGTATAAGTGTAACACTAAATTTATCAAACCATGCTCGTGGTGACTGCTTTAGACCATACAAGGATTTCTTCAACTTGCAGACCTTCTGAAACTCCCCCTGAGCAACATACTTAAGAGGTGGCTCCATGTAAAATTTCCTCAAGTAGGTCACTATGAAGAAAAGCATTTTTGACGTCCAGCTGAAGAAGAGGCCAGTCAAAATGAGTAGCAACAGAGATAAGGATTTGAGCTCAACAACTAGAGAGAAAGTCTTAAAGAAGTTCACGCCATGTGTCTGAGTGTACTCCTTTTCCACCAAACAAGCCTTCAAGCGATCAATAGTCCCATTTGGCTTCTATTTCACAGTATAAACCCAGCAGCAACCTACAACATATTTTCCAGGAGGAAGATCTACAAGTCCCAGGTGGAGTTCTCATGAAGAGCTGTCATTTCACTGTCCATAGCCTGGATCCAACCATCACATCGGGCTGCTTCAGTATAGGAGCGAGGAACAACCGCAGAATCAAGCTGAAGAGCAAACGTGCGAGCTGCTGGTAACAGATGAGACAAGCAACAAACATTCGCCAGTGGATGGCATATAGTGCAAGAGCGAAAACCTTTATGAGCTGCAACTGAAAGGTGTAAGTCTGAAACTGAGGCATCAAGAGAACTCTCACTAGGAACAATTATCTCAAGAGTGTCTGATGATGAGGAGGCAATCTGCGGAACTGATGACGCTACATCCTCTTGGTGATACCCTGCTTTCCTGGTATAAACCAGTGGGAAAGGTTGAATCGGTGGAGGTGTAGGTGGTGGTGGTAGTGGAGTATGGGTGGTATCTAAAACAGTCTCATCACAAGGCACATGAAGAGGTGGCTCTCTCTCATGTAGTGACTCTCAGGAATGTGCCCCCCCTTACTCTGAGCAGTCACTAAAGAAAGGAGTAGACTCATGAAAAGTAACATCAGCCGACACAAAAAGACAACAGAGACGAAGGCAATAACATAAGTATCCCTTCTGTGTGGGAGAGTATCCCAAAAAGACGGTGTGAACTGTGCGAGACAACTTGTCATCACGTGGATCAAACACACGAACAAACACAGTGCAACCAAACAAACAAAGAGGAACTGGAAAAGGTAGCTCATCAGGTCGTAAAACAGATAAAGGGGTAGCCCCATGTAAGACAGAAAATGGATGACAATTAATCAAAAAGCATGCAGTAAGAAGAGAATTAGACCAGTATTTCTTTGGCACAGACAATTGAAAGAGTAGCGTTGCTAGCGGTTTTTGCGTTCAGCAACCCCATTTTGCTTAGGTATATGAGGAGAAGTCGTCTGGTGAATCATGCCAACAGAAATACAAAAAATAGAGACAGCCTTTTCAACATATTCTAGGGAATTATCGGTACGAAGAATCTTTATATGAGCATCAAACTGATTTTTTATTAACTAATGAAAAGTTTGAATGACAGACAAAACTTCATCCCGAGATTTAAGTAGGTATACCCAAGTCATGCGGGGGAAATCATCAATGAAAGATAGAAAATATCGAAAGTCATTATAGCTTGGCTCTTTAACAGGGCCCCAAACATCACTATGAATAAGGTCAAAAGGATGCTTAGAGTGTTTCACTGTGTAACTCGGAAAAGAAATGTGATGATGCTTGCCTAGTTGACATGATTGACACTCTAACGACTTTATTGATGCTAAGCTTAGGACAAGCTTATGAAGACTCTGCAAGGACGGATGTCCATAGCAACAATGCCATTGTAAGGGAGTAGCTGAACACGGTAGATGTGGTGGACGAAATCTAGCAAGTTGGGCGACCACCTTTAAAGAAGTAGAGGTCACCTTTCCTAGATCCCCCACCAATCGTCTTCCAGCTCCTAGGATCCTGTAACACAAAGAAAGAGTCTCCAAATATTACCAAGCATTTCAAAGAATCAACCAGCTTAGCAACAGACATAAGTTAAATAGAAAGTCTGGTACATAATGTAAAGACTGTAAAGTCAAATCAGATGATACTTGTACAGTGCCACACCTGGACTCGCCTGATAGAACCATCACCAAGTGTCACAGAAGAATAAGGGATATACAAGTGAGAAGAAAGAAGCACAGATCGTATACATGTCATATGTTGGGAGGCCCCGGAATCCACCACCCATGTAGAAGATGGATGAGAGGCAACAAGTGAAGTCCTTTGGTTACCTAAATCTAAAACTAGATAGACGGAAGAGCCAAGGGAAGCTTGTTGGGTAGCCTGAAGAAGACGGTCATACTCCTTAGAGATCGTAACATCTGATTGCACCTATTTAGAATGTCCATATGTAGATGCTCTCAACGGAGTAGCCGTATAATGTGCAGCGCCAACAGGGGGTCGACCATGCTTAGAATAGCATATTTCTTCTATATGTCCAAGTTTCCTGCAGAAAGTGCATTTGTTTCTAGGACGATTGCCTCGTCCCCGACCAGCACCTTATCCAGTTCCTTTGGCAGCAGCAGCAAGGGAGGCATGATTCTCAGTGTGGTATTCTCCTATAGTAGCAAAAATAGACTTAAATGAAGACTGTTGAATTCGCATAAAGGCTTCTCCAAGGCTTGGTAGCTTGTCTGTGGCCAAAATAACACTCATGGCTGGAGCATATACACGATTTAAGCCGGATAGAAACCTTGTTGTTACTAAATCATCTCGATCTTTCATCTGATCATTAGTCTTCAGTGGTTGGTAGAAACTAAGTTCTTAAGAAATAGGCTATATAGTACCAAAATGATCCTCAAGAGAGCGACTATTTTGTCTTTCTGTAAATAGTCAATCATAAACAGTATAGAGACAGAGAGCATTCTTCTTGTGAGAAAAGTGTTTCTTTGCAGCTTCCCAGATTTGTTTGGCTGTAGAATAGAACATAAATTTGGAAGCAATTTGGGGCTCCATGCTATTCCATAGGCAGGATTTCACTAGCCCATTGTTTTTTCGCCAAGTAGGGTAGTCTTTGCTACTCTCATCAGAAGATTCTGACTCAATAATTTCCACCTTCTCTCGAGATTCAAGCACGGTGTAGATAGCATTCGTCCAGAGGAGATAATTATGTGAGTTAAGCTTCAGCGAAGTTATGTGAGATTGGTCGTTGTAGACGAATGTAGCGGAAGCAGCTGGCTTTGTGTCTCCCATATTGAGATTGGATCAGGGTAGTAGCACATAGGACAAGTAACACGCCGGGTAGCACATTCGACACGGCGTGTATAGCAACAACACGTCGTGTTGAACATTGGACACGTCGTGTCTCCTGGAAAAGGCAAAAGACAGAAATTCTGACTATCTTTGACACGTCGTGTTGAACTCAGGAAACGTCGTGTCAGTTGGTGATGATAGAGGATGGAACTTCATGAACCTTTTGCACACGCCGTGTCAATAATGGGACGCGTTGTGTACTTCGTCGGAGGTGTAAACTCCAGTAGTTGTGACACGTCGTGTCGTCCCGGGACACGTCGTGTTACTTGCGAGCATAATGGAGAATTTCTTCCTCATAACAAACCCTGGGCAGCAACACGTGTTGCTTGGAGACACGTCAAGTGTAGCAGCGATTGAAGTAGATCTTGATGGGAATTGACCCCGTCTAAGAGATATTTGACTCCGGGAAGACGCGTCGGAGAGAAAGATGACCCCAAGAAGATGTGTCGGGGGTGACCAGAATTAGCATCATCACTTGTCAATTGAGAATGCAAATTTGAAGCATCGGCAGCCCCTAAAGACTTAGGTACTCATCCATGTGTGGGGACTACATGGAGAGGAAAGAAGATGAGAAGGGAGTTGTTCCTCCTCTCTACGGGATAAAATGAGGGTTTGTCTCCTCTCCTTCAAACAGCCATCGTGCTCTGATGGAGACGGAGGAAGACCGGCCTGATGAGAACCGAACAGTCTGCGGCAGCGGCCTGTGGCGGTGATGGGCGGTGTTGATGAAGAGGAAGAAGGGGGAGGGGAGGCTGCGGCTAGGAGGACGACGGCTAGGGTTATAGCAGTCGGGAATGCTATGATACCATGTGAGTGTATTTGGGTCAAAGTGATACCCGTCTAGAGCAGGTTCTCCTTTATTATATAGAGTGAGAACATTTACATATAGACCCAACAAGAAACGGAAATAGTAAAGAGATACATAAATAAGGAAACTGTTTTCTAACAAAAATGATTTCAATATATGAATTTATGATTATATATAATTTATTTATTTAAGAAAATCCAAAATCGTAAATACTCTCGCACAATGCATATACACAGTGGTATCCTCTCTGCCTATACACCACATTTCTGAACAACGGTTGCTGCCACGACATTAGAGTTGCATGTAAGACAGAAGAGACTTCAGAATATGAGCACTTCGGTTTTTACAAAGTAACAACATCATGTTGATTATCAAACCCAAAGGTTTATTAGACTAACAGTGACTTGAGCGGGTTACTCCAGGTACTGAAGAGGGTATCCGCTGCCAATCACATCCTAGATCCACGAAGATGGATATTCGAGGAAACACACAAAAAAACGCAGTTTCAGAAATTCTGCAGCAGATTTACAAAGTGCCACAAAAGAAGCATCACCCAGAGGAATTTTTGCCTTATAACAGTTTGACAATCAGTCAAAGGTGAAAAGACTTACAGGAATACATTTAAAAGGGACCCTATAAATATTGTTGATGAAAAGGAATCGAAATATAATAGGATAAAAGAGGAAAATATGTACTCACCGGGTGAAAACGGATGCATAATTGAGGAGAAATGCCGTAAATCACACGCATACAGCTTCCCTCAATTATCTCCCATACTCGAACAGTTTTGTCCAACGATGATGATGCAATATATTGGTTGTTTAGTGAGAAGTCAAAATCTGTAACAACGTTCAAAACCGTCTCTCAAAATCAATATAGGTAATCACGATAGATATTACACAGATATTTCTAGCTAACAAAACATTGAATATAGTGGACAATATCTACAAAACCAGATTAGGGAGTTCACCTAATAGGTATTAACTTTATCCAATCTATGTATACTATTGAATAAGTACATCCCCATACCTAGATGAATGAAATCAGAAAAGCAAATAAGGGCAAACTCTCTTACTCCTGCATACCCCTAGCTCATTCAGACAAAGAGAGTCAATAAGAAATCAAATTCAAAGTGTGAAAAACAAATGCTCCCCAAGGCCACCATCAAAACCAACCAGAAAAACATCCAGAACCCTCATCACAGTGATAGATACATGTATACAATCAAGACATTCCTCCCACTCATGCAACCCAGTGATCTCCAAAATCCCTCCCCAACCGAGTCCTATGATCCAGAGAGGTGTTCTCATGTTTCTAATGCCACCTTCCAGTGATTAACTGCCAGTATCGTCATGTAATCAAGGAATAAATGCACCTCTTCATCTAAATCTAAAGACACGCTTAAGGTCGTCCCAACCTCCAAGAATATATCAGAAGTTAGAAGCTTTGATATGGGACTAAGTTATGGCTCATTATAGTCTTAAACACCAGAAGGCAAGATCACTTGAGCTATCCACGTTATATCCAAAACTCACTGGTTGCCCTTCCTTGGGCACCTCCTTCGTACTCATTGTCATTGTAATTTCACGGACTAATGATGATATTGTTATTCTCAGTGGAAGTGCATCTAGATTTGAAAATTTTGAGATGCTAGGTGATAAGACAGCTAATACACGATGAATCCTAACATCATACTTGTTGGTTGTTTCCAACCAAAGAATCCCTAGTGATACAAAGATCATGTGGTGTGTTGAATTACTTGACGGTCACCCGACCTAACATTCTTTTCCTACCCATGCAGCTAGTACTAGCGGCCTCATCTGAAGCATTTTGGAGTTCTTATGTGCAGCCTTCATCACCCTAAGAGAATCTCAATGGAAGGCATTTTATACAAGAAAATTGGTGATCGAAAGGTGCGAGGCATTTCTAATGTAGCTAGGGCCAGTTTACGTAGACAAATATGTCACCATAACTTGTCTCTTTGCATTTGTCTTGGAAAAAGAAGAAAAGAAAACAAGTTTCCAGATTAAGTGTCAAGTTGGATATGTAGCTATGGCCCATACTACATTTGAGTTGTGAGCTAGGCACCCATTGGATAGGGCTACCAGCATCTAATCCAGTCTTTATTCAAAAAAAAAAAAGGAAGCACAGACATTAACTGAGTCATGGTCATCTCGGATACATGATGGACGAGGCATGCTCATACCTATGGTTATCCAATACTCAATCTCAATTGACACAAGTAATAAATCATTCAATGTGATTCAACCATACGTATTTGAGGAAATGTTTAAATAACATGTGATTTAATCATCATTGATACTTTGTGTAGTTTCAGTTTGTGAGATGTCTTAAAAAGCTTACATACAAATTCCAGAGGCAGCTGGCTGGAAAAAGTCAGAAAATTTTGTGGGGGGTTATCCATAACTTTCGGTCAACGTTCAGTCAACTATTCAGAAAAAATAGGGAATCAACTGGCTATATATGTATATATATATATATATATATATATATATATATATATATATATATATATATATATATATATATATAATATATAGAGAGAGAGTCAGGCTAGTGTACACTCGAGTGTACCGGAGGCACCGTACACCTCAGTCATTTTTAAAGATGCAATAACTTTTTGAAAAATCTAAACCGTTGATCTTCTTAAATATCTTAAGAACATACTATATAATAAATTTTAGCTCATTTGGACACTTATAGGTCGTGCATCTAAAGGACGCCAAAATCAGGCATTTCAAATTAGTTTTGTGCGTCGATTTTGTTGCCCTTGGATGAGTGACTTACACTCATCCAAATGAGCTCAAATTTTATATGTGGCCTATTATTATTGTAACCATTAAAATCAATGGATTAGATTTTAGAAAAACATGGTCTAGATAGGCAGACACCATTGGGGTGTACAGCGTAATATGTACACTCGAGTGTATTCTAGCCTGACTCTCTCTCTCTCTCTCTCTCTCTCTCTATATATATATATATATATATATATATATATGTCTGTATGTGTGTGTGTGTGTGCCTATGTGCGTGCACGCGGCGCGCGTGCGTGTGTGTGTGTGTCTGTCACGTGCGCGTGTGTGTGTGTGTGTAACTATTAAGGTCACTAGACATACAATCTTATTGAGCGAAAAAGGCAGGAAAACAATTAAAGAAAGTTGAACTAACAATGTACATAACAAATTTGAGAGATATTGATCAATGAAACATTGACCATATGTGGTGATGGTAATGGCTGATAAGAGGCAATAAGAAAAATAATATGAAAAATTAAGAGGAATGACACTTTGATGACTGAATAGAAGAATATTAAGTTGAGGATGCAGACACAATGACACACTTAGCATCACAGAAGAAAAGGGGGGAACGGATGATGCAGCAACATGGACTGCGTGGACTCTGGAGAGTTGGGGGGGGGGGGGGGGGGTGTTAGTGTACTGTATGTGGGTTTGTAAAAGAGAGCAAGCGGTTTGAAAGAGACAAAACGTGAAAATTCCTGAAAAGTCACGAATTGTGAAAAAAGTATAAGCCGCAACAAACTAGGAAAAATCGTGAAAAAACGCAAAAAAAAAATCGATGACTGCTCTAATAATCATGTTGAACAATCGGTAACCTATAAAGTCACAAAAATTGCCAATTTTTTCGTAAAGTTGGAGTCTTTTGTTACAAAGATTAAAAGCATTTGAAAGGTCATTATAACTATATAGTAAAACGACTAATTATTTTTATGCATGATGTTTTATGATGGACATGCTACATAACTTGGATTTGAAATTTTTTAGGAACACAGCCCCTTAAAGTAATTCTTCGTATTAAAAATGTTTGATCATGACAACTGGTTTGTCTTAATGGAAAAATGAAGACCGGGTATACAAAATCTCCTAAATCTAGGTATAGGGCCCCTTCTTCCATATATGAGGGTACTTGTCAAGGCGGCAAGCAGTAGTGGAGCCACATTAGGGCATGGGTAGGCGCGTGTGCTACCTAGTGCCAGGAAAGTAACAAACCTATTGACTGAAATAAAATTCGTCACTGTTAAAACGACAACTGTGCCCTACCAGTTCAATAGGATTGTCTTACAGCTTCCTTTAATCTCCTTTAGACAAGATCAACAACTCTGCCCCATCCATTTAACAAGATTGTGCCTTAAGGATATGCCCTTATGACGGCAAAGAGTATGTTTTGCTGCCATCCTTCCAGTACTATCTCCGAATCCCTACCCGTCTGCTGCAATATAGTTTCAGCATTACCAAATACCTTTAGCCATAACCTACCTACTTCTACTTAATGGTTTTCCAGTGTTTCTATGCAGTAGCACTATACTCAAAACGTTTTTAGAAGATCGATCGAATCAGTTTTGCTCAGTTTACGGAACAACAAATTAAATATATCAAAGTTCCTCTCCTTAAATGGCAATTCAACCCTTGTCAACTGCAGGCAATGTGTTGGCTTCCCAATAGGTGTCCATCAACTTCATAATTGCATACAGAATAATATAGTACACCAATCCATGAGATGGGTATTCAAAATACATTGTTAATGTGATACATTATTGGCTGCAACAGGATCGACTCTAATCATTGCAACAGGAAGCTTTCATAAGAAAAGGATAGCATCCCTATGCAAGCAAATTTGCAATTAAGTTTTATTCATAATCTTAAGGTATTTACTTAAATCACAGTGGTAAATCTGGTAACATATGTATCAGATTTTCTTAACATAATGAGATTCGTTCTAAGGTCCCTTTCTATAGCTTCCTTATCGTCATTTTTTTTCCAAACTGAATACCTAATTACAAGTTGATGTGTTTGAACATATTATCAAAAGAATCTATCAGTAAGTTCCATGACTTTAGACATTTGTCTGTGTGATAGATTTATATATGCCCATCCTGAATATAAGTCCTGGCTACGCCACTGGCGGCAAGGCGCCCCAAGGGGGTGCGCGACTTGACCAAAATGCAGCCTTAAGGTTTTTTATGGACCCCTAACCCTATATATAGGTATTTATTTGATATATTTGTGATCTAATATTCCAATTAAGTATATTTGTTGTACACTATCATTAGTCAAGACATCTCACACTCAACCACTTAACTTAATTGCATTCAACAAAACCGCAGTGTCTCCTCATCTCTCACACAAGCATGCCCAACATGCACTAGTAAATGTATCATGTAAATGCTAGCAGGTACGACGTTTGTTGTACCCAATGTGTCTGTAATGACCGGGATATGTCAGTGTGTATATCTAGTAATATCAATACAGCACGATGTGCAAGACAGTATTGCCTTTCTATTGAATCCCTTATGTGCCTCCAATTCTAAGATGGTATCAGAGCCATCCTAAGCCGCAGTAGGCTACTTCATTCAAAGATAACCCCTAACCTCGTGTTCTTCTATCTCAAACTCCTCTACTCCTTCACAACCAAAGAACCCGCCATACCACTGAAGAAAGTTTTTCCTAACGATCAGGTCAAGGGAAAGTTGCCATCATGGCAGTTGAAGCTTCATCCGCAACCTCTGTCTACCCCTACCCGGTTGGACTAAACATCTCAAACTTCCTGACAATCAAGTTGAACCTCAACAACTTTCTCCTTTGGGAATCACAGGTGAAAAACCCAGCATAATCACATTGCTTAGAAGGCTTCCTTGATGGAAGTGAAGCACCTCCACCTCTCCTCATCCCTGATGCATCCGGGTTGCCCGATGCCAATCCTAGACACAAGGCTTGGATTCACACAGACAGATTGCTCAAAGGATGGATCTCGAGCTCACTGACTGAAGAGGTAATGGGAGACATCATTGGTTGCACAACATCACACGAGGTATGGTCTATCCTTACCAAGAAACTTTCTGAGGCCTCTCAATCCCGAAAGTTTGAACTCAAATCTCAGCTCCGCACCTTCACCAAAGGGTCTGATTCTCTCATCGTCTACACAAGAAAGTACAAGACACTCAATGATCAACTCAACGCAATAGGTTATGTTGTGAGCGATCAAGAGAAAGTTTTTACACTTCTGAATGGTCTTAATGGAAATGACTATGAAGGATTCGTGGTATCCATGCTAACGCCACGAATCCCATCTTACAATGATCTGATTCCTTTACTGCAAGATTTTGAGAGAAGGAAATCCAGAAGGGCTCCCTCTTCATCTCTAGTTGTCTTCTACACAAACAAAGCAGCTACTGACAGTCAGGTCACCTTCAATTGCCAGCAGTTCTATAACCAGACCAACATCTCAGTTAGAGGACGGTCTTCTGCCCGAGGAAGAGGCCGACATCAGAACAACAGCTTCATCCAAGGAATACTTGGCAATGGACCAGGCAACAATACCACCCAATTCAACCCGCAAGGCAGAGGCTTCAACACTTCAACGCATGTCAATAACAATCAGTACAAAACCTCGCTGCCACTCTGTCAGATCTGTGGTAAACGAGGACACGGCTTGGCACAGGTAAGACAACAACTATCAAAATCCTTCTATGCCAGCATCTCTTGCAGAAAACACCGGTGCAGCCCTCACGGCTCTCCGCTTCCATGAAGTTGATCCCTCGCATTGGCACATTGATTCAGGTGCCATTGATGACACAGCTCAAAACCCAGGTACTCTTCAAAACCTTCGCATCTACAAAGGAACAAGTTCTACAACGATTGGGAATGGTGATTTCTTATCAGTCTCTCATACCGATGATACATTTATAAACAATCTTACTCGAATACCACTTCGTGATGTTCTCGTTGTTCCTGAGATTAAGAGCAATCTTTTATCAGTCTCTAAACTGACCTCCATGGTCCCTTGCTATGTGATCTTTATTGACAACTCAATTATTATTGAAATAGAACACGTGAAACTGGAGAGCATAGGGTTACACAATGTGTGTACCCTTGTATATATAATAGAGGAACATTTACATAGAGGTCCATATATAAAAGTAAATTAACAAAACACTAAATAAAGACATATATATATATATATTAACACTCCCCCTCAAGTTGGAGCATAGATGTCAATCATGCCCAACTTGTCCACCAGAGAACAGAAGTGCTTCTTCGCCAGCAGCTTTGTAAATATGTCAGCAACATGGTCTTCAGAACAGGTGAAAGGAGTGCAAATTTTTCCAGAAAGAATAGCTTCCCTGATGAAGTGACAGTCAACCTCAATATGTTTTGTGCGCTCATGATAGACAGGATTGTTGGCAATAAAAATAGCAGCTTTGTTATCATAGTGCATCGGAATAGTAGAAGAAGACTCAATACCAAAGTCTTTCAGAAGAGACTGCACCCACAGAAGTTCACAGGCAGTATGGGCCATGGCCCTGTATTCAGCTTCAGCACTAGATCTAGCAACAACATTTTGTTTCTTGCTGCGCCAGGTGACAAGATTACCCCCTACATATGTGCAGTAGCCAGAAGTGGATTCCCTATCAATCTTGTTTCCTGCATAGTCAGAATCAGAATAGCCTTCTAGAGAACAGTGCCTATTTTTCCTGTAATGGAGGCCCTTGCCAGGTGACTCCTTTAGATATCGCAAAATATTACATAGAGCATCCCAGTGACATTGTCTGGGTTTATCCAAGTACCTGCTAAGAAGTCCCATAGCAGTAGATATGTCAGCTCTAGTCACAGTCAGATAAATCATCTTACCAATCAATCTCCTGTATTTTTTGTTATCAGCAAACAGATGAGAGGAATCATCATCCCAATTAACATTGGGATCTAGAGGAGTATCAGCTGGCCTTGCACCAAGCATTCCAGTTTCCTGTAAAAGATCCAGTACATATTTCCTTTGAGATAGAGCAAGAGCATTAGAAGTTCTAGATACTTCTATGCCCAGAAAGTATCGTAGTTTTCCCAGAGCTTTAGTAGCAAAGTTCTTGCAGAGATGAGCTTTAGTGGCCTGAATAGCAATAGAATCACTGCCAGATAGGATGATATCATCAACGTATACAATAAGTATCACTATACCAGAGGAAGTCTTTTTTGTAAAGACAGAGTGATCAACCTGCGATCTCAGAAACCCAAAGGCAGTCAAAAATTTTCTTAACTTATCAAACCAAGCACGAGGACTCTGTTTGAGCCCATAGATAGATTTCTTCAGCCTGCAGACTTTATGTGACTCCCCTTGAGCAACAAACCCAGGAGGTTGCTCCATATCAACTTCCTCTTACAGATCACCATATAAGAAGGCATTTTTAACATCCAGTTGTAATAGAGGCCAGTCATAGTTAACAGCAACAGATAGTAGAACTCTGACAGAATTAAGACGGGCAACAGGTGAAAAGGTTTCAAAGTAATCAATACCATAAGTCTGTGTATACCCTTTAGCAACAAGGCGTGCCTTCAGACGCTCTACAGTACCATCTGGTTGATATTTGACAGCATAAACCCATCTGCAGCCTACAGGCTTACACTGAGGAGGTGGATCATGCGTCAAGTGAGACATCTTGCCCTGTGATTTGACATATATCTGCATGGAGCACTCCCAGTGCTGATAGTTTCTCCCATCCAGCTTTACAGTTGTAACCTGACGGCGCAGATCCTCATGTGTAGACGCCATGAGGTAGAAGCAGATCAATTCCCCGAGAAACAGGTTGGCAGCCGAAGGCAGAAACAGGCAGTAGAAGGTTGCCTACGTCCTCAGGTAAGCAGCAATAGGCACAGATCTACAGATCGGAGGGACCCCTCACATACGGGTTACACCGGAGCGTAGCAAGGAACCCGGTGACTCAACTGGTCACACGGGCAGCTAGGCAAAAAATAGAGCCGAAGGTTTTCTTCACGGAGAAATTAAATCACCAGATACCCACGGGCAGATCTGACTTGGAGATGCAGCGGCCCCGGCGGCTCAGCAGCCACGGGCAAGCTGCAGGCGGCGGGCAGCCGGCCGGCGGTGGGCTGCTGCCGGCAGGCGGCGGCCTGCTGGGGGAAGAGAGGGGGCGGGCGGGAGGGAGGGAAGAGAGAGAGAGAGAAGGGTGGGAGGGTGACGGCGTCGGGTTAGAGAGGACATGGATCAGTCATGCTCTGGTACCATGAAACAGAACACGTGAAACTGGAGAGCATAGGGTTACACAATGTGTGTACCCTTGTATATATAATGGAGGAACATTTACAGAGAGATCCATATATAAAAGTAAATTAACAAAACACTAAATAAAGACATATATATATATTAACAATTATCAAGGACATCAAGACACATCAAGTTCTAGCTCAGAGAAAATGCAGTAAAGGAATGTATTACCTACATGCCTCAACATCAAAGGTCTTCTCAAATCGCTTTGCCAAAGCCTCAGGAGAAAGTTGGCGCCAAAGATTGGGTCATCCCAATAATAACATCCTTTGTCATTTACTACAAAACAAGATGATCACCAGTACTTCAAATTTTGATAATCTATCTAACGGTTGTGAACTAAGCAAGAGTAGGTGGCTAGCTGTTTAGCACAGCCATATCAAGGCTAATTATCCGTTTGAACTTTTACTGATGTCTGGGGAACAGCACCAGTACCTTCCTCTCATAATTATCTTTATTATGTCATGCTCACGGATGACTACTCTCACTTTAGCTTGTTGTTTCCTATGAAGCATAAGAGCAAATTTTTGTTCTGTATTTATCTCTTTTTGCAAAATGGTTGCAAACCAATTCAACATGACTATCAAGAAATTACAAAGTGATGGTGGTGGTGAATTCATAAATCACCTTGTACAACGGTTCCTCGCCAATTTAGGTATCCTTCATCAGCTCTCGTGCCCTCATGACCCGTCTTAGGATAGTGTTGTTGAATGCAAGCATCGTCATGTGACTGAACTCGAGTTAGCAACGATGTTTGATGCTCAACTACCTAAACCATACTAGATAGAAGCATTCTCGACAATAGTAATCAAATAAATCCCCTACCTACACATTTTTTGCAGATGAAGACACCTTTCGAAGTCCTATACAGCAAACTACCGTCTTACTCCCATCTCCGAACCTTTGGGAGCCTATGCTATCCTTGTCTTTGTGACTACACCACTGACAAGCTAGATCCACGATCCCTACCTTGTGTTCTTGGGGTACAACTCTAAACACAAAGGATATAAGTGCCTCCACATCTTCTCCAACCGCCTTTACATCTCCAAGCATGTCATCTTCGTTGAAACCATTTTTCCCTTTTCACCAAACAATAACAACATCACTCGAGAGTCGAGAGGAAGCCCATCTTACTCAACCTTCATTGAAGCCACTAACGAGTATACAAGTCAACCCAGTATACCTCACACAACTAATAATACACCAACACCACCACCTACACCTCTTACAACCTCTCTCAATGACATTTCAAACATTTCCCACAATTCGCCTTGCCTTACAAATTTAGTAGGCCCGAATGACCATTCTGAAAGCCTCCTCACCAGCTCCGACCCTACCCTTCCAACTCCACCAAGCCCAGAATCACCATTAGCCCCATCTCATGATACTCGCTCTGTTGAATCTATCTCCGCAGCCACTCTCCATGATACTATCCCAATTGACCCTCCTCCCAACAACACCCCATGGTCACTTGTAGCAGAGGAGGTGTTCCTAATCCCAAATATGTATTATGGGCTACACTGAATATTTCGACTCCTAGAACAGTCAAGCAAGCCTTACTTCACTCAGGTTGGCGACGGGCTATGAAAAATGAACTGGTCGCTCTTCGTCAAAACACTATTTGAGCTCTCATTGAACACAAGCCTAACATGATTCTCATTGGTTTTTGTTGGGTCTTAAAAACCAAACTAAAACCCTACTGTACCTTAAACAGACTCAAGGCTCGCCTAGTACCCAAAGGTTATCACCAGGAAGAAGGCATCGACTATACTGTGACATTCAGTCCTGCGGTTAAAGCTCGCACCATCAAAATTGTCCTATTCGTTGTGTCTCCAAAGTTTGGGATGTTCAACAACTTGATGTCTGCAATGCCTTCCTAAATGGCACCCTTGACACATTGGTTTACATGGAGCGACCTCCTGGCTTCACTGATACTACACATCCTACTCATGTTTGTCAGCTTCACAAAGCCCTCTATGGCCTCAAACAGGCACCTCGTGCTTGGTATAATTGCATCCATTCCTTTCTCACTGAACTTGGTTTCATCTCGTGCACCATTGACTCCTCTCTCTTTGTTCTCTCCTCAGAAGATGTTTTAGTATACCTACTTCTATATGTGGATGATATCCTCATCACTGGTAGCTCCCAACCTGTAGTTCACCAGATAATTAGCCAGTTAGAAACCGAATTTTCTCTAAGAAATTTGGGTCACGCTCATTATTTCTTCGACATTCAATTTGAACCAAATCCACAGGGACTCCTACTTCATCAATCAAAATATGCCCTCGCATTCTAGAATGCGAATACATGCTCCACTGTAAATATGTCTCCACGCCGGTATGTACTTTGTTTCTACGTGACCCTCTCAAGGAACTTGGAACACCTCTCTTTGACGCCAGTCCATACCGACGTATAGTGTGTTCACTTCAGTACCTCACATTAACAAGGCCTGACCTAACCCGTGGTGTAAATCTTGCGTGCCAGTTCCTTCATTGCCCCACTTCAACTTGCATGAGCCTAGTCAAGCGGATCCTCCGCTATGTTAAAGGGACCATCTCCCTGTGTGTCTAAATCTTCAACAATCCTCATCTCTTTGTCACCAGTTTCTGGGATGCCAACTGCGCAGGATGCCCCCTAACCAGACGCAGCACGAGTGGATACTGTGTTTTTCTTGGTCGGACCTATGTATCATGGTCTTCCAAGAAGCAACTGACTGTGTCCAAGTCTAGCATTGAAACAAAGTATCGCTCCCTTTCACTAGCAGTCGTTGAACTTACCTGGTTCTTTCAACTTCTCAAGGAACTTCGCCTTCAGCAGACTTAGACAGCTACCCTTTACAGTGACAATCTCAGTGCCTTGTTCCTCACCACCAATCCAGTTCTACACGCCAGAGCCAAGCACATTGAGCTCGACTACCACTTCATTCAGGAAAAAGTTGCTCTTGGTCACATCATCACCAGGCATGTATCATCCAGGGATCAGCTCGCGGGCCTTTTCACCAAGGCGCTTCACAAGACACCCTTCAGACATCTGCTCAAGTTGGGCCTTCAATTCTCTCAGACCCAACTTGCGGGGGACTGTGTAGATATCTTAGACTCAACCACTTAACTTAATTGCATTCAAAAAAATCGTAGTGCCTCCTCGCTCTCACACAAGCATGCCCAGCATGCACTACTAAATGTATCATGTAAATGCTAACATGTAAGACGTTTGTTGTACCCAATGTGTATGTCAGTGCATATATTTTGTAATACAATACAGCATGATGTGCAAGACAGTATTGCCTTTCAATTGAATCCCTTTTGTGCCTCCAATTCTAAGATCATTATTATCTTTGATTAACACTCATGATATTCATTTAATGTTGTTCTTTGCAGTTGCTTGAATATGATTTTGATGTTGAGGTATTTTCTTTCCCTGAATAGCTATCCAATTGCAATATAATATCATGCTACTTACACTAAATCTCTTCTTGCTTATCATACAAACTTTAAGCATCCATTTAGCTGTAGAATTTATATATATAATATGAAAATTATCTACTGAAATAAAAATTGTCTAGTGATGCTATCTAAAGAAATGCTATCATTAATCACGTACTCAGGTCTAAAGCTGATATATAGGATTACAAGGCTTTTCAAGAGTTTGTTTGTATATTAGTGGAGCCTCAAATACCCACATTACCACATAATACATCTATGCGTCCAGGTATAACTATCAAAACTTGTATATATCTATGTATGCAACCACAGTCACAAATCTGGTGTTTAAGATAATTCTCAGTCGAGCTAAAAATTTCACAATTTGAGAACTATGAGGGAAATTTGGTAAAAAGCGGTCAACGTATGGTAGTACGGTCTAAGTTTCGGGAAAAAATCGGGAAAAAATTGGAGGATATACGCATATATATATATATATATATATATATATATATATATATATATATATATATATATATATATATATATATATATATATATATATATATATATATATATATATATATATATATATATATATATATATATATATAGGACAACGATCCAGTGAGAAACAAATCTTGGTGAGAGCATGAGAGGCATTTGAATAACTCTCCACATATATCAATTTTTCAGAATCTAACCGTATAGATTACAAGCATACCTTAATATTTACCTTCCTACAAAATTTTATCATCATTCGATTTGTAGATCATTCACAAAAACAAAATACTTTTCGACGCTCTATATTGAATTTCAGGCTGACCGTTGGATGTAAAAAGTGTATATCGTACATATGGACATGCAAACAATGTCTGATTGCAATGATTTTTTGTGAGAAGGTAAATGAAATGATGCTTTATCCATCTATATGGTTGGATTTTAAAAAACAGTTCTGAATTTGTAGTTATTCGAATGCCTCTCATGCTCTCACCGTAGGATGTTTCTCACTGGATCGCTACCCACATATATATATATATATATATATATATATATATATATATATATATATATATATATATATATATATATATATATTGCACAGACACACACATATATGTGCACATATGTATTGCATACATATATATACATATGATACACATACATATACACATTTGTATATACATTTATATAAAGACGTGTATATACACTTGAACAAAGTCAGGGTCTTAAATAGTTTAAAATGAAAAAAAATGTAAAAATAGAAAAATACGTAAGATGTGAATAATTTGCGAATAATGTGGGAACAGCAGAAAATTCGGGAATACGACTGGGAAAATTCACGCGTTAAAACACGACTTTTTCAAAAAGTCAGCTATTATTGTGACTATGTATGCAACAACAAAATTGTATATATCCAAGTTTAGTTGTGTTTATTATGTATATATCGAGGTATAGAACAATCAAATATGATTGTTCCTACAAAAGATATATATATCAGTGGATCAATCATAACTTCATGGATTTACCTGCACACACACATATATGTGAACTATAACATATATATGAAGAGCAACATGTTATCAAAATCATAACACATGTATAGATATAGGTAAAATAAAGGGGGAATGTTATAAAAATCATAACACATATACATATAGGTAAACTGTAGAAAAAAAATATTTTCTTAAAGCCGCCTAGGCACAAGGCCCTGGCGCCTTGCCGCTTTAACAAGTATTACTGGAAGCCTACGCCTAAGGGTGTACAAAATTCCCTATACCCACTCCCAATGTTATAAAAATCATAACACATATACATATAGGTAAACTGTAGAAAAAAAATATTTTCTTAAAGCCGCCTAGGCACAAGGCCCTGGCGCCTTGCCGCTTTAACAAGTATTACTGGAAGCCTACGCCTAAGGGTGTACAAAATTCCCTATACCCACTCCCAATTATTATCATTAACAAATCATTTTATGTAATCAAGCATAGGATTTGAGATCATGGTTGGGATAGCCTGGGATTTTAAAAATCATTGGTATATCATATGTAGTTTGTGAGGCATCATAAAAAGAGATGAATGCCCATTATAACTCCATACTATAACGAGTGATTTATTTATGCATGACACAAGGAAGAAAATGTCCGATTTCGACGCCGTTTCGGTAGCCACAGAAACAGAAATTTCGACAAATTTCGACGGAAATTTTGACAGATGCATTCCTGGCGTTTCGACGACCAAATGATCGAATTATTTATCAAAATTTTACAAGAACAATCTACTAGTGTAGATCTACTCAAATATGCAATAATATTTCATGTTGGATATGTGAGGGGGTGGGGCTCCTCATGTGTGAGTGAAGGAAGCTGAACAATTTCAATGGGCATTTCGATGGAGATTTTGAGGTCAATTGAATGGAGAAATGAATGAATCAAGTCATCATAGTTTGCAAGCGCAATATATAGACTTAAAAGACACAAATTTATGGAAACATAGCATGATATAGGATGGTAGGACCTCTCGGTAGGATTACAGGATGTAATACATAAACAATGTTGCAGTGGTATGTGAGTGAGTATTGAGGAAGCATGAAACAACTATGGTTTATGCATCTAGTTGAACCATGATGGTCGTCACCCTCCTTGTTGATTATACCTATCAACATATTGGCTCATGTTTATTTTGTTTTATACAAGCATAGATGTGTCTCACTGTTAATCTCCATATGCTTACAAGTGATAAAATGCATACTAATGGATTAACTCAAGCTTTGTTCTTGGTCATGTGCTTTTGTAGCGAGAGCCTATAGGAGGAAACCGTGTAGTTAGAGGTGTGATTGATAATAGCATACATACAAAAAATCTCGATAGTGATGCTAATTTTGTGCACTATAACATAAATCATGTGACCTCAAAAATGAAAGTTAGTGGGTCATCATAGTCATAGATATCACTCCTAGACACATTTTTGAATATTTCCTTTGTAGATCTTTATAGAAGTGAGAGAAATAGGAGAGGGGTAGAATTAGGCTAGGAAGAGAAGAAACATAACTTAGATTGCCCCTAACAAGCCCAAGGAATCACATAGTAAAATCTGCAGACATCGTACCCCATTTCTCGAAATAATAGATGTTTTTCTCGAAATTTCGTCGAAATGCGGACGAAATGGGCCTTTTTTCATCGAAATTTACCTAATTTCGTCGAAATTCGAAATAATTGTTGAAATTTAATTTTTTTCTGGCAAAATTCCCTATGTACAGACATGTAAGGTCATTTCTATGTCCGATCGTTGGCGGCATCGAAATAATTAGCGAAATTTCGCCAATTTCGACAAAATTTTGAACATTGGCATGACATGTTATAATGGGCACAACACATGTTTTTGGGACACAGCCCATCTAAATGTAATACTTCATATCCATAAAGTTGCCGACTATAAGTTATTTCCTACACCTAGGTACAAATTGTGTTTGGTGTCCATATTTGTAGTTGTATAAGTGGATATGAAGCATTAACTATCCATGCTTCCTAGAACCAAGCACATTTTAAGTGGATTGCCATGTGATTAGGAAAACGTCTAGATGCAACTAGTAACTATGGTTTAAAGGAAGTTGAAGGGCCACTTATCAATCTATTCACCAAGTTCCTAAATGATCTCGAGTTAAGTTCTTAAGGAGCAACTATAAGTTTGCGACATATACGTTGCACCTTGAGGGAGCACATGGCCTAGACGTGTCCACTTTATTTTTTATATAATTGACACAACATGGATCGGAATAGACACAATATGCCCGAACCAATTCCATATATTTCTCCTCTCCTCTTCCTCCAACAGACACTAGTACATGTCATCCCCATCCTACTTGTGTCCTTCATATATAATTATTGTTTAATATACATCTAGAGATATAAATCATCATTCTTATCATGATTGTTATTGGAATTTAATGCACACAAAAAATCTAAATCATCATTCTCCATTTACATAGTTGATTTCATATTGCAAATTCAGTTTGGTTCATTATTCTCCAAATTTAATGTTTATCGTCATAATTGAAACATATTTTTGTTTCATTATCCTCCAGAAACGCCCACCTTTTAGCTTCTAGCCATCTCCTCTCCGCCCTACTTGAACTCCCTCCACCTAACAACATCCCAACAACATTTCACTCACCTAGCCCAATTCCCTATTCCTTCACAGCATTCTACAGGATCGGACGTCGTAACTAGGGTGAACCTTGGGCAATACAATAGGAGCATGTGACCACCAGCAAGCAGTACGTGCATTGCATGGCTACAAACATGCCATCTGCCCCTTACACGGTCGATTCCTCCGACTTGATGGCCATCTTTCCTAGCCCCAGAAGCCTTTGCGATGATCTCTCCTCCACTTTCATGTTGTTGCCTAATAATCATTGAACACCAATTGGGACAATCTCTGATTGGGGATGTTACTACTGTAAAGAGTCATTATTGCACACTTTGACGTACCCTTTGGCCATTACTGTGGTGAATCTAGACAGGGTTTCCCGGAAGGGTTAGGGTGCACAATGTGTGTACCCCGTATATTTATAAAAGGAACAATTACATATAGGTCCACATAGAATAGGAAAATAACAAGAGAATATAAAGAACTGAATAAAACACTATTTAACACTCCCCCTCAAGTTGAAGCATAGATATCAATCATGCCCAACTTGTCCACAAGAGAGCTAAAATGTTTCTTGGCCAGTAGCTTTATGAAGATATCAGCAACTTGATCTTCTGGGCGAGTAAAAGGAGTGTAGATACGACCAGTCAGGATGGCTTCTCTGATGAAGTGGCAGTCAACTTCAATGTGCTTAGTCCGCTCATGATAAACAGGATTATTGGCAATAACGATAGCTGCTTTATTATCACAATGCATGGGAATAGGAACAGAAGATCCCACACCAAAGTCTTTTAGGAGGAACTGTACCCACAAAAGTTCATAAGATGTGAGCCATAGCCCGGTACTCAGTCTCAGCACTAGATCTAGCAACAACATTCTGCTTTTCGCTCCTCCAAGTGACAAGATTTCCACCAATAAATGTGCAGTAACCAGAAGTAGATTTCATGTCTATCTTACTTCCAGCATAGTCAAAATCAGAGTATCCTTCAAGAGAGCAATGACCATGTTTTCTATAGTAAAGGCCTTTAACCCGGGGATTTCTTCAGATACCTCAGGATATGACACAATGCTTCCCAGTGACACTGTCTAGGCTTGTCAAGATACCTACTAACAAGACCAACGGCAGTAAAAATATCAGCTCTAGTTACAGTCAAATAGATCAGTTTGCCAACCAGTCTACTATGTCTTTTACTGTCAGGATACATGGGAGATTCATCATCATCCCAATTTACATTAGGATCTAGGGGAGTATCAGTAGCCCGATCTCCAAGCATCCCAGTCTCCTGTATAAGATCTAGAACATACTTCCTTTGAGATAAAACAAGAGCATTAGCAGTCCTGGAGACTTCAATTCCCAGAAAGTATCTCAGCTTTCCCAAATCTTTAGTAAAAAAATGCTTGCATAAGTAGCCTTTGGTAGCATGAATTTCAGAAATATCACTACCAGATAAAATAATATCATCAACATACACAATCAGAACAACAATACCAGAGGAAGCCTTCTTAATAAAGACAGAGTGATCAACATGAGATCTCAGGAAGCCATAAGTAGACAAAATCTTGCTCAGTTTATCAAACCAGGCACATGGACTCTGTTTGAGTCCATAAATAGACTTTTTGAGGCGACAGACCTTGTGCGACTCCCCTAAGCAACAAACTCAGGTGGTTTCTCTATGAGAAAACTAGAGCAAAAAGTGGGAGAATCCCTACTTTCCACGGTTGAGGTGCTTCTATATTTATATACATGAGAATTTACACATAGATCCCTGACTTTTATCACACTTACAAGTAGGACCCTATACACACATATTAACACTCCCCCTCAAGCTGGAGCATACATATCATATGTACCCAGCTTGTTACATAAGTATTGAACCCGACAACCATTTAGAGACTTTGTAAACAAATCAGCTAACTGGTCTTCAGATCTGACTTGTGACAATTGAATCGAATTTTGTTGAATCTTTTCTCGTATAAAATGACAATCAACTTCAATATGTTTGGTTCTCTCATGAAAAACAGGATTTTGGGCAATGTGGATAGCAGCTTGGTTGTCACATTTCAGATCAATGGGGGTTTTCTGAATAAAGCCAAGCTCCTCTAACAAGTGACGAATCCATAGTAACTCACATGTTGCTAGGGCCATAGCTCTATACTCTGATTCTGCACTAGATCTTGCAACTACTGTCTGCTTTTTGCTTTTCCATGACACCAAGTTTCCTCCTACAAATACGCAATAGCCAGAAATAGACCTTCTGTCAATACTAGATCCAGCCCAATCAGCATCTGAGAACCCTTGAACCTGTAAATGTCCATGATTTTCATATAGAATCCCTTTACCAGGAGACTTTTTGAGAAATCTCAGAATGCGCATCACAGCCTCCATATGACCAGTGCATGGATTTTCCATGAATTGACTAACAACACTAGTAGCAAAGGCAATGTCAGGCCGAGTGACAGTCAAATAAATTAACTTCCCAACAAGTCGTCTAAATCTCCATGGATCATCAAGTAACTCCCCCTGCTCCATTGACAATTTGACTTTAGGATCCATTGGAGTATCAATAGGTTTGGTACCTAGCATCCCTGCCTCAGTGAGAAGATCTAAGACGTATTTTCTCTGTGAGATAACTATCCCAGACTTGGACTTGGCAACTTCAATCCCCAGAAAATATTTGGGACTACCTAAATCCTTTGTTTGAAATTGGCCTTTTAAAAATGTCTTCAACTGTGCAATGTCATGCCTGTCATCACCAGTAATCACGATATCATCAACATATACCACTAGAAAAATGCTCCCAGAACTATGTCGTCTATAGAAGACTGAATGATCTGTAGTACATCTCTGGAGACCAAACTCTGAAAGAGCACTACTGAATCTGCCAAACCAGGCACGAGGTGACTGCTTTAAACCATAGAGGGACTTATGAAGACGACATACTAGATCAGACTCCCCCTGAGCAACAAACCCAGGTGGTTGCTCCATATAAATCTCTTCATCTAGATCACCATGAAGGAATGCATTTTTAATATCAAGCTGGTGTAGAGGCCAAGAGTGAATAGCAGCCAGGGATAAGAAAATGCGAATAGATGTCATCTTTGCCACGGGAGAGAAGGTCTCTAAATAATCCTCACCATAGATCTGAGTGTAGCCCTTGGCTACCAACCGTGCTTTGAGTCGATTAACACAACCATCTGCACCTACTTTGACAGTGTAAACCCAACGACATCCAATAACAGACTTACCATGTGGCCGTGAAACAAGAGACCATGTATTGTTCTGGTTAAGAGCTGACATCTCCTCATCCATTGCATGACGCCAACCTGGGTGATCAAGTGCAACTGAAACAGACGGAGGTATAGAGACTGATGACATAGAAGAAATAAAAGCATGATATGAAGGTGATATGTGGCTATATGAAACAAAATTAGAGATAGGATGTTGAATATTTTTAAGTGTGCATGACCTGACGCCTTTACTCAGAGCAATAGGAAGATTTTGTTCAAAAGATGGAGGAATGGTCTCTACCTGACTTTCTGACAAGGAAGCATCTGGAGGAGCTGAATTGGTAGGACCAGACGTACCACCTGCATTGGTGCCAAAACTAGACTGCCCACATGTACTTGTACGACGAGTGTAAACCTGAGTGACTGGTGGTCTAGCTGGGCTAGGTGGACTTGCATCACGAGGACCATCATCACTAGGGGACTCAAAAATAGGAGACTCGACAATAATGGGAAGAGGCAAGAGTTCTTCCATAACTATGGGGGTCACTGAAGAGCTACCATCAAAATAGGATGTGTCTTCAAAGAAAGTGACATCTGCAGATACAAAGAAACGATGTAAGGTAGGACTGTAGCACTTGTATCCCTTTTGAACTCGAGAGTAACCTAAGAAAACACATTTAACAGACTTTGGACCTAAGTTATCCAAACATGGACCAAGACAATGGACAAAACAAGCACATCCAAACACTCTTGGTGGAACATTATACAATGGCTTCATAGGATGAAGGATCTGAACAGGTATGCGATTTTGAAGAACAGATGATGGCATACGGTTGATGAGGTAGGTGGCAGTGAGGACGGCATCCCCCCAAAATTCTCTAGGAACGTGCATGTGAAGGAGAAGAGTGCGAGCGGTCTCAACAACATGACGAATTTTTCTCTCAGCTACCCCATTCTGTTGTGGTGTATGTGGGCAAGATGATTGGTGAATGATGCCATGGGTGGAAGTGAAATGGATGAACTCACGACTGAAATACTCTCTAGCATTGTCAGAACGAAGCCCACAAATTTTCTTTTGAAATTGGGTTTCCACTTCTGCAGTAAAGGATTTAAATATGGACAAAAGTTCATACCGTTCCTTCATCAAATAAAGCCATGTAGCACGAGAAGAATCATCGACAAAAATAACAAAATATCTAAACCCAAGCTTAGATGTAACACGACTCGGACCCCATATATCAGAGTGTACCAACTCAAGCACAGACTTTGTTCTTTGACTCTCCCTAGACCTAAAGACAGACCTTGTGTGTTTTCCCAGTTGACATGATTCACATTGCAAACTCTCCAAGTTGGACAAACTTGGAACCATAAACTTGAGTTTTTCTATAGATGCATGACCAAGACGACTATGCACTACCAAAGGAGACGCAACTACACACGCTGTGGAAAGTTGTTGCAAGTAGTAGAGCCCAGCCAATTCATATCCTTCACCGATCGTCTTCCCCGTCTTCAAGTCCTGTATAAGACAAGTATCTGGTAAGAAAGTAACAGAGGCTTGAAGAGAACGAGTTAATTTGCTAATTGATAACAAATTAAAAGGAAATTGAGGAATGAATAAAGTAGATGGAAGGGATAAATGTGGGGTTGGTGAAACTGTCCCAATTCCCTTAACAGAAGCAACAAAGCCATATGCAAGGGTGACACCGGGTAGGTTGGGTTTATGTGTGTAGGTGGTGAACATCTCTCGTACCCCAGCGATGTGATCAGTTGCACCGGAATCAAGAACCCAGTCTGACTTGGACGTCGATGCTTTGGATCCATGTGAAATGCATGCTGACAAATCGAGACTTTGTGCATTGAATACTGAAGTCATTGCTTGTTTTGAAGCTCGAAGACGCATCAAATGAGCATATTCTTCTTTGGACAAAGACATCTGATATATAGCTGCCTCCCGGGTATCATCTACAGTTTTCATGTTGGTGGACTTCGCAGGGATTCCATAAGACTCATTACAGATTGTCGCACAAGATTGGTGAACAACAAACTCTTTATCAACCATGTTGACCAAATAATGCACCCACAAATGAGATATTAATTAATTCAGCACAAGATGGACCAGGAACAGAAGCAAACTTGATGGCAAAGATTCAGATTTTTTTTTTCAAGAAATCAGACTTGTTCCTCAACAAATCAGACTTGTTCTTCAAGAAATCAGACCAATATACAATAGAAGACCTTAAATCCGACTATTGCACACTTTGTAGAAGCTGGAGACCTTGAAATAAGACTGTTTGGCCTTGAAAACAGAACTTTCCAAAGTCGGTAGCAGACGTGCTACAGTACTCCGCGGCTACAGTACCTAGGGAGAATGATCGAAGCTCCCTCCTTGGATTACCAATGCCTGTGACCTTCTAGGGCAAGGTAATAGGATCAAGGACGCCCCTTATAGACCAGATTTGAGTAGGGAAAACAGCCCTTAAAACCTTTTATTGAAGCCAAACTCTTGCTGCGATAGAAGCCTGTTCAAAGCAGCCAAATACAAGATGATTTCGAGAAGCACGTAGGGGAGTAGCAGCCAGCCACCACCACCGTGGAGCAACTAAGACCAAGGGGATACAACACCCAAAACGAATGATCTGAAATCCAAGTAAAGAAGGAGCAGCAGCCACTCCAAGGACCGTCGTGCTACAGTACGGTACTGTAGCAAGCGGGAAAGCATGGGGTTTTGCTGATTTGGGTGACTGAAGACCTTACGTTGGGGATGACAAGTTCCTTGGAGAGAGTGACGTTCCCTGTTGCTCTGATACCATGAGAAAACTAGAGCAAAAAGTGGGAGAATCCCTACTTTACACGGTTGAGGTGCTTCTATATTTATATACATGAGAATTTACACATAGATCCCTGACTTTTATCACACTTACAAGTAGGACCCTATACACACATATTAACACTCTATATAGACTTCCTCTTGAAGATCACCATAAAGAAAGGCATTCTTGACATCTAGTTGTATAAGGGGCCAATATAGATTGATTGCAACAGAGAGAAGAACCCGCATAGAATTTAGCCTGGCAACAGGGGAAAATTTTTCAAAAGTAATCAATACCATAGGTTTGAGTGTACCCTTTGGCCACTAGGCGGGCCTTCAGGCGTTCAACAGTCCCATCAGGATGATACTTCACAGTGTACACCCAACGACATCCAACAAGCTTGCAATCAGATGGAGGATCCACCAAATCCCAAGTACCTCTGTCAGTAAGGGCGGTCATCTCCTCATTCTTGGCATGCGTCCAGGCCGTACTTTGTAAAGCATCATGAACATTTTTTGGAACAGAAACAGCAGAAAGGGCAGCAATAAAATTACTAACATGGACACTAAGATGTATAGTAGAAACATAGTCAACAATACTATGAGAGGTACATGAGCGAGTGGCTTTCCTGAGAGCAATAGGTAAATCTAGATCAGAAGTTACCCTGGCATGTGCAGGACCTTCTGAAGGAGAAGATTGGTTTTTTTTTTTGTGTGGGGGGGGGGGGGGTGTGTCTTGGGCAGGAGTAGACTGCGGCGGCCGATTCCTGCGTTGGTAAACAATAAGGGGAGGAGACATAGTCTCAGCAGGCTGCAAAGTAGAAGGGGAATCACTGATAACAGACAAAGGTGTTGAAATAATATTTGAACTCAAAGTGTTCCCTTTAGTAGAGAAGGAGTGTCCTCAAAGAAAACCACAACACTGCTCGTGCATGTGAACCACTTCTTAGTAATAGGACTATAGCAACGATATCCTTTCTGAGTACATGAATATCCCAAAAAAATACATTTTTAGCTCTAGGAGACAACTTGTCCTGAGTTGGTCCAAGCAAACGAACAAAACAAGTTGACCCAAAAATCTTGGAGGAACAGAACAGAGGAATGTGGGGTTGTAGGCCTCGGATAGGAATTTTGTTCCCAATAACAGACGAGGGCATGCGATTAATTAGAAAATAGGCAGTGAGTACAGCTTCCGGCCAAAAATGTTTTGGAACATTAGAGTGCATCATTATGGTTCTAGTAACTTCAAGTAAATGCCTAATTTTCCTTTCAGCAACTCCGTTTTGTTGAGGTGTGTAGGCACAGGATGTATGATGAATGGTACCAACGACAAAATAATTCAACATGTTTTTGAACAAATTCCAAGGCACTATCAGTGCGTAGAATTTTAATGGGCATAGGAATTGGGTTTTAATTTCAGCAAAAAAGAACTTAATAGTCGGCAAGACTTGTGACCTGTCTTTCATCAAAGACAACCAAGTAGCACGGGAGAAATCATCAATGAACAGAATAAAATATTTATTGCCTGACAAACTTGGAACATGATAAGGACCCCATACATCAGCATGAACTAAATCAAAAATGTTTTTACTACCAATCTGAGATTTTTTAGGACAGACTGTTCTGGACTATTTGCCTAACTGACATGACTGGCATTGGAAACTGTGTTCCTACACCAGAAATAACATGTTTCATTTTATCAGCAGATGGATGCCCAAGTCTATAGTGCCACTGTAATGCAGACACAGAAGAAGATAATGTTGAAGCTAGAGTTGTAGTGTCGATTCTTTTCAAATCATCCAAATAGTAGAGTCCATCAAGTCCTTCATGCCTCCCACCAATCTTCATCCTCGTGCGAAGGTCCAGAAAAACACAAGTACCTGGTACAAAGGTCAAACTGTAGTTCAAGCTACGCACAATTTTGTTGACAGCATTGTAACAAATTCGGTATTCGGGATAAGTTCGGTTAAGCTGAAAATTTCAGGATTCGAGAATTATGCGGGAAATTCGAGTAAAAAACGATCAACATACTGTAAAAATATGGTCAACCATTCGGGAAAAAATCGGCAAAAGATCGGAGGATTCACACACACACGCACACACACACACATATATATAGCACAAGAATGCCTCTCTTTATCCCATATATATAGCACATGTATATAACACACACATACATATATATGTATACATATATTGCACAATATATAAGTACATATCTATACATCTATTGCATACATATATAACACACATACATACATAGATGATACATACATATATATGTGTGTATTTACATATACATACACGCATATATATAACTCAAATTAAGTTAGTCTTAAATAGTGTAAAATGAGAAAGTACATGAATAAAGTATGAAACGGGAAGAAAACGTCAAACACGAGTAATTCTTGAATAATACAGGAATAAAACGTAATATATTGTGACTATGCTCAAATTGGGAATTATTCGTCTGTTTGATATGTCTAGGGAAAAATTCACATTTTAAATGCGACTTTTTCAAAAAGTCAAAGCATATTGTGACTATGGTTGACAGATAATAGATTCAAAGGAAAATTTGGCACATATAGAGCGGATCTCGGAAGAAAGCGAGTATAAATATCACCAATGCCAGACACAGCATATTTGGATCCATCAGCAAGCATAACATCAGATTTAGAGCAGGGTTAGATAATTTATAGAAAAGAGATCTATTTCCAGATATATGGGAAGAAACCCCAGAGTCAATCACCCATTTTGTATTACTAGTACTAGAAGATGGGGCAGTCTGAAAAGTAGAATCACAACCAGTGAATGTAGCAGCATGTGCTCTAGACTCAACAACAGCAGAGCAGGAAGCGTCGGTTTTCTCTAGCAGCAGTCGTTCCACTTCCGAGCGAATGAACTCAACGGTGGAGGAGCTTGAAGTATCAGTAGCAGGAGTCTGAGAAGCACCCTCCGATGCAGCATTGGCCCACGCAGGTGTGTCATGTTTCTTCCAGCACCCGTCCTCAGTGTGGTTGAAACGACCACAAAAGTCACAGTACCGTTGAGTAACAGTACTGCCAGAAGCATCAGCAGATGAATAACAGACAAGGAAGCCACGGCCAAGGGACCCACGTCCTCTACCAGAACCAGGAGGACAGTTGTCCTAAAACCGACCTCGACCTCGTCCACGGCCTAGGCCGGCCATGGTAACAAGAGCAGTAGTATCACCAGTGTTGGAAATCTGGGCAGATGAAGAAGCTGGCAGACATTGAAGACGCCGATACGCACTCTCTAACGTCGACAGTGGATCACTGGCAAAAATCTGATCAACTACTCCAGCATACGACTCAGGAAGGCCACACAAGAACTGAACCACCTAAAGTTCCTGACGTTGGCGTTGCATGGTGGCTAAATCAGTAGACAGAGGATGATAACTCCCAAGTTTAGCCCAGATGCCTTTGAAGGAGGAAAAATAATCAGCGATGTCTGGCCCAGAAAATTGCAGACGAGTCAGTTGCTTGTTCAAATCGAACGCCTTCTTTGGATTTTTGTTGTGAGAATAAGTATCGACCAGCTGATCCCACAGCTCCTTGGCAGTCGGGAGACTAAGTAAAGTGACAATGATGCGGGTTTCACTACTGTTGAGGATCCATGTCATCACAGTAGAATCATCTTTGACCCAATCATCATAAGCCTTGATATCCTTGGACTCGGCAGTAGAGGTTGGTGCTGGAGGTGGATCATGTATCAGGTGGGAATGTTTGCCCTGGGATTTGGCATAGATCTCCATGGAGCAGACCCAGTGTTAATAGTTGCGCCCATCCAGTTTCACAATGATAACTTGACGACGGTGATCATGGGAGGAAGCCATGATAGAAAAGACTGAACCCAACACAACAGAGAAAAGAAGCAGTATAGAACCGCCTAGATTCTCGTCCTAGGCGCCAGCAGACAGAGAAGACAGACTGGATAGACCAGTTACATGAAAACTACACCTACGTACAGCAGGAACCTGGGGGCTTAAGGGCCGACGCGGGCAGACAGGAAGGGAAGCCTCCGGAGGCTCAAGGCGCCAGATCGGCAGCCAGCAGCGCGGCCAACGGCTGCTGGCGGCTAGCACGCAGGAGAAGGGGTGGCTGGCAGTAGCCCACAGCGGCGGCGGCAAGCCGCATGGGGGAAGTCGGCGGCTCCGGCGGGCGGGGAGGGGCCAGCGAGCAGACGGCACGAGCAGGCGGCGAACGGCGGCTGACGGGGAGAGAAAGAGAGGGGGCGGCGCAAGGGGAGGGAGAGAGGGATTATGAGTTCTGCTCTAATACCATCTAGACAGGATTTCTCGGAAGGGTTAGGGTGCACAATTTGTGTACCCCATATATTTATAAAAGGAACAATTACATATAGGTCCACATAGAATAGGAAAATAACAAGAGAATATAAAGAACTGAATAAAACACTATTTGACAGTGAATAACAAGGGGTTTCGCACTTTCAAAACTACCATGGAGGTGCAACTTATGGAGGTTACTCAACGGTTGTACTTGATATTGCATCATCAAGCTAACCTCAATGCTTGGTTGCAGAAAGATGAAAATCAACAAGAATATTGACATCAACATAATAAGGGAACCACAAGTAACCAGTTGGAAACTTGCATTGCCAGTATGAAAATTAGCTCGTCCCTACAGAAATTGTTCTCTGGGAAGTGTTACTTGATTGGTTAATGGTTCCACAATATGAACAAGTATTTATAACTACACCACCGGCTTATTGAGGCCCAAACGTTGTTCTACCGCAAAGCTGAAAGGCGGTGCCTCACTTGGTGGAAACCCTGTCAAACCCTCCTGAGTCATAGAGTATGTTGCAATATTGCCATCCAACATATTTTATGCCACACAACTACAACATGCACTTCTACATCGAGTTCACCCAGCTAATGCAGGGTGTTGAGAGTTATTTAGTTAGTGTTTTATTATTAGTTTGTAATATGGACCTAAGTGTTCTGGCCCATTAGGGTTGGTCTTATGCATGGAACACAACATCGTCGAAGTTTGGCGAAGTTTCGCCGAAGTTTCAAAATTCGACCATAGGTGAAGTTGAATACCATATACTTCGACCTCGTCCAAACTTCGGGGCGAAGTTTCATGGATGTCGGCGAAGTTGACTTTTTTGTGTATTTTCGTCTCAACTTCTCCGAAGTTGTCTAAGTTTCCTCGAAGTTGGCAAAGTTGGGGCGAAGTTAAGACCACCCAGAACCATAATCCCAACTAGTGCCCCAATGGCCATATAAGGCATAAATATCACTCCAACCCTCTTCATAACTTCTAATATCAACTCCTATGTTTTTTGTTGCCACTCATTCCTAGAGAGGGTGTTGTAACTACTATTTGATTGTATATTGTATATAATACATATGGTGATCTGTATCTATATATGTGTATTGCACAATTGACCATTTCAAGCAACACATTGTATTATTAACCTACATAGGGCTAGAGAGTCATAAATCATGTTCTTTTTTTAATTTCACATATATAAAAGATAGAGGTATAACATAATTAGAAGTTTTCCATAAAAGTTTTCTAAAAACTCACATCATTTCTTCAAAAAATGGCATCGAAGTTTGTCGAAGTTTGCGTCTAAACTTCCTCAAAGTTTCCACAAACTTCCACTTCCACACCTGGTGAAGTCGAAGTCCTGCACCATGGTCTTATGTCTGTACGCTTCCCTGTCCTCCTATTTATAGGAGCAGGGTTTCTTCTATTCAATACAACACATAGCCGTCTTTTGTTTTCTAACATGGTATCAGATGAGCAACCCTGAGCCGCCGTTCGTGAGAGAGAGAGAAACGAGAGGAAGATGTAGCCGGCGGGCAACCGCCCTTCTTCCTTATGGGTGGCTGCCCGCATGTTGTTCCATGGTTTCCGTTGCTCTTTCATCTCTTTGGTTTACTATTGCTCCTTGCCTTTCTCCACTGCTGCAATCATCCTACCTGATGCTTTGCCTAAACGAGCCACTTCATCTCCTGCCGCTACTAGTTGCACCTGTCGTACTGTTCAAGGCCCGCCGGCCTGCCGCTCTGCTGCCCCAAACTCTTTGTATCGCTGCACAACCCGCTCCACTTCCTGCCAGCCCCTGATGCCTAGCCGTTGGCCCTACTCATTGTCGTAGCCGCCGGTGGTCCTTCGTGCTACTACTACCTGCGGCTACTCTGCCCGCCGCACTGCCTATTGACGTCGCCGGCAACAACATCCACAGCAGCATCCGCAACCGTGTTGGCCCTGCGCCTCGTGCCCCGCCACTGTGCTACTGTCGCTCGATATCCCGACCCCCCCCCCACACCACACTGCCCTGTTGGCCACTGGACCTGATCCGCCAAGCCAACTCCTCCCTTCGTTGTGTTGCTACCTTGCCGCTCCTGCTGGCCCGCCGCCCATCACCCGCTACTTCCTGCTACCCACCCAACGGTGGCTGCCCACCACTACTCACCGCTACCAAACAACCCTATATTAAATCGTATCCCCTTGATATTTTTGCTGCCCCCTATATATACTACATTTTTTGTGCTAATCGGATCCATTTTTTGCCAAACAAATCCCTTTTCGGGTCGACAAAAGATCCATTTATTTTTCTATCTGGATCTGCCTATTCGGGTCATTTTCTACCTTGACTCGTGTTATCGATTACCTCCTCCACATATTTGCCTACACAAACCTTGCCTCTACCATTGTTTTAACTCTCCACGCCAACCACTCTTTGACTCCTTCCGTGCTTGGCGTGAGGGGGAGAATAGAGGATGAAGAGTAGAGGGAAGAGATGATATGGAGGAGAGATGAAGATAAGAAGAAGAATTTTATTCTACTGTTCTATTGGACTTCATGCCACATTTACTGCTAATATATGGTTTCTTTTGCTGCTATGTGATGTTTGCTGCTGCTATTATTGCTTATTCATCATCGACCTCGACTACTGCTATGAAGTTACATATTCGGACGTCGTTCTTACTGCTTGTGCTATGATTAGCACATCATGTTAGATTCTTTGTGCTTTTGCACTTTCTGATGTCCGTGCTTTATTTGCACGTTGACATTCTTCTGTGGACCAGCACTCTCTGGACTCTGTGGACCAGCACTATATGGACTTTGACGTCTGCTATCGTGATGGATACTTTATGAAGAGGGAAGATGATGAAGACATTTGTTGCTGACTTTACATGGAGCTTCGTCTACTGGAGTTATTTATTTGATTGCTACTCTGCCTACCGGTCTTCTATCTGCCTACGTCGTCGACTTTTGTTGCTGTGCGCCAGCACTCTCTGGCATGTATGTGCCTTGTTTGCACGTTGACTCTCTACTTCTGTGTGCCAGCATTCTCTGGCTCGTCTGTGCCCTGTTTCGCACGTTGAACCGTCCGTACTTTATTTATACGTTGACAACTACTACTACTGTGATCCAGCACTCTGGGTTCTACTACTCTGCCATTGTGACCCAGCACTCTCTGGCTACTACGACGACGACTTTGATGAAGACCTCGGTGCCTATCAGCTATTTTATCTTTGCTCCAGATGATTGTGTTGCTGCTTATTTCTGCTCCAGATGATCGAGAAGCTTCTGCTAGCCTGCTTGCTTGGAGTATCTACTTGAGGGGGAGTGTATGAGTTTTTGAGTGTTTGAGTGCTTTAATGTAATATTGAGTGGGAGAAAAATTCTGTATGGGCTTGGTTTATCTTTTTTTGTTTTGTTTCTTTGTTTTCTAGTTTGACTCTCTGTTTGCAAGCTGATTTGGGATTCTCCCAACTTCAGCTTGAGGGGGAGTGTTGAGAGTTATTTAGTCAGTGTTTTATTATTAGTTTGTAATATGGGCCTAAGTGTTCTGGCCCATTAGGGTTGGTCTTATGTCTGTACGCTTCCATGTCCTCCTATTTATAGGAGCAGGGTTTCTTCTATTCAATACAACACATAGCCGTCTTTTGTTTTCTAACACAGGGGAAAAACAACATATCAGGATATAGTTAGAAATTATATAAGTCTTCCAACGCTAAAGAGTACACGGCAATAATATAACTACAAAGAAGTTGGCTTCTTCGATCTTCACCCGACTTTAGGGTGTGGTTCAAGTGCTAATGTAGATCAAGGGTGAGCTAAACCGTCATAAATCTGTTAAGATAAAGTCATCCATGCATGACAGAGTCTTCGATGCATTACTTATTGTAGTTGACATCACCTCCCGGGCCCACCCCAGCCACGACGAATTTATGTCCTCCAAACCCCCACTAAAGCTCAAGTCTACAAAATGCTTCAGTTGCCAGGGTTTTGAATATAGATTATCAAAGTGTCCTAGTTGCATTATCACTATTACTATAGCTAATAAAGACAGACAGAGACATTGAGGATGTACTACCTGTGAGCAAGATTAGTGATGATATGAGGATTTCGATGATAGCATTGTTTTCTTTCGCTACAAGCACATAGGGCTCGCATTTGGATGCACGTCGCTCATTGCTTTGCTTTCCACAATAGACCATGAGCAGAGGAGCATGTTGGTCACTAACGCAGAAGCGTGGCCATAATCATCTCTACATCAATAGTGGAGGCACTAGGTTATAGATTGAGTCACTTCCTCAATTGTATTGCATGTAATGATGGGTTGACAGCACATATTGACAAGGTAAACAATGTTGTTTAGTCCACTTCTCTTATCATGGCGTGTACAAGGATGCAATGTAGTGTGACATCTCTTCTATTAAGGTTGGGTTGGAATGTCAACTGCTATGTCCGGCATGACTCCTAATCCGACATGTACAATTTCACATTTTAGAAGGCACTTTTATATGGTACCCAGACCTGCCTCCACAACTTCACCAGGTGCTTTGTGAGCTTCCTCTAACCTCATCATGGACAAGCTTTATGGGGTCATCATCCAACTTCACAACAACCTGTCTTCAAAAGTCTAAAGAGTTGATAAATGACAAGAGCGTTTTTTATTTTTGTTGGGGCCTCGACAGATGGACTATTTAAGTTGTTAGAGAGTCTATATTAGCCTATTTAGTTAATAGGTTGATTAGTTAGTGGGCTTTTGTATTTCAGCCCGTTTAGATTACTTGCGTCCTAAGTCTTAGGGCGTCTCCCCTCTCCTATATAAAGGAGAGAGCGTCCAGTCTTGTATTCATCCCATTGCATTCAATCCAATCTTATTTTTCACATGGTATCAGAGCGGCAAACAGTAACGACGGCGTGAACAGTAACGACGGCGGTGAACAGTACACGACGTGAACGGTAATTTCTGCGTGAACAGAGCGCATTCGCTCCTGAGGAAAACCTAGCCGCCGCCTCTCCTCCCTCTCCTTTCCGGCGCGCACGCAACCCTAGTCGCCGCCGCTCGTCTTTTCCAGAGAGCAATCGAGGGGGAGAACCCCCACCTGCGGGCAGCCGCCGCCGTTGCCATGGCATCTCCCGGCCTCCATGGCATATCTTTCTCTTTCTCAAACGATCTAGTTTTCTTTCCGTGCGTCGGCACCATCACCTTCCCGGCGCCATCATCATCCTTCTCGTACAAACGCCGCCACCGGCGATCACCCAGCCATCATTCCGAGCGGCCAGTAAAAAGCAGCCACCATCCGCATCCGTCGATGCCATCACACTCGCATTATTCAGCAACCATCTACCGCTGCATCGCCCTGATGTCCTGAGCTCCAGCCTTCGTCATCTCATAAGGAGAGGCTCCGCACTTGACTCAACATGCAGCCTCATGGCATGCTATATCTACGGAGCCGTGCAGGAGACCAGTATCATCTCTTTCGTTACGGCCAAGTGCTACATCAGCCGAGCGACACAATCATCGTCATCTGTCCTGTTGTTGTGTTGTTGCCATATCATCTAGCAACCATATCCCCAGACGCCGATCACACCATTCAGCCGCCACCGTCATCCATGCCCCTGGTCACTATTGCACTGCTGCTCTCCATCTCGTCGTTGCTGCCCCAACGTTTTCGCCTATCCTTGGCTGAAGCACGGTCACCCATCACTCTCCACCGCTACCAAACAACCCTATTACTGCCCCCATATACCAGATGCCTATTGATATTCGGATCCTTATAGATCCATTTATTTTTCTATCTGCATCTTACATTGACCCATTTAGCATATTCTCTCCGGTTATCGGTTTCATTCTTCACATATTACACATCTCCATATCACAAAATCCTCTCGAATCCACCAATTCCTTTCCCACCCACCCATATCATGTGTGTATCTCTTTCCATAGTACGGGGGGTCATATATCCATTTCTCCACACCAAACACTCACTCTCGTCGTATTTGGTGTGCGGGGGGATAGAGAGGAGAGGAAGAGATGAGAAGAGAGAGAGGGAGTGAGAGAATATGTATGAGAGAGAGAGAGTATGAGAAGAGATGATATATGTATTCAGGCTATATATGTTCCAGGCTATTATCTTCATGGAGCTTCGCATTGTTTAGCACATCCGTTTGCTACTTCCAGACAGCATTGAAGGATCTTCATTCAACATCGAGCTATCCGCGTTCGTACCGCGTTATGTACGTCAGGTGTTGATGGTGTACTTCAGCTGCATTCACATGAGACAGAGGGTGCTTCTTCAGATTTTCAGAAGCTCAGCAAGCCTACCAATCTACTTCTGCAAGGTTGATTCATCCAGTTTATCTTCACCGAGCTGCTTCATCACGTCTTCTCCGAGCCGCATCTGCTATTTCGACATCACATGTTGTTGATCTACTTGGGACTTTCCTTGATGGATGATATCTCCTTTCCCATCAAGCCCCCAAGGTTCATGCGACAGAGTCATGGTACCTGCATCGTATCACCAGCACATCGTCCATTCGTGTTCGTGGCACGTTATGCACGCCTTCTCAAACAATTCAAAGATTCCGCTACTGCTACATCGACATTGGGCATCCGCGTTCGTGTCGCGTTAAGTACGTAATCCAATGAAGATGACGTAGTGATGGTGTTGAGGATCGTCTGCTCGAAGTGGCGAGTTACTGCTACAGTATTCAGGTCCCATTTCAGATGCACTCCAAAAGACCTTCTTCAAAGCTCGAGGATCTCCAGCCTGCAGAATATAATTTCAAAGAAGAGAGGCATTGTCACCACATGGTTCAGGGGGAGTATTAATTAAGGAGGAGTATCAATTTTAGTATGGGGAGTGATATTTAGCCTTTATCTTTCAGTTATCATTTCTTTTATCGTTTATCGAGTCTTGTAACCTCCAAGCTTTGGACATGTGGTTCACCCATGCTCCAGCTTGAGGGGGAGTGTTAGAGAGTCTATATTAGCCTATTTAGTTAATAGGTTGATTAGTTAGTGAGCTTTTGTATTTCATCCCGTTTAGATTACTTGTGTCCTAAGTCTTAGGGCGTCTCCCCTCTCCTATATAAAGGAGAGAGCGTCCAGTCTTGTATTCATCCCATTGCATTCAATCCAATCTTATTTTTCACATAAGTAAAGTTCTCCATTTTAGGACTTATTTGCATATTTTTAGGTTTGATTTGTTATTTAAGCTTATTCTTATTATTTTGGTAATCCATACAATTGCTCAATTTCATTAGGGTTTGTTCATTAGCTATAAATATCCATCCATGGGGATTATCGAATCAGATAACTAGATTTTGAAATAAAAAGTGTGTATATTTCCCCGACCTTCCTCTACCTTGTGGTGTGTCCCATCAAAGAATTCCATGACTAAGTTCATGACCTCTAGTCAAATTTTATGAAAATAGTATTGTTCAGTGTTTTAAAAAGCGTCCCAGGCGGCCGCTCAGAATGGGCTTTAGGCGGGCAGTCAGGCGGATCTCCATTAAGCGGCCGCTTCAGACCCGCTCAGCCCGCTTAAGCGCCCGCCTGAGCACTGCTTTTGGGCGCCCGCCTGAGGCCGCTTAAGTTAAAATCAGGTTCTATGCCCACTTCCTCATCCCAAAATGAAATATAATCAATTTGTTAGTATGTATCAACATTGTATAACATTATTTAACATGTTAATATAATACTATTGCGCTAAACAACTAAATATGTATCCAAATATTGTACAACAGTTAACTAGTGTATATATTACACTGATTTTGCTTTTTAAAACACAACTTATGTTTATAAATCAAGGTTAGTATGCGTTTCTCATTTTTAATTGAGTTGTACATGCATCAAAATCGTTCCTACTTCATATAAGCTCTGTATGTATGTACTGCTGCACCCATTTACATCTTTATGTATGAACTGTTGTACCTACATTACACATTTATCATTTGTACATACATTGCTGCTCTGCTATGAACTCAACCACTAATATTTACTGATACATTATACTTGTACCTATACATACATTCATACCTTAGTTTTTCTTGTATTGTTATGCGTTCAACTAATGTATTATCTATGTAGATGTACTTTGTAGTTTGCAATACATATAACGGTATAATGTACATATCATGTACTGCCTACTACTGTATAATGCATATTCTATACTATGTAGCATGTACCTCTAAAGCATAACGTATTACATATATCATGTACTGCCTGCTACTATATATTCATATACTATGTAGTATGTACCACTAGTGTATATATATCATATATGGGCTACTTCTGTATATATTTAATTTAATATATTACTAGTTACTAGATTGAGTATGTTATAATCGAGTTAATTCAGTAATTCTATACTCATCACATGGTTTATATATGTATAATAATGTATTATTCATATACATATATGTGTAATTTTCTATAAATTATATATGAATTTATGCTCCCGCTTTTTCAAAAAGTGCCCGCTTGAGCGCCCGCCTGGCGCTCAAGCGGCCACAAGGTGCTGTCTGCACGCCTCCCGCTTCCCGCTTTATAAAACATTGGTATTGTTAGTAAGAGACTGGCCGGATGAAGTAGAAATTGTTTTTTATGACTAGCTAATGAGTTATGAATAGAGGAAGAGTTTCTCCTAAAGTTCAGACGTCGTTGAGCTTGAGTTAGGCGAAAACACCTCATCCAGAAACCATACAAAATGCTAATTTTGGATACGTGATGAAGCTCAACATTTGAAGGAACTACAAAAAAAGGAAGCATGGTGTATTATTCTTTTCATATTTTTTACTCACAACTACTAGGTCAACATCATCAAGTTCTCCTCTTACTATTCAGATGAAATTGCATAAAAATAGAATAAATTGATTTAGCAAAGCTTGCAGTATTGTTTTGGATTTATGTTTTGTAGTAGTTAATGTGGTAATTAGTATCAGTTTTGATTTTGTGTTCTCATTAGATAAAGTTTATGTTAGAATAATAAGTATTTATTCCTTGTATACTTATTCCTTGTATTTATTATTCTTTATTTCCCTGTATATTCTCTGTGTATATGGGATTAGTCCCACATTGTTTAAACGGGTATTGGCCATTGTGCCTTGTCAATGCAAAGGTATCTTATTCCGCATGTTACTTTTCCTGTCTATATGGTATCAGAGCCTATGATACCCTAATTCCCTAGAGAGAGCATCCAACGGCAGTATTATCCATCTCCATCGATGTTAACGTCATCGTCACCAGCCTCCTTTGTTGCGGTCGTCCCTCCTCCACCGTGGAAATCATCTCCACCTTGGAGGTCTTTCTCCTTCCCCAACTTGGAAATCATGTCCACTATGGGAGCCATTTCCATAGTGGTGGAAGTCGTCTCCATCACCAGAAAATTGTCTCTATCTGGGACATCATTACCTTCTGAAGCGTTGTTCCCTTTCTCGGAGATATCACTGTCCTCTCCTATCAAAGGACTTCGTTCTCCTTCGCCAATCTTCACTATTGTCATAGTTGTAGATAGATCTATGCCTAGAGTTTCTCTCATCAAGAAGATTCATCCAAGGGGCAATATGTGGGGCCATCGTGAAGCGATTCCCAAGTCGTTGGCACGATACATGTGTGTCATCCCATCAATATGCCATGTTAATAGGAAGCAAAGTCACGCCCCCGACAAGCCACACGTCGTGTGCATCACCGACACGCCGTGTTGACCGAACGCAGAGTTATGCATGTACGACATGACCATGGAGATGTACAATCTTCAACAAGATGACAAATCTCTGATCCAAGACTTCGGGGAGGTAACTCGCATTACCGATGACCTCCATTCTCTTCTTCCACTGACGATGGACCTCAAAGAACTCCAAAAGCATAGGAATCAAAGGTTGCCATCAAATTCTTGGCCGGTCTTAAATGTGAATACGAAGGAGTATGCAGTCAGATCCTTGTTGAGTCTGAGCTTCCCAAATTGGCAGAAGCATATCATCGTGTCTCCTACGCTTTTATAGAACAAGTCCCACACTTTACCTCAAACAAACCTACTATGGTCTTTACCATGAAGGGTCACATCAGCATTGGCCCTACTACTCCTGGACGAGGACAAGGTGACGAGGAGGTCGAGAAGGTTGGTCTACTGGAGGACGTGGACGCTGAGAATGCTCTCATTGTGGCAAGATGAGGCATTACAAGGAAACCTATTATGAATTTCATAGGCTTCCTCCCAAAACCACATTGACGAATGTGGCATCAACTGACGACTCTTCAGGGGACACCAGTCGACAGATTCAAGTGACAGATGAGGAGTACAATCAGTTATGTCAATACAAAGCTTCTCAACAAGCCTCATCTTTAGTTTCCTCAATGGTTTCCTTTGAACAACATCTTAGTACACCTACTGCCTGCATATCTCAAGTGACAGATGAGGAGTACAATCAGTTATGTCAATACAAAGCTTCTCAACAAGCCTCATCTTTAGTTTCCTCAATGGTTTCCTTTGAACAACATCTAAGTACACCTACTGCCTGCATATCTCGATCTTCTAATGCAGGTTCGTTTTATTGGATACTTGACTCAGGTGCAACAGATCACATTACAGGTACAACCCATCTTATATCCAACCTATCCACCAGCAAAACATCGCTCCCACCTATCACCATTGCAAAATGGATCCAAAGTTCCAGTGCACAGTACCGGGATTATCAAACCTCTATCTACAGTCACCTTACAATCAGGGTTACTTTCCCCTGAGTTTCCTTTCATTTAGTATCCATTAGCAAATCAACCCATTCTCTTCAAGCCTCAATTACATTTAACCCTGATAATTGTGTGAGACGGGACCTTCGGACATAGAAGGTGATTGGTGGTTAATATGAACTTTCCTGTCTTTACTATCTTGGTCTGGCTTTCAAGGCTGTGTAGTAGCTTCTCTCCATATCCAAAGTCGGGTTGGACACATGTCCCTGGACAAACTTTGCGTTCTCCACTCTCATCTATCTAGGCTTAGTACACTCGAGTGTGAATTGTGTCAGTTAGGAAACCATCATCAATCCACCTTTAAGTCTAGGAATTAGATGGCTGGTAAGTCAAGTTTCAAAATTATTCATTCTGATGTTTGGGACCCATGTTGGGTTCCGTCAAAACTCAGTCAAAAATATTTTGTCACTTTTATCGATGATTTCTCTATAGTCACTTCGTTGTATTTGATGAAAGACCGTTCTGAAATGTTATCAATAATATAGAACATTCATAGTGAGATTGAAACTCAATTTTCTCGGCATATTGGCATTATTCTTCGAACGGATAATGCCAAATAATATTTCAGTAATGCTCTTGCTCAATTCCTATCATCCGAAGGGGTTATACACCAATCGTCTTGTTCTCACACACCTCAACAAAATGGGGTAGCTGAGAGGAAAAACTGTCACATATCGAAACTGCTCGTACTCTTCTTTTGCATATGAGCGTTCCCAAGGAATTCCGGGGCAATTTTGTCCTTACTGCCACATATCTCATCAATCGCATGCCATCATCCACCTTAAACAAACACATACCCTTTCAACTATTGTGTCTTGGTCAGCCCATTTATATCATTCCCCCAAAGGTTTTTGAATGTGTTTGTTTTGTTCACAATGTTGCGGCCGTGAAAAACTTAGTCCAAAGTGTGTCTTCCTTGGTTATTCCAAGACTCAGAAGGGATATCAATGTTATGACCCAGTTTATCACCGATTTTTGGCTTCAGCTAATGTCACCTTTGAAGATGCTCCATACTTTGGAGATTCCCAGTCAGTGGGGGATCTTGAAGAAGCTCTCACACGTCCTATTGTCACCGAGATCTCATCACATGAACCTCCTGCCCAGGGAGAGTCACCTCCACCCATGGAAAAAAAACACGTCCTAAGGCGCCAGCTCGAGGCGAGGCGCACTCAGGGGTGACCGGAGGCTTAAGCCTCAGTCACTATTTCAGAGGCGAACGCCTCATTCTTAAAAAGGCATAAAAAAGCCTTGAGGCGTAACTGAGGCACAAGCCTCTACCTGCCACCTAAAACTGATTGTCTGCTATACTATTTAGACTGCTATAGGGCCCAGCCCAAGTGGTCTGTATTCAAATGGGAGATCTCCACCTCCAGGCAACCAGGACATGTCAGTCTTTGGGCTGCTCCAGCCCTTGTTGCTGCCCGTAGTGGTTGATCCATTTGTTGTTAGACACGGCACGGCGGTGAGAGTAGCCAAGTTGTTGTTGCTAGGCACGGCATTGCTATACTATTTTGTGATTTGATTATTTATATATATATATAACTTATATATAGACATATATTATATATTCATACATACATGATACATATATATACATAAATGTGCATATATAATTTATATATATATATATAGATGTTAGATTATAATGGCTTCCCTAGCTCCCGACGCTGCGAATGACAAGGCAACCAGGGGCGCGACGGTGCCTCGTCGGCCGCCTCCTTGGGGTGATTACAGACAAAGGGAGAGATTCCACGAAGGGATTCCGATCAATAGCAGAGTCTCAACTACAGAACCAGAGAAGAAATCCATCAACTGGGAGAGCCTGAAGCCGAGAATAGCAGGGGACGGTTCAGATCTGAAGAAAATAGCTATATCGCTGGAAGATGGAAAACTGGTTTATCCTAGATCGGAAGCGGAGGAAAATGCGGATAAATGGAGTAGGTGCCTGCTTGGTTATGTAGTTGACTTCCGTCCACACATTCCCACTCTTGTGAACTACTTCAACAGTGTTTGGCTCATAAGCGGATTCTTTGAAATTTTTGATAGAGGAGACGGTTTTTTTCTGGTAAGATTTGAGGATGCTAATGATATGAGGACTATTCTTGAAGGCGATTGGTATGTCAAAGACAGGTCAGTTATTCTCAGGAAATGGAACATGGACGAGAAACAAGAAAAGATTGTTTTATCTGACGCCCCTGTATGGGTAAATTTGAGAAATCTACCAATGGAGCTATGGGATCAGAGGATGTTCTGTAGAATTGGTTCTTTCTTAGGTAATCCGGTGAAGATGGATGACTTGACGCTAAATCTTAGGCGGCTGGATGTGGTGAGGATCCAAGTTCTGATGAACAAAGATTCAAAGTTTCCGGAAAGATTAACGTTAAGGAGTGATGATGGGAAGGAACACCGTATCTTGATTGAGTATGAATGGGTTTCTTACGTTTGTAGTAAGTGCGGATTTATGGGGCATGATGAATGTCCTCCGAATCCTCCGAATGTTGAAGTACCTGATCTGAAAAGTAGAGCGTTGAAACCAGCTCAAATATGGGAAGTCAGGAAGAAAAATGCAGGAGAAGTGCATGACAATATTCCCAAGGGAAATCTGAAGGACAGCGCTGAATTTGTTATTGAAGAAATAGAAGATGAAGGGGAGATAAGGAGTGGATCAGCTGTTCAGTTGCATGAAGAACTATTAATAGAAGATGATAAAATATCTAAAGAGGTGAACGAAGGAATAGAATATGATGAGAAAGTAAGGATGGTTATGAAGGATAAATCGGTGACTCTAGAAGATCTGAATGAAAATGTTATGGTTGATTCTGAAGGGTTAAAGGACATATTAGAGCAGGCGCATGCTAGTCTCATTATCATTACTCCAAGGGATTCACCTGATAGTGATGGTAGTTCACAAGCATCTTCAAGATCTGTGAACTGTATGATAAGGCACGCTGGTCAAAAAGTACCTCCCAGATGTCAAGGTAAACTGAATATCAATATCAGAATCGAGAAACTTAAAGATGCTCCCATTCCACGTGAGTTGGAACTAATTTCTGAAGATACTGAGGCTGTCAGTTCAACAGCCGAAGTGTATAATGAGTTCATGTACTATTTCCTCTTGGAATGTTAGGGGCATAAGTAATAAGCTCCTAAGTGTCCAAGAGGAGGTAAGAAGGGCAAATTGTGATGTTTTTGTCCTTGTAGAGACGAAGCTTAGAATTAATAAGATTGAAAAAGTGTTGAACAAATTCTTTGATGGATACAAATGGTTTTCTAATAGCAGATCTCATGCTTTGGGACGCGTTATTGTCTTGTGGAAAGAGGAGAATTGCAAGTTGATTAAAATGGTTGAGTCTGATCAAATATCCATTTTAGTTTGGAGAAAGATGACATTATGTTTAATGTTTCGGCTGTTTATGGGCATAACGACGACTATGATAGAGAAGGGCTTTGGAGGAATTTGGAGAACAGTAATATGATGAACCTTGGTCCTTGGGTAGTTCTTGGAGACTTTAATGCGGTCAGGAAATATAATGAAAAGATTGGTGAGCAACCCCCATCTAAGAAATCGATGGAGGATTTCAATGATTTTATGTTGGATAGTGGTATGATGGAGATGGATATCTCTGGGCCTCGTTTCACTTGGAATAATCATCAGGATGGGGATAAGTTCATTGCTACTAAAATTGACAGAATTCTTTATAACATGGAGTTCCAAAAAAAGTTCGACCAGGTTCATGGTGAAACTGTTACGAATACTATTAGTGATCATAATAGGATTATGTTGACGACTGGCGAGCCTCGTAAATACAAATCTCCATTCATATTTATAAATAGTTGGGCTGATCATAAGGATTTTCAAAGAATCCTAGAGGATGGCTGGAATTTGGAAGTTCAAGGTCATGCCATGTATAGGCTGTTCAGAAAGTTTGAATATCTTAAAAAGAATTTGCAAGATTGGAATAAAAAGGTGTTTGGGAATGTTATGGAAAATGCAGCTGTGATGAATATGAATGCGTTAGAGGCTCAGAAGAAGGCTGATCTGAATCCTAATGATATTAATTTGAGATCTATTGCTAATAGTTTGAGAAGGGAGGCTAGAGAGGCTTCCATTAGAGAGGAAGCTCTCTATAGACAAAAATCCAGAACCCTTTGGCTGAAGGAAGGTAATATGAACACCAAGTTCTTCTATTCTTCTTTGAAGACAAGGAGAGCTAGAAATTCGATTAACTGCCTTAATGTTGATGGGAATATCACTAGGGATAATGATGAGATTAAGGAGGCTATTGCTAAGCATTATGAAAACATTTTTTGTAACAGCAACAAAGGTGAGGTCTGGAAAGATGACTGGAATGGACTAAAGATTACTAAGAAACAAAATGAGCTGTTAACGAGAACTGTTTCTAGAAAGGAGCTTGAGGAGGTTATTGATGATTTGAACGTGGATAAGAGTCCTGGGCCCGATGGGTTTAATGGTTACTTTTATAAATCTGCTTGGAAGGTTATAGGGGACGATGTTTTCAGTGCTGTGAAGGAGTTTTTCATTAATAACAACATGTTGAAAGAGGCTAATAGAACTTATCTGACTTTGCTGCCTAAGGGTGCTGATAGTTCCTTGATTTCTAACTGGAGGCCCATTGCTCTTTGTAACATTTTTTATAAGCTCATCTTGAAGATTCTCTCTAATAGATTGCAGGTTTGCCTCCCTTCTATCATTGATGATAATCAGTGCGCCTTTGTTAAAGGAAGGAGTGTTAAAGAAGCTACTCTTCTGACGAATGAGATTTTTAGTGATATCATGAGAAAAAACGGTAGAGGTATGTGTATTCAGGCTGACATTTCTAAAGCTTACGGGTTGGAAGTTTTTGTTCTCTATTATGAGCAGAATGGGTTTTTCTAATAAATGGATTCGTTGGATTGAGGTGATCTTTAGAACTACTTCGTACCAAATTTTGATTAATGGTGAAACCTCAAGAACTATTGTCCCTTCTAATGGGGTTAGGCAAGGAGACCCTATTGCCCCTTATTTGTTTACCGTTGCAATGCAGGGCTTATCTGAGATGATTAAGAGGGACAAGTCTTATTGTCCGGTTCATGTTTCAAGCAAAATGAGCTGCTCACATTTGATTTTCGCTGATGATTTGATGATGTTCTCTAGAGCTAGTATTAGTAATGTTGTTGGCATTAAGGATTTATTGGATAAATTTGGATCGATGTCTGGCTTGTGTGTGAATAAGAACAAAAGCATGATTCTTATGAGACCTGTTCGGGAGGCTGTGGATATTTCCGAGGCTTTGGGTATTAAAATTGGTATTATTGAAGATACCAAGTATTTGGGGATGCCCCTTTTTGCTGGCAAATTGAACAAAAAGCATTGTGAAAAGTTGTTGGATAAAATCAAGAGAAGAATGGAAGGATGGAAAGCCAAATCTCTTTCCTTTGCTGGCAGAGTTGAGCTTGTTAAATCAACGCTTTCAATTATGTATATCTATTGGGCTTTGTCCTTTCCTATTCCCTGTTCTACTCTTGACGAGATTGATAAGTTGAGTAGAAGCTTTATTTGGGGAAAATCAGATAAGAAGGAGAATGTTCATTTGATTAAGTGGGATATTATCACCCTGCCAAAAAAGGAAGGAGGTCTTGGTATTAGAAAAAGCAAAGAGGTTGCGGAAGCCTGTCTTGTTATGAATGCTTGGGATGTGGCCAGAAAGGACTCTTTGTGGGTCAAGTGGATTAATGAGAAGTATTTAAGGAAAGCGTCTTTTTAGAGCATTAATAGTTCTTCTAATTACTCTTGGATGTTCAATAATGTGCTTCGTATGAGGAGTAGCCTCCTTAACCTATTTGAGATCAAGGTAGGCAATGGCAAAAATGTGGATATGTGGGGTGATCCGTGGGTTAATGGTAAGTACTTCCATGAGACTGTTGAGAAGGGTATGTCTATTAGAGATGGCATCCCCTATGGAGCTAGACTGTGTTCTATTATAAGAGATGGTTATTGGAGTATTAAGGATTCGAGATGTTCTTTGTCTATTCTTGAAAAGTTAAAGAATGTTAAGATAGATAAAGACAGTGAGGATAAATTTCTTATGAAAGGTCAGAGTGAGGTCAAGATCAAACATGTGTGGGATCACATCAGATCCAAAGGGGTGCAAAAGATTATCTTTGAGTGGATCTGGAAAACTAAAAGTAGTATGAATGCAAAGATTCATACTTGGAAAGTTGTTCATAATAAGCTTCCTACTACTGATTATTCAAGAAGAATGGGGATTCCTGTCACTTCTATTTGCTACATGTGTAGGAAGGATTATGAGGATACAATGCATATTTGTTTCAGCTTCAAGTATGTAAAAGATATTTGGAATTGTGCTCTGAAAGGGAAGCTTATTAATAGTATTCCTGATAATTGGGAATCGATTGCTAGAATGAAGGATTTGAAGGCTGGTTATGCCATTCCTTTGATTCTTTATCATTGTTGGCTGGAAAGAAATAGAAGAGTTCATGATAATAAATATAAGGATGTGAATGTTCTCTGAAAAATTATCGATGCAGATATTAGGATTTTCACTAATTGAGTGTTGGATCTGGTTGGTGATGGTTGAGTCCCCTTGGATAGGGTGTTGATGCTCCCCTCTCACTTTCTCTGTTGAAGCTGTTGGTTGCTGAAAGTACACTTTCTTCTTTGGACCTGCTGGTGATGGTTGAGTCCCCTGTGGATAGGGTGTCGTTGCTCCCCTCTCACCTGCCCGGTTGAAGTTGCTGGTTTTTGTTAGCTGGTTGGTGTAAGCTTTGTGTTTGGGATTCTTTGTTTGTTTTGCCTCCGACATCTGTGGTGCTGAGTCCAAAGATTCTTGGTGTTGTGTTCAAAGGACCTTCTGGATGCTTTGTTGCTGTTCTGATGGATGAGGGCTTCTTGTTTCTTTGTCTGGTATACTTCTCTTACACTCTTAGTGGTGGTTGGGTCTGCTTGAAGTTGGATGGCGCAGGGTTGGTTCTGCTGTTTGCTGAAGTAGCTGAGTTCTTTGTGTTGTTGCTGGATGTCTTCTTTTTTTCTGGTTGGATGGCGCAGGGGTTGGTTCTGCTGTTTGCTGAAGTAGTGGGCTCTGCTGTGGTGAGCTATGATGTAGGATGAGGAGGTGGAAGCTTTGGATCTTTGGTTTTGCTCTTCTGTTCTTGAGTGGTCGAGTTTATCCCGAGTGGAGTGGCAGAACTCGCTCAAGTTTTTATGTTTGCTGTGGTTGACCTTACCTTTTCGTTTGGAGTGGAAGATCTTGTTCCTGGTTGTCCTTGGGTTCTTGAGTTTTATCCTTATGTGGCTTGGATGTTCTCTCTTAGCGGTTTCCGTAGTTTGGCGCTTTTCAGGTGCTGCAAATCTAGAGCCTGTTGTGGTTGGAACTGTTATAGCAAGCTGAGCCATGAGACTCAAAGATCTAAAGATTCCCCTTCTCTTATCTATGATGGTAGCTGCTCTCTTCACATCTCCTGAAGATCTAAAGTTCTTGACAGTTTGCTTCCTCATGATCTGGTGATGGTTGAGTCCCCATCTTTCGTCGGATGTCGACGCTCCCCTCTCACCTTTTCTTTGATGGCTGCTGAGAGGGTCGAGTCCCCATCCTGTATGGATGTCGACGCTCCCCTCCCACTCCATCTTGATGGTTGGACCTGTTGGTTTTGATCTGGTTTGTTTCTTAGAAGTTGATGTATCCCTTTGCTCTGATGGTGTTGTAATTCTGCTTGTGCTTCGGGTGTTGGCCTTGCTGTTGATGGTTTTGCTGCTGGGTGTTGCTGGTTGATTGAGGCTATTTCTTTGTTTGTTGGCGGTTTTCTGCTGCTGGAGTCTCTGTGGTTTGCTTCTACGGTTTCTGCTGGTGGGTGAAGATGTTGTGTGCTGCTTTGGATGATTCTTTCCTTGGATTTGCTGCGTCCTTGTTGTTCAAATCTGCAGCTCTGTTCAGTTTGGCTGATATGTTGGGTTCGTTGATTGATCCTTGTTGATCATTGAAGCTTTTGATTCTGACTTTCTTTTTTATCTTGGATATTTGTATAGATGTGGCCCCTGGAGGCCATTTGAGTTTCTTATTCTGTATAGTTTCTTTTTAGTTGGTTCTTCTCTGGAACTAACAAGCTTTGTAAAGTTTTACAAAAAGAAAAATGAAAAAAAACACGAGTTTTGACCGACCAAATATATATATGTGTGTGTGTGTGTGTGTATGTATGTATGTGTATAGCTAAAATATATATATGTATATGTGTGTATATATGTATATGTGTGTATATATAAATATACATATGTGTGTATGTGTGTATGTATAGATATAATTATATATATGTATATTTTTTTGAAGGTATATATATACGGCTCGATACATTCTCAGACCTTACGCCTTGACCGCCTTGAGGCTTACGCCTCGCCTCGCCGAGACAAAAACACCTCACGCTTTTTTCAACCTTGCCTCCACCTGTGTCACCTATCACCTCCCAAGTAGAGAAACCTCCCATCACTCATGTGTACACACGTCGTGCAAAGGACAACAATCAAGAGCAAGGATCAGACAACGCAAGTGTGAACCCTCCTTCAATCACCACTAAGTCTAGGGCTCCAAGCAGTAGTGATAGTTCCCTTGATCTACCGATTGCTCTTCAGAAAGGAAAACGGTCATGCACTCTTCATCCTATCTCTAACTTTGTTTCATATGACTGTTTGTCTCCCTCATATAAAGTCGTGATATCGTCCATATCAAATATTTCCATTCCTAGTTCAGTATCTGTTGCTATGAATCACCCAGGATGGCGTTGTGCTATGGAAGATGAGATGGATGCTCTTCTCAAGAATCACACTTGGAGTTTGGCTCCTACTCCCGCAGACAAGGTTGTTGTTGGGTGTCGATGGGTTTACTCAGTGAAAGTCGAGCCTACTGGTGTTGTTGATCTTTTGAAGGCTCGTCTGGTAGCCAAGGGATACACTCAAGTATATGGCGAGGACTATCTTGAACCTTTTCTCCTATTGCTAAAATGTCATTTGTTCGTCTCTTTATTTTTTTCCAATTCATTTTTCTTGGCCCTTGCACCAACTTGATATCAAAAATGCCTTTCTCCATGGTGACCTGAGTGAAGAAATTTATATGGAGCGACCTCCTGGGTTCGTTGCTCAAGGAGAGTCACATCTAGCTTGTCATCTTCATAAATCTCTCTATGGGCTCAAGCAGTCTCCAAGAGTTTGGTTCTGGAAATTTAGTCAAGCTCTCCTTGAATTTGGTCTTCTGGAGTCAGGCCTTGTTCATTCAATCTTCTATCAGTGAGGATCTTCAGGTTGTGTTCTCCTTATCGTCTATGTTGATGATATCGTCATTACTGGAGATGATTAGTGTATTCTACAGCTTAAACAATTTCTTTAAAGTAAATTATAAACTAGAGATTTAGGCCTCCTAAAATACTTTCGGGGTATTGAGGTTGCTAGATCTAATGATAGTATAGTCATCTCACAAAGGAAATACACTCTTCATCTACTTGAAGAGACCGGTATGCTTCGCAAAGCCTGCCAGATACTTCCATGGATCCCAAAGTCAAGTTGTACAAGGAGTAGGGGAGCCACTTGAAGATCAATGGAGATACAGAAGACTGGTTGGAAAATTAAATTATCTTACAGTCACTCGTCCAGATATATCATTTGCTACTAGTGTGGTTAGTCAATTCATGGATAAACCTTGCAGTAGTCACATGGAAGTTGTTTATAGGATTCTTCGCTATCTCAAGAAGAGTCCAGACAAAGGTATATGGTACACAAATCATGGACATCTCAAAGTGTAGGGCTTCTCAGATGTTGATTGGGCAGAATGTGTCATTGACCGCAGGTTAATTTCAGGATATTGAGTCTTTGTGGGGGGCAATCTAGTGTCCTGGAAAAGCAAAAGCAAACGGTGATAGCCCAATCTAGCGCTGAATTTGAGTACAAAGCAATGACTCATGCAATCAGTGATCTCCTATGGACCAAGAATATCTTAGAAGAGTTGGGAATCAGTCAGTCTGAAGCAGTAGAACTCAAGTGTGATAATCAAACTGCTGTCCACATTGCTTCCAATTCGGCTTTTCACAAACGGACCAAACACATTGAGGTTGATTGTCATTTCATTCAGGAAAAGAGACACGATCATCAAATTGTACTCATTCCAGAGAATCCAGACCGTTCAGAAGATCAAGTGGCTGATCTCTTCAAAAAATCCCTCAATGGATATCTGGTAGAATTCTTATGTAACAAGCTTGGTTCCTATGACATCTATGCACCAGCTTGAGGGGGAGAGTTAGAATTATAAGTATTTATTCCTTGTATTCATTATTCTTTATTTCCCTGTATATTCTTTGTGTATATGGTATTAGTCTCACACCATGTATATGGGTATTGGCCACAGCCCTTGTCCATATATATAGGTGTGCCCTACAATACAAAGGTATCTTATTCCGCACATTACATTTCATGTCTACAGTTTACATATATTTCCAAAGTATAATTAATTTGTTTTCCTAGTCACTAAACTATGCCATCTATAAGCAGCCTACCCTGCAGCTTTGTCAAGCCAGAGTTGGATGCTATGGATTGATTTCCTATAGAAAAAATATCCCTTACCCCAATTCATTCACTGGGATACTCTGCCTCCACCTTGTCCTTCAAAACACTGCTTATATGCAGGTTGACTGTCATTTTATCATAGACAACGTTATACTTAATACGCTGCAACTGATGCATGTTAGGTAGACAGCAACATAACAGGTTAGAGTATTTGAGAAAAGGGATAGGACAATACATACAACCATCTATCTCGGCTGGGATGTACGCTTAGTTGCTGTTATTGTTGTCTGTCATTGTTGCAATACCTAAAATAGCCCAAGGCGTCCTAATGTGCTATTTTATTTTGGTGCTTGAGTACCACCAATACGGTTTGATAATCAAGTATTGTCTAGAGTGATACCTTTTCAAGAGTCTGATTGCCTATACTAACAATACTTAATAGTTTATTTTGAACAATAATAATTGTGAAGTCAAACCTGTAATATCTTTAGTGTGCCCTTTTAAACTATGAAGGACCTTTGGTGATCCAGCAACATCGCAAATCGTCAAGCTCCCGTCAGTGGCACCATATGCGAGTAAATTCGAACTCATGTGACCAAATTTCAGTATAGTGACTGAAAATTAAGAAGAATCTACCATGAACATGGAATTTCAAAAATGTTAAATTAACAATATATCCTACAGACGAAAAATAAGTTTGATGCATATCAGTAATGCTTGCGTTTTAGGTTTTATTCAAGATGTGAATGATGGTTGCCCAATATCGTCAGTGTTTTAAGTGTACCTGCAGATTTACAACTGTCAAAGATACAGTGCATTCCAACAAAGGAATAAGCAGGTTGAACAGAGCGGACTGACTGCTCGGCAAAGCTACCGCTGGAGCTAAAACTTGTCCGATGACTCATATTTGAGTTTACATGAAGATCCTACATGAAGAAATCAGCAAGGCACCAAGTCACAATGCATGCCTCGAATCCATATCTCTAAATCCTTTGTGATCTTAATTAATAGAATGTTAAAATATGACGATTTCAACTATTTTCTCTGTCATGAATATATTTTTAGAAACAAGGCGTACCCTACTTGAACCCCAACTATCATCTTCGTTCATGATAGGTCCAAGAGATGAAGCCCAACGTCCGCTGCAAACAGATAGTAGTCCCAGTAAGTGTCTGATAGAAAAATTAAATCTAGAGAACTTATAGAATTTAGTGGCAACTGCTATTAGAACTATGACGGAAAATTCCATTCTGCAAATTTATGATGCTAAAACTAAGCTACTTTTTTCCATACTTAAACTACGCTCTAGGTTTAACTCTCTAATTTATCCAACATAAAAACTAAAGAGGGTATATGTTAAACTTAAGTTCCTTTACACAAAGGGAGTGGAGTGAAATGGCAAATAGCAACAAATACATTGCCAATAAAGGCGTTCAAGGCAACCAGATAAATGATGAGTGCAAAAAAAAGTGTGATCAACATCCAGATAAAGATTCGTATGTCGTGTTACTTAACATCGTATATGAATGCCAACATTGAACATCATATATGATTAAAACTTCTGATGATTTCGGGGGTGAGAGCAGTGATTGGTATGTTCCAGCTACTGACCTATTGCCTGGAGTGTTTGTCTGACTGGACACACTGGATTGTTCCCATTGACCCGGCTTTTTCAAATAGTTGCGGTAGGCCACATAGCCTCTTCCGTTGCATCTCCAATCCTGTTTGCCCACACCACTATGGTGAATCAGTAAAATACATAACGCAAGTATTAGGCCAAAAAGGAATTTGATGCTCGATGTCTTACCTTACGGTGAGCAATGGCAGAGGAGGAGGCCTCTCCCTTTTGCTGGAGGAGGAAGCGCCGGATGCCGACGTAGTCGAGGTTCGAGTTTGAAGAAAACGGTGGCTTGCTTTGAGGCTGGAGGAGACAGCTTATGAAGTCGAGGTCGAGGACCTCGCTCTTCATTACCTCCTCCTCCTCCATGCCCCCAAAGATACCAAGATCTAGGACGGTAGATTGCAGCGCGTCGGGATCGAACGCCGCTGCAGCGGGAGACAAATGCAGCCTGGATCTTCAGATGTGTACGTGATCATGAAACTGGCACCTGGCAAATCGATTATCTAGTTGCAAACCATGCAAGATTTAGGACTTGGATTGTCGCCATGGAAGTGCAGATGATGCTCTTTCAGAAATGAATTCAACGGAACTTGCCAGCATGTGTTCCGAATCTCCGACAGACCGTTTACCAGTAGAATGGTGAGGATACGCTATGTACAGGTAACGATAATAAAACTTAATGCTTCTTGCTGGGGCGTTATAACATTATGCTGGGATAGAAGCAAATGGACAAAAGTTAGATTTCACAAGTATAAAGTTGAGATAATGTTAATGTTGTTGTCTGACTACTAAAGAGACTCAAAACCAATGTTTTCAAAATCGAAGCTGTGGTCGGATTGGTACTCACTCAGGGGTTCAACCGGAGTAGTTATATCGGTGAGACCGCAAATGATGTCAGACATTAAAAAAATTTGAACTAGAAAAATCGAACCGGTTACCATGATAAAAGGCAATTAGCGGTTGGACCTAGTCAAACCGGTTGAACCGGACATATATATATATATATATATATATATATATATATATATATATATATATATATATATATATATATATATATATATATATATATATATATATATATATATATATATATATATATATATATATATATATATTATTTGTATAAATATACATATATATATTATCAATATATATATATATTTAAATATATATACATTGTATGTATATGTAAATATATATAAATATATATGTATACATATATATATTGTTGTGTAGATGTATACATTCATATATATATATATATATATATATATATATATATATATATATATATATATATATATATATATACATATATATTATTTTGTAGATGTACACATACATATATATGTGCATATATGTTGTCGCCTTGGTTTACCTCCCTTCCAGACATTCGGCCTCCGTCATGGGCGTGGGAGAGGGGGAGAGAATGTCTCTCTTTATCCCATATGTGCATATATACAAATACGTTCTACCTTATATGTAATTTTCTATATAAATACATACATACATATATATATCATATATATATTCTACCTTTTGTTTTTTCTTCTCTTTGAACCATTGGTTCAATCGGGTTCGGTCCGACCGGTTGGACTATATTTTTGACTGATTGGACCGGAAAAAGACACATAACCGGTAGACTTTCGGACCGGTCAGCTACTGGTTCACTGATCTGACCGGTCGGACCGGCAGGTTTGGTTTTAAAAAAAACTGCGCAAAACTAGGAAATGAGACAAGTGATTGTTCTACTTCTAATCTTGGTCAAGTTGGAATATTGGACATACTCTAAAATTGCACCTAGGGCTGGGGTGGGTACATTTTATTACAATTAAATGTTCACTTTTTAGTTATAAATTTTGGGTGTAATAAGACTTGTAAAGGGATCGAATTCGGAGTGGATATTGTTATATTCAATATCTGAATCTTAAAAAAAAAAGTCAATCCGAGAGATCCAATATCTGAAAAATATCACGTAATAATATCCAAATATGATACAAGCAAATAATATTTGAATTTGAATAGATATCTGATCCGAACTAAAAATCATAAATTTATTTTTAATAGATATATTATATATAGATAATATTGATATTACTATAAATATATATGATAAAATGTATATATTTTGATATTCTTATATATGGATAAAATATATGTAATAATATATGTATATATCGGATTCGGATATTTTTGGAGCGGCTACAACCATATTCGATATCCTATCTAAATTTTTGGATCTGAAATTTGATATCTTAAATCTATTAGGTTGAGTTTGGATGACAACTTCTGAAATGCGGTACTCTGTGCATAAGGTCGTACAACTTTCGGTATTTCACAATGGAGCAGCAGAGACCTACAACCAGCTCGGCATGTAGAGTTGCATGCAAAAGATGTGACCCGGAGCAGTGATCTAGTGCAGAACCAGCAGTTCTGAAGTCCGTCGATCCTGGCGTCATTTGCAACTACGATTTCGGTGCTAACTTATCTATACAACGGTACAGAACAAATACACATCGGTAGCCATTGTGATTAATTTGATATGTAAATCTTGTACCAAGTACCAGGAGTTCAGATTACGCCAGCCAAACTAGGCCTTATGGATTATGCGGAAGTTGGATTTTTCTTTTAATTTCGGATTTGAATCTGGATCGAGTGCGTGAATTTCAGATATTACATGCCTAAATGTGATGGAGTGTAGTTGCTTGAGTTCAATTTACATCATACTACACCTTTGACAGCAAAAACACATAAAAATGGTATTGCATCGAAATTGTGGGCAGTCGGGCGTAGATGCCTTTCACTGAGCACTTTATTGATGGTGCTTGCCATGTTGTGCCCTGTTTTTTCTCAATGTACCAAACTGTTGCAGAGTAAAACAGCAAATACATACAACAACCTACCAAATGCATTTCTAGCAGTGCAAAAGTTGTGGTTACATTTGATTTGAATTCCAAATCACAAAACTACTCTCTACTACACCGTACAAAATTAGGCCCTAGTGTTTTGACTCTGATAAATCAAGGTAAGGGCTTGAATTAAATTACAAGATAAACAACCAAATCAGCAAGTTGGATTATATATACATCTTTTTAAATAGTAAGTTGTTTAATAATCCAAACAAGTATCTTGTATACCTATATATATATATATATATATATATATATATATATATATATATATATATATATATGTGTGTGTGTGAGTGGGGGGGGCAACTATTGGTCCTTATAGATAAGGATTAAGTTATCAATATGGTATTATTTTCCATTACAAATGATTTTTATTAGTATAAAATGTCATAAACTGGGCTCCAAAGACACAATAGGATAAAACCATTGTTTTAAGAAGGTAGATTATGAAGAGTTATTATTGAAAACAAGTCTGCAATGTATGACTGCAAATTAAAGTTAAACAAATACTCTTCTCTATAGTCCAGTAAAAGGATGGTAGAAAGAGTACGTAACAACTTGGACCAACAAAATGATGGTAATAGATCACATAAAATGCAATAAGCGGTGCCAAAAAGGGCACCTGGAACCAACCTCTCATAGAATGTGGTCTTAAAGCCTACTAGTATGGAGTTAAGAGGCAACATATGCATAACTACCAACATATTGAGTTGTTGTAATAACCAGTCCTCCAAGCCATATGGGTAGGGTGGCTATCTGCCACTCTAGGTCACCAAATTCTTGGTCGTCACTAGAAGCAATGTGTGCTAGGCAACGACGAAGCCCGTGATCAAAGTCATCCAAAACTAAATAAATAGAATCGGGTGGCGTTGTTCTAAGGGAGAACAACAACTTTGGCATCCAAGTGCATGACCTGAGAAGAATAAGTTGACATTGTGGATCATTGAGCAATGAAAGGAGATCCATATAAGCTAAAGATTTGAGCACACACTTCCTCAAAAAATCTAAGGCAAAACTCATATCAAATTGAAGTGGACCACCGAAAAGCTTCACTCCTTGTGTAGGTTGTGATATGTCAAGAGTAAATAAGCCCCAACATGGGGCTCTTCTAATTCATTAGAAGGCCAAGATATTTCTATCTCAGTTATGTTGAGATGAAGTCTAAAACATGAGCCTAAATCTTGAAGGAGAGATAAGGCCTCAGACACTTCAATAACACCATTTTGTGGCTTTTGCCTTTTATTATTCTTTATTCCAAAATGTTTGTGAAAATGAAAGCATGATTTGCGGTGAGATGGATTTGAACCTGGATCACAAATGTAGGAAAGGGGGCGCGGAATCATTCCTCTATTATATCTGTTGTGAAAGATTATGGCCTTCTCTCTCTATATTCAATACGTAAACTAAGTAAATACATAAATATACATGTCTATATGTACTTCTTCATTTTTTTTGACGGGGGCATGATCCCCGCTTCCCCTATGGTTCCACCCCAACTTTGATGCATCTATAGATGCCTCACTGTGTTTTAGGTTGATGTATGTGTATATGGCCCCAATATAGTTCAATGTTGTGTATGTGTGTCCAAGAGAGAGTTGACATGCATATTTTGGTTATGGTTGTTGGATGATGTGGATGGTTTCTGTAACATCCCTGACCTGGGTTATACTTTAACCCTAGGTGTTTTGATTAAGAAATATGATTATATGCTTAATCTTATCTTGTGAAAAGTAATTAGGGCTCATGAGAAACTTATGTTTCAATTTTGGTCCTGTTTGAACAATGTTGAAGCAATGTTTGCTTATTTTGGACTAAAGTGCAAATTACCCAAGTTGAAGGGTTAAATTGCAAATGTTGCATGATAAGATGTTCCTCATATGTTTAAGCATCATGAGAATGAAGATGATGCAGAGGTATGGCTTGTGGTAGCCTGAGTACCAAGGAAAAGCTGATAAAGCAATGTTTGTGCATTAAAACCTACTTTTGGTGTAAAGTGCAATTTACCCAAAACCTAGGGTTCAATATGCAAATTACCACTTCAATAAGGTCCCTAATGTTTCTTGAAACTATGTAGAGCAAATAAAATGAGAGGGGCGCCTCATTTGAATTAAGTTGGAGGAGAGAGAATCTTGATATTAAAATAATCAAGATTTAATCCTAATTGAAACCCTAATTCAATTTAGGGCAAAAATAAATGTATTAATTGAAGGGGCCTTCAACCAAAATTAAAATGGTTGGATTCAGATGTTTGTGTGGACGATCTTAAGCCTTGCAAAGGCACGAGCATATCCTAAGGAGGTGAGATTCCACTCACCATTATTATAAGAAAAAAAAATTCCACTCAAAAATGGATATTAATATTATAAGGGTTAAGGTGCTTAATTTCTTTTCCCTTTATTCTTGGATAATGAAGAGGTTTTGCAAGAACATGAAGATGGCTTAGTTGCTAAGAAATGGAGGGGGTTTTGGTGGAAATTATTTTGGGAATTAAAGGAAATAATCCCATTTTCTCTTTCCTTGGGATTTCCTTATACATATCCCTTTTTCCACTCACTTAAGGACTTCTTTTCAGATTTCCTTTCTTTCTTTGCCTTGGCCGACCCCAAGAGAAGCTCCGGAACAGGAGGAGGACGACCCCAACCTGTTGGTAAGGTTCTTGACCTCTTTTCCCCTTGATTCTGTGGTGGAAATCGAAAATAAATTATGGATTTCTTCTTAATCTGATCTCCTCTTCAACCCTAGCCAACTTTTTCATCCAAAAGCTTGAGGATAAGCCTAGGGGGAGTTGCAAGAGCTTCATCCACCATTGTTTCCGTGATCTTGGATCTTTGGATCTCAATTGGAGGCAGGTTTTATAACTTGAACCCTTGATTTTGTTATTGCATTCAAGTCCTTATCAAATAATGATTATTTCTACATTTACAATAATTGATTTGGTTGATGGATGTAATTACCATGGAAATCACAACAGGTTTTGTGATTTCAGAGTTTGAAGATGATAAGAACACACCTCTCTAAATATCCAAAGCAAACGATCTTGTTTGGGTTGCTCAAACGGTTTCCCAAACCGTTTGGGAGCAAACAGTTTCAAACCGTTTAGAAGCAAACGGTTTCACCAAACCGCATGAAACCAAACGGTTTCAAAACCATTTGGGGGAGTTGACCAAGGGTTTACCGTTTGAGAATCCTATTCCTAATTATGTTGGTTGATGACCCACCAAATTTGGTTAATTAATTCCAAAGGAATCATGAGTTGAAGGCTAATCAATTAGGCAAACCTTAATTGATTTAAGTGCTGATTTTCAACTTGATCGATTTGACTTTTTGGGTTGATTAGCCCAAACGGTTTCAAAACCATTTTGGGATCACCCAAACGGTCTCCAGACCATTTAGGGGTCACCCAAGACCGTTTGGAGGTCTAGGGTTGGATATGGTTAAGTGTTTGAAGGACCAAAGATATGGTATTAACCCTAATCGGCTAAATGCTGATTTTGCATTGGAATGAGTTGATGTTTTGGGTTGATTAACCCAAACGGTTTCAAAACCATTTGGGTATCACCCAAACGGTCTCAAGACCGTATGGTGATCATCCAAGACCATTTGGAGGTCAAGGGTTAAGTATGGTTGAGCAATTGAAGGTCCAAAGATATTAAGTTGATGTACAATTAAGTGCTGATTTGGTGACCAATCCTAGGATCCAAACCCTAATTGAATGACATGGTTGATGATGATATGATGGGAAAACGGTCTCAAGACCGTTTGGAGGTCATCCAAACGATCCCAAGACCGTTTGGGGGTCACCCAAGACCGTTTGGAGGTCTAGGGTTGACTATGGTTAGGTGTTTGAAGATCTAAAGGTACTAAGTCAAAGTGCAATCAAATGCTGACTTGTTGATCAATCCGATGATCCAAAATTTGATTTATTGACTTAGAATTTGATGTTGACATGGGCAAACGGTCTCAATACCGTTTAGAGGTCATCCAAACGACCTCAAGACCGTTTGGGGTCAAGACATGTTCAATTTGGATGATGGTCCAATAGTTTTAAAGTAACTAGTTTCACATTGGTTAATGTTGAAGGATCATTGATTCCAAACCCTAATCCAATTGATTCAAACCCTAATTGATGATCAATTGAGGGTCAAATCAGTTGAAGGTTGACCTAATTAACTCAATTGAAGTATGATGATAGGTCTAATTGAAGATTGGTTACATGAATTCAATGATTGAAGGAATCAACATTGAGAACCCCAAATCGATTTGATTGGTTGAGACTATTTTTGGTCCATGCGGTTTTGAGGAGGTTTGGACCAAACGGTCTCAAGACCGTTTGAGTCCAAATGGTCTCAAGATAGTTTGGGACCAAACGGTCTCAAGACCGTTTGGGACCAAACGATCCCAAACCGATTGAGGCCCAATCGATCTCAAGAGTGCTTTAGTAAACAGTTTCAAACCGTTTGAACTTTAGAAGACCAAGACCGTTTAGGGACCAAGTAACCAAAATCAATTGAGGTTTAATATGGTTAATCCTTTTGGATACCTAATGTAATTGAGGACTCAATTTATTAATCCACTTGGACATCTATTGTAATTGAAGGCCCAATTGGTGAATTCATTGGGATACCTCATGTAATGGAGGTCCAATGTGATTGAATCTCTTGAGAATTAAGATGATGAATGATCCATTGATCCAATGATGATTAGTTATGATAATAAATGAAGGTACAAAGGTTGAAACCCTAATAGTACCTAAGTGATTAGTGTCAATTAAGGGATGAACCCTAATTGCTTATAAGAACAATGACTTGGTACATTATGTTAATCGTAGTTGTATGTACTTGATTGAAGGGTTGATGTAACCTAATCAAGTTGAGAGGATGATGGAAAGGAATTCATACATGAGTATTGATCATGGGATGAATAGGGTGTGATCCTTAAGTAAAGAGATCATGAAACCCTAATCAGGAACATAAACCCTAATTGATAGGGCAATTCTAAATGAAACCCTAATCCAGGGTGACGATGTAACCCTGATCCAGGGTAATGATATATGAAACTCCAAATTAGGGAAATGAGATGTAAAACCCTAATTGGGATGAATAGTGAATCTATGAACAATTAAATGAAATCCTAATGGAGATGAATAGTAGACCCAAGTTGTGGGCAACCATAGTGGAAATCCTAGTTAAGGGTGATTCCATGTGAATCCCTAATTGAGGTTGATTCAATGTGAATCCTTAATTGAGGTTGATTCCATGAGGAACCCTAATTGAGGGTGATGCCATGAGAATCCCTAGTTGGGATGAATAGTAAACATTAAGTATAGGCAATGAGATGTGAAAGCCTAATGAAGGGTGATGCTATATGCAATCCTAACTCTAATGAAGTATGATAGCATGTGAAATCCCAAAGCCCTAATAAAGGGTAAAGGTATGTGAAACTCTAATTGAAGCCTTAATCTTAGACAATATGATGACAAACCAGAACTCTGATAATAAAGTAGTGGGTGAAACCTTATAAAGGTGAATTACCTTAAATGATTGAGTATAGGCAACCTTATTGTAGGCAATGCCTTAACCTGAAATGAGCCCATACCATTAAAGGTAGTTGGACCATTCTTGTGTATGACCTATGCACTTCATGATGAGAGTGATAGGTTAATGGATGAAAGTATTAAGATGGGAAGTACCTTAATACAAGATAAGTTGATAACTCAAGGAAGTTAAAGGTGATGTGGAAAGTGATATACCTTGATAAGTATGAGGAATGAACTCATACCTTGTATTGAGAATCATTTAATGATAAATGTTAAGAGTAATGAACATGAATGAATTCTAAAGATGTAAAATGGCCTTATGAGCCATATGGTTAGATGTTGCCTAGTGAGAGGTGACAAGGTGTTTTATGGGCCTTATGAGCTATAAGGATGGTTGTTGCCTAGTGAGAGGTAATACAATGTTTTAAAGGTTATACAGGATTGACATAGATCAATACATTGAATGGTTACACAGGATTGACATAGATCAATCCCTGGAATGGTTACACAGGATTTACATAGTTCAATACTTGGAATGGATATACATGAATAATATAAGTCTAATGCTTGTACTAGTTGCACATGATTGGTGTAATCCAATGCCTGGAATATTTATATAGGATTGGTATAGACCAATGCCTGAGTAAGACATGATGATGCACACTCTCATGTCCAATATAACCAAAATCTGTTTAGCAGATTGGCTAAGGCCAATAAGTTGAAACAAGAATGTCTCATGGGTGACACATCAAGATAATGAGTGTCACAAGAGAAGTTAGACATGATGGTATAATATGGAGGATAGATGATATACATGTTCATCCTATTCCTTATTAAGAGAAAAGTTGATCTATTGTTCTATCATAGATAGTTACAATGCTTTAAACTGCTTATCCTCTGCCTAGTTTTATATCATTAAACTGCAATAACAATGCTTGGCGGAGAGTTATATCTCCTGCTGGGGCAATTTACAATTGTCTCACCCCCGTGGGATCCAACATTTTTAGGTGGACGTGGACAAAGAAGCAGATACTCTTTTGCAGGAAAAAGGAAAGCAAAAACCTGGACAGTAGTGAGATCTCAGGTGGAGATCCTGACTATCAAGTTATATATATAGTTAGAAGTCCTATGTGTCGTCTCTGTACTCTCAGGTCCTCGGAGTTTATAGTTAGTGTTTTAATAAATCGATTCGAGGTTTTGGCTTGATGCCTCGAGGTTTTATGATGTCTGTATATAATGTCATAAGACAGTTGATGTTGTACTCAAGAAGAGATAGTACAAGACATGTACTTTGAAACATGATGTAAATGTTATTCTATGGTTCTTGTTGAAAAGATTTCCTATGATTGGATTTCTTTGCAAAAAGTTTTAATTTTTAGTGATTCTCAGTAATCCGCTACAAATGATTCACTTTCGCTTAAGTAAATCTCATTTTTATAGGTTGGATGCCACAGTTTCCCTGACCTTAGAATATTACTGAGCCAATTAGGAATCAACCAAGTAGGTCAATGAAGGTTGATATTCATGATTGATGAGAGTCTCCTTAATTGATTTGTTGCTAGACCATGGATCCAAATACTTACATACATTCTATGTTGGTTGGTCCAATATATAGAGTGAGTTTACGATGACAGCTTGATGGGGGTTTGACCCTGGTTGGGTCAATATATAGAGTGAGTTTATAATGACAACTTGATGGGGGTTTGACCCTTAATCTTTATGCCTTGATTTTGATGACCTCAGACTGAATATGAGGTACTCAACTAAATTTTATATTCACAAAGTGGATGGAATAGAAAATGATGTTGACTCCTTTGGGTTTTCATGTTGGAAGCTTGGACCAAGTTAGCATGAACTCGATTGTGTTGAGAGTCTTTGACCTCAAGTTAAGCTAAAGAAGGAGAGAGAATGCTTAGTGATGGTGTTTGATTTTGTTGATGAAAACTCAGTCTGGGGTTGTACGAACTTGGTCAGGTTGGGGGTTAATGACCCAAGATGAGCTAGTTTGTTATAGAGTTAGAGAGATGTATTTTTTAGATGTTTCTAAGAGGTAACATGGGGTGGCATGAACCATGTTGGGTTCATGACATATGACCTGGTTGGTTGAGGCGTGTTAGAATAAGAGAGAGTAGAGTTTGGAACTAGTCAACTTAGGTTGATTGAGCTAAACCAATGTAGGGTTGAGGAATCAAGACTATTTGATGAGGTCAATGTGTGGCATTGAGCCCATGTTGCCCGATGGAATGAACTCGGTCTCAGTTTCATGAACTCGGCTAGGGTCATTGTCATAAGTGATATAAGTTGAGGAGTTCAGTGAGACCCCTCCAATTACAATTTGATCATCTTTTCTATCCACACGTGGTGTGTCTGCTCCATAGAGTGGTAGAGGAGGTGATCCAAAGGTTGTCGTAGCTCTAGAGATGTGATGAAGGTGATCCAAGGAAACTCAACCTCCCTGACCTAGGAAGAGGCCTGGTTTAAGATGAATCTTGAAGGAAAGCCCTTATGTGAGATTAGAAACTTCGTTTTTAGTACAACTCCCTCTCTTTTTCTCTACACCATGCTTATTTGTTTTTCATGTAATCCTAAGGATCTTCATTTTTCCTATGTATACCTTAGTTCGTGGTCCCTTGGCTAGGAATAGAGAAGGAGATGATCAATTGGACTATGATGGTGATTAAGTGAAGCACAAACTAATGTAAGAAGGATGCTTCCTTGCTAATCAGAGGCTTGGACGAGGGATAAATCTGTATAAGAAGTGGATCCTTGTTGCTTGGTGGTTGAGGTTGTAGTTTAGAGCTCCACAACATTTGTTTCAATGTTATTAGCCTATGTTTGTCCATTTTAAGGTGAGTAGATACTTCCTTGTTAGTAGATTTGTATAGAAACATGATGATAGAGATAAAAATATGCACCTTTATTACTTGCAAGCTTGTTGTTAGCATTTCTTTGATGATATCTTGAGATTTTGCCTTTGTTTGGCTTACTAGTTGACATGGGTATAAAATTACAACCCACTATTGCTTGGAGTTATGCTTTCTCCTTCACACTCTAGCACCCCCCCATGATAATTTTAGGTTGACTAAGTTACTTCTATGTCTAGATCTTGCATTCCTAAGATTGAATGGTGTTATATGCTTGGATATAGTGAAATGATAACCTTATATGTCAGAACTCAATCCTAATAATTAATTACAATATGATTAGGAAAATCGGACTTGAGGTTTAGATCACACTACCCCTATGTGGAAAATAAAGTGATAATAAGTAAACAAACATGTCATCCAAGAAGAAATTTAGTAATAACATGTTAAGTAGATATCATTCTTCATTAACCATCTTAAGTACAAATAGAATAAATTCATTTAATCCTTCATAGATGCATTTACAATGTTCCTAGATAAGTTAATTGTATAGCTTATATAAAAGGTTGTGCATATAAAATGTTATGCTAAGCTACAAAACACAAAAGAAAACACACATGCATGTCCCACAACACCATTACAGGGACAACTAGACATCACACATTTTGGAAGGACTTCACATACTTGACTGAAGAAGAGGGTTGGTTGCTTGGTGTCATGCCTTCAGAACCTAAAAGTTGTGTTCATTGGTTCATTATCCAGTGTCTAAGTGAGTAGATCTAATAATGTAGACTATGCTGCAACTTTCTTATACATAAGCAATTTAACAGATAATAATTATCAATATGAACAATTCATCAAGTAGGAAGATCAATCGTTGTAACAATAATATTTAATAAGAAGCAAATAATGTGGTATATATTTCTTTATTAATTTTCCCTAGATCTACCTAGCTTGTACCTAATTGAATAGAAATTGTCATGGTATGGTCACATGCACTATTCATTGGCAATACCTTAGTGTTTAGCTGGCTACTCTGAGGCAAATAGAAAGTCTAAGTATGCCTCTGGATATGTAGGCCTTAAAAAATGTGTTGACTTGTTGAGTTCTTGTAGGTTTCTGATGCTCTGCCTTGATTTGTTGACACGCTGGATGCTTAAGTACAAACTCAGCTACCTCCTTCTTTAGTATGGGCCACCAGTATAAATCCTAAAGGTTATGATACATCTTAGTGTTATATATATGCATCACATACATTGAAGTGTGTGCTTATTCTAACACAATCATTCTCATTCCATCCCCATCAAGTACCACCACCATGTTATGGTAACAAAGAGACACTTTTATGATTCGTGAAACCCTTCATGATTTCCATTTCCAAGCTCTGACTTGATATTCTAGATCATCGTATCATGATGTTGTACATCCCTAATCTGTTATATCAATGTAGGCTTGATCTATAGTTGACCTAACATGTTCGATTTTTGGATATGCAACTCTCTAGTTTTGATGTGAAATATTTTCTATTTGTGTTCTTGATGTGTGAAATATGTGTTTTCAGTGACCAAGGAACTAGAACAAGATCATCAAAGAATGTGTGAACATATATGTGTTTGGATGCTTGTACATCAAGTTGTACCTATATAATGACTTATATAGGTTCAAATTGTACAACTTGATAGGAATGATGTACAATTAATATGTTTATGAAATAAACATTTCATATTTATAAATGCTTTATGCCAACCACAAAGTTCCACTAAATATACCCGACTTCAATACGTGGCTCGTGTAATTTTGAATATTTATAAAGATTTTTGTCCATATAAGTAATCTATTGTTTGACATGTCTCATTAATATTATGAATGTTTCTAAATTTTGATAATATTTTTAGTAGTTCAATGGTAGAGAGATAATTGGCACAAATAATTTTCTGCTACTTACCAACCTAGGTGTGATTCCTGGCTAGTGCAATATATTATAATTTGCTTGAAATCATTACTATTGCATTAAGAAAAACGACGACAATGAAGAAAAAGTATATATGCACAAAATTATCATACCATGTGCAAATCTAATATTTGGCCACTACATCTAGGGGGTACACCCATCCTTGTTTCATGCTTATGCATCTATTTTATGTTTACTAATATTTTTGTAATTATTAGTTAAATACTAATTGAATTGTGTAACTAATTCCAAAAAGGATTAAATTGTTATAATGATGAAAACCCCATGTGTAACAATTTAAATTTGATAAATTAGTGCTACTTACCCACTGTTATTTTATTCCTGGCTTGTGCACTTCATTTTATTCTCATTAAGATCCATATAATGTCATTAATGAAAAATAACAACAATGGATAAATAATTTTTATAACTAATAAGTTTATGGAGTAAATATTTCATATTTATAAAAGCTTTATACCAGACAAAAAGTACTATTAGTCTAGTATTTCCTCTATATATACTTGGATCCAATGTGTGGCTCGTGTAATTTTTAATATTTATAAAGATTTTTATAATTATAACTAAACTATTGTTTGACACGTTTTGTTAATATAAAGAATGATTTAAAATTTAAATAATACCGAGAAAACTCATTTAGAACTATTTAAATTATGTCAAGAAAGAAAGTAGATGTTGCAAAAATGTGGCAACACATTTTTTGTCAAAAAATTTATAATTACTAGCAAACTGGACAGACTGCAGTTAGGTATGTGTCATTGATGCAAAAGAGATGGCAAAACTTACATCAATAACAACTCACCAAGCTTATATTTGGTTTAGGATAAGTCATATTTTTATCTTTATTCCTACTCAGTGCATTTTATATTTTAATCAAAAACATTATAATTGCATTAATACATAGTACTAGTGGTCTAGTGTTTTCATAGTGTATACTTAGATTCAATGCATGGCTAGTGTATTTCTTTTGTATTTATTACTATGTTTGTAAAAATAAGTAAACAATTTTTGAACCATATTATTAACACCAATAAAAATTTAGTATTATTTTAATCATGAGCAAACATGTAAAACTATTTAGTTGATGTCAAGAAAGTATGTTAAAGTTACAAAAAAAGAGGTAACACCGTTTTGCAGAGTAATAGCATCTTAGACAACTTAATGTTAGGAACATATCAGTAATAACAAGGAGTGGTAATATCATACATCAATAGGAAAGAACCCAATCTCAACTTTAGTTTGTGGCTAATTCAATTCACCGATAACTTAAAATAGGCTTATTTTCAGTAAAACTTACATTTAAGCATTGGTAATCTAGTGGTATAACATAACCACTCAAGTCTTGCCAGTTATCAAGCTAATTTTATTTCTTGGTTGTTAAAATAAATGTGGATTTTGATTGAAATAATTATAATTGCAATCAACACAATATCAAAACAATATTTTTGGTACAAACATCATCAAGAAATAGTAGTTCAATGGTAGAGTGATATCTAGTAGGAAAAACCACTACTACATACAAATGCAGGTTCAATTCATGTCTAGATTAGTTTATCTTATTTTGATTGAAATAATTACTATTGCTATTATGAAAAAATACGACAATGAAAAAACTAAAATATATGTAAAAAATATAATATCATTTGTAAATTTCATATGTCCATTGGTTTCATGTGATACACTAAGTTTCAATGCATGCTTATGTATTTTTTATATTTATTACTTTTTTTAGTAGTCATTAGTAAACTACTATTTGAATTGTGCCAATGATGCCAAAAAGGGATTAAAATTATTATAATGATGAACAGACTCATGTATAACCATTTGACTAAACAAATCCATGCTACTTACCAACCCAGGTTTGATTCCTGGATGGTGCTCTTCATTTTATTTTGATCACAATCGTGATGGTTTCATTAATGTAAAACTACAACAATGGATAAATAATTATTATAATTGATTAATTTTATGAAACAAATATTTCGAATTATTAAAACTTTTTAGTAGCCACAACAAAGTACTATTTGTTTAGTGGCTTCACTATATATACCTGACCTCAAAGTGTTGCTCGTGCACTTTTTAATATTTATAAAGGTTTTTTGTAAGTATCACTAAACTATTGTTTGACTTGTTTCACAATACCAAGAATGATTAAAATTTTCAATAATAATAAGAAACCACATGTAGAACCACTAAAAATATGTCATGTAAGAAGATAGATGCTGAAAAAATGATCTAACACATTATATTGACAAAGATTGTATAAACAAACAATATAGGACAAGTTGAAGTTAGGTGCATGTCATTGATGTAAAAATTCCGACAAAACTTACATCAATAACAACTCACTAACCTTATATTTAGCTTAGGCTATCTTTTTTTATTTTTATTCATGATCAGTGCATTTTTTATTTTGATCAAAGTCATTATAATTGCATTAACACAAAGTACTAGTGTTCTCGTACTTCAATAGTGTACACTCAACTTCAATGCTTGTGCAATGTATTTCTATTATATTTATTGCTATTTTGTAAATATAAATAAACTATTTTTTGAACCGTTTTACTAACACCAAAAAAATTCCAATTGTTAATCATGAGCAAGCTCATATAGAACCATTTAATTGATGTCAAGAAAGAAGGTAGATGTAACGACCCCCACTTTTGAGTGTCTCCCAGTTAAGAAAGACCTCAAAGTCGAGAGTCAATGCCTATAATTTCAGGATTCAGATTTAATAAATAGTAAATAATAGTAAATAATCTTCATTAGTTGAACTTGAATGAATGCATATATTTCAATTATACTCCTCTAAGGAGTTTTATGAATTTTCAACATGAGCTCTAATATATATTGAGAAGAAATATATATCTAACAACCCTCCTTGGATATCTTTAATATCTTCAATAGCTTTCATCATTATCTTCATGTCCCTGCATCATATGTATCAACTACCTAAAACGTCAAGAAACAAAAACCAGTCAGCATATTTCTATGTTATGTATGTGGTGCAACCAAAATGTGTGAAAGTATTATGAAAGTATTATGAATTTGATCAAGTGCCACATTATAATAAATTGGCTAAATTTGAGTGTAATTATATGTTGAAATGAATTTCTAAAATTGAATTCCTTTGACATTATAATCTTGAACCCAAACTTTTATTAAGAAGAATTTTTTAAACCAATAGTGAAATTTTCATTAAAATTAGGGTTACGTTTGGGAGTTATGATTTTTACAACATTTAATAAAAAATCACAATTTGAAACTTTTGTTTTGATGAAATGTCACGTCATAAATCTAGAAGAGCACCTCTCGACCAATGAGAGTGCTCGATTATGGGGCCAAGAATCACCCATGTCTGTAATCATCCTTGTTTTTGTAGCCTACTACAACCCTTGGATTGGATGGCCATGGATCCGGCCTAGATCTGAATACCAAGGGACTGTCCCCCTCACTTGCTCACAAGGATAGGACTAGGTGGACTGAGAAAAAACTCCACCCCCTCTACAACCCATTTCACACCTATATAACATGTCCTTTCACTTCCATTATTCTTCTTTCTTCCTCCTTTTTCATTTATAACCATTATCATACTTTTTAGTGATCCATAGCTCCCTACCAAACTCCATATTCCTCCAGTTCATTGAAAACTATGGCAACACCGCCACCATAGTAGGATTGGGGTTTCCATCTCCGCTCACCCTTTCTCATAAGAAATACCCCCAATGAGCTCGTGGAACCGAGCCGACGATGATTGACATGATCATGAGGCTTGATCAGGGCTCCTCTTCCATAAAATTCATGCATCTCATTCATTTGCAGTGGTTGCCCTAGGCACAAGCCAATGTGACGAGCAAAGGTGGGCAACGATAATCTGATCATGATAACCAAGTGACCCAACAATCCAAAACTACAACCTCTCCCCGCTTTGTAATTGGGATAGCCCTAGGGCCGAAACCTATTAGTAAGGCCCACTTACATGATTTCCCTCTCTCTCCCACCCTTTTTTAGTTCATAAAAAAAAAATCCTGTAAAATGTGTTTAAAATGCATCTTTTGCCCAAAATAGGGCATATGATGTATGTAGTTTTATCTAGAGAAAGGTATCTATCCAATGGAACTAGTTTCAAGACTTATTTCCACTTGTACTTCTTATGATATCCCAAATTCATATTATAATTATCTTGTTTATATGATGGTATCATTTAATGCTAAATCATGATGAAACATGACCACACTTTGTTATTCCAACCCTAATCACTAGATTTTGATGCAACACTATCAAAGATTCAATCTTGATGTCTTTTTTGTATCCTATTGTGATCTTTGATTCTAATGTTGCTTAGAATGCACTTAAATACTAAGATCTTGTATTTGATGCCCCAATATTGTCATAAATGTGACTCAAATCCTACTTGGGACTTTAGATGGATAAATTGATATACTTGTTATACTAGAATTCTAACTTGTTCGTGCTTGTGATCTATTGTGGTTTAATGCTACTCTAATCTGTTATATGATCTTAAAATTAGTAGCTTCATAATCTTTGTACCCCTAAATTATATTAGGATCATTCGTGTACCTAATGTAACATTCTGATCTAATCTCAACAACAATGTGACCTAAGTGCATGTTGGTAATCTAGAGATCTAATCTTGTTCAAATACCACCCTAATTATCATCCATGCAATGTGACATATTTGACGTATTAAAATTAGTAACTTATTTATCCTTATGACATTAAATCGAACTTTATAAATTTATACACTAAGGATGCATGTCTTGTGTGATAATGACCCCATATGACTAGAAATGACAACTTTTTCCTATATTGATGCTTATGTTTCTCATCTTGCTTGAATCTCAGGATTTATCCATCTAAGTATATATCCATGATTTAGTTGTGATGTGTCACTCTAAGTGCTAAATGGGCACATGATGCACTATGTAGCTTGATAATGAATTTGCAGGACCTAGTTTGAGATATTGAAAACAATATTGAAGGAAGTGATATAGATACTTGGGTGAAACATCCAACCACCGTGATAATGACTTCTATAAATTAAACTTTTAAAGTTAATCAAATCACAATGGATTGTAATCTTAGGATCACTTTAAAGACTTATTTGCCACTATCTACTCAATCTTCCTATGTATGGTCTTCTACAGCAATGGTTGATCTTGCACTCCACTATGGTACGCTTTTGTCCTCCTATTTTCCAGACTTGTGTTATTGAATCTTTATTGTATGTATGTAATCTTAAATGTTTGGATTTATATACTTGATTGAGATACATGTTCCCCATGTCTACTATGTTTGATTTTGATTAAATTATGTTGAAAAAAACCTTAAAACATAATTAACTTGTCCATCACACAAAGCTTGTGCACTTGCATGTATTCTCGGGGTAAGGACACAAGGTTGGTTTTCCTACTTGAGTTGTCAAGTAAGGGTGTATCGTGCTGATTAAAAGGGTTGAATCTTGAATTTAGTCATATAGCCCCCTGCGTTGAAATATGTGTTAATAGTAGCTTTGACTCTAATGACCCTCAAAGACCCTTCTTTTGGGAATAAGGTCAATAGCCATATAATGTTGTTTAATATAATGGAAATGCACCTCAAATACACTTTCATGTTGAAATGAAATTGTCTTAATGTTGTTGCTTTACTTACTGTTACTACTTTAATTTTTTTCATGTTCTCTTAAAAATGTGATTTTATATGTTTTCTAGAGTACTTAAGATAGTTGTGCTGATGTGTACCCACTTTATGATTTTAGATACATGTACACAATAGACATAAATATGATCTTTGCTTCTTCTCTTTTATGATAATCTATTCATCTTACTCTAATGACATAAAATCAAATTCAAATGTCTTGAAACATAGGGACTAAGATATTGTGGCATGTATTAGTTTAGTTTCTTGTAATATGCCATGTTGCCTCATAACTTAGTTCTTTTATGTTGCTGATTGTGGTTTCATTACTGCATATGTTATGTGATCCATTCTAGAGACAGATGCTTGGATCCTGTTTCCTTTGGCTATCTAGCCATTTGGAGTTTAGATTTAGATAATAAACAGTTCCATGATATATTCACACCTTACTTAATTGAGGTAAAATCCATCTAATCCAAACACATTGATAAGTATGATGGATTAGGCCTATTTTTCATTTTTTTTAAAGGGTGACATACCAAAAACATGAATACATAGTAAAAGAAGAAATCATAACATTATTTAATCTTAAAATTAATTATTATGCATTGTTAACAATCACTTAACAAGAGTAGTTAATGAGAGAGAAATGAATAACAATGGCATAACAAGTGTAGATCAAATAACTTCAGTACTTGATGAGAGAGAAATAAATAACAAGAGGACCTTTCAAGAACCAATCCAAGGAATAAGCCTTTAAGACAACTAGGGTAACATCACTGCTATTTTATCCTTTCACATCTACCCCATCGAAAATAACAATGTGGTCTGCCATGTCCATGTTACAAAGCAATGAAAAATAATGTTGCAATTTATGTTTATACCACTGGCTTATCTTCAAGTAAACATGAAGAAAAAATGAGTTAGGAATATGTATTTTTAGTTAACTTAAGAAACTAGCTGCAATTAATATTGTGTATATCTATGAAACTAGATATCTTGTATGAATTCAGTTGGGATCATGACAAAGAAAACATTGTTTTTCATCAACTTTCTCATGCCATATACTACTATGAGCAAAATTTGGGAGATAAATTCAAATAGGATCACTAGTACATTTTTGACCTTTGGTGTCACTTTTCTTAATGTCAATTTTTACAAAAAACTGACACTACAAGTTTATAGCATCGGTTGGTAAAGCACAAACGTTGTTACTGGTCCAGTCTTGCTGATTAAGAAAAAGCATAGGCACGATTTTTACTAGAATGTCAATTTTGTTGTGAAGAACTAATGACTAAGATAGCTCACTAAGATCAATTGTTTAGTGGAATAATTTAATATAGGCCTATTTCGTATGTTGTATATAAATCATCAGTAAATCCCTTCCAACAAAATAATTTTTGCCTCTAAAAAGACTCTATCACGATTGCTCTTCATAAAAATCTATGTTGTAGGTCACGCCCATCGTGAAAAGTTTTACCTTCAAAAACCTCGTGCCATCAATATTTTTAAAATAACAGACAACAAAGGGTTCCTATCATGTCTCGGTAAAAATTATTTCCCCCAAATCGAGTTATGTCCTCTTTTTTTGCTAGATATTGCAGACTAAAATCTTAGCAAGGTTAGCATTTTTAGTTGGAATAAGTACATGTGTGTAGGTAACCAATAATAGAGATTGAACCATGGCATCAATTTCTCAGGGCAACTGACGATTGAAGTCTTAGGGGCATGACATTTCTTATTAGGGATAAATACATGTGGCGTCAATTTTTTTGATGGGTAACCGACGATAGAGATTGAATTATGGCTTCAGTTTTTCTCGTGCAACTGACAACTAAAGTTTTATTGAGGTTGACATTTTTAAATATGGATAAGTACATGTGGTATTAGATTTTTGGTGGGTAACTAAAAACATAGAGTGAACTGTGGCATCCGTTTTTCTAGACAACCAACGACTATAGTCTTTATTCATTAGTTTTCTTTAACAACCATCAACTACATTCCACTTAACTACACCCCAAAGCTTTCTTCTCCAATTTCTACTTCATCATGTGAGACCTAGGGTTCTGGAGACTGTCGTCTTCTACTGACCTATTATTGCCACGAACTGCCACTAGTAATGCTCTACCACTATCACTTGAGCCACCACAGTGCCACCACCGCCACTACTGTTATCGTTGCCACTGCTAAATCCACCTCTTTCCACCATTGTCACTGCCTCTGTTGTTTTTTCTTGAGCCACCATTCCCGCTGGGTTGCTTGTTGCTGCCTGCTAGAGCGGCCGCCGTCCTCCTATTGCATAGAATGTGTCTTTTTCTTTTTTCTTTTTATTTTCTTTATCTACATTTTTTGTTTCTTTGGTTTTTAAAAGGCATGTATTGTTGTTTGGTTGGTTTTTTTAGCTATAATTTTTTAAAATATATGTATAGTTGTTTGTTTGATTTATTTAGAATTTTTCAAATAAACTTCCCTATAAGTTTTGTTTAGTTACATAATTATGTCTAGCATTATTTATGAGACCAACACCCAAGCTAATTGATGGTGATATAAATTCTTATAAATTATTGGTATTTGTGTGGCATGGTACCGACCTTAATATGTAAACCTTAATTTCTACATCATGGTGTAAATACTCAATATTTAGGAACAAATATTTATAAAATTTGCATTAGAAAATATAAACAAATATTTTTATTCATACAATGTTCTCAGAGTACATAGTATTTTTCTCATATACATCAAATATTATAACATTAGTAAAACTAATCTTTATCTTCCAATAGAGGGATATCTCATGCAGGCTCTTCTAGGTCTTCTCTAATCACCTGCCCATAAGTTCCCAGAGGGAACACAACCACACATGGGCCCCAATAAGGGAACTGGGGTCAGCAAAGTTGGTATAAAATTGGTATTTGGAAAGCAAAATAATATGAACCTATCTATACATGATTTTTTTTGAAAAAATACAAGAAGTGAGCAACATAGGTAGATAGAAAAAGGTAGCAAACAATTCTCAAGTTCAATGAGATTCAATATTCAATTTTGAGAGTAGGAATTCAATTTTTCAATAGATAGCACATGTCAATGTCTATGTTGTTGGGGAAGCCATATGTTCTCCTCATGAGAATGAAAACACACCAACTACAATTCCCAGTATACTGAGGGACCTCATGTGCTTCTCTCTGCGTAGATTCATGGAAGTGTTATTCCACTAAACAATGTGCACTAGCTTGCCCTTTTTTTTTCTTTTTTTAGAAGCTTGTCCTTTTCGATGTTTAAACAATGTGATACTATTTTCCAAGATTTATTGTTGGTGGCTTTCCAGTAGGAGGGCAAAGGTTTACAACAATTTTAAGCCAACCATCCTATCTAATTATGCATGCAATCAATGAGGAAAATAACTTTCCAAATAGAAATAGAAATTTCATACCTTTGTATCAAAGTATGCAAAACATAAGAACTTCAAGTATTAACTCCAAACAAATTCATCAAAAAAGAGTATCTACAAATGTAGAGGGAGTTTTGTCACTGTACGGCTTGAAATCAACTTTGTTCAATTTGACTTGTTTAAAATTGGGGTTTCTTTTTCCACCTAGCTTTTATACTCAATTATATAATTATTTTCTCTATTTTAGGTCCTCAAAGTATTTTATCTTGAAGATAATTTCATTTAGTCAATATGGGCAAGACTATTCATTATATGAGATATAACTTATCAAAATTTCTTTATTAGGAATATCTAGGATTTTAGAGTCAACATACTTCAATATACATTGGTACTTAGATTTGACTTATGTATATGACACCAATATGTATCTTATGAGCATAAAGTATATTCATATTTGGTCTCATAATATTGTATTGTTCGCTAGCTTTAGATATTTACTCCTATATAGATGGTAGATTTTTCTTCTTCTTCCAAAATAAGTAATTATATAGCGATATAAGTTAGTGCCTAAATCGATGATGAATATAATTTATAGTTTGAATCATCTGGTCTATTTTGACTTTATTATAACTATTTTTACTAGGATAGGTATATATTATTTTAATGTGTACCAAATAGAATCAATATCGCTCATGATACTAAATTTTACTTGAATTAGGTATTTAGATGTTATTTCTTTTATCTAATTTTGTATGATTCTATGTTATACTCTAATCAAAAGATATCAAGGGATGTTATTATTGCTAAATAAACATGAATAAGGTACTTGACCTTTGGATAATCAAACTGCTGATTTTAATATTATTCACATGTCATGATATACATATCAAATGCTATAAACCTGAGTTATACAAATATGAGGTCTAGAGAATTAATGTCTTACGAGGGTTTCAGGAATTGTTGAGCACACAGTGTGTGTCCCCTCATATATTTATATAAAATTGTTAAGAGAACAATTACATGTAGGTTCATATAGAATAAAGAAATAACAAGAGAAATATAAAGGAGACTAATATTTAACACTCCCCCTCAAGTTGGAGCATAGATATCAATCATGCCCAACTTGTCCACAAGAGAGCAAAAGTATTTGTTGGCCATCAACTTTATAAAGGCATCACCAATCTGATCTTCTGAGCAAGTGAATGGAGTGAAGATATGACCCTTCAAGATATCTTCTCTGATGAAATAAAAGTCAACTTCAATGTGTTTGGTCGTTCATGATAGATATGATTATTGGTGATAGAAATAGTTGCTTTATCATTACAATGCATGGGGATAGGATTATAAGGGCTCACACTAAAGTATGTTAGAAGAGATTTTACCCATAGAATTTCACAAGATGTGTGAGCCATAGATCGATACTTGGCCTCAACACTAGATCTAGAGACAACATTCTGCTTCTTACTTCTCTAGGTTACAAGATTGCCACCAACAAAAATGTAGTAACCAGAAGTAGATTTTCTATCAGTCTTACTTCCAACATAGTCAGAATCAGAATAGCCTTCAACAGAGCAAAGACCATGTTTCCTATAGACAAGGCCTTTACCAGGAGATTTCTCTAGATACCTCAGAATATGACACAGTGCTTCCCAGTGACACTGTCTAGGTTTGTTAAGATACATGCTAACAAGACTAGCTGTAGTAGGAATATCAGCTCTAGTAACATTTAAATAGATTATCTTTCCAACCAGTCTCCTATATCATTTACTGTCAAGATATATGAGAGATTCATCATCATCCCAATTTACATTAGGATCTAGTGGAGTATCAGTAGTTCAAGCTCCAAGCATTGTCTCATGCAGAAGATCTAGAACATACTTCCTCTGAGACAAAATAAGAGCATTAGAGGTCATGGAGATTCAATTCCCGGAAAGTGTCTTAGCTTTCCCAAAATTTTAGTGACAAAGTGCTTGCACAAATATGCCTTGGTAGCATGGATTTTAGAAAGATCACTGCCCGATAAAATAATATCATCAACATACACGATCAAAGCAATTACCAGAGGAAATCTTCTTAATAAAGACAAAGTGATTTGTATGAGATCTCAAGAAACCATAAGTGTTCAGAATCTTGCTCAACTTGTCAAAGCAGGCATGTGGACTCTACTTGAGTCCATAAATAGACTTCTTGAGATGACAGACTTTATGCGACTCCCCCTGAGCAACAAACCCAGGTGGTTGCTCCATATAGACTTCCTCCTGGAGATCACCATAAAGGAAGGAATTCTTCACATCTAACTGGATAAGGGGCCAATCCAGGTTGATAGAAACAGAGAGAAGAACCCACACAAAATAAATCCTGGTTACAGGAGAAAAGGTTTCAAAGTAATCAAAGATATAAGTTTGAGTGTACCTCTTTTCAATTAGACGTACCTTCAACCTTTCAACAGTCCCATCAGGATGATATTTCACATTATACACCCAAAGACAACCAACTAACTTGCAACCAGATGGAGGATCAATAAAATCTCAAGTCCCTATGTCAGTAAGAGCAGTCATCTCCTCATTCATAGCATGTGTCCAAGCAATACTTTGTAAAGTGTCAGTAACATTTTTGGGAACAACAATAATAGAAAGGGCAGCGACAATGTTACTAACATGAACACTAAGATGTGCAGTAGAAACATAGTCAACAATATTATGAGATGTGCTTGAGTGAGTGCCTTTGCAAAGAGAAATAGGTAGATGTAGATCAAAAGTTACCTCAGTTGGCATCATGACCTTTTGAAGGAAAAGATTGGTTGATTGTGGGGGGGGTCTTCAGCAGGAGTAGAATGCAGTTGCTGATTCCTGTGTTGATGAACAATAAGAGGTGGAGATGTAGTCTCAACAAGCTGTATAGCAGAAGTAGAATCACTGGTAACAGGTAGGGGTGCTGAAATAACATCTAAACTGAGATTTTTCCCTATAGTAGAATACAAAGGAGTATCTTCAAAGAAAACTAGATCACTGCTCATGAATAGTAGGACTATAACAACGATATCCTTTCTAAGTATGTGAATATCCAAGAAAAATGCACTTTCATCTCTAGGAAACAACTTATCATGGTTTGGTCTGAGTAGACGAACAAAATAGGTTGACCCAAAAATCTGTGGAGGAATAAAGAAAAGGGGCATCTAGGGTTGGAGGACATGGACGTGAATTTTTTTCCCAATAATAGATGAGGGCATGTGATTAATCAGAAAACAAACAGCGAGAATAGCCTCATGTCAAAAATGTTTGGGAACATTGGAGTGCAACATAATAGTTCTAGTAACTTCAAGTAAATACATATTTTTTCGTTCAACAACTCCGTTTTGTTGAGTTGCGTAGGCACATGATGTCTGATCAATGGTACCAACAGATTGACAAAAAAATACAACATCCTTTTGAATAAACTCCAAGGCATTATTAGTATGTATAATTTAAATTAGCATAGAGAATTGAGTTTTAATTTCAACAAAAAAGAATTTAATAGTAGGTAATACTTATGATATAGCTTTCATCAGAAACAACCAAGTAGCACAGGAAAAATCATCAATGAACAGAATAAAATATCTATGTCCAGATAGGTTTGGAATATTACATGGACCCCATACATCAACATGAACCAAATAAAAAATGCTTTGACTACCAATATGAGTCCTTCTAGGAAAGATTGTTCTAGACTATTTGCCTAACTGACATGATTCACACTAAAAACTATGCATTCCTACACCAGAAATAAGATGTTTTATTTTATCAGCAAACGGGTGCCCAAGTCGAGAGTGTCACTGTAATGTAGAAACATATGAAGATAAAGTTGAAGATATAGATGTAGTGCCAGTCCTCTTCTAATCATACAGATAGTAGAGTCCATCAGGTCCTTCATACCCCTCACGAATCTTCATCCTCGTGCGAAGGTCATGAAAAACACAAGTGTCCGGTACAAAGGTCAAACTATAATTCAAGCTACGCAACATTTTGCTGACAGATAACACGTTCAAAGGAAAATTTGGCACATATGGAGCAGATTTAAGAATAAAGTGAGTATGAATTTCACCAATTCCAGACACAAAATATTTGGATCCATCAACAAGCATAATAGTAGATTTAGAATAGGGTTTAGATAATTTATAAAAAAGAGACTGATTTTCATAAATATGTGAAGAGGCCCCTAAATTAATCACCCATTTTGTATTAACATTACTAGAAGAGGAGACTGTTAGAAAAGTAGAATCACAATCAAATGAGTGTAGTAGCATGAGCCCAAGAATAAGCAATAATCAAGGAGGAAGTTCCGGTTTGCTCTAGCAGAAGGCGTTCCACTTTTGAGCAAATAAAAAAAGTAGTAGAAGTGCTTGAGTTATCAGCAGCAGGAGTCTGAGAACCACCCTTAGACGCAACATTATCCCACACATGTGTGCTATGTTTCTTCCAACACCCATCCTCAGTGTGGTTGGATAGACCATAGAAGTCACAGTACCGCTGGCCAGCAATACTCCCAGAATTGCCTGGAGGTCAAGATGACGAACCACATCCTCTACTAGAGCTAGGTGGAGGGCGGTTCCTTAAGACCGACCTTGACCCCATCCACGTCCATGATCGGACATGGCAACAAGGGTAGTATTGTCACTAGTGTCTGAAGTCAGGACATATGAAGAAGCAGGCAGGCGCTGAAGGAACTGAAATGCACTCTCTAACGTCGACAGTGGATCACTGGAAAGAATCTGATCAACCACCCCAACATATGATTCAGGAAGTCCACATAAGACCTTAACCACCTGAAGTTCCTACCATTGTCATTTCATGGTGGCTAATTTAGTAGATAGAGGATGAAGGTTCTCAAGTTCAACCCAAATTCCTTTGAAGGAAGAAAAGTAATCAACAATGTTCGACCTGAAAAATGTAGACGAGTTAGTTGTTTGTTCAAGTCAAACACCTTCTTTGGATTCTTGTTGTGAGAGTAAGTACTAGCCACTTGATCCAACATTTCCGTGGTAGTTGGCAGGTGAGGAAGAGTGACACTGATGCAAGTTTCACTACTATTGGGGATCCATGCCATCATAGTAGAATCATCTTTGACCCAATCATCGTAGGCCTTTATATTTATGGACTCGGTAGTACTGGACGGAGCAGGAGGGGGATAATGAATCAGATGAGAATGATTTCCCTGGGATTTGTCATAAATCTCCATGGAGCAAATCCAGTGTGGATAGTTTCACCCATCCAGTTTTACAGTAGTCACTTTTCGATGAAAATTGTCATGGGAGGAAGCCATGACAGAAACCAATCGCAATACAACAATGATCTCCTAGATTCTCCTTCTAGGCGGCAACAAACATAAAAGATATTGGATGAATCAGTTACATGAAGACTATGCTGAGGCACATCAGAGAACTTGATAGCTCAAAGATCGATGTGGGCATATAGAAGAGATGACTGCGAGTGGTTCAAGGTGAGATCCTAGTGGAGGAAAACAACCCGACTGGCTGCTGCTAGTAGCTCAACGCCCGCAGCTGCCGGTGGTGGCAGATGCAGCTAGTGGAAGTGACGACTAGCAGTTAGGATGCATGAGGGGCAGTCAACGGTGGGCAGGGGGAGAGCAGGGAGGGCGGCGACACCAGTGGGGGGAGAGAGGAGAAAGAGAGAGAGGGAAAGAGAGGGAGATTGACTGTGACCGCAGTGAGAGGCGACTAGGGTTCCTACTCTGACACCATCTTATGAGGGTTTTAGGAGTCATTAAGCATATAGTGTGTGTCCCCTCATATATTCATATTAAAAGGTTAAGAGAACAATTACATGTAGGTCCATATAGAATATAGAAATAACAAGAAAAATATAAAGGAGACTAATATTTAACAGTAGGTTAGGTGATTATTGTCTCCACACTTGGATTAGTAAACTTCTACAGAATAAGACTAAGTGCACATGTAAGTTCCTAGATTCTAGTATATTGATAGAATAACTCATAGATGTGTTTTATATAAATTAAAATTTTATGATTTTGAGTGTTAGGAGGCTTTAACAATTATATATGTTGTTTATCCTATTGATCAAGTTTAGTATGCCATTATCTAGTTTACTGAATAGTAAGGATTTAGGGGATTGGATTACTATTATAGAGACAATTTTAGTTCCCTTTGATCATCCTTAGGCAGCTTCATGTCATCAGAGTTTGTTAGGAGCATGTTTGATGGCTTCATCACTGGTCTTCCTAATCTGGTTGAACATGAGCCGATAAGTCTTTCTCTTGGTGAATGACTTCAGCAGATCTAGGAAAATTCAACGGATCACTTGGATCAGTGGCGATCATGTGACCAAAGGATGTTGTTGTATAGGTTTGAGTGATGGTCACTGGTCATGGCTTGTAGATTTGTAATTGTGGTCAGAGGTGATGTTGCAAGTGTGTGTTGATTTACTGGCATGTTGCATGGTGGATCTGTGGGTATGTTGTAGTACATGTCTAGAGAGTAGAGCTGGTGCAGCTAGTAGTAGGGTCATCATCATTGAGATCTGGAGTTTTAAGATATGAGGAAGGCTCATCATGTGGTGATCTGCGGCCATGTGAAGGAGCTTTAGGTCTGAAACCTTGTGGCTATGGTGGTTAGGCATCAAGGAGGTAGGTTGGGCATGGTGTCTAGGAATAGAAGAGTCTGTAGGCTGTCAAATTCTATGTAACTAGTGCCCCAAGTTGACAACCTCAATCTGGCTTCAATTATAGTTCAGCTTTGCATATCTAGGATGGCTTGATATAGATCGTCAGGTAATATGTGAGGTGGTATGACTGGTGGCGGAGTTGAGGAGTGGGGAAGGTAGCTGAGGGTGTAATTCATATTACAGAATATTGGATAAAAAAAAGACACGGTGGCATGTTGTAATTATACAAGTCTTTAAGGGATTTGGTTTATTTCTCTAAGAAGGAGTGTCAAGCCCATGTTTTGTATAAAAAGTACTCTGGGTCCAAGTTGTTTAATAGACAAAACATTTGTCTCCCAATCTGTTTTTTAATCACGCTCATCTCTCCATCTGCTTTGCCTCCTTCTCGCCTTCTCCTTTCCCTAATTTCCCTAATCTGCTCATCTCAATTCTAGGGTTTCTTCTATCTCTTCTCCCCTTTCTAACTTGGTATCAGAGGTTTTGATCCTGTAATGGCTTATGCATCCTCGACAACTATGAATGTAGAGAAGACTTCCACCATCACCTTCAACATGAAGAAGTATCCCTACCCCCCGGAGTGAATGTCTCCAATTTCATCTCCCTCAAACTGCCAAACATGAACTATCTCTACTGGGAAGTATAGGTTCATGTGCTCATCAAGAGAAACTCATTGGAAGGCTTTATAGATGGAACTGAGAAGGATCTTGAGAAAGGTGTTTGTTGATGATGAAGGTAACATCATGACAAACCCTAACTATTCAGCTTGGATTCACACAAATTGTCTTGTAAAAGTTTGGATTATGGGATCTCTTTCTAAGGATGTATTAGGGGTGGTAGTAGGACTCTCTTTGTCTTTTTAGATCTGGTCCCCCCCTCACCAAGAATTTCTTTCATTTGACTCATTCAAGGGGTTTTAAGCTTATGTCTAAACTGTGACAGATTAATAAAGGACCGAGAGTGTTGTTGATTAACTGAGATAATTCAAGATGATATGCGATCAGTTGCATGCTGTTGTTAAATCCATTACCGATGATGATAAGGTCTATTTCCTTCTTAGTAGATTAGGCTTAGATTTTGAAAGTTATATTGTATCCATGATGCGGCCGCCTCCTCCCTCCTTCAATGAGGTTACATCTATGCTGAAAGACCATAATATGTGCAAGTCTACTGTTGAGGTCTATCATGGACCAAATCTTGCCTTCATTAGTCAGAGATCCAATTATGGCACCAGAAATGTTGGATGAGGTGTTGGATACAGAAACAATCAATATGCTCATAACCAATGCTTTCCTTCTTAGAGTACCTCTTCTCATCAACATCAGTTAACTCAATCCCCTGAAGTCTTAGGTGATCGACCTAATCAACAGTTCACATCTGTTGGACAAGGTTTTATCCCTAGCACTCTATCTCCTGCTCTATAGAATCAAGTAAGGGTTCCAATTCACTACCAGATATGCAAAAAGAGGGGACATGAAGCCTATAGATGCTGGCACAGGTTTGATAAAAACTTTCAGCTTACTGATGTTCCAAAGACTCTAACAGAAGATGTTGTGACAGATCAAGTAAAGGCCCTTGCTGCTATGCACATTGGTGATCAAGGAAACTTCAATCTGAATGAGTGGCATGTTGATTCTAGTTCCATGAACCATGTGGATCAAGACCCAGGTATTCTACAAAACATAATCTCCTACAGAGGTTGTGACTTTATTATGATTGGTGATGGTTCTTTTCTTCCTATAACTCACAGTGGTAATACTTTCATGATTCAACACACCCCTATACCCCTTGAAAGGGTTCTTATTGCTCTTGCTATGAAGAGAAATCTACTATCTGTGGCTCAACTGACTAGAAACTTCCCATGTTATTTCATCTTCTTCTAGGATATATTCTTCATCAATCATTTGTAGAACCATCAAACTCAAGCAAGGGGAGTGCTTAAGGATGGGATGTACGTGGTGAAGTCTACCTCTCATAAAGCTTTTGTTCCAGTTGGAAAGAATAATGTGACATATGCTACATGGAACATGCGTCTAGTACATAATAATTGTGATATACAAAACTACATGGAAAATAGAAATTTAATTTCTTCTTCTAATAGACAATCACATTTCTGTAATAGATGTGTGCTTGAAAAGAGCCACATACTTCCTTTCTCAAATAACCATATCAAATGTAATAATCCATTTGGACAAGTGTACTGTAATTTGTGGGGAAAATCTCATGTGGTGTCTAAGTAGGGATTCCTATATTATGATCTTTTGGTTTATGAAAACACATGCTACTATTGGTTCTATCCTATGAAGAAGATATCTGAGTTGTATGATCATTTTGTTTTCTTTTGCAAGATGATTGAGAATTAGTTTAAACTCAAAATATAGGTTCTTGTCACTAATGGTGGTGGTGAGTTTGTAAGTCAGTATATGAAATCTTTTCTTGTGTCACAAGGAATTGTTCATCAACTCGTCCTCATACTCATGAACGGGTTGGGCAGGTAGAACGTAAGCATCATCACATTATTGAGACAAGTCTCACTATGATGTTTGACTCTGGTGTGCCTGCTCATTACTGGGTTGAGGGTTTTGCATCTGATGCATATGTTATTAATAGACTACCAACCAAGACACATCAATATCAATCTCCATTACTTAAGTTATATGAAAAACGTCATGATCATGACTCTCTTCATTGTTTTGGATGTCTCTATTTTCCTTGTATACATGACTACTCCAAGCATAAACTTGAACCTCATGCTCTCCCTTGTGTTTTCCTTATTTATAGTGAGACATACAAAGGATATTGGTGTCTACATATTTCTTCAAGAAGAATATATGTTTCAAGACATGTGGTATTAAATAAAAAGTTACATCTCAAGTAGCATTAGGAGAGATGACTGTCTTCTCTGAGTTTCTCAATGCCAATGATAACTTACAATCTACTTTACCTGAGGTTTCTTCACAATCTTCATATCAAACAACAAACAATCAATATGATATCAGCTTAGTCGAGGACCCTATTCCTGGTCCTACTCCAAATCTTGCTTCTGCAAATTCTCAGTTGCCGTCTAAGTATGGTGATATCCCGTAGGAAGTTCAAGTTGAAGATATGCAGCCACCTGCTCCTACTAATGATAATTTCATCCCTAAGCTTTTAGCTCAACATGACTTCTCTAATTCTAGTCTTAACTGCTCAGGTGAATGTACCTCTGAAGCCTAGTGTGATTCTCCAACTGTGATCGTATCCAATGGTGAAACAACTCTTTAGCCTAATATTTCCTCATTGATCTTACCAAATTCAAACACACATAGTATGATCACACATGCGAAGGTTGGGATTGTAAAACTGAATCCCAAATATGCTTTTGTTTCTCAAATTTTACCACCTACACCCAAGTCTATTCGTAGTGCTTTTCCTGATCCAAGTTGGGTACTTGGTATGCTTTCAGAATTACAAGCTCTTAAGTCAAATTGTACATGGTCTTTGGTTCCCAAGCCGCATGGTGCAAATATAATTGGGTGTAAATGGTACACAAGACAAAGGTTAATGCAGATGGGTCCTTGGACATGTTGAAAGCTTGCTTAGTGGCTAAAGGTTTCATCAAGGAAGAAGGAATTGACTACTTAGACACGTTCAGTCCAGTAGTTAAAGCTACAACCATTCACGTTGTCTTGACCTTAGCCACATCCTTTTGATGGAATTTAATCCAAATAGATATCTATAATGTTTTTCTTAATGGAAAATCAACTGAACCTGTCTACATGGGTCAGACCCCCGACTTTATTGACAAAGATAATCCACATTGTGTGTAAAATGAATAAAGCACTCTATGGATTGAAACAAGCCCCAAGGGCATGGTTTAACAAGCTCATTGATTTCTTGTTTGCTTTAGGATTCTTATACAGTTTATCAGATTTTTCCTTATTTGTTCTGTATCAAGATCATTGTGTGATATATATTCTACTATATGTGGATGATATCATCCTCACAGGGAATGATCCATCCTTCCTAGCTCGATTCCAAGAATCCCTAGGTAATACCTTTAATATGCGCAATTGGGGGGCTTTACACTATTTTCTTGGTATTCAGGTTATTCAATCTAACATAGGGATTCTATTGTCTCAAGAGAAGTACATTATTGATGTCTTCAAAAAGGCTAATATGTTAAATTGCAAGCCATCTTTCACACCAATAGCTCTCAATTTTATCAAAGCTATTAGATTTCAATCCTCTTCTCCTCTTTCCAATTCTCATTTATATCGTCGGATAGTGGGATATGATGTTTGCAATATGCTACCATAACAAGACCTGGCATCTCCTGTGTTGTTAATACAACACATCAGTTCCTTGCTTAATTCTCTTTCTACAACTCATTTTGCTCCAGTGAGGCACATATTGAGATATCTGAAAGGAACGCTATCCATGGGTCTTCATATTACTCCATCTTCATCTTTAACTCTTACAGCTTTTAGTGATTCTGACTGGGCTGGTTGCCCTTCTACACAAAGATCAACTATCAGATATTGTGTCTTCTTGGGTTCTACATGTGTGTCTTGGAGTGCAAAGAAACATAGTATTGTTGCACGATCTAGTTGTGAAGTTGAATATTAGGCATTAGCCTCAATTGTTGGTGAACTTGCTTGGCTATTTTATCTCTTGAGAGATCTCCAAATTATTTCTCATCAAGAAGCCATACTCTACTGTGATAACACTAGTGCTTTTCAACTAATAATTAATCCAATGTTCCATGCTAGAACTAAATATATAAAAATCGACTATCACTTTATTTGATAGAAGGTGACCTTGGGTCATATCACCACTGCTCATTTATCTACTGATAAGCAACCTGCCGACATCTTCACCAAAGCTCTCTCCAAGTAGTGCTTTAGGATTTTATGCTCCAAACTTAGGTTGTTGATTCCCACCCCATGTTTGTGGGGGGGGGGGTATTGGATAACAAATAGACACAGTGGCATGTTGTAATTATACAAGTCTTTAAGTGCTGTAGTTTATTTCCCTAAGGAGTGTCAAGCCCGTGTTTTATATAAAAGACTAAATTTTCCTGACGCTCACCCACGTGACACACAGTTTGACGTGCTGGGAAAACCGCCCACTACCCACCTACCAACCACCTGACACTGCACCTGCCAACGTGTCATTTTTTCTTTTTTGTTTGTTTTGCTCATAACTTTTAAACCAGAAGGATTTTTTTGATGATATAAAGTGTATTAGAATCCTTATAAAATGTACATTCCAGCAAGACCAATATTGACATATTTTTAAAGAAAAAGAATAAGAAGAGAAAACATAGAGGAAATAAAAAGAGAGCCGAAAGAAGTAAAAAAGAGAGATAAAATAGACGAATATGAAAAGGAAAAAGAGAAATAAGGAAGAACATAAATGAAAAGAGGAGGGAAATAATGTATTTTTACTTGAATATACCTATTATAGCCCAATGTGCACATTTTTATTGAATGCGTCCACTATTATTTGAATGTGCCCACAATTGCTGCAATACACCCACTTTTGCTTGAATGTGATCACTATTTCTTGAATGCGCCCACTATTGCTTCAATACACCCTCTTTGGCTTGAATGCGCCTACTATTTTCTGAATGCACCCACTATTACTTTAATGCACCCACTTTTACATGAATGTGCCCATTATTGTCCTGAATGCGCCCACATTTACTTGAACGCGCCCTCTACAGCCCTAAATGCGCCCACTTTTACGTTAATGCACCCAATATTACCCTGAATGTGCCTACATTGCTTGAATGCGCCCATTACATCCCTCAATGCATCCAGTTTTGTGTGAACGCGTCCACTATTTCTTCAATGCACCCATTATTTCTTCAATGCACCACTTTTACATGAATGCGTCCATTATTGTCCTGAATGCGCCCATTTTTTCTTAAATGTGCCCACTATAGCCCTCAATGCGCCCACTTTTACGTGAATGCGCACATTATTGTCCTGAATGCGCCTACTTTTTCTTGAATGCGCCACTAAAACCATCAAGGTGCCCGATTTTGCTTGAATGTGCGCACTATTGCTTCAATGTACCCACTTTTACATGAATGTGGCCACTATTATCCTGAATGTGTCTACTTTTGCTTTAATGTGCCCACTAAAATCCTAAATACACCCACTTTTACGTGAATGCGCCCATTATTGTCATGAATGCGCCTACTTTTGCTTGAATGTGCCCACTACAGCCATCCTGAATGCGCCTACTTTTTCTTGAATGCGCTCACTACAACCTTAATCACCCAATTTGCTTGAATGTGTCCACTATTATTCTCAATGCACCAGTTCTTAATGGAATGCACCCTCTATTGTCCTAAATGTGCCTATCCTCTCCTTTCGTCACTTCCTTCCTCTTTTTACTTCTCACATTTTTTTCATTTATTTTCTCACTTCTCTTACTTTCCTCCTCATACTGATGTGTATTATTTTTTCTAAAATATGTCAATATTGGTTTTGTTGAAATGAAATTTTTATAACAAATTCAATAGTTTTTATTTCGTAAAAAAATTCATTACGGATCAAAAGTTATATACAAAACAAAATTTCTTTTTATTTTCTCTTAATATACATGTGTATTATTTTTTCAAAAAATATGTTAATATTTGTCTTGTTGCAATGTAATTTTTATAACAAATCCAACGATTTTAATTTCGTCAAAAAATTCATTACAGATCAAAAGTTATACACAAAATAAGATTTCCTTTATATTCTCTCTTAATCTCTTTCCTCACCTGTCAAATCATTCCACTTGTCCTTTTTACCTACCCCAAGTTATTCAATAAACGAAACATTTGGCTCCCAATCTATTTTCAAATCGCGCTCATCTCACCATCTTCTCCACTTCCTTATCGCCTTCTCCTTTCCCTAATTTCCTTAATCTTCTCATATCAATTCTAGGGTTTCTTCTATCTTTTCTCCCCTTTCTAACTCGGAAGATATACGGTGAGGAGGCTGACAGAATCAGGGCTCTACAGTGATGAGTTGGAGCTTCTTGTTCGCAGATTCCTCACCGCCTCCATTGATGATTGCGGTTGGGTGTCGTTTGTTTCTCAATTTTGAGGTGCAGGTAGGTGAGGGAGTCACAACTGTTGTCTACGGCTCCTTGGCACCATCATGGTTATTGGTGGTGGTGAGGCAGTCGTGTCGCAAGGGCTAGGCGGTGCTCTATTGCAAGTCTGTCTCAGTTGCTGCTGATTGTTGGGGTGAAGGTGGTCGGACCAGGTGGGTTCCTGACCGACGAAGAAACATGGGGGATAAGAAATAAGGAGGAGGAGAGGGTTTGGTCTGGGATTTACGGCCAAGGAAGTCATGGTCATGGAGAACGGCATGGCCGTTCCTGTGAGTAACAGATGAAGAGGTATTAATGATCTGGGATTAAAGGATTTAGTTGAGTTGATCGCAAGAAAGCTTTAAAGGGAGATAACGACATATTATATGGGGAGAGGGTTACGTATTTTAGTTGCACAGGGGGGCTGTGATGGTACGAGTCATTGAAGAGTATGTCGACATCATGTGGTGCAAGGAAAAGCTATCATACGGGAAGAATAAATTGACAAGGCTTAAATGATATTTATTATCTTTCTATTGTCCATATTGGGAGGAATTATAATTTATAACAGAACGAGGAGGCCGGTGATGAAAATAATCAACTAATAGTTAATGTCTTCATCATTTCCTTTCCTATCCTTTTTATTAGACAACTTAGTGAATAAGTTACTACTCTCACATCCTCCCTCCTTGTTTGTTGTTTCTAGTATTTCCCAAGTTTGTAGTAAAAATGAAAGGAGCACAATATAATTATCATTATCACCTTATTAGTGAGTATATCGATTACATAATACACCTATTTTAGCATTTGATGAGGACATTTATGTTACATATAGGATAGTGAATTCCAAAAGACAATGTTTTTTTTTTAATTTGTTAATACCACAATAGATTTCAACAAAAACATTTCTTGAGAATTTTTCCTTTACTTAATACATAACATGGTACGTTTTAGAATGCATTCTCAATGGACTCAAAAGTCAATACTCCTACAACAAAGAGTATTTGATGTTGTGGGGCCAAATAGAAATATTTAAGTTAACTTATCTAAAAGAGTCAAGTGGTATCTTGGTTAATGATAAAACTATAAATATGGTAAAATAAAAACTAGAGTGAGAGACGAAATTGTAAATATTCCTGAATGAACATTTAGACAAAGGTGATTCAATTAGAAATTAATGTGTACCAAAGACCATGACAATTATATCTAAATATATGACTAGAAATTGGAATGAAAAGATCAAATTAGAGGAGATTGTTTCTCAAAATATATTTAGTACCTAAAACTCAGTATGTTACACATGGTGTTGTCCTAGAAATCCGTCTGAGTTTTACTCATTAGGAGTAAATCTTGGATAGTCCCTAGTTTGAAACTATTCTTGAACACTTAATATCACTTAGGATTTAAGTGCATAATGTGTATTCAGTTTTCAAGATGTTTCGTCAATACTTCCCCATTTCTTATCTAAGTACATATATTGGCGGGTATTTGTCCATCTACATTGATGTACTTGGAGATCTACAAGGAAATATTGTCAAAATATTCTTGAAAACCGAATACACTTTTATACAGTTACTAGTGTGATTAGGTGTTTAAGAATAGGATACATGGTACACATTCATTATTAAACCCTAAACCCTAATATGTAAACCCTAAACATTAAGCCCTAATATGTAAACCCTAAACCCTAAATGAAAAAACCCTAATCACTAAACTTTAACATCTAAATACTTGATTCAATACTCATTTTATATGTGATCATAGAATAGATCGATCATGGATGTCCATTTCCAATTGCTACAGTTTGGAGTTTCTTAATGGTCTTGATCGATTTATAATATTTGTGGAGGAACATAGGAAACAATTTGGATATATGTTCTATTATACATGTAGGAATTTTAGTAACAACTTGAAAGTCAACACTGTTGACAAAAGCAAAAGTCATGTCATGTGCAATGGGATTGTACAGGGCTATACACAATGGTACTGCCATGAAGATATTCCTACTATGAGATCTAGAGATGTCGATGGCAGTACTTGTATTGAAGAAGAAATTTCTGACAATGATGTAGATGTAAACCAACCAAATGCGATGGCATGGTTGATGTGATGCTAGATAGTTGTGGGGTAAATCTTAATGATCCACCTTCCTTATTTAAAAACATTGTGCATGATTCTGAGAGAGCGTTATACTTAGGTTGTACTAAGTTTACAAGGAATATATCTATGTTGAGATTGTATATCTGAAGGCTAACAATAGACGAGGTGAAAAAATCTTCAAGTCTCTGTTGTCTTTGTTGAAAGGAATTCTTCTTGAAGGCAACAAGCTTCCAGTTTCAACATAAAAATTAAAAAAAAATGTTATGCCGAATGGGAATGGAGGCTAAGAAGATACATGCATGCGTGAATGATTGTGAGTTATTTCAAATAGGACTATATAGATTTGAAAGATTGTCTAAAATGGGGGCCTCAAGCTACAAAATGACGACTTTGGGTAAGTCCAAAATTGGCTCTCCTGGCAAGGTGATGTGGTATCTACCTATGATACCATGATTTCAACACTTTTTGGCCAATACCATGGATGTGTGGAATTTATATTGTCATGTAGAGGAACATAAAAACCATGATGGGATCCTACAACATGCGTCTTATTCCTACAATGGAAGAAAATTATTTTTTTTACCCTAAATTTGGTGAAGAAGTTAGGAATCTAAAACTTGGGCTTTTTACTAATGGGAGATTCCATATTGAACATTAAGCATCCAACATAACACTTGACGTGTTCTGATTGTTATATACTATTTTCCTCATTGGTTGTGTATGAAAGTTAAGAACATCGTGTTGTGCTTGTTGATATCGGGCCCCAAACAAACTAGAAATGGTATTTATGTTTCTCATGAACCTCTAATTGATGACTTAAATAAACTCTAGGTAGAAGGTGTGATGACCTGTGATGTTTTTTTCTAGAGATACATTTCATTTGCATGTTGTGTTGCTTTGCACTATTTATGACTTTCCAGTATATGTGAATTTGTTTGGATACAAAATAAAAGGATCCAAAGCATGCCCTATATGTGATGAGAACACTACTTCAATATGAATGAAATGTTGAGGAAAAGTGAATATCTTGGTCATCCAAGTTTTATACCAAAAGTGCATTCTTAACAAAGGACACACAAATCATTCAATGGATCAATTTAGGAACAAAGTGTCCCTTAACCTATATCAAAGGAGGTTATAAATGAAAAAGTAAAAGATTTTTCAATGCATTTGGTGAGAGAACACAATGTACTATTTCCAGATGGAGTGAGAAATCTTCATTCAATAAGAGGTCAATATTTTGGGATCTTCCTTATTGGATTTCATTGGTATTTAGGTATTGTATCAATGTCATGCATGTTGAGAGAAATGTATGTGATAGCATCATTGGAACTCTATTGAATCTATCAGGTGAGACTAAAGATGGAATTAAGCATAGCCCTAGAATAATATAAAGACATGGCGACCAACCCTCATAAAGTTGAAGCCTGATAGAGAATGGCACATAACAAAACTCCCAATATATATATATATATACATATATGTGGGCCAAACCTCATAAATTTGAAACCAGGGTATGGGGCACATAACCTCCATCCCAAAAATAAACAAGGGCACATAACCCAAAAACCAATGCAATTACACTACTCTAGTGCTACTGAATCACATAACATGTTTAATGTAGAGGCAAGTAGAAAGTATAGTCAGATTATACAAACTAGTCACCACATAAGTGACCAACATATACATCCACCTCATAAGTGAGAAAAATACATCACATGTCATCATATAGAGTTCCACCATGAACAAAGCATAATAAAGAAGCAAGAGAATGTCCAAACATGATCACAAGATAAATAACAAATAAGGTAGTTCACATGAACCATGATATCAAAAGATAAGAGCAATGTGTATAGGCTATTGTCCATAGGACCAAGAGAAAGAAAAAACTGGGGATACTTGCTCAATAAGAATAATTGGGGATGCAAACATACCTCAACTTCAGAGTCCAAAGGTCCAGAGTCAGATCTAGGTTCAAAATTTAGGTTTCCAAAGCAGCTATAAAACATATAGGTAGATTCTTGATCAATTTTATATTCATTATACAAACCCTAAAAATCACCTTTTAATTATATGTGAATTAGGTTATTAAAACCATTCCATATATGTCATTAGGAGTCCAAAACATATTTTATTATATTTTTCTAACTTATAGATTATTAGTTATGATTTATATAAGTTATTATCTAATAATTAGACCCATTAACATTACACATCATTAAACATTAGATTCAGTTATCAAAACTTATACCATTAATTAGATCTTATTTTTCTAATTTCAACGAGTATTTTTCCATATTTTTCTGATCATTAATGAATTAGTTATGCATTTTATAAATCTGACTAATCAAGTAATTACAAATCATCAAATTGAAAGCACAGAGAGGAGAGAGGATGAGCAGGCCAGCCCCGCACAATGTGGACCAATCTACAACAACCACGTCAGCCGACCGGGGGCTCAGTCAGCACCAACTAGGCTCACACCAAACAAAAGAAAAACAAAAGAAAAAGTCACAAATACCCTCCTGCTCAGTCAGAGAGCAAGGCAAGCGAAGCACGAGGGCAAAATCATAAACCCACGTGAAGCTATCTTCAACCCCTTGCTCACATGCCATGGTGGCAGAGTTGAGGAGTGAAATTGGGTGATTTTGATATACACGACCAAACTCAGTGATGAAGATACCGAAAGAAAGCTTGAGCGAAGACGAAGTTGGTCATACCTTTAATTCGATCGGAGGTCAAGAGGAAAGAGAGAAGATCTACCACAAAGTTTGGGCTTCCTGTCGATCTCTGATAACACATGAACAAGATATACAGTTCGATTGAGTTGAGAGGATCATTGCACGGACCTCCAGAAAGCTGAGGGTGAAGGTATATATAGGCAAGGTTAGGTAGGGAGTCGAGTAGACAGTTTCCCGAACTTACTTGTTGGGTAAGGCTTGGGGATTCACGATCCAAGAAGGAAAAGTAGGGAAAGTAAGGATGGGAAGATGCATATTTCTCTCTCGATCACAATGTAAGAAAAATCTTGAGAATCGGTGGAGGGAGGGAGAAAGATCAATTCAAAAAAACTGAGTATAGAGCAATCCGGGCCGGGCTCCCACTCAAGGTAGGAGATGACCAGATGTCATCCATATGAGATCCAACAGTCACCACGAAGAGGCACAATAGTGAAATTCGAGTATCCAAGAATCATAGTGTGACTATGACAAAATCGGTTTTATTTAATAAAGTGACATTGCATTATTACTCCTTTTCTCTTTCCTCTTTTGAGGGCACAGACAAATGCCAAATTAGATGAAATTTTGCATAGAGGCTAATTAAAGCATGCAAATTTTGATTATGCAATTAGATTTACCTTTTGAGACCTTTAGATATGTTATTTAATATATTCTTTGTTTCTCTTTCCTGATGCATTAATTACACACAGATTATCCAAATTAGGTGAAACTTCATCCACAAATTAACTTAAGTGTGTTGAATAAAAATTTGCATTTATTTCCAACTTTTGGTTGTAAGAATTACATTTATTTATTAATTACACCTTTTAGGAAGTTTCTCTCTCGTAACATACCATATTATTTCAAGGTTGTCCAAATTAGATGAGAATTAACATGTAAGCTTATTTTAATGTGTATATTACTAATTTGAGGTTTATTTCCACTTATGTGACTTCTTTTTATGAGATATGTCATCTATCCCACTAATTGCCCATTAACTTAATTACTCATTCAAATAAGTTCTTTATCATCTTATTACCACCAAATGAATTATGTGACACATTAGATTACATTATTCATGCATTAGATTATTAGGATCACTCTAACCTCAACCTTGTTTGGTCAATCCAAAAAGTCAAAGTTATAGGGTAGGTTCCAATATCTAGTATGTTATAGTGAACCTCCCTATGAAAGAGGTGGTAGGGAGTAATCCCATGGACCCACTAACTGGCATGCCTAGTATAAGTATTTTTGTGATATAATATTCTTTCACGTGAATTTAATAATATGTTTGTGTCAGGGTATATGTAATAATATATACACAATTTTCAGGGTTGAGGCTATGCCATCTTTTACTAGAAAACAATGTCGTTGTGTTGGGCGACTCTTACCCACCCCTTCCAAGTGATATGTTTCTTGGTGTTCTAATGCCCTCAATATAGTTTGTGTTTCTATCAGGCTTGTTTACGATGCTTGGAATCAAACATCACTGCCACATGGCCACCCTGAGCATGAGACAATAGTTAATGGGTGTGGTTGCATGGCCGAAAGAGGGAGTTATCTATGCCGATCTATGTTAAATTTTTGTTGTTTTTATATTTGTGATTCTTTTCTATCAATTTATATAATTGACAATTAATAAGAGAATATATACATATATATACACATAAATACACACACACATATATATATATGTATTTATATGTATATATATATGTGTGTGTGTGTTTTTCACAACACCTATAAAACCCCTACAGTTTGTCCACCACTTCCTCCTCCTGACATTCAATTACCTGCTTGGATTGCAAAGGACCCATTTGACTCGCTAGATCCACCACTTAGAAGAAGGGTCGACTAAGATGTTCCATATTAAGGGGGACATTATAGGTCAAGTTCACGATACTAGTGTATTCTTGATAGATATTGTGGAGATATTTACTTATGCTAGGTTGAATATAACTTGATGAAACTTTGGATATGGTGAGATATTATGTCTAAATACCTCATTCTATATATTTGAAAATATATGTTGATTTGTTTTCTTATATACTAATGCATACATATATGTTTTACAACTGCTTATATTGGGTGTGTGGTACGTTTGCACTAACCAATGTTACATTTCAAGTTCCATCATTAATTAGCTGTGTAGATAAAGACCCAAAATTTGTTTGCAGTCACTACTCTACTACATCTAATATTTTGATACAAGAAAGTGAGTGATTATAGCTCCTTTCAATGTTGGGTAAGTTTAGGCCTTTTTTTAAATTTTGACTTATGAATTACATTTCACTGTTGATTTTGAGTTTTCTTTTGTTTGCTTCTATTTGCTTAATAATAATCATCGGGAGTTGTTGGTAGTTGTCCTTGAGAAGCTAACTGCGTATTGTCTAGATCCTTTAAGAGACAAAGTAGATAGTGGGGGACGCACAATGCAAAAGGCATTATTTACATGAATAATTTTTTATATATTTCAATACATGTTAATGTTTGCATCATAAATATCATGATTATTCACTAATTCAATTAAATGTGTTAGTTTGCCTTATAGGGCTATAAAAGAATTCAAAAAGGTCAGAGGAAAGATAGAGAAGAAAAAGAAATTAATTTGGAAGAATGTTTATATTTTTTTTGACTCCAATGCATATATATGCCAACAATGCTAATTTTTTTCATTAAGATTTTGCATAACTACAAATTTATATGCCCTATACAAAACAATGGTTGAGTATGAGGGTACACATGATGTAGTTATGGACTTGATTGTCAGAAAGGTGGCATTAGACATCCATTCTATACTAAAGGTAGTCTATGTAGTCTTGATCATCATAAGTAAATAGTCTCATTTGACAATATAAAAAAATCAAATCAAACTCTAGAATTATGTCATTCTCTTTCCAACTATTTGATAGGACAGAGCCTTATACAAAAGATAGACGACATGTGAGAATTATGATCACATGCCTTTTTGAAGGAAGTCAACTTTTAATTTGATTGGGATAAAATATGAGTCTTCTAAACCTTGATGTCATTATTCCTATATGCATGTGGTGGTTATGACTTTTTGTAACTTCAAATTTGATGCAAGTGAATTGTTGGTGCATATGTGAATGATGTGTGTATATATGCATGTGTGTGAATGTGAAGATGAATGAATATAGTGAGAATAGCATTTGTACATGTCATGAGAATGGAATTTTATATGTATTTTCTAAATTGTGTATGTGTACGAGAATGGAATTAAGTGTTGAAAGACTGGAATTGAATAATATAAATGTATGTGGGTAGATGAATTGTGTGTATGCATTTGTTATTATAGGTTTTGTAGGTGTGTTGGCCAGTTGTTAAGATGAACACATGATTGAACATGTTGCTCTAACGAACCACATGTTCTACATCATATTGAACAGTCGAACAATAGGTCTACAGACTAATATAAAAAATATAAAAAAATGATGTTGTAGGTCTTTTGGCATCAATTTACTAGTAAAAATGACAACACAACTATACTGAAATGGTCATGTTGCCCAATACAGTCTTGCTACCAACTGGCCTACAAGGTCATTTTTCTCCAAAACTGACAACATAGCTGGTCCATAATGTCACTTTTCTAAATAAATTGATGACATAGCTTTGGAGATTTTAAAAAGGAAAAGTATGCATTGCGCCGATTTGTTTTAGGATAACTAACGATAGATATTTGACTATAGAGTAGGTTCTTGCTCAGAAACCGATGACATAGAGTGATACCACAACACTGATACCGTTCTGAGTCATCGTTTGAGTCATCAATTTTTATTTTCACAGAAAGTGACAATGACCCTATATCGTTGGTTTTTCCTTGCCCTTGAAACTGATGTAGAAGGGCATTACGCCTGTTGGTAAGGTATTCCCATAGAGCCAATCATATGATGATTGACATGGCATAATTACCTAAAACGATTTGATTAATAATAACATATATGAAGGCAAGCTTCCAATTCATCTGTTTCACTCAGTTATGAGATAATGAGGATACAAAGTGAATGTCTAGAGAATAATGTTACTCAATGGCGTATGTCTTCAAGTACTTGACTTGGAAGAGATGAGATCATAAATATGTTAAAATTTTACATTCTCATTATGTACGTGATCGGCTGTTATTGTAGAAGGTTGATAGACAACAATAATACATAAGATCAGAGTGTGAGTTGGTTGATGACAGAATCTCATTTAGTCATGATATGATAATATCAAACCAAGCAAACAGATACATGTTAGAGAACAATGTATCAGACAGACCCACCTTGAGAGTTACACATGGTTTTGTGGTCACATTCATCTCTCATAGTGAAGGTGGTGATTGTGATTCTTAATCCTGGAATCACTGCACTCGTCACATATCGTTGGGTACACTTTGACATCATCAAACGCAGTCTTGAAACATGGGTTGTTATAACAATGATGATTGAGTGACTTTGACACATGGGGATAGACTATGAGTGATAGATATGGGATTTGTCCCTCCTACTGGACTATGATATCCTAGTCACTTGATTAACGAGACTGAGAAACGCATGTACATACACATGTGAATCAATATATGATATGAATGTCACATTATCTCAGACAGTCTGCTCTTGGTTCAAGAAACATGGATTGAATGTTGAGAGGATGACCTACCATGCCTCGAGTTCATCCTGGATATCAACAACAAAGGAATTATACAATTACTGCAACACCTTACACAAATTGTAGGTTGAAGTTGTTCTCCAACTTTTCATTTTGCTTGGGTAGCACTGATGTGTGATTAGGCACCACTCTTTGCTTGTGATGTCATAAGCTAGTTATGGACATTCACTGCCAACGTGATATGGGACCTATAGGGTCACACACATAGGAACTCATCTAGAAGAGGAGTTTGATCTTGAACGAAAATTGGATTGATTACTAAAGTGTTTAGGTATTCAATTCACACAACTGATTGCTTGATTGGTTGACCAAGTCTTCCAAATGACCATCTCACTGAGTGAGACAGCCGTTTGGGCAGCTAGACGAGCATCTCATGTAGTTGAGACAACCATTTGGGGTCAAGTTGATCGGAGATCGATTTGGCTAAGTTTTTCCCTTGAAACGATCGGTTCAATATGATTGAACCAACCATCTCATCTCAACTCACCAGATGATCGTCTAGGTGAATGAGACAGGCATCTTGCTGGTGTGAGATGGCTCGGTTGGGGCAAATGAAAGTTCTGGAGTTTTTGCAAAATTGTTTCAATTGCACATACTTGGGGTGCAAGTAAATTAATGTGTGATATTAAATAGGAAACAATTTGCCAATTCATATCTGACTGGGAAAGCATGAAACGATCATCTCGCTTAAGGACATGACCGTCTCGCTTAGCAAAATGACCATCTCACATGCGAGACGACCATCTCAACTTACGAGACGACCGTTTTAGTTAACACATGTTGTGAAACTTCTAGAATTGTTGTGAAATTAAAGATCTTTTGATCCTTTCCACTCCTGCTTTAGACTTGCATTGGATGGGGACTGGGAACCTTGACCCTAACCACTCCTATACATACAGGGGTACTGGGGGCTTCCCAAAGTACAAGACAGACAACTGAGAATCATTTCCTCTGACAATTGTTGTCCTCTCTGGTTGTGGTAACTAAGAGAGCTCGGGCAAGTCCTACCTGAAAAGGAGGGATAGCCATCGGGAGAGAACAACTAAGAAGTTGTCATTGTGGGAGAGCAGGTTGGTGACTAGTACACAAATGGGGAGGAAAACTCCTTTCTATCCATTCTTGGTGAACGACAGGAGTTCTAGTTGGTCCATGTGGACTACTCTAAAGGCAGGAGTCTTTTGGCTGCTACTCGGAGAGAAACTGCAACCTGCAATTCGTGGCCAGTCCATCAGAGTTGCTGTAGAGGTTGCACAGACAACTATTCATGGTAAAGAATAAGAGTTGCACAACTATTGTCCAAGAGCAACTTATCAGTAGTTGCAAAGAAGTGAGTTTTATCGTTGGAATTGCTCCAGGACCAGATATAACTCGCTAAAACCATCCTTCTTATTTCATAGTAGTGGATGCGATCTTGCTGTATTGGGGAATACATATAGATAATTGTTTTGTTTTCATTTCTATACTCTGTGCTCATATTTCCCAACAATGTCCACTTAGGTGTCGCTAAAAAATCAAACATTATAGGGCTATTATAACTGACACTAAATGTAACACCCCTGACCTGGGTTATGGCCTAACCCTAGATATTTTGCTTAAGTAAGTTGCTTACAAACTTGTTCTTATCTTTTAAAAAGTAATAAAGTCCCTTTGTGAAGTTTATTTTCAAATTTGAGCTTATATGCAAACTATGTGTGCATTATATGATAATCTAAGTGAAAAGTGCAATTCACCCAAGAAGAAGGGTTATACTGCAAATGTCACATGCTGAATGTATTCTAAGTGTTTTTAATATCATGAAAGAGAATATGATGTTAAGTGGTGGCTTGTGCTATAAATAATGCTAAGTGCTTGGTGTATCAATTGTGGTACAAATTTTAATATATATATATATATAATGTAGGGATTGATGTGTCAATTACCACCTCTAGATTGTTTTTACTTTTATCTAGTATTGTCTAGAGGAGAGAGAACGAAGGAGACAATATGTTGAATCATCCTAAAATGTTAGCACTCTTAATAATAATGAAAAGACCAAGAAAATGCATAAGTTGAAAGTTAAATATATGAGCATATCGAGTTGTGGACTTAGAAGGAAGTCCCTATCGGCCATATAGCTATAAGAAGACTCTACTATCAGTTTGTGGGTTTTAGAATTGCCCATGACGGGCAAGGCACTTCAAAGAAGAAATATGAATCAACTAGCAACTTTTCTTGGAATGGATTAAGTTGAATATTATAATATAATTAGTGGAAGAAGACTTGGACTAGAAGATAACTCAAGAGCTGACCCTTATCCCCTATATTATCCTTGGATTTTTATTTTTGCATGGCAAGATAATAATAGCATGCATGCGAGTGTATGTGTCGACCTTGCATGGCTAGGTGGCATGAAGTAACTTAAGCTAATGACACCTCTTACACTCTTTTCTATAAACCTCCATTATAAATACCTTGACCTTCACTTGTTAGTGAGATTTTCAAATCTTGTTAGTACCCTTCCCTCTTGTATCATGCATACTCTCTTGTGATGACCATAGTCAAGAGAGTTGAGTGGTGAAGCCTGATATTGGCCAAGGATAAGGGATATCGGCCAAAGTAGGTCTTAGCAACCAACTGAGGTGATATCATCCATTTGGATTGGAGATATCATGCAAAAGCTTGGAGCTTAAGTCTTGGATCTTGGAGAAGGCTCATCTTCAAACTTGGAACGTGTGGAGTTGAAGTTTGAAGCTTGAAATCTATTTGAGAGGCGGGTGATATAACTTAAACCCATCAATATTATTATCTTTTCTTCAATATTATTTAATTTGTTGATTATTGTCAAAATTCGGATTTCCTTTGAGTTATTGATATAATCATGAGTTCCAAATAAGTAATTAGGACTTTTGTACATGATTTAGAATATTAAGATAATGATCTTGAGGTTGATGATGATGACATCATCATTGAACAACCCGATATGGGTTGAAAACTCTTGTAACCCGATATGGGTTGAAGACTTTGAAAACCGATATAGAACCCGATATAAAGTCTTTCCTGATATGAAGGTAGGTTATACTTTGTAAAATATGTTCTATGGATGATATGGCAGATTCCTATCTATAACCTTGCACACGATACAAAGGTAAAACAATATCTTTGCCTGATATGGGCAAAACCCTAGATGAGGATATGGAAATCCAAGAGGAAAACCGATATGATGTTCAAAGGTGTAACCCGATATGATACCTAAGATAGATAAACCGATATGGTGTCCTACACATATAAACCAATATGATACCCAACATAAGATCACGATGTGGTATCCAACATATGGCAAATCCAATATGGGTACACGATATGATAACCCAAGATGAAATCTGATATGGAAATTCAAGAGGAAAACTGATATGATGGAAAACCGATATGGAAGTCTAAATTGAAAATAGACATGACCAACTAAGGTGAAAAACCAATATAATATTGTTTTGTATGAGATATGGTAAGGGCATATGGTATGCCCAATATGGAAGTACTCTAGTATACGATATGAGAACCCAATACTCCTCTATACCTGATATGAGGGTAGTGGTTTAACCCATACATGATATGAAGTTGACTCAAGTTAAAGAGAAAGATAACCCCACATGACTACACGATATGGTGTTAAGGGATATGCCCTAAACCCGATATGAGGATGTGGTTTCACCACATGATTAAAATGGATACTTGTTATAATGATATATGCATTTCCAAGCATAATAGAATAGTATTATCAATCATGCTACCCAATATGGTAGACATGCTCTTATCTATTAAGCTTGCCTAAGTGATGAATATGATTAATGCAATATTGAGACATAATGAGCTAGTAGACCTGAAAGAGATGAATTAAGTAATCTACATCCTAGTAAGGATGAGAGAGAAACTAAGATTGAAAAGATAATTATGATTAATACTCCTGACATGAGTGGAGTATGAGTTCGGACTTAATCTTTGCTAATGAAATCTTGAAATCCTAATTGGTTGATTATAACCCTAATTCATAAGAAAGGATGTGTTCTTTAATATTTCATGGTTAAGACATGCATTTTAAATTGTTGACAACATGATATAATAACCATGCAAGTATCTTAAGGCAATAAGCATGGCTAAGTAAGAGCTATGTTGTTATATGATACAGATTCAATGAGCTATGTGGACTATGTGAATAAATACCCAGGTCTAATGACCTAGAGGTAATGATCATCTGCTAAGTGGTGACACTACTCAGTGATAAATTAAGGGTTTGAATACCCAAGTAATGATGATGACAAAAGCTTGAGATGCTAAGTGGTCTATGTGTTTCAGTAAATATGAAAGTACTTGATAAATGCAATTATGCTTTTCTTTGTAGCATTTGATATAATTCTTGCTTGAAACTTGATTGATGCTAAAAGATATAGTAATGCACTTAATTAAGCAAGATGAATATTATCATGTAGTTGCCTAGACCATAGATCCATTCGGTGTCAGCAATTGCTGAATGGTGAAATGAGTTTTACTCGGAATGCATATTTTTGAATATGTGATAATACCAGGGTGCTCAGTGGACTCCCAAACTAAATAAGGGTGCTCAGTGGACTCCCCAAATACATCAGGTTGCTCAGTGGACTTCCTAATCAAATAAAAATAGGATCGCTCAGTGATCATCTTGATAATTCGAGAAAGCTAAGTGGTCTTCTCCCGAAGAGAGTACACACTACGGCGGTAACTCTATAGAGAAGATGCCGCTATACCCCGGCATAACTAATTATAGCAGACACAAGATGTCATGCTAAACCTAAGTTTTCTCGTACTAATTGAGAAAGGCGAGGTCTTGACAGCCGGCTATGCCACTGACCTTGTATGGTACCGATTTTGACTTACTAGTGGTCGGTTGGAGAATGAGCGGTATATATCAACTCCTCTGGGCATAAGTATGAATGTGAACATGTAATCAGCTGTGTAGTGTATTTGTTTAAGGATTAAATACGGGAAAATTGGTTGATGTCTTATTACTTTCATACATCTTAGTAGATATATGTTATAGATGTTCTTCATATTCCTTTTAAAGCAAAAGATGACTCATAGATCTGTGATCAATATCTATGCTTTGCACTTAAAAATATATCTGTTAAACAAATGAAATCTCTCTTGTTCAGTTTTATATTATTTCCTGTGACAATAGTATTGTTGGTAGAGAGTTATATCTCTCGCTGGGACAATAGTCTCACCCCATGGAATCTACAATTTTTTAGGGGGACGCGGACGAGGGACTAGGAACCAGACTACAGAAGAAGGATCGTATCAGCAGGGATAGTAGTAGTACCTTAGGTTGAGTACACTGTCTGTTAGGGTTTTGTGAATAGAATTCTATGTGTCGTCTTTGTACTCTTAGTTCCTTGGGAGATAGTTCTTAGTGATTTCTATAAACAAATTGAGATTTTGATTTTCTTATCTTGAGGTTTTTATGTTACCGTTGTACATATTAGAAGCAAAGCAACTACTTGTTATCCTCGAGAAGAGACGAAATACTAAATGTATAATGTGAACCATATGTATATAAGGCTTTGGTTCCTTGCGTAAGAGTTTGCTGGAAAAAGGATCTAAGTGCAAGATGGTTTTAATTTTTAGTGATTTTGTTAATTCGGTTGTTTATGATGATTCCACAATTTTTACTGGTGGTGGCTTGATTTTTAATCGGGTCGTCACACTTAAAATGGTATTTGTAGTAGCGCTTCTCATTGTAGCTAGCAAATGTAAACTGAAGCGAACTTTCTTAGCCTTTTTATTTTGTAAAACTAAGGATAAATGCTAGAGTGGTACTTAAGTTAGCTCAATAAATATCTACATTGTTAAGAACATAAATAAAAATAACTATTAAGAACCCAAATAAAAATAACATAATACAATTAATATATTAAAATTTAGTTAGCGAGTAGTAGTTCAGGTGGTCAAGCATGTGCGTCCCTCAAAAAGGTTCTTAGGTTTGAATCCTCTTGGTGGTGATTTTTGGAAATTATTTATCCATTGCTTTAGCTGGCCTCTGATGCCACTTTGTGGGGCCTCGATAGTGGAACTAGGGGTCCCTCATGTTTACCGTCGCTATTATCTGTAGGGAAATATGGCTCCAGAATAGGTAGAGGAAACAAAAAATTTTATCTTCCATAGTCCCCTTTAACAGATGATCATACCAATAATTGTGTAATGGGAAGGATGGTTTATGAGGTCATACTGATCCTGGAGCAAGTCCAATGACAATTCCCTCACTGTAGTGTGTGTCTTTCTTCAAGTTGCAACATGCTTCTTCTTCAGGAAGAACTCAAGCAGTTGTCAACAACAGCCTTCCGATGCAACACCATGAACGGAGGTTGACGACATCCTCTTAGCGTTAAAAACTCCTCGTCTCTAGAGTAGTCCACATGGACCATCGAGAAATCATGTCATTCTATAAGAACAGACAAGAAGGAGTTGTTCCTTCTAGTTAGTATACTAGCACCAACTTGTTCTCCCACAATTATACTCCCTTTCTATCCCTCTCCTTCTTAGGTAGGACTTGCTTGGGTTCTCTTAGTTATCAGAACCAGAGAAGACAACAATTGTCAGAGCGAATTGATGTGTCTAAGAAGCCCCCAGTGCCCATCTATTTATTGGAGGGTTAGGGCCAGGGTTTGCAGTCTGAGGGGGAGTGGAAGGGGTCAGAATTTCACAAACTTTTGCATAATGTGAGTTGTAAAACAAAGGTTCATATGTGGATCAATTGGCATGTGAGCGATTGGTTCAACCCTTGAACCAATCGTTTCATCATGTTTCCCAATCACAATTATATTGGCAATTAATATCTGATTCATGCACAACATGACATCGACACTAATCCTTGATGCAATCAAATTAATCAATGAATTAGATGGTTCATCATATAAATTAGTTGTTTGGGAGCTTGAGCTGATCGGTTCACTCAATGAACTAGTCGGTTTATGCCACAGTTCAACCAATATTCAGTCAATGCAATTTCAATCAACCTGACACTCCAATCGATCAGTTCAACAGTTGAACAAGTCAGTTCAAAGTCTAGTCAGTTAATTATTTTTATGTCAAATACCTAAACACTTTAATAATCAAATTAAACATCATTCTTCAATAAAATCCTATTCCATGTGTATCCAATGTGTGTGACCCTATAGGTTCCACGTTACACTGACAATGAATGTCCATAACTAATTTATGACATCACAAGTAATGAGCGGTATCTTACAACACATCATTGCTACCCAAATAATTCAGAAAGTTGGAGAACAACTTCAACCTACAATCTGTGATTGGTGTTATAGTATTTGTATAGTTCATTTGTCACTAAAATCCAGATTGAACTCAAGGCATGGAATTGTCATCCTATACTACGTTCAATCTGTGTTCCTTGAACTAGAGCAAACTATCTGAGATATAGATAAGCTCGATTTTACATATTGATGTTCATGAGCATGGCCATGAATTTCTCAGTCCCACTTATCAAGTGGCGAGGATATCCCTCTTATCATGTGGCCAGGATATCATACTCATGTAGGAGGGACAAATCCCATCTACATAACTTACAGTCATTCCCATGTTCCACAATGCATCTGATCATCACCTTTATTGCAATCCTTCTTCAAAGTCACATTAGATGATGTCAAAGTACACTAAATGACATGTGACGAGTGTAATGATTTCAAGTCTAAGAACCACAATCACCATTGATACTATGAGAGATGATTATGACTATCATGTAATGCCTTCCATGCATCACTCTCATGGTGGGTCCGTCTGATACACTGCTCTTGACGTGACCCGAAGCCAATAACTAGGGTTAGTGCCCGACAAACAAGGATTACCACTAACCATCAGCTTTTAACCACTTATAGAAAATCAACCATAACATTTTTTTCTTTTCTCAGATATATAGTAACATCATTTAGCAAACTGACAATATCTCACTTAAACTTAACATTAAGGATACAATAGAATTTGACTACTACATATAGGGAAAGAGTTTCACACTTAATATACATCATGCACATTTCTTTACAAACTGCTCTCTTTTCTCAGTCACTCATTCACAGGATCCATAGGAATGATAAGAGACTATTTATTTATTCTAACTACTTCTTCTTCAGGACCTCTGATCTATTCTTAATAAAAACTGACTTCTCTCTCCTCAGGATGAGCTAGTCCTACACCTAAAAATTTATTCAGTAGGTTGATGAGCTATGGGCTCAGTGAGTAGAAAATCAATAGGTAACCAAGATATTTTAGATATATATACATTAATAGAACTTAAATGTGAAGTATATAAGAATGACAGTTTAAAAATTGTAATTCACTCATCATGGAAGTTGAACAGATACGAAAAACAATAAAAGCATAACCTAACCACTGACATTATTTTTAATCTATTTATTATGCCACTGGACCCACATGAGGTGTACCAATATATGTGGAAGTATCGCAACAAGCTACGATCTCACTGTATAACACTTAGATGCATGCCAGGATCCTAAGTCTATAATCCCAATACCACGTCTGCAGTTGGCATCACCACATCTTGCTCTTGGCGGCTAATGAGAGTGGCCAGATATCTCAGACCACCTCTCGACCTAGGTACTCAGGCGGGGAGTCAAATCCTTCAGGCTTGTTCTGTACCAGTGGACCTATCGAAGATGTCCACTGATCACTACAACTCATTAATCAGGTACCACCGACAACCCCAGTTGATGTTGGATACCAATAATTTAAGGAGTCCACCCTCACTAGCCTAGACCCCCACACCCCACAATGATACTCTCCTACTTACCTTGACCTATTTGAGACCTCTAGTCAGGAAGCACATCTCCTCCTCACAGCGCATGCCTCATATGAGGATTCTACAGTGTCCAGGGAATCTAATGTCTAGTGATAATTAATTCATTTAACAAGATTCATTGTAGTAACTAATGATACCCTATTTTCATCATTGATGAATTGCATATTTAAACACATAAATCATCTAATAATTTTCACAGATCTCATAAACCGTAGTTCGACTCTTTAAACACGAACTAGGGCAACCCAACTTCCTGATGCTTCAATTTACACCATTTCATCATCTGTCAAATTATAACAACTCACATGGTAACTTTTAAAATGATATTACATTACTAATAATATGATTAATAAAGTATTTCTACTACTTATATCACTACACGGTTTATTATAACCATCGTAGTTATCATAGAGCAAGAATTTAATATTGGAAAGCCATTATTTTAATTTTGTAGCTTTAAATTTGGGTTAGAAATGGTATTGGAATAAATGGGGAAACGACGGGAGCGTGGGGGGCGATCATGATGGAAACCCTGGTGATGACGCGGATCATGATCGAGGACCAGAAAATGATGGGAGATTAGATGCAAAGGAGGGATTGTACGAGGTTGTTGGATACCCCCATTTCCCAAGGCAACAAGGGAGTTATCGTCGAGGTACCAATGATAGGGTTCTCGTTAAACTACTCCGGCATGCGCGGAAGTATAAGGGAAACGAGTAACATGAAATCATCAGAGATGACTACCACTGTTATCCAAGATGAATCGCTGACATACAACAACGGCGCATGGATTGGAAACGTAACCGTTTTCGAGGGGCACAATGAACATCCATCATTCAACAGTGCAGTGGCGAACAATAATAGACAAGACGAACCCCAATTCTTTCTTAATAAGCTATTTGAAGATAAACTCTCGATTGCAGATGTAACCTTAGAAGAGATGGACGGGAAACCAGCCTTGAGAATCATACCAGAGGTAGAGGATAACCTAATCAGGCTGTGGAAATATGCTCTCATTGTGCGAATGGTTGGAGCTGATGTGGGATATATGATGTTGAAGGACAGATTGAAACTACTATGGAGGATAACATGTTGATTCAATATGTATGAACTAAATCTTGGCCACTTTGTTGTTTAGCTTTCTTGTACTAGAGATTATGAAATGGTGCTAACCGGTGGACCTTGGAAATTGTTTGGTCGAAGCCTAGCAGTATGGGAATGGTATCTGACATTTAAACCAATAGAAGCATATCCAAAGCTCATAATATCATGGGTGTGTATTATCAACTTGCCTCTTCATTTGTATGTGCCTACTATGTTTGACTATATTGGGCTTGTGCTGGGCAGACTCATAAAGGCGGATACCCACACAGAAAGCCATACAAGAAGCAAATTCACCAGATTAGCTTTGGAACTTGATACAACAAAGCCTTTAGCTTCATCTATCTAGATCAATGATGTAGAATATGAGGTTGAATATGACGTACTACCATGAGCTTGTGCACTATGTGGGGAGGAAGGTCACACATCAAAGAATTGCCAACTGCAATGTGGAGAAAATGAGACGGAATAGACTGTTGAACGTCTAAATAGTATAAACAGGAATGAGGAAGGAGAAGGTTGTTGAATCTATAATTCATCACATTTTCAGTCGCCATCTTTGACCCATTTTGCTTAAATACTTTCACTTTCATCTCCTAGATCTTACAATATGCAAATTACTTAATTGGCTGAATTATCAAGATTACTAACTAGATTTATATGAATTTCATGCAGATCATGCATGTCAAGGTGAGTTGAACCTTCAGCTGGAGACCACCTTCACTCAACCCTAAATCCACCTTCATCAACACCCTTCATCTTCCTCCCTTCCATCAATGGTCATCACCATCACTTGCTTTGCTTTCCACTTTCATCTTCATCAACATCACCCTTGCATCCATCTCAACCACCTGATCGCCGATCAACGGTCCCTATCCATCCAACCATTTGATCTGCCCTAACGGTTTGCCACCATCAACCCTCCAAACGGTCTCAATACCGAATGGAGCTATCTCAGTCTCAAGACCGCGAGCATCCGACACCGTCCGATCAAGAATTGACACCTCCTATTCATCCGGCCACTCGGTCTCATCTCAACAATCTTGCACCCTTCCCCTCCTCTCGGTTTGAAACTGTGTGAAGCCCTCACGATCTCAAGACTGTTTGGAGCCTTCACAGTCTCAAGACTATGTGGAGCATTCAGTTCCAGACCACAAGGATCCTCTCCTTCCAAACCGCTTGCATCCCAGACCGTGAAGACCTCCTCCTGCCCTTTGACCTCAGATGCAACGACGTCCTGCATTGCTCGCACGTCCATCTCTACACCAGCATCGGACTCCGAGAACTGCATCCCTACCATCGTCAACGCCTCCGCGCCGCGACGCCGTCTCCTCGCAGTCTGCTTCCACCTACATACATGCTGCTCTCATCCTTCTCACCCGCAACCCTAAAAATGCCTGCACCATGAGACCTGTCATCCATCTCCTTCCTCCCTTCATTCACAGCTTGCTCTCTGCCACCTGCCTAACCGGTCCTCAAGACCGATTGGAACCCATCGGTCTTCAAGACCGTTTGCATCTCCAAACCGCATGGACTGCGAAGAACGCTGGGCGAAGACCGCAAGACGCCAAAGATGAGACCGCGAGACTGCATGACGGAAAGACTGTTGGGCGTCTGTTTCCCAAACCGCAAGGAAACCTAGCGGTTTCCAAATCGAGAAGGAAGCCTCGCGGTCTGCAAACCGTGTGGGTGCGAGAGTCCAAGACTGAGAAAGCTCTTGAGCGCAAGACCGAGAGAATGTGTGAATACAAGATCGTGAAGGCCCTCACGGTCTCAAGACTGTGAGGAAGGCAATCGATCGCTGAACCCTAAACGGTTTCCCAAAACTATGAAGACACCAAACCGTGAAGAAGCCAAACCGTCAGAGACTAAACCGGTGGATCTCTCAAACTATGAAAATTATAGAAATAGTCCAAATAGAGAGGGACACTACCAAAGTCTATAAATAGGACCAGCAGGGTCCTCATTCAGGCATCGGATCTGGGATGCCTCCAGGCTGTGCAATTACGCACTCAACCCATGCTCCCTCTGATCTACAACAATAAATTCACCACTAGGCTGCACCTAGTATGCTCGACCCCTGGGAAAATCCTCCGCCTACATATCTCCACATCCTCCACTCCACCACCAGGCTGTGTGCCTCCATGCTCGACCCCTGGTGGAGGACGATCTCCATAGCCAAGCTGAGCGGTAGGCTTGCGCATCCACCCGTCATCCACTCCACCTACGCATCCACAACCTGCTCCTCCTGCTGCAAGCAAGGAGGACGAGACGAGTAGGAAGGAGGAGAGAGAAAGACTTCCCGGTCTGTCTTGGTGTCCCTCACTCCTCATCTAGATCTGCTCTGACGTGGCGTAGAAGATCGTATCTTCACTGAGCTACGACCACCTTCTACATCATGCTCATGGAGGAATCTTTCCTCTCTCTTGTTCTTTTTGTTCCTCTCATCATGAGCGAGTAGTTCCTTTTTGCTGGAGTGCGGGGACTAGCCCTGCTACCCATGCTCATATGTCCTTTTATTAAACATTCCATGGCATGTATATAACTTTTCATTTCATTGTTAATCATCGATGTTTGCTTGTAGATTGATCACCTGCTTGCTTTTATCTTGTTCTTTCCTATGTTGCAAGAACTTCAATATGTAGGATAGAATGTTGATTAATGCGATTGACTCCCTGACTAGAAATAGGATGGGATTCCCTGAGGTCATAAGTGAATGATCTATGTGGGGACGAGCCATCTAGCCCACGGTGATGCTTCTGTGTGCCTAACGCCTATATAGGGGGCCCACAACTTCAGTTGGATATCTATATCTTCAGAATCGTAAGTGCATGATCCAGATGGCGACGAGAAATCTGATGCCTAAGGTGATGCTTACGCGAACCTAAACATCCCTCCGGGAGGGTTTGTAGTAGTTCTATTTGGATAGTTAGATCTTTCCTGGATGTTTGTGATCGGATACGTTTGCATGTGTAGTGGCGGTGAAACCCGGGACCACCCCAATGATCCTCATCATTAATCGAGATTCAACTTTAATACTATTCTTTACTTTCCTACAATTAGTTTAATTAAACTCAAATCAACATTTGTTCTAAATATTAGCCTTACTTGAACTGGACTAGACTAGCAACGATTCTTAAAAATGTTGTACCTTGGGATTTGATCCTTAACTATACTGCGATAAGACCCATCCTCTTGCGGGTGGTATTATTGCACAAGGTTTTTGTAAAAACTCTGAGATTTCAACCCCGAGTGAATTTGTTAGTGCGATAATAGACCAAGTCAAATTCTGGTGCCGTTGACGGGGACAACGGAATCAGTTAGTCAAATATAGTTATTTTGAGACAAATCTAGGATTTTTCTTTTTCTTTTGATACAATCGATTATATACTTGAAGTCGGTTCTACTCCGTCAATCTTACTTCTGAAAAATCTTTCCATCCCAGGTACCCCCAAAGACTAGTGTATGCACCGCTTGAATAGTTCTGAACTCTCTGCTAGTTTTGATCCTGAGATAGACAGAACCTTTCGTCCTCAGAATAGAGAGAACCAAGCGAGGATGGCTCAGGAGGAGGAAATAGCCCAAAGGGTTGCTGAAGCCCTTGCTGCACAAAGAGATATGCTTATGCAAGAAGCCAGAGCTGCAGTTGAAACAGAGATCTGAGTAGCACAAGCAGTAGCGCAAGTAGCAGAACTGCAAAAGGACCTTAGGGAGTTCTCAATCCTTAAAGCTGTTGACGTTCATCACCCAGTGCAACCTCCTCCCATCAATGCTCCAAACTTTGAGATACAGGCACATTGGATCACCTTGCTTCAAAACAGCCCATTCTATGGTAAACAAGGAGAAGATAGTCAGGAGCACCTTCTGAGGTTTATTGATCTTTGTGCTATGACAAAGCAAAATGGAGTCTCAGACGATGCCATTCGACTCCATCTCTTCAAGTATTCTCTCGCTGATAGAGCTATAAGTTGGTACAACTCCTTGCAATGTGAACCCATCACTACCTGGGAACAACTTCAAAATGTCTTCCTGGAGAAGTTCTATCCTCCTTCTCTCACCTATGAAATTAGGGGATGTATAACTCAATTCACTCAGGTCCCTGGAGAATCCCTTGCTAAAGCATGGGAAAGATACAAAGAGCTTCTACACAAGTGTCCACACCATGGCATTCCTAAGAATCAACTCATCGAGATCTTCTATAAGGGTGTGGATGACGACATCAAGAGGTTCTTAGACTCCTCATCTAGAGGAAACTTCATGCGTCAGAGTTATGACAGTGCATGGAAGGTTGTCACCCTCAGAGCTGAAAATCAAGCTAACTGGGGTAGACCCGTAAGCAAAGGAGTATTAAAGGTGGCTATGGCAGAAGCTATTCTTGAGTACAAGTCTATCGATGAATCCCTCAAGCTCTTAGTTGCCAAACAAGACCATCTCAAATCATCTCTTACTGCCTATGAAAGAATACACTCACTCCCACAACAACAAGAACAGATCAAGTCAGCTTCATTATTTTGTGAAGCATGTAAAGGAACTGATCATTCTACATTAGCCTGCAATGTCCTCTATGATGTTGTTTTAAGCAACGTTTATGGCCAAGGAGACAATGGTCAAATGGAAAATCTTAATGTTGTCAACACCATTCCTGGTCAAGGATATTACAATCCGAATCAGAATAGGAACCATCCTGGTTTTCAATATAGAAACCCTTCAGGAGCAGAAAATTCCCAACAACTTGGTTCAAACAACCAACAATGAGTTCCATCGGGATTCCAGTACGATCAACGCAAAACTTTAGAAATCAAGGAAATTTTAGAAGTAACTTCCCGAACAGGAACTACAACAATTATCAAAACAATTCCCAGTTCTAAAATCCAAACTAAGTCCCTTATCAACAACAAGGACAACAACCAGTCCCATATCTCATGATGACAAGCTATCAGCCATTGAAAAGATGCTATAGTCGCAGCAGACTATGATAGCTAACCAGCAAGCCCATCAAAAGGCAATTGAATCTCAACTAGCTCAACTTGCAGCTAGCCTCAGGCCACCTGCTGGAGCTTTATCTGGGCAACCAGAAGACAATCCGAGGCACGTAGAACAACTTAAAGTTGTGACAACTCATTCAAGCTTTATCTTACCAGAACCCACGACTCCTGTCACCGTGACAAATGTCCAAGGTACTGATCATAGTGCAGGTGCCACTCAGAATGATAAGACCGACAAGGCAAGTTCTGAGGAACCTATTGTTGATGATGCAGAAGACTCGCCTGAGCCAGTTGTTCCAGTATACAAACCTCATGTGCCATTTCCAAATCGACTAAATTTTACCCAGCTCGATACTAGGTTCAAAAAATTCAAGGAAATCATGAAAAATTTGTATGTCAATATCCCGCTCTTAGATGCCATGGCTGAGATGCCCCAATGGTCAAAGTTCTTCAAACTCCTGCTCAGTCGGAAGTATAAAACTGAAGAACATCAGACGATGAAACTAGCAAGAGCATCATCAAATATAGTAATGAATAGGATGCCTCACAAACATAAGGATCCAGGCTCTTTCGGAATTTCCTGCTCAATATGCGATTCCATCAACCGACCAGGTCTAGCTGATCTTGGAGCTATCATTTCTATCATTCCTCTTAGCCTATGTGTAACGACCCTACCTGGGATATGAGGTAACCCTATTTGTTTTGGCTAATAAATTTTCTTATAACTTTAATATAATCCTCTAAGGTGCTTTGTTATCATATGACACACTCATGTTTCAAGTTTGTTCCCAATTGAATGTTGTTTGAGCAATTTTCCTTTGTTTTGGACCAAAGTGCAATTTACCCAAATTGAGGGACTATAATGAAAAATGTCACATTTTGAACATGCCTCATGTGTTTTAGCATCATTATAGAGAGAATGATGCAAGGTGGTGGCTTGTGGAAAGCCTAAATTCCAAGTTTGAACTTGTTTGAACAATGCTGGTACCTTGAGCACCGATTTTGCTACAAATTGTAATTTACCCAAAATGTGGGGTTAATATGCAAATTACCACCTCTAGAATGTCCCTACTTCCTCTATGTATCATTTAGAGGAGAGATAATGAATGAGACACCATGTTTGGGTCAATTATGAATGATGATACTCTAGGTGATGAAATGACCAAGAAAAAGGGTTGAATTTGGAAGCTTAACTTGAGTTGTATCAAGTTGAAAAGCTTATATATGAGTGCCTATCAGCCATGGAGCCCAAGGAGGTGTCCCATATCGTTTTGTGAACTCTTGGAAAAGTCCATATCGTGCAAAGCACCTCAAGGAGGTGAGGTGTGACGGCCAACAAGTTTCCTTAGAAAAAGTGTATCAGCTTGACTTAAAATAGTGATTAAACCTAGATGACTTATCCAAATGGATAAGCAATGGACGAATTTGCATCTCTATATGATCCTCAAACTTTTTTAATGTCAATATAAATGTTTATGCATGCATGTACACGTGTCACCCATGCATGACACGTGGCACCTACTAGCTCAAAATGTTGACACCTCATTTTTGCTTTCCTTCATGAACAACAAGTATATATACCCCTAGTTTCACCCCTTGGTGCAATTTTACGACCCTTACCACCCTCCTGCCCTAAGTTATCATGTATATAGATCCCATATCGTGAAGGGATGTTGTGGTATCATGCATGGGCCTTAGGCTATCGCCCATGGCAAGAGCATATCGGCCAAGTAGGTGAAATTGGCCATATAATGTGATATCGGCCAATAGGGTGAAGAGTTGAGTGGCATATCGTACAAGTGAGTGCCATATCGTTCAAGAGGGTTTCCATATCGTGCAAGGACACTAGTGTATCGTGCAAAGGTGTTAAGGAGCTCATACTTAACCCTAAGGTAAGGATAAGATCATCTTCAACCTTGAATTGAAGCATGATTTTAGGGTTTTGATCTTCCTTTCTTTTCTTCTTCACCAATTGCTTATCCATGGTGATTCCTTGTATATGAAGGAGTTTTGAACGAGACTTGGACTTTTCATAAGTCATATTAAACCTTAGGAACGTGGAGATTTGGATCTTGGAGCTTTGAAGTGGTTCTTAAGGCGGGTTATATAACTTGAACTCAATCATGTTATTATTCATCACCTAAATTGTTGTATTTAATGATCTACTTTTAATTCCAAAATTTCCTAAAATAGTTGATGAAATTATGAGTTCTAGTAGTTTCTTAGACCTGTTTACATGAACTATAATAGTTAGAAAAAAGGTTTAGAACTTGAAGATGATGATATCACCTTATAAAAGTGATATCGGGTGCATGCACACAAGCAAGCACCTCTAACCCGATATGATGATGCACTTATTTCACTACAATGATATGAATAAGTTTGTAGACCTTATTGAACGATATGGGGGTGTAGTATACACCTCATGCATGATAGGAAGTCTATTATAGACTCCATGCACGATACAAGGTCAATTGTATACTTGTAAGTTGACAAGAAACCCTAATTTGGGTAACCCGATATAGGTGAAGAATAACAAGTGCTAATGCATAGTATGATCATATGATATATCATTGGTACTTAGTATCATGAGGCCTACATGACCTTGCACGACATGGTTGCACGACACATGATCTTGCATGATAGGGTTGCCTGATATGGTGAAGAGTTGATACTTCTTAAACAACATGGGCAACACATATATGTACCATGTGCCCGTCACAACCAAACCTAACCCGACATGGGTGTTGCAACCTAACGTTTGATGGTGTAGCCCGATATGGATTGGTTCCCTACACTCCAATTGACTTTTATATTGGGTTGAGCCCGATATGGCCAACCCTAATCCGTCGCATCCAACCCTAGATGGTGAGCCACCCGATATGGTCATTGAATGCACCTCTAGCCCGATATGTATGGTGCTCATACACCTCCAACTCGAGACACCTTGTAAAGGTGAGAGTAAGACACTCTTAGGAGTAATGAGTTTAACACCAAGTAATGGTGTGGATAATACCTTGATAGGTGAAACACCTAAAGTGGTTGATAATGGTTAATCCTATATCAACAATGTCTCAACCTGAGATGAGTCCATATCAATTGATGATGGTTGGACAATTCAAATGTATGACTTATGATCAATACACTACAGAATGAATGAGATGGGCTAGTGCATAAAGTATTAGGATGGGAAATACCCTAATACAAGATAAGTTGATGAACTTAAGTAAGTTAAAAGTGATGAGGGAAGTGATACATCAAGACATGATAGATATCACATCCAACATTTCAAGGTTGATGTACCTTAAATCCAATATACTTGGATGAGTAACACATGAAGTGTGTTATGTCAATTGTTACATTGAGATGTAATAAGTTTAATGCACTTTGATAAGTGTGGGCTAACATACCTTGACAAAGGGTCAAGCCAAGTTAATAAAGTATGATGTATTCATACTATGGTAAGGATGAGAGAGAAACTCATACCTTGTGTTGATAATCATTTAATGATGAGAATAAATAAGTATGATTGAATACTTATGATATCAAAGTTTGTTCCTAGATATGTGGAGCAATGAACTAGGGTTTGATCATTGATAATATGATCTTGAAAACCTAAATGGTTAATAATGGAAAACACTAACCCTAATGAAGGGTGATGATATGTAAGAGAAACCCTAATCAATAAGAAAGGGAAACCCTAACCCTAATGATGGGAATGTTGTAATTCTTTTATTGCATAAGCCTTGTAAGGCATGTTAAATACTTGTATAAAAGTATAATGAGTAATGGCCTTGTGAGCCATGTGAATAGTTGTTGCCTAGTGAAAGGTGACAAGATGTTTAATGGCCTTGTGAACCATGTGAATAGTTGTTGCCTAGTGAGAGGTGACAAGATGTTTAATGGGCCTTGTGAGCCATGTGAATAGTTTTTGCCTAATGAGAGGTGACAAGATGTTTAATGGGCCTTGTAAGCCATGTGAATAGTTGTTGCCTAATGAGAGGTGACAAGATGTTTAATGGGCCTTGTGAGCCATGAAGATACTTGTACAACAAGTGAAATGAATACATTGGTCTAAGGACCTAGATGTAATGATTACCTGTTAGAGAGGTAACAATGCCTTGTGATGATCTAAGGGTTTGAATACCCAGATCCAGTAATCATGATAATGATGATGTGAAGGGATGAGAATTTCCAGTAATGTGATAAGGGACTGAGATCCCAAGTATCATGTGTTTTGAAGTTTTGAAAAGTACTTGATGGAAGTATTACATGTTTATTTGTAGAATTTGTCATAATAATTCTTGTTTTGAAAACTTGACTGATGCTAAAAGAATATGGTAATGTACTTATTTAATCAAGTGAAATTTTATCATGTAGAGCCCTGACCATAGATCCATCATCGTCAGTAATTTGGTGATGGTGAAACGGGTGCTCCGTGGCAAAACCCGGAACACATATTTTTGAATATGTGGGGGTAATTGGGCAAATATATCCTTATTCCCCATAGGAATGGCTACGGGCTATGTCCTATGTACATGATTGGTTTCGAACCATACCCCGATAAGAGTATGGCTACGAGCCATGACTCCTCAATATAATACCAGGCATTGGCTACGGGCCATATCCCTGAAGAGAGTATATGCTACGGGCTATAACTCTATAGCGAAGTTGCCAGTATACCCTGGAAAGCTATTTTGAGCAGTTGACATAGTCTTGCTTGTGATCCCGCTCTGTCCGGGATGTGGGAGGTCATGGGAATCCGGCTCTTCCATTGACCTATGTATGGTACCGATTTTGACTTCGCAGTGGTCGGTTGGAGTATGAGTGGTATACCTCATCTCCTCAGGGCATAAGTGTAATTGTAAAATGTAATCAGCCGTGTAGCATATCTGCTTAAGGATTGAATATGGTAAACATTGATTGATGCGTAATTCAGTTATACATCTTAGGTGATAGATGTTATTTATGCTCTTTACATTCCTTGCAAAGCAGATAGATGATTTATAACTCTACCATGGGTAGATGCAATGTTCTCCTTAAGAAAGGAGATTACTTCATTTTGTTCATACAATGAATTATCCTCCCTGTTAATATAAAAAGAACCTCTGCTCAGTTTATAAATGCTTAATTTGTGATAATAATATGGTCGGCGGAGAGTTATATCTCTCATTGGGACAATTGTCTCACCCCGTGGGATCCACATTTTTTTAGGTGGACATGCACGAGGTGGCGAAGAATCTTTCTGTAGAGGATGATCAACAGCCGCAGGGACAACAGTGACAACTCAGGTTGAGTGTACTGTCTGTCGCGTCATGTAGATAAAAGTCCTATGTGTCGTCTCTGTACTCTCAGGTCCTTGGATTTAGTATGTGTTGGTTTTATGAACAATATGAGATTTTGGCATGTATGCCTCAAGGTTTGATGTTGCTTTAAGTATATGTTTTGAGAAAGCAACTGTCATATGTTGTCCTTGAGATAAGATGAAACAATGTTGTACAATGTAAATCATGATACATACAAGTTTTGGATCTTTCATTAAAAGTTTTCTGGACAAGGATCTCCTTGCAAAATGGTTTTAAATTTTAGTGATTTTGTTAATCCACTATTTATGTTTATTCCGCTTAATTAGTGACGATTTGTTTGTCAGTTTGGCGATTGTCGTCACAAGTTTGGTATCAGAGCTTAAGGTTCGCTGAGTCTACAGAGACATAGGACTAAGGTGTTGAGTCTGTGTTAGTATCCTCCAGTATACCCTATAGTGACTTATTTTTATGCAGAAGAAAGGGTGAATTTTAAAAATGTCTGGGGAACACGAGGAACACATTGTTGAAAGCAATGTTTTTGCACCAAGAGAGGGTGCGAGGGATCAGGCAAGAGAAGAACAAGTGCCTGAGAATTCCCATCATGACCCGATCAGGATAGAAAATCCTATGTTTATGCTCTTGATGGGCAGGTTAGGACAACAATGATGCATATAGTAGACTGGATACTAGTATTACAACCTCGGTTACCAATCCTCAATGTAGAAACTTGGGGTTCTAAAAGGGTTCATGAATGACAAACTCATGTTGGAACAGTGGAAAATGCGGGAAGGATTAACATATGGCGAGAAAGTAGACTTTGTCATAAGTTTATACAGATAGTATGTATGTGATGGCATGCCCAAGAAGGGGCAATAAGCTGAGAATTAAGGAAAGGTCTCTACAATTCTAGAGACATTTGCCTAATCTGTTCTAAAAATCCAAAGCTTTTGGTGCCACCAGTGCAATAAATGCCTAGTGTACCAGGGCAGTAGCCACGAAGTAAAGGCAAAGGATCTAACTTTTCACCTGTAAGAACCCATGGCTTAGTCTCTACATCGGTGATAAGACTGATAAGACCATGATACGAGGACAAGACATGTTATAGATATGGACATGTTGAGCGTACTAAACCCTTTTGTTCAAAAAGAAGGGAGGAAATGACCCAACAACCGAGGTAGACTCGACATGGCTTACGAAAGTTACAGCCCAATAACGTAAAAAGGCAAGAACAACAACATGAAACAACTAGACTCTATGTGTTGAGTCAACCTAGAGCGGTAGATGACCGTGGGGGTAACAGTTAGATAGAGCTTTTTCATTTCAATATGCCTTATCTTGATGCTATCTGATAATCCTAAAAAGGATTGCTGTTATGGATTTCCCTATTGATTGTCCTATGGGGACATAGGGAAGATATGTTGAGAACTAGAATTTATATTCAGTTCAGTATTCTTTTAAATGCTTTATAATTTCTCTTATCTGTGTGAAAGAGGATGAGGTATATATGTGGTGCCTGGAGAAAATCCAGGAATGTTAAATCCTGTGTTTATAATGATATGAAAAGTAAGGAACATGATAGTAGACAAAGTGCATACTACCTAATCTCAGTACTTGTATACCCTGGACAGGTATATAATTATTGGAGATAGAGTAAGTATGGAACTCTTAGATTGTTATCTTTCTGATTACTCTGATCAAGTAGTCATTTTGAGACAATCTAGTGAGTATAACTAAACTAGAAATATGGTATGGACATGTATATCACATCCTAAGTGCAATAAAGTGGAATCTGAGATGATCTTAGATCAATCTGTGTGTATGAGGAAATGAAAAGTATAATCCTCATGATAAGAGAATGAGAACAAGGGAGATGATCCATGTCAGATAAAGCATGTGTGAAAAGTAAAGATCTTTTCCCATGATGTGGAAATGGGAAATGTGATAAAATCACAAAATGCTCATGAACATGTTAGACAATAACAAATAAAGGAATAATGATATGTAATCATCCTTATAATTTCTATGCTGATGGCAAGGAACCTAGGATGAAACACGAGTAAATGACTCATGAATAGTTGAAAGTTCATGCAATAATCAGAGGAGATGATAATCTCTTCTCTTTGATAAACAACCCTAGATGATGATGGGGTGATAACAGGAATATGTTCCTTTATGTTCTTTCCCTTCTGGGACATGGCAATCGTGTGGGTCTTATGACACTTAATGTGCATAAGCTAAAAATGTTCAATTGATGGATACTTAGAAAAGTATCAGTTTGTCTTGGACTTTGGTTCCAAGATAAAGATATGTGTAACAAGTAATGTCCCAAGATGAAAGAAAGATGAGGATGTGATGAGTTTTTGACACATGTGATAGATATCAAAGTAAGGAATCCTGGTATCTAAGAAGTGTCGGGTGGTATGAGAAAGTGAAAACATAAACTCCTAATTAGATGATTTACGTTGGTTACCCAGTATGGCCAACTGTGAAATCAGTCTAGTTACATAAAATAGTATGGACATCATATGTTAGGGGTTTACGCTCTGCATAAACATAACATCAATAAGAATGTACTAATTGAACAAACAATTGTAGAATCTCTGGAGGAAAATCTTATCAAGCTGAAAATAATTCCATAGAATACCCCTACCTAGATCTGTTAAGGCAGCTTATACATAACATCTAAAGATACCCCTAAGATAAGTTCTTAATTGATAAGTAACCTCCCCTTATGAAAAGTGAATGTACAACTAATGAGATAGTTGGTACAAGTCATAAGAAAGTTTGGTGTTGTGTCAACAGATTGGATGACAAAACAGATGTATGATAAGACTTGTAGTCACAAGTGGGTGACAAAATGTAACTCTGGTCTTTCATTGGAAGTGAAATGCTAAACTGAATGAGGAATATGGAAGACTCCCTATTATCAAGAATCATGTCACATAAAGTTATAAGTTGAGAAAGGTGATAAATCAGTGAGGTTTGACACCTGAGTTAAATAAGGTATGTATAATGTTTCTTTGAATAAGAAAAGTGTTACCTGACACATAGTTGACTCTACAGTCAATAATGAAAAAGACAGTGGAGTATGTGTCTTGTGTGACCGATTCTATGATAATCATGTGTGGAAGAACTTTGTGCTAGTCAAAGTTCTATGGAATCTCCATAACATTAAGATGTTATGTGGAGACTTGATGATATGATGAATGAATAATATATGTTTCCCTTTTACCTGGGATTTCGGGGACGAAATCCTTGTTAGGGGTTTATAACTTGTAACGACCCTGACCTGGGTTATGAAGTAACCCTATTTGTTTTGGCTAATAAAGTTTCTTATAACTTTAATATAATCATATAAGGTGCTTTGTTATCATATGATACACTCATGTTTCAAGTTTGGTCCCGATTGAATGCTGTTTGAGCAATTTTCATTTGTTTTGGACCAAAGTGCAATTTACCCAAATTGAGGGGCTATAATGCAAAATGTCACATGTTGAACATGCCTCATGTGTTTTAGCATCATTATAGAGAGAATGATGCAAGTTGGTGGCTTGTGGAAAGCCTAAATTCCAAGTTTGAACAATGCTGGTACCTTGAGCACCGATTTTGCTACAAATTATAATTTACCCAAAATGTGGGGTTGATATGCAAATTACCACCTCTAGAATGTCCCTACTTACTCTATGTATCATTTAGAGTAGAGAGAATGAATGAGACACCATGTCTGGGTCAATTATGAATGATGATACTCTTAGTGATGAAATGACCAAGAAAAAGGGTTGAATTTGGAAGATTAACTTGAGTTGTATCAAGTTGAAAAGCTTATATATGAGTGCCTATCGGCCATGGAGCCCAAGGAGGTGTCCCATATCGTTTTGTGAACTCTTGGAAAATTCCATATCGTGCAAAGCACCTCAAGGAGGTGAGGTGTGACGGCCAACAAGTTTCCTTAGAAAAAGTGTATCGGCTTGACTTAAAATAGTGATTAAACCTAGATGACTTATCCAAATGGATAAGCAATGGACGAATTTGCATCTGTAGATGATCCTCAAACTTTTTTAATGTCAAGATAAATGTTGATTCATGCATGTACACGTGTCACCCATGCATGACACGTGGCACCTACTAGCTCAAAATGTTGACACCTCATTTTTGCTTTCCTTCCTGAACAACAAGTATATATACCCCTAGTTTCACCCCTTGGTGCAATTTTGAGACCCTTACCACCCTCCTACCCTAAGGTATCGTGTATATAGCTCCCATATCGTGAAGGGATTCTGTGTTATCGTGCATGGGCCTTAGGATATCGCCCATGGCAAGAGCATATCAGCCAAGTAGGTGAAATTGGCCATATAAGGTGATATCGGCCAATAGGGTGAAGAGTTGAGTGGCATATCATGAAAGTGAGTGCCATATCATTCAAGAGGGTTTCCATATCGTGAAAGGACACTAGTGTATTGTGAAAAGGTGTTAAGGAGGTCATACTTAACCCTAAGGTAAGGATACGATCATCTTCAACCTTGAATTGAAGTATGATTTTAGGGTTTTGATCTTCCTTTCTTTTCTTCTTCACCAATTGCTTATCCATGGTGATTCCTTGTATATGAAGGAGTTGTGAACGAGCCTTGGACTTTTCATAAGTCATCTTCAACCTTAGGAACGTGGATCTTTGGATCTTGGAGCTTTGAAGTGGTTCTTAAGGCAGGCTATATAACTTGAACTCAATCATGTTATTATTCATCACCTAAATTGTTGTATTTAATGATCTACTTTTAATTTCAAAATTTCCTGAAATAGTTGATGAAATTATGAGCTCTAGTAGTTTCTTAGACCTGTTGACATGAACTATAATAGTTATAACAAAGGTCTAGAGCTTGAAGATGATGATATCACCTTATAAAATTGATATCGGGTGCATGCACACAAGCAAGCACCTCTAACCCGATATGATGATGCACTTATTTCACTACAATGATATGAATAAGTTTGTAAACCTTATTGAACTATATGGGGGTTTAGCATACACCTCTTGAACGATAGGAAGTCTATTATAGACTCCATGCACGATACAAGGTCAATTGTTTACTTGTAAGTTGACAAGAAACCCTAATTTGGGTAACCCGATATAGGTGAAGAATAACAAGTGCTAATGCATGGTATGATCATATGATATATCATTGGTAATTAGTATCATGAGGCCTACATGACCTTGCATGACATGGTTGCACGACACATGATCTTGCACGATAGGGTTGCCTGATATGATGAAGAGTTGGTACTTCTTAAACAACATGGGCAACACATATATGTACCATGTGCCCGTCACAACCAAACCTAACCCAACATGGTTGTTGCAACTTAACGTTTGATGGTGTAGCCCAATATGGAATGGTTCCCTACACTCCAATTGACTTGTATATTGGGTTGAGCCCGATATGGCCAACCCTAATCCGTCACATCCAACCCTAGATGGTGAGCCACCCGATATGGTGATTGAATGCACCTCTAGCCCGATATGGATGGTGCTCATACACCTCCAACCCGAGACACCTTGTAAAGGTGAGAGTAAGACACTCTTAGGAGTAATGAGTGTAACATTGAGTAATGGTGTGGATAATACCTTCATAGGTGAAACACCTAAAGTGGTTGATAATGGTTAATCCTATATCAACAATGTCTCAACCTGAGATGAGTCCATATCAATTGATGATGGTTGGACAATTCAAATGTATGACTTATGATCAATACACTACAGAATGAATGAGATGGGCTAGTGCATAAAGTATTAGGATGGGAAATACCCTAATACAAGATAAGTTGATGAACTTAAGTAAGTTAAAAGTGATGAGGGAAGTGATACATCAAGACATGATAGATATCACATCCAGCATTTCAAGGTTGATGTACCTTGATGCACCTTAAATCCAATATACTTGGATAAGTAACACATGAAGTGTGTTATGTCAATTATTACATTGAGATGTAATAAGTTTAATGCACTTTGATAAGTGTGGGCCAACATACCTTGAGAAAGGGTTAAGCCAAGTTAATAAAGTATCATGTATTCATACTATGGTAAGGATGAGAGAGACTCTTACCTTGTATTGATAATCATTTAATGATGAGAATAAATAAGTATGATTGAATACTTATGATATCAAAGTTTGTTCCTAGATATGTGGAGCAATGAATTAGGGTTTGATCGTTGATAATATGATCTTGAAAACCTAAATGGTTAATAATGGAAAACCCGAACCCTAATGAAGGGTAATGATATGTAAGAGAAACCCTAATCAATAAGAAAGGGAAACCCTAACCGTAATGATGGGAAGGTTGCAATTCTTTTATTGCATAAGCCTTGTAAGGCATGTTAAATACTTGTATAAAAGTATAATGAGTAATGGCCTTGTGAGCCATGTGAATAGTTGTTGCCTAGTGAAAGGTGACAAGATGTTTAATGGCCTTGTGAACCATGTGAATAGTTGTTTCCTAGTGAGAGGTGATAAGATGTTTAATGGGCCTTGTGAGCCATGTGAATAGTTGTTGCCTAATGAGAGGTGACAAGATGTTTAATGGGCCTTGTGAGCCATGTGAATAGTTGTTGCCTAATTAGAGGTGACAAGATGTTTAATGGGCCTTGTGAGCCATGAGGATACTTGTACAACAAGTGAAATGAATACATTGGTCTAAGGACCTAGAGGTAATGATTACCTGTTAGAGAGGTAACAATGCCATGTGATGATCTAAGGGTTTGAATACCCAGATCCAGTAATCATGATAATGATGATGTGAAGGGAGGAGAATTCCCAGTAATGTGATAAGGGACTGAGATCCCAAGTATCATGTGTTTTACAGTTTTGAAAAGTACTTGATGGAAGTATTACATGTTTCTTTGTAGAATTTGTCATAATAATTCTTGTTTTGAAAACTTGACTGATGCTAAAAGAATATGGTAATGTACTTAATTAATCAAGTGAAATTTTATCATGTAGAGCCCTGACCATAGGTCCATCATCGTCAGTAATTTGGTGATGGTGAAACGGGTGCTCCGTGGCAAAACCCGGAACACATATTTTTGAATATGTGGGGGTAATTGGAAAAATATATCCTTATGCCCCATAGGAATGGCTACGGGCTATGTCCTATGTACGGGATTGGTTTCGGACCATACCCCGATAAGAGTATGGCTACGGGCCATGAATCCTCAATATAATACCGGGCATTGGCTACGGGCCATATCCCTAAAGAGAGTATATGCTACAGGCTATAACCCTATAGTGAAGTTGCCAGTATACCCTGGAAAGCTATTTTGAGCAGTTGACATAGTCCTGCTTGTGGTCTCGCACTGACCGGGATGTGGGAGGTCATGGGAATCCAACTCTTCCATTGACCTATGTATGGTACCAATTTCGACTTCGCAGTGGTCGGTTGGAGTATGAGCGGTATACCTCATCTCCTCAGGGCATAAGTGTGATTGTAAAATGTAATCAGCCATGTAGCATATCTGCTTAAGGATCGAATATGGAAAACATTGATTGATGCGTACTTCAGTTATACATCTTAGTTGATAGATGTTATTTATGCTCTTTACATTCCTTGTAAAGCAGATAGATGGTTTATAACTCTACCATGGGTAGATGTAATGTTCTCCTTAAGAAAGGAGATTACTTCATTTTATTCATAGAGTGAATTATCTTGCCTGTTAATATAAAAAGAACCTCTGCTCAGTTTATATATGCTTAATTTGTGATAATAATATGGTCGACGGAGAGTTATAACTCTCGCTGGGACAATTGTCTCACCCCGTGGGATCCACATTTTTTTAGGTGGACATGCACAAGGTGGCGAAGAATCTTTTTGCAGAGGATGATCAACAATAGCAGGGACAACAGTGATAGCTCAGGTTGAGTGTACTGTCTGTCGTGTCTTGTAGATAAAAGTCCTATGTGTTCTCTCTGTACTCTCAGGTCCTTGGATTTAGTATGTGTTGGTTTTATGAACAATATGAGATTTTGGCATGTATGCCTCGAGGTTTGATGTTGCTTTAAGTATATGTTTTGAGAAAGCAACTGGCATATGTTGTCCTCGAGATAAGATGAAACAATGTTGTACAATGTAAATCATGATACGTACAAGTTTTGGATCTTTCAGTAAAAGTTTTCTGGACAAGGATCTCCTTGCAAAATGGTTTTAAATTTTAGTGATTTTGTTAATCCGTTGTTTATGTTTATTCCGCTTAATTAGTGACGATTTGTTTGTCAGTTTGGCGACTGTCATCACACTATGCAACAAACTGGGCTTCACCAATTTCTTGCCCACCAGAATGTCCATTGAGCTTGCTGACTCCTCAATGATCAAGCTAGTTGGCATAATAGAAGACATCCCTGTAAGGCTTGGGAATCTATATGTCCCATGTGATTTCGTAGTTATGGACATCAAGGAGAATCCACGCTACCCCCTCCTTTTTGGAAGACCTTTCCTCTCAACCGCTAGAGCTCTGATCAATGTTGAAGTTGGAGTCTTGACCCTAAGGGTGGGAAACAAATCTTTTGATTTCTATACATCCAAAAGTGCTAAGGAGCACACTGAAGAAGAAGAAGAAGCATATTTTGTTGAATGTGTTAATCAATTCACTCAGATGCAGCAGAAATTCCTTTCTTCAAAATCTGATGTTCCCTCTGAAAAAGGCCATGATGAAGAGAAGACTGAGAGTGGACCAGTCTATGTAGAGACAAAAGAAATGTCATCAACTATGGAGGAGACACCTCTCAACCCTATTGTTACACATGTTGAACCTTTTGCAGGTGTCCATGAGCCTCCTCATCTAGAAACAACCATCCTCTAGAATGCACCAGTAGCCCAACAGACAGAGACTACTGATTTCATCTTACCTCTGCAACAAGATTTGGACTGTAGTTTCTACCGAGAACATCCCCCAAATCCATATTTGATTGACATCAATGACCAGCATTGCTTCGATGAAGGGATAGTGCATCACCGAATGAACTTTTCTTCCGAGCCTCAACAACACTACTCTATCAATGAAGCCATTCAGACTCCCTTCAAATATTCTCCACCTCGCATTGAGTGACAAAACTCAAGTTGTTTCCCTATGTGTTCCGACACTGCCCGCTCTGTATGGGGAAGAATACGAGAGGCCAAAATCAAAGCAAGGATAAATGAATGTTTGAGAAAGAAACCACCAAGAGAATATGTCAATCAAGCTCAAGCTCCACTCAGAGCCCCACCATGGCGATAGTATCCACGTCGAGCCATCGACGTAAAACAAAGGCGCTTGTTGGGAGGCAACCCGATCAATAATTTTGTTTTTTACTTTTAGTTTTGAATTAGAAAATTTCAATAATTTTGTTTTTACTTTCTAGAAAATTTTGCACTGAATAAAAATTGCATCGTGAGATGCTATTTTAAGACCTCATTAGTCTTCATTTTTGAGATTTTTAGATGGAGGATGCGCACTGATTGGAACACAACCACATCTAGTGGTCCAACTGGCATGAATTTTCCCCTCCATCTTGGATTTAGAGTTTGCTCGGGACAAGCAAATTTCTAAGTTCGGGGTGGAAGGTGGGTGGTACGTACTTTACTTCCCATCCACACCCATCTATTTCAGACTTAAGATTTCATCGTTGCATTTTTGATCAATTTTTTTTTAAAGTTTTAAAAAAAATTGTATAGAAACTTGATGAAGTTTTGACACCTTCTGTTTCAATAAAAGCCATTATCTAGCTGGCTAGTTTCTCTCTCTATGCATTTTGAATCATTACAACCTCCTTATTCGAAGCAGATCCTCAAGAGGGCCATTTTCTAAAAACTAGCCTTTTGATTGAAATCATCTTGTGAAGCTTATGAATCCTAACATCATGATCCTTCTACAAAAATGGCAAGTGTCTGTCGAACTGAGAGGGATCAAACACATTGTGCTTCCTAACTGACTAGTGGAACAATAGCATGGAATCTCCACCGGATCCTCATCAAGTCATTATTTGAGCAGAGTATGATAAAGAGAAAGACGCAGTGCACTGAATTGTAAATCAAGTTGCATTCTGATCTGAACTCTCTTCTACACTTCTTCCATCATCTTCATACCCCTCCATCCATAAAAAAGAAATGAAAAATATCCAAAATTATGCCAGACCCTAAGTTCGGGGTGGCACACCCTCTCTCTCTATATTCGCTTCTTCCATACCCCTCACTATTTAATAGGGGCATACCAACAAGAAAAGATGCCAATGTACACACAAAAAATGCAATCTCGAGTCGAATAGAAGAGAGATTCACAAAAAAATGCAATCAATGTAATTGCAACCCTATAATAAATCTCGAGTCGAATAGAGGAGAGATATACCATTTCCTTCCATACCACCCTTCACTCCCTTTTCCACCTAAAGGCACAATGAATGCCTCCACTATCCTGAAAAACACCAGTGTCAGATTAGGTGCACACTTATTGTTCTGCGGGTGTCTCTGGACTCTTATGAAACTCTTAGAAATGCTCATTGTTGGAAAAAGTGAGGAGGAAGTGATGTTGGAAAACAAACTCAGGAACGAAGATATGGTAAGATGTGTTCAGTGATCTCAGGAAGTTGAGATGCTTAGTTATACTGAGCAGAAAGGAAACAATTGTGTTGTGAAGATGAGGCAACCACACGAGTTGAAAGTATTCATTTGGCGACTGTTTTAGATTTTGTGTCACTCGAGGACGAGCAACGTTTAAGTTTGGGGTGTTTTGATGAATCTATAATTCATCACGTTTTCAGTCGCCATCTTTGGCCCATTTTGGTTAAATACTTTCACTTTCATCTCCTAGATCTTACAATATGCAAATTTACTTAATTGGCTGAATTATCAAGATTCTAACTAGATTTATATGAATTTCATGTAGATCATGCAGGTTAAGGTGAGGTTGAACCTTCAGCTGGAGCCCACCTTCACTCAACCCTAAATCCACCTTCATCAACACCCTTCATCTTCTTCACCTTCCATCAATGGTCATCACCATCACTTGCTTTGCTTTCCACTTTCATCTTCATCAACATCACCCTTGCATCCATCTCAACCACCCGATTGCCGATCAACGGTCCCTATCAATCCAACCATTCGATCTGCCCTAATAGTTTGCCACCATCAACCCTCCAAACGGTCTCAAGACTGAATGGAGCTTTCTCGGTCTCAAGACCGAGAGCATACGACACCGTCCGATCGAGAATCGACGCCTCCTATTCATCCAGCCACTCAGTCTCATCTTAACGGTCTTGCACCCTTCCCCTCCTCTCAGTTTGAAACCATGTGAATCCCTCACAGTCTCAAGACCGTGTGGAGCCTTCACGGTCTCAAGACCGTGTGGAGCATCCAGTCCCAGACCGCGAGGATCCACTCCTTCCAAGCTGCTTGCATCCCAGACCGTGAAGACCTCCTCCTGCCGCTTTGACCTCGGATGCAACGACGTCATGCACTACTCACACGTCCATCTCTATACCAGCATCGACCTCTGACAACTGCATCATTGCCATCATCAATGCCTCCGCATCGCGACGCCATCTCCTCACAGTGTGCTTCCACCTACATACATGCTGCTCTCATCCTTCTCACATGCAACCCTAAAAACGCCTGCACTATGAGACCTATCATCCATATCCTTCCTCCCTCCGTTCACATCTTGCTCTCTGCCACCTGCCTAACTGGTCCTCAAGACTGATTGGAACCCATCGGTCTTCAAGATCATTTGCATCTCCAAACCGCATGGACTATGAAGAACGCTAGGTGAAGACCGCGAGACGCTGAAGACGAGACTGCATGACGGCAAGACTGCTGGGCATGCATTTCCTAAACTGCAAGGAAACCTAGCGGTTTCCAAATCGAGAAGGAAGCCTCGTGGTCTGCAAACCATGTTGGTGAGAGAGTCCAAGACCGAGAAAGCGCTTAAGAGTAGGACCGAGAGAATATGTGAACACAAGATCATGAAGGCCCTCACGGTCTCAAGACTGTGAGGAAGGCAATCGATCGCTGAACCCTAAACGGTTTCCCAAAACCATGAAGAAGCCAAACCGCAAGAGACTAAACTGGTGGATCTCTCAAACTGTGAAAATTACAGAAAGAGTACAAACTGAGAGGGGTACTACCAAAGTCTATAAATAGGATCAGCAGGGTCCTCATTCGGGCATCGGACCCGAGACGCCGCCAGGCTGTGCAACTGTGCACTCGACCCCTGCTCCCTCCGATCTACAACAACAACTCCACCACCAGGATGCACCTAGTGTGCTCGAACCCTGGGAAAATCCTCCGCCTACATGTCTCCACATCCTCCATTCCACCACTAGGCTGCGTGCCTCCACGCTCGACCCCTGGTGGAGGACGATCTCCACAGCCAAGCTGAGCGGAAGATTTACACATCCGCCCGTCATCCACTCCGCCTACGCATCCACAACCTACTCCTCCTGTTGCGAGCAAGGAGGATGAGACTAGAAGGAAGGAGGAGAGAGAAAGACTGCCCAGTCTGTCTTGGTGTCCCTCGCTCCTCATCCAAATCTGGTCTGACGTGGCGTAGAATACCGTATCTTCATCGAGCTGCGACCACCTTCTGCATCATTCTCATGGCGGAATCTTCCCTCTCTCTTGTTCTTTTTGTTCCTCACATCATGAGCGAGTAGTTCCTTTTCGCTGGGGTGAGGGGACTATCCCTGCTACCCATGCTCATATGTCCTTTTGTTAAACATTCCATGGCATGTATATAACTTTTCATTTTGTTGTTAATCGTTGATGTTTGCTTGTAGATTGATCACATGCTTGCTTTTATCTTGTTCTTTCCTATGTTGCGAGAACTTCAATATGTAGGATAGAATGTCGATTAACGTGGTTGACTCCCTGACTAGAAATAGGATGGGATTCCCTGAGGTCGTAAGTGAATGATCCGTGTGGGGACGAGCCATCTAGCCTAGGGTGACGCTTCTGTATGCCTAACGCAGGCCCACAGCTTCAGTTGGATATCTGTATCTTCGGAACTGTAAGTGCATGATCTAGATGGTGATGAGAAATTTGATGCCTAAGGTGATGCTTACACGAACATAAACATCCCTCCAGGAGGGTTCGCAACAGTTCTATTTGGATAGTTAGATCTTGTCTGGATGTTTGTGATCGGATATGTTTGCATGTGTAGTGGCAGTGAAACCCGAGACCACCCCAGTGATCCTCATCATTAATGTAGATTCTACTTTAATCATGTTCTTTACTTTCTTGCAATTAGTTTAATTAAACTCAAATCAACCTTTGTTCTAAATATTAGTCTTACTTGAACTGGACTAGACTAGCAACAATTCTTAAAAATATTGTCCCTTGGGATTCGATCCTTAACTATACTGCGATAAGACCCTTCAGCTTGTGGGTGGTATTATTACACAAGGTTTTGGTAAAAACTCTGGGATTTCAACCCCGAGTGAATTTGTTAATAGACCACGTCAAATTCTGGTCTAATACAAGAAGTGTGGCACACACAAAGACGAAAAGAGGGCCAAAGGAGGAGAGGAGGCGCAAATGCCACTGAGTCAAGTGCAGCGCAGGCCACAAGCAATAAATTTGAAAGTCTGATAAACGAAATTGATGAATATATTGAGCGACTACAAAAGAGGTACCAGGCGATGATAACCAGAAACAAACACCCCTCGAGTAGCACACAAAGGACAACAAAGTTTTGGAGGAAGAAAACCAAAAATACAAGCAACCAGCAGGAAAATGAGGTTCTTATAGTAGATACTACAAATGTAGTAGGCCAAGCATCTAAGATTGGAACAACAACTGAAAAGAAAAAGATGATGGACTGTGGGGAGCACAACATGGTGAATCCAGGAGTTGATGAGGTTATCATTGTGGATCAAATAGATTAAGGTGTGGAAGTTCCATGAAGGAAGTGGAGGAACCAAACACAGGAAACAGGAACAAGGAGGCCACGAGTGTTGAATTGGAGGAGTCAGAAGAATTACTAGCATCAGTGGCACTACAACTGGGAAGGAAAAGTGAGAAATCCAACACCAAAATGGCGAGTAGGGAAGGAAAAAATCCCACCACCACCAATGGAAACTGGGAGGCGTATCCTACAAAGATCTCTAGACAAAGAAGTAGCAGATATCAATAGTTGCATACCCACTGAACAATCAGCAGTAGACAAGCAAACTGAGAAAGAGGAACTAGTTGAAGATGAAAAGAGGGTGGAAGAGATTGAATAGGTAGACAAAGAAGCATGGGAGTGCCAGTAACTTGCTTTTCATCCGTTTATAAACCAATGGTTGATATTCTATGTTGGAATACTTGAGGCATATGCAATGATGACACTCAGAATACATTGAGAGAATTTATGTTGATAAAAAGCCTAAGATTATAGATATCTTGGAACCCCGAATTAGCAACCAACATGTTGTTAATATAATTAAAAAAGCTTGGACTATAAAGAACACACAGAGTGGAGGCAAGAGGATTTACAGGAGGAATATGGATTGGATGGGATTCAACTACATGCATGTAGATGCCATTAGTAGTCTGAGACAATTTCACTTCCACATTAATAACCATTGTTTTGTTACTATCATTTATGCCAGTCCACACCCATCTATTTCGAGATTCTTGTAGAAACATCTCATTGATATGGGAGGATGTATTAAAGAACCATGAATTGTTTTAGGATACTTCAACGCAATGTTGTACCCAAGCGAGAAGTTTGGAAGTACAACTTTCTACAACATGGAATCAAGGGAGTTCAGTATTGCCTTGATGGAGGCTAGATTAATAGATTTGGGTTTCACAGGTATGCAATACACGTACAAACACGGGACACTCCAAGAAAGACTTGATAGAGCTGTGGCAAATGATGAGTTTATTCAATAGTTTCCAAACATGTTTCAAGAGCACCTCCCCCACATAAATTCTGATCATTACCCCATCCTTCTAAGGTCGAGGTCGTTGACAGAAGGTAGAAGAAATTTCTATACAAGGGCATCTTCGCATAAGGAACAAAATTTCTCCACCGTACTAGGGGATGTATGGGGATGTATGGAATAACAACCTACCCTTTGAAGTGGCACTCAAGGAGGCACAAGGACATATTTGGAAATGGGACCAACACATCCAGAAGGACAAGAGACAAAACATGGATAGATTAATACTGAACATCAATATCATGCAGAAAAACCTCACCACCTACTACAACACTAAATCTTTGCAACAATATGCAAATCAATCTAGATGAAATTCTAAGGAAAGAGGAAGATGACTGGAAACAAAAAGCCCATATGGACTGGATTAAGGATGGCAACAATAATTCTAGGTTCTACCACACATGGGTGAACCAGAGGAGAGGGAATATGATAGGGGTGCTGAAGAACAACCAAGGAGAATGGATCTCGAATGACCATGAACTAATGTCAATGGCTATTGCTCACTTTAAAAAAGTGCTAATTAATACTGGAGAAGATATGCAAAGATGTTTCAACAACATTCCTAGACACTATGCCCCTCTAGAGGAATTTAAAAGGGGTTCCTACAAGCTAAGCCTTCCGAGGAGGATGTCCATGACATAGTAAAATCACTGAACCCACACAAGGCGGCAGGACCTGATGGGGTTAGTACTCTCTTTATCTAGAAGGAATGAGAACAAGTGGGTGATTTTGTATATAAGACAGTAAAGAATGCTTTAAAAGGACTTACAATCAGTCTGAACCTTTGTGATGTGAAAATTGTCCTAGCCCCTAAGATTGCAAATCCAGAATGATGTGAGAAACTTAGACCTATATCTTTAAACAATATTGTGTTGAAGTTGAAATCGAGCATGGTGGTTGAAAGCATAAAAAAGTATTGCCAGTCTGGATGTCTAAAGAACAGAGCAGTTTTGTTCCAGGAAGGAGAATTAAGGATAATATCACACTGGTTCAGAAACTCATATACAAGATGAGTAGGAGATCAAGAACTAAATCCATGGACATAAAAGTGGATTTAAAGAAGGCATACTACTTGATGTCCTGGAAATTCATGGCAGACACCATAAACATACTTGATATACCAATCAACATTTGTCGTTATATCATGAATTCTACCACCGAGGGATCTCTCTCAATTATCGGGAATGGTAAACACTCAAATGAGTTCAAAGCCAGTAGGGGTCTATGACAAGGAGACCCATTATCACCTTACCTGTTCGTGTTGTGCCTTGAATGTCTGACCCAATTAATAAACCAATATACCCAAGAGAAGAAGTGGAAGCCTATAAAGCTAGGAGCAAATGGACCTGTTGTGTACCATGTTTGCTTTATAGGTGATCTTATTATGTTTGTTGAAGGTAGTGTAACCCAAATGAAAAATATTCTAGAGTGCTTTGAACAGTTTGGAAAAGCTTCAGGCCAGTCAATCTCAGTTACCAAGACTAGTATGTTCTTCTCACACAGTATAGATTGAACTGTGAGGAGAAGAATTGCATGGATTAGCAGCTTCCAGGTAATTGAAGATCTAGAAAGAAACTTGGGGGTACCCATTATCCACAAGAGGGTGAATATAAATACATACTCATACATCCTTACTAATATGATGCGAGAATAAACACTTGGTTGGCAAAATGTTTGTCCATGGCAGGACAGATATGTCTGGCTAAGAGCACATTGACTGCCATACCAGCTTATGTAATGCAGACTGTTGTTATTCATGTGTCCGTTTATGACATAATAGATGGCTTGGTCATATGTTTCATCTGAGGGGTGGTCATAAATCCAATCTAATGTCCCTTGTTTCTTAGAATAAGATAACCAGTCCGAAAAAAAGAAGGAGGCCTTGGAATCAAGGCTATGCGAGAATGGAACTAGTCCTTACTGATGTGTAATGCATGGAACATTGTATGTGATAAGAAACATGTGTGGCGCAATGGTATGCACAAGGATTTCATGAACTTTGCTGGAACTCGTGCATCGACATGATCATGATTAAAGAGAGCAATGTTTGAAGGTAAGGATTTCTTAATGCAGAATGCCATGATTCAACCAATAAGTGGCACTACCACAAATTTTTGGACCAACCATTGGGTGAAGCCTAATCTTAAAATGAAGGAAATCACTCTCAAGCCTATTCCAGAGGAGCTGAATGACTTGATGGTAGTGAGAATTGTTAAGGATAGTGGCGAATGGGATTTAGGCTTCTTGAGAGAATGGCTTTAAGAGGAAAGACGTCAAAGATATTACCAACATACATACCCCTTTAATACCCATCACAGTGATATTTGGATATGGTGTCTGACCGCAATTGGTCAGCACACTACAAAGTCGGCCTTTGAAATATTGCGGAAATACAAGAACATAGAAGTGAGTGGGGATTGGAGTCATATCTGGAAACTAAGAGTATCCAACCATATCAAGATGTTCATCTGGATTACAACACATGGAGCCCTTGTCACAAACGGTAGAAGAAAAGCTAGACACCTCACGAACAATGATATTTGTAGTAGGTGTGTTGGAAATGAGGAAAGTATCCTCCATTATCTAAGGGACTGTTGTCATGCAAGGCAACTATGGAAAAAGCTACTGGATCCAAATGAACTTATAGAGCTCCTTGGACCCACAGAGGTACATGAATGGATCAAAACTATCTAAGGAAAACTCAAGAAGTACAAACATGATTCTTCATCACTTATTGGTACATATGGAAGAGTAGAAACCGTGAAGTGATGAGGAGGTGAAGTGGCATGTTGATGGACAGGTGGGGCAAATTAAGAAAGAAATTATGCTAACTTTAAAGGTATGGGAACGACCTAAAGAGATCTTGATAGCCAGAGACAAGCCGAAATGAGCTCTACCTGAAGAAGGGTATGTTAAGTTCAACTCTGACACGACGTTTGGGAAGGAAAAAGCGGTGGCTATTTTTATTTGTAGAGATGTTGATGGGAAGTGGTTAAGTGGAGGAGGTAGGCTTATGAATACAACCAATGCCCTAGAGGCTGAACTGACTGACATTCTTGATGCAATGGAATATACTACTGAAAGCCACATTGAGAAGGCATGCTTTGAAACTGATTGTAAAAATGCCATACTGTCCATAGAGGAAGAGGCTCTATGTGATCCGAACCTCACCACCTAGACATTAAAGATCAAGAAGCTATTGAGAAGTGAGTGGAGAATTTAACATGGATACCAAGAAGTCAAACAGGCTACAGATACCTTGGCAAAACATCACACCAGGACAAACCACTACATGTGCCATTATGTAAACCCTCCTCCTAGTGTAGAAGGGATAATCCAATTAGAAGAATGTAGTGGTATTAGTACTACCAGGTTTAATTATGCATCTAGTAGTTGAATTGTAACAATTTTTTAAATCGACTTGCAAGAGGAAGGCAAGATGAATAAAATAGCTTCCTGCCTTCACCAAAAAAAATATGGGTTAGAATACGATTTTCCACTCATAGTACATGCTTTAACCCAATGATCTCATCTTTAACCTAGATAAACTCGAAATCTACCCTTTCCTGGTCTAATCCAACTTCAGACTTCAAAAATCTTGTCTAAACAACCTTTCAGTAAGTTTACCAGTTCTCAAGAAGATCTGATGGAGGTAGAAGATGAAGAATGAAGGTTAACCCAAACCTTCAATTGATGAACGAGGAATTTCTGAGAAAAGGAACATGAAGATAAGGAAGGGTCAATGATTTATAAACCACTTACCAAGTTGAATCTATGATGAAACCTTCAATTTCTACCATTTTTTGTGTTCTTCCCTAAACATCACCCTAGAGATCACCCTAGAGATCACCCTTCTGGTCTCATTTTTGTTGGCCTAATGGTATGCAATTATAGAGGATCGAATTATAACTCTAACTCACTTAGCTTCATTATAAACAAATATGTATAGTGCAAGATATGATCATTTTATGATTGGCCGTCCTGGGGGGCATTCTCAGCGGTCGTTGGGTCTCTATACATGTTACTATAAAGGGCACAACTAACTCATTTTAACACCGATTTGGTTCACTCTTTTTGAGTTGGATTCATAACTGAATTATCTACAATGTATAGTATTAGTTTGATAAAATTCTCAAATAAAAATTTATTTATTAATTATTTCCTCAAGTCTTATTGTTTCTCCTCTCACATACATATATAGTTAATTCTATATTAACTCCAACTCAAATCTTTGAGATATGCTCAAGTCATGACTATGAGTTATCCAAATAACTATTTGAGATTAACAAAGTTAAGATAAGGTACAAGGTACTATATTACTAATAAAAGCACAACAAATATTAAGGTTATCTTAAATCTCTAGTATTACCAGTAAAGCTAGAAGCGGGTTGTAACTATTCTCCCCCTCTAATAAAAAATTCATCTCAAAATTCCTAGAAGAGGAAAGTATATTAATTACACATGTATGACTCTACCTCCCAAGTAGATTCTTCTATACCATGATTCCTCTAAAACACTTTCACTATGGATATCTCCCTCTTTTTAAGCTTCTGAATTCTACGATCTAGAATTTGAATTGATCCTTCAACATAGGAGATATCCTCTCTCAAATGTAAATGATCTGGGTCCATAATCTTCTCTGTACCTAAATGACACTTCTTCAACATAGATACATGAAATACATCGTGTAAATTGGCCAATTCTGAAGTCAACTCCAGTTTATATGCGAGTGGTCCAATTATCTAAATAATTGGATAGAGACCCATGTATCTAGGAGTTAGTTTGCCTTTCTTTCCAAACCTCAACACACCTTTACATTGTGACACTTTCAAATAGACCTCATCTACAACCTTAAACTAAAGTGGTCTACACCTTTTCTCTACGTAGCTTTTCTGCCAGTCCAATGCATCATTCAATTGTTGTCTTATCACAAATATATTTTATGTTGTTTCTTCCACCAAATATGGACCTAGAACCTATCTTTCTCCAACTTCATACCAAAAAATAGGATATCTACACTTTCTCCAATACAGAGCTTCATAAGGGGCCATAGCTAGGATGGAATGGTAACTGTTGTTATAGGCAAACTCAATGAGACGGAGATGATTGTCCTAACTACCACTAAACTGCAAAACACATGCTCTCAACATATGCTCTAGGGTTTGAATTGTCCTCTCTGATTGTCCATCTGTCTGTGGATGAAATGTTGTGCTAAACTTCAACCTTGTTCTCAAGGAACATTGCAACTGATTCTAGAACCTAGATGTTAATTAAGGATCTCTATTAGATATTAAAGAAATGGGTATCCCACACAATCTAACTATTTAATCTATATAAAATTTGGTGTATCCCATGTAGTCTTAATTGGAAGAAAGTTAGAAGACTTTGTTAGCCAATCTACTATCACCCATTAGATTCACAATCACAGGGTGTCCTAGGTAATGCAATCACAAAATCCATAGTGATATGCTCCCACTTCCATTCATGGATAGGAAGGGATTGCAAAGAACCTTCCGACTTTTGATTTTCAAACTTGACTTGCTGACATACACCACACTTAGCTACATACTCAGCCACATCCTTATTCATACCTAACCACCAATACAATTCCTTAAGGTTCATGTACACCTTTTTGTTACTTGGATGCATTGCATACATAGAAGAATGAGCTTCCTTAAGAATTTGCTTCTTTAACTCAGTGTTATCTGGCACACACAATCTATCATGCTGATACAATAACCCATCATATGAATATCTCAACTCTATCTTCTTTCCTTCTGTCATATCATGCATGATCTGTTGCACTTTCCTATCACTCTACTGAAGCTCCTTGACCTGATCATAAAATGTAGGTCTAACCTTCATCTGTGCAATCACCCACCTTGATTAGACACATTCAGATCTAAATTCATCTCTCTTATCTTAACTAACAAGTCCCTTTTTACACATGCCATTGAAAACATTTTTGCAGTGGAAGTTGACTTCCTGCTCAAGGCATTTGTCACAACATTGGCCTTTCCAGGGTGGTAATCAATGGTAACATCATAGTCTTTTATGAGCTCCAACCATCTACGTTGTCTCAAGTTGAGATCTCTTTGTGTGAAAATGTACCTTAGACTCTTATGATCAGTAAAGATCTAACATAATTCACCATAGAGATAATGGCGCCATGTCTTCAGGGCATGCACTACTACTGCCAACTCAAGATCATGTGTGGGGTAGTTCTCTTCATTCTTCTTAAGCTGTCTGGAAGAATAGGCCACCACCTTCCCTTCTTGCATTAGAACACATCCCAAACCTCTCTTAGATGGATCATAGAAAATCACATAACCTTTATCTACCTTTGGTAATATCAAGACTAGTGTTGTGGCTAACTTCTTCTTTATAGTTGGAAACTTTTCTGACGTGATTCTAACCAAACAAAAGGTACATCCTTCCTTGTTAAGCGTGTAACAGGTGTTGCTATTGCAATAAAGTTTCTTATAAACCTCATGTAGTATCCAACTAACTCCAGGAAGCTTTTGATCTCAAGAGGGGTCATAGGTTGCTCCCACTGAAGAACATATTCCACCTTCTTAGGGTCCACACTATCTCCTTCTCCTAATATGACATGTCCAAGAAAAGATACTTCAGCCAACCAGAACTCAAATTTGATAACTTAACGTAAAGTTGATGTTGCCTTAACAAATGTAGGGCTATCCTTGGATGTTGCTCATGATGTTCTACATCTCTAGAAAATATAAGAATATTGTCTATAAACACTACTATAAACTTATCTGGATATGGTCTGAAAACCCTATTCATCATGTCCATAAAGGCTGTAGGGGCATTTGTCAGTCCAAAATAATAACTAAAAACTCATAATGCTCATATCTTGGTATGAATGTTGACATAGGTACATCAGATGCCATTATCCTTAACTGATGATATCATGATCTAAGGTCTATATTCAAAAAGGCCGTTGCTTCACGTAGTTGATCATAATGTCATCAATCCTAGGCAAAGGATATTTATTCTTAATTGTTATCTTATTCAGTTGCATGTAGTCTATGCATAGCCACATGGTTCCATCCTTCTTTTTCACTAATAGTACTAGAGCTCCCTAAGGTGATGTACTATGTTGAATAAATCCTTTATCCAACAACTCTTGTAATTGGGTTTTCAATTCCTTCAACTTTCTAGGTGCCATTCTATAGGCAGGTAATGTTATTGGGTGACTACTAGAAAAAAATTGTATCTCAAAGTCAATATCCCTTTCAGGTGGTAAACTTGGTAACTCATCAGGAAAGAAATCAAGAAACTCACACACTACTGGAACATATACTATAGTGGCTATTCTTTTTTCAGTACCCTAGCATCAATCATATGTGCTAAAAAGGCCTCACATCCCTTCCTCATGATCTTATCGGCTACAACAGCTGGTACTATACATGTGGGTAAGACTTTCCTGTCTCCGGTAAAGATACATGAAAAACCACCTTGCTAAAAGATAACTTCTTTCTTCCAACAATCTAAGTGGACATGATATGTCTCAAGGCAATCCATATCCAAAATAATTTGAAAAGAATTAATATCAAAGGGTATGAGATTAAATGCTATTATATACCCATTAAAACTCAATAGACATCCATGGCATACTTCTATATCAAAACTGATGATTCAACTAATGGCACTCTTAGCAACAATTCATAATATAATCCCCGGTTAAAAGATTAAATCCACTAACTATAAATCTTTGAATGAAAGAATGTGTAGCACCATGATCTATTAATAATGTAATAGAAATTTTGTTAAAGAGAAGCATCTTACCTATCATAACTTTGGGCGAGACTACATTTTCAAATGGTGTCATTGAGAAGAAGCATCTTGTAGCTCTCCCTCTGCCACATTGTCCTCGCTGTCCACTACTAGTACTAGGTGTTCCCCCTCTAGAACCTGAAGCCAATGAAGAGCTTGCCCCTATATTTTGGAGTCCACCTCTTTGGAGTCTGAAATTGTGATTGTGAACTGTGTTCTAAAATATACTAAAGCTTTGGGAAGTCCCTTTCTATGTGTCCAATTTGTCCATATTGACATCACCTTTGAATAGTGATTCCATAACACTGCCCAGAGTGTGTCTGACTACAGTTGTCACACATGGCTGCATCCTATCTCTACCGGCCTATCACTAACATTGATGATCCTAAAGACCTAGTTGGAGGTGTCCACCTGGGTGGTGTATTCCATCTACTGGAATTGGGCCTTCCTCTACTCAGTGAAGAACTAGATCCTTGTCTCTACAAACAACCAAGTCCTCATCCTATCTTAGAAAAGTAACCAACACCTCCTCTATATCCACCACTTCAATGTCCTCTCCTGAAGTCTCCAGAGCTTTTATTGATCTCAGACTACTTATCAACATTAATTGACTCTTCTACGTGTCTTGCTGCTTCCACAAATTCTCTAAAAATTTATTTGATCTCCGACCAATAGCTGATACAGTGTGTCTAATTTATAAACTTAATCCTTGTTGAAATATTCTCTACTTTTCACATCATCAAGCACAATTTGTGGATAGAAATTATCCAACCTTATGAAATGTGCCTCATATTCACCAATCATCATACTGCCTTGTATGATATTATCCAACTATTTTATCTTATTACTTAGGAAGGTAAGAGGAAAATATTTAAGGTGAAACTCAACTAGAAAGTCCCTCCATGTCATCATTGTATTTCTACTCTTATCTTCTACTCCATACCACCACAACTCAACATCTCCCTTGAGTAGATAGACCATATGATTGATTTGCTTATCCTTTGATAACTCTATTAGGTGAAAGACCTTTTCTAGTTTTCAAATCCACACCTCCGCCACAGCTAGATCTATTATTTCAGAGAACTCAATCCCACTAAGCCTCTTTACCATCTCATAGGATCTCATTAGATCCTTACTAGAAGATGAAGACCTTCTGTCCATCTTATATTTTTCTTTTGTCTCCAAAAAATATAATACATTGTTGTTGCCTCATTATCTTCTCCACCTTGAGGCATCACTTGAGGGTCAGGGCCATAATGTCTCTCAGTTTGTTCCTCCACCTTGTCCATGTCCTCTTCCTTCCATCTAGATATCCATAACAGAACAGATATGTTAGCAAATTGCAATTTAAAAAAGGAAAGTGTCATAGTCCTATCATTCTCTTATCGCCCATATCCCAAATCTAAACTTATTTTAGGTTCAACCTATGGTCTGATACCAAAAAGTTGATGTTACCCGAACCCATTAACCAGGGTTAGGGCCCACCAAATAGGGATTACCACTAACAACCAGTTTTTAACCACTTACAAAAATCATCCATAACTTATTTTTCTTTTCTCATATATATAGTAACATCATTTAGCAAACTAACAATACCTCACTTAGACATAACATTAAAGATACAACAAAGTTTGACTACTACATATAGGAAAATATTTTCACACTTAATATACATCATGCACAATTCTTTACAAACTACTCTCTTTTCTCACTCACCCATTCCTAGGATCTAGAGGAAGGATAAGAAACCGTCTATTTATTCTAACTACTTCTCCTTTAGGACCTCTGATCTATTCTTGATACAAATTGTCTTATGTATCCTTAGGAAGATCTAGTCCTTTACCTAAAACATTGTTCAGTAGGTTGATGAGCTACTGGCTCATTGAGTAGAAATCAACATGGAACTAAGATATTTCAAATATATATACAATTAATAAAACTTCAATGCAAAGTATATAAGCATGATAGTTTAAAAATTGTAAATCACTCATCATGACAATTGAAAAAATACTAAAAACAATAAAATGATAACCTAACCTTTCACGTTATTTTTATCTATTTATTATGCCACTGGACCCACATGAGGTGTACCACAACAAGTGGAAGTATCACAACAAGATGCAGTTTCATTATACAAGACTTAGAAACATGCCCAAGATTCTAAGTATGTAGTCTCAATATCATTTCTACAGTTAGCATCACCACATTTGGATCTTGGTGGCTAATGGGAGTGGCCAGATATCCCAAACTACACCTCTCAACCTCAGTACTCAGGCGGGGAGTCAAAGCCCTCAGGCTTGTTGTGTACCAATGGACCTACCGAAGATGTCTACTGGTCACTACAACTCATAATTCAGGTACCAGCGGTAGTCCCGATTGGTATTGGATACCAATCATTAAAGGAGTCCGCCCTTACTGGCCTATACCCCCACACCCCATAATGATGCGCTTTAGCTTAGCTCGACCTACGCCAGTCGGGAAACATGTTTCCTCGTCATTGTGTAAGCCTCCTGTGAGGATTCTACAGTGTCCAAGGCATCTAATGTCTAGTGATAATTAATTAACTTAAAAAGATTAGTCATAGTAACTAATGGTTACCCTATTTTTTCATTGATGCAACTTGTATTTAAACAAATAAAATCATCTAACAATTTTCATAGATCTCATAAACCATAGTTTGACTCTTTAAACATGAGTTAGGACAACCCATCTTCCCGATGCCTCAATTTAACATTTCATCACCTATCAAATCATATAAACTCACAGGGAAACTTTCAACATGATATTATGTCACTAATAATACGATTAATATAATATTTCTACTATTGATAATCACTACACAATTTATTAAAACCATCACAGTTATCATAGAGCAAGAATTTAATGTTGGAAAGACATTATTTAAATTTGTATGATTTAAGTCTAGGTTAGAAGGTGATTTTCCACTCATAGTACAAGTTTTAACCCACTGATATCATCTTTTTCCTAGATAAACTCAAAATGTACCCTTTCCTGGTCTGATCCAAGCTTCAAACCTCAAAAATCTCATCCAAACTGCCTTTCAGTAAGTTTACCAATTATAAAGAAGATCTACTAGAGGTATAAGATGAAGAATGAAGGTTAAACAAAACCTTCAATTGATGAAATAAAGATTTTTGAGCAAAGGAACATGAAGATAAGGAAGGGTTGATGATTAAAAATCACTTACCAAGTCAAATCTATGATGAGACCTTCGAATTCTGCCATTTTTCATGCTCTTTCCCAAAACTCACCACAGAAATCACCCTCTAGGTATTCTTTTCATCAACCTAATGGTCTGAGATGATAGAGGACCGAATTATGGTTCTAACACACTTTGTTTCACTGAAAACATATGTGTATAGTCTGAGATATGATCATTTTATGATTAGCTATCCTGGGCGACATTCTCAGCTGTCGTCGGGCCTCAGCGGTCGCTGAGTCTCTGTACATGTTACTAAAAAGGACACAACTCACTCATTTTAACTCTAATTTGCTTTTTTTTTTTGCATTGGATTCATATTTGAATGCTCTACAATCCTACTTTATTAGTTTGGAAAAAATTCTCAAATAAAAAATTATTTATTAATTATTTCCTCAAGTCTCATTGTTTTTCCTCTCACATACATGTATGGTTAATTCTATATCAACTCCAACACGGATCGTTGAGACATACTTAAGTCATGATTATGAGTCATCCAAATAAATATTTAAGATTACCAAAGTTAAGATAAGGTACAAGGTACTATATTACTAATAAAAGCACAACAAATATTAAGGTTATCTTAAATCTCTAGGATTACCAGTATGGCTAGAAGAGATAACAGTTCTCTAACAAGTATCTATATGTTCGATTTGATATCACATATAATGACTTATGATATTCTATAATAAACAAACAGAGACTCTAGTCTTATGTGTTAATCCTGCCAATTAACCTTCCATAATTATAACTGACTAAGGACATAACAAGAATGTATATACTCTTGACATCCGTATGATCTCATTATTCAGGTCATCTACTTGAGACATCTTCATTGAGTAATATCATTCTCATGACATTTAATATGTTACATCATTATCTTATAAGTGAATACAATAGAATAAATTGGAAGATTGCCTTTATTATTAGTCAAATCATTTACAAGATATGACATTACAATCATCATATGATTTTCTCTAAGGTATACACACCAACAAAATCCCACTTGCACTTAGAGCCAATCACCCATGAATTTGATCCCTAGTGATCTAACATTACCATCATGCTTATGCTACAAAAGTGCTTTTGTCAAGGGGTCAACTACATTGCTTTCAGTTGGTACTCTACAAATCTTCACATCTCCTCAATGTACGATCTCTCGTATGATATGGAACTACCTTTGTATATGAAACTCTAATGCGATCTGGGTTCCTAATCTTGTGCAATAGCTTCATTGTTGTCACAATATAGCTCAATTTCATCGTTGATGCTTGGAACCACCCCAAGTTCTATGATGAACTAATTGATCCAGACATACTCCCTTGTTGCATTGGATGTAACAATATAGTCGGCCTCTAATGTTGAATCCACAATTGTCTCTTACTTGGCTCTTCCAGTTTACAACTTCGTCGTTGGGGCAAAACATAAATCTTGATTGCGATTGATAATCATATTTGTCAGTTTGGAAGCTTGCATCGGTGTAACCTTTTACCACCAAATCTTCCTCTCCACTATAGATAAGGAATTCATCCTTAGTTCTTCTCAAGTACTTAAGGATGTTCTTCATGGCTGTCCAGTGAGCATCACCTGGATCTGATTGATATCTACTCGTCAAGATTAAGATATATGAGACATCAGAGAGAGCACAAAACATTGTGTACGTGATGGGTACAATTGCAGATGCATATGAGTCCTACTCATGTGTTCCTTTTATTCACAAGAAGTGGGGCATTGTGCTCTAAAGATGGCAACTCCATGATACATGGGAAGATTTCCTCTCTTTGAGTCCTCCATTTTGAACCTCTTCAACACTTTGTCAATGTATGTGCTCTGACTTAGTCCAAGAACCCTTCTAGATATTTCTCTATAGATTGTGATTCCCAAGATGTAGGGTCTAAGTCCTTCATAGAGAATGTATTTCTCAGCCAGATCTTTACCATTTGTAAATTAGGGATGTCATTCCCCATCAATAGTATGTGATCCACATACAATATGAGGAATATAATCACACTCCCACTAACCTTGTTGTACACACAAGGTTCATCTTCATTTTGACTAAAGCCAAACTCTTTGATTGTTTCATCAAAATGAAGATTTCAGCTCCGAGATGCTTCCTTCAATACATAGATTGACCTTTGTAGCTTACAAACTTTATTTTCATCCTTTGGATTTATAAAACCCTCAGACTATTTCATGTACAAATCCTCAATAAGATTTTTGTCAAGAAATGCAATTTTAACATCCATCTGCTAAATCTCATAGTCATGATAAGCTATAATGGCAAGCATGATCCTCATAGACATAACCATGGCAACTGAAGAAAAGGTTTTGTCATAAGCAACACCTTGAACTTGTTTGAAACCCTTTTCAACCGATCTACCCTTATAGGTTTGTACTTTACCATTCACATCGATCTTCTTCTTGAAGACCCATTCACATCCTATGGGTTTTACCCCTTCAGGTGGATCCACCAAGGTCCATACCTTGTCGGTGTGCATGGATTCCATCTCAAATCTCATGGCTTCAAGACATTTATCAATCTTTAGTCCCTTAGTAGATTCTAGATAGGTTGTTGTCTCATCATATATGACCAACTCATTGCCTTCTTGAGTCACAAGATAATTAAATCTTTCAGGCTCAAGGCATGTCCTACTAGATCTACTAGGTTCCTGTGTTACTCGAGGAATTTGAAATTCCACAATGATTTGTGATTTTCTTTGCTCCTCTTATACCTTTATTGGTTCAATGTTTTCTTGTTGGTCTTGAACCTATTTGAGTTATACTTTCCTCCAACTAACTCCTTTGGAAATAAACTCCTTTTCGAGGAATACAACATCTCTGGAAACAAGAACTTTGCTGTTAGATAGGGAAAAAGGTAATATCTTGTGGCTTCCTTAGGATATCCAATAAAATAACATTTATTTGATTTTGGTCCAACCTTTTTAGGAAAGTGCTTTCTCACATAAGCTTCACAACCCCAATCTTTATAAAAGACACATTGGGATGCTTCCCTTACCATATCTCATATGGTATCTTTTGAATCGACTTAGATGGTATGTGGTTTAGTGTAATAATGTGGCGGTTTCAAGAGAATAACCCCAAAGTTATTCAGAAGTTCAATGAAACTCATCATTGATCGAACCATATCTAGCAATGTGCAATTCCTTCTTTATGATTCACCATTATGTTGAGATGTTCCATGTGGAGTCCATTGTGATACAATACCACAGTCTCTAAGAAGGTCCTCAAACTCTTAGCTTATATATTATCCACCTCAATCAGAATGGAGTGCCTTAATACTTTTGCCAAGTTGGTTTTGTACTTCATTGATGAAATCCTTGAACTTTTTAGGAGTTTCTTATTTATGTTATATCAGGTAAACATAACCATACCTACTCAAGTCATCAGTAAAGGTAATGAAATATTGATAACCTCCTCTAGCATTTGTTCTAAAAGAGCCACATACATCAATATGTATGAGTCATAATAGATAACTAGCCCTCTCATTGTTACCAATGAAAGGGGTCTTAGTAATCTTGCCCAATAAAAAAGACTTACATGTCTCTCTTGATTCAAAATTAGAACAGCTAGATAACCATCTTTATGGAGTCTAGATATGTGATTCTCATTTATGTGCCTTAGACAGAAATGTCAAAGTATGTCTTGTTTGAGTTGTTGAGTTTTAGTCTTTTAGTATTTACGTTATAAAAAATTTCTTTCGATCCTCCAAATAAAGACCATAAGACACTAGGGCATTGTCATAAAAGATCTCATCTTTTGTAATAGAACATCGATCATTCTCAATATGAAATTCATATCCATCATTGTACATACAAGATACAGAAATGATGTTTCTATTTATGGCATATGCACAATAGCAGTCCATTAACTCTATTACAAGCCTTGTGGGTTGAGATAAATTATAGGTTCCAACTACAGTGGCATCAACTCTTGCTCCATTTGTGACTCACAATTCAACCTCGCCCTTTCTTAAAGGCTTACTTCTTTTCATATCCTGCATATTCGGACATATGTGAGATCCACATCTGGTATCTAGTTCCCATGATGAAGAAGTAGACAAATTTATCTCAATAACATATATACCTGAAGTGTATATCTCTATCCCCATCTTCATCTTCATGAATCCCTTCAAGTACAAAGGACAACATCCTCTTGTACTTTTCTATCTCCTTATCTTAAGTGCTGAAGATCTAGATTTATGCTTAGCCTCAAAACTCTTCATGGCCTTGATTTCATCCTTGGACTCCATCTTGCTTATCACTATCATGGATCTGGCCTTATTCATTCTTGCTTCGACATTTATCAGCATGCCAAGCAAGTCTGACAATAGTCTGACCATGTTATTCAAGTGGTAACACTTGATAAAATGGCTATATGATTCAGACAATGATTGTAGAATTATATCCGTGGCCAACTCTTGGCTCAAAGAGAATCCCATCTCTTCTACATTTTCCATATGTACAATCATATTGAGCACATGGGTATCTACTAGGTATCCCTCTATCATCTTACACTCAAAAGTGCCTTTGAGACATTGTGCCTTTCTTGCTTTGTATGATTATGGTTCACATTCTTAAGATGTGCTACCATCTCGAGGATCGCCATGTCTTCACACAGCTCATGCAACTCACAATTCATGCAACTAAGCATAAGGTTCTTTATATCTAAGGCATCATTGACATGCTTCTGGTAAGCATCCACTTCAACCCTAGGTGCATAAGGAGGAGGTATTTCTAGCATTGGTGTATCTAGGACATAGAGCTTATGCTCAACATTGAGAACCCTTTTCAAAGTCCAAAACCAGTCATGGAAATTTGTCTTGTTAAGTTTGTCCTTCCTAAGGACAAATCACAATGACAATTTGTTTGCCATGTGTTTCTAAAAGAGAAATTTTGCATTTTCTAAAACACCTTTTTATGTGCTTTGATTTGAATAAAATTTGATGATATTTAAGTAGGCCTTCAATTAATTATCGCTCCCACTATTTGTTCAAATTGATAATCTTCACCATCAATTTAGAAGATGCAGTGTACAACCTTCTAGTGAACCAAGATCCAAAATTATTAAGTTATTATCTAGCCAAAACCAATGTCAATAATCAATCATTACGTTAGGCATCATTTGCCAATTGCATCTTATACAATTCTTGGATAGATGATATGGTACAACTTCTTGTCATAGTCATCTACATGCTTCTAGGTGCTTAATCTCATTAAGATCACCTTTATTAAGCCTGGACCAAAAGCCAACATGATAGTAATGCACCCTTCTTGGAAGACCCACATAACTATCATCACACTTCCACGAGATAGACAACACACCACTCTTGGTCGATCAAGTTTGTCATGTGTGTTGCTAATGGAAATCATCATATACTTAATATGTTATTGAAGGATTTGTATTTATAAACACACAAACACACACACACACACACACACACACACACACACACATATATATATATATATATATATATATATATATTCAATCACAACATACTATAGTATATGTCATATACATGTTGTATCCCACAAACGTAAACATGCAATAAAATTTAAGCGATGGTTATAGCCATTCTATTGTAATTCCTTAGAGCCACAAGGAATTACCACCTCCTAGGGTCTACATCACATGTAGAAACCTATTGTTGATGAATATCTATACTTGAACCAATCTAGGTTGATTGGTTCAACCCTTGAACCGATGGGCTCGTCTCCTGGCCGGTCAGTTGGTCATCTCCCCAGTTGTCAAGTCTCTAGTCCACCATCTTTTGTACCCTCTAGTCGATCAGTTGGGCCACCTACCGATCGGTTCGGCTCCTCCTATCATATGTCCTCCTCGGTCCTCTAGCCGATCAACTCATCTGGTGTTGAATGTCTTCTTTGTTGTAATAAGAAATTAAAAACTATCCTAATGCTATTTAACATATTACAAAGTAATTAGGAAACCTCAAGTTATATTCTAGGGGAACATGGGAAGGAGAGAATAATACTTTTACATTAGGAGTAGATGATGAGGCTTAGCATGAAAACTAAGATATAAACTAGAATAAATAACCGCAATTGCCATGTACAAATATCAGGATTATTGGTCATAACCATGCTTCACATCCACCATCAAAACCAACTTTTAGGGTGATGCATGTATATTTTATATATATATATATAATTTAGGATCATATGTGGTACTTAATAGGATATGCACATTAATAATTTTAAATATTCACATCGCATGCAATGAATAAATGATGAAAAACCAAAATATGACCATATGGATTAATCTTAAAGCATAGTAAATTGAAGTGGCTCTGATACCACTATAGAGAAATATGGCTACAGAATAGGCAGGATAAATAAAAATTTTATCTATCATATTACCCTTTAACAGATGATCACGTCAATGACTATGTAATGGGAAGGATGGTTTACGAGGTCATACCTGGTCTTGGAGCAAGGCCAACGACAATTTTCTCATTGCAGTTTGCGTCTTTCTTGAAGTTACAGTGTGCTTCTTGTTTGGGTAGCACTCAAGCAGTTGTTAGCATTGTCATCCTAATGCAACACCATGAACAGAGGTTGACAAAATCCTCCTAGTGAGAAAAACTCCTCACCTCTAGAGTAGTCCACATAGACCACCAAGAACTCTTATTGTTCAAGAAGAATAGAAAAGAATGATTTGTCCCTTCTCATTGGTTTACTAGCACCAATTTGCTCTCCCACAATTGTTCTCCCTTGCTATCCCTCCCTTTATCGGGTAGGACTTGCTCGAGCTCTCTTGGTTACCACTACTAGATAAGAAAACAATTGTCATAGGTAATTGATGTGTTTGAGAAGCCCCTAGTACCCCTCTATTTATAGGAGTGTTTGGGTCAGGGTTCCCAGTTTGAGAGGGAGTGGAAGGGGCCAGAAATTCATGAAATTTGGCATCCTACAAGAAGCTAAATGATCAGTTCATAGATAAACTGATCGGTTGGCATGTGAGCCAATCAGTTCAACCCTTGAACCAGTCATTTCACCATGTTCCCCAATCACAATTGGATTGACAATTAATATCTGATTAATGCACAACACGACATCAGTACTAATCCTTGATTGCAATCAAATTGATCAATGAACTAGGAGGTTCATCATATGGACCATTCATTTGGGTCCTTGAGCCGATCAGTTCACTCAGTGAACCGGTCGATTCATGCCACAATTCAACCAATATTCAGACAATGCAATTTCAATCAACCTAACATTCCAACCAATCAGTTCAACACTTGAACCAGTCAGTTCAGAGTCTAGTTAGTCAATTGTCGATCAAATCGAATACCTAAACACTTTAGTAATAAAATGAAACATCAGTAATGAATAAATTCCTATTCCAAGTGTATCCTATGTGTGTGACCCTATAGGTTCCAAGTTATGTTGGACGTGAATGTCCATAACTAATTTATAACAATACAAGCAACGAGCGGTATCTAGCAACACATCATTGCTACCCAAGTAATTTAGAAAGTTGGAGAACAACTTCAACTTACAATCTACGATTGGTGTTATGGTGTTTCTATAGTTCCTTAGTCACTAATATACAAATTGAACTCGAGGCATGGAATCGTCATCCTCTACTGTGTTCAATCCATGTTTCTTGAACTAGAGCAGACTGTCTGAGATATATGTAAGCTCTATATCACATATTGACTCTCATGAACATGGCCATGCATTTACCAGTCCCGCTAATCAAGTGGTCAGGATACAATACTCCTGTAGGAGGGAAAAGTCCCATCTACATCACTCACAGTCATTCTCATGTGTCACAATGCATCTGATCATCACCTTTATGGCAACTCTTATTAAAGGTCATGTGTATGATGTCAAAGTACATTGAACGACATGTGATGAGTGTAGTGATTTCCGGTTTAAGAACCACAATCACCACCAATACTATGAGAGATGATTCTGACTACCATGTAATGGTTTCCATGTGTCACTCTCATGGTGGGTCTATCTAATACACTATTCACTAACAAGTATATGTGTGTTTGGTTTGATATCACATATCATGGCTGATGAGATTCTGTCATCAACCAACACACACTCCAGTGTTATGTGTCATTACTTTTAATTAACCTTTCACACTAACAATAAGCTAGGGCCATAACAAGAAAGTATATACTCTTGACATCCATATGATCTCATTGTTTAGGTCATCAACCCAAAGACATACGTCATTCAGTAGTATCATTCTCTAGACATTTATTATGCTACATCATTGTCTCATAACTAAATACAATTGAATTAATTGGAAGATTCCCTTTATTATTAATCAAATCATTTACAAGATATGCCATTACAATTATGATATGATTTGCTATGAGGGCATATACACCAACATTATTTGGACCTTCTTCTAAGGGGGTGAGTTTTTCCTAACAATTTAAAAAAAATAAAAAAGTACAAAATATTGATTAGTAAAGAATACACATATGAGTTCATATGAATAACATCTTAAAAGGAATGTGACCAAGAGGGAATCTTCTCATTTAATTGAGGAATAAACATATCAATCTACACTAACAAGTATGATGAATTAGGTCTATTTTTCTTTTGACAAAAGAATGGTATGCAAGAAACATGAACACAAAGAAGCAGAATAAGTCAAAATTGTTACATGATCACAAAAGTAATTTGTTACATTGTTAAGTGTGACATAATAAGTGGGTCATACGACACATGAATAAAGATCAAACATCTTTAATACTTGAACAGACGCAAATAAATCACTAGAGGACCTTTAATAAGATCAATCCAAGAAATAAGCTTCCCTACGACCATCAGGGTATCAAGTCTCAAATAAATTAAAGAGAAAATATTAGTTGTTTGTCCAATTAAAGATGAAAGTGTACAACATACTCCATTAATAATTTGTACACATGGTAAGGGTTTCAAGTTTGTGAATGAAGTCGATCACTTACAAATTAATACACTTCAATTAAAAGTGGGGAGTTCCTAACCTCTTATAGGTAAGGAGACTTTCAACTACATAGTTAATCATTCAACTACATAGTTAATCATTCACTAAATACATAACAATTATCAAATTTCAAACATAGTTCCTTAAAATATGCTTCACACTATTAATAACTTGAAAAATTCTTTCTAACACATAATTGAGAATCTAAATAAGATAATGATGGACAGCATGAATGTACTTGGAAAAGATTACATTTCATCCCACATGAGATCATGGGGTTCGGTGAAGGGAAAAATGATTACACCTGTGATGGATGTGTTTCTAGTTCTACCAAACAAATTTCAAACCGTGATCCTGACTTAGCCAACTTGAATTTTTTTTGCTACACAATAAATGTATTTGTATATGCTATTTACTTAAATTATTACATAATCCCAAATTGGTATTGTGTAAGAATCCATGAACCCATCACAAGAAAAAAACATTTTGCATATAATCAATAGGATTAGATTGGGTTGGAAAGCTTCCAGATCAAAATGATGTTGGGTTTTGTGAATCCATAGAGATGCTTAATTGACATATTCTGAAGGGTGAAATTAGTATGTCATATAACATAAATCTAAATTTTTCTATCATGTTATATAAAAATAACATATGATAAATAGCTTATTATGCAGTTGATTGCAATTGCGATGGTTTCTACTTATCATTTACACTTGACTCACTCTCTTGATCCTACTTACCTTGACACCTATATATTTACTTACCATGCAATCATCTTGACTGCAAGAATCCAATATTCTAGATTAAGACTACAAAAAAAGGACTCAAACAAGTAGGATGTCTGAATGGAAAAGTATGACAATAATACTTATCTAATTATTGTAACAATTACTAGAGATGACCAAAGAATTTGGGCTGATTTTATAGTCATACATCACAAAATCATGTTCGCTTGCAAGCTTACCACCTTGCAAAAATTCAATTTTGCAATATGTGGTACATGTGACACTAGATTCTTGTCTAACTTGGAACCAAGATGAAATTGATTTTTCTCCACCTCTAACTAACATTATGTGAATTTCAATAGACATAGTATGTTATCTAGAAGAAAAGTAAAATCATAAAAAAAACTCACAACAAAATAATAAAACCAAGCAACCTAATAGTTGTACTTGAGAATGACATGATATACACATGTGATGAACATACAACCATGTTGTTCAGCCACTTTTACTATAGTTTCACTTGAGAATGACGTGCTATGCACATGTGATACAATTGAGATAACATGTTATATCTTCATCGTATAATCTAAGCCTCAATACCAACTATGTTGGGGTCAGATACATGGATCCTTCATTTCCATTCAACTCTATCATGGTTCATATTCTGGTCAAGATGTAGAGATTCACATTCTCTCTTTATAAGCTCTTCCCATGCTATATACAACACAAAACTAAATATCATATATATATATATATTCAATTATAATTGAAATTTTAATATCAAATAGGCATATGGCATACAAGTGTCGTCAAGATTGCGTGATTTACTTCTATATATAAAAATGTGTCCACTATCAAAATTGTTTTCCTCTACCAAGATGCTTATGGTTTTGATATAATTTTTGTTCCCTTCTAAATGACAAAAACATATTAAATCTCAAAAAGTGTATTGTCAATGGAATAGTGACAAATAAATTACTTGTTGGCACTCATAATATTCATACAATTCATCAATGTCTAACCCATAAATAAACATGGAGTCTATAGTATTCTATATGGATCGCCATAATATTGCATTACATTTATTATATTAAATAGATATTTTATTATAAAATCTTTATTGATAATAATAAATTTGTTTTTAAGCATTAATAACTCACTACATATATGTATGTGTGTATGTCTCTCTCTCTCTCTCTCTCTCTCTCTCTCTCTCTCTATATATATATATATATATATATATATATATATATATATATGAGTCAGGCTAGAATACACTCGAGTGTACAGATCGCACGAATACACTCAAGTGTGTTTGCATATCAAGACTATTTTTTGCAAAATATAAACCATTGATCTTCACCGTCATACTATACTAGGCTACATAAAAATTTTGTGCTCATTTGGATGAGTGTAAGTCACTCATCCAAGGGCAACAAAATCGACGTGTGAAACTAATTTGAAATGTATAATTTTTGCGGTCTTTATAACATGACCTATAAATGTCCAAATGTGCTCAAATTTTGCGTATGAGCTATTCACAATATGTTTAAGAAGATCAACAGATTAGATTTTTGAAAAAAACATTGCATCATTAAAAACTACTTGAGTGTATTCTGCTCCGAATACACTCGAGTGTATTCTAGCCTGACTATATATATATATATATATATATATATATATATATATATATATATATATATATATATATATATGGCTCATCTTTATTGCCAGCGCGGGTAGCTACCCGCCCACCCTTCCAACCACCTTTTTTCAATTTTTTTTCACAATTACAGAGGACCATTTTGTCTAGCTCCCCAAAAAATTTCATCTAAAAATAATATCATTTGCCCCCTCCAAAATAAAAAAATCTGTCCTTATATATATTTACTGTATATTTTATACAGAGTTACTTTTTTGGCCAGCAGAGTTACTTTTTTGACACCATAGTTACTTTTTTACAGCAAAGTTACTTTCTTAGCCAGGAGAGTTACTTTTTTGGCTGCCAGGTAGTGAAAATCCAGGTTACTCACGCGGGCAATGAATGAACGCCCATATATATATATATATATATATATATATATATATATATATATATATATGAGATTGTTTTTAATACCCGTGTAGTGTATCAGATTCTACCCGTTCCCACATTGACGATGGAACTGGCTGTAATTACATCACAACTTTTCCGTTCTCGTGTTCTTTGAGACGCCGACTATATTTGATTTTCACAGTTCCTGTTCCGGAGCTGGGTGTCACGCTCCGGTGCCGGCGTGCCGCACTCCTGCACCGAGCCTACCAATCTCCTGCTCGAACTGATCCTACTCACGTAACGACCCTAACCCTTTGAGTTTCTTCACAGTATTTTCAACAACTCCGTTCCCCTTCCACATAATCGGGGAATGAGTGAGAAGGAGATGACAGTGCATATAGATGCTATACATACATCGGACGTGGCGGATTTGCAAACTCGAGCCACCAGTGGCCGGTGCCGAGCCACCAAAGAAGATGGCCGGTGTCGAGCCACTAGATAACGCGGCTGTCGGAAATGCCTGTACAGGGCCTGCCGCCGCTGGGATCGAAAGCAAGGCTCTCCAGATCGATGACTAACGGGATGAAGCGGAATGTCCAGTAGCGGAGATTCTATTTATAGTGTTGGGAAGATCGTATCGTCATGCCTTCTTTGATGATCTTGGCTCAACTATTCGATTCTGCAGAAACATTATAAAAATAGTGCATACGACATTATATACTTGCATTTCATTTGTCAGCAATCAAAAAAAGGACAACACGGCATTGAAGATTTTACAGGCAACAAGATTGTACAGGTGCTGATGATCTGTTTCTCGCAGCATTTCCTTTTCATTATATCAGATTACAATTGTCTTCTTTGCATTCAACTATCATCACACTCTACACCGTAATAGAAGATGCCCTTCAGTTATAAAACCATGTCATTCCCATGTGGAATACCTCATGATGATGGAAGAGAAAAGAAACAATACATGCATATCACCAGATTTGAGTGCATTCATTCAAAGTGATGAATTATATAGGAAGATGATCGAACATGAACTATGAAATGTAACTATTTGATATAAAAGGTACCACTGTGTGTGACAAATCAATTATGAAAAGCAATAAAAATATTACATTTTACAAAAAATATTTTGGGTTTAGACAAAAAGTAACTACAATGTACACAAAGTAACTATTCGATACAAAAAATAACTATTATGTATAAAAAATAATCCGTTGGCACAAAAAGTAACTATTTCAAATAAAAATTAACAATGTGTCACTAAAAGTAACAAGTCAATTATGAAAAGTAATAAAAAATAATCTGTTGGCACAAAAAATACCTAGACTTCCCAATCAATGGAAAAACTATGGACTTCACATGCAAAGACATACCGACAATAAGGGATGATGTTTTTCAGCAAATGATGGCAAGGGGGCAGTTGCAACCTCTAAAAGATGATGAAAAAGATGAAAGCGAAGACATCAAAGAAGGTAAATCTGATGAGAACAAGGGAGGAGAAGACGAAGCTGAGAAACAACAAGAAACAGAGAAGAATGAAGAAACAACAACAAAAATGCATGAAGAACAGATCCCAGAGGAAGAAATAGTTACAAGCCTTGATAAATAGCTAAAATCCAGCTGAAAAACTGGATTACTGATTTGATTGTAAAATAAGAACAATAGCATTTTGTTATTCTGTTGTATAATCTCTGTGAAAGCCTGAATGTATAGTTTCTCTTGAATGTACAACTATGAAAAGTCTAAATTTACAGCTGATCTTGATGTATAGCTCATCTTGAACAATATTGATTTTGCCCTTGTATTTTGGCTGAATGTAGAATAGGCTTATGTAATTTGGATGTATAACCACTGTGAAAAGCCTGAACAATAGGCATCTATTATTCTGATGTATAAACTCTGTGAAAAGACTAAATGTACAGCTAATCTTGAATGTACAGCTATGAAAAGTCTGAATGTACAACTGATCTTGATGTACAACTCATCTTGAACAATATTGATTTTGCCCTTATATTTTGGTTGAATGTACAATTGATTAAAATAGATTATTTATTAGTGTGCTGCAAAAAGACTGGATGTACAGCTGATCTTGAATGCTTCAAATACATTTATGGTTTGAATGCTTATGTTCTTAAATGCTTTAAATACCTTTATGCTTTGAATGCTGTAAGAGTAACTCTGAAACCACTACGAGTAACTGATACAACTATGCGAGTAACTAAACTGAAAATAACAGAATGCTTGAGTAACTGATACAACTATGCGAGTAACTAAACTGAAAATAATAGAATGCTTGAGTAACTGAAAAGTAATGCTTGAGTAACTAAAATTAATTCTTGAGTAACTGAGAGTAATGCTTGAATAACTGAGAGTAATGGTTGAGTAACTGAAAAAACCCTGCGAGTAACTGTCACAACCCTGGAGTAACTGAAAAAACACTACGAGTAACTGAAAAAGGACTATGAGTAACTGAAAAAACATTGCAAGTAACTGTGACAATACTATGAGTAACTGTGACAATAATGTGAGTAACTAAACAAAACCTTGCGAGTAACTATAATAGCAGTTAGAGTAACTGCGAAAACACTGCGAGTAACTGTCACAACCCTACGAGTAATTGAACAAACAATGTGAGTAACTGAAAAAAGCATGTGAGTAACTGAAACAAGCCTGCGAGTAACTGAACACTGCAAGTAATGGTTGAGTAACTGAACAAACACTACGAGTAACTGTCACAAACCTGTGAGTAACTAAACAAACACTGTGAGTAACTGTCACAACCCTGTGAGTAACTGAACAAACACTGCGAGTAACTGAAAAAACTATGCGAGTAACTGAAAAAACCCTGCAAGTAACTAAAAAACCCTGCGAGTAACTGAAAAAGCCTGCGAGTAACTGTGAAACACTACGAGTAACTATGACAACAATGCGCGTAACTGAACGAGCACTACGAGTAACTCAAATAGTAGTTAGAGTAACTATGAAAACAATACGAGTAACTGAAAAAGCACTACGAGTAACTGTGACAACCTTGCGAGTAACTGAACGAGCACTACGAGTAATTCTAACATCAATAAGAGTAACTGTGATAGCCTAGAAAATAAACACTATGATTCAAACTTAGTTTCTCTTATACTTTGTAAGAGTAAATGTGACAACACTAAGAGTATCCATTGCACACAAAGACAAACACATATTCTTCAAAAAGAATAACAACTGATCAAAACATATTCTTTGTAACATATTCAAAGTATACATACAACTGTCGGAGCACAAGGTAACACAAAGATAGATTACAAACACAAGTGAAGTACATAGAAGGTTACAAAATCACTTTCACAAAACTACACAAAAAGAACAACCCATTAGAGATTTGAACATGCCTCACTGACGCACTAATCAACTACAAACTCCACTAAAAAAGATAGAACCACATATACATCAATAGCAGTAGCAACAATACCAGAACACGAGCAGTAGAAATAGTAGCAGTAACTCCCAATCAACAAAACAAGAACGCTCTTAATAGTAGTAGCAGCAGCAGCTAATCACACTAGAAGTAGTAGTAGTACATAACCATCAACAGCAGTAGCAGCAACAACACATCACAAGAGCATTAGCAGTAGCACATATCCATGAATTGTAGTAGCAACAACAACTCCCAATCACATGATAAAAGAACAAACAAAACCACAATAAGCAGCACCAAGATGCTCCCTAAAATCAACAGCAACAGCAGAAAATAAAGCTTAGCGAGCAGCACCAGGAGCTGGAAGAGAAGAATAGAATAGATTAGCATAAAATAGAACATAATCATGGCTTAGTATTGTCACAGTGGAACATAAAAATAGAATGACTTACATTTATCTACACAGAAACACAATCATAGCTTAGTATTGTCTCGGTGGAACAGAATAACAAGCTTATTCAGTAAAACAAAAATCAACTTATTGAATATAGAAGTACATAAAGCTAGTTTGCAGGCCATGATGGACTACAATTCAATCCAGATTCATTCCACCCTATCAGAAGCATCTCTTGGTCTATACCTTCTATGTCTTAACCATGATAAGACCTCCTACACAAGTACTTGGCATTGACTATACGTTTGTATTGCTTTAAGATCCCCCATTATCTTTGTAAGATTTAAAAATCTGCAACTATTGCTACACCACCAGAACCTAAATCTCAGAGCTCCCAGTTCTAACCCCACTCCACTTTAATAAAAATACAATGATAATGATTGCAGTACGACAAAGACATCATCTGCCTACAATTGTAAATACCACATATCAATAAGTACCTAGATATTACTTTGGGTCGAGTAGTGAAGCATCAATTGTGTCCTAAGTATGAGTTGTCACACAATTTAAAAATGACCTCTTAACAAAAATTAACCAATCACCATTTTTATCTACTGTTTCAATCATTTGTCATGATATTGCAATTCATTCTAGCATTTCATCAAACGACTGCAACGCTTTAAAGATACAAAAAACATAAACGATCTTCTAGACTTGAAATGAGGGGAGGAGCTTGGGAGATTTATGTATAAATAAATAAAAAATAGAAGGTCAACATCTGAACAAGCACTATGGATCATAGGATTGCTCACTAAGAAACCACCAAGAAGATGACCAAACTCCAATCCAATCTGATCTGCTTAGATTCAGTAGTAGAAAGTCAGGTTTGTGGCCTGCTGCGTAAGCTTAAGTGATGAAGTATGTAGAGGAGACAAAGTAGCTAGAGATTGACCATCACACCAACTACTCAATTGCCCATTTTTCATTGATGAACCTTCTTCTACAAGCAAGCACATTGGCCATATGTTAATCCTATCATGCGTCCTTTGTGGGTGCTTTGTTCCAATGAACATCGCCGCCAGCGGGTCTGCCTCCTGGGCGGTCTGAAACAGGGTCGATGACATATTGGTACCCAGTCTCTATTAGTAGAAATTGCAGTGGACCATCTCATTGTTGACTTCCCATCGCGTGAACTTATCGATGTACCACGTCATGAGGCCCCTGACCCTAGCGTCGATGCAGCCACGAGCTCAGAGCCGTTGAGGTCACACACCCACGCTGGGTTGTACATCCGCTCGGCATCTAGAATCGAAAAGGCCGGATCCAAGTTGTCAATGAAAAGAATGGTATATGTCCCTTGATGCCTTGCATTGACGTTAGTCTGGCTGATAACCGAGATGCCGCGATCAATTGGAACTAGGTAGTTAAGCAATACGTTGCATTGGCGTCTGGCCTTTTTGTGGATGGAATTGTCATCCAATGGGTGTTGTTGTGATGGTAGCGGAAGGCATGACAATAAGGCTAGAGGGACGAGGAAGTACTATGCCCCTTTTTCAGATTGTTGCAGTTAAATTAGGGATGTAGTCGACGGGGTAATCAATCAGTAGGGAGAGGTAGTCACAACTACAAGATGGAAACAAAGAAAGGGTACAGTTTGATGGAGTCCACACCGTCATGGTGATCCTGTCTGGGAGTAGATGTAGACTAATTAAGTAGGTCTAAGATGTCTGAGCATCGGGCCTAACAAAATCAGTCGAATAGGTGTCGAACGGGAAGATAATACCACTGAAGGTGAAGATGGAATGACAGAGGGTTCGCGGGACGGGTTTCGCTGAGCACTAGTCGCATGCACACAGGTAGCGAAACAAAGTTACCCACACAGGCATTGAATAAACTCCCTATATATATATATATATATATATATATATATAGAGAGAGAGAGAGAGAGAGAGAGTCAGGCTAGAATACACTCGAGTGTATCTAGAGCAGAATACACTCAAGTAGTTTACGATGATGCAATATTTTTTAAAAAATCTAATCCATTGATCTTCTTAAACATCATGTGAATAGCTCATATATAAAATTTGAGCCCATTTGTACATTTATAGGTTATGTTATGAAGACCACAAAAATTATGCATTCCAAATTAGTTTCGCCTGTCGATTTTGTTGCCCTCAGATGATTAACTTATACTCATACAAATGAGCTCAAAATTTGCATGTAGCCTAATTATAGTATAACAATGAAGATCAATGGTTTACATTTTGAAAAAAAAAACAGTCTTGATATGCAAAAACCACTTGAGTGTAGCATGTGATATGTACACTCGAGTGTATTCTAGTCTGACTTTCTCTCTCTCTCTCTCTCTCTCTCTATATATATATATATATATATATATATATATATATATATATATATATATATATATATATATATATATATATATATATGAGTCTTTGTTTCTCAGGGTTCATATTTGCTTCCTTTTATGCATTTAGAGCATCAAATTCAATCACTTCAGTGGTAATTTTACAAATTATTTCTTTTTCCACTTTAAATTTTATTTTTATTCATAAATGTTGAATATGACCTTGTACAAGGTGTTTATATTTAGTACAATTATATTAACAATTCCTCAAAATATCCACAAAATTGGGAAGTTTAGACTAGGAATTCTGATCCAATTATCTTCTAAATGCATAGGATTAGATACAATTCAAGTATCCACATTGAAAAAAAATGAAAATTTGTGTCTTCAGAATACTTTTCACAAAGAGAGCATCTAGACACACTTGATGACTTGAACTATCTCAAAATATCTTGAGTTTCTAATCTATTTTAAAGAGCCTTTCACCCAATAAAATTATCCATAGGAACATTAAATCACCAATACAATTTTGCCCCAGGTAGGTTAGAATTTTATGCTCTAACTATGGTCCAATTGTCTTTGCAATATTAATGATCATGATACATTAAGGATTTGATCCTTATTTCAAGATGAAATCCTTATTTCTTAATAGACATCAACAGTTCTCATCATCTCCTTGAAATTTTTATATTTTCTCTCATTGGGTTTGAGAATATTCATCTTCTTATTAGATATATATGAACATTTCTAGAAATCTATACAAAACATTCCAAATTTAAGAAAGTGCAAGGATTTAAAATACAACTCAAAAGCATGATTCCAGGTAATCATGGGTTCCTCCTTAGCTTGATGGACTCTCCTTTGCCAATATTATAATAAATATGGAGTAATATAATATGTATGTACCTCAACATCCACCTTCACATCTAGGATCAAATATGATTTAGTCTAACATATAATCTTTTGATATATTTTCAATTAGGCCACATGACATTTGTAGAGTAATCTTTACATCAACCACTCAAGATATTTTGAATAGTACCCACTTTAGGACATATCTATTGTTTTTTTTGAATAATAGTAGCTTTATGAACATTATTGTTCTTCTAACTTCTAGACTACCTTCTTTCTATGGTCTACAAACATTTTCCCTTGGAAGCATAATGGGTCTTACTATCCATATTTACTCCACCCCAAAAGAATGTTATGCAAGTTTTTTCTATTTTTTCAATAATATAAGAAGGTATGGGAAAAGTAGAAGACTCTAAACATGAAGAAGATAAATTTGAAATCATTAACTCCATTACTTGTATTTAGCCACCAGTTCCCTCGCCATATGTTGGTATCTGAATGAAAGATACCCTGGGTATTCGATACAAAGATAATCACATACTACTTTGTTCCAGTGCTTCCTTATCCCATGCTACTTCCTCTTACAATTATTCTACATGTGTCTACTTCGCCCTTTTCCTTGAGGCAAACTAACTAGTATTAACTTTAATTATCTTGCAATTTCTGAGATGGATCCCTACACTATTGTTGCCTTTTGTACCTCCTACTGGAGCCATAGGCGTGTCTCCTATCCCCGCATGAATCCCCATACTCAATGGTATTGTTCTTATTCTTCCTCTCTCGTGTAGTTTAATTTCTAGTTAGGGTTACTATTGAGTGAGTCGATGTCGCTTCCTTCCTTTTTATTCCTTCTTGATCTGTAGAAACCCATTCATTCCTTCTCTTCCTGAATTACCATCTCCATACCGCCAACAAACCTCCAAGTAGCATCCTCCCACTATTTCTTGTTAGTGTTTGTTCTATGTTTCTTCTCACCTAATTGATCCCAATGCAGATTTATCCTTCTCCCCCTGCATTTCTTCCTCATCTGAGATATCATGTATTTCATTTTTGGTGTCTTCTGACCCTTGAAACCGATTTTGAGTTTGGATCTTGTTGGTGCTTTTACCCCATTCTAGTCGTCTATTCTTCCTAGGTAGGGGTTGATCATGTATTGCTTCTGTAAATCCCTCCTTCCTCTGTGCCTGCTGACAATTTGTTTCAAGTTGTCTTGACATTATCATGTAATGCGACATTGTCAACACCTTGCACTGGATAGTCCTTCTCAACATGTCCCGCCTTCCCATATTTCATGCATATGAATGGTATATTTTCATATTTATCAAATTTTCTTCCCCAAGGTTGACACTGTCACTGTTAATAGTTTACCTAATTCAATCTCAACAAAAACTCTCACAACTTGTCCTCTCCTCTGCATGATAGTATTTAGGTCAACTTTGATTCTCCTTCCTATCTTGTGACCCACCTATTTTAAAAATTGGTCATGGTACAAGTAAGGTGGGAGATTTGGTATCCTTATTTACACCACCATCTTCTCCGACTGCAAGTTCTCTAGCAAGAACCAAGGATCCCAAGTTTAGGCCAAAATATAAGAACCAAAGAGAGGACACATACCACCTTAAGCGCCTTTAGATAATCTTCTTCTTTTTGTAATTCAACAAGATAGTATTCATTCTCCAAAATGATGAGATCGAAACCCTCATTTGGCCTCCATAACAGGTGGATCTTGTCTCTCTTGTTAAAAACCCTATTTCCTTTATAAGCGCTTGACGACGATTGTGAATTTCCAAGGCTTGAGAAAATGATCTAAAGGTTCTTGCCTGATATCAAACGTGGGTACCCCTTCTACCATCGTTGACAATATATATTATGGTTTCATTTGAATGTTCAAGTTCTCCTCGTCTATGTGAATGTATCCATGTGCCTCAATTTCAGGTCCTTCCAATGCATCTTTATAGGATACTTTCTCCCTTGGTCCACCTTCTTGATTTTCCTTAGTGCCCCCTCTATGATTGGACGAACTCCCTAAGGATGAAAAAGTGGCCATCTCTCTTCATGCACTAGATGATGCCAAATCCTCCTAGCAATATGGTACCCTACCTTGGTCTCCCTAGATCACTGTCATCCATCGTCGCGAACCCTACCTTGCAATGCAAGTTTCTCGTCACCGCCAGATAACCCATAAAACAAAATATTTAGAGTAAATAAAAAGAAAAAAAAATTGCCTAGAGTCGTCACCGGTCACAACACTCGTAGTGTTGGTGTTGTCGTTTCCCCAACAATAGTGACAAAAACTTAACACACTTAAACTATGCATATAAAATGCAAGTGCACGTGCCATATAACATACGCCTATGAGGCCCAAGTGTCAAACTCAAGGAAACATTCACCAAACACTACTACTTACTAAGACCAAATTATCCAGACTTGGAGAAGGGGTTGATTGGTTATTTATTAACTAAGAACAAAGAATAAACCTAAATTAAGATGGTTTCATCAAGAATGGATGGACTCCTCAGGATTAGTGGTTTCACCATGGCATACAATGTATTCAAGTTCTATTTCATTAATAATATTCACTCTTTACTCTAGACTAAAGACTTGTAGGAAGTATTACCTGCTCCCGCAACATAATACATTACCTAAACAGATACAAACCCCACTCACATAGAAGTTTAGGAATAAGTTAGGTGCATTATCAAAATCTCTGGGTTATTGTTTCATAACCATAAGCATTCTCTCGAAGTGCAATGTAGGCTATGTGGATATATGGTTTATCTAACTCCTAATCCCCCTACCAAAGCAATTAGTGGTCTATTACTTTCATTATGGTGATCAAGCATAAATAGATCAATGAAACAGTTCTAGTTTTGCATCCAAAATGAATGAAATAAAGTATCAGTTCATATAATTCAAATACAATGTAATAGATAGCACTTTACTCCTCGGTCCTATGGAATAAGGGGTTTAGACCAACATGGTTGTATCATTGTACAAAGAGAGGAAGAGGAAGAAAACAAGCTAAACATTAGAAAACCAATGTGAAACCCCTAGAAAAAGTCATATCGGTTGAATACCCTGATCTAAAGTGCTACGACTGTAAATCTTTCCTCTGTGAGTGCTCGGAGTGTCTAATTTGTGGCTATCCATTTCCCTCAGCTCTATACTATGCAAGAACATGATAATTGTGATATCTCCTTTTTGGCTGCACTCCCTTAGGTCATAGGTGGTGTTTCAGCTGTTAATAAGTCACATACATTGGATCTGACTTGATTTCAAGTATGAACTAATTGTACAATGTTGGTACCTCCAACGGGGTGTCAGTGGCATGGAGTAGTCGACTGACTTTTGTCTCTCAAACTGTGTCGATATGACCAATGTTATGTGTCAATAGCACAAAGTTGATCCTCGAGTTCTGGTGCTCTTTTGATGTTGAGGTCGGTACCACTGGCATGCAAGTTAGTGACACCAAGACAATAAAATATTGAGAATTGATGCTCCCTAAATCATGAGTCAGTAGCACTGACTTTTGACTTTGGTAGCATCGACGCCTCTCTAGGTAGAACCAAGATCCCTCTCAATAGCATCGAGATTTAACACTTCCCTGTTGTATATTAGTGCTTTTTTGGTACCGTAGACAGATGAATCGAGGACATTGAGATGTCCACTCACTGCTTAAATTACCTAAAATAGGGAAAAAATGACTAATCAAAAGTATAGATAATAATTTAGCATGTTTTAGTAGAATTACTAAATATCTAATTTAATTTGATTTCACATGCTAATGATTGAAAATGATGCATAAATGTATCTCAAAATGAACAAATATGCAATAATGCCCAGAAAGTAGCTTGTGAAAAGTGACTCAAAACAAATGCATCACGTGACTGTATAATTTTTAATTAATATTTATAAAGTTTTTTTAAGTATAAGTAAACTATTGTTTGACACAATTTATTAATAATAAGATGATTCAAAATTTTCAATAATAATGAGTAAACACATGTAGAACCATTTTAAATGATGTCAAGAAAGTAAGTAGATGTTGCGAAAATGAGGTGACACCTTCTGTTGTCAAAAATTGTATAATTACTAGCAGAATAGCACATATTGAATATCATTTTATGTCATATTGCAAAAAACATGGTAAAATTTACATCAATAATAGCTCACCAAGCTTATATTTGTCTTAGGCTAAGTCATATTTTTATTTTGATTTCTGGTTAGTGCATTTTATTTTTGATAAAAAATGTTATAACTGCATTAACACAAAGTGTTAGTGGTCTAGTGCTTTCATAGTGTACACTCAGCTTCAATTTTGCCTAGTGTATTTCTCTTATGTTTATTATATATTTGTAAACGTAAGTGAAATAATCTTTGAACTATTTTATTAACACCAAGAAAATTTCAATATTAGGTTAATCATGAGCAAATTCATGTAGAACTATTTAGTTGATGTCAAGAATAAATGTAGAAGTTAAGAAAAAAGAGTAACACATTTTTTAGGAGTAATAAAAATCTTGGGAAACTTAATATTAGGAACGGATGAGTAATAATAAGGAGAGGGAAAAACATACATCAACATGAAACCAAACTCTACTGTAGATTGTGGCAAAGTCCATTCACCAATTACTAAAAAAGAGGCATATTTTTTTTGTAAAACTTACATTTAAGCATGAAATGAAATTCATATTCTTAAGAAACATAACATATTTTACCTAAAATAATTATTTAATATACAAAATAACTATTTGGCATGAAAAGTAACTATTTCAAAATCAAAAGTAACACTTGGTCATAAAAAATAACGAATCTATCACTACATGTAATTAAAAATGTAAGTTACTTAATAAGGGTGATGTGTTTATACGTAGAGAAGCACTCCCTATGGATGTAGATGTGGAAACTAACCATGATTTTGATCTACTAGATGTGGTCGTAATGATCCTAAAAGACCGTGTATACTGAGTAGCAAAGCTTCTTCTTTCCTAGAGGCAACATCAGAAGGTCAAAAACAACTTATGTGAAGGTAGAATAGTCTTTCCATCATGTGGAACATGTCGCCACAACAACAATAAGAACTGATTCCGTTAACAATTTGAATGAATTAGATGGAGCCACAAATAAGTTATTGGGGGTTAGGGGCTTAGACAATGACGAAGGAATGAAAAGAGGTTCCAGATTTGGCTTTTAGAGCCTCTAGGTTACTACACTTTGTGTTAATGACAACAATATCCACATATGATGACTCATTGTGTTGCTATAAATTTATAAACAAAATGTTATCTATTGTAATAGGTGCATTTATGATTTATTTATGGTGTGTGCTATAAATTTTTAATAAAACAAAATCAATTATAATAGGTGAATTCATGGTTTGCCGAATGTAACTGTGTGGTACTAAAAGTAACTAAATTGCATGGAAAGTAACTATTTCACACACAATATAATTATTCCCCTAAAGAAATAATTAAATTGTCAAAAGTATTATCTTTGGATTTATGTACAATAAATATCTGATTAGTGATTGCTAAAAACATACTTTTGTAGATCTAGAAAGTATGATTGATATTTGCAGCAATCTAAAATATCAAAAAGCTATAAGTGGTGCAGGTATGATCATACTAGTAACAGTACACAAATACAAGTAATGACTTAAATCTAATAATGTGTTGAAGGTTGGACATGATGATTGAATATGGATCTAATTAGGTTCTAGGAATGGCCATTACGGAATCAAGTCAACAATTTTTGACCTGAAACTAACATGAATTCGTGTACTCTTAGGATTACTTAGACTATGGCAAGTGGTCTCAACCTTAACAATCTCATCAAACATGACCAAACATTCTCAAGTGTTATCCACATGAATGGAACAAATATGTGTGAAATAATGGGAAAATTTGTTCTAAGCATGTATTGTTTTTTCTAACTTTATTTCTATTCATGACTTGGCAATCAGTGACATTCAACACCAAGTAGAGCAACACGAGTGAAATAAAGGACAAAGTATGAAGCCAATTTTCAGTGGCAGTTCCATGGTGGGAGCACTTTGCATGAATACCCAATGTCTAAGTGGTCCAAGCTCAAAGATTGCTTGTTGTTTTAGTACAAACTACAAAGGTGTATGGCATTGACAACTACTTCCCTAAGAAAGTAATTACTCTACATGAAAACTGTCTTTTTGTATTTAAAGTAAGTTTTTATATAAAACGTTACTATATCACATAAAAAAGTGACTATTTGGTATGCAAAGTAATCATTTGACACAAAAAGTTACAAATGATCATTGGAAGTAACAAATAAATACTCAAAAGTAATAAAAAGCACATTAGGTCTAGAATTTACACACACACACAAACACACACACACACACACACACACACACACACACATATATATATATATATATATATATATATATACATATATATATAGAGAGAGACAGAGAGAGAGAGAGAGAGAGTTAGGCTAGAATACACTCGAGTGTATCCAGAGCGGAATACACTCAAGTAGTTTTTCATGATGCAATATTTTTTTTGAAAATCTAATCAGTGGATCTTCTTAAACATCTCATGAACAACTCATATATAACATTTGAGCCCATTTGGATATGTATAGCTCATGTTATGAATACCAAAAAAATTATACATTTCAAATTAGTTTTGTGCATTAATTTTGTTGTCCTTGGATGAGTGACTTACACTCATCCAAATGAACTCAAAATTTGTATGTTGCCTAATTTTAGTATGACAATGAAGATCAACAGTTTACATTTTGCAAAAAAATAGTCATGATATGCAAACACCACTTGAGTGTGGCGTGTGATCCGTACACTCGAGTGTATTCTAGCCTCTCTCTCTCTCTCTTTCTCTCTCTCTCTCTCTCTCTCTCTCTCTCTCTCTATATATATATATATATATATATATATATATATATATATATATATATATATATATATATATGAGTCCATATTCAATACCCGTGCGGGTAGCTACTCGCACCATATTTTGGTTTTTTTTGTAGTTTCTTACTTTTGACATGTAGAGGGTTACTTTACCTTGCAAACTATTACTTTTCATACATAGATAGTTATATTTGAAACAATAGATTCAAAAATACACACACACACACACACATATATATATATATTGTGTATTTTTTTAGATTTACTTTTTTAGTCATATAGTTACTTTTTTATCATCTAGTTATTTTTTTGTCCAGCGAGTTACTTTTCTGACAGTATAATTACTTTTTTTATTGATGTGTAGTGAAAATCCAGGCTACCCATCGGGTATTGAATGAACGCCATATATATATATAGCTTAACAAAACTGTTTCCCTGCGGCCGTCCCTAACCCGCGCTGCGGCGATTAGGGTTCCGCAAGGTGGAACTCCTCTCTACCCTAGGGTACTCTCTCTCTTGCAGGTCCAAGCGACGTAGCGGTCTTCTTGGTACTCTCTCCACCATGGCGGAGGAGTTGGCCGAGCAGTAAGCGAATCTCCATCTAACAGCAGACGAAGAGGAACTGATAAATCTGATACAGCAACCAGAGGAGGAGGAACATGGGCACCAGCAACTAGCTCTGGTGGCACAGATTCTTTCGGACAGGGCTACAAACTTCTGGGCAATGAGGTGCACCATGGCGCAGGCGTGGGGGTTGGTGAATAAGGTCATATTCAAGCAACTTGAAGGAGAGGTCTTCGTGATCCAGTTCCTAGATTGGCGAGATAAGCAAAGGGTTGTCGACGGGGCGCCCTGGAACTTCGACAACAAACTCCTATTGTTCAAGGAGATTGCAGAAGATGAGCAACCTGGCGAGATCAGCATCACGCATAGCCCTTTCTGGGTCCGGATCTATGGACTGCCGCTAGGGTTGCGGTCACGACGATCCATCGAAGAAGTAGCAAGCCGACTGGGGGAAGTCGTGGACCTGGACATAGACGAGTTAGGGTGGGAGACATCGACGAGGGTCAGAATCAACCTAGACGTGCGAAAACCACTGAAGAGGATCCTCCGTGTAAGGGGGAGTCACAACAAGATCATGACTCTTGAAGTGAAATACGAGAGACTATCGAATTTCTGTCATCGATGTGGCAAACTCGGGCACGTAGAGAAGGATTGTAGTGATAGCAACGAAGATGACGAGCGTGGGCCGCAATGGGGCGCCTGGCTGAAGGCGTCGCCACGGAAGCAGAGACTCTCAATTCAGGAGGAGCTTCACGGCAACAGGAGAGTCCAGCAGAAGATCATCTTCAACACCAAGCCGAAAGCAGAAGAAGGAAACCGAAGACAGTACCAGTCCGAAAAGGAGACGGCAAAAAACATAGAAGGAGAGGGAAAGCAGAAGACCAGCGGACAGGGTGAGGGGAGGAGCAAAGCAGCGAATAAGGAAACCAATCTCGAAGAGGATAGTGGTGAGTCCGTCTTCAATCTGGAGAAGGTATTCCCAATCGTGCAGGCATATAAAGAACAAGGGGGGTATCGTGCAGAAGAACCTAGAGAGGAGGAGATGTTAACGGGTACCGGCGACGTAGCCACTGTCTTGAAGCCCGAGGGAGAGAAATCAAAGGAGAAAAGGAAACAGTACTCACGCGAGGAACTACTGCTAGGAAAACCTGATGATCGTTGGGCGGAACAGGACAATGGAGAAGAACGTAGCGATAAAAGCAAAGGCGGGAACCGCGAAGTCTCACATGAAGTAGTAAACGAGACAACAAGTGCAACGGGAACCGCAGGTACGAGGGAAGAACACAGCATGGCTCGAACGAGGGCACAGCAGGCCAAAGAACTGAAAAAGAGAACAACTAAGAAGAAGAATGAAATGCAGAGGAGGAAGAAGGATCCACCGTGGGTGTACAAGATGAGCAGAGCACAACGTCTGGGAATTAATGAAGACGAGGTCGAGTGGACGTCTACGACAGGAAAACGCAATAGAAATTCTGATCTCTGTGATATGGAGGTGGACGTTATTACAACTGTGGAGGAGACAGGGAAGCGAGCAAGAGGTACAAAAACTATATCTTCTTCTCGCGGGACTTATCCAGTTCAAGTAGCGGCGGCTGGGACAAACCAGCCCCGTGAACATCAATGAAAATAATGAGATGGAACTGTCAGGGGCTGGGCCGCCCTGACACGGTTAATGCCCTCCGGTCTTGGTGTTGGAGGGAGAGCCCAAACATAGTTTTCCTAATGGAAACTATGATGTCTAGTGCCGATCTAGAAGTTGTCAAAAGAAAATGTGGTTTTACGGAAGGAATTTGTATTGCAAGCGTGGGGAGAGCAGGAGGGTTGGGGTTTTGGTGGAAAGACGTGAATGTGACTGTACAGTCTTTTTCTCAACACTACTGCAGCTGTGAGGTGTCTGACCCGGATTCAGGGGAGCCGTGGAGAGCAGTCGGGATCTATGGTTGGGCAGACCAACAAAAGAAGCGCAAAACTTGGGATCTTATGCGGGAATTGAAAATGATATCATCGCTTCCTACTGTCTATTTTGGGGACTTCAATGAGATTACGTCAAATGAAGAGAAGCAAGGAGGACCACCGAAGCCTTGGCGTTTCATCCAGGACTTTCGTGATGCGATTGATGACTGTGACCTCATGGACATGGGCTTCAGCGGGAACATGTTCACTTGGCAGAGGGGTTTGTCACCAGAGACACTTGTTCGAGAAAGGCTGGATAGAGGGCTCGCTAGCATGGAATGGATGACAAAGTTTCAGTACGCAAGAGTGGTCCATCTTCCTAAAGTGGAATCCGATCATCTCCCTATAATCATTAACACTGAGAGCAGAAGGCATTCTAAAAGGAGAAGGCACAACTACTTTTTCTTCGAACCAATGTGGGCAGATGATGAAAGATGTGAACAAATTGTTAGACAGGTTTGGGAAGAAAGAAGGACATCAAGGCTTGAGGAAAAGGTAAATTTCTGTGGCAGCAAACTGAAGGCATGGGCTTCCGAAACGTTTGGATAAAGGAAAAGGAAAATCAAAGAGATTGAGAAACAGCTTGGGGAGACGCAGCTTCTACCACCGGATAGGGAAACTCTCGACAGATGTAATTTTCTTGCGGGGGAGTTGCAGAAGTGGCACAGATGTGATGAAGCTTACTGGCATGCTAGAGCCCGAGTGAATGAGATGAAATCCGGGTACAAAAATACAGCGTACTTCCATCACAAAGCATCACAGAGGAGGAAAAAAAATAACATAGAAGGCCTCAAAAACGCAGAGGGGAGATGGCTGGAAAAGCCGGAAGAAATAGAGAAGATCATCACCGACTTTTTCAAAGAGTTGTTCCAAACATCGAACCCATCGGGTTGGCAGGAAGCTACACAAGGTGTTTTGAAAAAGATTGATGAGGGGGAGAAGATAGAGCTGGAAAGGGATATAGAGACGGAGGAAATTCGGGCAGCACTTAAGAGCATGCATCCAAACAAAGCTCCCGGTCCAGATGGGATGAAAGCTATGTTTTTTCAGAAATTCTGGCATATTGTAGGGGAAGATGTCTCTAGCTATATAAAAGGCTGGTGGAAATCTGATAGAAGTATTTCTGAGATTAATTCTACTCTCCTTGTTCTGATTCCAAAAGTCCCCAAGCCTACGGAGATTGGTGAATACAGGCCCATAAGTCTTTGTAATGTGGTGTATAAAATCGCCTCTAAAGTCGTTGCTAATAGATTGAGACCGTTGATGGATAGAATCATAACGGAACATCAGAGTGCCTTTATTCCAGGTAGACTTATCCCCGACAACGCCCTCATTGCCTACGAGCTTTTTCACACCATGAAAGGGAGAAAAGGAAGAAAAAAGGGTCAGATTGCTTTGAAACTGGATATGTCTAAAGCCTATGACAGGGTGGAATGGGGTTTTGTGGACTACATTCAGGAGAAGTTGGGGTTCGGTGAGAGATGGAGGAAGAAGACTCTCGACTGCATGACTTCGGTGTCCCACTCTTTTGCTATAAACGGAGAGCGTACCAAGAAGACTCAACCGTCCAGAGGCCTGCGACAGGGAGACCCTCTTTCCCCTTATCTAAATATTTTATGTGCTGAAGCTTTCTCTACTTCACTTCTTTTAGCTTCACAACAAAATATAATTCATGGGGCGAAAGCCAGCAGGAATGGCCCGCGGATTTCTCACCTTTTCTTTGCAGATGACTCCATTCTTTTTGCAAGAGCCACTAAGGAAGAATGTCTGAAATTAGCTGAAATAATCAGCCAATATGAACGGGCATCCGGGCAGAAAATCAACTTATCCAAAACCGAGGTGGCTTTTAGCAAAGGAGTACACAGAGAAAAGAGAGTGGAACTGGTCGAGCTGCTGCAGGTGAAGGAGGTGGACAGACACAGGAAGTATTTGGGACTTCCAACGGCGGTGGGAAGATCAAAAAAGCAAGTCTTCGCCTACATCCAGGAATGTGTTTGGAGAAAGCTGCAAGGGTGGAAAGAAAAGTTACTATCTAAAGCGGGGAAGGAAGTCCTCATCAAAGCAGTGGCACAGGCGATACCCTCATATATTATGAGTATCTTTCAGCTGCCTTCATATCTTCTGGATAGTATCAATAGCACCATATCTAGATTTTGGTGGGGTGCTAAGGGAACAGAAAGGAAAATGGCATGGGTCAGCTGGGATAACCTATGTATACCGAAAAGTCAAGGAGGCATGTGTTTTAGAAATCTACACAACTTCAACCAGGCGTTGCTAGCAAAGCAGGTGTGGAGACTCATTCATAGGAGGGACACTCTAGCATACAAGGTCCTTAAATCGAGGTATTTCTCATCAGTGAGTATGCTGCAGGCGAGAAGGGGGCACAATCCGAGCTTCATGTGGCGTAGCATCTGGAATGCAAAGAGCCTGGTGATGGAAGGCATGCAATGGAGAATAGGGGATGGGTCGGAGGTAAAAATATGGTCAGACCACTGGATACCCAATATTAATGGAAGTCTAGAGGCCATCTATGGCGTATCTAGCCCGTCCTTTCAGTGGGTGCAGCAGTTAATCGATCCAGAATCCATGCAATGGAGGAGGGATAGTGTAGAAGAGCTTTTTATTCCAGATATTGCAAGAAAGGTTCTAGCCATCCCGCTGGACGGTTCGAACAAAGAAGACTCCATATACTGGAAGCCAAGTAGAACAGCAGATTTTACAGTAAGATCTGCCTACTGGCTAGCATGCAAACCAGCTTCAGCAGCTTTCACGAGTTCTATAGAAGGAGGGGAGTTGATTTGGCGAGCTATATGGAAGCGAGGTCTTATCCCAAAGGCAGCTCATTTTCTGTGGCGCTGTGCTAGAGGATCCTTGGCCACGACTGGGAGACTGTTTGACCGTCATTGCCACGAGACGGGAGTTTGCAGCTTGTTCCAGCGTGAAAAAGAAGATATCAGCCACCTACTGTTCCGATGCACGAACGCCGAAGCTACGTGGAGCGGATGCCAGCTGGTTCAGCACGACAGGCTCCGTCAATGCAGAGAAGAGCCGACAGTAGCGGAAGCAATCTTTCACCTCACTCGGACGGGGAACATCGATCAAGAAGAAGAAGCGATAGCTGCGCTGTGGGCTATCTGGTCACGCCGCAACGAAATTGTTTTCGAGCAGAAGCACAGGCAGCCGAGCATCATACACCGGGGACTCCTACAGATGATCCGAGCGCACCGCGAGGGCAATCACAAGCACAATACATGCACAGTAGCGATGGCGAGCCAAAACAGCACCAAATGGATTCCCCCACTGCCGGCAATCACGAAGCTTAATTGTGACGCGGCCGTGGGAGTTCAATTCTGGGATGGTGCAGGGTTAGTATGGAGGAACAGTACTGGGAAGGTGGAGAGGATAGCAGGGACAAGGAAACCGACGTTGGTGGATGCGAGATGCGCAGAAGCGTGGGCTATTTCTGAAGGTCTACGCATATCAAAAGATAAGGGGTATACCGAGCTCATAGTGGAATCAGACTCGGAAGCGGTGATTAACCTTCTCATAACTACAGCTCGGCGAAAGGACCTGCTTGGAACATACTTAGATTTCATCTATAATCATGTTGTTTCTTTCTCTAGTGTAACTTTTAGTTTCAGTAGGAGGCAAGCCAACGGGCTAGCGCATCTTCTAGCCAAGAGGGCCGTCTTGAGTAGTGATGGGTTTAGCTCAACCTCATCCTTTCCACCCTCTGTAATCAATCATGCTGTAACCGACTTGAATGATTAATAGAAGGTGGAGAGTTTAGACTTCAAAATATATATATATATATATATATATATATATATATATATATGTAACATGAACATCAATAAAAATTATCGATTCTTTCTCATTTTGTTCTCCACCCCTCTCTAATGTGTATATCTCTCCCATTCTGTATCTTATTTTCAACATATGAACCAACAAATCCAAATTTTCTTTCTATCTAACACATAAAGGACAAATAGACAAAACCAAATAGTTGTAATCTCCTTCCCATGTTATGAAAATCCAAGCACATACAGTTAATTGATGACTACTAACTAAAGAGAAGAGGGTTTTTAATTACATAGTTTGGGGACAAGTATATGGAAGTCTCTTAGTGTCCACTCTGTAACTTGACCAGGTTCAACTTATATCTCTATCCCAACATCCAACATTATGAGGTCATTGTTGTATTTGCCTAAATGTATGACTAGTGTCATGGGAAACATGTTGACATCATTCTTTTGCAAAAGAAAAGTGCACATTTGTGATCAACATATTGTTTATGTCTACCTCTTTTTTTGTATCAAGGCCATATAGAGAAGGGGTGGTCATCGTAACCCGTTGTTGAGTTCCCTCTATTTTCTTTCAGTTAACAAAATGTATCCAGTTGGTGAAGATGGGCATATCTTGCTTCAAGGAAGAAAAGTTGATACTTATCCTAATCTACATTTTTATAGTTACATTTTCTTTTATTTTTGTATAAATAGTTATATTTTTTGGAAATATGTTTTTATAGTTATATTTTCATATAAATATTGAGCTTTACAACTAGTAGTTTAATTAATGGTATCCCCCTTCGTTTTTCTCTAGTAATAACAGGTAGTGTGAGATATGAGCATTGGAGATGGTGGAAAATTCATAGTGAGAACAAAAAGGATGACCTTGTTGTGCCTCAAAGACTCCTAGTCCTAATCCTAATCCTATATGGTGTGGTTGTCCTATTTTGGGTCTTGCCTTGGTTTGAGTCCAACCCATGTTCCTACTTGGATTTAAATTAGTATTCCTATTTAGAGTTGTAAGTGTCTCTATCTTCATACAACTTGGACTCCTATTGTGTACTAGACTCCTATTAGGATTGTTTATTCCTATATGGCATGGAGCCTATAAATAGGACCTTAGGGGCATGATATTTTCTTGTACTGAGAAGTGCCAACGTACAATGTTGTACTGAAGAGAGTTCTCTCTCTTCTTTGGGTGTAACCTTTTCAAGTTCTCTTTCTTTGAGAGTATCTCTCCTTTGTAATCTTCTTGAAATAGTGAAATTCTCTCTCCTCTCGTAGAGTAGGTCATCCGACAGAATTACGTAAATCCTGTGTTTTGGTTGCGTGATCGTTCTTCTATTCTCATCTTGTTCTTTTGCCAAACTTGTCATATTCTCTCATTCAATAACTTAACAAAGTGGTATCAGAGTTGCGAGTTCAAGATCTGAACGATGACGAGTCTATACAAGATCGAGAAGTCTGATCGCAAAATCAATTTCAGGCTATGACAGATCATGATGCGTGGTGTGCTTGTTCAACAGGGTGTCACTGCGACACTGGATGGAATCGAGAAGTTGCCAGCCACTATGAAGCCAGAAGATAAGAAGGAGATGGACCAGAAGGCTCTTACCACCATCCAGTTATCCTTAGACTACAAGGTCTTGGCCAAAGTTGCCAAAGAAACTACTACTGCTGGTATATGGAAGAAACTCAAAGATCTCTACATGACAAAGTCTCTCCAAATGAAACTATATCACAAACAACGTCTCTACTTACTGTGTATGGTGGAAGGCACTTCTGTCCGTGATCACATTGACGAGTTTACATCTATTATTATATATCTAGAAAATATAGATATTCAACTCGAAGATGAAGATAAAGCCCTTATTCTGTTGTGCTCTTTACCCCCATCATACAAGAAATTTCGGGAAACTATTTTGTATGGAATGTCTTCAATTAAGGTGGAGGATGTTATATCTTCATTGCTGTCAAAGACCATGGACCTAATTGCTTCTTCTAGCGGGAGTCAGTCAAAGGCTCTTATGGAGAGGGGTCGTACAAAAGAAAAGGGAAACAACAAGAAGGAAACACACAGATCTAAGTCTAAATCTAAGAAGGTCTGTAAATATTGTATAAAGTCTGGACACATCGTTGATGAATGTTACAAGTTACAAAATAAGAAGAAGAGGGAGAGTGAAAAACAAGAACAACCTACAGATGCTAATGTAGCACAGAAAGATCCAGATTATGTTCTTATATCATCTTCTTCCTCATCCATAAATTTTCAAACTTCTTGGATTCTGGATTCCGACTGTTCACATCACATGTGTCCACACATAGATTGGTTCTCTTCTTATGATAATTTTGATGGAGGCATTGTAAACATGGAAAATGATAGTACTTCCAAGACTATTGGTATTGGGTCAATCCATATCAAGATGTTTCATGGAGTCATCCGAACTATCTCAAACGTCCATCATGTTCAAGATCTCCAGAAAAATCTCATATCTCTTGGCTTGCTTGAAGCTAACGGTTTTCCACACCATGCTGAGAATGGAATATTATCCATTATCAAAGGAGATGACATTCTGATAAAGGGAGTACGTATTCCTAGAAACCTTTATAAATTAATTGGTGAAATTGTGACTGATGATGCTGTTGTTGCTTGGATGCCACCAAATTGTGGCATATGAGACTGGGACACATGAGCCAGAAAGGCATGTAATTATTATGCAGGAGAGGACTTCTAGGTGATATCAGTATTGAAAAGTTAGATTTCTGTGAGCACTGTGTTATGGAAAAATAGAAAAAGGTCAATTTTTCTACTACAAATCATACTACAAAAGGTACTTTTGATTATGTTCATTCAGACATCTAGGGTGCTTCTCAAGTCCCATCCAAGGGAGGTGCTAGATGCATGCTTACTTTCATAGACAATTTCTCAAGGAAAGTTTGGGTGTATTTTCTGAAGCATAAATCTGAGGCTTTTGATCAGTTTAAGAAGTGGAAGACGCTTATTGAAAAGCAAATAGGAAGGAGCATCAAGACACTGAGAATAGATAATGGCATGGAGTTTTGTTCTTCTGAATTCAATGAGTTCTGCCAATCTGTAGGTATTGCAAGACATCGCACAGTTAGACATACACCTCAGCAGAACGATGTTGCAGAACATATGAACAGAACTCTTCTAGAGCGTGCACATTGCATGCTGATCAGTGCAGGTCTGAGCACATTGCTATTTTTCTTGTAAGATGTTGACTTCGAGTCAAGGTAGAGATTTGTTATGCCTCAAGGACTCCTAGTCCTAACCCTAATCCTACATGGTGTGGCAGTCCTATTTTGGGTCTTGCCTAGGTTTGAGTCCAACCCATGTTCCTACTTGGATTTAGATTAGTATTCCTATTTGGAGTTGTAGATGGCTCTATCTTCATGCAACTTGGACTCCTATTGTGTACTAGACTCCTATTAGGATTGTTTGTTCCTAGTTGAAGCCTTATGGCATGGAGCCTATAAATAGGACCTTAGGGGCATGAGATTTTCTTGTACTGAGAAGTGCCAACGTACAATATTGTACTGAAGAGAGTTCTCTCTCTTCTTTGGGTGTAACCTTTTCAGGTTCTCTTTCTTTGAGAGTATCTCTCCTTTGTAATCTTCTTGAAATAGTGAAATTCTCTCTCCTCCCGTAGAGTAGGTCATCTGACTGAACTACATAAATCTTGTATTTTGGTTGCGTGATCGTTCTTCTATTCTCATCTTGTTCTTCCTCCGAACTCATTGTATTCTCTCGTTCAATAACTTAACAAACCTCCCTGGGCAGGTATTGTGGAATTCTTCTCTGGACGGTGGATTGTGATATCCTTACCAACTAGTTTTGTTCAACAGAGGAAGATGGACATGTATCTTACATATATGTTTATCTTATTCTATATAATTACTACTTTTCCCATTTGTATGTTACTTTTTGTACAAAATAGTTACTTTTTATTCTGTATACTTATTTTTGAAAATCGTAAATTACATTTTGTGAAAAATAAATACTTTTTTATCATCATAGTTAAATTTGATATTATTCTTCATTGTCCCCAATTAGTATAGTATTCCAATTATATTTTTCGATTCAGTAAGCCATTATACGGATAGTGACCACCAAATATAAAGTTGTATGATTGAATACCAATTCCATTTGTTCGGAGATTCTATTCAATCAACAAAAAGTAACAATAATTACGTGAACAATAAGCCACCAAAGTATAGAGGAATTGTTAATTGAATCTGACATTGTCTTCAATAAGATTAGTACATAACTCTGCAACTTATTTGGACATATGCATTGTCAATAATAATAAAATGGAACAAAATAATTGTCAACATAGACATGTGCAAAGCGTCAAGAGATAACTTCTATAAAAAAATTAAGTTTTGATGTGATTGAGAATGTTGTGAACGAAGGTGTTCATCCCACTCGGTAAATCATTTTCATATCTTACAATTGTTAAACTTGATCTTTTCCTTTGTTTGGACTTCATCTTCTTCTACCACGTTGTGATTACCTTATGTATCAATGCCTAGGGAGGGAATGTATGGAGCAGGAAAAACATTGTTGGGCATATTTGACAGAAAATGCCACATTTTTCAAGAAGAATGCATCGTCTTTGTTGTCATCCAAATATAGCAGTAGCACCAAGAGCAAGACCAAGTACATGAAATCCAAACCATCTCCAATGGGCGCCCTTCCTTCTCCACCTTCTCACCACTCCTCTTCGCATTCAAATTTACCTTCTCCTCTCCCTCTAATTCCCACTACTCGCATTTACCTTTCCCTTTTACATTCTTTGTCTCACACACACTATGCTCTTTCACCCACCTAGACGCCCAACAACAAGAGTTGATGACATTCAAGCCTCTAGCCACCTATAAGAGCGGAAAGAGTTATCTTGAATCCATCCCCTCACTCATCATCACATATGAGACAAGAAAGACACTAGTTAAAAGAACCATTCCATTGGAGTACCAGTCCTAGTGATGATTGAGCCACCATGATAGTGTTTTCGTCCCTATTCCTGACATTGACGGAATGAGGATCTTGACACAGGATCTCATGATTGTAGATCATGAATCTAGAGGTGCCACATGCAGGAACTGCACGGTCCAAAGAATTGTCTTTCCCAGTCGGTTCTCAGTGAGATCTGCTTCCATAATATAGTTGTATGACTCTGATTTGGATGACCATGTTGTAAGGACATGGTTGTTGGACGTTCACGATGTTGTACTTGGCATGTTCCATGGATGTAGGAGAGATGAGAAGGAGCGTCTAACTGTACCATGTTTTGGCGACAGTGGGACCAATTCCTTCCAAGGAATTTGTAGCCTCATGCACAACGTTCTCCATTGTGTTTGTCTAATAGAAGCACAAACTTAGGTGAGTGTGTGTGATTACACAAACTGCAACAGAAAGGTTGTATACAGATATTCGGGAGAGAGAAAAATTGTGGAATCCAATGACAAAGTGGAAGTGACATGGGGCTATGAAACGAGAAGAAGAGGGTACTTAGGTGATTGCAACTTCTGATTTGGGAGTGAGAGAATGTGGATGGCGGAGTAAATCAAAATGTTTTTGAAGACGTGATAATTTGATATTTTTACAAATGATGTCAATGGGTCTCCTCCGATGGATAGCGTTGCTAGAGTACCCACACACGTATTGAATAAGTCCCCATATATATATATATATATATATATATTTGTAGCTTGAAGTATTTATTGTCTGTGTATTTCACTAAGATAATTAATCCACCATCCTCTTAACTGACCCATAAATGATGAAGTTATCATTTGGGAAATTGTGGTTTCAAGACTACCATGAGCTCGACAAGCATTGGCATATATCAACATTTGATGGCAAATTTGTAATATTTGGTATTCTGAAAATCCATCTAAGTACCATTCTATAATAGATTGGCCATCAAATTGACATAAAGTAAGATCAGGAGTTTCTTCAAATTTTAGGTCAACCGGTGTTGGTCTAGAGTAATAATTTTTTGTTTTTGAAAATCGAGCAGTTTGATGGTGTGGATGAATGTGCTTCTCTTACCACTTGTTTGCTTCAGTTCGTGTCTTTGACAAGTGTTTTTGTTACATGAGTGGCGATATTTGTTGTGACTGCCACATACTCTTTTGTTTTTGTGACTTTTGACAGATATCCTTCATCTTCCTTTTCATATGCCACTTGTTCTTTTTCTACTTTGAGTCTTGACAACTGTCTTTTGTCTTTATGTATAGGGAAGAGCTATCTTGTCTTTTCTTCTTTTGTCACTTCTTCAGCATGGTATTTTTACCCATTATTTTGAATCGAGTAATCCGTAGCAATCATCTCCATTTTCAAAGTTACTTTCTCCTTGAGTAATATCCAGGATTGGAATATTTTCTAGATCTAGGATTTCATCAAATATAATTAATTGAGAATTGTCCATGTTAGAGTCTCTTATAAGAGACTTTCCTGATAATTTTATTTTCTTCTTATATGGAGGTCCCCTTTTAGTTTCTTGATCAATAAGATAATTAGAAACTGGGGTAGATATTAACTTTCCCCATAAAATAGGGTCTATGTTGAATTTGGCCCACCATTTAATCAATACTTGCCTTCCAAGGTAGGGTAAAAAGGCATTAGTTTCTTTTTCCCATTTCCATTGCATAATCTATGGGATTCCATAAGCACAACAACATCTTAGTATGTTAAGATCTTCTTGATCTAAATTTTCAAATAATGGAATATAATTATTAAGCTTTTGTGGGAATATTTCCCGAGTAGCTCCATAATTTTTCCAAAAAATGTTGAAGATCCAATTTGGTAAGTTAGTCCTATAAGACCATTTTATGAACCATGAATGTGTCATTTGACTATTTTGAATTCATAATACATTTTTCCAGGCATCTTGATAGTCCCAGTAATTGTAGTAATGGGGTTGATGTTTGTCTTTAAATCTTCTTGGAATATTAGGATTTCCATCATTGTTCCATTCTAAAATGGTGATAATTTTTTGGATTTTTAATTGAGAAAAATATATCATGATTTTTAATTGAGAAAAAGATATCATCTTCTTTGTTGATTTGTCTCTAAATTATGAAATATTTTTACACTACCAGTTTCTACGAGAATTTTCTCATAATAGTAGTGATTCTTTCCAAGAATTGTCTATAGTAAAATTATATTTATCAGGAAGGTAATTTTGCAGTAAAGTTTTTGTTTCTTTGGATAAGTCTTCATTTTCTAAAGTTATTGTATGTATTGATGTTTTGAATATGAATTTTTGCTGGGAAATCTACTTCCATTTCATCATTACCTTCCTTAGTAGAAATACTTGATTTTGAACATACCTCTGGGATACAGACTTTGGATGTTGATGCAAACATATTTTGAGATTTCTGTGAAGAAGTCATATAAGCTACAATAAATATGTAGAACATCCTTTTGATGTGTCTCTTATGAAATAGTAAGTACATCAATGAAATTATCTTTATAATCTAATGCATCTCTTATTTTCTTTAAGAACATAAGTTCACGTTTCTTCCTAAACTTAAAAGTTACAAAGTTATTGTTAATTCGAGTATGAACCCCTTTTTCACTAACTAATATAGGGAGAATTTTATTAAGAAAGGGTGTGCCAATGATAATATCCTCAATTATATTTTAAGGAAGGATAAAAGATGTTTTAATATTATTATTGTTGATGCATATGTGTGCTTCCGAAATTTTATGTTTCACTTTGAGTTTATCTTTTGTAGCAAAATTAACATGATGATTAGTTGTTTCATAATATTTTGTTGGTATAAGGTTTTCTCTTATACAATTAACATCAGCGCCAGAATCAAATAAAGCTATCCCTTCTAGGGTGAAGTCATTAATTTTTATAGTCACTTCACCTTTCCATTTTCTCTTAACAAATTCTTGAAGATTATTAACAAAGGAATCTTCATTATTTTCCCTTGTTTCATCGACTTGGTTTTTATTTGAGCATTCTCTGAGCATTGTATTAAATATATGTTCATCCTCATCATCACTATACTTTTCATATATATATTTTTGAAGATTTTCAACCTTATCTTTTAGTTCAATAATTTCTATTCTGATTTTGTTTTGTTTTGTTCTTTTCTTAAATCTTCTATAGAAATATGTTTATCATTAGTTTTTTCATGTTCAATTCTTTTCATTACATGATCAAATGAGTAGAACTCATTTGCTTTTGATTCTATTTTATTGTCTGATTTTTTGTCTATAATCATATTGAGATATTTTGCAAGTTTAGTGCTTCTTTCTTGTTTATCTTGGATGGAATCTATGGTTTCAAGTATAAATTATTGTTCACTAGTTAAGACATGAATTTCATATGATGATGTTTCATTGCTATAGTAATTAGTCATTGCAAAGAGATAGTCCTGTTTGGTTTATTCTTTGTATTATTTCCCCATAGGATATATGTTCTAGAGGGACAACGTTATTATATATATTTGTGCATGTGTTATAACAAAGTATATATATATATACATATACATACATATATATACATATATATATGTATATATATATATATATATATATAGAGAGAGAGAGAGAGAGTCAGGCTAGAATACACTCGAGTGTATTCGAAGCATAATACACTCAAGTAGTTTTTCATGATGCAATATTTTTTTCAAAAATCTAATCCGTTGATCTTCTTAAACATCTTGTGAATAACTCATATACAACATTTGAGCACATTTGGACATTTATAGGTCAAAAATTATGCATTTCAAATTAGTTTCGTGCGTCGATTTTGTTGTCCTTGGTTGAGTGACTTAAAGTCATCCAAATAAGCTCAAAATTTGTATGTAGACTAGTTATAGTATGAAAGTGAAGATCAATGGTTTACATTTTGTAAAAAATAGTCTTGATATGCAAACACACTCGAGTGTATTCGTGCGATCTATACACTTGAGTGTATTCTTGCCTGACTCATATATATATATATGTATATATATATATGATTTAGGCTAGGAGTGGCTCAAGTGGTCAAGCACGGTGTCCCCTAACAAAGGGACCCAAGTTTGAATCTCAATTGCCAACAAATGTAATAAAAGTCAATGGGGAACGTAATTTGTCCCTCACTATGTTCAACCAGTTCGTCAATTTCAAGTGACTTGGCTGACATCGATGTTCCAATCAAGTACATGTAAAAGAACGGAGAGGAACCTAATAGGTGATGCTAATAAGCAATAATATACATGAGAGAGTGTAATTCCTTCGTTAACATGGACTTGTGCGGAACCTATCTACAGATGAGCCCTTGATTTGCAGGGTCAAGAGCCCTTAGTTGTAGTAGACAAACATTTCCTCAACAACATTGGCTTAGACGAACCTTTCCTCGTCAACATTGGCTTTGGACCCACCACCAGTCCATGCCTTGAAGCCTCCTCTATTGGTGAGGTATTGGATGTGGATGGGGCCGTCCCATCTGTTGATGTGCTCTAGGTAGTGGTTGTAGTTGTTGATGTACATATCCATGTTATTGGCACGTAGCACCTACAACAGGAGGTCTAGAACTGCCTACATTTCACCATGCTCTCTGACATTGGGGATGTGTGGTGGCCTACCCTGAGCTTCCACTTGGTGGAGGACTAATTGAGAATGGTGTCGTGGTGCTTGAGAAGGTTGTCGATACTTTCCCCTTAGCTACATGCCCCCCCAGTCCTAGTCATTTATATCTGCATATGGGTCCAACTAGTATTAGGGATGGAATGAGGACCACAAAAAAGAAGTCAACCACATTGGTATCCAGCTCAAACCACTGTATGCACGGACATGGCGGGTCGACTTCTGTCATCCTGAGGCTGAGCTGAGAAAAGATTTCACTGTGATAGTCGTGGTTTCCTAGGATGGAGTAGCACAAAGTCTGGTGGCTCTTGGTAGTGTGTATGTCATAGATCGGCATGGTAATAGTGTTGAGAAAAAACTATATTTGTGGATAACAACACCACATTTTATACCATATAACTGTAAGAAATGGTTATATGTTTTTTTGTAGGATCATCGATGTTAGCTCGAACCACCGTATGCACGGACATGGCGAGTCGACTTCTGTCAGCCCGAGGCTGAGCTGAGCAAAGATTTCACTATGATAGTCATGGTTTCACAGGATGGAGTAGCACAAAGTCTGGTGGCTCTTGGTAGTGTGTATGCTGTAGATCGAGATGATAATAGTGTTGAGAAAAAAATTATGTCCCCTAACAAAGGGACCCGGGTTTGAATCTCAATTTCCTCCTTGATTTACCACTCTCCCGGGTGTTCGGCCTCCGACACAGGCATAGGAGGGGGGAGAAATATTTCTCTCTTAATCCCATATATATATATATATGAATATTATTTACACTAATGTTCTCTCACATTTACAAGTTTGATCATAAATGACAATAAAATTACAAGCTATGTCTCATGACAGAACATAAACACGTGAACTTTTGCTGTAAGAACAAATGTAATATAGAAGTGCTGCTTGCAGTACATAGTACTCATCATCAGTGGCGGAGGCAGAACTTAGCTAAAGGATGGGCACCTTATTGCTGCAGGTAAATGGGTAGGGCACAAAACACAATATTGCATGTATATTCTCCAAAATCTATAATAAAATTGCTTTCATCAATGTACATTTTGATAAACTCAGGTGGGGCCCATGCCCACCTGTGCCTCTATGTGGCTACGCCACTGCTCATCATTGCATCAAGTCACATATATACACCAATAACGGATTGGCTAATCTCATCCCATATATCCACGCCAAAGTCAATGGGGAACATAATTTGTCACTCACTATGTTCAATGAATACATCAATTTCAAGTGACTTGGCTGACATCGGTGTTCCTACAAACTAATAGACAACCAAGCACATGTAAAAGAACGGAGAAGAACCTAATAGGTGATGCTAATAAGCAATAGTATATGTGAAAGAGTGTAATTCATTGGTCAACATCGACTTGTGCAGAACCTATCTACAAATGAGCCCTTGATTTGTAGGGTGAAGAGCCCTTAGTTGTAGTAGACGAATGTTTCCTCAACAACATTGGCTTTGGACCCACCACCAGTCCATAACTTGAAGCCTCCTCTACTGGTGAGGTATTTTATGTGGATGGGGCTGTCCCATCTGTTGATGTGCTCTAGGTAGTGGTTGTAGTTGTTGATTTACATATCCATGTTGTTGGCATGTAGCACCTACAACAGGAGGTCTAGAACTGCCTACATTTCACCATGCTCTCTGACATTGGGGAAGTGTGGTGGCCTACCCCGAGCTTCCACTTGGTGGTGGACTAATTGAGAGTGGCATCGTGGTGCTTGAGAAGGTTGTCAATACTTTCCCCTTGGCTCCATGCCCCCCAATCCTAGTCATTTATATCTGCCTACGGGTCCAAATAGTATTAGGGGTGGAATGAGGACCAAAAAAAAAGAAGTCAACCACAGTGGCATCCAGCTTGAACCACCGTATGCACGTACATGGCTGGTCGACTTCTGCCAGCCTGAGGCTAAGCTGAGCAAAGATTTCACTGTGATAGTCGTGGTTTCCCAGGATGGAGTAGCATAAAGTCAGTGGCTCTTAGTAGTGTGTATGTCGTAGATCGGGATGGCAATAGTGTTGAGAAAAATCTATATATGTGGATAACCACATCACATTTTATACTGTATAACTACAACAAATGGTTATAGTGCGGTTGTGGTTTTGAAATTTTAAAACCGTTGCAGTGTGGTGCGATTATGGTTCAAAAGAAAAAATTATGGATAAAAATCGCACCACCAAAAAGTTCATTTTAAATATATAAATATGCATATAATATCACATTAATCATATTCTCTATTGTTGTTCTCACATAGATCGCGAGATCTCTATTCTTAAATTTTAAAAAATATTATACATATAACTAGTAGTTAGAATGTTTGTTCACATAAATTGAACATTTTTTTTGTTATTTAACATGTAAAGAACATTGTTATTCTATGTTGTTTCTTCTATTTCTTGTGTATAACTTTATAAATTTTATGTATAATGCTACTATGGTCAACGAAAATTTGTACATGATGTGGTGGTGTGTGGTGTGGTGCAGTTAATCACGGTTTTTTGACGGTGCAGATATGATTTCTAATATTAAAACACGCAGTGCATATAGTGTGGATATGGTGTTTGATTTGTTTTCGTGGTGTGGCTATGATTTTGGTATGAACCACACCATATTCGTAGCACTGGCATCCCTAGACACAGAATAACTAGTTTAATGTCAGATTGTCCATTCTGATGAGGGTGTCTTCATAGAAGTTGCCCTATGTTGAGATCAGAAAGTCCATTTTTTCCTCTAATTTGACCAGGCCCATCTACTTTGCGACCCTTGTTTGGCTAGAAAACCCCCACTCTCAAATGATAAAATGTTGAGCGGCCCATTGAGCTTGGTAGGGTGATGGAGCATGAGAACCTTCATCGAGCACCTTAACTAGAAGCAAAAAAGAACCATGGTACTCCCCGCGAGGAATAGTCGTGGGCACATTCTGGTGCTCTGAGACTATTACTCACATAAACATACATGATGTTTGTGATATAGGGTGCCATGTGATATGGTTATTACTTAAAATAAACCAAAATTTCAATTTATATTAAATTAAAAAAAGTCATTTTAACCCGGGCTTATGATTACAAGTGAAAAAGTAACTAATCGCATGCACAAAAACATGCCATATGTGGAAAGATATTGCATGAGGATGATGTGGCATGCATGTTGTTGATATTTGTCTAAGAGAAAGAAAATCTAATTCTAGTTCCTGGTCAGGATGACAATGACTAATGTGTAAGAAAGAAAGAAATCCAAGTCAAACCAAGGCTATGGTAAAGTACCTAACACAAACAAAGGTGATCGTGCCAAATATATATGATTATATGCATGCATTGGAATGCATGGTAAGGATATTCCAACAGATGATCCTAACCACTAACATGTCCATGCTAGAATTATGATAGTAATGATTGTAGTTCTCAGATGTGAAGTCAATGCACTCATCACATGTCGTTCGATGAACTTTGACACCATCCATCGTGACCTTGAATAAGTTTTCTCAAAAAGGTGGTGCGCGGGTACATTGTGACACATGAGGATTGACTGTGAGTGATGTAGATGGATTTATCCCTCTTAACGAAGATGATATCCTAGCCAATTGATAAGAGAGATTGAGAAATACATGGTCATTCTCATGTCAGTCAATATGTGATATTGAGCTCATGTGTATATCAATAGTCCGATCTGGTTCAAGAAACATAGATTGAGTATTAAGAGTACGATGATTATATGCCTTGCATCAAACTAGATATAAGTGACAAATGAACTATACGATCACTGTAACATTGATCATGGATGTAGATTAAATGTGTTCTCCAACTTTCCAATTACTTCAGTAGCAAAGATGTGTCGCTAGATACCATTGTTTGTAATGGCATAATATGCTTATAGACATTCACAACCGATGTAATTTGGGACCTATAGGTTCACACGTATGGGATGCACCTGGAATAGGAGTTTACTCATGGATAAATTTTAACTTGGTTACTAAAGTGTTTAAGTTAGAACACTAGTTGTTAGTTGGCAGACTGGAGTGCTAAATCCACTAATAGGGAATGATAGTCAATCAACTGGAATGTCCAGTCGACCAACTAAAAAGTCCATTTGACTGACTAGACGATCAGTAAGACTAGATCAAGGAATTGATGATAACGTCATGACGTGCATTGATCATCACATTAAAAGCTAATATGTTCACAAATAGGAAAACATTCCAATCGATCAAATAGAAGTTCTGATCGACTGAATAGCACGCCAGTCAACTGACTGGGAGTCCAGTTGATCGCTTGGTAGTTCATAGTAGCTAAAGATTCACAAAATTCATCCCATCGTGTCCTTGGGTTTGTGGAAATCCTAGCCCGTCCACTCCTATATAAGGGGGGTGGCCAAGGCCCTCAGTAAAAATACTCCTCAATCTCAACGTTGTGGTAACGTGAGAGCCAGAGGCATCTTACCCATAAAAGGGAGAGAGAGAGCCAGAGTAGAGAAAATTCGACACTAGCATGTTGCCCATACGAAGGGACAACTCCTTCTTGTCGATTCTAGAAGACTAACAAGGATTTCCTGGTAGTTCATGTGGAATATGTAGAGGCGTGGAGGTTGTTGTCATCATGCTAGGAGAATATCGTCAACTGCTATTTGTGGTTCTACACCAAGAGGACATATATGATGATCATTCATGTGTGGCTTGATAAAGAAGCAAAAACTCTACAAAGATTATCATTGGACTTGCTCCAGAAATAGGTATATGTGTAAGGAGGCAGGATCACCCCCTTACTAAAATTTAAATAATAAAACATCCATTCCAAACACACTCAAAGGTATGCTAGAATAGGTGCAAAATTTTCAAACTTCAATAAATGGTATTCAAAACAACCAAAATATAGCAGCAGAATAAAAATAATGACAATATTCAATTTTCACAAAAGATTATAAAAGTACATCATAATATCCCATAAGGGTTTACATGTATGATACACCATAAGGATCTAAATAGAGGGAATTCTAAACCATAACAACTTTGTCTCCAAGATTTAACTCCTTAAGCTAGTCCAAAAATTCATGCCTTATCATCCAAGTCCTTCACCCAGGGTTGGAAGCATACCCCAGCAAGAAGAGAAAATAGATGACATCAGCAAAGGCTGGTATGTGCATACAAAATAGGAAATTGAACAATATATGGAATAAAGGACATCAAATATAAAAGGCTTCACATAGAAAGGATAAGGACCACCCAAATGGGTATCAAGATAAACGGAATTGAAACCATTTGATAACAAAAGAATATTTTCCATTAATAAAATATAAAGATTGTGCCACACAAGCACATGTAAAGAATTAGGGCACACACCCCATATCATCAACCTGCATGCATGTGAGATAAACATAGCCCTAGAACAATATAAACACAAAGGCAGTCAAGTCTCATAAAATTGAAACCTGATATAGAAAGGAATACTATCAATCTCCCAAATATATAAAACATGGGCCAAGAATCACACATCTTGCCCTGGGTATGGGGTTCCTTTCCATCCCAAAAGAGCAGGAAATATCACATCTGCTCCGCAGTAAATAACACATCTGCCATAAAAACCAATGCAATTACACTACTCTAGTGCGACTGAATCACATAGCATGTAAAATGTAGAGGCAATTAGAAAGTATAGTCAGAATATATAAACTAGTCACCACATAAGTGACCAACATATACATCCACCTCATAAGTGGGCAAAAGACATCACATGTCATCTTTTAGAGTTCCATCATGAACAAAGCATAAGATAAGAGTTCAAAAGAATATCAATGATCACATGATCAATATCAAATAAGGTAGTTCACATGAACCATGATTTTAAAAAGAAAAGATATTGTGTATAGGCTAATGTCCATAGGACAAAGAGAATGAATAAGCATAGGTGAATTGCTTAACACATAAGAATAAGGAATACATCATACCTCAACTTTAGAGTATAAATAGTCCAATTCAATCCTAGATCCAAGCCTAGGCCTCCAAAGAACCTATATGGAAGGTGGACATGTCCAATAAGTAAGGTTTCCAAGCTTAGAGAGGCTGGTTTCTCCAACAAAGCTCCTATCTCGAGCAAGAAGCACCTTCTCCACTTTAGAGGTGAAAAACCCTAACAAAAGAACATGGAGATGAGGTGTTTATGGGTTCTAGGTGGGGTTTCACCATGGAAGGCCATGGTTTTGACCTGAAGGAAGGTGGAAGGAATACTAACAACATGAAAATAGTGAAGGAAAGGAGGATACTTACTAGTTTTGGTCAAAATTACCAAGGAGGAGCTTAAGAAATCCTAAATAGAGAAATTTGGAACCCTAGGAGCCTTCTTCACCAAGGTAGGCACCTCCTTTTACCTCGGGACAACAACTTCATGGTGAAACAGAGTAGGAATGATGCTCTAAGATAGAGAGAATAAAAGAGAGCAAGAGTTTTTGAATTGGGAGTTGGGAAGGGGTAGATATGGCTATATAAAGAAAGAGGTCAAGTATGAGGTGTCTATGAGACTTTCCATGTGTCATGTATAAGGGTGTCCATGGACATGCAATCCTTTATGGATATGGAAAAATTCAAGCATGAGGTGTCAACTTACTTTCCATGTGTCCAATGCTAAGGGTGCCTATGGACATGCAAACCTTTATGGATAAGGAAGAAGTCAAGCATGAGGTGTCCATGGAGCTTTCCATGTGTCCTTAGCCTAGGGATTTCATGACCATGCAAGAGGACAGATCATAGAGGCTTCTTGAATATCCAATGTCAGTTTATGGAAACTTATAGGCCATCACAACCGACCTCCAATCAAAGAAATAACCCCATTGGTTGATAACTTCTAAAGATAAGCTCATTTATAAAGAGAGTAATCCCTACAATGCCCTTAGAAAGAAACACCTTCAAACCAAGGTGTAACTAGGAGCCCTATGGTTCGAAACTAAATAATGGTAAGGGAATATTTAAGGATTATAATTCATGTGACAATTTGCAAAGAAAACCTCCCAATTGGGTAAATTGTAGAAAAGTCTAGAATGTACCTAAAATTGCATAACTTGCACAAACAACATCCAAATTGGACCAAACTTCATCCACAAGTTATCGTTGATGTGTTGAATATGAATTTTCCATCATTTCCATATTTTGAAGTTATATAATCACATTATTCATTACTTATGCCTTTTACTGGTTTTCTCTCTCCTAAACTTATCCTAATATTTCAAGGTGGTCCAAATTAGATGAAATTTGACATGTAGGATAATTTTGATATGTAGATTTTGAATTTGAAGTTTGTTTACACTTTTGAGACTTCTTTTTATGAGATATGTCATATGGCCCATTAACGGCCCATTATCTAAATTATTCATCCAATTAAGTTCCTTATCTTCATATTACCACCAAAATGAGTTATGTTGCATATTTTATGTATCCATTATAAACCTAAGATTAATCTTAGAATATTAGGTTACATTAAGGTGATCTATACATGCATTATCTCATTGGGGTTATACTAAATATCTATTTAGATCTAACCTTCAACCTTGTTTGGCTAAGTCCAAAATGTCAACTTCTAGGGTAGGGCTCGAGATCTAGTACGTTACAGCTCACCACCCCTTAAAGGGATTTCATCTTTGAAATCAAAACATCCACATATAAGAAAACAACTTATTCACTACCCCTTAAAGGATTCATCTTATTAAGTCAAAACTATTCTTTAGGTAGAAAAGGTTCGACTATACTTCCTTACATCCAACTACATAAGCATCATGAAAAAAAACATAACTTTCAAAGACTAACTATGAACTATGGGTTAACTTGCTCTTATCCATCCTCAAACAAGTCTTTACACCTGGGAGACTAGTTCAACATATTAGGGTCCCTAAAGATAAATCATATAGATGTCTAAGGCTACTATTGCCTAAAAGCATGCTATTTTGAACAATTCATATCAGCTCAGGCCAGGCCAGTATCATATGGATTTGGGAGTCCTCGTAAACCAAGATAGTGGTGCAGAGGAAAATCTTTCTAGCCCTCGAACCATGATCCTTTCTAGACACCTTTGCTTTCAACTTCGTGTCCTAGTAGTTGCCTAAAGGCCAAGCTAAACAACCTCAAGTTACTATGGTTACTTATGTATCTTTTAGTTGTAAGTATTTTAGGTATCCATTCATCCTTATTCTAATGTGAAACTATAGGATCCTAAATCAACCTTTCATCATCTATTGATCAACTCTAGGGCAAACATGCCACTTAAAGGTAAGGCAAGTATTCTAACTAGGGAGACAAAATTGAAATAGTCAGATTCTGACTACCATGGGCTCTAATACCATGTTGTAAGGAGGCAGGATCACCCCCTTACTAAAGAAAAATTGAAGAATAAAACATCCATTCCAAACACACTCAAAGGTATGCTAAAATAGGTGCAAAATTTTCAAAATTCAATAAATGGTATTCAAAACAACCAAAGTATAGCAGCGGAATAAAAATAATGACTATATTCAATTTTCACAAAAGATTACAAAAGTACATCATAATATCCCATAAGGGTTTACATGTATGATACAACATAAGGATATAAGTAGAGGGAATTCTAAACCATAACAACTTTGTCTCCAAGCTTTAACTCCTTAAGCTAGTCCAAAACTTCATGCCTTATCATCCAAGTCCTTCATATATATAATGTTTTACAAATAATAACCTAAACTTATATATGGGCTAATTAACTCAATTGGTAAGTCCCTTTATAAGGTTGTCATAAGTTATACCCTAGTTCCAATATATTGGGTACTATACAGATATACACGCCACACTCTTCATTAACATGAAACTTTCGTCTAATCATGATATATAAAAAAGAGGATATTGTTTCCAACTAAGTCGAGTTTATAAATATGTATAATTGTATCTTTTTGAATCACCTGATATTAGTTATATTAAGAAATAATAAGAATAGTAACTGCCTCGATGGACATATTAATATGACCCAATAGAGGACTTACATAAGATGGCACACTAATCCATTTTGTTGTATAATAGAATAAGTCACTAGATCAACCTTATTAAACATAGAGTTTCTAGTGAAAGAAATTGTAGTGATGAAATAATGTTAGTGAACTACATCAAATTACTACTTTAGACATAGGCAACCCTATCAAGTTTAATATTGTATGAATTTTTAGTCTTTAGGTAATGTCATAATTAACCAATTAATATGTGAAATATTAATGAATACATCATGTTTAGAGTAATATATATTCCATATTGGGAGTAGACCACATTGTAAAATGTGGTAATTCTACAAGGACTCTATCTATCTTGGTCCCTTTGGTGACCTAAAACCTTATAATTGGATCAAGAAGGTTTACCTTAATGCCATAATGTGGGACATAATGGTATATTAGATTCTGAAAAACCACTAGAGGGGGGGTGAATAGGGTTTTAAAGTTAATTTAACAATTGTTTAACTCAAACAACCACAAATGAAAAAGTAAGAAGGAGACAAGGGATTTAGAGTGGTTCCTACCTTAGCAAATACTAAGGCAGTCAGTCCACTACCCGGTTTCTTACCCAACCGGGATTTTGAAAGTATTAATTTTATTACCTTCACAAGGAATTACACAAAATACAATACTTTCTTACACCCCTTTGAACAGCCTTCACTTTGAAGTAGATGCACCAACTCGAGGTAGCCTTCTTGAAGTAACTCCAAGCTCCCCCTTGAAGTAGCCTTCCTCTTTGAAGTAACCTCCCGTTGCACCAGCCTTCTTGAAGTAGTTCAAAGTCTCCTTCTTCACCAAGAAGATCACGACCCTCTCCAATCCGCAGCCTCCAACCTAGGAGTAGCAAGGAGAGTACAAGCAATGAAAGTGAACAAGAAAGGAAAATGGAAATTAGAACTTATCCTTTGAAGCACAAGGCTTGATTTGCCTATATCAAAAGTGTAGATCTCCTAACCAATGTATATGGAAGTGTGATTGCTGTGGATAGGAGATACTAGCCTATAGGACACGAATTTAGAGCAAGGTGAAGAGTAGCCAATTGCAGGTATTGCTCAATTGCTCAAAACAGGTTGCTAATGCAAGTGTATGCTCAAAGATTGCTCAAGTGTAGAATAAAGTGAATTTAGGTGTCCTAAGGCATGTCCTATTTATAGGAATGACCTACAAGTGCTTAAGGACGTTCTAGACACTTTCTAGGGGTTTCTAAGTGCTTAACTAGCCGTTAGGTATAAGTTAGTTGCATTAGCAACAACTAGTTAATTAATTCTGCAGTTGCTGTCAGAGTCCATCTCGGTCGAGAAATTGTCGACCGAGATACCTACTCGGTCGAAGTTTTGTCGACCGACAAGCTCTCTGGATCAAGTGTTTGCAACGTTCATCTCCAACTGCCAACTACCTTGTCAGCTATGTCTAACGGCTACTTGGGTCTTTCTCGGTCGAGAAGCTTGTCGACCGAGAGTGTCTCGGTCGAGGATTTTGTCGACCGAGATTGACCTTGTTTCAATGTTTCAATTAAAGTACTAAGTATGTATGTGAGTGTGCATATGTGACACTATTGAAGGGGATGACCAATCTAAGTGTAGTGATTTTCTAGGGAAGATCTAACGCTTGATTTACATGATGTCTAAGTACTTGTACATTATATACTTGTACAAGTTTTACAATTGATTACATTCATGAAATTAAAGCAATTTAGCATATAGATCTTCCATGATATTTGTCATCCACCTTATTCCTGCAACACTCAAGTAGCACGTTAGATCGTAAGAATGAAATGTTTGTCATTATCAAAACAAAGGGATTTACTGATGTCCATTTAGCCAACAGATTCTAGATGTGTAATATCCTAAATTTTGAGTAAAATAAGGTAATTGGAATTGAATGCAATAAACCCTAACTAGAAACCCAAAGTTTCAATTCATATCTAGATGTTTCCATTAAACCCTAATATGATGATGAGACTCTAATATAATGATTAAAATATGATCTAATAAAGTAAGCAATGATTATAACATATTTTTATTTCCATACACTAAGATTTTCCCTAATTTATGAATAGGTCCCACAAGAGGTTCAGAATGAAGTTGACCTAATTATTGTGCATGTTTCGGCCAAATAAATTTTATATAGGCTTGATACGATAGTATGTTACTCTCCTCGAAATACCGATCTCGAGTCCTTTTTGGATAATACTAGTAATTAATATGAGTTTTATCCCATAACTAAAGTCAATATGATTGTGAATCCCAAAATAGAAATCTAAGTCAATATCTAGATTCTACACATGTTAATTAGCTAAGAGGCCAATTTTCACTTGTTTTTAATAAACTGATATACTCCAATTTGTTTTGGAAAGGAAGTGTCCTAAAAATCATTATATAAACCTTCAATGTATTATCCCAATTACTTTGGCACTAAGGTCTGTCTTTAATTTATGTCAGTAGGTCTAAGACACGTCCAGGTTGGACTCCTAATTTTGCAGATAATAGAGATGTGAGGGTCATCTCTTTCACCCAAGTTTGGTGTTTCGCAGACTCCTCTATGTGCAAGTTCTCCTAGCCCCATTTTCCCTCACTATCAAATTCTAGAGCGGGATAACCATATAAAATGTTTCCCCTTATCTCCCCAAGTAGTTACATCCCTAACTCGAGGGACTTTTCCCTCTACACCCTAACAACCTAGGACTCCCTATTGTTTTGTAACTCGGACACCTCTGGCCTCTGACTCAACTTTGAACCCATAATTGTATGTAAGTATTTGTCAACGACCTTCAAGTGCCCAAAAGATTTCTTTGTCACCCACTTTCTGCTATGTCTCCCTGTACGGTTTCATCCTTAACCTGACCTCTTGAGAAACTCTGGAGTACCCTCCCCCTCAAGTACAACTCAAGATAAGCCTCCTCACACTTTTCCACACAATTTCATGTTGTGATCTTTGTTGAGATATAGAACTTGTTTGAGTTTTTGCACGATTTTCAACTGAATTCCTTGGGCCAGACCATGATTGTTTCCTTCCCTTTGCTCTTTCATATAGGTAGGGCCTTCTCGGGAAGGACACCACCACATGAGCCAAGAACAGGCTCATTGAGTTTGTCCTTGGTCAAGGAAGCCTACGAGGAGGTCTCTAAATCTTGAGGAGAAGAGGATTGGAAAATCTAATTGTCAATTCCATTTAATAGTAAGCTTTCTTGAAGTTCTCTCAAAAAAGATGACGAGTTAGGTTTTCATTGCTTTGGCCTTGAATCATTTCTAATTGACACACTTTGATATGGGAAATTTAGGGTGTTGACGTGCATTATTTAATTTATGTCGCATGAGATTTTAATGGCCTGGATTATGATTTTTATAAGGATCAAATTTAATGCAAAATTCAAGAGAAAATTGATCCTTCCACCTATTATATGCATTGTTCACATTCTTATCTAGTTTGATGCCACACCTACGGTTTCTTGAGTTCTGATTGGTTGATACATGAAAATTCATATATTTTTATTGTATGTCCTATGGGGTCAAGTTGTATATGGTTTTGATTTTTTGAGATCTAGCCATTGGACTAGGTCATGGGTCCTGATTCTAGCCTTAGCTCTTATATTTCAAGTTTTGACCTAATTAGGGTTTAGAAGATAATTAATTAGGGTTGAGTTAAAAAAAAGATAATTAATTAGGGTTTGGCTTATAATGACAGGAAAACTTAAGTTTTGAGATCATGAGATTCTAAGTGTAACTGTTCCTACTAAGATTAGGTAGGTGGTTGATAACCTCCAATTTTGGGATGATTATCTTAGTCTTTTCTTTAGTTTTCCACACTCTTTCTTAATTAAAATTAGACATAATATCTAAATATTCCCCCTTATTGTAAATGTACTATTAGACTAACTTTTCCCCTTTATATTTGTAGAAAATGACACAAAAAAAATCATAAAAGACTCCACTAGCCTCAAGACCGCATGGGCTCAACCGGTCCTGAGACCGCATGAAGCCAATTGGTCCCGAGACCGCATGGAGTCAACCGGTCCCAGGACCGCATGAAGCCAATCGGTCCTGAGACCGCATGGAGTGAACCGGTCCCAGGACCGCATGAAGCCAATCGGTCCCGAGACCGCATGAAGTCAACTGGTCCCAGGACCGCATGAAGCCAATCGGTCCCGAGACCGCATGGAGTCAACCGGTCCCAGGACCGCATGAAGCCAACCAGTCCCGAGACTGCATGGAGTCACACGGTCCCAAGACCGCATGAAGCCAATCGGTCCCGAGACTGCATGGAGTCACACGGTCCCAGGACCGCATGAAGCCAACTGGTCCCAAGACCGCATGGAGTCACACGGTCCCAAGACCGCATGAAGCCAAACGGTCTTAAGACCCAAACGGTCGTGAGACCCAAACGGTCTTAAGGTCCAAACGGTCTTAAGGTCCAATTGGTCTTGAGACCCAAATGGTCTTAAGGTCCAAATGGTCTTGAGGTCCAAACGGTCTCCAAACCGTTTGGACCTCACTTAAGGCCTATAAATAAGACCCCAAGGGTCCTTCAAAAGGGGGAAAGTTTCAGACGTCCAAAGGCTGTCTCAATCACTCCAGAGCAAATACGACTTCCATCCTCTGCCCAGGGGCTGCCAGTCTGAGACCCATATTCCATCTCGAAGCTTCTTTCTCTCTCTCTGCCAAAGAAGGTGGGAAGAGGGAGATCTCGTCATCGCACCACCTGTGAAGCTGGTGGATCGTTTCTCTCTCTCCAAGGGGTTGACTTTCCTCTCTCCTTTGTGGGGATGATGCTCTCTATCTCTCTTCTCGCCTCCTTCGTTGTCCTAGTTATGAGCGAGTAGTCTCTCTCACTAGGGTGCGGGGAGTAGCCCTGCTACCCATGCTTTCATATCATGTAAATGTAATCCATAGTTTGTAATATAGAGTTGTTATCTTTTCAGTTCAACATCAAACGTTTAATGAATGCTCGTTGCTTGATCCCCAACTTGTGTTATCTTTTATCTTTTAGTGTGAATTATCTACATTCATACTATTAGATTTGAAACTCGTTTGTATGTTGGTTATTGGTGCATGTATCCACCATGTGCTTGTTTTGGTATCTAGGAGTGCTTTCGAGAAGTGGAGTAAACTCACTTCTAAATGTTGCACTTTCATACTACGAAATGGAATCAGTTGACGTATGGAAGTGCAACTTTGGTAAGTTGAGGAACACACTTCGAGAAGGGAATGATGCAAAGCAGTTGACCATGCATTCGGGGATGGCTGGCGTTGCATCATTCCCACACTTCTCGTAGTTAGTTCTCCGAAAGGAAACTAAGCCTACAAAGATACTAACTGACTAAACTCTTATTGCAGGTTATGTTTTACTTTGCATGTCTTGATCCATGTGTAGTGGCAGTGAAAAACCGATCACACCCTAGTGACTTTTATCATTGTTTAACTTCTTTAGATTTACTTGCTTGTTATCTTTACTCTACATGTTCTTAGTTTAAAACAACAAAACCAACCTTTCGATCTAAGTGCCTACTATTAAGAGATTAAGTGAAACTTTAACGTTTTCCATCTTGTTGCTTGCAACAAGACCGTTGTCCTGAGGATTCGACCCTTAAACTATACTACAATAAGACTTCCACGTATCTTAGCATACGTGGGTGGAGTTCTCTATCTAGTATATGCAAGGCTAAACATAAAGACTTACCATCTTTAGGATTTTTAGTTGGTGCACGCAATTCCACGTAAGTGGAAGCTCCATCAAAAAATTGGCGCCGTTGTCGGGGACAAAGGAACGTTTTAATTTCATTTAGTATCTTTCTAGTTGGTTAGGGTTTTACACTTTCCTTTAATCATTAGTTCATATCTTCTTGAATTCATTATATCTCTGCCATCATCTAAAAGGTGTTTTCTTTTCTCTACTCAGGTAGAAAACGTGTATGCGATCGTCGCATAACCTCAGATTCTCCCCTGATCCAGAGTACGACTCTGAGGTAGAGAGAAGCTTCCACCGCCGCATCAGACTCAATCGCCAAAGAGCCAGGCAAATGGCTGAAGATCAACGCCAGGCTGCATTGGTGATGGAGAGGGTCAACGCCACCATCGCCGCTCAAAGGTCACAACTCATCGCTGATACTCGTGCCCAGATTCAAGCGGAGATTTGTGCGGAAGAACAGGCCCGTATCAGAGCTGAAAATGAGGCAGCAACCCAAGCTGCTCAGTTGGAACTAAGGAACAAGCATGTGAGGGATTACGCTGTCCCAAAGAACTACGAGGACAACCATCCGGTCCGACCTCCGATCATCAATATCCCCAACTTTGAGATTCGGACCCAATGGATCCAGATCATGTAGGGCATCTCATTCTCTGGAGGTTCTGGAGATGACTGCATGGATCATCTGAAGAGGTTTAAGGCACTGTGCCGCCTGGTCCCGCAAGCCGGAGTCGCTTTTGATGCAATAATGCTTCATCTGTTTCACTTCACTCTGTCTGGGAGAGCTCTGAGTTGGTATAACTCACTTGACAGGGAACCTATAATAACCACTTGGGCTCCCCTGGAAGAAAAGTTCTTAGAGAAGTTCTTTCCCCCTTCACTGACTTACGAGATCAGGGGGCAGATCAATCACTTCTCTCAACTACCCAGAGAATCCCTTGCTGAAGCATGGGAAAGGTTTAAAGAACTTTTGCGAAAGTGCCCTCATCATGGAATCTCCCAGAACCAATTGATAGAAACCTTCTATTGGGGAGTGAGTGATGATATCAAACAGTTTTTGGATTCCTCATCTGGAGGAAACTTTATGAGAAAGAATTATGAGGACGCCTGGAAAATAGTTACACTCGGAGCTGAAAATCAGTCCAACTAGGGACGATCAGTTGGAAAAGGTGTCCTCAAGGTCTATAAAGCCGAAGAATCAATAGAGATGAAGGCTATTGCTGAAGCCTTGAAAACCATAGCTCATAAGCAACAAGCTCTCAAGACTTCTCTTGGAGAGTTTGACAAGAAGAAAAATCCTCTGGTTCAACAAGTCAAGGCTGCCATAGGAACATGTGAAGCCTGTCATGCATCTGACCATCCAACCCTCTCATGCGGTATGCTTTATAATGTGATGATGGATCTACATCCACCACCACAACAGTATGAACCTATCACTGACCAGTCTGAAGAACAACTGCCAGAACAAGTCAACTCTATCCATTCCATTCCTGGACAAGTCTATTATAATCCTAATCAGCCACGGAACCACCCAGGATTCCAATATGGGAACCCTACTGGGACCGCAAATCCGCAGCACCAGACGTAGGGAGGATCCTCTAGTAGGTTACCACCTGGATTCCCAAACAACTTCAATCAAAATCAAGGGAACTCCAGGAACAATTTCCCGAGAGCCAACTACCCCAGGAACCCATCTGCTTACTATCAGTACACTCATCCTCCGCTCCACCCACAGCTGCATACTCAGTTGCAGCAACCTCAGCTAGCATTGCCTACGCAACAACCTCAACAAGGACAACAACAAATTCCTCAGAAAAACACTCCTTCTCAGCCGAAAGATGAAATATCTTTGATAAGGCAGATGTTGCAATCCCAGCAAACTATGCTTGCTAATCAATAGGCTCAACATAAGGCAGTAGAAGCTCAACTCGCCCAAATTGATGCAAAACTAAAGCCTCCAGCAGGCACATTTGCAGGGCAGCCTGAATCGAACCCTAGGCATGGACAGAATAGGCCTGAACAGCTGAATGCTGTTACCACGAGATCTGGACGCACTCTTCATGAAACCACAAGGATCACTCTTGATAATGATGATACACCTACTTTTATGATGAATGAGAACCCACAGCAAGGAACAGAGAAGTCCACAGAAGGCGCAAAGAGCAAAGATAAAGAACAAGTGTCCACTGAGCCAGAAATCTTGCAATATAAACCAAGGATTCCATATCCAGGAAGACTGCGAGAAATGAAAATGGATACCATGTTCCAAAAGTTCAAGGAGGCGATGAAAAAACTTTACATTGATATCCCGCTCCTTGATGCTCTCTCCGAGGTACCAGCTTGGGCGAAATACCTCAAGACTATGTTATCAAGAAAGTACATCACTGAGGAACAAGACACTGTCAAGCTTGCCCAAACAACCTCTGACATCATCTTCAATAAAATGCCCAAGAAGAAGAAGGACCCTTGTTCCTTCGGAATTCAATGTTGCATTGGAAATGCATCTACCAAAAAGGGACTAGCTGACCTAGGGGCCAGTATATCCATTATGCCCTATTCTATGTGCAAACGATTAGGTTTTACCGAATTGCTGCCTACAACAATGACAATTCCACTAGCTGACTCTACCATCACCGCACCTCTGGGGATCATTGAAGACATTCCAGTTAGGATAGGCAAGGATGCCTATATCCCGTGCGACTTCATTATCATGGATATCAAAGAAGATCTGCGATACCCAATAATTTTTGGCAGACCTTTCCTCGCTACTACCAAAGCACTTATCGACGTTGAAGCTGGTACCATCATTCTGAGACTCGGAAAAGAAGCAATTCAATTCCGAGTTCTAAATAGCATGAAAGGCCCTAGCATCCAAGATGAGGTCTTTCTTCTTGACACAGTACAACAAATGTCTCAATTAGAAATATCCGAGCCAACTGACGAACTAGAGAATGTTCTAACCAATCCGGATGTTGAATTCTCTACGAATGAACTGGTTCAACAGTGTCTGCAACACTTGGACAAGGCCGAAGAAGCACCGACGGCCACTTTTGAAGAACTCAAAGCTGTCACCATTATAGAAGCAACTGAGCCACCTAAGGCCCTTGAAATGAAAACTTTACCCATGGAGCTTAAACATGTTTTCTTGGATGAAGAAAAATTATGCCCGGTTATCATCAACTCCAACCTAATGGAAGACCAGGAAGAAAGGCTTCTGGAAGAATTGAAGAAACATAGAAAGGTCATTGGATATAAGATAACTGACCTGACAGGCATAAATCTTGCCCTATGCATGCACAAACTTCCAATGGTTGAAGAATTCAAGCCATCTCGCAAACATCATAGGAAACTGAACCCTAATCTCAAAGAAGTGGTTCGTCTTGAAGTCCTCAAATTACTTAAAGATGGTATAATCTACCCTATATCTGACTCCCAATGGGTCAGTCCCGTCCAAGTAGTTCCTAAAAAGGGAGGCACTACTGTCGTGCTTAATGACAAAAATGAGTTAGTACCTACTAGAACGGTGACAGGGTGGAGGATGTGCATCGACTATAAGAAGCTGAACAAATCCACGCCGAAAGATCACTTCCCTCTGCCCTTTCTCGATGAAGTCCTGGAATGCCTATCCCACCAGAAATACTTCTGCTATCTCGATGGTTATTCTGGGTTCTACCAGATTCCCATACACCCGGAAGACCAAGAGAAAACTACCTTCACCTGCCCTTTTGGAACATATGCTTTTAGAAGAATGCCATTCGGGTTGTGTAACGCACCCGCTACATTCCAAAGATGTATGTCCGCCATTTTTGTAGGATTAACAGAATCCGTAATGGAAGTGTTCATGGATGATTTCTCAGTTTATGGAGATTCTTTCGATAACTGCCTAATCAACCTTGGGCAAGTTTTACAACGTTGCGAGGAAACAAACCTTATACTGAATTGGGAAAAATGCCATTTCATGGTAACTGAAGGTGTCGTCCTCGGGCACAGAGTGAGCGACAGAGGGATCGAGGTCGATAAGGCAAAAATTGATGTTATCTCGAAGCTGTCGCCACCGAAAGATATAAAGGGAGTAAGGGCTTTCTTGGGTCATGCGGGGTTCTACAGAAGATTTATCAAAGATTTTTCAAAGATAGCAAAACCCATGACCCAACTCCTGACTAAAGATATTGAGTTCATCTTTAACCAAGAATGCATGCAAAGTTTCTCTACTCTAAAAAATGCTTTAATTTCTGCACCTATTTTGAGGGCCCCAGATTGGTCGCTGTCATTTGAAATTATGTGCGACGCAAGCGATTACGCCATAGGGGCTGTGTTAGGACAGCGGATCGACAAGAAACCTTATGTAATCTACTACGCATCTAAAACATTAGATGAAGCACAGAAGAACTACACTACCACAGAGAAGGAATTTCTGGCTGTCATCTACACGTTTGAAAATTTTCGCTCCTATTTGATTGGATCTAAGGTCATCGTTTACACCGACCACTCCGCCATTCGATACCTGATTCAGAAACAAGATGCCAAACCCAGGCTTATCCGCTGGGTGTTGATGCTTCAGGAATTCAACTTGGAAATTAAAGATAAAAGTGGAGTAGAGAACGTTGTAGCCGATCATCTCAGCCGTATCGAAGTTGAAGATGACGATAAAATCCCTATCCGGGATTCTCTTCCAGACGACCAGCTTATGAAGGTTATTCATGGATTTCCTTGGTATGCAGATATTGTCAATTATCTTGCTATAGGGATCATTCACCCCTCCGCTTCCTACCATGACAAAAGGAAGTTCCTCCATGATATAAAGCAATATTATTGGGATGAACCCTACCTGTTTCACCTATGTGCTGACGGACTTTTCCGTCGTTGCTTGCTGGAAGAAGAGATTACCCCCGTCCTAGAGCATTGCTATTCAGGACCTACGGGGGGGCACATGAGCGCAAAGAAAACCACTATAAAAGTTCTGCAGTCAGGCTTCTTCTGGCCAACCATAGCGAAGGACTCATATGATTTTGTGAAATCTTGCAATAAATGTCAATTTTCTGGCAACATGTCCAAAAGGGACTAAATGCCCCTCACAATGTGGCAAGAAATTGAGCTTTTCGACGTGTGGGGGGTATACTATATGGGACCTTTCCCTTCCTCCTATGGCTTCTCTTACATCTTGGTTGCGGTGGACTATGTCTCAAAGTGGGTCGAAGCTATACCCACTATGTCCAGCGATTCCAAACATGTTATCAAATTGTTCAAAGATATCATTTTCCCAAGATTTAGAGTCCCCAGAACTGTCATATCAGATGGTGGGACCCATTTCCTGGAACGAAGTTTTGAAGACCTGTTGAAAAAGTACGGAGTCAACCACAAAGTAGCAACACCTTATCACCCACAGACCAGTGGTCAGGTTGAGGTATCAAATAGACAATTAAAGGCAATCCTAGAAAAAACAATTAACCGAAACCGCACTGACTAGCCCACCAAACTTCCTGATGCCCTTTGGGCATACCAAACAACCTATAAAACACCAATCGGGACAACCCCGTTCCGTTTGGTGTACGGGAAGTCATGTCATCTTCCAGTAGAGCTGGAACACAAAGCCTGGTGGGCCATCAAATAACTAAATCTCGATCTTAAAAGTGCAGGAGATAATAGACAACTCCAGTTACAGGAGCTAGAAGAGCTCTGTATGACTGCCTATCAGAGTGCCATAATCTATAAGGAGCAGACCAAAATGTGGCACGACGGTCATCTTAAGAGGAAAGACATCGCCGTTGGCGACAAAGTAGTACTTTTCAACTCCAAGATCAAGTTGTTTCCCGGAAAACTTCGAACAAAATGGTCCGGGCCCTTCACCATAAAGTATATTTATCCAACTGGAGCTATCGTAATTGTCGACAACAATGGAGGAGAAAGGACGGTCAATGGTCACCGTTTGAAAAAATACTACATTCCGAAAGACAAAATGCCAAGACAAACCATTGAAATCAAAGACGCCACGCCGTCAGCATAACAACGTCACAACTTCATCGAGCCAGCGACGTAAAACCCAAGCGCTACTTGGGAGGCAACCCAAGATTTCAGTTTCTTTCTTTATTTCCCATTCTTTTAATTACCTTAGGTTTATCTTATGAAAATATAAAAAAATTCATATAACCAACACAAACATAAAAATAACAAAATGAAAATATACAAAAAAAATATTCATATCCGTTCGACCTTAACCCTACCAAACGGTCCCAAAACCGTTTGGGACCAAACGGTCTTCAAACCGTTTGGAGCCAAACGGTCTTCAAACCGTTTGGAACCAAACGGTCTTCAAACCGTTTGGAGCCAAACGGTCTCGAAACCGTTTGGAACCAAACGGTCTTCAAAGTGTTTGGAATCAAACGGTCTTGAAACTATTTGGAGTCTAAACGGTCGCTAAACCATTTGACCTAGGGTTTTTGTCAGGTCAACCCCCATTTCCTATAAATATAAACCCTACCCCCTCCTTCTCCTCTCTTCGACTCTCGAGATTTCTCTGACCTTTGCGCAAGAACTATTCCATTGCCTCTGCTTCCCCTGCTCCCGCGCGGCTCACCTCCGTCGACCTAGCTCCGTGTTCCTTCGCGGTGACCTCGCCTCCGCCTCCGACGCTCTCGCCGTCATTTTCCCTACCCACAGCAGTAAGGTAAGCGCATCACCATCGCTGACGTCGGCAACACCACTGCGAGTACCTGTTCTATCACCTTTACCTGCGCACCACCGCCGTCCTGGTCATCTCCGACATCTACGACACTGCCAACCTCCTTTTCTATCGCCATCGACGACTTTATCCCCGTCGGCTCCGCCTTCTCCTTGGCCGCCTTCATCTTCATCACCGCCAGCTCCACCACGATCCTCTCTACCTGCATCTTTATCGCCTATCGCCGCCTTCGTTTTCATCGCCGGCACTTCCGCCTTCTCTTTTGCCAAGCCGACTCCGACGTTTCACCTTCCAAACGGTCCTGAAACCGTTTGGGACCAAACGGTTATGAAACTGTTTGGAACCAAACGGTCCTGAAACCGTTTGGGACCAAACGATCTCCAAACCGTTTGGCTTTCCACAATCGTTTAAGTTTCATAAAAACAAATATATATATATATATATATATATATATATATATATATATATATGAAACCACATTAATACAAATAAAAATCCAATTCTTTTTAAGCATGTGTTCTTACTTATAATTTTTCCACTTTTCAGATATGGCGTCACCAGCTAAGTATGCCTCATGAACTGAAGACGCTCCTTTTTGGACAAAGGAGCAAATGATGGAAGAGCTGGCCAAATTCCAGAAGATCAGAGATGTCTACAACAAGACTGGAACGGTCCCACCAAAGGTCAAGATGATAGACGTCTTGTGTGACATTGACCGCCTCAACAAATGTCTAGCAGAGGCAACTGAAGAAGAAGTGGAAGAAATCTCTTCTGACGATGATGAAGGCTCGGAATACACGCCAAACCCCGAGGAAGAATCCCCACCTGAAAAATCTAAGGGGAAGAGGAAGGCCCAGGAAGCCGCTGCAACCGGGCAGCCCTCCAAGAAACGAGCTAGAAATCAAGTCCGGCCTGCCACTGCAAGGGAACAAATCCTGGCAGGAAACACTCCACCTACCACCACCATCCCTGTTACCACCCCCACCTTCTCAATTCTCACCACTACCGCGCCACCACCAGAAAACCTTTACATACACACCATCCCATCCATCGACAAAATCCTAAAACCAACAAAGTACGTCTGCTCAAGCGTACTACTGAAGATGGGGATCTATGACAGAGTCCTCACAATGCTCGACACCGCCAACTTATCTAGACTCTGTTTCATCCCCGAAATCTCATATGTCGCGCCCACCACAGAATTCTTTACCCATCTTACTAAAGAAACGGTGGAAATTACACACAGAGCAAGGGATGGTGGTGATCGCCGGCTGGTCACCAAGCTCTTTGGGAATGACATTGTGATAACAGAAAATCTTCTAAACGAAATCTTCATCGACAATCCAGAGCAACTCAAAAAAGCCGGAGCTGTAGGAACAGAGATCTACCTATTCAATAAACACACCTTCTGGAAGTCACTAACAGGGATCCCAAGCTACGAGGCAAAGACATGTAAAACCTCCAATATTCATTCAGGGTTCATGCGCACGCTTCACAAAATCATTACCAGTGCGCTGCTCCCCAGATCAGAGGGAGGAAACGTTATTGCTACTGACCTCTTCATCCTATGGTCAATCCTGCATGGAAATCCGGTCAACATCGGACGGCTTCTGATACAAAAGTTCTCCAACTATGCCATAGGAAAGGAAATTTGCATGGGAGGTCATGTCACATCCATCATAAAATACCTCAAGATGGACAGACCCCTACCGCACTGCACACAAATAAAGGGCGACATCCTTACTAATGAACAAACCTTGAAGAACTCCTTCATTATTAAGGAAAAGGATGAGAAACTATACTACATCTTCTGCCCTACAGTCAAGTTATCCAGAACCCTCCTCCCGCTTCCGAAAATCACAAATTATGACACAGAAAAGCTCCTCTTCTCTGACGAGGAGCTTACAAACCTCTTAGCTTCAGTCAAAGCAACCGAAAAGACAGCAAAAGCAGGACAGACGGAGCTAAGTATCATATCCCCAACAGCTCGACCATCAAAAATACCTGTAAAACGACCTTCCAGAAGGCAGTTGCAGGCACAACAGATGTCAGGGACACCAACTTCAAAACCACATCCTGAAGACAACCCACTTCCCGATGATCACTTTACTTCCTCATCTTTAGACTCTTTCATCATGAGTCTAAATGCTCAGCTAACCGCCACCACCTCCCCACCTCCACCTTTCCAACATCCACCACTCCTCCTTTCTTCACCACATCTACACAACCACCCGCATCCTCTTCCTCACCCCTTTTACCCTCGGGCTCTCCCTTCTCCACTCCTACGCCCGACTTTACCACTTTCCCCTCCATCTCCACAATCTCTACCCCATCCCTATCACTTCCACCACTTTCACCAGAGATACCACCACCTTTCACATCCACCACCACCCTGACACCGCTGGTGACCCCATCCATAGTCACCATGCAGTTCGCGGCCCCATCAGTGTCTCTTCCGTAAGGCACCACCACCCTCCCACATAAACCCCAGCCACCCCACCCTTCTGCCTCTGGGGTCCCCTTTTCCAATATCGGTGAGGAATTCGAACGTCAATTCGACGTCATCCAAAACCTCCTCACTGATCCTTCTAACATTTTACATTCTATTTTTTCTTGTGTGCAGGGATTATCCAAGCAGGTGGCCACGATCGACAAACAAAACCGCGTCTTGCCCAACATCATCCAAGGTTTTCAGCAAAGTCAAGATGAGGTGGCTAAGCAAGTTGAGCACATCAACAACCACTACAACAACTTGCCCGAGTTGGTCCTTGGAGCGAAGCGCCAGTAAGAAGCGATGGCTAAGCAAGTCGATGAGATCTCTACGCAGACTCAACCTCTGCCCGAGACTCTCTGCGAGCTCAAGCAGCAACAAACAACTCTTAGCACGTGCTTGGACACCATCAACAACACCCTCACACACCTAAACAATCGCCAAGAGGAGTCAACAAATAATGAAATCCAACAACTACGTGCTCAAGTAACAGATCTTACAGCACGAATCCTCTCTGCCGAGGGCCGATATAACGATCTCAAAGAATCACACGACGCACTGCTCGAAACACACGAGCATGTGCAAGTGGCATTCGATGAGCTACAAGCCACCCATCAGCGGTGCAAAAAGAAAGCAAACAAGAAGCCAGCAGAAAAGGCAGCGGCTGACAAAGATGGCAATAGCAACGACGAAGAAGATCCAGACTCCTCTGCTGATTCGAACAACGATACCACCTCCTCAGGTGATAAATCTGATGATGGAGAGGACCCAGGCCAAGCAGTAGAGCCTTCTCATAAAGGTTTCGACAAAGGTCACCAAGAAAGTGAACATCACACCAAGTCCCCCCACAATGATAATGTAAACATGTCATATGGGGACCAATTCCTTGATTATTCTGCTCTGGGATCCATTGGAGAGTCTGCCAAAGACGCAACTTTCACTGAGTTACACCAATGTTTATTAGGAACTAGCGCAAGCCCACCAACAACAACCGCTCAACCTTCTTCCGCACTTGGCAAATCAGTACCTTCCTCCTAAGATCTGAACGAGTCAGAATGAGTAAGCTTAGATACAGATGAAGACCTCGATTCTGCTTCGGATTCAGATGACAATCTGTAGGGCTATGTAGAAGTCCTGGAACAACCTTCCTCCCCCCCTCCGCAGGAACTTCCCCCACCACCACCTCTACCGCACAAAATGCATGATCTTGATATGGAGGCCATCTCCACATTAGATGCTCAGGACATTTTTATATTGAACACTATTGTGGACGATGCAAAGGCAGGGGAAGACATCATCTACCATAACACCAAAACTAAGCACAAGATGACACGAGAAGACTTCCTCCACATCCTACGACCTCGGTCCACGATGCCAATGGCAATCTTCCGTGTCCTTCTCGCCAACTGTATAGAAGTGTACAGAAGTTCTAAGAGGCAGCAGCCCATTTTCAATGCCTCGCCTTCTCTGTCTATCGGCCTTTTATATAAAGACATACGAGCAAAGTCAATCGAGCGGATGCGTGCCGGTTTAGCACGACGGACACGTTATCTTACCGTGCCCTTTCAAGTTTCGGATCATTGGTTATTTATGATTGTCGACACCGAGGCTCGGGACGCCAAGGTTTATAATTTTTGCGGCATTGAGCTACCCGTCGATATAATAAGTTTTGTTGGTGAAGCAGCACGTGAAGCGAGATGTATACCCTTCCGGCTGCTTAAGTTAATTTGGGTCGCACGCCCATCTCTTCGATAAGACTGGAGCCAGCCCTGGTTCCAAATAATTAACCCTCAAGTTCAAGCTGCCGAGGGATCTGGGGACTGTGCTTTCTGCACCATACGTTACATCCAAGCGCTGAACCAAGAAATCCCTTTTACTGACCTAGTTGCTGAAGATTTTCACTCCTTGCGAGGGCGTTACGCCATGGAGCTCATTTGTGATAGAAGGTTCTTCAAGGACCCGACAATGGCACTAGATGACATCCCTCGTTACCTTTTTTCAGCCGTCCACCGCCCGCAGAGGCGACCTTTCCGACAAACTTTGAAAGAGTTGGAGAAATCCAAGGAGCCAGCCTTAGATACCGAGCAAAGTAAAAGAGACATCGATCCTTTGTCTGCCATAGAACCAACCTTTCCTGACTTCGATCACAGTGCTTGCAAAGGTCTCTCCGACATCGAACTATGTCTCATTATGTCGCGGCTTTCAGCTGAGAAGGATGAACTCGTATTCATGTCTAGTGACATTCTAGTAATGGAAGACACGCTTCGAGAGACTTTACAGTTAAAAGGATCCCTCTCTGTAAGCTTAATGGCCGCTTATCAGTTTCTACTCGGCCAAAATAACCCCACAACATATATGGCGTCCCCATACATGAAGGATGATCTTTTAAAGCTCAAGAACTTTGGAACAACTGAAGCACTGATCTCCTTTCTACAGCACACAACGCCGAAGTTCATCATGCTACCCTTCCTTTATCATGAGCACTGGATGCTCCTGGCAACAAACCTACCAGAAGAAACAACTACAATCTATAACAGTTCCGACAGCCAGTACAATCCACGTCAGAAGAACTATGTCATGACACCAAGGACACCAACAGAGGTAGTGGCGAAGGAATGCGTTGACAAATTAATCGCCTTTCTAAGTCAGCATACAAGGGCTTACGACAAAGAACATTTTCATTGCCCTTCCTTCAGCCACAAATGTCCCCAGCAAATCCGAGAATTAAATGACTGTGGCTTCCACGTCCTCTATTGGATGTACACCATCATCGTCCTTCAAAGACCAGTAGAAGATATGACTGACGTGGATTACCACGCTCTATGCGGACAGTTCGCAGCTAATCTACTTCACTCACCAGGGGCAAATTCAGATTTAACTTAGCCTGTAGCCCTTGTCATCGTGCTTCTCAACCTATCACTTTGACACTCTGAGGATAGAGTAGTGATAAGTTGGGGGGGGGTACATTAGACAAGGGCGAGGTATCATTTCTAAACCCTTTTTTTCCATCTTCTGTTCATATTTCATTTTTTTTCCCTTTACACATTCTTTTTAAATTAATTTCTTTTGGAATAAAGTCACCCTCAGCTAACTTTATAATCATGTTAGTCCTCAAAAATAAATAGCACTTAGACATATAATGGCGACTTAATAATGTCTCCCCACTATCAATTTTCATGCTTTTGTTTCACTTCTATATCTGGCTCTCCACAGGTCAATATCAAGGCAGAAATAAGCCAAGCTCTCAAGGATGAGAGGGGCATCTGGCGACTTCCAAATCAAGAAGTCTTGCAAGAGGATCACAAAAACAAACCAAATAAGTGCATGTTGAAAAAACTCTAAGAACAGCTTTCCTCTCTTCAAATAAAAGAGGCTTGGCCACCCAAAACAATTTCCCAAAAAAACCCAAAACCCAAGCCTGTGAGTCTTCGAATAAAAGCCAGAGAGTTGAATAAAATTATGAGAGTTGTGCCAAAAATAAGGATCTATATAAAGAACCGATGAAGGTCTCACCCGGCCGGCACATTCAGCTGCCCTCACAAAGGCAGATGTGTCGTGACCGGTAGTGAAACCCTAAGGTATCTAAATATATGAAAGGCTTATAAAGGACTCACCCGGCCGGTACATTCAGCTGCCCTCACGAAGGCAGATGTGTCGTGCCTGGTAGTGAGATTCTAAAAGCATAGACAACCCCTCCTCCACTTGAAGGGGGAGTTACACTTCAAGCCTTTAGCCAACCCCCATACCCACTTTAGCTTCCAATAGGTTCTTCAGAGAGGTATAAAGCTGATTAGAGTCAACAGCATGCACAGAATAAAAGTGGTCCCGATGCAAGCTACGAGATACGGAAGGAACCTGAGACCCAAGCAACTCTCAAAACCTGAAAGAGTCAAGGCAAGCAATAAGACCTGATATGACCTTAGGAGAACTCAGGTTGAGAATTGAAGCAAGAGTATGGAAATCCTAACTAAATGAAATTGCCTCGCCATTACATGCCTCAGCTCTGTCTAACTTGAGGACAAGCTAGACTCTAAGTTAGGGGGGGTGATAACCTCCAATTTTGGGATGATTATCTTAGTCTTTTCTTTAGTTTTCCACACTCTTTCTTAATTAAAATTAGACATAATATCTAAATATTCCCCCTTATTGTAAATATACTATTAGACTAACTTTTCCCCTTTATATTTTGCAAAAAATGACACAAAAAAAAATCATAAAAGACTCAACTAGCCTCAAGACCGCATGGGCTCAACCGGTCCCGAGACCGCATGAAGTCAATCGGTCTCGAGACCGCATGGAGTCAACCGGTCCCAGGACCGCATGAAGCCAATCGGTCCCGAGACCGCATGGAGTCAACTGGTCCCAGGACCGCATGAAGCCAATCGGTCCTGAGACCGTATGGAGTCAACTGGTCCCAGGACCGCATGAAGCCAATCGGTCTCGAGACCGCATGGAGTCAACCGGTCCCAGGACCGCATGAAGCCAATCGGTCCCGAGACCGCATAAAGTCAACCGGTCCCAGGACCGCATGAAGCCAACCGGTCTCGAGACCGCATGGAGTCACACGGTCCCAGGACCGCATGAAGACAAACGGTCCTGAGACCGCATGGAGTCACACGGTCCCAAGACCGCATGAAGCCAAATGGTCTTGAGACCCAAACGGTCCTGAGACCCAAACGGTCTTAAGGTCCAAACGGTCTTAAGGTCCAAACGGTCTTGAGACCCAAACGGTCTTAAGGTCCAAACGGTCTTGAGGTCCAAATGGTCTCCAAACCGTTTGGACCTCACTTAAGGCCTATAAATAAGACCCCAAGGGTCCTTCAAAAGGGGGAAAGTTTCAGACATCCAAAGGCTGCCTCAATCACTCCAGAGCAAATCTGACTTCCATCCTCCGCACAGGGGCTGTCGGTCTGCGACCCATATTCCATCTCGAAGCTACTTTCTCTCTCTCCACCAAAGAAGGTGGGAATAGGGAGATCTCATCATCGCACAACCTGTGAAGCTGGTGGATCATTTCTCTCTCTCCAAGGGGTTGACTTTCCTCTTTCCTTTATGGGGATGATGCTCTCTCTCTCTTCTCGCCTCCTTCTTTGTCCTAGTTATGAGCGAGTAGTCTCTCTCACTAGGGTGCGGGGAGTATCCCTGCTACCCATGCTTTCATATCATGTAAATGTAATCCATAGTTTGTAATATAGAGTTATTATCTTTTCAGTTCAACATCAAACGTTTAATGAATGCTCGTTGCTTGATCTCCAACTTGTGTTATCTTTTATCTTTTAGTGTGAATTGTCTACGTTCGTACTATTAGATTCGAAACTCATTTGTATGTTGGTTATTGGTGCATGTATCCACCATGTGCTTGTTTTGGTATCTAGGAGTGCTTTCGAGAAGTGGAGTAAACTCACTTCCAAATGTTGCACTTTCATACTATGAAATGCAATCAGTTGACGTATGGAAGTACAACTTTGGTAAGTCGAGGAACACACTTCGAGAAGGGAATGATGCAAAGCAGTTGACCATTCATTTGGGTATGGCTGGCGTTGCATCATTCTCACACTTCTCGTAGTTAGTTCTCTGAAAGGAAACTAAGCCTACAAAGATACTAACTGACTAAACTCTTGTTGCAGGTTATGTTTTACTTTGCATGTCTTGATCCATGTGTAGTGGCGGTGAAAAACCGATCACACCCTAGTGACTTTTATCATTGTTTAACTTCTTTAGATTTACTTGCTTGTTATCTTTACTCTACATGTTATTAGTTTAAAACAACAAAACCAACCTTTTGATCTAAGTGCCTACTATTAAGAGATTAAGTGAAACTTTAACGTTTTCCATCTTGTTGCTTGCAACAAGACCGTTGTCCTGAGGATTCGACCCTTAAACTATACTACGATAAGACTTCCACGTATCTTAGCATACGTGGGTGGAGTTCTCTATCTAGTATATGCAAGGCTAAACCTAAAGACTTACCATATTTAGGATTTTTAGTTGGTGCACGCAATTCCACATAAGTGGAAGCTCCATCAGTGGTCCATGCCTTGGTTTTCATTATATTGCATCATCAAGTTTTGTTCAAATTATCATGTTTAGAGTTATTAGTATGCATTCTATCATGCGGACACTTTACTAACTTAACATGTATCTATTATATGCATATCTTATTGAGATTTACCGCATACATGTTTATATGTTAAGATCATATCAGTTAAGATTAAGTAATGCAAGTATGGGTGAAAACCCTAAGAGGGATAAGATCAAATCACATCACGATAAGAATTAATAATTATACCCTATCTCGTAAACATGTTATGAAAAGTTGGTGCATCATGATCCCACTTCAGTTACGATTGCAATCCTAAGGCTACACCCCTTCAGTGTATTCAGTGACATTTATGTGTATGATTTCAAGCCCAAGTTGGCACACCACATGTGTGCTTAGTGAGATCAGATTAGATAAGGCCAATAAGAATGTTTAATCAAGTTAAGAACACATCTTAAAGACAACAATAATGTTCATGCATGCTCATATTAATTTTAAGCTATATATTAAATTATATTCATATTATTAATTGAACCCAACCACTTACAATGGTTTTCCAGATGTATGGCTATGTATGGATACCCATAGGTGATCTGTTGCATGGAGTAGCTCTCATGAGAGTGTTGTTTGTATGAGTTCAAGACCTGGTGGGGTACCTTCTATATTATATAGGGAGGTTTAATTAGTTTTATACTACTTCATATATCAAGTTCCCATGCTGTTAAAATTGGGAACATATTGTGTATATGATAATCAATGTGCCTATATCATGTGTACAATTATTTTTATTATTGCAATGAATGATATCTACTTTTTGTGACATTATATTAGTATGATTTTTATGTTCTATGCTTCCACGTTGTTATATATAGATCACATTTTGAGGATGTTACAAAACTGGTATCAGAGCAATAATACATATGTCCCTCAGGAAAGATTCTTGTGTTCTTATAATTCAACCTACTAGATGACTCCTAAGACTAAGGAAAGTCGTATCCAATATAAGGTTTTCATCAATATAGAGGTGTATGTCACCATAATTCTAAGATCTGAGAAATTATAAGTGTTTAGGCCATAAGATGCCCTAGCTTATATATTTGTATGCCCTAGAGTGATCTTATAAGGAAGATAATTAAGAATACACCAGGTAGGATGAAATCTCTAATGAGTAGGAGTTGAGGATAATTGCACGATGAACGAGTTGAGCAGATTTACATAGAATTGCTTAGGGATCATCCCGACCTTGATATATGGCTCACATTCACTTTGTACAACTGTCAATTTCTATTTTTCCTAAATAATTATTTTGAAAAATCTCAATGATGATTCCTTCATATTCAATGTGATTGACAATAAAAGAAAATATTTTTAACAAATAGTATATTCTAAAATGTATTGAAGTTCTCTCAAAATTTTAACTTCTCAAGCTCTTTCAAAACAAGGAATGAAAGAAACATTTTATCAGGATTTCAACTTTTAGAAATCAAAGTTGTTACATATATAGTGTAAGAGCCAAAGAGGGATATGTGACTTTACATGTAGGTGTCTATGAGTAATGGGTTTTGTGTGTTCGCTCCATAGCTCATAGAAAGTCACATTCCTCCCTCAATGGTTTGTGGTATGGGACACAAATAAATTGAGAACCTTAGAGTATGTATAATGAGACACATGATTTTATTTTGATACTCTCCCTTCTTCTAGTGCTTGTGATATGGGACAGTTATACCATGATATGCCGGAGATGAGTATGATAAAAGTTATCATCTCTAGATACATATAGTCGTAAGTATGTGCCAAGAGAAGTCACAAAGTGTTAATACTAGGAACATGTGCATGTGGTCACATGAACCTAATGGCACATGAATTAGGTAGAATTCCACAAACCAAGCTTGACATCAGATCATTTGTCTAAAAGAATAGAATAATGGGCTTAGAGTGCAAACATGCATGGGGATACCCTAATGCTAGAATAGTTAGCCTCCTTGGTTGCAAATGTTTACCTAGTAATGCATGCTTATAAATTATGAGTGGATGTTTTGAGAAAAGTTAGCAATTAAGTAAATCATGATATTAAAGATAATAAAAAAACTATATGTGGAATTCAAGCAATGTGAGTAAATATAGTAATCAATGAAATGTTCTCTTAAAAGCTTCTTAGTAAATGAGATGTTAAGCTTTGGCATCCATAAGTATATTGAGGACTTATTGTTAATACCTAGGAAGCCTAACCTCAAAAGAAAGGATATAATGTTTTCTTAAGGAGGAATAGTCTATGTGTTGGTGTATGGAGATTTAAGGTGTACGAAGGATTATGAAAGTCTTGAGTTAGTGGTAAAGTTAAGTTCAAACAAGATCATATATCTTTCTTATGTCGTATGGGTGTATTTGTATCATGGAACATGTTAAGATAATTAACCTCTAAAGTAAATGAATATAATTATTTCATTAAATGTATATATTCATGTATATATATAAACTTGAATATCAGATTGGTTGATCCTATATCTGAATCATGTTTCACGAACATAAATACTTATGTGGTTGAAATTATTGAGTTTAGGCACATGAAGAAAATCATATGTAGGGCTCTACCCTCACTTTCAATTATTGAACTATGTGGTGGGAGTTGGTCTTTGTAACCGTCGACATAATGTAGCAAGGACATAGCAACTCAGATTTTCAAGTGGCTCACATCACGGGATGGAGCCTAGCTTATTTTATATGCACCATGTTGTGTATCAGATAAGTTCAGTTCCATGTATAGATGTTTCTACCTATAATCAATGTAACAATTAAATATTTAGAAAATGCATACTTCAATAAAGAAAATGAGTCATGGTTGTAATATTTTATGATTAATGGTGGTTATAGTGGAAATTTTAATCAAGATGAATAAAGGAAGACATGCTAGGCATTGAGATCTTCTAGAACCATATTTTTTAGTAGTATATCTCATCCTTGTTGGATTACTAGTTGAATGATTCAAGGAAAATTAGGTTTGTATATGTATCGATGTGAATTAGGAAATTCTCTATGTGTTTAAAATTTGGTTCCAAGGAGGAACTTTTGTCATAGGTTGAACCATAACGTTTATTAAGGGATATATATGAGGAGAATCATGATCACATTTTACTCCAAATTTTATATTGTTATGTGATAGAATGTTGATGAATAGAGGCATCCAGGTGGCTTTTAAGTTTATATGTAATGAGTATTATTACAAGTAGGGGTACATTATATGTGAGAGTATGCATCAATGGTCTAGAATCCCAATACATGTTAGGTTGTATACGATATTGACATGTGATAGAACCTAGAAAAGATGCTTAATTAAGTTTTTAGTTAGTATTTTAGTAAACAAGGATGATTTTAGGGTAAGACCTATAAGTACCTTTGGCTTATCTAGCTAAGAGCACCATTATAATATGGATAAAATTTTTAGGATAAATGTTAAGGAAGTAATGTTAATGTTGTGAATCTCTAAGATAAATGTGCTCTTCGGAGCAGTGAGAACTTGTTGCAAAGTTATGTGGAGAAATCACCTTGGTCGATTCAAAATTTCAAGTTAAAAGATCATGCTAATGATAAAGAATCATGAAACAATTTTAATTCTTATTCCAAGACTAGAAGGTAGACTCATCTCCAATTATTTTAATACCCCTAATACTTCTAGTTCCATGCCAAACCCTGGTTCAGTTCCTAAAAAGGAAGGATCCACTAGGGTCATCACCATAGTGTTAGCAAAGTTGACAATGCATAACAAAACAGTCAATGGTTCTTACACCTAAGATGATAATCATGTTTGAAAGATATATATTTTTTGAACCCCTTTGAAAGTTCATTCTCTTGACCTAAGTCTGTGTGTTATATGATCAAAAGAAAATAAATAATAATGACTAGTGTATAGGAATTCCTTGATCAAGAGGAATTTTAGTTGGAATTGTATAATGATGTTTCCCATATAAATAGAAACACCAATGTTTTGTATGGTACTTAAATTTTTGACTCAAGATATCCAAAAGTAGAATGATAAGCTATGATTTTAATAAACACCTACTTGTGGAACTGGGATGAATATAAGAATATTGGACTGCATGATGCTTTTTGTTAGTGGTATAAGAATATATTTTGACATATGTATTAAGCAGTATGATGCAAGTTATTAAAGATAAGAATGGATAATAAGGATACATGTAACCGTAGATCTTAGTCCAATTGACTTGAAAGACATCAATATCAATATGATGGTTAGTCCTATTTACCTGGATAGTGTGAAGAATTTTAGTTACATCATATGTTAAAGGAGTCTATTTAATTAATTAATTAAATTATTGATGCTAAGGATAAAGAAGGGGCTCCCATGTATAGAAGCATCCATTATGTTGTAGAATCGTTGTAGATGATGTAGCACACCAAGATGTAGCAGTACTAGTAGGTGATATGCCATATCATTGGGGCAACACACTGTGTCAATTGACATATCTAGGGGTAAAAGTATGGCATATTGTAGGTTCCACAGTTGTGTTTTGAGGAAGATTTTGTAAACCAATTTGTGAACAAAGCAGAACTCTGCCTACACACTGTGTCAAACAATGACAAGTCGTGTTAGTAGAGAAATAACAATAGAAAACCCCAAGACAACAACAAAGGGTGGTTAAGTCCTTATGGATATCCATCATAGCAATATAGGGGTGATATATCCCCAATATTATCTGAAAAGGGAGATCTTTTTCCATGATTTTGGTTTATATCTCAATGTTGGTGGTGGCAGGGTTTGATAATGGAAATGTATATGACAGTATTGTAGATCGGCACTAGTGTAGATGAAGGTGGTGTAGATCTATAGTGATATAGATGATGGAGGAAAATAGGGTAGAGATGGTGGATCCAAAGGCAAATAATTATGGCGACAGCATGACAACCCATTTAGATTTAGTAGTAGCAATTTCAAGATTGATGGTTTTTGCTGATTTGATGGAGGCACTCCATGGAGGTAGCTCCAAGAATAAGTAGGGGTAGGAAATCCCTACGGGGAGCCAATCAATGCCTAGCAGTGACAGTCTCTGCAAGGGAGGCTTCTTTCCTTTTTTTCTATCTCTCTCCCTATCTATCTATCTCTCTCTAGGTTGGGGGTGTGCAGGAAAGCATGCTCTGATACCATGTGGAAAGATGATATGACGTGGAATTCCCCTTGTGTAGTTTTTATTATTAATAGAATGGAATCCCCCTTATTCTATAAATAGGATAAGAGGGAAGCATACAGACTAAAGACAAACCCTAATGGGCCAAGACACAATTGAGCCCATATTACAAATAGACCTAGGAGGTTAAATAACTTAATAGGTTGACTCTCTAATAGATAGAAAATACATCTCAATGGATTACATAATGCAAAATCATGAACCTTTGTGTTGATAAAATGATAATAACAATGTAGTGTTCTTAGACTATGAAAGGAATTCCAAATGAGAAACATTAGTGCAATCCTAAGGTGGGTAGACTAATTGAATTTTGAGGACAAAGTTTAAATAAGGTCGGTAGAAGTGTAACATCTCAAATTTTGAGTAAAATAAGATAAGGGTCTTAAGAGAAATATCCCCACTAACTAAGTTCAAATCTTCAACTTCAATGCAATAGATCCTATTTGAAACCCAAATTTTCAAATTCATATCTAGATGTTTCAATTAAACCCTAGTATGATGATGAGACTATAATATAATGTTAAAGCATGTTCCAATGAAGTAATAAATGATTATGACTTAT